>CM053030.1:153435959-155835959 GCA_028564925.1 Lithobates sylvaticus
CTAATGAGGGATTTCCATTTTACTCTAAAATTTCCTTTAAACCGATTGCGTGTTTGAATAAAGCCAGTTATGACTTCAATGTGTCTGAAAGTAATTAAGCCTGAAATGACAACTTTAGTAATTCGCCTAGAGTTTAGTAAATCTCTATTTCCGTCTGCTGTAATAGGCTTACCGGTTATATGATTATTTTGCTGCAGATACATTCTTATTCTAATAGATCAGTTATGTATCTAGGAGAACCTAATTAAGGTTACAACTATGTAATTTATTAAAGACTGCAGGAATCTTTGGAGTAGGTGCTGGGATCCATTTGTGTTCCTATTATTATGGTGTTCCAGTACATGTACTAATAGAGATTTAATATTTGTTCATCCTACTGGATTATAAACACTGTAAATATTAGCTCATCCTTTCTATACCTTATATGTCTAATTACCTGGATTTCATAATATGGATGAATAAAAAGGGCCAAGGACTCACCCAAGCAGCTGAATTACTAAAGGAGAATTTTCCATCTTGCTTCAAATGGTCAATCAGATTCAACGAAAATAAAAATAATCTTTGCCTTCATTTAATAATTTATATTATTTGAGTCTAATTCTCATTTCAAGCCTTAAACCAGTAATACTCAGCAGTAAGTAGTAGATGTACTCGTTGGATACAGTTGGCAGGTTCAGTGGAGTATCCTTACTATTTACAATTAATGAACATTAGAACGAGTCTGCCAAATAATATAATGTAAAGAAAATTAGAGCTCTTGTCAATTCCAACCAATCAGCTGTTCATTTTCAGAGGAAAAGGTGAAACATAGAATCGGACTGGTTAGAAGACCACCTCCAATTATCTTTGCTTCAACAAATCAGAAATGTTGGGTTGCTTGGTTCATGTCCACACATTGAAGAAAGACTGTACACAGGGGAGACATCCACTAGATTGTACTGACCACCACGTGCCTTAAAATATCAATAATTCTTTTTAGCAATTAGAAAGGTAGATCCGGTAAAAGGAAACATTTTCTTAGCATAAACCTGTAATATCCTTTTGAATTAAAATGGTATTCCTGCAGCAAAATCCACATGAAACCATATAAATATTGTTGAAGGGTAAAGGAAACAATCAAGCATATAACCACACTGACCACTATTGGCCCTTAGCCTCTACATGAGAGCCACAAAACACCAAACTGCAATGGGATATTGCTTGACGATGAAGCATATCAGCTGATTGATTATAACTGGAGATCAAGTTAAACTGGAGCAGCTAACTATTCAGATTGCATAGAAAGCTTTAAAAAAAAAAAAAAAAGTTAACTGTGTGCTATAGGGAAGGGCTTTGCTTGAACTCTCCTTCCTCCAGCCAGCTCAGCCCTTGTAGAGTGCAATGGAAGGCCAGTCAGGGTGACAGCAGGAAGTGAGAGTGCACTCAGCCATGTGACACATATTGGAGGAGAGTGACACCGATGGGACAGGGATTACTCTCCACTCCTTGTGTTATTCTATAGGGTCTTCTTCTGTTAAAGTGGTCCCAGACATCTGATAACATGGTGTGACATGGCGACACAGCAGATGAAGGATGGCGTGTCACTGGACAGTTACATGCTCCATGTGTTCAATACTTCACCAATGTTCCCATTATAAAAAATGCATGACTGGTGATCGGCAATGGTGCCTAAGGTAAAGATCAGATCTGGAGATGATATGACACTGGACATTATCTGGTTGGCATGCTGAGACTTGTAGTTATTTATCAGACACAAGAACATGCATTGGAGCCTGGCAGTTGGAGCAGGAGTAGTAGTAGTAGTAATAATCATTTCAGATATTAAATAAAAAAATATCATGTATCTCGTGTCACTGTAAATACAGTAACACATCGATAATTCCATAGCTGTATTCTCACTAAATATAATACATTCTATAAATTAATTGGGATGGGTATATATTTTAACCTGACACTATAAATAAATATATATATACGCACACACACATACACAGTGACATGGAGAAAATGCCATGAAGAAAAAAAGTGCACACTGACCAATACTTGGATCATAATGAAATATGTGTTTAACCAAAAAGCTTAATATCTAATAATGAGCATTTTATCCCCAATATTACCTTCTAAGATCTCATAGCGTGGGCTCCATGAGATGAAATATTCAAAAATATTCACGTCCTATCTATATATAAATGGATATATCGTATGTACCTATTTCAGTTCGTCCTTTAGCGGGCTCTTTTTTAAAAATAATAATAATTGTGTATATATATATATATATATATATATATATATATATATATATACCTGTGGTGGTAATCATTTAAAGGACAGTATATGCTCCTCGACTTTCGTAAATACATTTAGGTGAACATTAAATATATCAGTCGTATGTTATTTCCCCACGACAGATCTTTAACTCTACAACACATAAATGATGTACATTTGTTGGGACATATATACTGTATATCTTATACATGTTATATTGTTGGAAAAGATACATATCAAACAATAACCTCCAAGGCCGATAATGATACATTGTTGGATACATTGTCCTTACCTCCAGGATGTCCTCTCATAGGGATTCCCCCTGGTCTGCTCTGAAGACTATGCAGCATGGAGTTGTCAAAGGGTCCAGAAGGCCAGGCTGTAGGCAGAGGAGGTGGCATGTAAGACGAGTAGGGACTAGCATAGGATCCGTTTATAGGCCGAGCCAAGGAAGTATATTGATCTCTGCCATTCACGGTGATGCCATTGTTGTAACCAGCGTCCCTGTTGGTCCCATTGGCCATGGGTGGACTGGGAGAGTAATGGTATCTGCTGGAGGCATGTGGGCTATTGCTGTTATACGAGGAGGTCTCTGATGCGGGTTGGGACCATACTGAGTGATTGCTCACAGGGTGGGAACCTTGGGAATGGCCACTGCCAGATAGGTAGGAGATGGGTGTAAGCATAGATCCAACCCTGGTAGTGGGCACGTAGACCGGAGAGCTGGCAGCGGAGTGCATGAAGCTTCCAGGTGAGCCATCATAGCTGACAGGCCCCTGAGTCGCAGTTATGGTCAGGGTTTGGTACATGTCCCCTTGAGATTCAGGCAAAGAACTATATCTTGCTTCTCTGTTGGGTAAGATCAGTTTGTTGATGTGATCTAAATCCCTGAAAAGTATGACGTCTTCCGGGTTGGGTAGGGTGGAGAAATGGGTAAGACCCAGGTGGTGGGCAGTCGTGGGCGACCTGCCTTCCTGTAGAGCCTGGTTCCTCTCGTTGTCCGACTGATGAGCTCTGCTGGAACCCAGGTCCCCCTGAGAACAAGACGATGGGGATGAGGAAGAGCTGTCAGGTTCTTTTATTTTGGAAGAGTACAAGGTGTTTCCTATGCTGAGTCTTTTGACATCGGACCAGGAATCCTCAGGATGGTCCATCCAGGTGAGAGGAATGGGCACCGAAAAGCGTGCTTCCTTTTAGAGACAGTCCATGGAGAAAAGCAAGAAGACACCAAGTTAGGAGACATCAAATACTATACACAAAAAGTCCCTCAACACCTAAATACCCAGACACCAAACAAAGGGCCTCTCATGAGTATGAATAGAGGAGCAGATCATTGGATCAGACAGAAAATATCATCAACAGCCTGAACTGACAATCCCATCAGGTTAACCCCATGAAGTTCATTCAGCAAGAGAGCTGGTCACGGTCAAGGCTACAAAGTTAATTGTCACCAACCGTCCCCAATCTTGAGTCTGTCTGAAGTCAGCAGTGATCTGCTCTGTAGTACTTTCTATATACCATATCCTGCAGCTCTGGGAAGTCGTGCTGCCTTTCCCTTCCTTGTGTAGGAGAGGTGCTTGGCCCCATCCACACACTCTCTGACTCAGATCTATGGGAGGGGAGAGCCAGGGGAAGCCAATGTACCTTCACCAGCAACTGTGTGCCAGGCAGCACCATTTACTTAGGGCCTCCCAAGGTTTACATTCGCCTGCGTGTTTCAGGCAACACACCTTACAAATGGCACATTTCCACTATCAACAGAGCTGAGCAAAGAGCTGGCACACTGAATCCCACAGACTTCCCAACAGATCGGTGCCTGGCACCGCAGCCAGGTGCCCAGGTACTGCATCCAGTCTTAACCCCTTGCTTCCCAATGTGTCTCTGCTGCAAAAAAGTTAACTGAACATACTGAGAAACTCTCCCCAGTGTGTGATCCTAGATCACACATCAGTATATCCCCACATAATATAGAAAAGTAAGAAGGACATTTGCTAACCTATATCCTGGCAGAGCCCATTGATGGTGCAGAGAGATCCAGCGATCGTACAGAGAGTGCAGATCAGGGCAGCAGAGGCGATTGTGGGGCTCCTCTGTCTCTGTGCAATGTGAAGCAGGAGGAGGAGGAGGAGGAGGAAGAGGAGACGCCTCTTACAGCCCTCTGCCTTCAGATTGCTGCAACTGCTGATTGGATTCATGCAGCTCTAAATAAACACAACGCTCACCAGGGGTGCCAGTCCTAGCACTTTACATGGAGCCCACTGTAAACACTGCACTGGCTTCATCCAGGCAGCAGAGACAGGCTGACTGATGGCCATAGCATGGGGAGGGTGGGCAGCCCACTATGGGGTGTGTGCATGGCTCTATCCAACAAGGGGGGCTACAACAACACGAGTCTCTTATCAAACACATGATCAAAGCTTTACAACTCACAGCAGCCCCACAGTCTTATAAATAACAATACTAATAATATATATATGTCCTTACCTGCTAAATGTAAGAATAAACAGCCTCCAATCATCAGATCATATATCCAAACAGCTGAGAATATCTGTCCTGTATAAAGCCTGGAACATCAGCTATGGTGTGACCTCACGAGGAAAAATAATACATAGGACCCTCCAGGTTGGATCACAAGTCACTATTTGAGTAGTACATGTCAGTAAATAGACTCCTCCTTCTCATTGTGAACAGGTAAGTCAAAGGCAGGTCACACAGGTAGGCTGCTAGTCCCCTGACACCTCCAGCAAAAGCACTTTTCAGCTGCTGGTTATCTCCTGTGTGGACACACTGATACTGTCCAAGCAGGAAAGTGAGTGAAATTAAAAATGTGTGAGTGTCCCCTGAATGAGGTTATCAGGAGCAGGTCTGTCACCAGCTCTGCCTAGTACCCAGCATTCTCCTCTCTAGGGGCCATGCCCTCCTAACCAGGGGGATCAATGGGGTCCAATATAAACCTGTCCTAAAGGTTAGTAGCAAACTGATCCATAAAACACCCACACATATATATATATATATATATATATATATATATATATATATATACATATATATATATATATATATATATATATATATATATATATATATATATATATATATATTATATATCTATCTATCTATATAGCCATCTATATATCTAACTCTATCAATATATATATATATATATATATATATATATATATATATATATATATACACATATATGTTTATTTTTATATCTATCTATCTATATATGCATATCTCTCTCTCTCTCTCTCTCATCTCTCTCTCTCTCTCTCTCTCTCTCTCTCTCTCTCTCTCTCACACACACACACACACACACACACACACACACACATATATATATCTCTCTCTCTCTATATATATATATATACATATATATGGATATACGTTATTTCTCCTGTACTTTAACCTTGCTTACCGTAATTGCTAAAAGTTAAATTGTAACCTTGCCTATAACTTCTTTGCAAATATTATTTTACATTTTTTAGAGTAAATCGACAATTGTTGCTCTTGTTAACCTTAGCTGTCTATTATGTGATATAACAAGATTTCTAATTAGTATAATCAAGACATTTATTCTATACGATTCCTATTTGAATTTCTGTGGCATAATATCGATTTGCTCGCCACGAGCAGTGTAAACATATTTGTAATGTCTTATTTTAATTAATTTCTAGATATGCTTTACAAGTCTCGATTTAATTCTCCGTTTTTTTTTTTTTTGTTTGATTGTTTTTTTTTTATTTTAATTTTTTTATTTCAGATAGCGAGCAGTGAGTTTTCTACATATTGAAAGGAAAACGATATTAAACGAGGCTTATTAATCATAATGATAATAATACAAATAATAATGATTATTATTAGTAGTAGTAATAGCAGTAGTAATAGTAGTAGTCGTTTTGAATGGAGGTGGTTCAAATATTAAAATATATTTTGTTAAAAACAATTTATAAATAAAAAGTTTAAAAAATATATATATTATGGTTATTATTATTAGTAGTAGAAGTAATATTAGTAGTAGTTGTACTAATAGTAATAGACTTTTGTAATGTGGATGGTTCGAAATATTACAATATATCATTATTATTATAATATTATTATTAGTATTAGTAGTTTAGTAGTAGTTTTTATTATTATTATTATTATTACCAGCGATGATTTGAAATATTAAAACATATTATTATTATTATTATTATTATTATTAGTAGTAGTAGCAGTGGTAGTAATAGTAGTAGTAGAGAATATTAAACTATAAGGAGAATGCTTTAAAGTGACTCCGATTAAACAAAAGTAATCCCTTTGTATAGTAACTGTCTCCTCTTTTTGGGAAAGTAATTACTTATCGAGCTTTAACAATTGATACATCTCCACCCAGTTACATTTCAGATTGGTGGAATATATATTTTTTTATTGACTTGATTTTCTCCTCTTTCTTTGATGAAGGACGCCCAGACAGACCTTTCTGTGAATACAAAGCCAGTAAACCGGTGTACTTATATTATTTTAAGACAATCAACATTTAATTGTTGAATATGGGTTGTCTAAATAGGTCTAATTAGCCAGGCAGTGAATTCCAAGGCACACTATTCTCTTCTTATTGTATCAGCTCCCCCAGATAACATTGTACCAACATAAATCAGCCAGCAATCCACTCTGCTCGCCACAATACACACAGACAGGGCGCAGCAAAGCCGCTGATTCTCCATATTTTCCGCTGTCTGGTGGATGTCAGCAATGTGACGTCATAGCGCATCTTCTTCCCATCTCTGTCTGGAGCATTCACATGAATTATCTTTAACCCTTGAGAGCCCACGTCTTTCTGATTGATATTGCCCCGTGGTGGATTTATTCCAGCAGACACGCCGACAAGCTGCTTTGGTGTGAATTTATGTGGCCCTATAAAATATTTATTAGGAGTTTGTAATGTACATTACTGTAGACTGCATGGCTATCATTTCTTTGTAATAAAATGATTCCCAATAAAAACAGATTTACACTTTCGAATGCTATGTCCTTGCCAAATAAAAAACAAAGAGCAACGGAAGAAAACCGGATAGAAGGTATCATACACATTTTATAACAATGAAAAACATTTTTTTATTTGCCACAAATAATGTCTTCCCCAGTTTAAATTACACACTTGACAGCTGATTTACTAACAGAGTTGATCATTTTGACTTTAAAAAAATCGCATGAATATTCAGGTCAATTATCCAATAAATGATTGTTCCCTTGCAAGAAATAACACCGTTTATTAAACCTTAAAGCTCTATTATATTCAGATGCTTTTCATATGATTGGATAACTGTAGAAAATATTCACACACACTTTTTGAGTGAACATTCTAAACTCCTTAAGCAAATCAACCCAAATATATGTTGTCATTAATTTCCTCTCCATCCTTTAGGGTTGTGATCCATTTTTATTGCAAACGGCGATTAACCAACACAGTTATCTATAATCTAAGCAGTTGCCTCCAAACATAAAAATTAAATTAGGAAACCCATTGAATCAGTTCAGTGTGTAAATGTTCCTATCTGCATCTGAAAGCACTGCAGAAGAATAACTTTAGGGTCGGTTTATTACATAAATAGAGACTATTAAATTAGCAAAGTTGTCCGTTCCCTTAATTGATGAATAGGGTGAATCAAGTTCACCCAAAAGCATATTCTTTTTCTTTTCCGTGATTGGAAATTCAAGCTTCACCTTTTTCACCAAATGTACATTCACCTTGCAAATGCAAGTAGAGATTTTTCACTCAGCATAGTGAATATTTCCACTGGAAAGGGAACATTCACTAGTTTTAGTAAATATAGTGAAACGGTGTTAACAATAAATAATAATCTAATAACGCGCAAAACATAAAAACACCCCCAAAAAAAAAAAAACAGAAATTGTGCGTGCAAAAGGTTGAACTATTGAAATGAACACAGCTTTTCCTTATTCTAAACTCTTAGAAAATAAACCCCAAATAATCTGATGTACTAATTTATTTTTATTTTTTTAAATGTAGATCTTTATTTTTATATGTGCAATCAGGAATTACCTTCTAATAATAATAATAATAACTATTATTATTATTGTAGTAATGATGATGCTGTAATAATAACAACAACAATAATAATATTCATAATGATAATATTAATTATTATTATTATAATAATAATTAATTTATAATATAATTATTTTAATTATTATTATATCATCGTCACCATCAACATTTATAAATAATACTTATTATTATAAATTGTATTATTATTATTATATCATTAATAATAATACTAATAATAAAATAATAATAATAATAATAAAATAAGTATAATAGTTAATAATCATAATAAATAATGAATTATATTAATTATTATTATATCATCGTTATCATCACCATTTATAAATAATAATAATGATTTATATTATCATATCATCAATCATAAATAATAATAATAATAATCATACTGATCCACACCTGAACTCGATTTAATTTCAAGTGATATCAAGTTGGTGAAAAATGTCTCTTTTAAGCTGACCATACACTAGTCAATTGGATTATCCAATCTTCTTTAGATCTACCAGCCACCATGTAGGATAAAGGGCCTGCATGATTTTATGCTGTTTAATTGGATTGTTTAGCTATGACTTCATACTACACAATTTTGGTAAGTCTAAACTGAGATTGTACAAAGGTTATACAATCAGATTGTATAGTGTATGACCAGCTTTATTAAATTAGCCCCTGTAAAACTGCTATTCCTTGCTATTGGGAAGAGCACTTTGTGGATCAGATAGGTCGTCTTCATGTCTGTCCTGCAGCAGTTGCAGTCCCTCCTCTGATCATCCATCCCCTGTAGAGGTCTCTGACTTGGAGGTGACCTGAGCCTTATCTCCAGCTATCCACATATATATAGCCAGTGCTGATTAGCTTGTCTGCTGAGCTCATTAGCATATTACGTAGAAAGAGGCAAATGTCAGGAAAGCTGCTTATTTTTCCACACCAAAGCCTCTGTGAATGAAGCCAGCAGGGAGAGCCCAGCAGGAGTGATCAGTAATGTAATTGTCCCTTTGGTGCAGTCTACCTGAGTGGAGAAATTATCACATTATCTCTCATCACAGCACCCAGACTTGCTGCTACTCAGCACTTTAGCACATCTATAGGACTGGCACCTCTCCTCTATACAATTGAGCAGATGAGCATTATGGTGTGATCCTGGTTTTATACCGATGTATGTTCAACCAGCTGGCACAAATTTATTTTTTTTTTTATTTTTTTTTTTCATAATGGTACTTTAAGGCTTTTCGATAATGGCCCGTACACACGATCCGAATATCGTACGAAAACGATCGTCTGAGGAAGGATCATACGATTTTCGGATCGTGTGTACACTACTTTCGACAGCCGATCACAACCGTTCATCCGATCTTATTCGGGCATGCATGATAATTTTCCTAGTACGATTCCCGATCGTACGATTTTCGGTTAGTCAGTATAGTTGTCGTCAAAAAATACAATACAAATACATTACAACTCATGACATCACTTTCGATTTTTTTTTCTATAGTATGAGAATTTTCGTGACTTTATTTAGCTATTCAATTTCTACTTGCGATTATTAACCGAAAACGGTTGTACGATCGGTCGTACGGTATTCGAATCGTGTGTACAGGGCATAAGAGTTGCAACTTGCAATACAGTCAATAATTACAATAAATTGCATTTTTAAAAAAATTGCTCTTAGATAAAGTACATATGAAATATATGCGTTTCCCCTATCAGCCAATCAGAACTCTGTGATCTCTTTATTTTTACGGGTAAGAAAACATAAATAAAATAAAATCTGACTTCAGTTTAATAATACAATAAAAGGTAACATAATAATACTAAATACTAATACAGTACAGCTGTGTAGTATTTATGGCACTGCTAGAACACAAGAGCATTGCAATGATCATTTCTCCTGGTGCCTATTAAACCTTGCAGATTTTTTTGGCCAGGTAGAGCAAATAAACAAACAGAACACAGGGTTCAATGGTTACAAATGTTCCATGGAAAACAAAGAAAAGCAATAACAAACAGACTCCCTGCTACAGTGGCTACATGGTGCTCAGAAGGAGGAGACAAAGTTTGCAAATGAAGGTGTCCATTGATTTGAGGGATTGTTGCCTAATCCAGACAACTACATTGAGACTAAGGAACTCATGTCTCTAGATGCACATAAAAATTAAGACAGTCCCTGATTTGGCTTTTTTTTTTAATGGCCATTTGGCCAGATCA
Source organism: Lithobates sylvaticus (assembly GCA_028564925.1). NCBI lineage: Eukaryota > Metazoa > Chordata > Amphibia > Anura > Ranidae > Lithobates > Lithobates sylvaticus. The sequence goes on from CM053030.1 coordinate 153,446,497, forward strand.
GAAGATAATATCATGTCTATGAGTGACCTGTAGGTACTTCTTGGCTGGGGAACATCAGGGAGAAGAATTGGCCAAATTAGAAAACCAAGTCAGATGGAGGTATCTGGAGCTTATCTTTCCTACCTTGTCCTACAGATCCATACATGAAAGGTAGCAAGATGTGATTGTTTTAGTTTAGGGGTACATTGACCAGCAAAGATGCCTAGAAATGTTCTATCATCTAATGTCTGCCAAATAAGACCATCCTATCAGCTATCAATGAAAAGGGGATGCCAGGCTAGCCGCAGGTGCTCACATGTCCCCCCTGCAAAGTGCTGGGACATTTGCCCTACTGAGATCCACCATGATCTCCTTTCTGGTTCATCTTCATGATGAACAATTTTCTCTCTTTTGGTTAATAAAAAAAATGGCTTTATCTCCCACCGATATTTTCCAACAAATTTCCAAAGATCAGGAATGTTTGTTGTTGCAACCTCCCAGGCAAACCCTATTTGCTTGTCTCTTGCCACAATCAGTCTCCGTGCACCACCCTAAAACATTTTACTTTATAATGTGTTTATATAATCTAAATCTACATTATATACCATTGGCTGATAAGGGAGTTGGCTCCATGCTGGGTGCCCCTCCTTTCTTAACCTTGTAATTCAATTCAAAATCACTCTTGTTATATACTACAGTAGTAAACAACTGTACCTCCCCATTTTAGACTATAAAAGAATCAGCTAGCTAGATATTTAAAAAGGCAAAGCATTTTGTGTAAAGTGCTATACCATAACAATCGATCGACAATATATTTTATTATGGTGCGAGGGAGAGGTGAAATCTGGTTAAAGCAGTAATAAGCTTAAAAGAAAACATTTATTATATTTCAGCTTTCCAATTCTTAGATGTGATGGCTGCATTCATCTTCATTTTTAGACTTTCTTTTTTTTTTTACTTTCACCTGCTGATCCTGACAGAAAGTCTGTTGTTTTTAAACAGAACAAGTTGTCCTGCAGATAAAGCAGTTAGAGGATTGAGACATACTATTTGAAGCAGAGGTCCATCCTAAAAACAAATTTAACATTAAAAGACTCCTTTAAATTTTTTAAAAAACATTTGAAAAAAAACTTTTTTTTACTTACCCGAAATGGCTGTTGCTAGGCAGTCTTCCTAATCTACCACTTCCTATTCCACGGTGCTCCACGGTCTCGTCCTCGCGTTGTCTTCTGGGACCTGTGTGACAGCCGCCACTTCACAAAGCGCCACGCGACTCGCACATACGCAGTAGGAAACGGGCAGTGAAGCCGTAAGGCTCCACTGTCTGTTTCCCTTCATTAGGATGGTGGCGCCGGCACCCGATCCGGTGGACGGATCCGCTTTGGGGGGCAGACATTGCGGGCTCCATGGACAGGTAAGTGTCCTTATTAAAAGTCAGCAGCTACAGTGTTTGTAGCTGCTGACTTAAAAAAAAAAAAAAAAACGGCCGGACCTCCCCTTTAACCCTGACAATGATCAGCTTTTTTATTCATTTATGTAAAACGTTTATCCCCAAAGAAACTAGTTTGTTGCTGTAACTGCTTAAAAAGTGTTAGCTGGAGTGTGGCTTTAATTTGTTAGTGTATTTAAGTCTGCTAATACATTTAACACTCCTCTCCCCCCCCCAGACTGACAATGCTGCTGTCCAAAGGTGACCATGTGTTTCTTCATCCAGAGTAGGGGCACTGTAAGACCCTTTTCACATTGAGGCAGTTTTCAGGCATTGTAGCGCTAGAAATAGCGCCTGTAAAGCGCCTGAAAACTGCCTCCCATTCATTGCAATGGCTGCTTTCACACCCGGGTGGTGCGCTTGCGGGACGTTAGAAAAAGTCCTGCAAGCAGCATCTTTGGGGCGCTCCCAAAATGCCCCTGCCCATTGCAATGAACTTTTCAGGCGCTTCGTGAAGCGCCACAACATGGGAGTTTTTAACCCTTTTTTGGGGTTAAAAGCGACCCGCTAGCGGCCCAAAAGCACTGCTAAAACGAGCGGCGCTTTACCGCGAACTCACAGGCAGCCCCAGTGTGAAAGGGGTCTAATACAGGAGGTGTATAAGGTGAAAACAGCTACCAAATCTAATCTATGGTAAGCTATAATATATTCCATTTTTGGTTTTGAGTTTAATACCGCTTTTCTTTGTAAATCACCCATAATTTATATAGGGCACTAATTAGAAAGTCTAATACATTTTAAAAGATCAGGTTAGTTTAACTATAAAATGTAACATTTTACAAAGAATATAATGCTTTTACCCCATGAACACAATGCCAATCTGTAATTTGGTTGACCAGTAAATCATTTCTAAGATATTGACTGACCATCTGATAAGTTCATTTGCATAAGTCCATGCATTGTGCTGTGTGAGCACAACTGGAACGCGGGGGGTGATGTAACTGCAGCCTACAGGCTCCGGGGAAGTTTGCAAACTTCACTAAAATACTACAACACGGCTTACATTGTGATGCAAAAGATCAAAAATTCAGACAATTGTCAACTTGTACCGGGAGCAAAATGCATACCAGACTGTTCTTAGGATTTACTATTCCCAGCATAAAAAAAAAAAAAATATTGTAATAACTAGTATTTGTATTCAATAGTTGAATAAAAAAAAATGTAGTTGCACTGTCCCATAGAGCTATATTGAGAGATCCTCCAACTCTGCATGACTTTTTTGTTTAGACCATTTTCAGTATAAATTCATTTTTTCATAACTAGGTGACTATAAAGATCTGATGACAGTCGCCCTTTGGATGGTTCAAGAGAAAATCGAATGTCTGTAGGTTTAGCACACAACAGATCCTAATGACCTCACTCATTGAGAAAGTGATCAGGCAGATTGGAAGACCTTGAGCAATTGTTATTGCTTTCTTTGAGATAAGCTGGCACCAAGACTGCCTGCAAATGTCATCCTGGCCCTGCTGTCTCATTCTACCCTGGAATACTTGTGTGTCTTGTGTTGTCCTGTTTAGGGTGTCAGAGATGCACAAAGGCAGTTGCCAGGCCAGCATATATCTTTATTCATGTAGTGTGAGATGGTCAGTTCATACACGTTTGATTGTTCACTGGTGGCCACTGGAGTGCTCTTTCTGTCTACTCCAAATGCTGAGCTGCCACTGAAATAAAAGCGTATGCCCAGCCCAAACCACATTTTTTATTTATTATTAGACATATTTATGGAGTGCCGGTAATGTATGCAACGTTTTACATATTGTACATTCACATAAGTCCCTGCCCTCAAGGAGCTAACAATCTAAGGTCGGTCGGTCACCCGCAACACTTACCTCGGGCAGCACCTCCCTCTGGGCGATGGGCGGCTGGCTTCTCCTGTGTTTCCTTCTCAGCATCATGGCGGTGACCTCACTGTGCTTCTCCACCCTCCTCCTCCCTCGGCCAATAGGGTAGCTTCTCCTTTTGGCCAATCGGGAAAACCCTTTTTGAAGCCTACTAAAGCCTCTGGCTCTAATCAGGTGCTTCAACCCCCCCCCCCCCCATTGCAATCCATGCATCTGGCGCCCTGCATGTAGATTAGGGGCCGGATGCATGGGTGGGGGCAGTGCCCGTGTGCCCCTTATGGACGGGCCGCCACTGGTTCCTACCTAGCAAGCACACACACACACATACTAGGGTCAATTTAAGCTGGCCACACACCAGTAGAATTTTGTTTGTAAAAATTGCAGTCTTTGTTCGATTTTCTAATGGTTAAAGCAGTTGTAAAGTCTTCAGATTTTTTACCTTAAAGCGGTGTTTGATCTGTGAAATTATTTTTTTTTAAAGTCAGCAGCTAAAAAAAAAGTAGCTGCTGACTTTTAATAAGTACACTTACCTTTCCAGGGCGCCCGCGATGTCGGCCACCGAGGCCGACATGTCCCTCGGTGCTCCGGTCCCAGCGCCGCCATCCTCACTAAGGGAAACAGGCAGTGGAGCCTTGCGGCTTCACTGCCCGTTTCCTACTGCGCATGCGCTAGTCGCGCGGCACTTTGTGAATGGGACGCGCTGAGTTAGGGAACACACAGTTCCGAGAACACAGCACGCCCCATTACCCAGAAGACAACACGGAGGAGGAGAGAAGACCGAAGAAGACCGAAGATCACCGCGGAGTAGGAAGGAGGCAGATTAGGAAGACTAGCAACAGGGATTTCTGGTAAGGTAAAAAAAATATATTTTTCAAATGTTTTTTTTTTTTTTAATTGTTTTAAGAATATTAATGCTCTTTTTTTTAGGGTGGCCCTCCACTTTAATGCATTCTTTTCATTAGGTAAAAAACCTTTTATGTTCAGCTCCCCCCAGCCCCCCTAAATACTTACCTGAGCCTGATCTCCATCCAGCGCTGTGCCTGAAAACAGCAGCACTGCTCTCTCTCCCTCCTCACAGGACTCAGTGAGAGCACAGTGAGAGCAGCGGGAGCCATTGGTTCTTGCTACTGTCAATCAAACCCAGTGATGGGGGGGGGGGGGTGCTGAGCCGCACTGTGTATGTTAATAGACACGCGCAGCGCAGCTTGGGATCGAGCCCACATGTGTGCCACCATAGGAATCAGCTTCTTATGGTGGCACATAGAGAAGAGAATGAACAGAGAGCATCGGCAGGGGACCCCAGAAGAGGAGGATCTAGGCCACTCTGTGCAAAGCCATTGCACAGAGCAGGTAAGTATAACATGTTTTCTATTTAAAAAAAAAAAGAACCTTTACAATCACTTTATTGGTGTCAAAATCACTATCGTTTGCAAAATTTTAATGCCACCTACACACGGTCGGAATTCTCATTGGAAAAAGCTCTGATGGTTTTCCGGTCAGAATTCCGACGGAAATTCGCTCAAACTGTCTTGCCTACACACGGTCAAACCAAATTCCGACGGTCAATAACACAGCGGCATACAACACGTTCGACAGCACTATAAAAGGGAAGTTTAATGCTTCCGAGCATGCGTCAAATTGTTTCCGAGCATGCGTCTGAATTTTGCGTGTCGGAAATTACATACACACGATTGGAAAATCCGATAGAAAGGTTTTCTGTCGGAAAAATTAAGAACAGGTTCTTAATCCAAAGTCCATCGGAAATTCCGACAGAAAAAGACTGATGGGCCTGGCTGCTGCCTCTGCAGCTAAAGGAGAGCAGTTACAAGTGGTAAAAATATCTCAACCATGTGGTTTTACCGCCCCTCCAATCTATTGTGTGAATGAACTCTGTGTGGCTGCGTGCTCCATGTGGGGCAGCCCATTCATTTTAATGGGCTGCCCTACCTGCAGTAACATAGGGAATGAAGTCTCCAACACTTTTTTAAAATCGTGCTACATGAAAAATGCTCTGCGTTTGCCAATGTGTGGAGATACCATTAAGAATTAATGGCACCCCTGTGCGTCTGCTAAAGAGCAGCCCATTTGTCTGCATGTCAGGAACGCATGCAATTTTGCTCACATTCTTCGAAATGCAGTAATGTGAACCAAGCCTTGGTGGGGTGCCTCGAGAAAGAAAATACTTTTCAAGGGCACCGTGCCTGGAAAAAGGTTGAGAAACACTGTTCTATGAGACAGGATGTGAAGGGAACTTCCCAACAGCAAGTAAGAAATAAAGCCACTTATTTAAGTAGTGTAGGAAAGGGCTAAAATCCCTGTTAGGCCAGCCATAGACAAAAGTCAAAAACAGAATATTCCGTAGATCGAAAAACGTAAATGGCGCATATAATTGTGCCATCATTAGTTCTGTTTTTAAAAAAAGAATTCAGCATGTTGGATCGGGCACCTTTGATCGCAGTATCAAAATCACGTGTCACAGCTGGTACACTAATGGTGCGAAAAACGAACATCCTCGAGATCAACAAGAATTTTCATTCTGTTTTTGACTCGTTCATGGCCTACTTCAGATTTATTTTTGTAACGTTCTCTTTTTTTTTTTTTTACATATTATATATGGCACATGTAGAAATAACATGTTGACACATACCGTTGAAGCTTCAATAAGATGATCATTGTCATTGATGATCTTCATGGTAACTTCAGTGTTTATCATACAGTTTTCTTTTTGTTTTCTGTTCGCATTCTTCTTTACCTTTTATGTATACTGATGCTAAAATGTGTATGTTATTTCTTGTAAATGACATATCTCAATTAAAATCTTAGGCCCCTTTCACACGGACGGGCCGTTCAGATCCGCCTGTCAGTTTTGACGGCGGATCTGAACGGGCGCTCCATGTTACTCTATGGAGCGTCGGATGTCAGCGGAGACATGTCCGCTGACATCCGACCCGGTCCGATCCGCCAAAAGCAGACGGATGGCCCCACGTCCAGATCCGTCGCTGGCGAATCGGATCGGGTGAGATCGGATGAAAACGGACACACTGTCCGTTTTCATCCGATCTCTCCATAGAGATCAGCGGCGCTCGCAAGCCCCTCCCCGCTCAGTGAGCGGAGAGGGACTTGTCATCCGCCGGCTCAGCGGAGATCAACGGACAGATCTCCCGATGAGCCGGCGGACAGAGGCGGACTCCGTGCAAGCAGAGTCCGCCTCGTCTGAAAGGGGCCTTATTGTTAAAAAAAAATAAAATAACACGTATTACAAAATATCAAGTTTGTAAATGTAAAAAAAACAAAAAAACAAAACAAAAAAAAAAAAACAACGATAACAGAGCATTGTAAATGATCATTTAATGCTTTGAATATAGGTATCACAACTATCTGTTTGGCCTTAGTACAAAAACTTGAAGAAGTTCCAAAGGCAATTGTGCCAGGCTCTACATTTCTTGAGTATATACACTGAGCAAAATTATAAACGCAACACTTTTGTGTTTGCCCCTATTTATCATGAGCTAAACTTAAAGATCTACAACTTTTTCTAATTACACAAAAGGCCTATTTCTCTCAAATATTGTTCACAAATCTGTCTCTGTGTTAGGTGTCCTTTTATGAAAGTGCGGTAAAATACCGCTATTCAGTTCTCAGGCATTCTCAGGGGAGATCGCTCTCCCCTGAGTGCCTGTTTATGATGGTCTGTAGATCGCTTCTCATGCTCAGTTGAGAAGCGATCTACAAACGCCGGGAACTCCTCAGAATTTCTCCTCACACTGTAATCTCGCGAGATGTAGCGGGATTACAGTGTGAGGAGATTTAAAATACAAAAGTTGAACACTAATCACCACACATTATTCCCCAACATATTAATAAAATAATAAAGTTAAATTCCCCCTACACAATATACATTAACCTAATTATTAAAAAACATTGTTTTTATCAATATTTAAATATTATACATGTGCCTATTTAAATGTTAATGGTGTCTAGTAAATTAATGTAATCCACATATGTAATGCAGCTATACACCATTCATATAAATGTAAAATACATTTATAATCATTAAAAAATAATTTTAATAAAGTATACAAGTATAAATATTTATTAATAAATTAAAATAAAATATATTTAATAACTGATAAACCCCTGTATAAGGCCCCTTTCACACTGGGGCGGGAGCGGTGTCGGCGGTAAAGAAGCGCTTTATTTAGCGCTGCTTTACTGTCGTTTTATCTGCGGTTTTCGGCTGCTAGCAGTGCAGTTTTAACCACCGCTAACGGCAGAAAAAGGGGTAAAAATGCCCGCAAAGCGCTGCTGCAGCGGCGCTTTGCCGGCAGTATTGCCGCGCTGTCCCATTGATTTCAATTTGAATTTGAATTATGAATACACCGCTCCTTCACCGCTCCAAAGATGCTGCTAGCAGGACTTTTTTGACCGTCCTGATAGTGCACCGCTCCAGTGTGAAAGCAGAGTGAAAGGGGCCGGATTTTTTCAGGCGCTATACAGGCGCTATTTTTAGCACTGTAGCGCCTGAAAAAGGCCCAGTGTGAAAGGGGCCTTACTGTAAGGCCCCTTTCACACTGAGGCGCTTTGCAGGCACTAAAGTTCTAAAAATAGCGCCTGCAAAGCGCCTTCAAACAGCCGCGGGCTTTCACACTGGAGCGGTGCGCTTGCAGGATGCTGAAAAATGTCCTGCAAGCCGCATCTTAGGAGCGCTGTAGGAGCTGTGTATTTACCGCTCCTAAAGCGCCCCTTCCCATTGAAAATAATGGGGCAGCGCTCCAAACCCCCCTGCAAAGGGGCGCTGCAGTGGCGCTTTGCGGGCGGTTTTAACCCTTTTTCAGTCATTAACGGGGGTAAAACTGCCCCGCTAGCGTTCGAAAAGCGCCACTATAACGACGGTAAAGTGCCGCTAAATATAGCGGCGCTTTACCGCCAGCACGCCCAGCGCCTCAGTGTGAAAGTAGCCTAATGGAACATGCCATGGGTAAAACAAAATTTTATTTACTAATAAATTAAAAATGATATAAAAATGACATTAATAATAGCATTTAAATGCAGGTAGAATAATATATATACATATATATATATATATATATATATATATATATATCTATCTATCTATCTATCTATCTATCTATCTATCTATCTATCTATCTATCTATCTATCTATCATAGCATATATATATATATGTGTGTGTGTGTGTTTATTTCAATGTGTATGTGCAGGGGCGTAACTAGAAATCACAGGGCCCCATAGCAAAATGTTGTATGGGGCCCCCCCTGCATACAGCCCCCCCCCCACAAAAAAAATTAACTAATTCCATTGAACAACAGATTACCACACTCAAGTGGCACAGTACCCAGGCAACAGCTTATATTAATTTCGAACAACAAAACCAAAATTTAAATAACCATATAATAAACACAGGACACACTTAACCCCTCCCCGCCCCCTAGTGGTTAACTCCTTCACTGCCAGTGTCATTTACACAGGAATCAGTGCATTTGTATAGCACTGATTGCTGTATAAATGACACTGGTCCCAAAAATGTGTAAAAATTGTCCGACGTGTCCGCCATAATGTCGCAGTCACGATAAAAATCGCAGATCGCCGCCATTTAAAAAAAAAAAATTATTAATAAAAATACCATAAAACGATCCCCTATTTTGTAAACGCTATATCTTTTGCGCAAACCAATCAATAATCGCTAATTGCTTTTTTTTTTTACCAAAAATATGTAGAAGAATATGTATCGGCCTAAACTGAGGAAAAAAAAAATCTTTTTTTTTATATATTTTTGGGACATATTTATTATAGCAAAAAGTAAAAAATAATGTGTTTTTTTTTTTTCAAAATTGTGCTATTTTTTTGTTTATAGCGCAAAAAAAAAAAAAAAAAAAACGCAGGGGTGATCAAATACCACCAAAAGAAAGCTCTATTTGTGGGGAAAAAAAGGACATCAATTTTGTTTGGGAGCCACGTCGCACGACCGCGCAATTGTCAGTTAAAGCGATGCAGTGCCGAATCGCAAAAAGTGATCTGGTCAGGAAGGGGGTAAATTCTTCCGGGGCTAAAGTGGTTAAAACAGAAGATACTATGGACAGTAGTGCAGGGCATTTCCCCCCCCTACCCCGGCCATGTTGCATATTAGAAAAAAAAAAAATAGAAAAATCAGACAGTCATCACAATCACAGACTCTTTAGACCTATGGCATCACTGCATCAGCTTAATTTAGCTTGTTGTACCTGGAAATTGGAATGGAATAATTGCTATGCAAATTCTGCAAAAACATGGGTTCGTCCTCAGCGGCGCTGCCTGGCTTCTCTTGGATGCACCTCAGTCGATTGACGCTCCTCCCATCGCTCCCCCGGCCGAGTGACATCAAGACGCTGGCGCCGGTGTTCTGACAAGAACAGTCCGGCTATCACCAAGTGTCCGCTGTGTACTGCGCATGCGCAGCGCATGCGCAGTACGGAGCGGAAGGGGGACGGAAAGTTATATAATTGTGTATAGGACAGGTCACAGCACAGGAGCTTGCAGATGCCGAGCCCAGACCAGGCTGAGGGCCCCACTCGGCAGTGGTTTCCACTCAGATGCGGGCCCCCTAGCTGCCGCGGGCCCCCTAGCGGCCGCATGTGTTGCTATGGCGGTAGTTCCGCCACTGTGTATGTGTATATCTATCTATCTATTATATATATATATAGATAGATAGATAGATAGATAGATAGATAGATAGATCTATATCTATATATATATATATATATATATATATATATATATATATATATATATATATATACACAATTTAGATTGCTAACCTGCTTGTTTTGGGGTGTGTAATGGTGGGGAAGATGTTCTCTCACTGTATGGCTGCTCCTGAGTGAAAGAGGGAAGTCAAAAGACTTCCTGCTTTCTCCAGAATACTGAGGCAGCTTCCCGCTTCTCTCTCTGATTCTCCACCTCTGAGATGGTGAATCAGAAAGTGAGAATTCTGTCACAGATCGCCAGTGAGGTGCTGAGATCGCACCTTCATACACTGGCCGTTTCTGTGACAGTCAGTTACAGATTCTCACTGTGCTGAGGTAATCAGTGGAGAACATGTTCTCATCTGATTACCTCAGTTTCATACACTGGTAAAGACCTGAGATCAGCTGTGAGACTTGGGATCGCAGCTGATCTCAGTTTCATAAAAGGACACCTTAGTGAGCACTTCTCCTTTGCTGAGATAATCCATCCACCTCACAGGTGTGGCATATCAAGCCGCTGATTAGACAGGATGATTATTGCACAAGTGTGCCTTAGTCTGGGACAGGGGAGGGGCGTAGATTTACGGCAATCTTTCGCCGGAAGTGGGAGCAAATACCTGGATTAGACAGGTATCTGCTCCCCGCTGAAAGGTGCCAAATGTGACACAGGGGGGGGGGGGGGGGGGCGGAGGGGGGGGGGTGGGGGGGGGGGACCGGATCGGCGGAAGTTCAATTTTTGGGTGCAACTCAGCTTTAAGCAGGGTATACTCCTTGAATGTTTTTTGTTCAACCAACAGATCCCCACATGCACACAAGCGATGTAGATGCAGGCATCTCTCCCACTGCGCTACTGTATTCTGACAGCAGGGACTCCCTCCTGTCAAAATACATAGGCTGCAGGCCATTGGCTGCAATCGAATGCTGTTTTTTCCGCAGGACTGTTTGAGAGAAGCCCGTTATTAGACACACACAGTGAAATTCAACCAGTCCCTGTTGAACGGATGCATTTTGGTCTGTGTATACTCTGCTTTAGATATCAAGTCTCTTATTTTTGCTACTTACTTGTGGGTGTTTTCATTATTGTTACCCTGTTGTGCATATAAGTAACCTTAAATACAGCAGAGCTTTGTGTGTTTTTCTTACCACCCCCATCTGTCCTAGGTTGGGACAATGCTGATGTTCACCCATTTGGACACTCTCTGTGACTATGCCTGTTTTTTTTACAATTTGAACATTGGAACTACTTTGGATATGTTACATCTATAATGTATCTTACCTATGCCTGTATTGAACTGTTTTCATGTTTAGAAACAAAATAAATAAATAAATATAATATAATATAATATAATATAATATATATATATATATATATATATATATATATATATATATATATATATATATATATATATATATATATATATATATATTTAACAAAAACAATATATTGTAATATATTATATATATAGTAATAAAGTAGCAGTGTGACCTATAACATTGCTGATCAATGACCAGTTAGTAAGAAATATGAAGCAGTATTTATTATCTATTTGGTAGCGCTGGCAATGGATATGAATATAATATAGCATGTTAATTATTACCTTTGTATTTAAATAACTGCTTAGTAAAATACATTTTTGTTCCTTGTTTTACTTCTTATGAAGTGTGTGTTGCATGTTATATATAAATAAATTTACCTTAACAGGACTGCTCCTGCAGAAACATTACTTTTTGGAAATAACTAAACAAATTAACATTACTACTAAACGTACTAACAGTAACTACTACATATGGTACAAAGTATGCTTATGTAGATATGTAGTATAAGATGTATTCAATTTTTACTTGGTTGAGTTGTGTTTTACTCCTAATTATACTGTGAGGAAAAAAGTATTTGATCCCCTGCTGATTTTGGACGTTTTCCCACTGACAAAAAAAATAATCCGTCTATAATTTTAATGGTAGGTTTATTTTAACAGTGAGAGACAGAATAACAACAGATAAATGCATTTCAAAAAAGTAAAAAATTGATTTGCATTTTAATGAGTGAAATAAGTATTTGACCCCTTTGCAAAACATGACTTAGTACTTGGTGGCAAAACCCTTGTTGGCAATCACAGAGGTCAGATGTTTCTTGTAGTTGGCCACCAGCTTTGCACACCTCTCAGGAGGGATTTTGTCCCATTACTCTTTGCAGATCCTCTCCAAGTCATTAAAGTGGACCTTCAGTCATTTTGTCAACTTTCCATCTATTATATCTTCTGCCCTTGTTGTTTTAACTTTGGGTAGTACATTTTTTTTTCTGCCAGTAAATACCTTTTACAGCCCACTTCCTCTTTCTTATCTGCTCATTAGCCTAGGTTTATAACACCATGCACAACTCTCTCTCTCACTCTGGTGAGATTTTGTCAAGAAGGGAGGGGGGAATGAATCATAAGAGGGCCAATGAGAGCTGCAAGGCTGGAGGTGTGCCTCTGTGTGTCTGTGTGAATCCAGGAAGTGAACAGGCAACAGCTTCAACTGCCCATAGTTAAAATGAATGCAGCCAAACTTAGTGGAGGGAGATTTCTGCAGCATATTTGGCAAGTACAGGATCATAGATACAGTATCTCACAAAAGTGAGTACACCCCTCTAATTTTTGTAAATGTTTTATTATATTTTTTTTGATGTGACAACGCTGAAGAAATGACACTTTGCTACAATTATTTATTATTATCATTATTATTTAAGGTACTTATATAGCACTGTCAATTTACGCAGCGCTTTACATATACATTGTACATTCACATCGGTCCCTACCCTCAAGGAGCTTACAATCTAAGGTCCCTAACTCACATTTATATACTAGGGACATTTTTTTTTTAAGACAGAAGCCAATTAACCTACCAGCATGTCTTTGGAGTGTGGGAGGAAACCGGAGTAAACCCGGCACAGGGAGAACATGCAAACTCCAGGCAGGTAGTGTCATGGATGGGATTCAAACCAGCGACCCTTTTTACTGCTAGAAGAGAGTACTACCCACTACACCACTGTGCCACAACGTCAAGAAGTGAGTGTACAGCTTGTATAACAGTGTAAATTTGCTGTCTCTTCAAAATAACTCAACAGCCATTAATGTCTAAACCGCTGGCAACAAAAGTGAGTACACCCCTAAGTGAACATGTCCAAATTGGGCCCAAAGTGTTAATATTTTGTGTGGCCACCATTATTTATTTTCCAGCACTGCCTTAACCCTCTTGGGCAAGGAGTTCAGCAGAGCTTTATGATGATGGCATCGAAGAGCTGGTGGATGTTAGAGACCTTGCGCTCCTCCAACTTCCGTTTGAGGATTGCCCCACAGATGCTCAATAGGTTTTAGGTCTGGAGACATGCTTAGCCAGTCCGTCACCTTTACCCTCAGGTTCTTTAGCAAGGTAGTGGTCGTCTTGGAGGTAAGTTTGGGGTCGTTATGTTGGAATACTGCCCTGGGGCCCAGTCTCTGATGGGAGGGGCTCATGCTCTGCTTCAGTATGTCACAGTACATGTTGGCATTCATGGTTCCCTCAATGAACTGTAGCTCCCCAGTGCTGGCAGCACTCATGCAGCCCCAGACCATGACACTCCCACCACCATGCTTGACTGTAGGCAAGACACACTTGTCTTTGTACTCCTCACCTTGTTGCCGCCACACACGCTTGACACCATCTGAACCAAATAAGTTTATCTTGGTCTCATCAGACGACAGGACATGGTTCCAGTAATCCGTGTCCTTAGTCTGCTTGTCTTCAGAAAACTGTTTGCGTGCTTTCTTGTGCATCATCTTTAGAAGAGGCTTCCTTCTGGGAGGACAGCCATGCAGACCAATTTGATGCATTGTGCGATGTATGGTCTGAGCACTGACAGGCTGACCCCTCAACCCCTGCAGCAATGCTAGCAGCACTCATATGTCCCAAAGACAACCTCTGGATACGATTCTGAGCAAGTGCACTCAACTTCTTTGGTCGACCATGGCAAGGCCTGTTCTGAGTGGAACCTGTCCTGGTAAACTGCTGTATGGTCTTGGCCACAGTGCTGCAGGGTCAGGGTCTTGGCAATCTTCTTATAGCCTAGGCCATCTTTATGTAGAGCAACAATTCTTTTTTTTCAGATCCTCAGAGAGTTCTTTGCCATGAGGTGCCATGTTAAACTTCCAGTGACCAGTATGAGAAAGTGAGAGCGATAAAACCAAATTGAACACATCTGCTCCCCATTCACACCTGAGATCTTGTAACACTATTGAGTCACATGACACCGTGGAGGGGAAATGGCTAATTGGGCCCAATCTGGACATTTTCATTTAGGGGTGTACTCACCTTTGTTGCCAGCAGTTTAGACATTAATGGCTGTGTGTTGAGTTATTTTAAGGCGGCAGCAAATTGACACTCTGACCCATTTTCAATACCCTGGCTGAGGAAAGGAGGTTCTCGCGCAAGATTTGATGGTACATGGCCTATCCATCGTCCCTTTGATGCGTTGAAGTTGTTCTGTCCCCTTAGCAGAAAACTCCCCCAAAGCATAATGTTTCCACCTCCATGTTTGATTGTGGGATGGTGTTCTTGGGGTCATAGTCATCATTCCTCCTCCTCCAAACACGTTGAGTTGAGTTGATGCCAAAGAGCTCAATTTTGGTCTCATCTGATCTCATTCACCCAGTTCTCCTCTGAATTATTCAAATGTTCTTTAGTAAACTTCAGACAGGCCTGTACATGTGCTTCCTTGAGCAGGGGGACCTTGCAGGCACTGCAGGATTTCACTCTATCACAGTATAGGACAAGATTCTCCTGTGTAGTTCTGGGCTGATTCCTCACCATTCTCATGATCATTGAAACTCCACGAGGTGAGATCTTGCTTGGGGCCCCAGACTGAGGGAGATTGACAGCTATTTTGTGTTTCTCCCATTTGCGAATAATCGCACTAACTATTGTCACCCTCTCACCAAGCTGCTTGGCCATGGTCTTGTAGCCCATTCCAGCTTTGTGAACATCTACAATCTTGTTCCTGACATCCTTGGACAGCTGTTTGGTCTTGGCTATGGTGGAGAGATTGAAATCTGATTAATTGATTGTTTCTGTGGACAGGTGTCTTTTATACAGGTAACAAGCTGAGATTAGGAGCACTACCTTTAAGAGAGTGCTCCTAATGTCAGCTCATTACCTGTATAGAAGACACCCGTGAGCCAGAAATCTTGCTGATTGATAGGGGATAAAAAAACTTATTTCACTCATTAAAATGCAAATCAATTTATAACTTTTTTAAAATGCATTTTTTTTGGATATTTTTAATGTTATTCTGTCTCTCACCATCAAACATGGAGGTGAAAACATCATGCTTTGGGGGTGTTTTTCTGCTAAGGGGACAGGACAACTGCATCAAAGGGACGATAGACGGGCAATGTACCTTCAAATCTTGGGTGAGAACATCCTTCCCTCAGCCAGGGCATTGAAAATGGGTCATGGATGGGTATTCCAGCATGACAATGGCCCAAAAATCATGGCCAAGGCAACAAAGGAGCTGAAGGTTCGAGTTACCAAACGTCAGCCTCGAAACCTTAATGACTTGGAGAGGATCTGCAAAGAGGAATGGGACAAAATCCTTCCTGAGATGTGTGCAAACCTGGTGGCCAACTACAAGAAATGTCTGACCTCTGTAATTGCCAACAAGGGTTTTGCAAAGGGGTCAAATACTTATTTCACTCATTAAAATGCAAATCCATTTTTAACTTTTTCGAAAAGTGTTTTTCTGGATTTATTTTTAGTTGTTATTCTGTCTCTCATTGTTTAAATAAACCTACCATTACAATTATAGACTGATCATTTGTCAGAGGGCAAATGTACAAAATCAGCAGGGGATCAAATACTTTTTTCGCTTCCTGTGGCGTACAACACAGTCAACATTACTATAAACAATACTTTTATAACAGTTTTGTAATTGTTTAAAGAGCAATTAAAGTAACTCTGTAGTCAAAAATAAAAAATAAAAAATAAAGGGAATAATACTTACTTGTCATGCTGGCCTCTTCGCTCTTTTGTGAAGCTACACCAGCCAAAAATTCTTCAGCATCTAACACACATATGAGTTTGTTGGATATCTGCATCCCCCAACACCTGCTATTGTTCCACCAATTGTTATGTCAGTAGTGTTTCCCTGCAGTGCTGTAGTGACATAGCAGCCATTGTTGGAAACACGGCGTGCACTGGGGGACCAGGCATCCAATACTCCCAGGGGGGTTCAGATATGATTAATTCTGGGTCCATAAGGTTCTTCCCACTCTGATATTTTGTTAGATCAATATCTCTGACTCAGTATGGCCATGTGGCCATTTTCAATCAATGATGGCACAAGCATACCAACTCTTTTGTGTATGTGCATCTGAAGCAGGGTTGGTGTTGATGTCCTGGGCACAGCTGATGTAGACGGCACTGACAGTTTCCTTACGGGTTTGGCCAAACACACCCAAGCACACCCAAGCACTTCCCACTTAATAATTGAGACCTTGCCTCTTCCCTTTGCCTGCTACCTACTAGTCCGACTGCTATCCATTCAAATGTTTCTTAATAGCTTGCTCTCAGCCTATAATAACACACTGTACATTGTCTTTATTGCAATGACTTATTGGCCAAATATTGGGTCCATTCTTATTGTTAATCGCATTCTTGCATTAAAATAAAAATGAATACACTTAATTTAACCGCCTCCGAAATGTGCAGGTCTCCCTATATTAAATCATATACAGTTATGCCCTGTACACATGGTCGGAAATTCCGATGGGAAAAGTCAGATCGGATTATGTTGTTGGAAAATCAGATCCTGTGTGGGCTCTAGCGGGCTTTTTCCGTCGGAATTTGTGTACAAGGCATAAGTGTACAAGGCATAAGTCTCTCATGCTATATTAATCAAGATCTTCTAAAAGATAGCACTAGACCATTACCGCAGATATCAAAATGAGAGCTAGTAGGAGGAACCCAAAAACCCTTGACATGTTTTGCATGTTGCATCAGGCATTGTACAATGTGTTTGTAAATTAACCACTTCAACCCTGGAAGAATTTACCTCCTCCCTGATCAGAGCACTTTCTGCGATACGGCACTGCGCCGCTTTAACTGACAATTGCGTGGTCTTGCGACGTTGCACTCAAACAAAATTGACAACCTTTTTTTCCCCACAAATAGAGCTTTCTTTTGGTGGTATTTGATCACCTCTGCGATTTCTATTTTTTGCTTTATAAACAAAAAAGAGCGTCAATTTAGAAAAAAAGCAATATTTAAAAATTTTTGCTATAATAAATATCCCAAAAAATATACAAAAAAAAAAAACAAATTTCTTTCTCAGTTTATACCGATATGTATTCTTCTATATATTTTTTTGGTAAAAAAAAAAAAAAAATCGCAATAAGTGTATATTGATTGGTTTGCGCAAAAGTTAGGGGATAGATTTATGGCATTTTTATTATTTTTTTTTTATTAGTTATGGCGGCGATCTGCAATTTTTATTGTGACTGCGACATTATGGCAGACACATTGGACACTTTTGACACTATTTTGGGACCATTGTCATTTATACAGCGATCAGTGCTATAAAAATGCACTGATTACTGTATAAATGACACTGGCAGGGAAGGGAATAAAAACACTAGGGGGCGATCAAGGGGTTAAGTGTGTCCTAGGGAGTGATTCTAACTGTGGGGAGGAAGGGCTACCACTGACATGACAGTGATCACTGCTCCCGATGACAGGGAGCAATAGATCCCTGTCATGTCACTAGGCAGAACAGGGAAATACCTTGTTTACATAGGCATCTCCCCGTTCTGCCGCTCCGTGATGTTCGTGGGACACAGGCGGACATAGAGTCTGTGGGACCCTCAGGCACGGTCACGGAGTATGCGGTGCGCGCCCAAAATGCCGCTTCCTAAAGGGGAAGTACATGTACGCCCATTTGCATAGCCATGCTATTGTGTCAACGTATATCGTCGTGCACTGGTCTGCAAGCGGTTAACAAAGTATAGTGGTCTCTACTTGTCTCACCAACTCCACACTGGTGCCCCCTTCTGACGAAGTCAGAAGTGACGAAATGCATTGGGGCGTGACTGTATGGCAACCAAAAGTGTCACATCGACATTGTGAGTGGTGTCTCCCTGTAGTGGTGTCTCCCTGTAATGATTGGTAGTCAGCATGGAGTTTGTGAGAGAAATAGGCGCCGCTATACTTTGATAATTTACGAACACATTGTACAATGCCTGATGCAAGATGCTGAATATGCGAGTGAACTGTGAACTGTTTTTTAATAAATGACTAATTGATGACAATATCACACTAGTGGAGCTCTTTGTTTATTTTTTTTTATATACCCACTGATGTGAATTCATACTGCAAGGGGTGGAGAAGTGGAGTGGCTTACTAAGGAGAACAACAACATTGATTATTAAGTGTATTCGCCCACTCATGAGAATGGGGGGGGGGGGGGGGCAAAAAAAACCGGTGAGTTGCTGTCCTATGGCAGTGGGTTGGATTTGACACGCGGCGGTGGTGGAATTTTTGGTGACCTACCTTCAATAGGATATCATGTTTATACATTTGCATGGAATTTCATTGAGAGGACTTTATTGGACTTTGTTTCAACTATTGATTTTTTGGATTATCAATTAGTTTTTTTGATTGAAGATTTTATGCTACTATGGACTTACATTTATATGCTCAGATTTTTTGTATTTTCACTTATTTGATAGATATTTTAAAGTAGCAGCACAACATTGTGTTAGTTAATATTTTGTTATTTTTCACATTTGATATATTTGGAGCACGTGGATTTACACTTTCTATAACATATTTTATTTATCACCATAACAATCCGCATAGAGTTACTACGGTCTCATAGATCATAGATTTGCTTTCCAGGATGTTTGAATTTTAATATCCCCTCCAAAATATATTCAAAAGATTCACTTTCTATACCACCCCAATTTGACATTTGATGCAAAAGCAGTTTCTCTCTTTACTGTTCACAAAAAAGCACTATGATATCAGCTTATCAGCGCTTAAAATGAATCCAAAGTTAATTTTAAGATTTTTGAAGCATATTACAGGAAAACAATTCTGCAATGGTTTCTCAACAGTTTATAAAACAGGGCACATTACTATATCCCAGAGTAAAAACAACACTCAAAAGAGTGGAGGCATGGTGGCTTACCCACTCTAAGTGCTCATTCACACAAAAGCGTTTTGAATCATGGGCAGATTTGCCGCGGATCTGCCCACGATTAGACATGGCTGAGGTGTGAATGACAAAACGCGGGACTTGCATTCGAGATGCCATTCATTTGAATACCACCTCTACCACCACCTTGTCACGCGATAAAACGTGCTGCAATCGCGGCAAGTCGCCCAAAAGTAGCTCCTGAACTATTTTTGGGCAAAATGCGTCCCGCAGTGGAGATCAGCAGGGAGCACTTCCCTAATATCTGGAATGAATATTTAAGTGTTGCAACGGCTGACGGGCAATTATTTTTATGCTGCTTACACTCGTGATTGTTTTTGCCTCACTCTGCTTTGCATGGCCAGGGCCAAGGGATGGGAATCAGGAGTAGCAACATCATGTGGAGTAGTGTATGTTAGTCCCACCAACCAACCCAGACCGTGCAGAGCAGATAAATGGGATAGCGATCACGTGACCTGCACAAACTGGAATAAAAACAGTATTTTTTAAATAAATTTTGGTGTGTTTAATTGATAATTCAATTGTGGATGTTGTGTCCAGCCTAACTCCAAAGGAAGAGCATCAGGGTTTAGTGACACTTTAACTCCAACGTAAAGGAGCATTTCACCAACCACCAATGTAGGGGGACATTGCACTGACTACCAATGTAAGGTGGCACTACACTAACCGCCAGTGTAAGGGGCACTACACTGACCACCAATATAAGGGGCACTACACTGACCACCAATATAAGGGGCACTACAATGACCACCAATATAAGGGGCACTACACTGACCACCAATATAAGGGGCACTACACTGACCACCAATGTAAGAGGACGTTACAATTTTCACAGTCTGCATTTTTTTCTAGTCATTATTCTTCATTCCATTTCACTAATATCACAAAAAATTGTTTTGATGTATAAAAAGTAGCCCTGTGTTTTACATACACTAAATACGCTGAACTTCTTCATGTTATTTTATTTTTCTTATATCTAACCTTAATGCTCAAGGTAATATACTTTGCAGACATAGTAATAATTAGCAAGGGTTCTCTAGGACATGAACATTTTTCAAGGGTTCCTCTAGGTAAAAAGGTTAAAAAATGCTAAATAAAAGGAATGGTAAACTACAATTTATTAATTAAAACGCCCGAAAAAATGCCTGAAAATTGCCCAACAGGCAAAATCCCATTAATTTCAAAGGCACCTGTTCACATCTGAGCGTTTTGTCACCTGAAGCAAAACACCTGAAAAACGCCCTGAGCTCAAAAAAGAACATGAGCTTCTTTGGAGCAGATTACAGGCATTTGTCTGCCTTTTACATTGGTGACCTGAACAAAATCGTGGCAAAAACCGCAGTAAAAAAAGCTGTTAAAAAACGCAGCAAAATCACGGTAAAAACGTGCGACTTTGAAATGCTCAGGTGTGAATGCAGCCTCAAGTTTCACAGTAATAGCTCATTTATATAAAAGTGGATGGGCCTGGATTATATCAAGGGAGATAATGCATTTGTTCTTTTCAGAAATCTTTGTAAAATAACCTGACTTCTGTGAATCATGGTTTTTCTAGAGTAAGGAATAAAAGAAACAGTATGTGCTTTAGTAGAATCTGAGCATAAACCATCACAAATAGTTCTATATGTAAAAAGAAATACAGCAAAATGATAATGTGAGTTGTGGAATGGTATTAACACTAGCATTTATGCCTGGCCACTGAGCATTAGCTTAGCCCCCTAAAGCTGGCCAAAATAACTCAACACACAGCCATTAATGTCTAAACCGCTGGCAACAAAAGTAAGTACACTCCTGAGTGAAAATGTCCAAATTGGGCCCAATTAGCCATTTTTCCTCCCTGGTGTCATGTGACTCATTAGTGTTACAAGGTCTCAGGTATGAATGGGGTTACCAAGACCCTGAGCTGCAGCATGGTGGCCAAGACCATACAGCGGTTTAACAGGATAGGTTCCACTCAGAACAGGCCTCACCATGGTTGACCAAAGAAGTTGAGTGCACATGCTTAGCAACATATCCAGAGGTTGTCTTTGGGAAATAGATGTATGAGTGCTGCCAGCAGTGCTGCAGAGGTTGAAGGGATGGGGGGTTAGCCTGTCAGTGGTCAGACCATACACCGCACACTGCATCAAATTGGTCTGCATGGCTGTCGTCCCGGAAGGAAGCCTCTACTAAAGATGATGCACAAGAAAGCCTGCAGTTTTCTGAAGACAAGCAGACTAAGGACATGGATTACTGGAACCATGTCCTGTTGTAAGATGAGACCAAGATAAACTTATTTGGTTCAGATGGTGTCAAGCATGTGTGGCGGCAACCAGGTGAGGAGTACAAAGGCAAGTGTGTCATGCCTATAGTCAAGCATGGTGGTGGAAGTGTCATGGTCTGGGGCTGCATGAGTGCTGCCGGCACTGGGGAGCTACAGTTCATTGAGGGAACCATCAATGCCAACATGTACTGTGACATACTGAGGCAGAGCATGATCCCCTCCCTTCGGAGACTGGGCTGCAGGGCAATATTCCAACATGATAACAACCCCAAACACACTTCCAAGACGACCACTGCCTTGCTAAAGAAGCTAAGGGTAAAGGTGATGGTCTGGCCAAGCATGTCTCCAGACCTAAACCCTATTGAGCATCTGTGGGGCATCCTCAAATGGAAGGTGGAGGAGCACGAGGTCTCTAACATCCATCAGCTCAGTGATGTCATCATGGAGGAGTGAAAGAGGACTCCAATGGCAACCTGTGTAGCTCTGGTGCACTCCAAGCCCAAGAGGGTTAAGGCAGTGCTGGAAAATAATGGTGGCCACACAAAATATTGACACTTTGGGCCCAATTTGGACATTTTTACTTAGGGGTGTACTCACTTTTGTTGACAGCGATTTAGACAGTAATGGCTGTGTTGAGTTATTTTGAGGGGACAGCAAATTTACACTGTTATACAAGCTGTACACTCACTACTTTACATTGTAGCAAAGTGTCATTTCTTCAGTGTTGTCACATGAAAAGATATAATAAAATATTTACAAAAATGTGAGGGGTGTACTCACTTTTGTGAGATACTATATATATATATATATATATATATATATATAGTAATTCTACGTTTGGGATAAATATTGTGTAAGTGTAATACAACACTGTAGATAAAAATTGATAAGGTGACAAGTACCACAAGGGAAGGATTCCATTCTGCCTTTCCCATGTCACCACCTTTATAGGCACCATCAGGATTCCCTTGTAATACACACTTTGCTATCTGTAAGCCTCACAAAGCTATTTATTACACCAGTGTCTGGGGTGTGTCAGACCACCCCAATTAGCCATGTCCATATCACAACAGAGACTCTGGGGTCAGTGCTATTGCTCTCTGTTCAGTAACTTTAAGTCCATCTTTTATAATCCTCCCAGACATATGTCGCAACTACCCTGATAACACACATTTTATATGTCTTAGTCCATATACTATTTAGTGAATAAAAAAAGAAATAAACTAATATATGCTCTATGATCTATTTTTAATTTCCTTCATTACTTATTATTAGCAGTTAAAGCGGGACTGTACTGTAAAAAAAAAATTTAAAAGCCAGCAGCTACAAATACTGCAGCTGCTGACTTTTAAAAAATAGACACTTACCTGTCCCTGGTTCCAGCGGTGTCGGCAGCAGAAGCCGATCGCTCGCTCGGCTCTCTGCTGTAGCCGGCGCCATTCTCGGTGAGGGAATCAGGAAGTGGCTTCACTTCCCGATTCCCTACTGCGCATGCGCGAGTCGCGCGGCGCAATGAGATTCTTCAGCGCTGTCTGCCGGGTCACGTGTGTGTCCCGGCAGACAGCGCGCTGGGACAGGAACTTGCGTAAACTCCCACGGGAGTTTATGCCGGAAGTGGGTGCAGATACCTGTCTTAGACAGGTATCTGCACCCCCCTCCCCCCTGAAAGGTGCCAAATGTGACACCGGAGGGGGGGAGGGTTCCGAAAAGCGGGAGTTCCACTTTAGGGTGGAATCCCGCTTTAATGTTGCACTACCATTTCAGATCATTCCATTGTGGGCACATCATTTCTGCATGTGTGGATCTTATATAATATGTTTTCGTGAAACTTTCACTTACATTTAGTCTAATCTCGGGAGGGGCACTGCCAAAATTTTTGTGGGCAATTTGTTGCAATTTGTTGGGGCAATCTCTTGTGTTGGCGCTTCAATCATCACAGCACTATGGTTAATATGGTGTCAGGATGATTGAAGCGCATTATTTCTATTCTATACATTGTAATATAAAATTAAATAGTTCAACTCACCATAATGCAGAATCAGTGGGAGCCCCGAGTGTGTCACTTGCTACATCACCAGATGCAGATTGTCAATTGCCAATGGCCAGTGACAGTGTCCCTGTTGTTCCAGAGTGAGGGCGGACAGTGAGAGATGATGTCACCTCTATGCTGCCTGCGCCTGCACAGTAATGGCAGTCTTCTTTTAGATGCAGAAATGCGGCAAAACAGGGGGGCGTTGAGAGACAGTGGCGTCTCCAGCTTTCATATTTAGGGGGGCACATGGGGGGACAGAGACAAAAGTAATATACACACACACATACACACAGTGTCTTGTGGGAGCAGCCAGGTGGAGGGGAGGACAGGGTGGATGCAGCCAGGTGGAGGGGTGGACAGGGTGGATGCGGCCAGGTGGAGGGGAGGACAGGGTGGATGCAGCCAGGTGGAGGGGAGGATAGGGTGGATGCAACCAGGTGGAGGGGAGGACAGGGTGGGAGCAGCCAGGTGGAAGGTAGGACAGGGTGGAAGGTAGGACAGGGTGGAAGCAGCCAGGTGGAGGGGAGGACAGGGTGGAAGCAGCCAGGTGGAGGGGAGGACAGGGTGAATGCAGCCAGGTGGCAGGGAAGACAGGGTGGATGCAGCCAGGTGGAGGAGAGGAAAGGGTGAATGCAGCCAGGTGGAGGGGAGGACAGGGTGGGAGCAGCCAGGGGGAAGGGAGGACAGAGTGGGAGCAGCCAGGTGGAAGGGAGAACAGGGTGGGAGCAGCCAGGTAGAGGGGAGGACAGAGTGGGAGAAGCCAGGTGGAAGGGAGTAAAGGGTGCGAGCATCCAGATGGAGGGGAGGACAGAGTGGGAGCAGCCAGGTGGAAGGGAGAACAGGGTGGGAGCAGCCAGGTAGAGGGGAGGACAGAGTGGGAGCAGCCAGGTGGAAGGGAGTAAAGGGTGCGAGCACCCAGATGGAGGGGAGGACAGAGTGGGAGAAGCCAGTGATAAGGTCCTGTACCTCTATGGATGCCTGCATCCCCGCCCCCCTCATCCCCTCACCTGGAGGTAAGTTCTTACCTTGGGGGATATATAGTAATATCAGATCACTGGCACTTTCTCACCCAACAGCCTCGTTGACCCGTTGACCCCCCTGGATCCGCCTCTGAGGGGGATGTCTGATGTAGTATTAAAGCTAATCGCAGATGACACATAGCGATTGTCTTATATAAATAATTCTATTGACATAAATGCTTGTATTTACCAAACTTGCATGTTGGTATCTACGGAGGAAAGGGCAGGAGAGCAGCCAAACACCCCGTGACTTTTCTTATTGAGTAGAAACATGTTATGTCTAAATAAAGTCAACCCTGCCTATAGCATCTTCCCTGAGCAAAATGTCTACCACTATCCACATGTAAAACAATCATCTTTGGGCACACTGAAATTGTCTCAAATTTATTAACACCATAGAGTTTATACTAAGGCAGGCCATGCATTACACAATTTCCTTGTACAATTTTCCTTTAGAGTTACTAAAACCATATAATATGAGGTCAAACCTAAACACTTTCAATTAGTATGTAATTAGGAAGGCCCTTGCACTACGTAATTGAAGGAAAACATAAAGGAAATTGAATAAGAAAATTGTATAATGTACAGTATTGCCAGCCTAAAGCCTGGTATACACAATTTTTTTTTTTCTTTCAACACCAGTTATTTGATGGCTTGACAGTTCGGTTGAGGGCACATGCAATTGTGACATCAATAATGCATGCCATGAATGAAACGGTTATGGGGAACAGCGAGATCGATAGGCTTATGCCCCATACACACGATCAGAAATTCTGCCAGCAAAAGTCGGATGTGAGCTTTTGGTCAGAAATTCCAACTGCGTGTATGCTCCATCGGACTTTTGCTGGCAGAATTCCAGCCAGCAAAAGATTGAGAGCAGGTGCTCTATTTTTCGGCCAGAAAAATTTCCTATCTGAAAATGCGTTCGTCTGTATGCAATTCGGACGCGCAAAAATCACGCATGTTCGGAAACAATTCGACGCATGCTCAGAAGCATTGAACTTGATTTTCTCGGCTCGTCGTAGTGTTGTACGTCACCGCGTTCTTGACAGTCGAAACTTCAGAGAACTTTTGTGTGACCGTGTATATGCAAGACAAGCTTGAGCGGAATTCGGTCAGAAAAAATATCCAAGTTTTTTCTGACGGTATTTCTGATCGTGTGTATGGGGCAGGCCAGAAGGATGTCAGAAGCACATGTGAAGGAACTCAGAATGGTCTCAGAAACATGTTGGAAGTTCAAATGGAATCTGAAGGCCCCTGAAAGCATGCTGCATTTGACAATAAACACCAGTCAGCCACACCCATAAAGCTGGCTATAAATGGCAGTTATTTAAAACAGATCTATTCAAATTCCTGTTCTTTAGCAACCACTTAAGCCAGGAGTTCAAAGTCCAAATCAAGCTGCTCTCCCTCAAATTATATTTTGTGCAGTCTGCAGAGGTTGTCTAGAAGCTTTCCAACATCATGCAGTTTTCAAATGATCAAATACTACCAATTTCTTTGAATACTGATTTCCTTTATTACTGATTTCTTAACACATGCACCATCACAAATATCAATACCAGTGCTTAATTTGTCTAAAAATTGTTTTGTTGCTTGTGAAAATCATATGTTGATTGTTAAGCATGATCATATGTTGTACATGACACGACACGTATGTTTAGGTTTGACTCATCACACACAACTATTCCATTGGCAACTGTCTAAAGCTTAGTACACACGTGCTAAAATAATGTCGGGTCGCATCGGCCGGTTCAATATTTGGCCCATGTGTACTGCAGGGGCAAGACCGAAAAAGGTCTGTCGATTGGCTCCCGATCAGCACTCTCAGCCAATGACTGAGAGTGCTGACCGGAGTGTTCTGGCATTCCCCTGTCACAATAGCACAGAAGGGGAGATTGCTGTACTAACATCGGATTGTTATTACAGTGGCTCCGACCTAAGCTGTACTGTAATGCCGCATACACGTCAGAATGTCCGACGGAAAACGTCAGATGGAATCTTTTCATTGTATATTCCGATCGTGTGTGTGCCTCTTCTGCCTTTTTTTTAAAAGTTCTGACGAACCTAGAACCTAGAAATAGAATATTTCCGACGGAACCAATTCCTATCGGGAAAACCGCTCGTCTGTATGCGGTTCCGACAGACCAAAAACGACGCATGCTCTGAAGCAAGTATGAGACGGCAGCTATTGGCTACTGGCTATTGAACTTCCTTTTTCTAGTCCCGTCGTACGTGCTGTACGTCACTGCGTCCTTGATGATCAGACTTTGGTGTGATCATGTGTAGGCAAGACAGTTTCAGCTGAACTCCGTCGGAACTCCGTCGGAACTCCGTCGGAAAAACCTTCAGAGTTAATTCTGACGGGAAAAACGGTCGTGGCATAAGGGTTTTTTTTTTTTTTTTTAAATAACAAACATGTCATACTTACCTCCACTGTGCATTCTGGGGTCCCACGACAGCTCTCGCGGCTCCTCCCCACATCAGATAACCCCCTAGGAGAAGCGATCTCCAGAGGGGGTTACCTTGCGGGGGCACTCCCAAGTCCAGCATTCGGCGTCCATAGACCGCGTCATTGGATTTGATTGACAGTAGCGGGAGCCAATGGCTGCGCTGCTATCCATCTATCCAATCAAGAGCCGAGAACCCCGGGCAGAGAGACAGCGCGTCCCTGCCTGGTCAAGTTCCAGGGCTCAGGTAAGTAAAACGGGGGGCTGGGGGGCCCGGTCACTGGCAGGTGTTTTTCACGTTAATTTGCTCCCCCCAAAAAGTGCCAAATGTGGCAGTGGAGGGTGCTTCCCCTTTTGGATGGAAGACAGCTGACTAGCAAATGTATGGTCATTTATTGAACCAAAAATGTAAGCTCTAAGGAGCAGGGCCCTCTGATTCCTACTGTATTAAAGTGTATTGTATTTGTACTGTCTACCCTCAAGTTGTAAAGCGCTACGTAAACTGTTGGCGCTATATAAATCCTGTATAATAATAAATAATAATATATGAATATGTAAGAAAAATTTGTTCCATTTTGTAAAAAAACAAAAAACCCATGCACTGACCTTCACTGTACAAAATTGCACTTCCACATTTTAGATGTTTAAACAAAACAGTACACCCTTGCTTGTCTCCCATAAGAAATAACATGTTTCCAATGTTATATGGCTATTTTGGCTATCTACGCATACACGTAACTTACTAATACACCCCATTTCCTATGGAAAATTTAAACAAATTTGTTACCAGAAAACAATATAACTCATTTTTGTCAGCTGCACATAATGAGTTTCTTTTTTCGGTGCCTCCAATGTAGCTTGCATTACTATGGCAGTATTTTATGCCAAGATTTCCAGGAGACAGAGGAAGAGTGCAGACCAGCAAGGTCCCCTAATTCTCCTGTCAGCAGTTCCTGTGTGGTGCAAGCATACTGTTCTTCTGGTAACATTACACTACTAGGTGACATCACATGTTCTGCAGACCTTGCTCAAAACAACAATCCTGTTCTTACTGCTGTTATTATTTCTGGCTCCCATGAAACAGTTCAGTGTCTTTACCCTGTAAACTAGGAGTTTAACAAGCAGCCCAAACAATGCCAACACTATTACAGACTTTACAACACCTTAGTATTTAAATAAAAAAAGGAATATTGGTAATGATGATACTTGCCTAGAGTTTGTGTCAGCCTCTAAAAAAAAGGGTTCTAAAAAAAAAGTACACTTTTAAAACATCATCATGTTCTGTAGGATTACTTTACTATATAGCAGTTCTCTCATGTCAACAGTTATGCCTCGTACACACGATCGGACTTTCCGCCAACAAAACCGTGGAATTTTGTCCGTTGGCCCAAACTTGTCTTGCATACACACGGTCACACAATTGTTGGCCAACAAATACAAACTTAGTGACGTACTAGACGTACTACGTGTTTTTTAAGCTCTTTTGCGCCACCCTTTGGGCTCCTTCTGCTAATTTTGTGTTAGTAGAAGTTTGGCGAGTGTTGATTCGCACTTTTCATTTTGCGCTTTTCATTTTGCGCTTTTCAGTTAGTTTCTGAGCGGCCGTTCGCCAACCAGCTATGTTGCGAAATCGGAGGAGATAACGTGTTATTTATTATTGGCCTTGGAGTTATTGCTTTGACATAATAATGATTTGATTTGTTAAATTTTCTCAATTTTTGGATGCATAGAATGCACTTTTTAGTTAAGTTCTATTGGCAGATAGCATGTCTAATTTTTTTTGTTTTATTTTTTTAATGCACAATAAAAAAAATTGTGTAGAATAATACTTGGCTATGTGTTTTACTTCAAAATGACAGTTTGGGAGTATGCAGTTACATTTAAAAAAATACAATGTAAAATTGACAAGGGACACCAACATAGTTGTATCTTTGTTTGTAAAAACTACAGGATAATGGTGTTGTCGTAACTTGCCAAAATAAAAAAATAAATAAAAAAAGCATAATAATATTATTCTTGATATCACTAGAAAAAAAAGCCTTTCGTTTCCGGGGTTGCGTGCTCTGAGTATGCGGGAGTGAGGAGGAGAGCGAGCAGCGGCTGCACATGAACAGGAGCAGGAGATCGGAGGATAGAGCCTGTTGAGTATAGGATTGGTGTTTGCGGAGGAGAGGAGAGCGGGAGAGGAGAGCGGTATCCAGGAAAAGCTGAGCTGAGACCGGGAAGAAACCGGACGCCATGCCTCACTAGCTGTTAGCAGCGGTACCATCACCGTGGCAACCAGAACCGGCACAACAGCTCTCTCTATCACCTGCCCCACGGGGAGAACCACGAGGACGGACAGACTAGGTTAGATGAGCACGTCACTGTGTACCGAGTCAGAGGCGGCGGCGGCGGCAGCGGAGGACGATCGGAGGTGCACACGGGAAGGGGGTAAGACGCCATAAGGCGTGTGTATACGTGTGCTGTGGCTGTGGAGGTAGCTGCCGCCGGGAAGTGCCTGGGAAGTGCCGTTAAGGAAATCAAGCTTGTGCATGTTTAAACTATCTAATTTTTGGCGTGCTCAGAGAGCGACAGTGGCTTAAGGAGTGCTTCCCTTTTTTTTTTTTTGATATACATATTCAAGACGGAGGTGGAGGTGGGCCGTAACATCCGTAACATATGTGAGTGCTGGGGATGTCATAGGTGTTACAGGTGATGCCATCCATGGTGTGACATATTAGGAAGAACCCCCCTCATCTTCAGAGACCTATAGACTCCCCACCAAACACCCTCTGGCTGTGTTTTTTTTTTTTTTTTTTGCTTACCCTGCCCTCGGATGAGAACGGTAAAGTGCATGGTCTCTAAATACTAAATACTACTACACAGTGGATATATTATACAGTGGTCGTACCGGGTGTGTGCTCGAAGTGAGTTTTATGATTGCAAATGGCTGTTTGAGAACATTATAAACTATACGCTGAGCAATATAAACTGTGCATAACAATACAACTGGGCATTACAATACAATACTATAAGCTGAGTTACTAAAGAGGTGTATACCCGAGAGGTCCATACAGTTTTCAAAAAGACCACCCCATAGAGGAGAGTCGGTTGGGAAGACCAGGAAGCTGGGGCTCCTGAATAATAAAAGTGACGGTTAATAGTGACTCTCTGAATACTAAGATTCTTCTCCTCTCCCCTTTTTTTTTTTTTTTTTTTTTCACATACCATTAATGAGAAGAAGTGGTAAAAATAAGGATACGGTCTCAGTGTGAAAACAAGGGGGTAAGGGGATAAGGGTGGTGGGGGTGGCCTTCATGCCGAGAAGAAGGGGACCTAGTAGAGTGGATAATTCACCTACCCACTCATACATCACCAGATTCCTTACAAAGAAAGATACGGGACCACCAGTGGAGACCAGCACTATAGTACACCCACAAAGACCCACACGAGCTAATTTAAAGCAACCACCAGGGGAAGAGGAATCGGTTAGCAACATGGCCACTAGCTTGGATGGTAGTATACGGGCTGAGCTTACGGAAGAAGTGGATATAAGTTTACCAATTACCCCCCAGAGCGCAAACATACTAGAAGGAGGGATGGGCCTCCTAAATACGAGGGGAGAAGAGCGAGAGAGGGAGCTCGATATTAGACAGCTTATACAGGCACTCCCCTCCAAAGAAGATATTTTAGTATGGATGGGCGACTTAAAAGCCACAGTAAAGGAAGAACTAAGTGAGGTATGTGCCAAATTCGAAGCCATAGACAATAGACTCTCCAGATGTGAGACTACACAGGCTATAGCTGACAAGCGCCTGGACATACTCGAAACCAAGCTTACCGCACAACACCAAAAGCTGATAGACTTGCAATTGCAGGCCGAAGATTTTGAGAATAGAAACAGAAGAAACAACTTACGAATCAAAGGGATCCCAGAGGTGATCAAAACACCCGACCTGAGGAATGTGGTAACCTCAATTCTTAATTTATATCTAGATAAACCCCCAGAGTCTTACATAGAACTGGACCGAGTCCACAGGAGCCCAACAATACAGAATATGGAGCGGGGGAGCCCCAGGGACGTGCTATGCCGCGTTCATTTTTTTAAAATAAAAGAAGATATAATGAGGGCAGCATGGGCGAAGGGGGCAGTTTCATACACAGACTATGAAGTACAAGTATTCCCGGATATATGCTGGCAGACAAAACGAAGGAGGCGAATACTGAGGCCCCTGCTAGACTTACTGCGTGCCACAGAAGCAACATATAGATGGGGGTACCCACTATCTCTGATTATTAAAAAAGGAGAACGAGGTTTTACTTTACGCAACCCGGACCAACTCCCAGACCTTTTTGAATTTTTGGGCACGGAAGAAGTGGAAATTTCTGACTGGCTAAACGTTCCGATGGAACCTGGGGGGGGGGGCTAACCCCGGGAATAGACCAGCGACGAAAAAGAAGTGTTAACCTGGTTAAAATAATCATGAGACTTCATGGTCCCATAAACCTGGCCTACACTTAGGGAGGGCAATCATACCAATGGATCTTTTAATCTCCAATGGCGCTCCTTCTTTTTTTTTTTTTTTTTTTTTTTCTCTCCCCCCCGGTCCCCCCGCCGACCTCCCAAGCGGCTTACTTCAGAGCGGCTGAACGATCTACACAAGATGGACAAGGAAATGAAGAAAAATACCTGAATATCCGGGGGAAAGGAACTTTTGACTGACTACCTGAGGGCAGAGAACTAGTATATATACTGGCCCAGACCCCCCCCTTCCTCTGGTCACGAGTAGTGTGAATTTGGAGTGGAAATCTCTCTTTTTTTTTTTTTTTTTTTTTTTTTTTTTTTGCTGTCTGTTTTGAATTTTTTGGTATTAGTGGGGGGGCACTAAGGGGAGGTCCTAATAGTAGGGATATATAAGTATATGACATACACAGCACATATAGCATACACTTGATACAGTGTACATTTCACAATTTATATCACTTGAATGATAACATAGTGTATTTACACATCATCTTTTTTTTTTTTTTTTTTTTTTTTGGAGGGGGGGGGGGTGGATGGGAAGAATTAAATAGGCACCAAGGTCACGTTACACAGGGACACAAGATATGTTTTCACAAATAGGGAAGGCTAATAAAGGGGGGGGGGAGGAAGGGGGGGAGGGACCATGATGAGGAAAAGGTAGTTAAAATAAGAGTTGAAGACTGATATGTTAGACCGCGTTGGGTGGAGTGGTGGGGGGGGGGGGAGAAGTATAGGGGCCATAGGGGAGAGGAGACTGAGGGAAGGGAAGAGAGGGGGGACGCTAACTTTTGCTTTTTTTGTTTTTAGTGTATTTTCTCTCTCTCCCCTTCGTGATGATGTAAAGATGATGATAAATGTATAGATTGATTAAGATTGCCCGATAGGAAAAACAATAAGGAACATAGGAAATGTATGATATGATTAAGCAATATCAGACTGATTACTAAAGGAGGCCTACCTAGGTTAGATATTTGAGGTTGGTTCAAGAGGTGAAAATTATAATGTAATTAGCTAGAGGGATTCTTAAATATATTCAATTTAAGAGATGTGCAGCCGCTGGGGGCCTGCTGCGTGCTCCTGGTGTGCTCGGGGACATAACCCCACAGTGTTCGTTCCTCCTCTGAGTAGAGGACAAGTCGGGGACGAGCGAAAAACAGGGAAGCCTGTTTTTCTTTTTTTGTCTTTTTGTGTTTTTTTTTTTTTTTTTTTTTCTTCCTTTTCTTTTTCTTTTCCTCTATGAAGGGGGGCACGCTGGTATAGGAAGGCCGCACCAGGGTGGCTTTTCCCCCGAGAGTAGCGGACATTTTTTCCGTTTATTTTTTTTTTTTTCTTTAATTTTTTTTTTTTTTTTCTCCCCTCTCTTTTTTTTGCTGTCTCTCCCCCCATTGGCCTCCCCATCCCCCCTACCTTCCCCCTCCCGGGGGAGCCCGTCTCCACATCCTGAAAGGGGAAAGGAAAAGGGAAGAGAAAAGGGAAGGAAGGGGAAGAGGTAGTGTGGAAAAGGGGACGTACTTCTTTTTTTCTCTTCTTTTTTTTTAAGGAATAGAAAGAGAGAAGGAAGAATGTCTAAAATAAAGTTTACTTCCTACAATGTGAAGGGATTAAATATACCTGAAAAACGGATTAGATTACTTGCCGAACTAAGAAGATTAAAAACACACATAGCTTTCCTACAGGAAACACATTTTAGTGGGAAAAAAATACCGAATTTGGGAGACTACGGATTCACCAATGTATATCATGGAACATCCCAGAACTCTAAATCAAATGGAGTGGCCATTCTGATACATAAGCAGACCCCATGGAAGGAATTAAAAGTAATAAAGGATGAGGTGGGTCGTCTTTTGATTGTGAAAGGCCTAATAGGACAACAAAAAGTTACACTGGTGAACCTGTATCTCCCAAATACCGACCAGACTAACTACTTGGAAACTAGTACTCAGGAAATACACAGATATAAGGAAGGCCTGCTAATTATGGGTGGAGATCTAAATATGGTACTAGACCCCCTAATGGATACATCAAGAGGAGCCTCCCATATGACATACACAAAAATAAGAAAGATTAAAAAATTATTATTTGATGATATGCAACTGGTGGATGCATGGAGGATATTGAACACCCAAGAAAGAGACTATACGTTTTTCTCTGCTAAGCATAAGACCTATACCCGTATTGATTATGTGTTTGTCTCGCAGACAGGACTGATGTCCCTGATTAAGGCCGACATAGGCTCCTTTTCCTTGTCCGACCATGCACCGACCAGTTGCGAAATGGACTTGGGGCAAGTAGAGTACCGTGAATGGCAGTGGAAGATGAACGAATCATTACTGAAGGATAAGGAATATAAAAAAACATTAGATTGTGAACTGGAATCATTTTTTTTAACCAATGAATCAGAAGAAATAATGCCATTTGGTATCTGGGAGACACATAAATGTGTTATGAGAGGAGTCTTCATCTCTTTAGGAGCTCACAGGAAAAAAAAGCTGAACGAACAAATAGAATCCCTACTCAAAAGTATTAGAGAAGCAGAAATGGTACATAAAAAATCCCAGGCACAAAACATAGAAGAGAAATTAAATGTTTTAAGGGGTGATTTAAATTCTCTGCTGATTGAGCAAGCCAAAGTCAAAATAAAGCGGAACAGACAAACAATATATGAGTACGGGAATAAGCCGAGTAGAATGTTAGCGAAAGCATTAAGACAATCTAATGTAAGGAAACAAATAATGGGCATTAAATCTCAAAGCGGTGAGATTTTGAACTCCTCAGTGAAAATGGCGCAAGCCTTTAAAAACTACTATGAGTGTCTTTACCAACTGGAGGGAGTGGACAAGGGAGGAAAAATTAAAGAGAAGGAGGAGGCAGTCAGAGAATACCTTCGCTCATCAGAAATGCCCAAATTCACAGAAGAAGCCTTGAAGAAACTTGACAAGCCAATAACGGCAGAGGAGTTCAAGAAAGTCCTGAACTCTTTGCCTTTAGGTAAAGCGCCAGGTCCCGATGGGTACTCCCTGTCTTACTATAAAGCGTTTGAAGAGAAGTTAGCCACAAGGTTCTTAGCAGCATTTAACTCACTACAGGAAGGATATAAAATACCGGAAGAGACACTTTTAGCTCATATTGCAGTTATCCCGAAGGAGGGGAAGGATCCATCTCAGTGTTCCAGCTACCGGCCAATATCATTATTAAATGTAGACCTAAAAATCTTCTCCAAAATACTAGCCAATAGACTGGTTGAATATATTCCAGCACTTATTCACCCCGACCAAGTTGGGTTTACCCCAGGGAGGGAAGGTAGGGAGAACACACAAAGAGTAATAAACGCAATATATTGGTCCCAAAGCCAACACAAACCCTTAACAATAATTTCTGCAGATGCAGAAAAAGCTTTTGATAGGGTGGATTGGCGGTATTTGCGGGCTACATTACAACATATTGGCTTAGGAGAGGGAATGCTGAGATGGTTCGAAAACCTGTATTCGGTACCTACTGCTAGAGTAAAGGTAAACGATAGACTCTCGGACCCCTTTAAAATTCAAAATGGAACTCGCCAGGGATGCCCACTATCTCCCCTTATCTTTGTCCTCACAATGGAACCTTTTCTAAGGAAAATACGTTCAAATCGAGATATCAGAGGCATAAACACAGACACGGAGGAACACAAACTAGCGGCTTTCGCCGACGACCTGATTTTCTTCGTATCCTCTCCAGCCATATCCTTGCCTCCCCTCCTGGGGGAGCTACGTAAATTCGGGGACATAGCTAATTTTAAAGTGAATTATTACAAGTCAGAAGCCATGGGATTAGAAATGAGCAAGCCCCTGACCCACCAGATAACTTCCCAATTCAAATTCAGATGGACAGATTCACACATTGAGTATCTTGGGACCAAGATACCTAAAATCTTAAACAGGGTGTTCGAATTAAACTACGTCCCAATGCTAAAACAAATAAAGACAGATCTGAAAAGGTGGGATAAAGAAATCTTTACGTGGTTTGGGAGGACGAACATAATAAAAATGAACGTAATGCCAAGGCTCCTATACCTATTTCAAACTATGCCAGTAAAGATCCCCCAAAGCTTTATGAAAGAACTGCGGTCAGGATTCCTGAACTTTATATGGGCTGGAAAACCTGCAAGACTACGAAGATCCATCTTGGCTCTTCCCAAAGAGAAAGGTGGCATTGGATTTCCAGACCCATGTAGGTATCAGGAAGCCACACATCTAGTTAGAATAAAGGAGTGGTGCGCTAAAATAAAAAAGCCCTGGGTAAAAATGGAACAAACGTTGAGCAAAGCCCCCTTGGAGGGATTGGCATGGATGGCTGGAAAGGATATTCCAAGGGTAGTCAACAAACACCCACTGATCGGGGCAACCCTAAATATAAGTAAAAAGATTTTCAATAGAAACAAGATATCTAGTGAACCAAGCCCTATGTTACCTATATTAGGTACATATGACTTTGAACCAGGGCTATCGGACCAGAAACTCTCTGATTTGAGAAATAGGGGGATAAACAGGATTATACATTTTTCAAAAGAAGGAAAAATAATGACAAGAGGGGAGATAGAAAAACAATTCACCCCAGAATTAGACTACCTTAGAGCAATGCAGCTGGGGGCCTATATTCTCTCAAAAAGTAAAAAATACCCTGAAATCCGAGGGCTATCGGAGTTTGAGCAGTTGTGTCTAGACGGCGAGATTTTGAAGCACCCCTTATCATATTTTTATGAAATGCTTACAAGATACGAAGCACCCGAAAAGTTAAAGCTATCTATGTGCCTGGGAAAAAGATTTGAAGGTTACGCTCTCCCAAAAACAAAAGGAAAAAATACTGAGATCGGTACACAAAACATCAATAGCAAGCAGATTCCAGGAGGGGGGTTATAAGATTCTCACCCGGTGGTACAGAACCCCAAGCATGCTGCACGACATATTCCCACAGACGCCGAATACATGTTGGCGATGTGGGAAAACAGAGGGCACAATGATGCACATCTTCTGGGAATGCGACAAAATTAGAGAGTACTGGAAGAGAGTGGAGGAAACAGTAAAGCAAATTACAGGGGTATCTCTTGGAGAAAACCCGGCCGCATTTCTGCTCAACGACGTCCCAATGTCGGTCGAAATATATAAAAAATCATTATTAAAACACCTTCTTACGGCGGCGAGAGCCTGTATTCCGGCTCTCTGGAAAAAAGATGTATCTCCCACGTGGGCCCAATGGTGGGCCAAAGTGGGAGAAATTCAACAAATGGAAAATCTGACAATGACTATAAGAGATCAGGAGGAGAAATACGAGGCCACATGGGCACCATATTTCCTATATAGGAGGGAGGCGGGTGGGGGCTGAGTTGGGTGATGCCCGGGGGGGAGAGACGAGTGGGGAGATTTCTATTTCTGAGGGTAATCCCCTCTGTTAATTCTTGTTTTTTTTTTGGTCTTTTTTTTTTTTTTTTGTTTTGGGGTGTTGTTGTTTTTGTTGTTCCTGCTGTTCTGGAAGGACAACGGGGGGCCCGGGGGGAACCCCAAGAGAACAGTGGATGTTAAATGTAAGTTAGAGAAAATGCTCTTGACAGTTGTGATGTTATAAAATGAGTTAAATGTAAAAGATGCAATGTGTTGTCTAAAAATTGCTAAAATAAAGAGTTTAAAAAAAAAAAAAAAAAAAAAAAAAAAAGCCTTTGAAAATTTGTTTGCAATAACTCCATCAGTATCACCATCAAAGCAGCTTCATTATTATCCCATTAAATAAGAAGAGAATTGTGCGCTGCATTTGGAGATTTCAGAATTTGCCGCGTCACGAATGTGAATCCTTCATTACGAACGCTAGTTTACAAGACCGACCGCTTCTGGCGCGTCCTTGCTTCCGAGCATGCGTGTTTGTACTTTTCACTTTTGTCCGACGGACTTGTGTACACACGATCGGAAAATCCGACAACCTACATTTGTTGGCGGAAAATTTGAAGACATGCTAGCCAACATTTGTTTGGCGGAAAGTCCAACAACTGTCCAACGGAGCATACACACGGTCGGATTTTCTGCCAACAGCCTGACATCGAACATTTCCCGTTGGAAAATCTGATCGTGTGTACGGGCCTTAAGTCAGTTAAGCCCCATACACACGGTCGGACTTTTTCATGGATTCTGTCCGATCGGACAATGTTGTTGAAAAATCAGACCGTGTGTATGCACCATCGGACAGTGTACGTCGGATTGTCCGACGGACAATGTCTTATCTCCTGCTGGAAAGATTTGCCGACAACACGGTCAGATCACACCAAATCCGATCGTGTGTATGGTTGTCCGACCGGACAAAGTGCTAAGCATGCTCAGATCACATTACAAGACCAAAGCTATTGGCTACTAGCCTCTACGTAGTCCCGTCGTAGGCAACAAACGTCACCACGTTCAGAATGATCGGATTTTCCGACAACTTTGTCCGACCGTGTGTACGCAAAACCAACATCAGACAAAGTATGACGGACAGGATCCGACCGACCTGGTCCGCGGATTGTCCGACCGTGTGTATGGGGCTTTAGAGTCCTTTCACACCATACTGCACATAAAAGCTCACCACAATGCATTGAAAGTGCATTTTTATGCACATTTTGCATTCTTTATTTTAGTTTCACTATTTGTTTTATCTGTCACTTTGTAGAGAAATCCTCTCACTTTCTGTTGCATCTATGGTATAGAAAGTTACCTTAACCACTTGATCTTTGGTTTTACCCCCTTCATGACTAGGGCATTTTTTGCTGCTAAGGACTGCGCTACTTTAACTGGCAAATGAGTAGTCATGCCAGAAGGTCGGGGGGTGGGTAATGTAGGGAATGCATTAGGGTAAAAAAAAAAAAAATGTTTTAACTTTAGAGCCACTTTATGGGAAAACTGGTCAACTGGAGAGCTAAAAACAAAATAGGAGTATGAACACTTCCCTACTCTAAAAACTAAAACTGAAAGTGTTGGTTATACATACTGTACACTTTTAAGTGGATGTTACATACATAGTTACCTAGTAGGTGAGGTTTAAAAAAGACACAAGTGCAACCTATATGTGTGATTATATGTCAGTATTACATTGTATATCCCTGTATGTTGCGGTCGTTTAGGTGCTTATCTAATAGTTTTTTGAAACTATTGATGCTCCCCGCTGAGACCACCGCCTGTGGAAGGGAATTCCACATCCTTGCTGCTCTTACAGTAAAGAACCCTCTATGTAGTTTAAGGTTAAACCCAATTCATGAAATCTGAGCTGGGGACATATATCTGCAGTGTTTTCTTATCTCTCTTCAGAGTCCCGTGGCTTTCTCCTGCTCTGTTCTTCGGTTGATAACTTCTGACAAATTCTCAGACAACTGAGATAAATCCAGCCTGAAATTTGTGTCAGGGTGGGTGCTATAAATAGTTTAGCAAAGAGCTGGTCTATTCACAGCACAGTGGAGGGGGGGGGGGCTGCCTTTCTTCCAATCAGCTGTCTCACAGTGTAAAGCAAAATTCACACCCACAGGTGAATCAGGAAGAGAAAATTGCACTTTCTAAACAGTATATAAAGCCGAAGACAGCAGATATACATGTAAAAACTTGTGTAGGGAGATTTGTTTAATCTCTGTGTATCATTTGAGGCTGTTCACTTCACTGGGTATATGTGAGGGTTTACATCCACTTTAAGACTTTTTTTGTGACTAAGTATTGAATAAAAAATGTAAGAGCAGTTTACAACTACCAGAACAGCAGTAGAGACATATAAACATATACTGTATCCACAAGACCTTGCCCACCCACCAGAAGGGATATGAATTCTGAAATCTTGCCAGGGTTATAATGAATTCCAAATCATGAATCTGCATTCATTTGGGTAGAAGGCATCAACTTGTAAAGGTGTCCTAATGATGACACTCATCCAGATCAGAAAATTATCATCATGTTTATGGATTCTCAGTAGATTCTCCTGGGTAATCTACACTTTGTTGTACATCCATGTTTTTAGTTCATTTATCACTGTTTCCCAACAGTTCTGTTTGTTTTTCTTTTTTCTTCTGTGGATTGAAAAGAGGAATAAAATAAAACAGAGCTATAGAACAAACCAAGAGAACTATATTTCCTCTACATCTTGCTACAGCAACATCATAATGTTGGGTAGATGACCTATCCAACAAAAATAGAAGAAATGATACCTGGTATATCCCCCATTGTAGAGGGATCTCTCAAGGGGTCAGTTTACATCAATATACTATGAATTGAGGATGTTTATACAGAATCGTGGAAGCTACCACTCCATGACTATGGTCACAATTTTGCTGCCAATGACTGTTGCTCACAAAAGTCATTGCCAGGTTCCAATAGACTCATGGAGTGAAAAGTGGTATAGCACCAGAGTAAACAGTGTCCATGTCTATTAGTATTCTCTCCATTATTTATTTCAGGTATTTATTTTTATATATATATATATATATATATATATATATATATATATATATATATATATATATATATATATATATATAAGATGGTGACGCAGTACACCTCCCGTTCCCCCGGGAGCAGTTGCGACGAAGCGCGTAGGTCGGAAGCAATGTGCTAATGTCACCACCACTCCCGTGTCCAGATGGATGGGCTGTCTTTGGTGTGTACAGCCGACACATCAGACTTTAGGCATCATATTTTTTACTTTTTACTTTCCATTTATGCTGTGAGTATATGAATTTTTACAATAAACTTTCAAAATGATTTTACGCTATATGGAGCCTCTTGGTCTCTTTTTTCGGTACCCCACTCTATACATATCTGACGGGTGACACCGGAAGTACGGAGCAGTGCTGAGATGTGTAAAAAGACCCCGGCTGGGTGATAAGCCACAGGCGTTCATTGGCCCTCTATAACAAGGGGTCAATAGGAGCTGGAAAGCAGTTCATAAAGTTGCTGGTGGATTCACATTAGTTTGGTGATGGAGGATGGATTATGACACCAATTAGATTGATTTATTTCATCACATTACTAGTGTGGACACTTTTGCATTTGCACTTTCAGAACAATTAGATTTTTCTGGATTTTTGTTCACTTATCAATTGAGTCTATTTTCATAAAAAATGTTTATGGACTTTATGTTACTTGCACAATTTATCTATTTTATTTACACTTTTTATTACTAATTTGCATTCTTTGGCTTATAGTTCCAGACAGGAACCCTTTAAAACTATTTGAAACACTTTAGGGTTGGCACAGAAAGTTGTCTGTGCATTTGTTACAGTCTTTGCCTTTGCAGCTATGATACCCAAGATCTCTTTCTTAGAAGGTAATAGATGAAGAATTGAGACCTGGGGTGCAAGACTTTAGCTTTGGGGCTAATAGCTCAGGAATCAAGACCTAGAAGTGCCCACTTGGCCTTCCAATATGCACATATGAAGAGGAGTTTATCTGCAAATAAAAAAAACAAAAAAAAAACATTATCCACAGATGAAATGTAACTGTAGTGTGCAACTGTTATCCGATTAGTCTGGCTTGAAAAGAGATTTACTGTAACAAAATAATTGTATTCTTTATAATAGCAGAACTTTGGAAATCCCTTCAAATTTTAATTTAACAACCTTCAAATTTACCTGGTGTGACTGAAAAAATATTATGTTATGTTGCAGGCAAGTCCTAAATTTGTGCAGAAGTCATACATATCATGGCAGGCTGGGACTACACCAATAAATGTATTAAAGTGGTTGTACACCTCAGACATGAAATATGAACAAAGCATATCCCTCTATAGTTTGTACTTGTCTCAAAAAGTTCCATTTCTGTCTGTTGTTTCCTTTCTCTACAATCAGCTTGAATCACATCTGACAAGTTTTACTGAAAATTTGAGAAAATTGAGGACAGAAAGGGAGCTCCAACAGATTGACAGCCTCAGCTCTATTCCTGTGTACTGTATGGAGGGGTGTGTGTATCTTCCCTCCAATCAGCTCTCAAGACTCTTCTCACTGAGCTCTGCAGAGTGTAGTTTCAGCTC
The DNA here is from genome assembly GCA_028564925.1 of Lithobates sylvaticus. Taxonomy (NCBI): domain Eukaryota; kingdom Metazoa; phylum Chordata; class Amphibia; order Anura; family Ranidae; genus Lithobates; species Lithobates sylvaticus. The sequence goes on from CM053030.1 coordinate 153,488,049, forward strand.
CCCACCCCCTTTTTTCTGAACTCTCAGACAAGCTTTAAAAAGCCAGCACTTTGAACGGATGTAAAGAAGAGAAGAATGCAGATAAACAGGTACAGGTAGAAGGATTTTTTTTATCTCTGTGTATAACCTCAGGCCATTCACTTCATTGGGTATTTGTAAGGGTTTACAACCACTTTAATTGCAGGCTCAGCAGTTGTGGAACAATGGTCAAATGTACCTCTAGTGTGTTGGTTAATGAATGGCATATTTTTATTAGCCATTTACAACTCAACACTTATGCCCCGTACACACGATCGGATTTTCTGACAACAAATGTTGGATGTGAGCTTGTTGGAGGAAAGTGCGACCGTGTGTATGCTCCATCGGACAATTTTTGTCTGACTTTCCGCCAACAAATGTTGGCTAGCATGTGCTCAAATTTTCCGCCAACAAATGTGTGTTGTCGGATTTTCCGATCGTGTGTACACAAGTCCATCGGACAAAAGTCCAAAGTACAAAACACGCATGCTCGGAATCCATGCTCACCAAACACAACATTAGCAGAAGGAGCCCAAAGGGTGGCGCACGACTATTGAACTTCCTTTTTATCGGCTCACCGTACGTCTTGTACGTCACTACGTTCGTAATTGTTGGCCAACATTTGTGTGACCGTGTGTATGCAAGACAAGTTGAAGCCAACAACCTTTGAACAAAATTCCATGGTTTTGTTGTCGAAAAGTCCGATCGTGTGTACAGGGCATAAGGTTACTTTAACCACGCTATCGGCAGAAGAAGAGTTTAACAGCGCCCTTGTTGCGATGTTCCCGAAACGCTTTTCAGGTGATTCGGAAGCGCTGCCCATTCATTCCAATGGGCAGGGGCGGTGAAGGAACGTTGTATACACCGCTCCAAAGATGCTGCTTGCAGGCCTTTTTTTCCCGTCCTGCAAGCGCACCGCCCCAGTGTGGAAGCTGACTTTATCATCCAATCATGTGCAAGCTACAATGCTGTTTTTTATTTTCCTTGCATGTCCCCCTCAGATCTACAGCGACTGCAATTTCAAGTGCCTTTAATAAATAACCCCCATAGGAATGCAATAGTTTTAGTAAATATAAACTGCTAAATACCTTTTCTCATCAGCAGTATATAGCAGCCTTGTGACTTCTATCAGTGTCCAGCAGAGCACTGATCAATGCTTGTAGGAGGAGTTTTCATTCTCCCCTGATTGTTCTATGAGGCTGCAGGACCCCTGACCCTCTGTCTCTCTGATTGGCCCTGTGCTGATCACATGAACTCTCCCAGGAAAAGAAAAACTCTCTAGCAATACACACCAAACCGGGCATGTGCAGTCTGACTCCAAGGCTCTGTTCTATCAGCAGATGGATTGAGAACTGTGGAAGAAGGGAAGGAACAGAGAAGACAGGATCAAACAGCCCTTTTATACAATGCAGAGGATTAATCCCTTAGGTTCCAGAGTATAACAAGCATGCTTTACTGCATACACAGACTGATTTTACTGTTGTGGGTTTAGTAACACTTTAACACTTTTAGCACATCCTAGTATTAATTTTAAAGCAGAACTACACTGCATCTGAGCACCACAAACTAAAAACACTATTTAATTAATTTTTGATATTCAAAGCAAAATCCCCCATCTATCCTTGTCTTCATGCTTTATTTTGCTGAGTAATCACTTTGAAAAACACCCCCTAGCATTCCTGGCCGTGGCCATCTTGAGTAAGAGCAGATGATTCATGAAGCATTTACTTCCTGTAATCCATCTGCCCTTAGCTCAGGCATGCAGGCTAGAGGACTTGCTTTGCTGAGAAAACCCTTCCTCCCTTTCTGAAGACTCCTAGGATGTATGGCATCATTTGCCTAGGCATAGAAACAAGGAAGTGACTAAAGAAATGTAAAAAAAAACGTTGCTATCTATATACCAATGCTAGCAGAATAAGGATTAAAGTTGTTGTAAACCCTTGTTTACAACGTTATGTTACAGGTAAGCCTATATTAACAAGGATATCTCCTAAACCTGCACGGTTTAGGAGATATCCCTGTATTTGCATGTGCCGACGTAATGCGGCACATGCGCACTTAAGACAACTGAAGCAATGGCGCTATATGCCGTTGCTTCAGTTGTACTGTGCCGTTCCCGCACGCATGCACGGAGTGACTTCATCGCGGCTTCGGCTAATAACAGCGCCGGAGCCGCGATACCTGGAAGTCACTCCAGGACATATCGGTGGTCGGAGGAGGAAACGTGGACTGATGCGGGGGCTTTGATCTGAGGTAAGTGATACATAATTAACTAGTATACTAGCTAATTATGCCTTTGTCTTGGAGGGTTTTTAATTTTATAATTCTTTAAGGTGTTGCTAATCCCACAACAGTAAAATCATTCTGTATATGCAGCATAGCATAGGATATGCAGGGAACTTAAGGGGTTAATCCTCTGTGTAAAAAGGCTGTTTTATCCTGTATGCATAGATCCTCCCCTCACTGCAATGTCTATCTGGGGAAAGCCAGCTTACACACAGGCCATAGCCAACCTGCACATGCTCAGTTGTGTCTTTTATGCTGGAGAGAACAGTTTCTTGTTCTCAGAGATAGCCAGGTCACATGATATTGACATCACACATATGGGCGTGTATACAGGCTGCAGTGAAAATCTCCTCCTACTTGAACTCTCAGCACTGAAGAAACTGCGCAGTTTATGATGTAACCGTGCTATACAGATCATCCAAAAAGGTATACAGTGGCAATATTTTAATCTAAAAAGAAGATTTATAAGCTGTGGGCACTGTGGAAGGGGGGAAGTGAAGTAGAATAATCACATTACACAAGCAGAGCTTGTACAAAATGGTATCTTCATTCAAGTGTGCCTATGAAGGGGTGATTATCCTGACCCTAGCTCTCTGTCCCTGACTTATTTTTTTTAGTCCCTTAGTAGCCAAAGAAAAGGTTAGCCAAGCCTCCTCTGGACAGAGTTCCTTGTCAAAAGCTCAGAGATGACAATATTTCCCCAATGTGTTTTTCAAAATGCTGTAATAATGCAGAATATCGTAGTTATTTGTGACCTTGGCTTCAGATAGAGTGTGATATCCACACATAATAGTTTTCTCAACAGACAATGTCCTTCTGTTTATTATGACTAGAGCTGGCTGATGACTTGAGCATCCATGCTAGGACACATTGTTAACAAAAACATCAGCTAAAAGTTCAACTAAAGTACCCTGAGCTTATTGTAATAATACGAATATATAAGAAATATGTGGCAATAATAGGCAGTACCGGAAAAATACTGATAATGATGATAATATTCATAATACCATTATAAATAAAAACATTGGTGCTCCTGATAGATGTGTCTTATTGAATACACAAACTGTTCTCTACCTTGTCTGTATCCCATAATACAAGTCTATATTGTACCACGATAATATGAATAATGTGTTATTTTTCACATTCTCTGTTTGAATGTCTCTGTAATAAGTAACTTTGTGCTATTGCCATTGGTTGGTGTTCTTTGTAAAAGTTTTTAAACTTTTTTGTAATGTGAAGTTTAGTTGCATCCATACTTGAGCAAGGTTGTAAATGCGAACCTGAAATATGACTGTCACTGTCCTGTGACTTCAATTTACTTGTAACTGAAAACAAAAAGGAACAAAAACGAATCCATTTATCATTGGTGAGTTCTTCTCAACGACACCATGGGCATTTCTGCTTTCCATAATACTCTGTACATTTGAGTATTATGCTTTTAAATCTCTTTAACCACTTAAAAAAACCACCTTCGTGTTTTTTCACCTTAATGCATCCTATGCATTAAGGTGAAAAAACACCTGGTAGTGACCGACCCCCAGACCCCCGTTTTACTTACCTGAGCCTGGAACTTGACCCGGCAGAGACGCGCTGTCTTTCTGCCCGGGGTTCTCGGCTCCTGATTGGATAGATTGATAGCAGCGCAGCCATTGGCTCCCGCTGCTGTCAATCAAATCCAATGACGTGGGCGCCAGGGGCGGGGGGCCGAGTCCTACATTCGGCGGCTATGGACATCAAATGCTGGACTTGTGAGCGCGCCCACAAGGTAATCCCCAGAAAAATCGCTTCTCCTAAGGGGTTCTCTGATGTGGGGAAGAGCTGCGAGAACTGCCAGGGGACCCCAGAAGAGCAGGTTCGGGGCCACTTTGTGCAAAACGAGCTGCACAGTGGAGGTAAGTATGACATGTTTGTTATTTAAAAAAAAACAATAAACGAACCCTTACAATCACTTCACAGACCGGAAGATTTTCCCCCTTAATGACCAGGCCATTTTTTGTGATACGGCACTGCGTTTCTTTAACTGACAATTGCACGGTCATGCGACAAAATTTACGCTCTTTTTTTTCCCACAAATAGAGCTTTCTTTTGGTGGTATTTGATCACCTCTGCGTTTTTTTATTTTTTGCGCTATACCGAAAATTTTGAAAAAAAATAAAATATTTTTTACTCCCCCCCCCCCCCCCAAAAAAACGAATTTCTTTATCAGTTTAGGCCAATATGTATTCTTCTACATATTTTAAAAAATAAAAAAAAATCGCAATAAGCGTAAATTGATTGGTTTGCGCAAAAGTTATAGCGTCTACAAAATAGGTGATAGATTTATGGTATCTTTATTGTTCTTTTTTTTACTAGTAATGACGGTGATCGGCGATTTTTAGCAGGACACTTTTGACACTTTTTTAGGACAAGTGACACCCCTCCCAGTCCTACCACTTCGCCACCTTTACTGGACTCTCTCGAGCGATCAGGGATCCCAGCAAGAATGGCATCTGGTTCCTGAGACACAGTGAGAGGAACGAATGATGTTACTCCCACTGTGTGAAGTCAGAAACCGGAAGCAACAAGGATTTTGTCTCCGTCTCAGGTAAACAAGCCATTACCGATCTGTACAAGTGTACAAGGGCATCTTTCTATAAAGAGGACCTGTCACTGCCCATGCTATTACAATTGATGTTGTTCATCCTTTATGATAGTAATAAAAGTAATCAACAAAAAAAGTTAGTGTTAAATAAAATAAATTATAAAATTAAATAATTTTTTTTAAAGCATCCCTGTCGCACAAAGGCGAACGCACATGTCAGTCCCACACGCATGTGTAAACGGTAATCACAACACACATGTGAGTTAGCGCAATAATTCCAGCACCAGACCTCCTGTGTAACGCTAAACTGGTAACTTGTAAAGGCTTATAAACCGTCGCCTATGGAGATTTTTAAGTGCCGTAGTTTGGTGCCGTTCCACGAGCGTGCGCAATTTTAAAGCATGACATGTTAGGTATTTTCTTGTCCTTACATCATCTTTTATATTTTACAAACAATTGGGTATTATATTGTGTTTTGCAATAAAAATAAAGTGTGACATAAAAAATTGCCACACCCACCATTTTATTCTCTGGGACCTCCGCTTTAAAAATATATAATGTTTGGGGGTTTTAAGTAATTTTCTAGAAAAAATTTTTTTTTAGATTTTTACATGTATGTGAAAAGTGTCAAAATTGGCTCAGGGATGAAGTGGTTAAACTCACTGACTGATTTAAGATATTTGTAATTTCAGGATAAAAGAGGCTTTTTATCAAATTAGGATGGCCATTATTCTCCAAATGATCTGGAAATTTGACTTTGTACAAACTTCTAGATTGTACAGATATGGCAGTAAAACCTATTATACATTTTGGAGGGATTATTGTTTAGCCACTTCACCCCCGGAAAAAATTTACCCCCTTCCTGACCATACATTTTGGAGGGATTATTGTTTAACCACTTCACCCCCGAAAAAAATTTACCCTCTTCCTGACCAGGCCATTTTTTGCGATACAGCACTACGTTGTTCTAACTGACAATTGCACGGTTGTGCGACGCTGTACCCAAACAAAATTGACATCCTTTTTTTCCCCACAAATAGAGCCTTCTTTTGGTGGTATTTGATTACCTCTGCAATTTTTATTTTTTTTTTTGCGCTATAAACAAAGGAAGAGCATCTATTTAGAAAAAAACACAATATATTTGACTTTTTGCTATAATAAATATCCCACATAAAAAAAAAAAAAACATGCTTATATTTTTGGTAAAAAATAAAATAAAAATCGCAATAAGCGTATATTGATTGGTTTGTGCAAAAGTTATAGCGTTTACAAAATAGGGGATAGATGTATGGCATTTTTATTATTTATTTATTTTTTTACTAGAAATGGCGGCGATCAGCGATTTTTATCAGGACTGCTATATTGCGGTGGACACATTGGACACTTTTGACACATATTTGGGACCGGTGACATATATACAGCAATCTGTGCTATAAAAATGCACTGATTACTGTATAAATGTCACTGGCAGGGAAGGGGTTACACTAGGGGGTGATCAAGGGGTTAATTGTATTCCCTAGGTGTATTCTAACTGTGGGGGGATGGGACTGACTAAGGGAGGAGAGAGATAAGTGTTCATACTTCTCTGTTTACACACACAGATCTCAGTTCTCGCTCTGTCACGACAGCGTCTTAAAGAGCCAACATATAGCTACGACGGCTCGCCAGGGGAGCCAACCTGCCACAGTATAACTGCAGCGGCTGGTCGGGAACCGGTTAAAAGGAGAAGTACAGCCAAAGCCCGTTTGGCTGTACTTCTCCTGTGGATCACAGGGGTGCAGTTCATACTGCACTCCTCATGACCTGTTTTCAGCAGACAGCAGGCTGAAGCCATATCGTGGGAATCTGCCCACATGCCTGGACCGGTACCTGGCTTAGCCTCTCAGCAAGCCTCTCAGAGCCTGAGCTGGCCACTGCTGCCCCCTCCACAGCCCAGCACTCCAGTGAGCCCGGGGGGGGGGGGGGGTCAGAGCAGAGAGTCGGTGACTGAGAGTCACCGGCTCTCTGCTCATGGAGCAGTGAGAACCGAGTGATCGGCAGTATTTGATCGCTTGGTTCTCACCCCTAGATCTGGCGGGGGACAGATGCTGCATCCACCTAGGTAAGTATGATTTAAGAAGAAAAAAAAAAAAACTTCTCTTTTAATATGAAGATTGTGTGATAATCACAGCTTGTAAAATCTGTCAAAAACTATAGCTATGGGTGGCCACGTTTATCCTCCACTGTATCTATGAATGGAGCCATGGTTGCGACCCAGGCTGGACTTCAAACATGTCCACCCTTATTCATCTATATTACATGGATGTAAGCTGGGTTTAGTAGTTTGTAAAAGAAAGAGAACATTTGGATTGGGTAGTTTACAAGAAGTGACAAGGTCACTGAATTTCTGGCAAGATCAACAAGTATTTTTTTTACTTCCTTTTACTTTCTCCTGAAAAATGAACACTAATGCAGTCACCAAATCTAAAGACTGGTAAGCTGCATTATATAAAAAAACGTTTGTTCTTCTGTTAATCATCTTTTAAGGGAACATTTCAAAGAACATTTGATTTAGGTAAAACCACCATTATATCAGTATTTGCTTAAGTCACCAACTTAAACAAATGCAGGTAAAAGCACATAAAACTGACTACCTAAATTACACTCCAGAAAGTGTCAATTCCCTAGCACAGTCCCCAACCAGGGAAGGAGTAGAGGGAATTACTATGAGGCTAGGTTTACACTGCTGCGATCTGATTTTTGATCCGACGTTCAGGACGATTATGTAGTGCAACTTGGATGGCGCTTTGATGCTACTTTGAAGTGGTTTGCATATTTTATGGAGCAACAATCATGCTGGAATCACACCAAAGTAGAAAAGGAACCTCTTCCAAAATGGTGCAATGCCAAGTTGCATTGATGTGAATGGGCACAATGGAAAACAATGTGACTTTCACTGTCACTGTTGTGTAATTTCTTTGGTATCAACTGAGCATTAAGTACCACTGGAAGAACAGTTCTGCGTGTGCTTTGGCCGCTGATATCACATCCACGATGGTGGCATCCACCAGTAGTCTCAGGACTTCTGGATGTCTAAACAAGGCAGGTAAAAAAAAAAAAATAATAATGCGTCAAATGCACTGATAATATTATAGGCAGATTGTTGTTGAAATGAACGGTCTTGGTAACAGGGTCTTTTTAAACATTGTAGTTCTGATAGTCTCCTGCATTATTTAAATATTAATTCATGAATGTTATTTAAAGGTGTTTTATATAATCCAAATTGTAATTATGAGTTAACTGACTCTTTAAAACCTTTACCTTTAACCATCCAAGCGAATCTGAAACCAATTCTACCTGACCAAAAAGCATTTTTACCTTGGCCTGTGTATAAAGGCACTGATTACTCCCTGGGACTAGCAGCCACAAAAAAAAAAAAAAAAAAAAAAAAAAGACGCAGATCGCCTTAGTTAATAAAGGTTTTCATTGTACATGTTTGGCCAGACTTGTTAAATCTTGTTAAACAGGAAGCAGGTTTTAAGGCAAAGGGTTCCTTACTCCAACTTACAAGATGCACAATTGGCACAGACTTACAGGAAGCATTTAATTAGACACGGAAGCCACTCGCCTCCATGACCTTATTACATTAAGTCTGCAGGATGAAGCTTTTTCTTCAAGTGACATTGGTAATTTATTTCAGTTTTTAGAGGAAAGGTTCGGGGACTTTAATGGGTGTACACTAGTACTGTCAGAGTGCAACAAGTTATCATAAAACATGGTAGATAGTAAATAGAGAGAAGATCATTCATACTGTACATAGGAGCCCAGCACAATTCCATTGGCATGAACCTTGTATCAGCTCACTTCACTGATAAGGGATTCTTAATATAGGAAGGAAAGGTCACCTAGTTATCTATTTAGAAGATGTAAAATAAATAACCTGATAGACAAGGTTCAGGAAAACATAAAACAAACATTGGATTTTCATAATGTATAATAAATTAGCTACTTCATTTTAATGATAGAAAATACTAAAGCCACAAACATGAATGCCAAAGCAATACAAATTCAAATCAGCAGTTCCAAGCAAAGCATAATGATATTATTAATACACATACCATTAACACACTTACAAAAATATTATACTGGCCAACCACATATTGATTTTTCATCAACATTTTGGTCTGACTTTTTAATCAATTAAAAAAAAGGCCAGTAGCAAATTTGCCTGCCTCAATAAGTTCAAATATTTACTAGAAAGAGTAAACTAAAACTAAACGTGATATATTGAATTTATTGATTACTCTCTGCACCACATGACTGGCTTCAAAATATGAATATTCCAGTTTCTTGCAATCACTTTCACTCAAAATGAATCCCCAAGAATCAGTCAAAAGTGATTAAAATGGTTGTAAAAAATAGCGTTTTCTTTATTTTATTAAAGTAACAAATCAATAATTTACTTGATAAATAAACACATGAAAATTTTATATGGACTTTTGGAGGTACCAAAAGATCCAATAAACTATCATTTAAAAAAAATATCTATCTAAGCTATAGATTTGATCTTTGTATATAATTATAACTGTTATATTTAAGATGTCACTAATGTAAAAGTTTTGATTCAATACTGGCAGTACGTATGGTGATCATCTGATCCAAATGGTGAAGTTGGAAAATAATCATATGTCTTTAGAACAGGGGTAGGCAACCCCCGACACTGGTGCCGCAAGCGGCATGCAAAGCCTCTTTTGTCGGCACTCGACTCCCTCCCCATCAGCAGAGCAGCGCAGGGAAGTGTCAGTGAGACACTAATGCATTCCAATTTCAGAATTCCCCACACCCCATCTGCACTGAGGGGGAGGCGCTGTGCCCCCACACATTGTAAAAGATGGGAAACATTGTTTGGTTCACTAACTTTGCTGCAGCTGCGATCGTCAGCTTTTGTGATGGGGAAGAGATTGGGTGCAGTTCTGCTAGGGGGGGGGGGGGGGGGGGGGGGGTCCCTGTTTCCAGGTGGAGGACTGTAATGGCCTTGGCTAAAGCCAATCTCAATCTTGCTAGCCCCGTCTACCATCTGGAGGAAGATGACTCGCTTGGTTGCCACTACCAATTCCAGAAAGAAGGGATTTCACTGTGGAATTACTGTTGAGCTTCTGGGAACTTTGTTGAATATATTCCTGAACCTTTGCGTCACTTACTACCGAACACCTGCACTCTGTGTCCCTTTAAGCCACAGGCAGTATTCAGCGCAATGAAAATCACACCCAACCACTTTTTCTAACTTGCACACCCAGTGACAAAGGTCATCAGATCAAATGCAGGGAATCACCCCAGTGGGGACACAGACAGCAACCGAACAGAGGTTTTACCCCTTATTAATCTTTCAAAAAGGTTTGATTTTAATTTCTTACATTTCTAGAAAGATCACAAGAAAGGGTGCATGCCTGGCCACAATCAAATATCTTTGAGTAGCGGATGATTAATAAATCAGACAATACTATCATATTTCCTGTTAACACAATAAAAGTAAAAAATAATGATCTATTAAAGTTGGAAGTATCCTCCACAATGCAGTTTACTGCCTATCTCTGAATTGTGTCAGATATAAAGAGAATTCCTCACTGTTAAAAGTATAAACAAACCATGCTAGTGAGAGATATGAAGATAAGATTCAGGAAATCACTTGTAGAGCATAGTAAATGGGCAAACACATTACTTTATAATATGAGATAAAGTAATTATATGTGTGTTTATTTTGTTATAGAAAATGAAATAGCTGCCAACTTGATATAAAGAAAGTAAGTGGAAACACTTTGTACTGTAATTAAATACAAACTAGCATTTTTAATAGAACACTTTATAGATATCTGCCTTTTGTACTAAGGGAGACACCAGCACTGAAGTTGTAGGACCTGCGTGTTTCATGTGTAAGAGGAACATACTTCTCTAGAATAGAACACTAAAAATAATTCTATATAAAAATAACAATTTACAAATACATTTGGTGCATCACTCAAAAAAAAAAAAAAAAAAAGTATGGTTAAAGGATGTCTACCATTTATCAGTACATCAGTAATTATAAATGTATATAAGGGTAGCCATATTTCTTAATACAAATTCAAGCTCAGCTTCTTTACTTTGCTTTCCCACAATGGGGTAGTTTACTTAGGATTAGAGGCTGTTCACCTATCAAACAAAAGCCTAGTACACACTAGCCATTTTTTTCCCTTTCAACCCAGTGGGCTGAACGAATAAAAAACTGAAGAGCTCAGGAGATCCTTGGCTGAGGGCGCTGATCGGATGGCGATCGGCAGATCTTTTTTCGTTCATGCCCCTTTCGACAGATGGGATTAAATGTCAGCTGGTTGCTGATACCATACGACCCTTAAGGCTCCTTTCAGACGAGGCCGATCCGCTTGCACGGAGTCCGCCTCTGTCCTGCCGGCTCAGCGGGAGATCTCTCCGTTGATCTCCACTGAGCCGACGAATGACAAGTCCCTCTCTGCTCACTGGGCTTGTCGAGCGCCGCTGTTCTCTATGGAGAGATCGGATGAAAACGGACAGCGTGTCCATTTTCATCAGCTCTCACCCGATCCGATCCGCCAGCGATGGATCCGGACGTAGAGCCATCCGTCTGCTTTTGGCGGATCGGACCGGGTCAGATGTTAGTGGATGTGTCTCCGCTGACATCCGTCGCTCCATAGACTAGCATGGAGCGCCCGTTCAGGTCCGCCGTCAAAACTGACAGGCGGACCTGAATGGTCCGTCAGTGTGAAAGGGGCCTAAGACTTCAGAGGACTCATTAAAGCAATTCACTCCCTATTTGGCTGATATCTTATGTAGCCAAAAATTTAGGTGACCCACCTAGCGTTACCTGTGGTGGCACATCTACAAATTTCCATATTTAAAATAAAAAGTATGGCAGTAGGTGTATGCACACATTCAAAAAGTTACAAAAAAATTACAATAGTTTAAAATAAACCCTGTAATGATAACTCAAAATATATGCTCACTGAAAGTTTATCTTGCTTGATTGTCTCTTATTTGAAAAATAATATCCCTAATAGTTCTTGATCAAATCATGCAAAAATTGACCCAGTGTAGAAAAACATCTAGAAAGACCTTAGAACTTTTTAAGAGTAGCTGAAACCTGTAGCTGGGCAAAGAGAAGTCCGCACTCCTGTTCTCTGCAACCAAATCACTAAAGCCTCGTACACATGATTGGATTTTCTGACGGGAAATGTCTGATGACAGGCTGTTGGCAAGAAAATCTGACTATTTGTACGCTTCACCGGACAATTGTTGTCGGATTTTCCGTGGACAAACGTTGGCTAGCATATTTTAAAATTTTACGCGGACAAATGTCTGTTGTCGGATTTTCCGAGCGTGTGTACACAAGTCTGTCGGACAAAAGTCTAAAGTACAAACACGCATGCTCGGAAGCAAGGACGAGCCAGAAGAGGTCAGTCTTGTAAACTAGCGTTCGTAATGGAGAATGAACATGCGTGACGTGACGTGGCAAATTATGAAATCTTGAAATGCAGCGCACAATTCTCTTCTTCTTTAATGGGATAATAATGAAGCTGCTTTGCTGGTGATACTGATGGAGTTATTTCAAACAAATTTTCAAAGGCTTTTTTTTCTAGTGATATCAAAATAATATTATTATGCTTTTTTTTTTATTTGGGCAAGTTACCACAACACAATTATCCCGTAGTTTTTAAGATCAAAGATACAACTATGTTGGTGTTCCTTGTCAATTTTAAATTGTATTTTTTTTTTTTTAAAATGTAACTGCCTACTCCTAAACTGTCATTTGAAGTAAAACACATAGCCAATTATTATTCTACACAATTTTTTTATTGTGCATTAAAAAAAGAAAACAAATAAAATTAGACTTATCTGCCAAAAAAATTATGTCAAAGCAACTCCAAGGCCAATAATAAATAGCACATTATCTCCTCCGATTCTGCAAAATGTCTGGTTGACAAACGGCCGTTCAGAAACGAACTGAAATCAACACTCACCAAACTTCAACTAACACGAAATTAGCAGAAGGAGCCCAAAGGGTGGTGCTAAAGAGCTGAAAAACCCTGTAGTACGTCACTTCGTTCGTGATTGTTGGCCAACAATCTGATCGCGTGTACGAGGCTTTACAGTTAGTTGAGGCATTCAGTTTACTCCTTAGTAATATGCTATACATTATTGGTAAATTAGATAAGGGTTTATTGGAAAAAGTGTTGAATAATTAGAAGGATTTTAGACATTAGCTTTACATTTTACAAGGCGAATGCCTTTAAATAAGAGAGAAATGTGCATATCAGCTTTCATTATCTGTAACAAAGAGCTTTTCTTAGCTATGCTGGCAACATAGAAAGCAATATGCAGATAGCCACTTGTCCCACTGATATAAAGTTCCCATTATTACCATTCTCTTTCTGCCATTCCTGCAGTTGTCTGGAGACAGTTGATCCAGCACTAGATTTATACCAGCCAAGGGAGACCCCTGCACCTGGAGGGTAAGTAAAGATCTGTGACAGGGTTGCTCAGTTTACTGTATTGTCTAGGGCAGTGATGGCAAACCTTGGCACCCCAGATGTTTTCGAACTATATTTCCAATAATGCTCATGCACTCTGCATTATAATTGAGCATCATGGGAAATGTAGTTCCAAAACATCTGGGTGCCAAGGTTCGCCATCACTGTACTAGAGTGTCTAGGCTGGGGAGAGCAGGGTGAATTTTTACTGAACTTGTCCTTTTAATGAAAACATTCAGTACAGCTCTAGAATACATGCACATTTCCCCATATTTTACCTCTTTTAAGACAATAAAGTACAGAAAAATACATGTTGATATGACCTAAAAAAGCACTCTTCTCAGAATACCTGTGGAACGAGACTACACACAGAAATGTTGTGGACTGAGTAGTTTCAGCCCTGCTAAGGTTTCTTCTGATAAACTACTCAAACCCTCCCACTTTCAGATCTCCACAACATAAAGACTAATGCCCCGTACACACGGTCGGAAATTCTGAATTTTTCCGATGGATTTTGTCCGACACACGGTCAGACAAAGTTGTCGGAAAATCCAATCATTCTGAACGTGGTGACGTTCATTGTGTACGACAGAACTACGTAGAGGCTAGTAGCCAATAGCTTTGGTCTCGTAATTTGATCTGAGCATGCATGGCACTTTGTCCGTCGGAATTCTCTACACACGATCGGAAAAAGTCCCATCGGATTTTGTTGTCGGGAAATTTGAGAGCAGGATCTCAAATTTTTTTTTCCGTCGGACGTGTACGGAGCCCGCTCTGCACAGCGGGGGATCGCTCCGTTGATCCCCCACTGAGCAGGAAGATGACAGGTCTGTCTCTGCATGGGACGGACCTGTCAGAGCGCCGCTCTCCCCTATGGGGGATCGCATGACGATGGACCGTAGAGTCCGTCGTCACCCGATCCAATGCGCAGACGGATGGAAAAATAGGGTTTTCCTCCGTCACACTTTTTTGGATCGGAGCGGGTCGGATGTCAGCGGACATGTCACCGCTGACATCCGACTCTCCATAGAGGTCTATGGTGCGTCCGTTCAGGTCCGCCTAAAAAACTGACAGGCGGACCTGAATGGACCGTCCATGTGAAAGGGGCCTTAGGGGTTGACTTACTAAAATCGGAAAGTGCAAAATCTGGTGCAGCTGTGCATGTTAACCAATCAGTTTATTTGTCAAAGCTTAATTGAGAAACTAAAGCCTCTATTGATATAAATTACATATAGCCTAAGTATGGTGTACCATCATCCAATTTAGAAGGAAAAAGACTGGGAGGTCGGTCCCCAACAGATCACTCATAAAGGGAGTTTTTGAAGGACTATCTCGGTACCAACTTATACTGTGTATACTCAACTTTTAATATACATATTAAAAATTCTTTATTGGTACAAAAAAAAACATAAAAACAGGATATCCAAATACTTAAAGTGGAGCTCCACCCTAAAGTGGAACTTCCGCTCATCGGAACCCCCCCCCCCCCCCTCCGGTGCCAGAATTGACACCTTTCAGGGGGGTGCAGATACCTGTATCTGCACCCACTTCCGGGCATAGATAGCCACAGATTTTGCGGCTATTACGCCACTTCCTGCGGGCCCCCGCTGTCTGCTGGGAAACACACGGATCCCAGAGACAGCAGGGACTGTCATTATTGCGCAGCGCGACTCGCGCATGCACAGTAGGGAAAGCTTCACTTCCTGATTCCCACACCGAAGATGGCGGCGGCAGCACCCGAGAGCAAATCGACAGATCGGTTTCGGGTGCCAACATCGCGCGCGCGTTGGACAGGTAAGTGTCCATATTTTAAAAGTCAGCAGCTGCAATATTTGTAGCTGCTGACTTTAAAAAAAAAAAAAAAAACAGCAGAACTCCCGCTTTAATGATAAAAATTATAAAAGGTGCATGGTAACAATCCATGTATATCATCAGCATTCATGTCCCCTGCAAGGGAGGGTCAGGATATGTTGGGTTTCCACGGATAACATTGTTCTCAACAACCCATGGATTGTTACCATGCACCTTTTATGATGTTTATCATTAAGCATTTGGATATCCTGTTTTTATGTTTTTTTGTACTAATAAAGAATTGAATATTTTTTTTTTTCTACCTACCAGAATTGAAAATTATATTTATTAAATTAAAAGTATACACTGTATAAGTTGGTACCGAGATAGTCCTTCAAAAACTCAATTTTTGGGTGATTGGTTGGGGACCGACCTCAAAGCTTAATTGAACAAGCTGAAGTTATGCTGGCCATACACGGTTCGAATTTCGAAAGAATTTTATTTCAAAAATCGTATCTAAGAATTTTAGTACGAATTTCGCACCATTAGTGGGCTGCAGCAACAGCCGATTTTCGCGCGGAAATCAAATTTGAGAAATCGGACATGTTGGAAATTTTTTGAAAAACAAATGATTTTCGAATCAATGATGGGAGAATTGTGCAAGAAATGTAATAAGAAAAGAAAATTTACGGAGAGAAAAGAAGATTCCCGGCCTCGAAAATTATTTTCTGTAGCAACATGAGGTGAAATTGAAGGCTTGGTCGGCCGAATTTCGAAAATCAATGGTGGCACAATCTGATCACAAAAAAAACGAACTTTCTGATTTTGAAAAGAAAATTCATTTGAAATTCGACCATGTATGGACTCCATTAGAAGCTGATTGGTTGCCATGCACAGCTGCACCAGATTTTGCAATCTCCAGTTTTAGTAAATCAACCCCTAATTGTCATGTGATTCAAAATAAGTAATAGAAAGGCTAAATAGATTTCTAGAGATAACACAGGAAATGTGTGCAAGGCACAATATAGTTCTCCACTTCTGATAAATATTCCAAAATGTTTTCAATGGTATTTTTAAAAGAGCAAAAGCGAGAAAATAAGAGAAGTTTATTGATAGAATTTAAATATACTTTAAAACATAAATATCAGGGACAGCACACTGTTATGCAGGCTGAAGGAAAAAATACTAACAATCCAATGTAAGCTGTGAGTTCTGCCTGTCTGCTGACCATCTCTTTCCACAACTTCCTGGATTCCCTGCATGCTTTGCAACCTCTCCCCTGCCGTTTACTCTCAATTTCTAAGGACTACATTTCCCATGGTACCGTGCAGCCGGCAAGCAGTGATTACCATACTGAAACTCCTCCTCTAGTTCAGAAGGCAGGCTCAGTGAAATGTGTGACTCAACAGTTCCTACTCACAGGGCATAGTGACTACAAGTATATGTGCAAGTAAGTTTACAAACTACAAGATTGTTCAAAATAATAGCAGTAGGCTACAAATAATTTAAATACAATGTAGAAATTAATATATGATTTTCAATTCCATCATAGAAACATTTTAAAGGGAAACTATGCAAAATATTATACACATCATTGACTAATATGACCTTTTCAGATTCCGAAAAATCTTTGTGGCACTTTCCTGCATAAGAAGAGGTTATGCACTATAACCTCTGAACCCTATGTCAGTACTGTGTCTTGTAGATCGTCTGCACCAATTCTGATGAGCAAAATTCTCTGAAGCATTGAACTTAATTTTCTTGGCTCGTCGTAGTGTTGTGCATTACCGCGTTCTTGACGGTTGAAAGTTCAGAGAACTTTTGTGCAACCGTGTGTATGCAAGCCAAGCTTGAGCGGAATTCCGTCGGAAAAAACATCCAAGATTTTTCAGACGGAAAATCCGCTTGTGTGTACGCGGCATGATGCAATATACCCCAGTGAGTATACAACACACAGACGCATATGTTATGAGGTGGGGCATAGAACTGTACACCCCATTAACACCCATCATACCATAACAACAAGATAAAGGTTGATATGATGAACAACAAGATAAAGGTTGTCGTAAGACTTTAGGCATCAGCCCCTTTATTAGGTTTAACCATTTGCCTACCGCCATATTGTAAAATGACGGCTGCAGGCACCCTTAGTCGCTCCAGGCAGGCGTCATATGACGTCTTCGGCTTCCAGGCATTGTGGAGAGCGAGCACAGGCCACATCACTGGGGACCCGATGCACGTGCCCGGCGGGTGCGATGTCTGCCAGGCACCCGCGATTGCTCATCACAGAGCAGGGACGTGGATCTGTGTGTGTAAACACACAGATCCACGTCCTGTCAGGGGAGAGGAGAACTCATCGTATGTTCCTTGTATAACACAGATTGGTCTCCTCCTCTCATCAGTCCCCTCCCCCCACAGTTAGAATCACTCCCTAGGACACACATTTAACCCCTTCAGTGCCCCTAGTGTTAACCCCTTCCCTGCCAGTGACATTTATACAGTAATCAGTGCTTTTTTTTTGGCACTGATCTCCTTATAAATGTCAATGTTCCCAAAATAGTGTTAAAAGTATCCGATATGTCTGCCGCAATGTCACAGTCACCATAAAAAAAAAAAAAAAAAAAATCGCAGATTGCCACCATTAATAGTAAAAAAAAATGTTATAATAAAAATTACATAAATCTATCCCCTATTTTGTAGACGCTATAACTTTTGCACAAACCAATCAATATACACTTATTGCAATTTTTTTTTTTACCAATAATATGTAGAAAAATACATATCGGCCTAAACTGAGAGAAAAAAATGGATATTTATTATAGCAAAAAGTAAAAAATATTGTGTTTTTTTTCAAAATTGTCGCTCTTTTTTTGTTTATAGTGCAAAAAAAAAAAAAACGCAGAGGTGATCCAATACCACCAAAAGAAAGCTCTATCTGTGGGGGAAATTAATTTTTTTTTAAATTTAATTTGGATACAACATCACATGACCGCACAATTGGCATTCAAAGTGTGACAGCGCTGAAAATTGGCCTGGGCAGGAAGGGGGTGAAAATGCCCTGTATTGAAGTGGTTAAATAGATTTTAATTATAGAATACATTTTACCTTTAATACCAAACAAAACCACTGTTAACCATTAACAGACCAACATATTTAGTCACCAAGAATCCACAAAATAACAGTTTACCAACCACTGTCCACCTACAATAGGTGACATTACTCCATAAGGATTGACTGTAATGGGGGGAAAAACAAGTAAAGGGGGTGGTGGGTAGGGGAGCAGGTCAAAAGATTAAAAAAAGAAGGCTGAAGATAATCGAGAAGTGAGTCCAAATGACACATCTGAGGCAACTGCTGACACCTCCCAGTGGCAGGGGGGAATATATAGGTGAAAGGTTACACTCATTGGCCAGATGTTTTCCCGCCAAAAAGGTTTAACACCAAACCAGCAATCAGCTTATTGAAGCTCTGCCCAGCAACTGAGGTAAATCTTCCTAGCAACAGTAGGCAGCTTAACACAAAAAAGTACCAGTAAAACAGCCCCTGAGGAGACATATACTTAACAATCAACATAGCCCTCTATTAAGAATATAATTCAATAGAAAAGTAACAGTAACAATCCCATGGGGCCCCTTGTCTATTTTTTTCTTTTGTGGCCCTAACATTCTAGTGGTAGTAACTAAAAATATGTGTTCACTGAAATTGCAGGATAGTTTCACTTTGAAGACCAAATGAAGAAGAAAGAAGAATGCTGCGGTCAATAAAACAAAAGTAGCTGAGTATTTCATAATATTATTAAGAGACAAAGAGACGGACCATGCAGATTGATTAATACATAGCTTCATGAGACAGGCCAATCCAAAACTAACACTTCTTGTTCCTTAGGGAGGACATAAGAGAAGCATAGGCTTTAATTCCATAAATAATCTGTGAATAATAACATTCCCCTCAAATTCTTTTATATTAAAGTATTGTCTGTCTATGTAGACTAACTTGTTTAGTTTAATGTTTATTTCTAAATAAAAATAACTACAACATATTCAAGTGTTATCATAATTCAAGAAATAAGTTAATCAAACATATGTTTCTAATAAAGTAGAACTGAGGGCAAATTTTTTTTTAAATTATGGATAGAATACGAGGAGGATATAACCCCTTTGGGAGTTTTTTTTTTTACCATGTTGTCCCATTAGGGGATTTCCCCTCCCTACATGTCTTATAGCCAAAAGAGGAAGTGAAAGGAAATAGCTCCAAAGTGAGTCAATTCCTGGGTCACCAGAACTAGGGTCCATATTGGACGATTTCCCCTCTATTCCTATTCTGGTAACGACCCAAATTTAGGAACTTATTTCACGTTCACTCTTGGTGATAATGGTAAACAGCATAAATAGAGAGGGTGATTCTCTCTAATAGGGACACAGAAAGCAATAAACAAAATCTGACAAGGGTTCCAATCCATCTCCACTCTATTCCGAAACTGAAAATTATCATACTTACTGTAAATTTTATTTTCCTGGTGCCTATCCATGGCAGCATACGTATGATAGTATCCCCGCCTACTTCCACCCACAGGACCAGTACATAACTTTTTATAGCTAACACCCACACAACAGCCCATTCCCTGTACATGCTAGGAATGAACTGGGTGGGTTCGGTATGCTGCCATGGATAGGCACCAGGAAAAGGAAATTATGGTAAGTATGATACAATTTTCTGTTTTCCTGGTGCCACCATGGCAGCATACGTATGATAGATCAATAACTAGCTATCAGGGTGGGAAGTTTCAGCAAATTCTATCATAAAATAGTGAGTAAGCTACTGGCTTCCTGCCAAAGACATGTGTAGTGAGGACTCCCAAGCCCATCAGTAGTGCTGAACAAATGCGCCATAATAGAACCAGATTGGCTCTCCTGCCTGTCATGTTGGCTACCAACTCTGCATAAAGTGCCCACGATGTTCAGATGCTGCTGGAGGAACATACAGCAATTACTTTCGGTGGTTGCAGCCCGACCTTAGAATTAACTTTAGAAACCGCAAGGTGATTGTGCGCTGGAGCCTTCTACCATTGTTGGTTTCTAAGGAGCTAGGTATAGCTACTTTGGCTAGCTAATGACTGCAAGTGTGCCATAATTGATCTGGATGCATTGAAGGAGGACTTCACCTAAGTCGGACAAAGCAATCCCACTACTGGATAGGAAAACAAATGCCCACAGGCTCTTGATACCATGACAACAGCAAGGCTCTGAACTTCCTGCAGCTTGAAGAGGTTTCTCAATAATTCTTATACCAGAAGCTGGCTTCAGATAAGGGCAAATATCTGCCTGGTAGAAAAACAGTTGAGCACCATCCGCGACACCCTCCCCATCCACACCAGCAGGCTCTGGAGCACACACCCTCAGGGGGACACGCCCCCAAACACTACAGTGCAGATGGAAAAAAAAGAAGAAGGACAATGGACAGCACCCTAATGCTCCTGCAGCAAGTGCGTTAATCTGGCTAAAATCCCCCCAAGCCCCTGGTAGAACACAGGGAAAGTGAGGCTAGAAGCCTAGGTGGAAGCTTTGCTGAACTGAGAAATCATAGTCTACAGCCAAAAGCTCAAGATGCACTCAGATGTAGTAGAGTGCATCTTGTCAGGACAGGATGGAACCTGAGCCCTAGATCATGGAGTTGGTTGATGGTCTGCTTAGTCAACTTGACATGATGGAGCTAAAAAAACAGAGTATCAGTACAGGATCCATCTTGAGATACAAGAGGAAAGTAAAGGCTGAGAAATAAACTTTCCAACATGATCACATCCAACCAAGAGACGGATTAAGAATGAATAAGGATGTCCTTTTTGGAGGAGGCAGATCGAAGCAAACCAGAGCAAGATGGAGAACTGGGTTCTAACAACCGTGTCTTATGTTAAGCCTGTGAAATGTTCCATGTCAGACAAGGTCATCAGTCTGGAACATTAATCTCCCCAAGTGTAGGCTATGAGTGAACTACTTAAGATCCTATAAAGTCACATGGGAAGCAATATTAAGAGCCGAATGCTGACCTAGGCCCAGCTGCAGTAGAAGACTCGTCCAGCGAAGAAACTTTTGGGGAGAAAGTCCTGAGGCTTACACCAAGATAAGCAATCACCACATGTCCAGTAATAGATTTAACATAACAAAGTAGACCTCCCTGCTTAGCATCAAGGGATTCCTAGACTCCAAGATACCTGGTCTCAAAATTTGAGCTTCAATTATCAAGCTGTCAAAGGCAGCTTGAAGCTGGATGGCAAAACACATTCCTTTGGAACAGATGACCTTGATCCAGTAGATCTCTTGGAGCAACTGTCCGGCACCCCTTTTAGGTTGGCGTACCACATCTGCCTGGATCAGCCTGGAACACATTGAATGCTTTCCATTCCAAACTTGTGAGACAAACAAGGGAAGAAAGTACCGAAAGTCACAGGAGCATCCTACCAGAGGACAGCTGCACCTGAGCCAAAACTGCCTAGCCATTAGTTTTACACCAGGGGAGTCAACCTCTGAAGTTTCCTACCTTGGGCACACCTCTAGGAATAGCTTCAGGGTTAAAAATCAGTCTCACAGGTTTAGGGACTGCTGTCAGATGCAGTCTGCCTGCCAAGATGGTTACCTGGAATGCTCATGCCTGAGAAGGCTGGAGTCTGACGTTTTGCCAAGCATACCAATCTAGTCTTTTGCTTAAATTGAAGTACGCCACCTTTATGGTATTGTCTGCTTGGATCCAGATTATATAAAGCAGCCCAGAACTTCTACATGTTACCTTGGAAAACAAGGCGCCAAAGACAACCAAGCCAGTGGCGGCTCGTGCTCAAAATTTCTTTTTCGGGGCGGGGGGGGTGCAAAATAATTGTGAAAAAAAATCTATTGCAGCCACTGTGCCATCAAACGCTGCCACTGTGCCATCAAACGATGCAATTGTGCCCTATCAAATGCTGCCAGTGTGCCTATCAAATGCTGCCAGTGTGCCCTCAAACGCAGCCACTGTGCCCTCAAATACTGCCACTGTGCCATTAATTGCAGCCACTGTGCCAAACGCTGCCCCTGTGCCCATTAAACGCTGCCACTGTTCCAACAAACGTTGCCACTATGCATCATATGCTGCCACTGTGCATCAAATGCTGCTACTGTGCATCAAATGCTGCTACTGTGCCATCAAACGCTGCCCCTGTGCCAAACGCTGCCCGTGTGCCCATCAAATGCTGCCAGTGTGCCCATCAAATGCTGCCACTGTGCCAAATGCTGCCAGTGTGCCCTTGAATGCCCCCAGTGTGACACCCACCCGATCGCCATCTGCCCGACACTTACCCTGTCTTGGTGGGGCAGCAGGTGACAGCGATGATCTAGGTCCTTCGTGCCGTCCTCATCTCCTGTCCTCTCCTCCTGATAGGCGTCCAATAGCGGCGCCTGTTGTTCCAGCCAATCAGGTGACAGGTAACAGACCCGAGCACCTCAAGGGTCTGGTATGGATTTTGAGGGGGACCCCACACCATTTTTTTTGGCTGGGGTTCCCCTTAATATCCATAGCAGACCTGAAGGGCCTGGTTATTGAATTTGGGGGGACCCCCACGCTTTATTTTTTTAATTTTTTATCAATGACTTTTTTTTTATCAATGGCTTTCAATGAATGACTGTTCTCTATGTTACTGGAGCCGTCAATTCATTAGCCGCGAGTGATTTTAAATAGTTTTTTTTCCTGCAAAAATGACACTTTGTGCAGGGACAGTTCTAAGCACAGGAAACATGCACCCCTTCACAGGCATACTATAGACACCCCCCAGGTACGAAATTTAAAGGAATATTACACTTTTATTGTTTCACTTTAAGCATTCATTAAAATCACTGCTCCTGAAAAAACGGCTGTTTAAAAAAAAAAAAAAAAAATCCTATTTTTTTTTCTGAAAAATGTGTACAGTACAGAGCCTTTGGGCATTCCCCGGGTGAAAAAACATGAGGGCTTGCCGACCACCACACGCCGTTGGATCTACTGTTCCCTGTCATCGGGAGCAGTGATCTGTCATGTTGTTGTAACCCCTTGATTGGCCCCCTGATGTTTAACCCCCTTCCCTGCCAGTGTCATTTATACAGTAATCAGTGGCTATTTGTAGCTCTGATCGCTATATAAATGTCAGTAGTCCCAAAATAGTGTCAAAAGTGTTCGATCTGTCCGCCATAATGTCGCAGTCCTGATAAAAATCGCATATTGCCACCATTACTAGTAAAAAATAAAAAAAAAAATAAAAATGCCATAAATATATCCCCTATTTTGTAGACGCTATAACTTTTTGCGCAAACCAATCAATATACACTTATTGCGATTTTTTTTACCAAAAATATGTCGAAGAATACAAATCGGCCTAAACTGTGGAAGAAATTTGTTTTTTTTTTTATATATTTTTGGGGGATATTTATTATAGCAAAAAGTAAAAAATATAGCTTTTTTTAAAAAAATATGTCGGTATTTTTTTGTTTCTAGCGCAATAAATAAGAACCGCAGAAGTGATCAAATACCACCAAAAAAAAGAAAGGATGTCACTTTTGTTTGGGTACAACGTCTCACAACCGCATAATTGTCAACTAAAGCGACGCAGTGCCGTATCGCAAAAAATGTTTTAGTCGGGAAGGGGGTAAAACCTTCTGGGGCTGAAGTGGTTAAGGATGGTTCCACAGGTTGTTTCCAATTTAAAATAATTGCTTTTCGAGCATAGAACAAGAATAACCCTAATAGGGTTCTGGTTGCCCTGCGGTGTGCCAAGGGAACCACCAAACCCGGTAAACAGACCAAGACTGTTTGGGGAATTATGATAGTGTTTAGAGGAGTTATGAACTGAATAACACTACTTCCGGACCGCCCGCTGTCCTTGTACGTCGGCTGTTTGAAGTGGAATACCGTTGTTATGGCAGCAGATAGCTGCTATAACCCCGGTATCCTCTTCAACAGCGGGCGGTCCACTTTCAGATAAAAGTGGTCTCTGCAGCGGATTCACCGCAAGATAATTTTTATTGGGGGTGGGAGAAGGCCTGCCCCCTCCCGCCACGCTTCGGTCATCTCCGCTGCTTACCGAAGCCGTCAGTAGCGGCGAAGACGATCGCGTACTTCCCCTGACAAGCCTGGAGCCGAGTTAGGGAAAGATGGCCCCAACTCGACTCCATAACATTTGATGGTGGAAGTGAAGTCCATCGTCACTTCCGCCCAATGGTCTTAAAGGGGAAATTATTTTATTTTCATTTAAAGCGGCAGTGTTCAAACCACACGTGAGGTATTGCCATGATAATTAGAGCAAGAGCAATACTTCTAGCACTAGACCTCCTCTGTAACTCAATTTTTAAAAGTCACCTTTAGAGATTTATAAGGGTCAAAGTTTGTCGCCATTCCACGAGCAGGCGCAATTTTGACGAATGACATGTTGGATATGAATTTACTCGGCGTAACATTATCTTTTACAACATAAAAAAAAATTGAGCTAACTTTACTGGTGTCTCATTTTTTAATTAAAAAAAGTGTATTTTTTCCAAAACAATTGCACTTGTAAGACTGCTGCGCAAATACGGTGTGATATAAAGTATTGCAACGACCTCCATTTTATCCTCCAGTCCGCCTGCTCAGCATGAGATCTCTCTGTTGATCTCCGCTGAGCCAGCGGATGATAGGTCCCTCTCTGCTCACTGAGCGGGGAGGGGCTTGTCGAGCGCCGCTGGTTTCTATGGAGAGATCAGATGAAAACGGACAGCATGTTCGATCTCACCTGATCCGCCAGTCAGTGAAAGGGGCTGAAATGGCAAGAGGGTGATACTTATGCCGCGTACACATGAAGGGACTTTGTCCGCCGGACCTAGTCCAGCGGACAATCCGCCGGACTTTCCAGCTGGCTTCGGCGGACTTAAAAGCGAACGGACTTGACCACACACGATCACGCTAAAAGTCCGGCGGAAGAAAAAATATGCACGTATTAAACTAACAACTTTAATGCTGGCCAAAGATGAGGGGGGACTCGCTATCCCACATCCAAAAAATTATTTTTTGGCCTCACAAACCCAGCATTTCTATGGCTGGACAGAGGTAGATGAGAATGATCCGATACAAGCATTATTACTCCCACTGGGTAAAGGATACTCATTGATGTCCCTACTAGAGACAAAAACTTTTCAAAAAGATAAGAAATTCATAACAGGCGGACTATTTAATAAGGTATGGCTAGCAATAAAAAAGATTACTAGTATTACTGGCTATACCTTCTATACACCAATATGGAATAACGCAAATTATGAGGAAGTACAGAGATTGGAGGGATTTGGGTTTTGGCAAACTCAGGGGCTGAGATTTGTGGAACAACTGTTTTGGAATGATAATATAAAATCATTTGCGCAAATATCTGAGGAATTTAGGATTCCAAGACAGAGGTTCTTTCAATATCTCCAGCTTAGACATGCCTTTCATGTCCAGGCCCGTACATCTGTATTTATGCTTAACGAATCCAAAATAACAACACTGTTGAAGAAAAGGGACCAAAAGAAGGGACTTATATCTAAAATTTATGAGATAATGCAGAAAAAATTTGAGGAAGAGGTAGAGGTGCCGGCTAGGAAGCAATGGGAGCGAGACCTGGGAGCACTGACTGATGCTCAGTGGTCGGAGGTCTTGTCTGCGATCCCAAAGGTATCACTGTCGGATACTCAAAAACGAACACAAATCTTTATTATTACGCATAGATCATACTATACGCCTGAGAAACGATTTAAGTGGAAACGTAGAGAGTCCCCTTTATGCCCTCGATGTAGTGGCGCACCGGCTAATTTAATACACATGTTGTGGAGATGTCCCAAACTCCATCGATATTGGCAGGATATAATCCAAAATATAAATAGTGTACTAGGAATAGAAATGTTATTAGATCCAAATCTATGCTTATTAAATATAGTGGCGGAACCAAATATCTCAAAAAATATCCATACCGCACTGACGAGAGGCCTATTTCAGGCACGAAAACTAATAGCCCAGAAATGGATATCTATATATCCTCCGACGGTTGAAGAATGGAGAACACAAATAAAAGAAACTATATTAAAGGAGGAATTTATTTATACACATAGAGGGAGTCGAGACAAATTTGATGCTATTTGGAAAAGATGGGTAGAGACCTGGGATAATGAAAATAAAAGATGAACCAACATGGGTAGGGGGGTGATATTTGGAGGGGATGGGAGGATGGGGGGAGGGCTGAGGGGGCTGGAGGAGGTGAATACAGGTGGAGGCGGCAGAGGAAAAAATTCTCCTTTTTTTTATTTTATTTTATTTTAGTATTATTATTATTTTTTTTTCTTATTATTTTTATATTTTATTATTATTATTATTATTAGTATTATTATTTTTTTTAATTTTTTTTTGGGGGGGGGGGGGTGAGTGGGTGGCTGGTGTGGCAGATGAATGCTAGAAGTTTATGTATCTGGGATGAAATGTATGCTTAAATGTATAACTTGTATTGTTATGAAAAGAATTAAAATAAAAAAAGTACTGAATTAAAAAAAAAAAAAGTCCGGCGGTTCACGCGATGACGTACAGCACGTACGACGGGACTAGAAAAAGACTAGAAAAATACTTGCTACTGAGCATGCGTCCTTTTTGGTCCGCCGGACCATACTACAGATGGCCGTATTGTCCGCCGGACTGCCAAGTCCAGCGGATAATTTTAAAACAAAACTTAAAACTTTAGTCCGCCGGATTTTTGGGAAAAAAGTCAGTCGAAGGCCCACACACGAGGGGATTATCCGGTGGACTTAGTCCAGCGGACAATCCCGCGGGATAATCCCTTCGTGTGTACGCGGCATAAGTCAATTCAGGTATATACAGTGCCTTGAAAAAGTATTCATACCCAAAAACTTAAATGTATTTTATTGGGATTTTTGCGATAAATCAACAAAAAGTGGAACATAATTGTGAAGTGGAAGGAAAATTATAAATGGTTTTCAACATTTTTTACAAATAAATATTTAAAAAGCGTGGCGTGCATTTGTATTCAGCCCCCTTTACTGTGATACCCCTAATTAAAATCTAGTGGAACCAATTGCCCTCAGAAGTCACCTAATTAATAAATAGAGTCTACCTGTGTATAATTTAATCTAAATTTAAATACAACTGTTCTGTGAAGCCCTTGGAGGTTTGTTAGAGAACAAACAGTATCATGAAGTACAAATAACGTTGTGGAGAAGTTTAAAGCAGGGTTAGGCTATAAAAACATATCCCAAGCTTAAAACCTCTCATGGAGTACTGTTAAATCCATCATCTGAAATTGGAAAGAGTATGGCACAACTGAAAACCTACCAGGACATGGCCGTCCACCTAAACTGACAGGTTTGGCAATGAGAGCATTAATCAGAGAAGCAACCAAGAGGCCCATGGTAACTGTGGAGGAGCTGCAGAGATCCACAGCTCAGGTGGGAGAGAATCTGTCCACAGGACAACTATTAGTCGTGCACTCCACAAATCTGACCTCTATGGAACAGTGGCAAGAAGAAAGTCATTGTTGAAAGAAAGCCATAAGAAGTTCCGTTTTCAGTTTTCGAGAAGCCATGTGGGGGACAAAGCAAAATGGGGAATAAGCTGCTCTGGTCAGATGAGACCGAAATTGAACTTTTTGGCCTAAAAGCAAAATGCTATGTGTGGCGGAAAGCTAACACTGCACATCACCCTGAACACACCATCCCCACCGTGAAACATGGTGGTTGCAGCATCATGTTGGGTTGCTTTTCTTTAGCAGGGACAGAGAAGCTGATCAGAGTTAATGGGAACATGGATGAGCCAAACACAGGGCAATCTTAGAAGAAAACCTGTAATGCATCGTACACACGATCGGACTTTCCTGCGGTCTGTATGCTAGTCCGCCGGACTTTTGGAAATGAACGGACTTGCCGATCATCGGAAAGTCTGTTCATTTAGAACGTGACTTCAGGTAGACGGGGCTAGCGAAGGCAGTGAATGCCGCCACGCTAGCCCCGTCACCTGGTATGGATTTAAAGGGAATCCCCACGCCGAAAAAACGCTTTTCACAGACGCTCTCCATCCAATCTGACAGAACTTGAGCTATTTTGCAAAGAAGAATGGGCAAAAATGTCACTCTCTAGATGTGCAAAGCTGGTAGAGACATTCCCAAAAAGACTTGCAGCTGCAATTGCAGCGAAAGGTGGTTCTACAAAGTATTGACTCAGGGGGGTTGAATACAAATGCATGCACACACTTTTCACATATTCATTTGGAAACATTTTTAAAAAACATTTATAATTTTCTTCACAATTATGTGCCACTTTGTGTTGGTCAATCACATAAAATCCCAATAAAATACATTTCAGTTTTTGGTAGTAAAACGACAAAATGTGGAAATTTCAATGGGTATGAATACTTTTTCAAGGCACTGTACACTGCTTGCATTTAAAAAATACATTTAAGGATGAACTAATAGCTACAGATCTGCAATAATGTGTGCCATTTATATCTGCCTAGAGTTCAGCTTTGTATAAGGTAAGCCAAGCAAGACTGTGCTATTGGGACTAATAATTTATTATTGCAGTAAAAGAATCCAAGCAATAATTTCTGGTTGCAAGATAGGGAACACCGCCAAAAACTTTCATAATCGGATTAGTCCACACATTAATGGCATTAAGGGCAAAAGAGGTCTCATTCCTATAGATTTTTTTTATTGTAAGCTTATGATAGCTAAAATAAAATAAATAGAAAAGTAATATCTTTTTAGCATATAGTTTGATCTACATATTAGACACTTCCAGGGCCGCTGATAAAGCAGTACAACCAGTCCTTTTGTATGGGGCCTGGGCCCCATCAGCTCAACAGGGGGGTCTGTGCAGCGTTATAGTTTATTTCTTCCAAATAAAAAAATAGTGCTTTTATTAGGGGGTGTATAATTACATTTGCCCAGGCCCCCATCAGGTCAACAGAGGGGCCCAGGAGGTGTGAGCATTGCAGGGACTCTTTCTTAATTTTTGGGTCGATGTAGATAATTCTGCGCCGCAGCGCATTCTCAGTAGTTCCAGACGGCCACCCATTGCCTTCTCTGGCGGTGGAGTGATCTGGCTGTTATGAGGGCCCCATCAGGTCAACAGAGGGGCCAAAGAGGTGGAAGCATTGCAGGGACTCCTTCTTCATTTTCGGTTTGATGTAGAAAATTCTACGCCGCACCGCACCACATTCTCAGTAGTTTCAGATGGCTGCCCACTGCCTTCCCTGGCAGTGGATTGATCTAATTGTTATGATCTGATGTAATGTACCTGCTTCGCTCTCTCTGATGCTGGAACGTACGTGATGCGGCTGACAGGGAGCTGTTACACTATTCCTGGTGGCAGCAGGTAGCGTGGCACTGGCAGCGCACAGTGAGCTAGGACTGGAGTTACACATTCTAATCTCTTAAGTACTGCAAAATCTTCACTGTGCCTTATGATCTTTAGCATTGGGATAATAACACAGCACAGCAGGTGCTCTATAGCTCTGTCACATGGGTGATTGACTTTGTTAATTTATGTGTATTTATGTGTCCTGTGTATTAGGCTGCTTTCACACTGGGGCGGCGGGTCCGTTAGCGGTAAAGCGCTGCTAGTTTTAGCAGCACTTTACTGCTGTTTAAGCGCCGCTTTTCGGCCGCTAGCGGGGCACTTTTACCCCCAAATAGGGGTTAAAAGCGCCCGTATTGCAGGACTTTCCATTCGCTTTTCAGGCTCTTCGGAAGCGCTGCTCATTCATTCCTAAGCACCGCCTCAAAGATGCTGCTTGCATGACTTTTTTCCTGTCCCGCAAGCGCACCGCCCCAGTGTGAATGCACTTGGGCTTTCATACTGGGGAGGCATGAGAGGCAGTTTTCAGGCGCTTTACAGGCACTATTTTTAGCGGTAAAACACCTGAAAACTGCCTCAGTGTGAAAGGGGTCTTACAGATTGTAACACAGTACAGCCATAGCAAAGTCAGTACCCAACAGCCATGTGACAGAGCCATAGAGCACCTGCTGTGCTATAGTCCTAATGCTAAAGACCATCAGGCACACTGAGATGCCACTTTACTTTTGCATTTGAGGGGCAGTAAAAGCGGGCAGCTGAGCTGCATTTTTACTGCCACCCGTCCACTGAGCTTTAACTACTTTAGTCCAGGCGCAGTTTCAAAATAGTGCTGGGACCATGCTATAAACATGTTTTTAAACACACTCCCGACCCCAGCCCGCTGTGTATTTGTAAAGGCAACTGTTGGGTTTCATGCGGAAGTGATAGGAGCAGCTCTAAAGCCGCCCAATCACTTCCACAACCACTGCACTGTATGCCTTCCACCCGCTTGAAGACAAAGCTGCACTTTGTTTGACCCCAGGGATGGGGTCAAGGACAGGGTGAAAGGGGGCCCCGTCAGGTACGTTGTACAGGGCCCCCTGATTTCTAACAGCGGCCCTGGACATGTCTCCCACAGGCCAGTTTAATTGCCATTTTATTTGTTATACTAACAAAAATGCGTGAATAATCTAACAACCCAAGCCAGAAATGTTAATACAGATCTAAAGCGCTGCGTAAATTGACTCCGCTATACAGGTACCTTAAATAATAATAATAATAATAATAGAGGAAATCAATTAGTGTATGTACACGGAAAATAAATATTAATACTCCTTTACATTAGTGAATGATTGCTAGGGACACATAATGACATGGCCTAAGGTCATATGTTTAAGTACCATGAATTGCTCCAAAACAAAGTTTATTTATACTAGTTAATTCCATGTAACTTGAAAGACTGTCTCTACCATATTACAACAGTGTCTCCTGAGTATTTACCTGGTCAGGCATTTCAGACATTTTTTATGCTTTACTCATTGAGGTTTTTGCTGTGTTCTCAAGCCACACAGCTATTGACTACCGAGTAGAGGAATCGCCTGGACCTGCTCTTTGAAGTGAAAATCTTCAGAGAAACTGTACAAACATTCCACTCCCCCAAAATCAAACAACTAGGTAAGCTTAACCTTTTTCCAAGCTGCATGTGTCTCCACAGATAAGGTGACCAGGCCACAGCTATTCTTAAAATAGTATACTGGAGATTTGGAATGATTCCAGTGCTTGGAGACACATTTTAAATAAAATAGGACATGGAAGGTTGTTTGAGCATGGTGTGATATACATAATCTGCTGTTGCCATAAACAATGTAAGGCATATAAATAAAAGTGCGTGCTTACGCAAGAACGCCGATAGCTGTGTTATAGGCTTCAACAACTCATGGTAACCAATCAGAATTCATTTCTTGCTGACATGCCTTAAACTGAAAATGTTACCCTTTTGGACTGTTCTGACTTCTCCACAGAAAGGAAAGCTGAAATAGTACTTTGTTTTTTGATAGCACACATCTTTGGTTTCTCTTTAGCACTGAGGTCTGAAATAAAATCATTTATAAAGGCACCCATGGTGTACAAGGATCTATTTTTTGTATGATTTCCTAGGAATGGCACAACAATTGTAATATCTATGTATGCCAATCACACTGTACCAGACAGCCGCAAGGCAATGTTACGTGTGGGATCATTTACAATAATCACTTCCACTTCCCAAGATAAACTGGGACTAGAGATATCTGTCTGCTCTTCCTGTTTCTTCATGGAATGAAATAAACATGCACACTTGAGTGATCTAACCATGCAAATGTGTGGAAAAATCTATGAAAACAAAGCTGGATAATGCTATTGTCCCTGATTTCTTTGATTCTTTGGCCAGTTTAGCTATGATTGCCATGGTTCTGAAAGGACAATGTCAGTGTCAGACCTCCAGTTTAAAATTGTTTCTGCAGTGATGATGTCAACTGAAAACTGTTCTAAAATCAGGTAACATACTTTCATATACAGTATCTCACAAAAGTGAGTACACTCCTCACTTTTTTGTAAATATTTAATTATATTATTATTATTATATAATACACGATTTATATAGCGCCAACAGTTTTTGCAGCGCTTTACAATGTATAGGGGGGACAACACAAGTACGGTACAGTTCAATACAAAAGGTACAGGAGGGCCCTGCTCGTAGAGCTTACATTCTAAAGGGACGGGGTGGTGGTACAAAAGGTAATAGCTGCAGAGAATGATTTGATGGGGGTGGCTTGGGGACAGTTAGGTGGGTGTGGGATAGGCTTCCCTGAATAAATATTTTTAGGGGTCTCTTAAAGGTGGACAGGGTAGGGGCTGATCGGACATAATGGGGCAGGGAGTTCCAGAGGATGGGAGAGGCTCTGGAGAAGTCCTGAAGGCGACGATGGGAGGAGGTAACAAGGGAGCTAGAGAGCAGGAGGTCCGGTTTGAGCGATATCTGCAGATAAGGTTGGTGATGTACAGTGGTGTGAAAAAGTGTTTGCCCCCTTCCTCATTTCCTGTTCCTTTGCATGTTTGTCACACTTAAGTGTTTCGGAACATCAAACCAATTTAAACAATAGTCAAGGACAACACAAGTAAACACAAAATGCAATTTGTAAATGAAGGTGTTTATTATTAAAGGTGAAAAAAAATCCAAACCATCATGGCCCTGTGTGAAAAAGTGATTGCCCCCCTTGTTAAAACATACTATAACTGTGGTTGTCCACACCGGAGTTCAATTTCTCTAGCCACACCCAGGCCTGATTATTGCCACACCTGTTCACAATCAAGGCATCACTTAAATAGGAGCTGCTTGACACAGTAAGGTCCACCAGAAGATCCTTAAAAGCTACACATCATGCCGAGACCCAAAGAAATTCAGGAACAATTGAGAAAGAAAGTAATTGAGATCTATCAGTCTGGAAAGGGTTATAAAGCCATTTCCAAAGCTTTGGGAATCCAGCGAACCACAGTGAGAGCCATTATCCACAAATGGCGAACACATGGAACAGTGGTGAACCTTCCCAGGAGTGGCCGGCCGCCCAAAATTACCCCAAGAGCGCAGCGACGACTCATCCAAGAGGTCACAAAAGACCCCACAACAACGTCCAAGGAACTGCAGGCCTCACTTGCCTCAGTTAAGGTCAGCGTTCATGCCTCCACCATCAGGAAAAGACTGGGCAAAAATGGCCTGCATGGCAGAGTTCCAAGGAGAAAACCACTGCTGAGCAAAAAGAACATCAAAGCTCGTCTCAATTTCTCCACAACACATCTTGATTAGGGATGAGCCGAACACCCCCGGGTTCGGTTCGAACCAGAACCTTCGAACGGACCGAAAGTTTGCGCGAATTTTCGAACCCTATACGTTATAATGGACGCGAACGTTCAAAATCAAAAGTGCTAATTACAACGGCCAATATGCATGTTAATGTCATAAAACAGGTTTGGGGACCCGGGTCCTGCCCCAGGGGACATATATCAATGCAAAAAGAACTTTTAAAAACTAACGTTTTTTCGGGAGCAGTCATTTTAATGATGCATAAAGTGAAAAAAAAAAGTGAAATTTTCCTTTAAATATGGTACCTGGGGGGTGTCTAAAGTATGCCTGTGAAGTGGCATGTGTTTCCCGTGTTTAGAACTGTCCTTGCACAAAATGACATTTGTAAAGGAAAAAAAGAAGCCATTTAAAACTACTTGCGGCTTTAATGTCATGTCTTGTCCTGGCCGCCATATGTCTGAAAATCCTTGAGAAAAATGGCATGGCTACCCCATCACCCCCCCCCCCCCCACCCCAGCCCCTTTGGGTCTTGTATGGATATTAAGGGGGACCCCGCACCCAAAATAAAACCCTATACCTACAACCCTATATACTCTGAACAGCAGTATATAGGTGGTGCAAACAAGACACGGACTGTAGGTTTGTTCTTAAGTAGAATCTGAACAGGTACATTATGAAGTGTAGCTCCATCCCAAAAAAATCTATTTTTAAGCTTTTTGGAGAACATAGGGAGGGGTTATCACCCCTGTAACATTTGCTGTCTTTGCACATGTGTTCAGAACATGTCACCTCACTTTCCGTCCCAATGACAAATGTTTTTGGAAAAGTGGGGTTTTAATTGAAACAAGGATTGGTGATAAAGTATCAGTAGAGAGGAGATACCTTTTTCCCAAATTAAATCTAACAGGATAGAATTTCCCTTCCTAGGGGTAGATTTCCTCTCACTTCCTGTTTTCTGCAAGTAGGAGTCGTTTGTAAGTTGGATGTTTGAAAGTAGGGGCCTGGCGTATATACTCTGCAGAAATTTGCCCTATTAGATGTTGGTGTAGCCACAAGACTGGTGGGCACAGGAATGGGCCCTGCAGTGAGTTATTAGATCAAGATTTGTAATTGCATGCACCTGTTGAACAGGGCAGAAAAATTGGGCCTTTGGTGGTGGTGGTGGTGGTTGTGGTGGTGGACGGTGTTGCCACAAGACTGTAAGCTCTCACAGTTACTCTTGGTGGGCGCAGGAATGGGCCCTGCTGTGAGTTATTAGATCAAGATTTGTAATTGCAAGCACCTGATGAACAGGGCAGAAAAATTGGGCCTTTGGCGGTGGTGGTGGATGGTGTTGCCACAAGACTGTAGGCCCTCATAGTTACTCTTGGTGGGCGCAGGAATGGGCCCTGCTGTGAACTATTAGATCAAGATTTGTAATTACACGCCCCTGTTAAACAGGGGCTGAAAAATTGTGCCTTAGACATTGGTGCTGGTGCCACAACACTGCAACCCCTCACAGATACTGTACTCTTAGCACAGCATTGAGACCTGTTGCAAAGCATTGCCTAAAAATTGTAATTACACGCCCCAACAGGGGCTGAAAAATTGTGCCTTAGGCACTGGTGCTGGTGCCACAACACTGCAACCCCTCACAGATACTGTACTTGGAGCACAGCAGTCACACGTGTTGCGAAGCATTTTTTTTAAAAATTGTAATTACACGCCCCTGTTAAACAGGGGCTGAAAAATTGTGCCTTAGGCACTGGTGCTGGTGCCACAACACTGCAACCCCTCACAGATACTGTACTTGGAGCACAGCAGTCACACGTGTTGCGAAGCATTTTTTAAAAAAATTGTAATTACACGCCCCTGTTAAACAGGGGGTGAAAAATTGTGCCTTAGGCACTGGTGCTGGTGCCACAACACTGCAACCCCTCACAGATACTGTACTTGGAGCACAGCAGTCACACGTGTTGCGAAGCATTTTTTTAAAAAATTGTAATTACACGCCCCTGTTAAACAGGGGGTGAAAAATTGTGCCTTAGGCACTGGTGCTGGTGCCACAACACTGCAACCCCTCACAGATACTGTACTTGGAGCACAGCAGTCACACGTGTTGCGAAGCATTTTTTAAAAAAATTGTAAGTACACGCCCCTGTTATACAGGGGCTGAAAAATTGTGCCTTAGGCACTGGTGTGGTGGCATGGATCATTGAGGAGGAGGAAGAGGATAGTCAGTGAACATAACAGGACAGTCACTCAGCATCAGCATAGGCAGTCTTGAAGGGATGTGACATTATAAATTATTCCGTTATATCCGCTTCAGGTGCCTGGTAGCTGGTGGTGATCCAAGACTGATTCATTTTGATGAAGGTCAGTCGATCAACCGAGTCGGTGGACAGGCGCACCCTATGATCGGTGACAAATCCTCCAGCAGCACTGAATGTGCGTTCGGAAAGAACGCTGGAGGCAGGACAGGCCAGTAGCTCAATTGCATACTGTGCAAGCTCTGGCCAGTGATCCATCCTCAGGACCCAGTAAGCCAGAGGATTTTCGGTGGAAAAGGTGTCCAAGTCTGACCTTGCCCCAAGGTATTCCTGCACCATGTATATCAGACGCTGACGATGGTTGCTGGAACCGATCATACCTTGGGGCTGCGGACTAAAAAATTGTCTGAACGCATCGGTCAGACGTCCACCTTCCCCACCGCTCCTTCTGCTACTGACCGAAGCCTCAGCAACTCGTCGCCCAGGACCAGGAGTTTGTAACCTCCCAGTTTATGGGAACGCGTTGCACAGACCTTTCTGCAAGGCCTCCCTGAGATGTCTCATCCTCTGCTCCCTCTGCGACGGCAAGATAAGGTCCGCAACCTTACCCTTGTACCGTGGATCAAGCAGAGTGGCCAGCCAGTAATGGTCCCTCTCCTTGATCCGAAGAACACGAGGATCCTTCCGCAGGCTTTGCAGGATCAGGGAGGCCATGCAGCGTAGGTTAGCTGAGGCATTCGGTCCGGAGTCTTCTGGGTCACTGAGGATGACATGATCGCCAGCCACCTCCTCCCAGCCACGTACAAGTCCACTGGTTTGTTGGGACTGTACATCATCCCTAAAAGACTGCTGCTGCTGCTGATGCTGAGTGCCAGGCTCCACCTCCATGCTCACACAATCCTCCTCCTCCTCCTCATCCTCATCCTCCCTGTGTGATGGGTGGGACAGAAGGAACACTGTCCGGATAAAGGGGGCCTTGAGAGGCAAGGAAGTCCTCCTCTTCCTGCCTCTGTTCTGCCTCAAGTGCCCTGTCCATTATCCCACGCAGCGTATGCTCCAACAGGTGGACAAGAGGTACAGTGTCACTGATGCATGCACTGTCACTGCTCACCATCCTCGTGGCCTCCTCAAATGGTGAGAGGACAGTGCATGCATCCCTGATCATGCTCCACTGACGTGGGG
This sequence comes from Lithobates sylvaticus, assembly GCA_028564925.1. NCBI lineage: Eukaryota > Metazoa > Chordata > Amphibia > Anura > Ranidae > Lithobates > Lithobates sylvaticus. The sequence goes on from CM053030.1 coordinate 153,524,846, forward strand.
AAAAAAAACCAAGCTCCCCTGACCCTGTCCTGGTGCCGTAGTCGCAAAGGTACTCATTGATGGCCCTCTGCTGCGTGTGCAGTCGCTGCAGCATGGCCAACGTTGAGTTCCACCTGGTGGGCATGTCACATATTAGGCGGTTCTTGGGCAGGTTCAGCTCCTTTTGCAGCTCAGTCAGCCGAGCACTGGCATTATAAGATCGGCGGAAATGCACACAGACTTTCCTGGCCTGCCTCAGGACATCCTGTAAGCCTGGGAACCTGCCCAAGAACCGCTGCACCACCAGGTTGAGGACGTGAGCCATACAGGGCACATGGGTGAGCTGCCCCTGTCGCAGGGCGGAGAGGAGGTTGGTGCCATTGTCAGAAACGACCATTCCTGGCTTAAGCTGACGTGGCGTCAACCACCTCTCGGCCTGCCCCTGCAGAGCTGCCAGAACCTCTGGCCCAGTGTGGCTCCTGTCCCCCAAACACACCAGCGCAAGCACGGCATGGCATCTTTTTGCCTGCGTACTTGCGTAGCCCATTGTACGCCTACGGAGCACCGCTGGTTCCGAGGACAGAGCACTGGAGGAAGAAGAAGAGGAGAGGGTGGAGGAGAGAGGTGTGTCACAACCAGTAGCAGTAGTAGCGTTTTGGAGGCGTGGTGGCGGAACAACCTCCAACACTACTGCACCTTGTCCTGCATCCCTCCCAGCTGCCAATAGAGTGACCCAATGGGCCGTGAAAGAAAGGTAACGTCCCTGTCCATGCCTGCTGGACCATGAGTCAGCGGTAATATGCACCTTACCGCTGACCGCCCTGTCCAGCGAGGCATGGACATTGCCTTCCACATGCCGGTAGAGAGACGGAATCGCCTTCCGTGAGAAAAAGTGGCGTTTGGGAACCTGCCACTGAGGAACCGCACATTGAACAAACTCACGGAAGGGGGCCGAGTCTACCAACTGAAAAGGCAGCAGTTGAAGTGCTAGCAATTTAGCCAAGCTAGCATTCAACCGCTGGGCATGTGGATGGCTGGGAGTGTACTTCTTTCGACGGTCCAGCAGCTGGGGCAGGGAAATTTGCCTGCTACAATCGGACGTCGGTGTACTGCAAGTACTTGGTTGTGACACACCTAATTCTACACCTTCAGTCCTCTCACAGCAGCTTTCAGAGAGGACTGAAGATGTAGTGGGGATGGAGATCCCAGCTGATGAGGAGCAAGGAGAGGTCCGCTTAGTTCTTTGGTGTGGGTCTTTTATGTGTGCCTGCCAACGAGCTGCATGGCAGGTCGACATATGTCTGGTCATGCTTGTGGTGCCCAAGCGGCTGATGTTTTGGCCACGCGAGATACGCTTGAGACAAATATTGCAAATAGCAGTGGTGCGATCTGATGCACTCGTCTCAAAAAAGGCCCACACCAAAGAACTTTTCTGATAACGTGCAGAGGCAGCGCCCTGCACAGGCGGAGCTCTGCGGTGTTGTACAGTTGCTGTGCTGGCCTCTAGCTGGCCTCCAGGGGGCATCCTGCCTCGTTGGACATGTGACGCCGCATCCTCCTCGTCCTCCTCCTCATCCTCTCTCCCTTCAGGCACCCACGTGGAGTCAGTGACCTCATCATCCCCTCCCTCTTCACCACTAGAGCAAACCTGGCAGTAAGCTGCAGCTGGTGGAACAGTACTGCCAGATTGCTGTCCTTCAGCATCCCCTCTCTCTGCGCGCACACTACTGACTTCCTCAAGCTGGGTATCATCATCCGAGCCTTCGAATCGTTGGGCATCCTCCTGGAGCATGTACCCAACACTGTGCTCAAAGAGTTCGGGGGACTCCTCAGGAGGACATGGTGGGTCTAGGGAAGGGGTGGCTGATGATGCCATTGAGTACGCGTTGGCAGCTGCTCTGCCAGTACCCTGAGCCTGGGTGAGAGAGGATGAGGAGGATGAGGAGGGCTTGGTCATCCATTCTACCAAGCCTTCAGCATGATGCGGCTCCACATGTCCAGCTGCCGTAAACAAAGACGCGCGTGTCCCATGGTCACGTGCTGATGACGATGCACGACCACGTCCACGGCCACGGCCACGTCCACTAGAAACAGAGCCTGCCTCCCCTGTGTTCTTGGCTCTGCACGCTCTGCCTCCCCTTGGCGGTCTTCCAGCCATTGTAGTCGGTAGTCCTGTGGGTGCTGCTGAGAAGAAAATATAGGAGCTCTGTGTGATGCCACTAACACACTAGAAGTCCTATAGGTGCTTCTGCAAAGAAAATATAGGAGCTCTGTGTGATGCCACTAACACACTAGAAGTCCTGTGGGTGCTGCTGAGAAGAAAATATAGGAGCTCTGTGTGATGCCACTAACACACTAGAAGTCCTATGGGTGCTTCTGCAAAGAAAATATAGGAGCTCTGTGTGATGCCACTAACACACTAGAAGTCCTGTGGGTGCTGCTGAGAAGAAAATATAGGAGCTCTGTGTGATGCCACTAACACACTAGAAGTCCTATGGGTGCTTCTGCAAAGAAAATATAGGAGCTCTGTGTGATGCCACTAACACACTAGAAGTCCTGTGGGTGCTGCTGAGAAGAAAATATAGGAGCTCTGTGTGATGCCACTAACACACTACAAGTCCTATGGGTGCTTCTGGGAAGAAAATATAGCTCTGTGTGATGGGACTAACACACTACAAGTCCTATAGGTGCTTCTGGGAAGAAAATATAGGAGCTCTGTGTGATGGGACCAACACACTACAAGTCCTATGGGTGCTTCTGGGAAGAAAATATAGGAACTCTGTGTGATGGCACTAACACACTACAAGTCCTATGGGTGCTTCTGGGAAGAAAATATAGGAACTCTGTGTGACGGGACTAACACAGTACAAGTCCTATGGGTGCTTCTGCAAAGAAAATATAGGAGCTCTGTGTGATGGGACTAACACACTACAAGTCCTATGGGTGCTTCTGCAAAGAAAATATAGGAACTCTGTGTGATGGGACTAACACACTACAAGTCCTATGGGTGCTTCTGGGAAGAAAATATAGGAGCTCTGTGTGATGGGACTAACACACTACAAGTCCTATGGGTGCTTCTGGGAAGAAAATATAGCTCTGTGTGATGGAACTAACACACTACAAGTCCTATGGGTGCTTCTGGGAAGAAAATATAGGAGCTCTGTGTGATGGGACTAACACACTACAAGTCCTATGGGTGCTTCTGGGAAGAAAATATAGGAGCTCTGTGTGATGGGACTAACACACTACAAGTCCTATGGGTGCTTCTGGGAAGAAAATATAGCTCTGTGTGATGGGACTAACACACTACAAGTCCTATGGGTGCTTCTGGGAAGAAAATATAGGAGCTCTGTGTGATGGGACTAACACACTACAAGTCCTATGGGTGCTTCTGGGAAGAAAATATAGCTCTGTGTGATGGGACTAACACACTACAAGTCCTATAGGGTCTTCTGGGAAGAAAATATAGGAGCTCTGTGTGATGGGACTAACACACTACAAGTCCTATGGGTGCTTCTGCAAAGAAAATATAGGAACTCTGTGTGATGGGACTAACACACTACAAGTCCTATGGGTGCTTCTGGGAAGAAAATATAGGAGCTCTGTGTGATGGGACTAACACACTACAAGTCCTATAGGTGCTTCTGGGAAGAAAATATAGGAGCTCTGTGTGATGGGACTAACACACTACAAGTCCTATGGGTGCTTCTGGGAAGAAAATATAGGAGCTCTGTGTGATGGGACTAACACACTACAAGTCCTATAGGTGCTTCTGGGAAGAAAATATAGGAACTCTGTGTGACGGGACTAACACAGTACAAGTCCTATGGGTGCTTCTGCAAAGAAAATATAGGAGCTCTGTGTGATGGGACTAACACACTACAAGTCCTATAGGGTCTTCTGGGAAGAAAATATAGGAGCTCTGTGTGATGGGACTAACACACTACAAGTCCTATAGGTGCTTCTGGGAAGAAAATATAGGAGCTCTGTGTGATGGGACTAACACACTACAAGTCCTATGGGTGCTTCTGGGAAGAAAATATAGCTCTGTGTGATGGGACTAACACACTACAAGTCCTATGGGTGCTTCTGGGAAGAAAATATAGGAGCTCTGTGTGATGGGACTAACACACTACAAGTCCTATGGGTGCTTCTGGGAAGAAAATATAGCTCTGTGTGATGGGACTAACACACTACAAGTCCTATAGGGTCTTCTGGGAAGAAAATATAGGAGCTCTGTGTGATGGGACTAACACACTACAAGTCCTATGGGTGCTTCTGCAAAGAAAATATAGGAACTCTGTGTGATGGGACTAACACACTACAAGTCCTATGGGTGCTTCTGGGAAGAAAATATAGGAGCTCTGTGTGATGGGACTAACACACTACAAGTCCTATAGGTGCTTCTGGGAAGAAAATATAGGAGCTCTGTTTGCTGCCACTAACACACTACAAGTCCTATGGGTGCTTCTGGGAAGAAAATATAGGATCTCTGTTTGCTGCCACTAACACACTACAAGTCCTATGGGTGCTTTTGGGGTGCAGTGCTGTACTAACAGCACTGCGGTTGGTACTACTGAAATACTGTACTAACAGTAAGACACGCACCAGACTAATCCCCAGCAGCAGCTAAAAACACACTAACCAGCAGCAGCAATGGACGATCAATGACAGGTAGCAATGGTTTAGCAAATAAATAGCCAATGGTTTAGCAAAGTAGAGCAAATCTTTCTATAGGAATCTAGCAAAGAGTGACACAGAATCAGCCTGATCTCTCCTAAAGCCGGAACTCATGTGACCGGCGCCGACGGCGTGGCGGCCTTTTAAATGAGGGGGCGTGTACTAAAGCCCCTGAGCTGTAATTGGCTACAGGCGTCCTGCCTGTAGCCAATTATGGCTCTCCGAGTTTCCGGCGCTGTGATTGGCCAAGCATGCGGGGTCACAGTGCATGCTTGGCCAATCATCAGCCAGCAATGCACTGCGCCGGCCGCGCCGGCCGCAATGCATTGCGGGGCCGCTCGCATCACACGAATGTGATGCGAGCGGCCAAAATAGTTCTGGGCTCGCCGAGCGAGTGAACACCCGGTGCTCGATGCGAACATGGGCCATCCCTAATCTTGATGATCCCCAAGACTTTTGGGACAACATTCTGTGGACCGATGAGACAAAAGTGGAACACTTTGGAAGGTGTGTGTCCAAGTATATCTGGCGTAGAAGGAACACTGCATTTCAGAAAAAGAACATTATACCAACAGTAAAATATGGTGGTGGTAGTGTGATGGTCTGGGGCTGTTTTGCTGCTTCAGGACCTGGAAGACTTGCCGTGATAAAAGGAACTATGAATTCTGCTGTCTACTAAGAGATCCTGAAGGAGAATGTCCGACCATCTGTTCGTGTACTCAAGCTGAAACGAACTTGGGTTCTGCAGCAGGACAATGATCCTAAACACACCAGCAAGTCCACCACCGAATGGCGGAAGAAAAACAAAATGAAGACTTTGGAGTGGCCTAGCCAAAGTCCTGACCTGAATCCTATTGAGATGTTGTGGTATGACCTTAAAAAGGCCGTTCATGCTCGAAAACCCTCTAATGTAACTGAATTAGGACAATTCTGCAAAGATGAGTGGGCCAAAATTCCTCCAGGACGCTGTAAAAGCCTCATTGCACGTTATCGCAAACGCTTGGTTGCAGTTGTTGCTGCTAAGGGTGGCCCAACCAGTTATTAGGTTTAGGGGGCAATCACTTTTTCACACAGGGCCATGATGGTTTGGATTTTTTTTCACCTTTAATAATAAACACCTTCATTTACAAATTGCATTTTGTGTTTACTTGTGTTGTCCTTGACTATTGTTTAAATTGGTTTGATGTTCCGAAACACTTAAGTGTGATAAACATGCAAAGGAACAGGAAATGAGGAAGGGGGCAAACACTTTTTCACACCACTGTAGATGGGGGCGATGTTGTGGATGGCTTTGTATGTTATGGTTAGCATTTTGAATTTTACATGGTGGGGTAGGGGAAGCCAGTGAAGGGATTGGCAGAGAGGGGCGGCAGTCACGGATCGATTAGTGAGGTGTGTTAGTCTAGCAGCAGCATTCATAATAGACTGAAGGGGGGGGGGGGGTAGCCTGCTTAAGGTTAGGCCATTAAGGAGAGAGTTGCAGTAGTCAAGGTGGGAAATAATCAAAGAGTGAATGAGTTGCTTTGTGGTGTCATTAGTTAGGAAGGGTCAAATTCTGGAGATGGTGGCAGGCGGCAGGATTTAGCCAGTGATTGGGTATGGGGGCTGAAGGAGAAGTCAGAGTCAAGGATTACACCCAGGACCCTGGCATATGTGGAGGGACCAATGGCTGTGTTGTTGATATTAATGGTGAAGTCACAGGGGGGGGAGGGGGGGGGGGGGGTGAAGGAGGAAATATAACAAGCTCAGTTTTAGAAAGATTGAGTTTGAGGAAGTTTTGTGACATCCATACCGATATGTCATTCGGTAAGTTTGAGATCCGTGAGGAGATTGAGGGGGTGAGTTGAGTGGAGTGATAGATCTGGGTGTCGTCGGCATAGAGGTGGTATTGAAAACCATGGGAGGTTATCAACTGGCCCAGGGAAGAGGTATAGAGCGAGAATAGGAGGGGCCCAAGGATGGAACCTTGGGGTACGCCAACAGAAAGAGGAAGGGGAGCGGAGAAGATGGAGTTGTAAGTGACACTGAAAGTGCGCCGAGATAGGTAGGAGGAGAACCAGGATAAAGCAGAATCACGGAGGCCAAGGGAGTGTAATTTGCTGAGGAGGAGCAGGTGGTCAACTGTGTCAAAGGCAGCAGAGAGGTCTAAAAGTATGAGTATGGAGTAGTGGACGTTGGTTTTAGTAGTTAGTAGGTCATTAGTGAGTTTTAGTAGGGCAGTTTCAGTAGAATGTTGTGGGCGGAAGCCAGACTGTAGGGGGTCGAGAAGGTTGCTGTCCATGAGGTAGCGACTCATTTGGTCATGGACAAGGCGTTCGATGAGCTTGGAGGCAAACGGGAGCAGGGAGATGGGTCTTAAGTTATTTAAACAGGTGGGGTCTAGTGAGGGTTTTTTGAGTACGGGGGTAACCAGTGCATGTTTGAGCGGGGGAAGGAAAGGTGCCGGAGGAGAGGTAGAGGTTGAAGATGTGGGTTATATATTTTTATATCTTTTCATGCGACAACACTGAAGAAATGACACTTTGCTACAATGTAAAGGAGTGAGTGTACAGCTTGTATAACAGTGTAAATTTGCTGTCCCCCTCAAAATAACTCAACACACAGCCATTAATGTTTAAACCACTGGCAACAAAAGTGAGTACCCCCCAAGTGAAAATGTCCAAATTGGGCCCAAAGTGTCAATATTTTGTGTGGCCACCATTATTTTACAGCACTGCCTTAACCCTCTTGGGCATGGAGTGCACCAGAGCTACACAGGTTGCCACTGGAGTCCTCTTTCACTCCTCTATGATGACATCACTGAGCTGATGGATGTTAGAGACCTTGTGCTCCTCCACCTTCCATTTGAGGATGCCCCACAGATGTTCAATAGGGTTTAGGTCTGGAGACATGCTTGGTCAGTCTATCACCTTTACCCTTAGCTTCTTTAGCAAGGAAGTGGTCGTCTTGGAGGTGTGTTTGGGGTGGTTATCATGTTGGAATACTGCCTTGTGGCCCAGTCTCTGAGGGGAGGGGGATCATGCTCTTCCTCAGTATGTCACAGTGCATGTTGACATTCATGGTTCCCTCAATGAACTGTAGCTCCCCAGTGACGGCAGCACTCATGCAGCCCCAGACCATGACACTCCCACCACCATGCTTGACTGTAGGCAAGACACAAAAGTCTTTGTACTCCTCAACTGGTTGCCGCCACACACGCTTGACACCATCTGAACCAAATAAGTTTATTCTTGGTCTCATCAGACCACAGGACATGGTTCCAGTAATCCCTGTCCTTAGTCTGCTTGTCTTCAGCAAACTGTTTGCAGGCTTTCTTGTGCATCATCTTTAGAAGAGGCTTTCTTCTGGGACAACAGCCATGCAGACCAACTTTGATGCAGTGTGCGGCATATGGTCTGAGCACTGACAGGCTGACCCCCCACCCCTTTAACCTCTGCAGCAATGCTGGCAGCACTCATACATCTATTTCCCAAAGGCAACCTCTGGATATGACGCTGAGCATGTGCACTCAACTTCTTTGGTCGACCATGGCAAGGCCTGTTCTGAGTGGAACCTGTCCTGTTAAACCACTGTATGGTCTTGGCCACCGTGCTGCAGCTTAGTTTCAGGGTCCTGGCAATCTTCTTATAGCCTAGGCCAGTGATGGTGAACCTTGGCACCCCAGATGTTTTGGAACTACATTTCCCATGATGCTCTGGCACTCTGCAGTGTAGTGGAGCATCATGGGAAATGTAGTTCCAAAACATCTGGGGTGCCAAGGTTCGCCATCACTGGCCTAGGTCATCTTTATGTTCCATAAAGTGACCAGTATGAGAGAGTGAGAGCGATAACACCAAATTTAACACACCTGCTCCCTATTCACACTTGAGACCTACCACACTAACAAGTCACATGACACAGGAGAGGGAAAATGGCTAACTGGGCCCAATTTGGACATTTTCACTTAGTGTTGTACTCACTTTTGTTGCCAGCGGTTTAGACATAAATGGCTGTGCGTTGAGTTATTTTGAGGGGACAGCAAATTTACACTGTTATACAAGCTGTGCACTTACTACTTTACATTGTAGCAAAGTGTCATTTCTTCAGTGTTGTCACATGAAAATTCGCCTGTCCGTTTTTCAGGCAGATCCGAGCGGGCCACCCATTGACTTCTATGGGCAGGCGGATGTCAGCGGAGATGTGTTCGCTGACATCCGCCTGCCATCCGATCCGACAAGATCCGCTCAAAACAGACGGATGGCGATACGTTTGCCATCCGTCCAGCTGATCGGATGGAATCAGATGAAAACGGACAGGCTGTCCGTTTTCATCCGATCTCCCTATAGAGAACAGTGGGGCTCTGACAGGTCCGATCCTAAACAGTAAGGATGAGCTCCGGCATGTTCGCACACTCCACATGTAGAGCCTGCCAGGAAGTTGGCACGGTGCTGTGCTAAATCACAGGCAGTGAGACATTTCACGATCTCTGCAGCTGCACATCGGGAAAATGTCTCACTGCCTTTAATTAGCACAGCGCCGTGCCGACTTCCTGGCGGGCTCTGCATGTGGAGTGTGCGAACACGCCGAAGATCATCCTTACTGAACAGTGAGCAGAGACGGACCTGTCATCCAGATGCTCAGCGATCTCCCGCTGAGCTAATGGAGTCCGTCCAGCAGATCCACCCTGTGTGAAAGGGGCCTTAACCGCTTCCCGACCGCCTCCTGCACATTTACGTTGGCAGAATGGCACGGCTAGGCAAAAGCACGTACAGGTACGTCCTATTTAATTGCCTAGCTGCGGCGGCGCGCTCGCGACCCGGTCGGGAGCTCCGCGGCTGCAGGACCAGCGGACCCGATCGCCACTGGTGTCCCGCGATCGGGTCCCAGAGCTGAAGAACGGGGAGAGGTCTGTGTAAACAAACCTCTCCCCACGCTTCCTACACTGCCTGTCACTGATGGGCTGTTCCCTGTCATCGCGAAAAGCCGATCAGTGACGTCAGACGTCAGCCACGCCCCCTACTGTGAAAAAAACACACACACGTCACACTAACTCCTCCCCGCCCCCTAGTGGTTAATTCCTTCACTGCCACTGTCATTTACATAGGAATCAGTGCATTTAAATAGCACTGATTTCTGTATAAATGACATTGGTCCCAAAAATGTGTCAAAAATTTCGGATGTGTCCGCCATAATGTCGCAGTCACAATAAAAATCGCTTATCGCCACCATTACTAGTAAAATAAAAAAAAATATTAATAAAAATGCTATAAAACTATCCCCTATTTTGTAAACGCTATAACTTTTTTCGCAAACAAATCAATAATCACTAATAGCGATTTTTTTTACCAAAAATATGTAGAAGAATACGTATCGGCCTAAACTGAGGAAAAAAAAAAATTTTTTATACATTTTTTGGGGATATTTAATATAGCAAAAAGTAAAAAATATTGAATTTTTTTCAAAATTGTCGCTCTATTTTTGTTTATAGCGCAAAAAATAAAAACCGCAGGGGAGATCAAAGGATGCCAATTTTGTTTGGGTGCCACGTCGCACGACCGCGCAATTATCAGTTAAAGCGACGCAGTGCCGAATCGCAAAAAGGGGCCTGGTCCTTTGACTGCAAATTGGTCCGGGGCTGAAGTGGTTAAAGCGGAACTTTACCCATAACAACTTGATAGAAAATAATATTCTTTAGCAAGGAACATACATTTCACATTAATAATTATGCTACCAAAATTAGTGTGTGCTGTAAATTGCCTCCAGCATTGCTCCAGTTTCTTCTTGTTAGAGGCTGCCATTTTGCTGAAGCCCAGAGCCCCTGAGCAGAAGTAAATCAGAAAGCAGTACTTTACCCATATATTTAACAGTTTCAAAAAACAGTTACATTCCTTGAGTGCCGGGATTGCTAACTGTCACACATTGTGCTTTCAACCAAACTGTCAAACAATCAAATGTCTGGTGTCATAACTGATCACATGTGCAGCACCATGGCAGTTGCAGTTTAACTACTTGCCTACCAGGCACGAACACCTCCTTCCTGAGCAGGCCATTTTTCAGCTTTCAGCGCTGTCGCATTTTGAATGACAATTGCGCGGTCATGCAACACTGTACCCAAATAAAATTTTTATCATTTTTTTCCCACAGATAGAGCTTTATTTTGGTGGTATTTGATCACCTCTGCGGTTTTTATTTCTTGCGCTATAAACAAAAGAAGAGCAACAAGTTTGAAAAAACATAATATTTTTTACTTTTTATTATAATAAATATCCAATTTTTATTTTTTTTTTAAACAAATTTTTTCCTCAGTTTAGGCCGATACGTATTCTTCTACATATTTTTGGTAAAAAAAAAAAAAAAAATCGCAATAAGCGTATATTGATTGGTTTGCGCAAAAGTTATAGCGTCTACAAAATAGAGGATAGATTTATAGCATTTTTATTATTATTTTTTTACTAGTAATGGCGGCGATCTGTGATTTTTTATCATGACTGCGACATTGCGGCGGACATATCGGACACCTTTGACACATTTTTGGGACCATTCACATTTATACAGCGATCCGTGCTATAAAAATGCATTGATTACTGTATAAATGTGACTGGCAGGGAAGGGGTTAACACTAGGGGGCGCTGCAGGGGTTAATGTGTTCCCTATATGAGTGATTCTAACTGTGGGGGGAGGGGACTGACTGGGGGAGGGGACCGATCGGTGTCCCTATGTACAAGGGACACACCATCGGTCTCCTCTCCTCTCCAGTGACAGGGATGTGGATCTGTGTGTTTACATACACAGATCCACGTCCTGCTCTGTTACTGGGCAATCGCGGGTGCCCAGCGGACATCGCGGCCACCAGGCACGCGCATTGGGTCCCCAGCTACGCGGCTGGCGCGCGTGCCCCCTAGTGGCCAAAATGTAGACGCTGTTATATGACGGCGTCCCGCCACAAGAGCCGCACCGCTCCGCCGTCAATAGACAGTGGGCGGTCGGCTAGAGGTTAAACAGAAGCACGGTCCTTGGGTGAAAAGCATATGAGGGCTTTATTCCGCTTTAAGGCTGTAAGCAGATTGGACTACAAATACAGTAGTGCCAAATAATAGAGGGCAACTGAGCATGTGAAGAGCAGTGCATTGCTGGATTTTAAACAGTATAGGCACTTATTTTTAATGTGTTACATAGCTATAGCTGCAAAATGGGCCAGCCTGAAGGGATCTAGCTGGACTTTTCTGACTAAACTTGCATTTAAAAAAAAAAAAAAAAAAAAAATCACCAAATGTAATGTGAACTGGAAGGCATTTCACTAACACCTGTGAAAAAAGACAATCAGCGCCAAAACAATATATGTTTCAAATAAAATATAACAGTAAATAATTACGTGATGTGTGATAACTCAATTATAAATGTGCACAGCTGCCAAGTTATATATCACACTAGTTGCAAAAATGAAATAATAATGAATTAATGTATCGCTGTGAATATAAATAATACAATATCCTAATCTCAATAAATTCTAAATAATATATAGTCCATTCAATAAGGTAAAAGTGTAAGCTTCTTATGCTCAGTGTCTCCACACAATTCCACCTCTGTGATTATTCGTCCTCAAAGTGCACACCACCACAAGTAAAAATGCGCGCTCACCTCCCAGATGAATTCAAAGCGGATCTCCCCACGAGTCCTTTGCTCTCTTTTCCTCCTCCCAATCAATGGTGGATACTCCAGATAGCTTTTTCCTAATGGTAACTCAGCACACCTGCACACTTGCTGCATCCAAAGGAAACAAACCACCTCTCAGCTTTGCTCAAGATTCCATGAGTTCAGGACATGAAAATTACAGGTATAGAGAGCATAGTGTACTCTGTATACCAATTTACTCCAAGCCCCCAAATAGATAAGTTACACTTACAAGATAAAAACTTTTAAAATTCACATATAAACCTCCACCATTGATTGGGAAGAGGAAAAGAGAGCAAAGGACTCGTGGGGAGATCCGCTTAAGTGTTTTGAATTTACCTGGGAGGTGAGCGCGCATTTTTTTACTGGTGGTGGTGTGCACTCCTTTAGAGGACGAATAATCACAGAGGTGGAATTGTGTGGAGACTAAGGCCCCTTTCACACTGGGGCGGGAGCTGCGGCGACGGTAAAGCAGCGCTATATTTAGCGCTGCTTTACCGTCGTTTTAGCCGCGATATTTGGCCCCCCGCGAGCGGCCGAAAAAGGGTTAAAATCCCCCGCAAAGCGCCGCCGTATCGGTGCTTTGCGGTGGTATTGCCGCGGTATCCCATTGAAATCAATGGGTAGGAGCGGTGAATACACCGCTCCTATACCGCTCCAAAGATGCTGCTAGCAGGACTTTTTTTACCGTCCTGCTAGCGCACCGCTCCAGTGTGAAAGCCCTCCGGCTTTCACACTGGAGTGAATGGGGCCGTTTTTTTCAGGCGGTGTACAGGCGCTATTTTTAGCACTGTACCGCCTGAAAACCGCCCCAGTGTGAAAGGGGCCTAAGGATGAGCTCAGGCGTGTTCGCATGCTCCACGTGTAGAGCCCGCCAGGAAGTCGGCGCTGCGCTAATCACAGGCAGTGAGACATTGCCCCGATGCGCGGCTGCAGAGATCGGGAAATGTCTCACTGCCTGTGATTAGCGCAGCGCTGTGCCGACTTCCTGGCGGGCTCTGCACATGGACCATGCGAACACGCCTGAGCTCATCCTTAGTGGAGACACTGAGCATAGGAAGAGTTTTATACACTTTTACCTTATTGAATGGACTATTTATTATTTAGAATTTATTGAGATTAGGATATTGTATTATTTATATTCACAGCACTACATTTATTCCTTATTATTTAATTTCACTAACACCACTTTAAAAAAAAGTTTTCCTTCTACTGAGCAATTTTCCTCAGGAACACTTTACTCAACAGCAATATCAAGCAAGACTCCAATTCAAATCCCTGTTCTAGTCTTTAATTTTTCCCAGGCAACAAAAAGAGTTTGTAAATGTGTATCTGGAGTGTAGGGCCATTTCTGACCACTTCTGTGTAGGCACAAAAATGCATATGAAAGTATCATTTTTCAAGAGGATCGTTTAATAAAATGCATCAATCTTTAGTTTCCACCCAAGGTGAGACTTGCTTTGTTATTAACATCATGTCCAAATATACAGTATCCTTGTCAGTCCAACAATTGGCTCGCAAGTGTGGTGAAGAAGGGGTAGAATGCATCTCCTCTCTTTCCTATCTCTGTCTCTTCTATCCTGGCACCTTAAAATAATAGTACATTTTTGCTAAAGATCAAGACTTTCATTCCTGACATACCTAAGATGGTGGCACATAAAATGATATATTGGTTTATTATTGTCTGATATTGACTGGACTGATTGAAGATCAAGCTGTCTGCTGGGTACCCTATACACCATAGGCACGATAATTCCAAAGACACTAAAATAAGTTGAGTGGCATGGAAAATTTTGGACAATAGCTAATTGCTTCCTAAAGATTTGAGTGATGCCATGTGTGTTTACAGGTCTTAAAAATCAGTTGAAAACATATATAGATGCTAATGTACTTTGGGGAGAAAAGGAGCTCTTTCAGCGGCTGTTTATTTGCATTTTGAAATGTTTGATCACCCTCTTAAAGGGTTTGTAAAGGTAAAAGTTTTTTCACCTTAATGCATTAAGGTGAAAAAACATCCGACAATACCGGCCCCCCCAGCCCCCCCTGTTTTACTTACCTGACCCCTCGAAAGTCCCGCGCTCGCCCCCGACATCCTCTTCGCCGCTCAGCCTGGCCGTAGATTGGTTACAGTGGATGGATTGAAAGCAGCGCAGCCATTGGCTCGCGCTGCTGTCAATAAAATACAATGATGTGGCGCGCCGGGGGCCGAGTGATACAGTGAGCGGCTATATCACGGGAGCGTGCCCGCAAGCACTCCTCACCATGCGAGGGAGCTCGCATGAAGGTGTTGAGTCCTTGCTGGGGGGCACAGAGACAGCCGAGGTACGGGGCCACTCTGTGCAAAACGAGCAGCACAGTGGAGGTAAGTATAACAAGTTTGTTATTTAAAAAAAATATATCTTTAGTGATCCTTTAAAGTATGCCTAAAGGCTAAAACATGTATTTTTTTAGTTTTAGATCGAGTGAAGGGAGATTAGAACACCTGTCAGGTTTTTTTTGCTGTCTATGCCCCCACTAAGGAGATCCACCCTCTCTATTTGTCCTGTCCTGACCATTATCAGTGAAAGTGAAAGAAAATCCCAAATTTTGGTTTGAACAGGAGGAGAGGGGAAATCTTTCAATGGGGACCCAGCTTCTGGTGACCCTTGTGACAACCAGGGATTCCCTCACTTTCAAAGGCTTTCCTCTCACTTCCTGTTTTGGCTATGAAGCAGCACGTGAATGGGAGTTGAAAAATGTGTCATCCCTGGCTACCAACACCTGGAAGAACCCAATTGTTCATCTTCTAGAATGTAGGAACTCATGAAAATAATGCTGCTAATGAGAAACTATGCATTAGTCTCAATAACCCTCAAGCCACATTTCTTAAAATATGGAAGCCATGGCTTACACATGCCTTTCCATCTTGAAACTCTTCTAGTCTGAGTTATCTATAGCCTTTTATTTTGCTCTTAGGACCACATCTATGGTAGAGGTATTTTGTGCCTCTTGCACTACCTACCTTCTTGTTTTTGCAACTGTCTTTTGACATTAAGGCCCCTTTCACACTGGGGTGGTTTTCAGGCGGTACAGCTCTAAAAATAGCGCCTGTACACCGCCTGAAAAAAACGGCCCCATTCACTCCAGTGTGAAAGCCGGTGGGCTTTCACACTGGAGCGGTGCGCAAGCATGACGGTAAAAAAAGTCCTGCTAGCAGCATCTTTGGAGGGGTATAGGAGCGGCGTATTCACCGCTCCTATACCGCTCCTACCCATTGATTTCAATGGGACACCGCAGCAATACCGCCGTAGCGCCGCTTTGCGGGGGATTTTAACCCTTTTTGGCCGCTCGCGGCGGTAAAACCGCCCCGCGAGCGGCCGAATACCGCGGCTAAAATGACGGTAAAGCAGCGCTAAATATAGCGCTGCTTTACCGTCGCCGCGGCTCCCGCCCCAGTGTGAAAGGGGCCTTATCCTCTTGTGCTCGCATCTGCTTCCTTTATTTTTCTTGTGATTCCACCCTCCCCATCTTCTCCTGATCGCATCCCAACCCCTCTGTGTTTTCCCTATTTTTTCCATAACTCAATTCCTTACCTTGTTGACAAGGAAGATTACCCACAAATATTGGCTCCTATAGGAACACCAGCATTACCCCCCATATAGGCCGGGTTGCTTACCTATGTGCCTGTATATGAATACTCTGACATTGATTGTTATGCCCCTGGATGGGCCCTTACTATTGTTATTTATCAATTTCTATAACCAATAAAAATTATTGCAACACATAAATATGCCATCCTATCTGTCCAGTCAATTTTGAGCTGCTGCAAGTTTTCATTTCCATTACAATTTAACAGCTCGTATTGTAATCTAATTTTATGTATGGGTACCAGAATGTCCTCGGGCAGTTTGAGACAGACCGATCACCTTCAATTTCAGTGGCACACCTGTAAAGGAAGGAGTATGGTAAATACATTATATATACATATACATTGCTCTAAGTGTCTACTGTGTAGTGATACTAGCGTGCCGTGCTCACTCTCCAGTTACCACAATGTAAACATGTGTAACCAGAATAAATACTTTGTAAGTAACAAAAGTGGAATACATAGATGTAACAAAGGAGCTGAGGTGCTATGATGTGATTGCAAGCTACATGGAAATGAAAGGGAGCCTAGACATTCCAAGAGGGCTGAAACAACTACATAGCATTGATTCACAGGGCAGCCCAGACTAATACATTACAACAGCAGTTAGGTCGGTATGATATATTGTGCACTTGCGATGACCTACACAGAGGAGGGTGTTTGAACTCCAGGTACTTAGTACTTATAGTGTAATGTTAGCGAAAGTCACAGTCACAACCTCCCCAGGGAAAACATTGTGGACTCTAGTGAAGTATTCTTTAAAAAAAAAAAAAAAAGGCTTCTGCAGGAAGTACCTGAAAAAACATTTACCAAAAATGTCTGTACTCCCCCCCCCCCCCCCACCCCCTTCATTTATAGATATTTCCTGAGGCGACTAGAACAATTCTTATCTGCTTCATTAAAATAATAGATTGCAGCATTAGGATAAGGTGATTTGTCACATATCTGTGCTTACACTGGCTATATAAACCTAAACACTAGAGCATAGGAATGACTCACATCATTTTAATGTCTTTGTATTTTCCCTTAGCTAGCAGTAGCAGGTTCCAGCGTCTGGTATTTAGTTTTTCATGCTACTGGCTTCTCACTTAGTAGCAAAATAAAACATTTTCAATAGTATGCTAGCATATATGTTTAGAAATTATCAAAATTAGGCAATTATCTAATGTGTATATATAGCATTTGTACCCCAAAGGAACCCTTGCAATAGTTTTTAGGTCTCAGGAAAGCACAGCTAAAATGGTTATCTGCGGCTCACAGTATACCGGCATGGTCAGTAAGTTGTAAATATAATAATAACTAAAAAAAAAATAAAGAATGTGGCCTAATGAGATAATTGTACCCTTATTTTTCACTATTACTCTTCTATATGACAACATTATTTTCAGTAGTAAACATGAAATTAAAGTAAAATAAATAATATTTACAGTCAGAAAGGAAATTCTAGAAATTCTAATGCCCCGTACACACGATTCGGCCAGCAAAAGACCGATGAGAGCTTTTAGTCGGAAAATGCGACCGCGTGTATGCTCCATTGGACTTTTGCTGGCCGAATTTCAGCCAGCAAAAGATTGAGAGCATGTTCTCAATTTTTCGGTCGGAAAAAGTTCTGATCGGAAATTCCAACGCGCAAAATTCCTACGCATGCTCGGAAACAATTAGACGCATGCTCGGGAGCGTTGAACTTCATTTTCTCAGCTCGTCGTAGTGTTGTACGTCAATGCGTTCTTGACGGTCGAAAGTTCAGCGAACTTTTGTGTGATCGTGTGCATGCAAGCCAAGCTTGAGCGGAATTCCGTCGGAAAAAAACATCCAAGATTTTTCTGACGTAAAATCCACTCGTGTGTATGCGGCATTTGACATTTTAATGTTTAGTAGAAGAACACTCCCTTGCCTTGGTAGCCATGGGAGAAATACCCCCTTGCATTGGTAGTCAGTGTAGTGTCCCCTCACATTAGTACTGGTGGAAGAATTGCCCTTCTTATGTTGGTGGTCGGTAAAAAAGGTTAACCTATCATTGGTGGTCAGTGGGAGAAGTGACCACCTACTTTACAGTTATGGTTATTGGAAGAAAAATCCTCTGTTTTTAGAGGCCAGTGGGAGGAAGCATGCCCCTTGAACTGGTGGTCAATGGGAAGAATGTCTATTGCAGTGGGGGTCAATAAAAGGACTGGCACCCTTGCAGACAGATAAAATGATCACTAACGTCCGTGGTTATACATCTTAGATATGAGATCAGAGGCTGACACTGGAAGAAAAGCTTCTGATGCATGCACAATCAAGAGGGGGAGGTCAACCTGCCACTTCTCCCCGCTCAAGGAACCCCTAACAACCCTTGGAGACTGGGCTGTGGGGCACTTGTACATGCCACAGGCCTAAGTCCACTTTGGGAAATAATGATTTCATATCAGATTGAGCACATCTCATTTCCTGGCTGGAGGACATCCAGTGTCTTCTAGCTCTTTCCTCTACAGAATACCGTCTCTGGCCTATCCCCTTTATTCATTTAAGATTTAAGTTCAATTCTGTAGGCTCAGCATCTCATTTTGCGTGCAAATGCAGCCTGCCTAGGAATGCCCACTAATGCAAACTAACATCCACACCCATCAAGACATTTTTGATATTTGCATAGCTCATCTCAAAGGCCAGTCCACTGTTTGCATTAAAGCTGAGAAATCTTGAGAGGAATACTGAGTCCAGGGGCTGTGATGTTTTCAGGAAGCTATGTACAGCCTCCTGCTGGCCCCTCCCACCAGCTTTAATCTGCCTGCATTGCATAGAGAAGCACAGGGATTCAGCGATAGTATCACTCCCCATCAAACACCAGCTGCCAGTAAGTGCACCCTTCCTCGTGAAATGACAGTCAGGTGCACATCTTTGACTAATTGCACTCTCCCCATGGTTTACTGCAAGGGCATAACGGTTGTAGCTTGTCACTTTAGACATCTACTGGATCCTGAGCTCTTGCCTAGGTTGCTTTGTGAATGATGGTGTTATATTTTTTTAACTGGTTATATGAGAGGCAGCCATATCAAGCGCAAGAGAAATTAAGCAGCTTTAAAGCCAGCAATTTCAAAAAATGTGCATGTAGCCCTGGCTGGCAGCTCATATAACCAACAGGAGCTTCACAACCTAGGACACCATCTCAGCTGTGCTGCTGAACTCCCACACTTTCTGTCCCAGGCACATTATTTGACAGCCTGTCACAAGAGGGGAGGGAGCAGCATTGTGTTCGACAGCAGCAAGGAACTGGAGTCCAGCCCACTGAATCTGGGGTGTAGCGAATGTGTTGAGCAGCATAGAAAGGGGCCTGGAGAAAAAGGGGAGAGAGCAGATGCATAGCTGTATGGGACTAGAGTAGATAACTGCAGGACATGAGCCATAGGCCCATGGAGAGGACTGTGCAGGGACTAAACCCAAAGATGTAGACACAGGAGTGAGAGCTGCAGAGGAACACAGGGCTGCATGGAGTGCTTTATGGGCTGTGCAGAGCAGACAGTGTTGAGTAGAACAGAGCCTAGAGGCTACAAGGAGAGAGATGTTGATATAAAAAGAGCAGGAGATCAACTGGGCACCACGGTGAACCCCAGAGACACAAGCCAGGACAGTGTGTGTGCGCTAAAGAAGGAAAGCCCACTGCAGGCTACCTCCTGCCTGACTCTCCAGAAACATGCCAGTAGTCCAGAGACCAGCGAGAGAAGCAATGCGGCGGACAACTCTCATCCACCATCATCCAGCTAGAGGCATTGTGGCTTCCTCCTAATCTGTCTCAATCCAAACTGTGAGGACAGACTGCTGACTGGAGGACATCCTATGCAGGATCTGTGTAATGAGAGGCATTTGGCAGACTTTATATGCATTAAAGAGATATTAAAGCTTTGGATACATTTTTTTTCCAATAAAATAATAAACATGCCATAATTACCTGTTCTGTGCAGTGGTTTTGCACAGAACAGCTCAGATTCTCCTCTTCTTGGGTCCCCTGCCGGCACTCCTGGCCCCTCCCTCCTGCCGAGTGTCCCCAGAGCAAGCAGGTTGCTAGGGGGCACCCAGGCAGACTCAATCCCGAGCCACTGCTCTGCGTGTTTATACACACACAGAGCCACGGGTCGGCCCTGTCCCTGTCTCTCCGCATTGGCTTACTGGCTGTGACTGACTGAATGAGGAGGGAGAGTCCGTGGAGAGCCGAGGCTCTAGTGCACAGTGCTGAAGGAAGATCGGGATCAGGAAAGTATTAAGGGGGCTAATAGGATAGAATATAGAATGCATGAAGGTAATAAACCTTGAGACTTTAGAACCACTTTAAACTTGTTGACTTGCCTTTGGAAATGTTGGTACCACTGGCAGAGTTCTGCCTGAGAACTACATCACTTTCCTTTTCTTGTGGAATATAGGTACCCTCAATTTGACGGTAAATGCTCAAATGGGAGATCAACCCTGCCTTGCCGGCAGACTTGTTCTTTTATTCCACTGGCCAGTATTGAGAGAGAGTTTAAATGATGTAGTTAGGCTGCTCTGTTGTTGTTTGTTATTTTAGGTTACATAAGTATTTACCACTGTTACTGCTGTGTTAACATTGTACTCTTTTCGTCCCACCTACTGCGTTTTGCAGAGCCATTACACATGCATCTAGGGGAGTGAACATTGGGGTTAAACCTTTCATTGTTGAAACAACTTAAACAGAACTACCTTCTTATCTCTTATTTCTGCTTAAAGGAGAAGTTTGGGAATAATAAAAAAAAAACAAACACACATTCACCATGCTGTAGCTGTCTCCCACTGGCTCTAAGGCCGAGAACAGAGCAGTCACATGATTACTGATTGCTCAGTTCTTGGTCAGCTCTAGGCAGAGTGCTCTGCCCCTTCAGTGCTCACTGGAGCGTCAGGCAGGAGAGGGGGCGAGGGCAGGCTTTAGCTCTCAGCCACACACTGAGAGGCGGAGTCAGCTGTCTATCGGGCAGCTGGGTGGATCCTGATAGTATGGTCAGGATCCTTCCAACATCTGGGTCACAGGAGAGAAAAAGTAAGGGCATGCCTGTGGCCCAGAAGAGAAGTATGGCTAAAAAAGCTTTGACCGTACTTCGCTTTTAAATATAATCTTTTTTATCAATAGTGTGTCAGGGAGTTATGGGTACAGTTCGGGTCGGGTCACCGCTGGAAAGGGCAGAAAAACCTAAAATTTTGCAGCTCCTTTGGGAGTCATTGCTACATGCATTATTTTTACTAATGTCAAAACTATGCATTGGGTATGTAGGTACAGCCATGGCTCATAAAAACCTTAATATACTGTATACAGTACTTTCACTGCAATGGTCTGTGTAATGTATAAGAATTCTTATTATGCTATTTATACACAAGTCATTCTTCATTGAGTGGTAACTGTGGGGATTAGATTACTATTCATTTGTTTATGATATATGATTTTTCATCATTGTCAGCAAATACTCCCCCACCTTCCTCTATTGTGAGCTCATGTGGTTGGTATTTAGTAGGAATGTCGACCTTATCTGGACACACTAGTTGGCATCTGTTTTGGCTAAACAGACAGACTTCGTAAAAATTCATCGCTCGGTTTGCCCTTTTTTGTAATGTAGAGTGTAATATGTCACTCCAGAATTTTGTACCTATTTACCTGTTGAATAAGGCATGTTCAAATGTATTTAAAGACAATGTTTTTCTGTTCGTTTTGGATAAAGTGGGAAACAGTTAGAACCACTGTTGAGTTTTTATTGCTGTCTGTGTCCTATCTGGGGAGATTCACCCTCTCTACTAATCCTGGTGAGCCACAAGGTGAAAAAATTATGTTTGATTGTCATCAGAACAAGCGGGTTAGGAGAAATCTTCCAATGGGCATAACTGTTGTGGTGACAACTGTTTAAAAGGAGATTTCACCTTCTTTTAGAGCTTTTTCACACCAGCCATTATATTGCTACAGTGGCTGGTGTGCAGCAGTGTTGTTGTGCCAATAGCGGGGCATCGTACTGTTCCCTTTTTTTATAAAATTTACTTTATTGAAATGTCACAGCGCCATTTCATAGAGTTCTATTGGCCGGCATGCGGTGGCCCGAGCTGTGCTGGAAAAAAATACTGAAAGCAACACAGTGGTGTGAGCCGGCCACATTGGAGAAAAGGCATTTTGCCTTGTCTTGCGCTGGAAGTGCAGTGCATGAATAGCCACCAAATGCAGTTCCACCTTATCTGGTGTAAATGGACCCTTAGGCCCCTTTCACACTGGGGCGTTTTTTCAGGCGGTACAGCGCTAAAAATAGCGCCTGTTCACCGCCTGAAAAAATCCGGCCCCTTTAACTCCAGTGTGAAAGCCGGCGGGCTTTCACACTGGAGCGGTGCGCTAGCAGGACGGCAAAAAAAGTCCTGCTAGCAGCATCTTTGGAGCGGTATAGGAGCGGTGTGTTCACCGCTCCTATACCGCTCCTTCCCATTGATTTGAATGGGAAACCGCGGTAAAACCGTGGCAATACCGCCGCAAAGCGCCGCTACGGCGGCGCTCTGCGGGGGTCTTTAACCCTTTTTCGGCCGCTCGCGGGGGTAAAACCGCACCGCGAGCGGCCGAATACCACAGTTAAAACGACGGTAAAGCAGCGCTAAATATAGCGCTGCTTTACCGTCAGCGCGGCTCCCTGCCCCAGTGTGAAAGGGGCCTTAGAGAGGTTTCCTCTCACTTCCTGTCTTGTCTCTAGGGCAGAAACTAAAGCAAATTTAGCCCAGGGGTTTTAGCCTTTCTCCTGGCAGAAGGCAGGGATTAGGTTCTAATCTCTGTTAGGTTTATATTGCTGCCCTCCAATACCCTGCTCAGTAGCAAAGGCCTTTGCAGTTAGGGAAAGTCAGAACAGTGACTTTGGATAGAGTAAGGCAGGGTTATAACCCCTGTAAGGTTTATTTTTGCCCTCTTTGTCCTATTATAGGAATGTACCTTCACTTCCTGTCTCATTGCCAAAACAGGAAGTGGGGGTAAATCCCTGATAATTAAGGGAATTCCTTGGGGACCCCCAGGTCACCAAAACTAGTGTACCATTGGAAGTTTTCCCCTCTATTACTTTTCTGGGGACAGCCCAAAATTTGGTATTTTCTTTTACTTTCACTTTTAATGATCGCGGTAAACAGGACAAATAGAGAGAGTGAATCTCCCCAACAGGGGCACAGACAGCAATAAAACTGACAAGTGTTCTAATCCCTCTTCACTCTAACTAAAACAAAACAAAAGTTTTGCCTTTAGTTATACTTTAAGCTTAGTCCGTTTTTGGTTTCTTTTGCATGCTAGTCTCCATATCGAAAACAAATAGGTTACTAAAATATGAAAATTCTCGTACGTCAATAGAATTTGGAAGTCATGTAATGTATTTGTATTGTATATTTGGATGAAAACTGTACTGATTTTATTTTTTTGAAAGCCGATGGCGTGTAAAACACACTCAAAAACTCACCCGGTGCATAAAAAATGTGCACACACATAGAGAGTGACATAAAAAAGTGCAACGGGTACACAAGTCCTCTACAATCAGAGGACCTAGTCCTGAATCCCCCGGGGCGTTAGGCTCCTGACAGGGACAAGGACACGTAAAACTTGGTCTTCCTGGTCGAAACCAGTCAGACCCCGTTCTCTGGAAGGTCTGCCAAAACAGACCCACCCAAATACTAGGTGAGGCTCCCCCAAAGGGAGACCCCAACCCTATGAGAGAGGGCGAACTAAGCCAAAAGGCCATGTCCACCCCCTCCCCAGACTTTCAGGACAGGCCCTGGGACCTGTGACCCTACTAATCACACGTGCAAACAGTGTACAAAACATAAAAATACAAAAAGTGACAAACAGAGGAATAAATTAAAATAAAGTGGGGGAGGAATAAGTGGAGAGGAAGAGTGAAAAAGGTGGCCATTGTGCAAGACAATGACCAGGCCCTCCGGCCAGGAATGAAAAATTCGGCTGGTCCTAGCCAAAAGGCCCGGCCCAAGAGGCAGGTGCTAAAAAAGCGTGTTGTTAAAAGAATGGTGCAGTGACCTTGGTGCCATAAATCAAAGTGACCCTCACTCACAGTGATTGTACGGCACCCCTGGACTGCCACTCCAGGGGCACATACTCCATTGGCTTTCAAACCCCAACCCTGACCCACAGCCCAGACCACAGCAGCCCCCACTCTGGTCAGGAAGGCATGGAGTTCAGGAAGCATAGGGAGAGCCTGCCCATCTACAAGCTCAACCCCGCTCCATCCCTCCTGCCATTACATTCAGAGGTACTAAGCGTCCCGCCCTGCATGCAGGTTGGTGCCCGGTGTTCCCTCCCGAAAAACTGTCTGGAGCTAGAGCTACCCCAATCTAGGCCAGAAGGCCAGGGCTCCGACCCGACCCAAGATGCAGCACCCATTCTCACCAGGAGCATCCTTCTGGACTGCTCGGACTCAGGCCCCACTGTCACCAGCATGGATGACCTGATGCTGACCCCTGCTGAAGCAGCCCTTCCAGGTGCAATTACACCATCAGATTTGCGGGGGTCCCCCACTCACTTAGGAGTGACCACGGCGCCTCCTCAGGATAACTGATAAGAACAGATACTACACTTGATCTTAGCCAAAAGGCTGAGAAGTTCTGTTAGCGCTATATAAATTCTGTATAATAATAATCAGCTCTCATCGCCTCACACTGACAATGTGTGTGGCGAGGAGAGCCAATCAGTGGCATCTCCTCGCAGGGGATAGCAAAAGATTTAATCGGGGCACTGATCATCTGTGCCCTGATTACAATAAAGTGGCAGAAGTGCCAGCAATCAGTGCCCACCAGTTTCAGCAATCGGTGCCCACCAGTGTCACCAATCAGTGCCCATTAGTGATGCCAGTCAGTGCTGGCTTTCAGTGCCGCCTATCATCGCAGCCCATCAATGCCCATAAGTGCTGCCCATTAATGCCTATCAGTGCCACATATCAGTGCCACATATTAGTGCCCATAAGTGCGGCATATTATAGCCTCCTCATCATTGCCGCCTCATTAGTGCCCATAAGTGCCGCCTCATTAGTGCCCATAAGTGCCGCTTTATTAGTGCCCATAAGTGCCGCCTCATTAGTGCCCATAAGTGCCACCTCATCAGTGCCCATCAGTGCAGCCTATCAGTGCAGCCTCATCAGCGTTCATTAGTGAAGGAGAAAAATTATTTACAGAATTTACTGTTAGAAACTAAGAAAAACTTTTTTTTTTTCAAAATTTTCCATCTTTTTTTTTGTAAAAAATAAAAAACCCAGCAGTGCTTAATTATCACCAAAAGAAAGCTCTACTTGTGTGAAGAAAATTATAAAAATTTCACACGGTTACAGTGCAGCATGACCGCGCAATTGTCATTCTTAAGGCCCATACACACGATCGGACTTTTTGACAACCAACATGCAAATTAGCTGGTTTGGACCAACATCCGACCGTGTGTACGCTCCATCGGACCAACTTTTTCCAGATTTCATCGGACTTTTGTTGGCTGTGTGAACGGACCAACTTTCTGCCAACAAAAGTCCGATGGACCAAAGTCCGACCGTGTGTACACAAAACCAACGGATTTTTGTACAAACCAATGCAGAACCAATGCAAAAGATCAGACAACAATACAGAAGTTGACCAAAGGTGGCGGTAAAGAGCAGAAAAACCAAGTGATTTGGTAAAAGTTGGCTGAAAAAGTCCTGCCGTGTGTATGCAATACCAACTTGGGGCCAACGCCCTTTGGACAAAAATCCACGGGAAAGTTGGTCCACGGTCCGATCGTGTGTATGGGGCTAAAGTGTGACAGCGCTGAAAGCTGAAAAATGTCCTGGGCAGGAAGAGGGTGCCCTGTATTGAGGTGGTTAAACCAAAAATTGTACCATCTAGTATCATACGAGAAAAATGTTCATGTTTGTCCCTTTTAATCATTTCGGACCAAAGCTGTGTACTAACGATCGGATTATCATATGAGCGATTCGAAAGGGATATTTTTTGTAAGATTTTCTGATTGTGTGTACTAGGCATTACGTTTTTATAACTGTTTGTGTCCTTGTTGGCCAGATGCTTCAGGACAGCAAATAACGTAAAATCTTCTCAACGGAGACATGGAAAACAAGCAAATCTTGATAGCGATGTGCAATTTGTTTCATTTTTTTTCGTTTTTTTTCGTTATTTTCGTTCATTCGTTATCGTACGAATGAACGAACGATTCGCAAAAAATTTTAACGAATCGTTCGAATGGAACGGATCCGAAAACAACGAAAATCCGAAAAAAACAAATTAGAAACAACGAATCTACGAAAGAAGAAAATCTGAAAAACGAAAACAGGAACAACGAAAATCAAAATGAACGAAAAAATTCGTACATTCGTAACTTTTTTTTTTGTTGAATTGGTAATTTTCCGTATCCCTTACAATGGCGCTGCTTAACGTGCCTCGAATGGATTGAACGAAAAAAATTCGTACATTCGTAACTTTTTTTTTTTTTGCGATTCGTAATTTTCCGTGTCTCTTACAATGGCGCTGCTTAACGTGCTTCGAATGGATTGAACGAAAAAATTCGTACATTCGTAACTTTTTTTTTCGATTCGTAATTTTCTGTGTCTCATAAAATGTAATAATAGCATACACATTACATAAAATTAGGAATTATGCTCCGATAACGAATCTACGAATGTTACAAATGTTACGAAAGTACGAATAAATACGAATGCGTCCGATTTTCGAATAAACGAAAATTAAACTAACGTAAAAACGAATCAACGAAAAAATAACTCTTACGAAAATACGAATCGTTACGAATACGAACACCGACGACTTACGAATTTACGAAACGTTACGAATACGAACACCGACTTACGAATCGTTACGAATCAACGGAAACGAAAAAAACGAAACGAAAATAAACAAATTTTTTTGTTGTGCACATGTCTAATAGCGATTCAAACCCTTCCTTACTGTATGCTAAACTAAAATCTATATCTAAATCTTTAAGAATGAACATACAAATGACTAAAGAACAAGCCCTAACCTTTATCGAATTATATTATTATTATTATTATTATTATATATATATATATATATATATATATATATATATATATATATATATATAAATCTATAAATATTTTGTGGGAACTTCCAAAGACTTCTGTCTAAAGTATCACTTTCTAGTTTGTGAAACAATGCTATTGTAAGTAGCAGACCAGGTATTAAATGTATAAGGAGAAGGGCAAGTGGACGATCAAATGGATTCCACATGCAGTAAGTGCCCTGCAGACAGACACAAGATTTTTGAGACTCAGCCAGAGGACGTTTGTCAAACTCTTGAATAAAATAGAAAATCCCTGATCAAAGCAGAGCTCCTTAACAAATTTAAACATTTGTCACCTACTTTTACTTTTGATGTGTTTTGTATTAAAAACATTCCTCTTTTCTTAGAAAGGGTAGCCTAATCTTCCGGTACACAAACTTTGCTTTTTGAAGAGAAAACGCAGTGACAGCTACATGGTAACAAGGAAGTTTTTATTAGTCAATGGCACAGAAAAAGTCTAGGACAGGAAATGAATCAATGGGACTGTGAGAAATCCACAACACTTTGTTTTTAGTAGTATTGTACATGCAGGTTAGAGCAGATCACATTATTAACAACACACTGAACTAAGGGAGGACATTTCCTTCTATTAAAAAACTGTACTGTAAAGCCCTAAATAGCCTTGAGGATTTTGGACCTTTCAACAATGCTGCAGTGTAATCATTTTATGTTCCCTGTTCACTAACATCTAGGATTATTTTTATGACTTCAGCTGACATTAGGAGCCCAGCGGTAAAGAACACTCTTGCTTTTGTCTATGAAGACTTTCAAACCCAATAAAGGGAGAATGTAGTGCACATACAGTATAATGCTTTATCATTGTAATTCTGTTGATCAAGGAGTTGTAAAGGCAGAAGTTATTTTTTTTAAATCTTAAAGCGGTTCTGCACTGACGTTTTTTTTTTTTTTTTTATTAATGTCTAAAAATCATGTCTTGCTAACATCATACTCACTTGCAGTGATGATGCTTGTTATCCAGGTCCGTTTTTCCATCTAATTCATAGTTTAAAAAACTCATTCCCGGCTGATGTCATCTTGCTTGTGGGCATTTGAAGCCCACAAGCAGTCACTTCCTTGTTACAAGGATCACGTCCCCAAATCCCACCCGAAATCTTGCGAGATTTGCGGACATCCAACCGAAATCTCGCGAGATTTTGGCTTGATGGTCGCACTGACTCCTGGGATGAATGACACCAGATCCCAGGAGACAGTGCGGGGGACGAGGATCCCCCGTCCACCCCCGCAGAGACAGAGGAAAGACCGGCAGCAATTACAAGGTAAGTTAAAAAAAAAACGGCCATTTAGTACTCTTTGCCAGATTTGGAAGGCAAAGAGATTTACTAAAAAAAGTGTGTGCAGAACCGCTTTAATGCATTCTATGCATTAAGATAAAAAGCCTTCTGTGTGTAGCAGCCTCCTCAGCACCCCCTAATTTACTTACCTGAGCCTCATCTCTCTCTCCAACGATGTCAACGAATGTCTAAGCTGTCCGGGACACTCCTCCTGCACTGGCTGAGACACAGCAGTTGTGCCATTGGCTCCCGCGGCTGTCAATCAAAGTCAGTCAGACAATCAGGGGAGAGGGGGGGGGGGGTCGGGTCAGGGCTCTGTGTCTGAATGGACACACGGAGCTGTGACTCGGCTCCGGTGCCCCCATAGGAAGCGGCTGACTGTGGGGGCACTCAATAGGAGGGAGGGCCAGGAGCAGCAAAGAGGGACCCGAGAAGAGGAGGATTTGGGCTGCTCTGTGCAAAACCAACTGCACAGAGGAGGTAAGTATAACATGTTTTTTTTGGTTTTAAACGAGCCTTTACAATCACTCTAAGTTCACATTGCACATGTTTGTTGTATCATGTTTTGCTAATGCTACTTCATAAATAGATCTGTAGGTTCTCACTCTATTGGATAATTCTATTGCAGTGTAGTCCTATGTTAAGAAAAAATAATTCACTTGATAAGCCCAATGAGGAGCCTATTACTATCAATCATTTTGAACAGACTTAAGTTGGGTACGCACTAATAAAAATTCTGTTGGTTCAGCAGGGACTGGCCAAATTTCTATTTGTGTGTGTGGCCCTCTATACTTGACAGAATTTAATCAGTAGATCAATTGTTGTAAAACGGGACTATAGGAAAACTTTCATTTGATCAGTTGCTGATCAGAGTATTCTGAGAAATCCCACTGTCACAATACAGTAGCACTTTATGGTTAGTCAAGTTCACATTGAACACCAATAAAATGTAGATGAATTAAAAAATATAAACTTCTTTTGTCCACTACTAAATGTTTGAAATGAATACAGCTTAATTGAGATAATAACCCATAAATTCAGGCTACATGTGTGATTTCAGTCTCTTACTGCTAAGAGATTTAAAGCGGTATTCCACCCTAAAGTGGAGCTTCCGCTCATCGGAACCTTCCCCCCCCCCCTCCGGTGTCACATTTGGCACCTTTCAGGGGGGTGCAGATACATGTCTAAGACGGATGTTTACAACCACTTCCGGGTATAGACTCCCACGGGAGTCTATGCCTCTTCCTGTCCCGTCGCAATGTCTGCTGGGACACACACAGGTCCCAGAGACAACGCAGACGATTCTCATTGCACTGCGCGACTCGCATGCGCAGTAGGGAACCGGGAAGTGAAGCCACAATGCTTCACTTCCTGATTCCCTCACCGAGAATGGCGCTGGCAGCAGCAGAGAGCCGAGCGATTGATTGGTCTCTGCTGCCGACATCACTGGACCTTGGAACAGGTAAGCGTCCATTTATTAAAAGTCAGCAACTGCAGTATTTGTAGCTGCTGGCTTTTAAAAAAAGAATTTCAGCTGCAATCCCTCTTTAACCACTTTCAAGTGTTTATCTTCTTTAAATTTCTTTGGCACAGTAAATTTCTGAAAAAAATATACAGTACTGTGATAATGGTTTTATTTTGTATAGTAAGTAGAATGAATTGATATGCTTCCCCTTTTGAAATATATGTTAGTTTTCAAAGATGTTTTCCTACTGTTGTGTCTTTTCTCTTCAACTGATACCTCTTCTTCTAGGACTATCAAAGAAACTGTCAAGGTACAAAAAGTAATGCAGTTACAACTGTTTTGTATGGAGCGGGTAGGGGTTAGAGACTGTGTCCCTTTTGTGAATCTTTCCCCTTTCTTACTGGACCAATGTGGGCACAAACAAAAACACATTATAGGAGAGCAGGGAAGCTTAGAACTTCTGCTATTGTTGTTTTTAATGTTAATGCCCTTTTGTCCACTTGAGATCCACTTCCCCCATTTTGTTTACTACCATGAAAAGAACAGGAAGTGAGACAAATCTCACTAATCAGGCCACGGACAGCACAAAAAGCCCTAACCAACCCATCCAAAACAAGAAAAAAAAAATTAGCTGGTATTATAAATGATATATGTGTGTGTGTATATACCGTAATCGTTTTGCTTGGGGGGAATCTTCTTGAGGCTTTCCAAAAACTGTTATCCTTTTTTCAAGATGCTGTTAAGTTTTATATATACAGACATAAAAAACATTACAGTGAATATAATTTCACAAATGTTTGTCCTTCAGAGTAGTGGCATCAAAATCAATAGCCATTAGACATGGGAGCCATCAAAAAATTTGTTTTGTTTCGTTCCGTTTCGTATAAAAAAAAAATTCGTAATTCGTGTACGAAATTTAATTCGGATTCGTACGAAATACGAATTTCGTACAAATCGTTACGAATCGTTAATATCGTTATGAATCTTTACGAATCGTTAATATCGTTATGAATCTTTACGAATCGTTACGAATCGTTACGAATATCGACACTCTACGAATAATAACGAATTATCCGAAAACTTATTAACGTTACATAACACAAGTCTATTGTCTATTGTTCACCAATCACTCAGAGGAAGTACGAAATTTCATTTACGAATACGAAATTTCGTATTTCGTACTTCCTCTGAGTGATTGGTGAACAATAGACTTGTGTTATGTAACGTTAATACGTTTTCGGATAATTCGTTATTATTCGTAGAGTGTCGATATTCGTTATACTGAATCTCAAATTCCTTCCAATCATTCGTTATATCCACTATAATTTCTTTCATATTAGTTTAAATTCGTCATTTGGTAGTTTGGATTCGGATAATTTGGATCCGAAATTCGTAAACGAAATTTCGTATTTCGTACAGAATTCGTATTCGTAAAAATTCGTAATTCGGATTCGTGCGAATTTCGAAAAGTTTGTACGAATTTCCGATTCGTACGAAACTAATCGCACATGTCTAATAGCCATGGTAAGAACAGTACCGCAGAACAAATCACATAACAGTATACTGTATGTAGACAATTAAATGGTCTCCTCCACAACCATAGTAGCCTAAATGGTTAGTGTAGAGTGCTTTCATTGACCAAAAATGTTCTTGTATCTCTCACATCACAGGGGGAAACTCTTTTGGTATCTGTAAGCTGGCATACCAGAAGTTCAGAATTAATTATACTTTCCCATTCAGAATGAGATGAAGGAGATGATTCTTTCAAGGTCAATAATATATTTTTTTGCATAGACATATAGTAGCCTCAATGGTTTCTTAGTGCGTGAGGTAAGTATTTGACCAATCTCAATAAGTATACTTTAGGACATTTTATATTAGGCATTCCCAAGGCTGATTCAAGAAACCCATCCTCCTGTGACCAGAATGAATGCACTTGTGGGCATGTCCTTGACACATGAAAAAAAATCATTTTTTTGATCACAGGTGTGGAAACAAAGTGGAAAATGTGTATAGTTTGTAAAGTTTGTATAATTTGAAAGGAGGATAATATGATAACATTTTATTTGGATACATCTGTCTTTGGAAGAGATAATCAGGGGCATGTATGATTCCTCAAAATCATCCCAGGCTTTTGCTGAGGTATCATATTGTGGCAATTAGATTGGATAATTGGAGTTGGGTCTATTGGTGGAGAGGAAAGTAGCATAATACCTGGAAAACCATTTAGAATTATCTGGGGACAGTAAAAGATTCTCTAAAGGGGTTTGTGTAAAGACCATTGTATCAGCCCCTAATTAACTGCTAATTAGCTGATAGTAGTATAAGAAGTTGGTGTTAAGTGTTCCTTCATTAAAAAGACCCAAAGGGAGTCAGATTCCTGCACTGGGGATCAAGAGAAACTCATGTAAATGAGGCTTGCCCCAAATTGGGTTATTAAGGGACCAGGGTTCACAAAAGAAGGTCACAGCAACATGACAGAATAGTTTTGGTGTAGTTTTATGAAGGTGGTACCCTAAAGAAAACATACCCTTTGGTGGTACAAGGAGTTATGCAGGGACTCAAATGAGGACATAATAGCAGCTTCCATGTCTGTGCCAGCATTCTCATTTCTCATGCCGCGTACACATGGTCGGAATTTCCGATGGAAACAGTCCGATAGGAGCTTTTCATCGGATTTTCCGACCATGTGTATGCCCATCGGTCTTTTTCTGTCGGAATTTCCAACGGACTTTGGATTGAGAACCTGTTCTTAATTTTTCCAACGGAAAACCTTTCTATCGGATTTTCCGATCATGCGTATGCAATTCCAACACGCAAAATTCCGACGCATGCTCGGAAACAGTTCAATGCATGCTCGGAAGCATTAAACTTCCCTTTTAATAGTGCCGTCGAACGTGTTGTATGCTGCAGTGTTGTTGACCGTCGGAATTTGGTATGACCGTGTGTAGGCAAGACAGTTTGAGCGAAATTCCGACGGGAAAACCATCAGAGCTCTTTCCGACGAGAATTCCGACCGCGGCATTAGTCTCAGCCTATCCTGTATAGAAATAAATTGCGCTGCCAAATAGTAGAAATGGAAATTAGGGAATGCCAATCCAGCAAGCTGAGGTGTAGTAAGACAGTTTCTTTCTTGATTCTATAAGAAGGAAGTACAAAAAAAATATTTTCTGAAATAACTTCTTGGGAATGCCACAGGGAGAGTTGGCCAGAAAATATAAAAGTTAAGGAAGAAAATGCATTTTAGCATAAGCTCCAGTGGGAGATAATATTAACTTTGAATTATAATGGAACAAATATTTAAGTTTTTTTTTCATAAAAACTTTTTTTTTTTATTAAGGATAAAAACATATTGCAAATGTTACAAGGCAATAAAAGGTACAACTTAACATTGGAATAACCTTGGTACACATTCACAAAAAACAAACAGGTTTCAAGGAGACAGTTTAAGTAGATGTCAGAGGTTGACTAAGGGGTCATTGAAAAAAATTCTAATGGTGTATCAAGGAGTCAAAGAAAAGCTTTGTATGATCTTTTTCTTGGTTGAAGTTGGTAAAGTATCAATAAAGAAAATTGTGTGTGTGTGTGTCTCGTCTTAAACAGTATGGATGCCATCCGTCCCCGTTTCCAGGGGACTGTCTCAGAGGTCTTTGCCCAGAAACAAGCATTACTAGAGTCACAGGGTAACATAAATAGGAAGCCCTTGGGACTTTACTGCTAGATGGCCAGGGACAATTCCAGGGGTTCTTATCACCCAGGGATAGACTCCTCAAAATGAGAACAAATGGGAACTATACTTCTGATCCCTGCACTCTGCACCATGTACTCTTGACTTTTCTGTTACACAATTCTGACCCCTGTACTCTGTGTTACACACTCCTGATCTCTGTAGTCTGTGTAACGCATGTCACATGATTTCTCCACCAAGTGCCCAAGACATTTTGTCTTTATACTCTTTCAACGTCTGCTTCAGGTTCCAAAAGTCTGTGACCAATTGTTTCAGGGCGTGTTAAAAATGGGGCATAGTTTTGTGGTGTGGGTACAAATTGGGGTGTGGTTCATGGGAGTGGTTAAAAGTGGGCATGGTCAGTTGTCCCCGAATTTCATTTTCAAAATCTGATAACCTTATTCCACAGCGAAATCACAATACATTTTGAAGATGAATGTCAGTTTCAATATTTTAGTTTTAATTCATCACATATACTGTATAATCACACCAGTATTCATACATTCTTGTGATATAGGATATTCAATTAAAGGACCATGAAAGATAACAAGGTGTTTATGAGTTCCCCCTTTTTTTTTTTTTTATGAGTTTATGTCGCAGAGTTTATGTTGGTGTCCGGGGTTAGAAATCAAATTTCAAAATCCTTCCGTTAACCTTAGAACACCTTTTCTTGTTATTACCTCTGTATAGAAATGCAGCAAAATTGTGAAAATACTAAAGATAGAAAAACAGTTGGTTTCAGCAAACTTTATGAACGTTTTATGTCCCAGTACAAACAGCCACACACACCTCTGTTTACATTATACCAGCTTTATCCTGGGAAACTGCTTACCCTTAGAACCATCCAGTTGTTAGAGGGGACTTGAGGTCATGAAATTCACATATACTTTAAGGCAGGAGTCTCTGTTTCCAGAAAAAAAAAGAACGGGGAAGGCAATAATAGTTTATCTAGTGCTGGGAATAATTAGAATAAAAATGGTTTATGTAAAATAAAGGGCAGAAGAAGTTTCCTTTTTAAGCCTTCAACCCCCTTTCAGTTGCAGTTTTCTAGAGCCTTGCTTGCTAAACGACCTGAAGTGGGAATTCCCCAAAGTAGATGTAAACCATAACTGGATGGTATTTATTTTGTTACAGCATGATGTATTAAACAATTTTCATGTTTTTCCTTCAGAAAATACTGATTGCACTTTTTTTTATTCTTTTTTACATCTGATCAACCTCTTTGCAGCCACTCTCTGTGTACATGTACTTCCTACATTTGAAATAACAAACAGGGACCAAAGGTCTACTGTATAGAGCAGTTCCACAAAAGGACAAATGGCAGTCTCACCCTCAAAGCTTTATTAAGTACAAAATGATCAAGTACAAAAAGAGAATTACCAAGTAGCCTCCACCACTCACCATTAAAAACCAAATGACAACGTTGTCACATACAAAACCAGTGTCAGGGCTCACAGACACGGCAACACTCACACATACCGGCTATGATGTCTCTATGTGAATAACAGCATAATGCCTGATAAAACAGAGAGTGTTTGAAGTATATTGATAACGCTGGTCTGCTGAGTAAGGGTCTGCTGAGTAAGGGTTGGGTGTCGCTGTATGTTCATCCTCCAGAAGACACCCTATAGCTGGCCAAAACTTCAATCAGTCTGTGAGTTGATGGCAAGTCAGTTGTTTAATGAACTTCTTTTGAAGAAAACACGTTGGAAAAATTTTCATTTATCAGTGACTGCAACCATTGAGTGTATTCTGACAGTGGCGGGTGCCGCTGTCAGAATACAATGTTCTGGCAGAGGGATGCCACTAACAGTGTATGGCCAGATTTCGGCCTCATGCCCACAGGCATAAAAAAACACCACTTTTACAGGTGTATGACATGTTTTGAATGCCTTTAAATGCAGTTCTATGTTAGCCTTTGTGGCAATGCATATTAGGCATTTAGATCAGTATTTTAAGAGCAGCGTTTAGAGGCTTTGAAAAAATGACCCAAATCTGCGTTTGGAAAGAAGCTTATGAGCATATATACTGGCATAAATGTGTACATAAATTTATTACAGTGGCCACTGTAATAAATTTATATTCTGGTCAGTAGAATGAGTTTTCACTTAATTTTATGCTTGTAAACATGCATAAATGCATACTGAAATTAGCACTTTTTATGCTGTAATTTTCCTGCGATCTTCTAGCAGAAAGATCCAGTGTAGATAAGAGTATTTTAATATGCCCACATGCATGAGGCTTTAAGCAGGAACATTTTATTTTATCTTGAGTTCTGACCTCACCCATTGCATACTTCTTTTATATCAGTGACTTTGAAAATACTGGCGGCAGAGACAGACGGGCAGCCAGGATTTTCCAAATGGGGTCAGCAATGGCAGCCCTTGTATCTCTCCTAGTGCAGGTTTCCTTTAATATGGGTGTGTCCTTTATCTGCTCAGTGCAATATTTACTCCTTTTCCTTCAAGTGTCAATCATCATTAAATCTTTAGTACTAAAGTACCAAATAATTACGGTACCCTTAATTGGTCAGCATTTTAGCAGAATAAAGGGCTGGATTTATCATGTTTCTCTATCCCAACTGTTTCGTACTACACCTATCCTAGACCACATGACTGGCTAGTTTTAGTATCATACTACAGACAAAATCAGATGTCATAGTCACACCAGACCGTTGAGGTTGGGGACAGAAAAAAATTAAGAGGACTGTTTACACACTCTGCCTTAGTACACCTAGAACCAACAACTAGAAGACTTGTCTATTAGCAGTTCAGTTAAGGGTGCGTCTTGAGTCGCTGAATTGCAAATACACAGCACACCATAGTCATTAACAATTATGTACATACTTTGCAGAGAGGCAACTATTAGGACCCACATGGATTGTTCTAGCAGGCAGGGCAGCATTGTATATCCTTTTACCATAGGACTGAGTTAATGACAGTCGACAACATGTGTGGGTGTATGTGCCACCTACGGCAGCCCTGCTGGTCTAGGCTACACTCTATGTTGGCTACACAGATATCTGACCCTGCAAATTACTCCAAAGCATAGGATCCTCTGAGCACCCTATGCAAACTACTGTATGAACCCAGGGCCATCTTTAATATTGATTGGACCCTGGGAAAACATTTTCTTAGTTCCCCCCCCCCCCCCCCCCCCCCCCCTACAAATGCAATTTGGTCTCCACCCCAACAAAGGATTAGAGAAGGGGAGATATAGAAATATTACATAGTGCAGTATTTTGAAGCGTGGGGCCACCATACCTGGAACCGATGAGGAAGTGGTATAAGTAGAAAGGGGTGCATAAGTAGAAAGGGGTGCAGCGTTCTAGAGAGTGGGGCTTCTTAGTACCACTAGTGAGCAAAATGAGATGGAGCTAAGTATGTAAGGGGGTATGTAAGTAGGGCTCCGAATACTAATGGAGGCATGTGGCTGGGTACACAGTAAGGAGGTGCAGGTTTATGCAGAATGGGGCTCCCTAGTAGTACGATGGGGCAGTGTTCACAGTAAAGGGATACAGTATTTAAAAGAGTGTGGTCCCCTAGTAAAAAAAGGGAGTAGGGTACATACTAAATGAGTGCAGTGTTATACAAATTGGGCCTTCCCAGTACTGAAAAGCTGCATAGGGTGGGAGGAAGAGTGCATAGTATTGAGTGCAGCGTTATACATGTGAATGATGGGTGCTATCTTGTACAAACAGGGTTCAGTGTTAAACAGAATGGATCAGTATGGAGTTGGAGAAGGGTAAATAGTTGGGGTGCAGTGTTATACAATCTGGGGAAAGTCTGAGGTGGGGGCAGGTGAAAAGTGAGTGGTACAGTGTTGGGGCTGTGTGAAAGTGAGCGGAGCAGCGTTTTATAGAGTACAGTAGGTCAGGGTGAATAGTGAAGGGTGGGGGCATGATGAACAGTGAGGGGTACAGTGTTCTATGTGGTGGAGGTGGGGTGTACAGTGAGCGGTACAGTGTTATATGGGGTGGGGACGGGGTGTATAGTGAGGGGTACAGTGTTCTGTAGAGTAGATCAGTATGGGGCGTGGGGCAGATGAGAGGACAGTGTCGGAGGGGACCCCAGATAGCCTGGCATGGTCAGAGGGATCAGAGCCCTCTGTACTATTTAGAGGCAAGAGGAGCCAGGCAGAGAGGAGGGAAGCTGGTACTACGGGATCGGAGCCCGGTCTCTTCCTCTAGCATATCCGCTTTGTGAGTCGGCACTGCGAGGGAGGGACCCGGAGACTGGGACTTATGGGAGGGATCCAGAGACACAGCCAGCGCCGCACTGCACTTGCGCCCCGTCCCCCATTCACTTCCTATCTGCTGCCGCTGCTCCGTGTCACTTACTGAGAGCCAGAGAATTTTGTTTCTCATGGTCTGAGAGTCCTTCAGGTGCCTTTTGACAAACTCCAGGCGGGTTGTCTTTCAGGTACCTTTTACTGAGGAGTGGTTTCCATCTGGCCATACAGGCCTTATTGGTGGAGTTCTGCAGAGATGGTTGTACTTCTGGAATGTACTCCTCTCGCCACAGAGAAACGCTGGAGCTCTGTCAGAGTGACCATCTGGTTCTTGGTCACCTCCCTGACTAAGGCCCTTCTCCTCCGATTGCTCAGTTTTGCCAGGCGGCCCGATCTAGGAAGAGTCCTGGTGGTTCCAAACTTCTTCCATTTACAGATGATGGAGGCCACTGTGCTCACCTTTAATGTTGCAGAAATGTTTCTGTACCCTTCCCCCAAATCTGTGCATTCGTACAATTCTGTCTCGGAGGTCTACAGACAATTCCTTGGACTTCATGGCTTGGTTTGTGCTCTGACATGCACTGTTAAATGTGGGACCTTATATAGACAGGTGTGTACCCTTCCAAATCATGTCCAATCAAGTGAATTTACCACCGGTGGACTCCAATCAAGTTGTAGAAACATCTTAAGGATGATCAGTGGAAACAGGATGCACCTGAGCTTCATTTTGAATGTCATGGCAAAGGCTGTAAATACTTATGTATATGTGATTTTTAATTTTTTTTTTATAAATTTGCAAAGATTTCAAACAAAGCTCTTTCACATTGTCATTATGGGGTATTGTTTGTAGAATTTTGAGGAAAATAATGAATTTAATCAATTTTGCAATAAGGCTGTAACATAACAAAATGTGGAAAAAGTCAAGCGCTGTGAATACTTTCCGGATGCACTGTATGACCAGGCAATGTCACTTATGCTTCCTGCACTACACATATTACACACTCACAATATAAATGTGTATAATTGGATGATCACATAGAAAGTAAAGTTATATATAGACCAGTGACGACCCGTCCATTAGGGGCGCATGGGCACCACCCCCTAATTCATACATCCGGCCCCTAATCTACATGCAGGCCCCCAGACGCATGGATTCCAATGTTTTTATTTATTTTTTTAGCAGCAGCACGTGATTAGAGCCAGAGGCTCTAATAGGCTTCAAAAAATGGTGGGCTCAGGGCGCACTGAGCCCACCCAGTTGTGTGACTATAGCGAATTCATTGCTTTTGTCTTCCTGCTTCTCCTCCCAGCCAATCAGGAAGCGGGTCGACCTGATTGGCCGAGAAGAGAAGTGATTGTATTGGCCGCTGAGGGAATGAGGAGGGAAGCCACCGCCATGGAGGAGTAGGAGAGCTGCTAGACGGGGTAAGTGCAGGGCTAGTGGGGGGGATGGAGGAGAGACCATCCGACTGGGGGGGGGGGGCAATGGGTGTCTTGTTTGCCGCCCCCACAAAAATATACAGTACCAGCCACCACTGATATAGACAAGAGCTGACAATTTGCCAGTTTACAGCTAAATAGGGTCATGCTCTTATGTCTATGGAAGGACTTGACCGTACCAGCTGATATAACATCTTACCAGTCCTTAAATGTGGTGGCTGCATTTGTTTTCTTTTTTCAAGCCTTCTTTGCTTTATTTTCACATGGTGATCCTGCCAGTAACACACTTCCCGTCTTGGGGTGACAAAGCTCACTAAGTGTATTGTATACAGTGGAAACTCGGATTACGAGCATAATCCATTCCAGGAGAATGCTCGTAATCCAAAGTACTCGCATATCAAAACGAGTTTCCCCATTGAAGTCAATGGAAATTAAAATAATTTGTTCCGCATTGACTTCAATGGCATGCAATACCGCATGCGGTCAGGGCTGGGGGGTGCCGAAGAGCCTCGGAAACGGCCGAAAAGGCCCAAGGACACCTCGACTGACCTTGTCAAACCTCGGAAAGACTTTGTTCCCGAGATTTGCCAAGGTCAGCAAAGCTGTCCTCTGGCCTTTCCGTCCATTTCTGAACATCGCTGATCGGCTCGGCTCCGGCCCCCCCCCCACCTCAGGCCAAACGCCGGTACTGCACACCGCTTTGGCCTGAATCGTGCTTGTTTTGCGAGACAACACCCGCAACTGAGTTACGATTTTTAAAAATACAGTGCTCGTATTGCGAAACGCTTGTTAACCGCGTTACTCGCAATCCGAGGTTCCACTGTATATGGAGAAGCAACATTGTCATGCTAGGACAAGTAATGTCTTTACACTACAGAACACCTTTTATCTGGATAGCATGGGGGGGTAGTCCACAGAGGGAACTGGGAACAAAACTGGGAATAACTGAGGGAATACCTGGGCTCACTGAGTTTACAGAGGAATACTGGGCAGAACTGATAACACTGCTTGGATTTCAATACAGTAGAGGCAGAGAGCATAGGAAGTTACAAACTTACTGGATTCCTGGGAGGATCAGCAGGTACGTTTTACTCTTTTTTTACAGATATAATAAAATACTTTCAATTAGTATAGTATATTTTACAGGCTTCAATTAAGTAAATAAGAGAAGTTCATTGTTAAGCCCCGTACACACGATCGGACTTTCCGTCGGGAAATGTTGGATGTGAGCTTGTTGGCGAACAATCCGACCGTGTGTATGCTCCATCGGACAATTGTTGTCGGAATTTCCGCCAACAAATGTTGGCTAGCATGTTCTCAAAATTTCCACCAACAAATGTGTGTTGTTGGACTTTCCAATCGTGTGTACACAAGTCCGTCAGACAAAAGTCCAAAGTAAAAACACGCATTCTCGGAAGCAGAAGCAGTCGGTCTTGTAAACTAGCGTTTGTAATGGAGAATTAACATTTGTGACGTACCAAATTATGAAATCTCCAAATGCAGCGCACAATTCTCTTCTTCTTTAATGGGATAATAATGAAGCTGCTTTGCTTTGATACTGATGGAGTTATTAAACTCAATTTTTTTCTTAGATATCAAGAATAATATTTTTTCTTTTTTTTTTTTATTTGTGCAAGTTACCACAACACCATTATCCCCTTGTTTTTAAGAACAAAGATACAACTATGTTTGTGTCCCTTGTCAATTTTACATTGTATTTTTTTAAATGTAACTGACTACTCCCAAACTGGCATTTGAAGTAAAACACATAGCCAAGTATTATTCCCCACAATTTTTTTATTGTGCATTTAAAAAAAAAAAAAATTAGACATGCTAGAACTTAACCAAAAAGTTTATTCTATGCATACAAAAATATAGAAAGTATACCAAATCAAATCATTATTCAACCAAAAAAATAATGTCAAAGAATTAACTCCAAGGCCTATAATAAATAACACGTTATCCCTCCGATTCCGCAACATGTTTGGTTGACGAACGGCCGTTCAGAAACGAACTGAAAAGCGCTAATTGAAAAACGTGGAAAGAAAAGCACGAATCAACACTCACCAAACTTCTACTAACACGAAATTAGCAGAAGGAGCCCAAAGGGTGGCGCAAAAGAGCTAAAAAAAAAAAAAAAACGTAGTATGTCTAGTACGTCACTACGTTCGTAATTGTTGGCCAATATTTGTGTGACCGTGTGTATGCAAGACAAGTTTAAGCCAATAACCATGGGACAAAATTCCAAGGTTTTGTTGGCGGAAAGTCCAACCGTGTGTACGAGGCAATAGGGTTTACATACTCTTGTACACACAGTCGGACATTCCGACGACAAAATCCGTTGGATTTATTCAGACGGATTTTGGGCAAAACTTGTCCTGCATACACACGGTCGCAAAAAGTTGTTGGAAAATTCTGATTGTTCAGAATGAGGTGACGTACAACACGTATGATGGGACAATGTAGAGGCCAGTAGCCAATAGCTTTCATCTCTAAATTTTTTCTGAGCATGCGTGGCACTTTGTGTGTTGGAAATCTCTACACGCGATTGGAAAAAGTCAGATCTGATTTTGTTGTCAGAAAATTTTAGATCCAGCTCTCAAACTTTTTCCGGGGGAAATTCCGACGGAAAAAGTCCGCTAGAGCCCACACACGATCGGATTTTCCGACAACATAATCCGATCTGACTTTTTCCCTCGGAATTTCCGACCATGTGTACGGAGTTATTATCAGTTATTATGAATAAGATGATATACTTACATTATTCCTTGGTCTTTCAGGTTTCCTCCTCTTCGTGCAACTGGTTCCCTGGTTGCAGCCCTAAAATGTAGGATAGGTAGTTCTGTATTTTCCAGGAAGATGCAGAGGGCCCATCCACCTTTTTCATCATCCACCAAGCAAAATGAACTGTTAACAAACCTCCTGGCACGGCTCTCTCCCCCCATGAAAAAACCCCTTGCTACCTCACTTTAATGCCCTACCTGACCCACAAGATTGGGCTAGACACAAAATAAAATGCATCTCTCACATTGTAGGGGAGCATCTCTTGCTGGAGTCTCTTTTGGACCTGTCCTCCCTGAGACAGAAATGGCTAAAGGATATCTCGGATTTCGATGATGAAGACTGGTCATATATGTGTGACTCCCCATTTAAGCAACTGGTTTCCATTGGAGAAAGATTACCGTAGTTAAATTTAAAATCCTGCACAGGGCCCATTTACACTATTGGCTTCGCAAACTCAATCCAACATCTTCTCTGGCCTGTTGGAGATGTACCATCAGATGGGAGATTTCATACAAGTTTTTTGGGACTATCCGGCAATCTCACAGTAATTGGGGCAGTGGTAGACATGTAAAATGCAGTGGCAGGTACATCCTTTACCTCTTTTCAATTCAAAATATGTTTGTTGGGCCTAGTTGACGATCTTGCTACCAGAGTGGAAAGGACCCTTTTAGGGTTACTTTTATTCTATGACAGGAAGGCAATTGCTTTGAATTGGAAAAAGCCTTTTCCCCTACTGTCCACAGATTAAGGGCAGGTGTGCCTGGAGGAGGCCCATACCTCCTTAAAGGTATTGCCATTTGTTTGTAGTTTGTGAATTGGTGCGGAAAAACACAGGATACCTTCACCTGCCATTGTGCCCTTGCTTCTCTATACCTTTAAGGAGGGCTGGGCTAACTCCAGGCACACCTGCCCTTAATCTATCCAACTGCTATATATTTTGGGAGACTCAAAAAATTATAGAGTTTAAGACTGCATTAAACTGGGGTGCCTTGACGTGGTCACTGCGGCTTACACATATGTTTGCAAATGTGTGTGACTAAACCCTTTGTTTTTAACGTGAACTGTTAGACAGGGACAATTTGGTTTTGTTGCAGTTGAGAAATTTTGTTTGTTTTTTATGTGCATTGCCCATGTGTTCCTTGCTGCAAAGGCCAGTTATAGGTTGGGGTGGTTGCTGTTTGTTTGTAAGAAGGATACATATGCCAACAGGGTTGTTTTTAAGAAATTTTATAGAGTGTGGGCAAGGTGCACAGGAAGTGCCTCCACTGCTTCCATGCCTCATTCACTTTGACCTGACATTTTGTTTTCTGGTCCACTGCTTGTTGCACAAATGGGATAGTGATCCTGCCAACATGACGACTCTGTAGATGCCTGGGAGTATATCCTGTTGAATGTATTTATTATATTGTACTTCATCCTTATTTCGTACGAGCCACACAACCACACAAGTTGTACATGTTTGGTGGTTTTCTATTGCTCTATTTTGGAACCAAGTGCCTTTCTTTTTTGTTTTGTTCGTAAGTAGGCAGGTGCACCCCTGCATGGGTCGCATTGCCAAAATGTTTTTCTTTTTGTTCACCTTATTGAAAGCAAATAAAAAAGATTTAACAAATGAGAAGTGAGCCCTTGCAGTAAGACCCACTGCAAGGGCAATTTTTTTTCCCGGAGTTCCGCTTTAACCACAAGAAACTCTTCCTGGAAACAAAGTGTTTGCAGCAATATAGAAAGGACAGGTTGCCTTGTAGGCAGAACAGCTTTTGTTTGCATATGTCAGTTTCTTTACTGTTTTACAGTCCAGGTTAGTAGGGTTAGATGTTTACTACATGTTCAGTGTTAATTAGACTTCAGTGCTGCTTACACTGAGAACTCTTTAACTCAGTGTTTGCTTTTGGCTACTCCCAATCTGAAGAATTTTTGGGTTTAACTGGACAAGGGTCACTCACCATGCATTTCTGGTACAAAGCTCCAATAAGGTGTAAAATAAGAAAGAATAGTGTCAAAAGGTATTATATGCAATCACAGGTATTTTATGTTTTCATAACCTCCATTATATCTAAACCTCTATACTTATTGAGCCATCTGTGATGTACAGTGATAATCAAAGGAAAGTACTGCAATAACACTAGTGCCTATTAATCTCTAGACTAGACTTTAAAGTGCAACTTTCAATTGCTCTGACAACACTGACCTGGTGAGATAGAATGTTACATAGTTAACATCCACAGTTACATAGTTGGTAGGGTTTATTAAAGACACCAATCTATCCAGTTTAAATGCATAATATATTAGATACATTATAAACACCTACTCCAGGATGTGAAACAAATACAAATGTTTATAAAATCAGCCTAAGTGAACCAAATTAACCTAATAAATTTTGGTTCTTGCTTGCATACATTAATTTTGGATAATCATAGACGCAAGATGACAATTAACCCATCTGTCCATTTTCCAATCTCGAGTCCATGGGTGCCCACGGATATTTCTGGCTCTTGGTTACTATCTGGGAAAAATTCTGCTTCCAAGAGAATCTTCTCCTCCTTCCTATTTCTCCAACTATCCAGTGACATCAACTGTTATATCTAGAAAAGCCAAATGTACAATTTTTATGGGAACACTGAAGCTGTTGCAGCCTGAAGTGGTCCGATCAAGCCTACACACATAAATTCTACTGTCAGATTTAAAGCGGTTCTGCACACATTTCATTTAGTAAGTCTCTTTGCCTTCCAAATCAGGCAAAGAGTACTAAATGAAATGTGTTTTTTTTTTTTCACTTACCTTGATAATCGCTGACTTCCTGTCCTCTGTCTCTGCGGCGGTGGGCGGGGTCTCTGCGTCGATCGTCGTTAGGCCGCAGTGTCTCCTGGGATCTGGTGTCATTGTTCCCAGGAGTCAGGAGCCACATCTTCCGAAGTCTCGCGAGATTTCGGGCACATCTTCCGAAATCTCGCGAGATGTCGGCAGATGTGCCGACATCTCGCGAGATTTTGGAGAACGTGAGCTGCACTTTGCCGTTACTGCGCACGCGCGAGCTCGGCGCAGTAACGGCGGTGC
Source organism: Lithobates sylvaticus (assembly GCA_028564925.1). Classification (NCBI taxonomy): domain Eukaryota; kingdom Metazoa; phylum Chordata; class Amphibia; order Anura; family Ranidae; genus Lithobates; species Lithobates sylvaticus. The sequence continues at coordinate 153,569,837 of CM053030.1, forward strand.
ATGCTGGGCCATCTAAAGTGCCTGTGGGGTTTCATATGCCCACAGGCAAGATGGCCCCCAGCAGAAAATAATTACATAAATAATTTTATTGGAGGAAAACCAGCTGCTATTGATTAAAAAGATGGAACACGTGAGTCCCCCAATTTACCTAGTAATCCTTGGCATTGTATTCCCCCCAAAAAAAAAAAAAAACACAGTGCAGAACCGCTTTAAGTTGTCATGGGACCCAGGTAGCTTCTACAGCTCTGTGGATAATATGATAGCGACAATTTTTAACTTACAACTTTTCATAATAGTACCTAATAGTTGATGTACTATGTACACATTTAGATAATTGCCCCATAAATGCTCAATTGAAGTATGTACATATTACAGGTCTGTGTTTTCTCCTCTCTCGAAAGCCCTTTTCCATTTGTATTTATTTAATGCACTACATAATTGTTGGTATATCTAAAAGATTGAACAGATTGTAACAAGCATAGTCAACTTAAGGGCTTTTTTACACAATTGCTGATTTGATGCAGCTCTACAGGCACCTAAGTAGGACAAGGCTGTATTACTCATGGAACTCAAGTACCAACTAAGAGATTTTTCATGTACAGCACAATATAATAACCCTTTGTAGATCAGATATAATGTGCTAACCTAAGCACCATATACTGTATTACAGTCTTCATTTGTCATGCAAGCAAATACAAACTGGTCATTTATATTTCAGGTCTGATTTCCTGCAGGAATTCTGCATCAGCATTTACCTGCACATGCACATCTGACGTATTTCCCGAACATGAAAGTTTCACATTTGGGAAATACGATGGACGCACATGCATGGATAAACGCAGATGGAAATAAGCACTGGTGTGTAAAAGAGTACAGCCACATACAGCCATTCACTGTATAGCAGGCTGTACGGGGAACTTGTGGCTTCCGGGCATTTATGCTAGTCATAGAAAATGTCTATCAAATCTCCATGTGAATAAAACCCAAAAGTGGGGTTCTTGTTTTTTAACTCAGTTTAACATTAGAATAATTTGGAAACAAAGTAGTTACAAAATAGCTAACAAACAACATTCAAACAAATTTATAACAGGATGAAAAAAAATATAGCCATAAAAGTTCACATGGTTCACAGAAATGCGAGCACATGCCTTATCTACATATAAAGAAAATTGTTCATATAACACCTGTAAGGCTCCTTTCACACTGAGGCAGTTTTCAGGCAATTTAGCGCTAGAAATAGCGCCTGTAAAGCACCTGAAAACTGCCTCCCCTGCTGCCTCAGTGCTTTCAAACTGGGGTGGTGCACTTGCGGGATGTTCGAAAAAGTCCTGCAAGCAGCATCTTTGGGGCGGTTTGGGAGCGCTGTATTTAGCTTTCCCAAAACGCCCTGCTTATAATGAATGGGCAGCGCTTCCGAAGCACCTGAAAAGTGCTTCGGAAGCGCCGCAACATGGGCGGTTTTAACTACTTCTTCAGCCGCCGCTAGTGGCCGAAAAAGCGCCGCTTAAACAGTGCTAAAGCGCAGCTAAAACGAGTGGTGCTTTAGCGCTGACACTTGGGCAGCCAGTGTGAAAGTGGCCTAAAGGAAATATGTTACACAAAGAACATTAGATTAGCACAGGATTCAATACAAACTCTGAAACTTAAATTGGAAGACTTTAGATTTCGAATGTCCCAACTTGTCATGATGAATATATTAGACATATTCTGCAACTAATATAAATATGTTTATAGGGGCTATGTTGATCCCAATAGCATGGAGCGTGATCAGATAGTGGCTGTTATAAGATCTCTTTTTATAGCACGTAAGCTTCTCGCTGGGTCTCACCCAGTCCTCCTACCTCTGGGGACTAGATTCGGGAAATGGATAAATAAGTAATATTTGAAAAATACCCCTATGTTTAACTAAATGTCTTTTGGAAATTTGAAAGGAAATTTGAAAGGATCTGGAGTAAATGGATTGTCGCATCACATCCTAATTTCAATTGAAATTGTGTATAAATAGTGGATGTTGCCAGTGTAGGGGGGAGGGGGGGGGGGTATGTCAAAGATCCATATAGCATCTGCTCCAGAGTATTTCTGAATGTTTTTGTATTTCTAAATAATTTTGTATATCTATGAATATTTCTGAATATTTTTACTTGTGAATATCTTGGGAAAATCTAGAGGATGATGTATCAGATGCATTTGTAGCGCTGGCTCCTGACGAGCAGGCGCTAATGTTTTCAAAAATTAAGTTGCCTGAAGCCACAGTTTGGCTTCAGGATAATTTCTCTAAATTTCTGGTTTCAGTACCAGTCCAGCTGGGTTGCACTGGGTTCTCCTTGACCGCATGTGTCGCTGTCACTGCCGGCAAGAGTAGAAACGCAGTCTAGCTGGATGCATTGAATGCCACTTATCTCTAGGAACCAGCCCAGTGGGAGTGTTCTCCTGCTGTGAATTCTGGGGGGTGGTATTTAAGGTACCGACGCCATGTTGGCGGAGAGATATTTTTCTGTCTATTTGGTTCTGGTGGTCCTCCTGACCCAGCTTATGGCCTCCTGGCCTGGGGTGCGGAACAATGCATGCTGTGTCTCAGGGCTGGCTAGCCCGAGGCAACGCAACTGTAGGGCTAGGCCCGAGTAACTTTCGGGGCCTACTGATCCAGGAAAGGTCCGGTGCCGTCTCATCTGAAGGGAGAGGCCCAGCAACTGGAGAACCCCAGGGGAGGACTCGTTCAGGAGAAGGCCGTGCGCAAGGCTGGCTTCTCTGAAGAGCCTGGAGACTTAGTTGAGGGACACAACCTGGATCAACATTCATACAGTATCGCCGGATCGGCTGAGAGAAACTGGTACCGTATATGCCAGTTCTTTAAAATTCATTCAAATCCCTTAGTGACGCTCAAGAGTAACTTACAAGTCTGTGGCAGAGACTTTACCGAGCATCCCACCGGCTGCTAGGCCTAGTGAGAGAGACCTATCCGGGGGTTGTTGAATCCAGTTTATGGAACGCTAATATCCTCTGGATTCTACTAGTATCTTCACCCTGCAATTTTAAGTAACTGAACTCACCCCTAACCCTCTACCCTTCATTAAGAGACTTTGTCTTTTTTCCTAAATAAATAATCTAAAGAGGATTCAGTGTCAGTTTCAACATTCTTTGGGCCACTTTCCACGGGATCCCCAAAACGGAGAAGCAAGCAGGTGAGGTAACGGTAAGCCCAAATAAAACCAGAAGCTCCTTCGGGGGGATAGTGCTACACATTGATGTTGATATTGCTTGGAATAGCAATTGGACTTTGGATTGTAGAATTGTTTTTATTTTTTTGGGTTGTTTTTTTGTTGTGCTTATTTGTCCTAAAAATGTAAAAAATAAAACTTTAAAAAAAAAATATCTATCTTTACATAAATATGATGTTGCCATATTTGCAGCTTAGGTAAGGACAAACTGACAATTCTAGTGTATTGTGTCACTACATAAGAAAATACATAATAAAACTGGTGAACACAATGGTTAACCCAACATTTTCCAAATTTCCTGCTACAAGTTTCTTATTACTGCTTGATGCATTTGAAATACATCATCATCATCAATAAATACAATTACTTTAGTTTTCATTAAATACATGTAATTTCCTGCATTTGTCAGTTTTTTTTTTTTTAGAAATGTTTATTGCTTGTATCAACAAATGAATTTCAGAAGTAATTAGTCAGTTATAAAAAATGTTTTGCACATTACATTGCTGATCAACCCCGGGTTAGCAGAGGTTACCAGAGTAACCCCATTTTGTTTGCACAATGGTGTTCCTTTGTCTGTACTTAATGTTTTCCTGGCCAATCATAATGCTTCAACAGCTGTGCCTCATTTTGATCCCACCCTGAAGGTTTATAATGTTTGTCAAAAGTAGATGATTAAACTCCTAGCCAGGTGTAAATGCAACCTTTGTCATCTGAATTACCTACTGTGAGGTCTCTTTAACCTCATCACTCCTGCCACAATGAGACACAACAGTTCATTCACAGACAGCACAGATTGTTAGCAAAGAAACAATAAATGAGAACTTTAATTATAAGAATATTAAGGTAAAATCATTATTCTCACAGGAACTGAAATAGTTATTTTTTTTTTAATCTATTTGCATTACGTTTATTATTTATTTCATGTACTTATATAGCGCCATCAATTTATGTTGCGCTTTACATATACATTGTACATTCACATCAGTCCTTACCCTCAAGGAGCTTACAATCTACGGTACATCATGAGATAAGCTGATAAGTTCACCCTTGAAAAAAAATGGTACTCCATAGATACAGTATGCATTCTAAATCTAATTTTATGTGATGGATTTAAAAAAAAAAAAATTCAGTAACGTTTTAGGGTCCATTTCCTGTAGCCCATTGAGTTCTGCCATTACTCCCTTTGGCCAGGCCCAACTTATCCATGCTGCATAAAATAGGGGCTGCAAGATGAAAGGACATTACCCTGCTCTGTGCAAGCCAAGTAATTTAATAATCTTTGTCCGCATCTCAGGCATGTAATGGAATTTATTTAGACCTGTGCCACTGATTACTTTATCTAAGTCACTCCTTTATATAGTGCTGTGAACATAGCTGAGAACAAAGAAGCATTCTAATCAGTAGTTGTATCCAAAGAAGCTTATGTTCTATTATTCCTATCACACTCATATACTCATGAATGCAACGTAGGCCCAGTTTTGGTTCAAAGCAAAATGAACTGTCTTTCTTGGATTGTTGGAGAAAATCACAGCACATGGAGGCTATCCCCTATGTTAGCCCTAAATTGCTAAACCCTCAACCACTCCCGTTTTCATTTTGGTAGCAAGGGCATTTAGAGCCATCCCCAGCAGGGTGTTCATTTGTTCTAATGCTGACCATACATGGATTGATCCAATCACTCAAGGAAATGTTGCATCCTGATAAGCCATTTTTGTACATTGTTGGCCTTTTTGTTTTTAGTTTTGCCCCTGAATAGATTGATAAAAACACTTAATGCAGCACCTTTGTTTTTTCCAATCATGTCTATATTTGATAGTCAATTCCTTGTTCCTACGCTTGTGTTCTCCAAGTCATAACTATACCACTGAAATTTGTGATATTTGTGAAGATTTTTTTGATTTCCAGTGATGTACTAATCATGGTCTTATTATTTATGTGATAGTTATAACCAGTGGTATTCATTTATTGTTAGCACTCAGTCCTCCTGCAGAGGTTTCTATATATGCATATATGATGGTTTATAATGAGGGTAGAATGGATGATTGCCATGGGTAGCCAGGCTTCTGGGGGCCCAGGTGAGACTAAAATATATATATTTAAATGTATAGTAAAGCTGGGCATACACCTTTTATTGTAAAGCTGGGTGAATGGGGGGAAAAAAAAGATTCCTTTAACCAAGCAATACAGAGTGGATGGACGACTCTCCTACTGGGGCTAGTGTATTTTAACAGCAGGCCCCGTCAGCTGTCAAAATAAAAATGGTGTCTGCATCTGATTGCATATGGGCACTGTTTGGCCAACAATTTTCTGCCAATGTGAGGCGGAAGGCAGCTGACAGGGCCACTCACTGAGTACATTTTGGCCAGCTTTTTTGCAAAAAAAAAAAAAAAAAATTTTGCAAGTTTTTGTAATTTTTTCAGTAGGAGCTAATCAGCGATAGTTTTCTTATTCCTCTCTGTCAAGGTCACTGGTAAAATAGTCAAGCAATCATAATGCATATGAACAACTCTATACTTAAGCATCGTTTCACCATCACCTACCATGTGCAAAGAATATACCTCTGCAGAGGACCCAATTCGACATTCAAATACTGTTCTCTCACTACAGATGGAAGTCTTTGTGCTTTGACTCTTATGCATAAGTTTATTAAACAGGTTGGTGTCCATGAACTAAAATAAAAATAAAAATGGCACAGGGACCAAGATAAATTTCTTTCTTCAAAAGTCAGATCTACTGTAGCTTTCTTGCTCATATTCATGTTTTTGAAGCTGTCTTCTCCTTGCCCAGTGGCTTTTCATTATACATGCAGAACCAACCAATAGACATGTTCGATTCGTTCCGTACGAATCGAAAATTCTTATGAAGCATCCGAAATACGAATTGCTATGCTTCCGAATTTTATACAAAATATGAAATTTCGTTGACGAATTTCGGATCCAAATTCCATTACAACGGAAACGTGACTGGTGTTTTGTTGACCAATCAGAGGTTTTCTTCTGCTGCTGAGTGAGGGTTGGGAAAATTACCTTTTTTAATATGGGAGACTGGTCCTGGTAGTCGATTTTGGGAGATTCAGAATCGGACAAATTAAGAATGTTCGTTAATGTCGTTTTAGTATTGTCATAAAAATTACGATTATTCTTTATGATGAAGTTAAAAACCCAGGAAGTCAGCACAGGGATGGTGGGAGCCCCTCATAACGAGCACAGCACAGGGATGGTGGGAGCCCCTCATAATGAGCACAGCACAGGGATGTGGGAGCCCCTCATAATAAGCATAATGAGTCCGACAACTGCCATATTGAAAAAGGTATTTTTTGCTTTCCATATAACGAACATTCGTAATTGTTACGAAAAGTTAAGGAACTTTCGTATTTTGTACGAATCCAAATTGAATTTCGGACACAAATTACAAAATATGAAACGGAAATATATTGACGGCGCACATGTCTACCAACCACAAGCTATACATACCATTATGCAGCGATATCAACCAATTAAATGTTTCATGCATAGGAATAATTAATTATGCCTCTGTGTGGAACGAAAACTTTTTGAATATTCTTTATTTAAATTGTATTTTTATGTAATCAACAATGCAATTGTGTTCCTGAATAAATACACAAATGCTACAAACATAAAAAGAAAAGAAAAGATTTTGTACATGAATAAAAAAATATTAAGTTTTCATGATTGCAAAAAAACGATATCACTAAAATAGGGTTAGAGATTAGAGCTGGCATAGAGGTCCAGCATAGCATTTTAGTGTACTGTATGTCATACATTTGTATAAAAAATAAGTGCCCATCCCAAAGAAACATATACCTTAATACAAAAGGAATAAATTCAGTGACATTTAGTGATAAATTCACATAAATTTATACAATGTGTATAATTTTATGTGAATTTATCACTAAATGTCACTGAACGCATTCCTTTTGTATTAAGGTAAATGTTTCTTTGGTATGCGCACTTATTTTTTAGACATTTCTATTATCTGAATATTTAGGCTTTTTCTAAGCAGCAGCACCTGTTTTTTTTTTTTTCATTATCACGCTTTTTGGGTTAGTGCCGATATTTCACTTTACACATGTCATACATTTAGCAGAAATTAATTAAAGCTGAACTCTGAACAGATAAAATAGACAAAAATAATGAAGCTATGTAATTATTAATAAATCATTAATTGTATCTTGTTAATGCAAGCAGTGTAAATGGACCTTTTATCAGGTCCTGTCATCCCTATTTAGCAGCAATAGAGAAAGAAGCAGTGCAATGAGCCAGTCATTTCATGTCCTGATAAAAATCATGCTGATAGGCAGAAGAAACAGAGTTGCATGTCATGAGCTAATCACTGTGCTGCTTCCAATTTTGCGGTCCAGTTACAGGCAGGATGGGTCTAGGTCAGTCTGGGCAGAAAGAAGTGGGTTGAAGACTAAGGGCATCTTGTAGCAGATAAGAAATACTGCAGAGGACAGCTCCAGATTATTTTATCTTTTAATTGGCAATTCATTTTTATTTTGTTATTTTTGGCTAGAGTTCTGCTTTAAGCATTAAGATAGCCACATAAATTATATGGCCAAAATACTGTGCACTAAACATACTAAGGTGAACTGCCAATATTCCTAGATAAAAATAATAGTATAATAATGAAGTCAAGCAAGTTGAAAATTATTTGTCCTGATGGAGCTTCTCTAGTGAGATGGAGACCTACTATCACTACAGCTACTGAATTAGAGGCAGCTCCAACAAAAAACAACAACAGAACACTGAAGATGGGTCGTGGATGGGTCTTCCAGCATGACAATGACCCAAAACATACTGCCAAGGCAGCAAAGGAGTGGCTCAAGACATGGGCATCCGCAGAACTTTTTTCAGGGGGGCGTCATTTTAGGGTCACCGCCACCGCCCCTTTTCGACAATGTCATTGTCACATTATCATGGTCAGAGATAGCAGGCGTAGTACAGTCCCTAGGATAAGTAATGGATAATGGTCAACAGGCCCTCTTACCAGACCCAGCAAAACTACAGCAGTGATCCCTCTGGCTGGACGATTGCTCACTCTGGGTTCCTCGGGGGCGACTCTGGTCAGTAGTGTAGCATGTCTGTACCCTGGCAGTGGCTCAGTCTTTCTCTCTGGTGGTGCTGGGCAGTGTGGCTCTCTCTCTGGTGGTGCTGGGCAGCATGGCTCTTTCTCTGGCTTCCGCCCAGCACACTCTTTATTCTTTGTCCTGTAGCGCCCTCTCCCTCAGCTTTTTTCCAGGCTGCAGTCTCTCAATCTCTCTCTTGATCGAACTGTAGCCTCCTCTCTGTGGAAAATGGGGCCGCCAATCTTTGGGACTACATGTCCCATGATGCTCTCCTCTCCTAGTCGCCTTTGATTGGCCCTCAGTTATGGCCAATAGGGAAGGAACGGAGCGGGCAGGAAGCTGGGTGGGGAACCTGGTGAGGGCCGCCATCTCTTCTCCCTGACAGGAGAAGGGGGGGGGGCGAGCAGGGGAAACCTTTGATAGCCTGCAGCTCGCCTTTCTCCTGTCACAGTTCTGCCAAGTTCTCTGCTGGACTGAGCAGGGAAAAGAGCCCGAAGTCACACTACACTGATGGGGGGGGCTTAAAAGCACCTTGATGGTGTCACCCCACTGGCGGGTGGCACCCCGATAGCAAGGCAACTGTACTGAATTTAAGATCCGATCCCTGATTCCAGGGGGGGTACTTGCACCTACCTGCGGACGCCCATGACTCAAGAAGAAGCACATTAAGTTCATGGAGTGGCCTAGCCAGTCTCCAGACCTTAATCATATAGAAAATTTATGGAAGGAGCTGAAACTTCAAGTTTCCAAGCGACAGCCAAGAAACCTTAATGATTTATAGAAGATCTGTAAAGAAAAGTGGACTAAAATCCCTCCTGAGATGTGTGCAAACCTGGTCACCAACTATAAGAAACGTCTTACCTCTTTGCTTGCCAACAAGGGCTTCTCCACCAAGTACTAAGTCATGTTTTGCTTGGGGATCAAATACTTATTTCACTCACTGAAGTGAAACCTAATTTATAGCATTTGTTTTATGTGTTTTTATTTTCTGGATTTTTGGTTGATATTCTGCCTCTATCATTTAAAATACACCATGATAAAAATTATACACCCTCCATTTCTTTGTAAGTGGGCAAACTTACAAATTCAGCAGGGGATCAAATACTTATTTCCCCCACTGTATATGGCAGATAAAGTTTAATATTGAAATGTAAATATAAAGGTATAGACTTGGTTGCCAAAAGTTCATATTCAAAATATATGTTAGGAGAGGGCTCCCCTGGGAGAATCAGTGATGGAAAGGGTCTGGGGGTGCTTGTAGACTTTGCAGGTTTACAATAGCATGCAATGCAAAGCTGAAGCTAACAAAGCAGGCAAAATACTGTCGGGCATTAAAAAGGGCATACATTTCAGAGATAAATCAATAATTCTACAACTTGACAAGACACTGTTTTGGCCTTATCGTGAATATGCAGTTCAGTTTTGGCCACCAATCCACAGGAAAGACGTTGAATTACAAAGAGTACAGTGAAGGGCAACAAAATTAATAAGGGGGGTAAAGGACTTCAGCTATACAAATCTATTACATAGATTACAGTTATACACAATGTATAACTATATCAAGAGTGACTTTAGTAACTCTAATAATGTGTTTACTTTAACACATGGCCACAATTTGAGGTTGGAAGAAAGGTGGTTTAAACTTCGATAGTGGAAAGGGTTTGTAGCGCACCCCCTTAGGAGCCGCAGATGAACTGGGATACCCCACCTTGCACAGCCAGGCATACTGAATTTTCACAGGCACTCCAGAGACAGAGAACAGTCCATGACTTTGTTTTTGTGGTTTATTGAGGGTTAATAACTTGGATGGGGATGGGAGTTTATGGGAATCCCACTTGACTTCAGCAACAAAACCTTGGCAACAACTCCAGGGATATCTTCTTATACACAGTCTATATATAGTCTATATACAGTCTCCTTGACACTCCTGCACTTCCCTTGCTTGCAGTCTCCAGCTAGATCGCTGTTAGTGGATCTGACAGGCACAGTTAGATTTATCAATGGCCCTTTGCAGGCAGGAACTCAAAGCCCCTTGTGTAGCAGAACACAGTGATCAGCCTGTACTTTCCCTCCTGTGGCTACTGGTCCCAGTACCACCTCTTCAGGCACTGCCAACCCACCTGGTTGAAGATGTCCTTTTCACTAGTCCTCTAGGCTAACTTTCCTCCACAGTCCTCTAGACTGACTCTCACCAGCCCACCTGGCTGACTCTGCAGGAAATCTCCCAGGGAAGGGATGAAGACTTGGCACACCGCTGTCTTCAGGGAGAACTGGCTACATGGGGCAGTCACAAGTAGTGTTGCTCTACTCACACATAATTTCACTTTCCTCTCTTGCTACCGTGCCTCCAGGAAGGGCTTCCTCTGTGTGTTGTGGCAGGATCCTTCCAGCACCTGAGCGCTGGCCCAAGGTCACCCCCTCCCAGACTAGGGGGTACCACAGAGGGCAACCGACAGCCTCCTTAGCACTAAATCTCCATCTTCCACCCGACTGCCCCTGCTGTCATGGCTCATGCCTATTTATGAGGACAGCCTTGCCCCTTGCCAGCCCTTTACTGGGGATTGACCGAGGCCCTCATAAATATTCCAGGCAGCTCCTCCTAACCTCCACCCACTAGCTCTAGAAGCTTCTACAATCTTCTAGAGCAGGGGGAGGCACCAGAGAAGCTGTCAGGATGAGTCATCCAGCCCTGACTCACTGAACCCTGACCCAGATTCACAGCTCAGGCTTAGCCCTGAATTAACTAAATTGACCTATACTAACAAACCCCACACTACAAAAACCTATCTTAAATCTAGCACTCACTAGAGGGTGCTACACTCACCCCTCCCTAAAAAACATCTGTGTACCAATCGGCTGGGAAAAACACTCTTGAGCCCAGGAAAAAATAGGGCATCCTATAAAAAAAGAGAAGGGAGGGAAAAAGGGCAACAACTTGGAAGGGACTATGTACAAATAAGTTAGTAGTATCAGAAATATACACATTTTGTCAAAGAACCATATATACATTACATAGCTACAGGGACCTGTAGTTAGGATGTATATATAGCTAACATAATAGGCACATAGACACAGTATAAGGCATATACTTCAGCTGGAGCACCTCCCCCTAGAGGGAAGCCCTCCCAGCAAACTGTAGAAAAACTCCTTCTATTTTCTAATCCATAGGTGCGATCACCCGCCGTGGTTGCCACGGGTGACAGCACATAACAGTTCACACTGAATAGAAGGTTCTCAGCAAAAGTGTCCGTCCCAGCCATGGTTGGGGCAACTTTGCATGCGGTGCTATACTGGCACATCAGCAACTCCCACCGGTTGCTATGGACAACGACACTTCACTTAGACCCTCATAAATATTCCAGGCAGCCCCTCCTAACCTCCACCCACTAGCTCTAAAAGTGTCTACAACCTTCTAGACCAGGGGGAGGCACCAGAGGAGCTATCAGGATGAGTCATCCAGCCCAGACTCACTGAACCCTGACCCAGATTCACAGCTCAGGCTTAGCCCTGAGCTAACTAAATTTACCTATACTAACAAACCCTACATTGCAAAAATCTATCTTACATCTAGCACACACTAGAGGGTGCTACAGGTTCTTTACTGTTAAAGCAGTAAAAATGTGAAACTCCCTCCCCCCAGGAAGTACTAAGCTGAGAGTGTTGACATTTTTTTTTTAGATGTTTTCCTCAGGAAGCTGAATATATAGGGCTATGGGAATTGTTAGAGAATAAAAATAGCACACACATACACACCATATAAACTATGACATCACTATATATGTGTTAAAGGGAAAATTGTTCATGTAGGGACCCAAATGTGCTGCTTCTTTTATTGTGCTGTAGCTCTATGTGTGTTAGCATATCACACTAATAATTCAAAACACAATCGTTTCTCATACATTATCCCTATGAAAATAGCTCAGACAACAGAAAGAATCAACAATAAAAACCAAGCAAACAGTCCTTGAAGTATGAATGCTAACAAGACCTGAAGTGAGTAAGCGGAAGTGCGGTTTCCGAGGGAGCAGCCGACTCGTCTTTGCTCACAAGCTGTCATAAAGGTGATCAATGATTTATACATATTAATAAAGCAGCAGTGACCCTCCAATGACCTGGTAAATCTATAAGAAGTTAAAGGATCCTTGTAGAGCACCTTTTATCCCAGTCTGCTTGTGGACTGACTACTCTATCCATTGAAGCAGCCAAATACTGACTTAAAATGAAGAATGTTTAACAAAGCTTACCTTTTCTTTTGCAAATCCAGACCAAACACAGTTAAAGACAGAGCAATAGTAATGGAAGTATTCAAAGTGGAAATAAAACAACTTTATGTTTCCTTCAACAAACATCTCTTTTGCATGTCCGTTGAAGCTGTTGATGACTAAGGCTAGGTTCACATCAATGTGCATGCGATTGATGCATTTTTGGAAATGCGTTTTTCACACACCTGTAATGTTTTTTATGCATTCTCATGCTTCCTGCATTTTTTTTGGTAGGAGGAGGAGACTGGTTGTTAAACACAAAATCCTATCTAGATGCGTTTTTGCCATTTGAAGTCTAGGGAGCTAAAAACATACCGTTCTCTGTGTAAAAAAAAATTATGTTAAATTGATTGTAGTGTTCTTCTGCAGATCTGCAAACTAAAAAATGCAAAGATGTGAACCTAGCCTTAAAGTGTTTGTTACCCCAGCATTTCATATTTCTTATATGTGCCTGCTGTACCAACTTGTATGAAAAAGTCTCCTGTTCTTTTTATATTGCTTCCTTTGTGTGAAATCCCTGGTGTTCCTGCCAGTCCCTGTGCTTTCCTATCAAAAACTGACCACACTAAGCAGGAGAACACATCGTGGTCAGTTCCCTAGCTGTGCTGGCAACTCAGCCCAAAAAAGCTTTTCACTGGGAAGATCGGTGTGCTGTTGCTTCTCCCCCCCCCCCCCCCCCCCCAGCTCTTATGCAGCTGAGAACAGAGAGAATATGATCACTAATAAAAAAGGTATTTATATATTGTCTTTTAAAAAGGGGGGTAACTAATGCGCTCAACCAGTGAGGATAAATACATTTAAAAAGATATAAAAATAGGGAAAGCATCCAACAAATAAGTGATCTCACACTGCAGTAATCAAAAGTATTGGGGGGTATGTGGCGCTAAACCCTGAATAAATATATAATCTCCTATGGGACGTAATCCCTAATGATGGGTAACCTTATGAAAATGTAATAATAATAGGCATTTTCCTTCTTACTTATTTTAGAATTTCACATTTTTTATCGCTATTGGTATTCATTTGGATTATATTTTTTATCGTAATTTTTTACCTCAATACGTATTTATTGGTCACGTTTGTTTGCACATTCACTTCACCTGCTATTTTATTGATATTTTATTATATTATATATGTATTTATGATGACTGCTTTATTCATGTGAATATATTATTATTACATTTTCATAAGGTTACCCATCATTAGGGATTACGTCCCATAGGAGATTATATATTTATTCAGGGTTTAGCGCCACATACCCCCCAATACTATATATTGTCTTTAATTCTATACACAAAGGTTTTGCCTTTCATTTCAATTTCAAACTGAATGGGTTGTTTTGCAAGGTGATTGTTTACAATCACTTTAAATGTTCTGAATTTTGAGCTTGATCAACAGGTTAGAGTGGTACTGTCTCTTATCAGTGGTTTAGAGAAATATCCGTGAACAGATGTTATTTTGTTTTTCATGTAAAAATCAGCTTTGAGACCATAAAGTGTGGCTGGTATCTGCTCTGCCACTTAACTGGTTGCTGACCAGCCACTGCAGTTTTGCTGCGGCAGAATGGCACAGCTGAGCGAAACGACGTTACCTTACGTCACTTCGCCTTTTGGGCACTAGGGAGGCGCGCGTGCGCGCCCAGAGCCGATGCGAGTGCCCAGTGGGTGCGATGACTGCCGGGCACCTGCGATCGCTTGTGACAGAGCGAGAACCGGTATCTGTGTGTATAAACACAGAGATCCCGGTTCTCTCAGGGGAGAGGAGACAGATCGTGTGTTCATACTACGTATGAACACCGATCTCTCTCTCCTCCTAGACAGTCCCATCCCCCCTACAGTTAGAACACACCTAGGGAACTCAGTTAACCCCTTGATCGCCCCCTAGTGTTAACCCCTTCCCTGCCAGTGACATTTATACAGTAATCAGTGCATTTTTATAGCACTGATCACTGTATAATTGTCAATGGTCCCAAAAATGTGTTAAAAGTGTTCAATTTGTCCGCCGCAATATCGCAGTCCCGATAAAAATCTTAGATTACTGCCATTACTAGTAAAAAAAAATAATAATAATAAAAATGCCATAAATCTATCCCCTATTTCGTAGACGCTATTTTTGTGCAAACCAATCAAAAAACGATTATTTTGATTTTGTTTACCAAAAATATGTAGAATACATATCGGCCTAAACTGAGGATATTTATTATAGCAAGAAGTAAAATATATTGTGTTTTTTTTTTTAATTGTCGCTCTTCTTTTGTTTATATTGCAAAAAAAAAAAAACGCAGAGGTGATCAAATACCACCAAAAGAAAGCTTTATTTGTGGGGAAAAAAAGAACATCAATTTTGTTTAGGTACAGCGCCGCACGAGCACGCAATTGTCAGTTAAAGCGACGCAGTGCCGTATCACAAAAAATGCTCTGGTCATTAAGGGGGTAAATTCTTCCGGGGCTGAAGTGGTTAAACTGGTTGAATATATTATGTCAAAAAGTAATCTCTTAATGCACAGGATAAGACTTAAAGAATGCACACTGATCATTCACACGGCAACCTTTTACAATAACCGACTGATTTAAAGTGGAACAACACTGCATCTGAACACCACAAACCAAAAACACTATTTAATTCACTTTAAATATTTAAAGAAGACCCCCCCTCCCCCTCCATCCATCCATGTCTCCATGCTTTATTTTGCTGAGAAATCACTTTGAATCCCCCTAGCACTTCTGGCCATGGCCATGTTGAGTAATGGCAGATGATTCATGTAGGATTTACTTCCTGGATCCATCTGCATTTAGCTCAGGCTGGCAGACTGGAGGGTGTGCTTAGCTGAGAAAACCCCTCCTCCCCCTCCTGAAGACTCCTGGGATGTATGACATAATTTGCCTAGGCCTGGAAACCAGGGAGTAACTGAAGAAATTTTTTAAAAAAAGTTTAAAAAGTAAATATAATATACCTTTGTATCTATTTACTAATGCTAGCATAAGAATTAGAAATAGTCAATGTTGATAGAGAGAGTAAAGTTCTGCTTTAAAGTAAATAGCATCTCAGTACATTATAGTGATCTGGAAAACCGTTTGAAGCATATTGACTGGAGGAATAGGGATTGATTCCAACAAAGGGTATACAAAGCATTTGTAGATCTGATACACCATAACTAGTGTGCAGATGTTGGTAAAGCCTCATACACACGATCGGACCTTGGACCAACTTTCCCGTGGATTTTTGTCCAAAGGGCGTTGGCCCCAAGTTGGTATTGCATACACACAGCAGGACTTTTTAGGCAACAAACATGAACGTAGTGACGTTTCAACGTACTGACGACACTTCAAAAGAGAACGTTCGTATACTCCTGCACCACCTTTGGTCAACTTCTGTATTGTTGTCTGATCTTTTGCATTGGTTCTGAGCATGCGTGTTTGTACTTTGTACAAAAGTCCGATGGTTTTGTGTACACACGGTCGAACTTTGGTCCATCAGACTTTTGTTGGCAGAAAGTTGGTCCGTTCGCACAGCCAACAAAAGTTCGATGAAACCTGGAAAAAGTTGGTCCGATGGAGCGTACACACGGTCGGATGTTGGTCCAAACCAGCTAATTTGCATGTTGGTTCTCAAAAAGTCCGATCGTGTGTACGGCCTTAAGACTGATATTCAAAGATGGACACTCATGACCTTAAACGGGTTGTAATCCTTCAAAGTTTTTCACCTCAATGTATTCTCTGCATTGAGGTGAAAAACCTCCTGTAATTCTGCAGCCCGCTTGAGCCCATTTTACTTACCTGTACCCCCTCTATCTCGTCCCGGGGACGAGCACACCAGCAAAAGCCGGTGTATTGAGTCCTGATTGGTTGGATTGATAGCAGCGCAGCCATTGGCTCCCGCTGCTGTCAATCAAATCTAATGACGCGGGTGCCGGGGGGGCAGGGCCGAGTCCGGCATTTGTGTCTATGGACGCAAATGCTGGACTCGGGAGCGCGCCCCCAAGGTAACCCCCTCGGGAGAGCACTTCTCCTAGGGGGTTATCTGATGCAGGGAAGAGCCGTGAGAGCCGCAGAGGGACTGTCAGGGAAATACCAGGTCTCTCCGCCGGGTTCCAGGGCTGCGCACGCGCGGTAGAGCGGCGCAACGAGGTTTACAGGTACGCCGGGTAACAGGTGCGCATGCGCGGGTCCGCGGCTCTCGGGTATCTGTCACAACCCAGCCAGTACGCCTCACCACTGTGCGCGGCGCTGACGGAAGACGAGTGCGCATGCGCACTCGTCCGGGTATCCCACCTGACCAGTTACCTGGCCTATAAAAGGCCTTCCCTGTCCGCTTCCAAATTGCTGGTTTGTTGTCTCTTCTGAGCCCTGTCTCCAGTCCAGTATCCTGTGTCCTGTATCCTGTATCCTGTATCCTGTACCCTGTACCCTGCATCTACCTGACTACCAGTGCCGACCCGGAATCCTCCCGACTACCGCTACCGCTACTACCTGTGTTTGAACCCCTGGCTTGCTTCCTGGATTCCTCTACTGCTTGATTACCTGTGCTTGACCCTCGGCCTGTCTACCGGTCCTTCCGTGAGTTACTTACCTGTGTTTGACCTCTGGCTTGCTTCCTGGATACCTCTCTGCCTGATTACCCTCGGCCTGCCTACTGGACTTCCTCTGAGTTACTTACCTGTGTTTGATCCTCGGCTTGCCTTTTGGACACCTCTACTGCCTGATTACCTGTGCTTGACCCCCGGCTTGCCTACTGGACATTCTCTGAGTTACTTACCTGTGTTTGACCCCTGGCTTGCCTTCTGGACACCTCTACTGCTTGATTACCTGTGCTTGACCCCCGGCTTGCCTCCTGGACATTCTCTGAGTTACTTACCTGTGTTTGACCCCCGGCTTGCCTTTGGATACTTCTACTACCTGGTTGCCTGTGTTTGACCCTCGGCCTGCTTGCTGGACTATCTCCCGCTCAGTGTTCAGGACTTGCAGTTCTCTTATGCTCCCGAGGGTCCTCCTTCAGTATACGTGTTGGTACCTCTGCAACCTCTACCTGATCACAACCCTGCCAGGTGTCTACTCCCAGTGCAGCTTCAGCCTCTCCTGGTCTACGACGCTACTGCACGCCACCTGCTACACTCCTGCTGGCAACCCGTGCATCTTTGAGCCCGGTGCCCTCTGTACCCACTCCAGAGGCATCGTGCGCTTAGTCGCAAGGGGAGCAGCTCTCAGCATATCGGCCCGGGTGAGTACCTCTGACAGGGACCCAAAACGAGCTGCATAGTGGAGGTAAGTATGACATGTTTGTTATTTTAAACAAATAAAGAACGAACCTTTAGTATCACTTTAACCTAGCCCTTCACTAATCAGCTGTTTTAAATCAACTTCGAGAAGACCAAGGTGTCTGAAGCTGGTTGTCTATTTTTAATAATTGTGTTGCAGTTTATATGTGTCAAAGCATATTGTATGGGTACAAGAAAGCCTGGGTTTTGTTTAACCATGCCCCTTAAGCGCCTCTCACTGTCAACAGCTTGGTCACACCCACTTTTTGCCACGGCACGTGCTGCAGGTCACTGCCTCCCTCGACTATCCCTCAAATTCAAAAGTTTAGAGGTATGTGTTTCTCTACTGTCATGGTGCTACAATGGAAAATGATCGATAACAGTAGATAGCCTGGCTTGCTGTTCTAGTGCTCATTTTAACTACAGTTCTCTGCAGGACAGGAATTTTATGTTGCGACCAATGTATTCTCCACCTTAGCACTTAACTTCAACAACTGCACTGCTGTACAAGTAGATGATGGCCTTGAGCAAATAGAAGAATGTGACTTTTCATAACCTGGCTTCTCTTGAACACCATAGTTCAAAAATTTACAGTTAGCTGTTCTATAGTCTGCAATAAGGGAGATCCTTCAAAGATTAGATTTCCACAACTCGGCCTAACTTTTGTGGCTCACTGCTTTATCATAACCATGCTTGTTTGGCATATGGACGAAAAGCTACAGCCAAAGCTGCTAACCATACCTGCTGTCTACACCACATGTGTCAAACACAAGGCCCGGCCGTGGCCCAATTCCTGCCCGCTAGGCCATTTCATATAGCCCCCGCACCTAGGGCCTTTTTTCAGCCAGAATGTGGCGGAACTCTGTTCCGCCACCTCTGGCTCTTGCCCTCTGCTCCCCGCTCACCACTGTCACAGAAGGCTTCTGTGTTTACAAGGACAGCTTTGCTCTCAGTGGCTCTCACAGATCCCTGCCTGTCCTGCACTCCTGGCGTGTACAAGGGAGATGCAGATGTAGTATGGACATAGGTGTAAATGGGCATCATGCGGTAGGCTGCACTGTGCCCAGGTGCAAAGATGTCTACCAATGATCTGCTGCAAGTGAGAGAGAGCAGGAGCCACCTACACTGTGGGGAGGTACTAGACCCGAGCTGGGTATTTTTTGAAAAGGTGGGATGCAGGAATGTGAGGAAGCTTTGAGGACTGTGGAGGGAGGTGTGTGCAGAGGTGGGGGATGGGGGGATGGGGGGAGAGTAGTGCAGAGGTCATAGCTGAAGGGGGTAGGGAGTGAGATGTGGACAGCCTGTGAAATAGAGCTGAACCCTGCATAGCACACCCCTAAACCCTGCACTGTCCATATCGCACTTCTGAACCATACACTCTGTAGGTAGGGCACCCATGAACTCACTCTGTGCATAGGGCACCCTGAAACCTGCCTCCATTTGTAGTGCACCCCTGAACTCTGCACTATGTACGTAGTGCATCCCTGAAATCTATGCATGGGGCCCCCCTGAAACTGTCCTCTGTGCAATCCATAAACTCCTCACATAACTCACTCCTGACTATTATTGCCCCTTTAAGACCCTCCCACTGCTAGTGCTAGTTCAATGTGGTTGAGTTGAGTTCCTGCACTTATTTTCTAAGGAAAAAAAAGCCCTGGATACATTTATATAATCTTACAGATAGGCTGAGGGCAACCATAAAGCTGATGCAGCCCACAATGTAATTGAGTTTGACCCCCTGCTCTACATCAACATCGATCTTGAAGCCTAATTATTCCCTTATCGCTTATATAAACCTGCACAATTTAGTAATGTGTGCAGGTATATTTATGTAACTATTGCTTGAATGGTGATTATTTACAATTAGAATTGTGCCTGCTTCTCTGACTGCCATCTAGTGGCTATGATTGGTCAAAAAACTTGATTGGAAATCTTGGATAGTAGGGGGTTAAGCACTTAAGCCCCGGACCATTGTGCTGCCCAAAGACCAGCGCATATTTTGCGATTCGCAACTGCGTCCCTTTAACTGACAATTGCGCAGTCGTGCGACGTGGCTCCCAAACAAAATTTACGTATTTTTTTCCCCACAAATAGAGCTTTCTTTTGGTGGTATTTTATCACCTCTGCGGTTTTTATTTTTTGCGCTATAAAGAAAAAAAAGCAACAATTTTGAAAAAAAACTATTTTTTACATTTGCTATTATAAATATCCCCAAAAAATATATAAAAAAAAAACATTTTTTTACCTCAGTTTAGGCCGATACGTATTCTTCTACATATTTTTGGTAAAAAAATTGCAATAAGCATTTATTGATTGGTTTGCGCAAAAGTTATAGCGTCTACAAAATAATAGTTTTTATACATTTTTATTATTCTTTTTTTTTTTTTTACCAGTAATGGCGGC
The DNA here is from genome assembly GCA_028564925.1 of Lithobates sylvaticus. Taxonomy (NCBI): domain Eukaryota; kingdom Metazoa; phylum Chordata; class Amphibia; order Anura; family Ranidae; genus Lithobates; species Lithobates sylvaticus. Next base: position 153,590,063 of record CM053030.1, read on the forward strand.
GATCAGCGATTTTTATTGTGACTGCGACATTATGGCGGACACATCGGACAATTTTGACACATTTTTGGGACCATTGGCATGAATACAGCGCTTCACTGGCAGTGAAGGGGTTAACCACTAGGTGGCGCTGTAGGGGTTAAATGTGTCCTGGGGAGTAGTTCTAACTGTGGGGGGGAGGGGCTGTGTCTGACACATCACTGATCACTGCTCCTGATTACGTGTCATTAGTCAGAACGGGGAGATGCTTGTTTACATTAGCATCACCCCGTTCTTCCTCACCATGAGACAATAGCGGGTACCCTTAGCGGACCCAATGTCCTGCGATCGCGGTTACGGAGCTCCCGAGCCACCTCTTAAAGGGCAACATACAGGTACGTTAATCTGCCTGTACGTGCCCTTCCGCTGCAGTATATCTGTGTGAGGCGGTCGGGAAGCGGTTAACCACTTCAGCCCCAGAAGGTTTTATGCCCCCTAATGACCAGGCCATTTTTTTGCGATACGGCACTGCGTTATTTTAACTGATAATTGCGCGGCGGCGCAACTCTGTACACAAATAAAATTGAATGTCCTTTTTTCCCCACAAATAGAGCTTTCTTTTGGTTGTTTTTGATCACCTCTGCATTTTTTATTTTTTGCGCTATAAACAAAAATACAGACAATTTTGAATTTTTTTTTAACATTTTTGACTTTCTGCTATACATCATACCTAATAAACAAATGTAAGCAAACTATTTTCTTCATCAATTTAGGTCAATATGTATCTTGCTACATATTTTTGGTGAAAAAAATCCCAATAAGCGTATTCGACGCATGCTTTTTCTGCACAGATGCTCAATTCTGGCTCGATCTTGAGATAAGCAGTGTACAGGGGGCCAGCAGGGCAGAGCACATGGCACAGAATGGGGGTGGGGGGCACAGGGCACAGAAAAGGGGGACAGGAGGGTATGGTACAGAAGTTAGAAGGGCATAATACAGGGGTCAGGGTGGCATTGTACAGGGAATCAGCTGGGCACAGTACAGGGGATCAGTAGGGCACATTACACAGGGGGGCACCGGACACATTGCATGGAGGGGGCAGCAGGGCACATTACATTGGGGACACAGCAGGGCATATTGCATGGGGGCACATTGCATGGAGGGCACAGCTGGATACATTATGTAGGAGGCACAGCAGAGCACATTACACGGAGGGCACAGCAGGGCACATTACATGGAGGGCACATTACAGGAGGGCACAGCAGGGCACATTACATGGATGCCATATTATATGGAGGGCGCAGCACACAGCAGGGCATATTACATGGAGGGCACATTATATGGTGGGCACAGCAGGGCACATTACAGGAATGGCAGAGCAAGGCACATTACATGGAGGGCACATTACAATCTGTCAGCAGGTCACATTACAGGGTGTCAGGGCACATTACAATAGTGGCGTGTTTTCCTTCACATGCAGAGCAGTGCAAAGAAGCTGATGTGAGTCCTCTTCTGGTGCACTGATAACTGGCCAACCTCCTCTCTCATCCATCTAATGTGATGTCACATACATGCACCTGGGATGGACAGGAGGGGCGGGCTGGCATCAGCACATGACAATTAAAGCGGAGCTGCACCCGCACCAAAAATATTAAAAAGTCAGCAGCTACAAATACTGCAGCTGCTGACTTTTAATAAATGGACACTTACCTGTTCCAGGTTCCAGCGGTGTCGGCAGAATGTGACGAGCGATCGCTCGTCTCTCGGCTGCCCCGTCGCCATCCTCAGATAGGGAATCAGGAAGTGAAGACGCAACGTCTTCACTGCCCGGTTCCCTACTGCGCATGCGCGAGTCGCGCTGCGCGTCCCTATTGGTCCTCGTTGTGTCCTGGGAACTGTGTTTCCCAAGACACAACGGGGCATCTCCGGATAGGGGCGGGACAGCCCGGATAATTCGTCACGGAAGTGGGTGCAGATACCTGTATTATACAGGTATCTGCACCCCCCCTCCCCCCTGAAAGGTGCCAATTGTGGCACCGGAGGGGGGGAGGAATCCGATAAGCGGAAGTTCCACTTTAGGGTGGAACTCCGCTTTAAGTACGCTTTCTTGTGCCATTCTGCATGTGGGCAGCGCAACTGCATGATGAGTGTCCGTTAGGTGGGGATGCGATCTACCCATCACATTCCTGTGATCGACAAGTAAATCACAGTGAACCCCTGGAGACTTTTCTTTCAGAACCTTAGGGTTCAGGGAAACCCCTGTTGGGAAACCCTACCCTAGACCATGGTGCAGATACTTCCCCTGCACTAGCATTACCTCTCTCTGATTTTAACCATGGGAATATGCATGTTAAAGTGGATGTCCAACCCCCCCCCCCACGAAAATGATTAAGTCCGCAGCTACAAATACTGCAGCTGCTGACTTAAAATATGGACACTCACCTGTCCAAGGAGCCCACAATGTCGGCACCGCAGCCGATCTTCGGATCGGCTGTTGAGTGCAGCCGCCGCCATTCCTGGTAAGGGAACCCAGAAGTGAAGCCTTTCGACTTCACAGCTGGTTCCCTACTGCGCATGCACAAGGCGCGCTGCGCTTTCTAATTGGTCCGGCGGCAGGGGAAGGAGGAGGGGGCCGAACTTTCTGGAGACCAGGTCGCAGCCCGATCCCCCGGAAGTGGGGAGCGGTACCTGTCAAAAACAGGTACCCGGAGGAGATGGATAAGCGGATGTTCCACTTTTAAGTGGAACTCCGCTTTAAATAGATATGTTTGGTGTAAATAATGTGGTCAGCATGGGTGAATGTTTTTAACATTGCTGTCTTTAAGGCAGAGCATGTAATTGTATATGCACATGGTGCTGCCAAACCTGCTTATTGGGCCTTGCATACACTTGTTGCCTTCTTAAGAACAATCTGCGGTAAATTGTTTTTCAGGGGTAATTGACAGGCGGCTAGGAGGCAATATGCCTACTGGATACCTGTTTTAATTCTTTAAAGGCCACAGCACCGCTCTGAAATGGCATGCATTAAATGTGGTTGCAGTGCAAACCCATTCAGTTGAATAGGAGGCGTCTAGTGGTGGTACTGTCACCTGAATGTGATCTGTGGTATACTTTTTTTCTGCACAGCTACTACAGCACTGTGAACTACCATAATGGATGACCACGTTAACTTGTGACTGGGTGCTCAACTGCCTATTTTTACCACCACCTCCAGGCCACCTATGTAAATAATGCAGGCTCTGCTCCCTAGATTTAAGTGCTACACGATGTTAATGCTTTACTGCTCTATTTCAAAATGATTGTCTATAGTATCAGCCAAACCACTGAAAGCAATATTCATTTCTTTTATAACTGAGATCTCAGGTCAACAGGGTGTTAAGCATGGAGGTTAATAAAGGCTGTCTGTTAGAGAATCATCTATAAGGCCATATTCACACTTGTGCAACTTGTTACTTGACTTTGGTCACATAAAGTGGCATGACAAGTCGCAGCCCATTGTTTTCAATGGCATCCATTCAGATCCGTGTGACTTAAAGTCACAGCGACTTTGAAAAGGTGCCTGCACTACTTTGATGAGACTTATTGCCAGAGAGTGTACAGTCGGATCAAAATCGCACTCAAAGTCGCACTGGAAGTCATGTGACTTTGGAGTTGCGCAAGTGTGACTGGAGCCTAATGGTTACATTTCTATATTTAATACAAAAAAAAATGAATAACACATTTAAAAAAAAGTGAATTCCACATCAAAAATTACTTTAAAGTGTTTGTAGTGGAGAAGACTTTTTTTATTTTAATGCATTCTATGCATTAAGATAAAAAGCCTTCTGTGTGCAGCAGCCCCCCTCGGCCCCCCTAATACTTACTTGAGCCCATCTCTATCCAGCGATGCCTCAGCCGTCTGGGATTCTCCCTCCTGACTGGCTGAGAATTACCAGCGGCGCCATTGGCTCCCGCTGCTGTCAATCAAATTCAATTAGCCAATCAGGAGAAAGAGGGGGCGGCACAGGGCCGAACCATGGTTTCTGTGTCTGAATAGACACACTGAGCTGCTGCTCGGCTTGGATGCCTCCATAGCAAGCTGCTTGCTGTGGGGGCAGTTGACAGGATGGAGGGGCCAGGAGCACCGAAGGATCTGGGCTGCTCTGTGCAAAACCATTTCACAGAGCAGGTAAGTTTGTTATTTTTAAAGAGAAAAAAAAACAAGACTTTAGTATCACTTTAAGTTAATACAGTGGTGTGAAAAAGTGTTTGCCCCCTTCCTCATTTCCTGTTCCTTTGCATGTTTGTCACACTTAAGTGTTTCGGAACATCAAACCAATTTAAACAATAGTCAAGGACAACACAAGTAAACACAAAATGCAATTTGTAAATGAAGGTGTTTATTATTAAAGGTGAAAAAAAATCCAAACCATCATGGCCCTGTGTGAAAAAGTGATTGCCCCCTAAACCTAATAACTGGTTGGGCCACCCTTAGCAGCAACAACTGCAACCAAGCGTTTGCGATAACGTGCAATGAGGCTTTTACAGCGTCCTGGAGGAATTTTGGCCCACTCATCTTTGCAGAATTGTCCTAATTCAGTTACATTAGAGGGTTTTCGAGCATGAACGGCCTTTTTAAGGTCATACCACAACATCTCAATAGGATTCAGGTCTGGACTTTGGCTAGGCCACTCCAAAGTCTTCATTTTGTTTTTCTTCAGCCATTCGGTGGTGGACTTGCTGGTGTGTTTAGGATCATTGTCCTGCTGCAGAACCCAAGTTCGTTTCAGCTTGAGTACACGAACAGATGGTCGGACATTCTCCTTCAGGATCTCTTGGTAGACAGCAGAATTCATAGTTCCTTTTATCACGGCAAGTCTTCCAGGTCCTGAAGCAGCAAAACAGCCCCAGACCATCACACTACCACCACCATATTTTACTGTTGGTATAATGTTCTTTTTCTGAAATGCAGTGTTCCTTCTACGCCAGATATACTTGGACACACACCTTCCAAAGAGTTCCACTTTTGTCTCATCGGTCCACAGAATGTTGTCCCAAAAGTCTTGGGGATCATCAAGATGTGTTGTGGAGAAATTGAGATGAGCTTTGATGTTCTTTTTGCTCAGCAGTGGTTTTCTCCTTGGAACTCTGCCATGCAGGCCATTTTTGCCCAGTCTTTTCCTGATGGTGGAGGCATGAACGCTGACCTTAACTGAGGCAAGTGAGGCCTGCAGTTCCTTGGACGTTGTTGTGGGGTCTTTTGTGACCTCTTGGATGAGTCGTCGCTGCACTCTTGGGGTAATTTTGGGCGGCCGGCCACTCCTGGGAAGGTTCACCACTGTTCCATGTCTTCGCCATTTGTGGATAATGGCTCTCACTGTAGTTCGCTGGATTCCCAAAGCTTTGGAAATGGCTTTATAACCCTTTCCAGACTGATAGATCTCAATTACTTTCTTTCTCAATTGTTCCTGAATTTCTTTGGGTCTCGGCATGATGTGTAGCTTTTAAGGATCTTCTGGTGGACCTTACTGTGTCAAGCAGCTCCTATTTAAGTGATGCCTTGATTGTGAACAGGTGTGGCAATAATCAGGCCTGGGTGTGGCTAGAGAAATTGAACTCAGGTGTGGACAGCCACAGTTATAGTATGTTTTAACAAGGGGGGCAATCACTTTTTCACACAGGGCCATGATGGTTTGGATTTTTTTTCACCTTTAATAATAAACACCTTCATTTACAAATTGCATTTTGTGTTTACTTGTGTTGTCCTTGACTATTGTTTAAATTGGTTTGATGTTCCGAAACACTTAAGTGTGACAAACATGCAAAGGAACAGGAAATGAGGAAGGGGGCAAACACTTTTTCACACCACTGTAGGTGCAATATGAAATTCCAAATATATTCTCACTAGAAATGCGCTATGTTTTACTTTAAAAGTAAGCTTTTCTCTACTATTGAGTCTACAGAATAAAGCTGTAAAAGCTGCACATTTTACCTAATAAGTGATTCAAATGTTTTAATGAATTGAAGGTCCTTGATGAAAGTGACATCACCGATAACAACGTGTGTAAAGCAGCAGATGTGTGACCTTGCATAGTTCCCATTATTTTTTCTAATTGTAGATTGTTTTTGTACAAGGTTTTGGAAAGCAAAAAAAAAATAAAAAATGAACATGGTAAACTCGTGTGAACCTTGAAAAACTGCTGGTGCTGTGCACAGGACAAGTACAGTGCCTGAAAGTCCAGCGTAACATTTACAGCAGCAAATAATTATAAAAGATGGATTTATTTTATAAAATACACCCTGTCACCAGAGAAAGCTATTTAAGAGATATGCTGGTCACTGAGTAGGTTTAGCTTACACTGGCAGAAGTGAAGCCAAATTTGAAGGGAAGTTCTTATTGTCATGTTAGCCATGAAATTAATTTAAAGTGGTTCTAAAGGCTGAAGGTTCTTTATCTTCATGCATTGTATACATGAAGATAAAAAAGACCTTCTATTTGCAGCTTTGTTGCAGATTCCTACCTTTTTCTTATTCTGAAGAAATCCCTGTGTGTTTGTCTGTATCCATGTAGGAAAGGTGAGTCTAATGGGAGTGGTTTCAGAATTATCAATCAGCTGTGCACCTGCAGGGCTCTTATGAGGAAAGCTGCTGGGCCTGCATCCCTTTAGATGTGATTTCCTGTTGGGAATATCTCACCAAAAGTGAAATTTTTGTTGCAGGTGATGCCTTAAATCTGGCAAGTCGGGTTAGTGCAGAATTCTGAGAAAATCAGTGAGCCAATCACACAAGCAGGAAATTGTTTCTGAGGGGTGTTCTGTACACATGGGACAGCACAAAGGAATAAAGAGACATAACAAAATTTATTTAATGTTGGCTATAATGGCCACGTGTTTATTAAGGGGTTACCCAAAATGAACAAAAATTATCTATAACAGCAAAATATTTAATCTTAAAATGACATAACCATAAATTATTTAATTTATTAATACTATCACATAGTCCATCCAGAAACTAAACTGGATGACAAACCCCCATGACAAAAATTCTAATATTTATATATAAGGAAGGGAGGGTAGGAGCAGCATGGGGCTCCATCTTTAGCGGGGTCTCCTCAGGCGGTGAACGGAGTGGGAAAGCCGCCGGCTTTTATAACCAATGCCCAGCTCAATCCCGCCCAATTCAACCAATTGGGACCCGTTCCTATGCCGCTCTACATTCTACCATCACCTGGAGCAACCTAAAGAGAATATAGAAGGGGGGGGGACCAGGGAAGAGAGGCAGCCCTCTGTACTGTCCCATGGAGCCCCGCATAAGTGCTAGGGGCTCAGTGATGGGAAAGCACAAAGGACTCAAGGATAACTGAATAAAGAGACATAACACAATTTATTTCATGTTGGCTATAATGGCCACAGCGTTTATTAAGGGGTTACCCAAAATGAACAATAATCATCCATAACAGCAAAATATTTCATCTTAAAATTTCATAACCATAAATGATTTAATGTATTAATACTATCATGTAGTGCAGCCCTCAAAATTTACACTCGCCTGCTCGCATTTTGCGAGTAAATTTTGAGGGCTGGCGAGGAAGGGCTGTCTGGGAGCGAGGGGGGGCGAGCACTGCCGGCCGGCGAGTCCCTTTTTCCAGTGCTCATGAAGGGGAAGACAGAGGACAGAGCCGGCCGGATGATATGAGCGCAGGGAACATAACTAGCGGCGCCGGCTTTGATTTAAATCGCCGTGTGTTCCCTGCGCTCGCTTTCACACACAGCCCCGCCCCCTGGTCCCGGGGAATTTGATAAACAGATCACCCGTCCAACCCGGGACGAGTGATGTGTATCAAAGTTCCCTGGCCAGGGGGCGGGGCTGTACGGGACGCCGAGCGGTGGGAACACACGGCGATTTAAATCAAAGCTGTTCCAGCATGTCCCTCGGTGCTCATATCATCCGGCCAGCAATGCTCTTCTTCTCTGCTCCCCTTCATTCAGGACACAGGTAGGCAGCATTGGTGGACAAGTGTTAGGCTGCACTGGTGTTAAAGTGTGAGGCTGCATTGGTGTTAAAGTGTTAGGCTGCATTGGTGTTAAAGTGTGAGGCTGCATTGGTGGACACGGGTGAGGCTGCATTGGTGGACACGGGTGAGGCTGCATTGGTGGACACGGGTGAGGCTGCATTGATGAGCATGGATAAAGTTGCTTAATTTGCATAAAACATTTAAGAGCAATTTCATGATATAATTTATGAGGCCGTGTTTAGAGGTGGAATTAGGGGCGGGGCAGGGCAGGGGTTGGGTGGGGAAACTGGTGGTGAGTAACCCTTGAGGCCTGGCTAGTAGCTCAGGACTTGAAATTTTGAGCCCTGATGTAGTGAACTGAACTGGGTGAACAATCCAGAACTGAACTGGGTGACAAACCCCACCAGCTGAAAGCCACTCAAAAACTGAGTGGCTGAAGCCCCCCAAACGCCGTGGCCTGCTCAATCATGTTTTGTAAGCATAGAACAAAAATGTCTAAACCAACATCCAACCTGAAATCGTCCTTTGTCCAAACCAAGATTGGTTTTGCAATTACTGATGGAAGTTCTCCTTTTGGCCCAAAATATAAAGGAATGTCCTACTATCCAAATGACACGCTTGGTAGAACCTAAGAAACATTTAACAATAACAAGATCAGGACGAACATACCATTTAATCCTATCACTAACGCCCCAATTTTTTTTAAACCATCATTAGAGAAACCAAGAAGGCTGGCTTCAGTAGCCACACCAAACCTGAAAGAATGTGAAGAGAAATGAAAGCCAGAAAGGTTAAGTTTTTTAAGGCAAAAAGACAGGACAGATAAAAACTGGAATCTTGTTAATGGGGACAGATTAATATGAATAAAAAATGAACCTGAAAAGGGGGGGGGGGGGTCGAGCAGAAAGATATTGAGTAACTCTAAAAACTGGACAGATGGTCTGAAAAGGAGCTCTATAAAGAGTTATCCAACCACCCTTCCCTAATTGGTCCATCTTGGATCTACAGAGAAAAATCTAAATCGAATCCTCTGTAACAGAGATGTCTAAAAACACTAAAAAAGAGGAAGAAGCTTTATTAGGTGCTGTGAGCTCCCCTATTCTAAACGCACCAAAAAAGGCAATGACGAAAGCCGTTCTGAACAGCAAAGTCTCGAACGAGGAAAAGCAAACTGATTCCAGTGTAGACATCAGTTTCACCAATAATTCTGATGAAATAGGGCATCTACTGTCAATAGCTGGGGAAGGTGATCACCCCGAGGGTCCCAGCGGGCAGTCAATGGGTAGAATCGGTGAACAGCTTACTTATACGCAAAAAACTCACGTATCAACACCGTAATGCTCTGAAAAAATTCTACTCAATGTGGTAACCTTGGTTAGACACCCCGGGTCTAGGCCCCACCCAATTAGTGAGAGATAGACTATTACAGATGTGAAATAGGAGCAGAGAGCTATGATCGAGGTGGGCTATGGGTTACAACCTACCATATGAAAAGCTATGTAAGCAGTGTCGTGTGGACATAATAAATCCGTAGTAAAGTTTATTCAATTAGGTTAAATTAGGTCCCTTGGGGACATAGTTACTGTTTCTTTTTCTTTTCTGTTCGTATGATTTTTCTTTTTTGTTTTTCCTGAATTACTTGCCCCTTCTGGGTACAAGGATGTATATCTCCTTATCTAACCATTAGTGCATACAGGTAATGCAACTCAGGCAAACATGTTTTCCTTTTTATCCCTATGTAACTAAACTGCAAGCAGTATTTTCATGTTGTACAACACCCGGATATTTTTATACCTGTCAATGTTTAAGCGTTTACAAAAGTGAAGGTAATTATACTTGCAATTTGTGTTACAAACCTTTCCTGAATGTATGTACACTTACTAAGTTTGCTTCAATAAACTTGTTTTCTGATTTAAAAAAAAATAGCTGGGGAAGGTCTCCTGAAACCTTTCAGCACTTGTTTGACTGGAAAAAAGGAAGAAAGAGCAGGAAGTCCAGACATTTTTAAAAAGAATAAGGGCAACCGCTAAAATATTAACCGAAACAGGACTAAGTTTAGCTTGAATTAGAGAGGAAACAAAGCGTATAAGCATTAAAGGGGTTGTAAAGGTTCATTTTTTATTTTCTAAATAGGTTCCTTTAAGCTAGGGCATTGTTGGTTCACTTACCTTTTCCTTCGATTTCCCTTCTAAATGTTTTTTTTCTTTGTTTTCTTGGTCTGAATTTCTCACTTTCTGTTCCTCATCAGTAAGCTGTTCTGGCTGACTAAACACCGCTCGGATAATGGTGTGAAGTTTACTGAGGAGAAACAGAAAGTGAGAAATTCAGACAAAGAAAAAAAACATTTAGAAGGGAAATCGAAGGAAAAGGTAAGTGAACCAACAATGCACTAGCTTAAAGGAACCTATTTAGAAAATAAAAAACGAACCTTTACAACCCCTTTAACTGAATTGAAAGAAAGATTAGAATCTGAACAAAAATGACACCATTTAAACCAGGCTTGTGAGTATTCTACCCAAGTTTTAGGAGCAATGGAATTCCTTAGATTTGCCTCGATTAGTCCCAAATCAGGACCCAGAGAAATTCTGGGCATGGGAATCCTTCTTGGTCCGCCTCTGGAGCGAGTTCCCGAAACCTCTGGAACTGCGAACGAGATAAGGAATCTGCGATCTCATTAGTAAAACCAGGGACATGCTTTGCTTTAAGCCAAATGTTAAAGGTCATACATTGAAAAACCAAAAAACAGAGTAATTTTATTACTAATTCAGATTTTTTCATGATAGACAGTTTACAGCAAAAAATACTCCTTTATTATCCGTATGAAGGATAACTGGTTTACTCTCAAAAATTTTTGGCCAAATAGTAATAGCCACTACCACAGGGAATAATTCTACTAAAACCAAATTACGGTTAATATCTGGTGACCTCCAAGACTCAGGCCATTCATTAGCACACCAATGACCATCCAGGAAGGCACTGAAACCAACAGAACTGGATGCATCAGTAAATAAGAGAATATCAAAATCTTTAACGAAATCGCTCTGCCATACCGCGCGACCATTAAAATTGATCATCCTCCTTGATAGGACAGGTAATAGAAACATGGGAAAGAGGATTTTTAAGCCCCCTAGTGGCTAGAGCAAATCTCAGAGAAAAGATTCTGGCTACTGTGATTACTCTAAATGCAAACGCGAAGAGTCCCATCAAGGACTGAACATCACACAAAAGAACCTTTATTCGTTACAAAAAATTTGAGATAAGTAACTTAATTTTTTATAATTTTAGACATTGGCAAATGGAATTCCATGGCGACTGAATCAATTGTGATGACCAGGAATTCAATCACTGTCACTGGGCCCACCGCTTTCTCGTGGGCTAGGGAAATGCCAAATGACTCACAGATGTTGAAAAAACAATCCAACATATCGGCACAAACTTGGACTTCAGATGGACCTATAAATAAAAAATCAACAGGAAGATTTCAACAGGAATTCCTTAGATGACGGGAGCAAGAATAAAATATCTATGAATGCTCCACGCCATATTTTTTTTTTTAATGGCGGTGGATAAATGATAGCCCTAGAGGAGACAACTCACAGGGGAGAGCCTCCTTAACCGCTTCCCGACCGCCTCATGTAGATATACGTCTACAGAATGGCACGGGCAGGCAAAAGCACGTACGGGTACGTCCCCTTTAATTTGCCTGCCCGGGGGGGGCGCGCGCGCACGGCGCGCTCGCGACCCGGTCGGGAGCTCCGTGACCACGGCCGCGGGACCAGCGGACCCGATCGCCGCTGGTATCCCGCGATTGGGTTACGGAGCTGAAGAACGGGGAGAGGTTTGTGTAAACAAACCTCTCCCCGCGCTTCCTACACTGACTGTCAGTGATCGGTGGTTCCCTGTCATCGGGAACGCCGATCAATGACGTCAGACGTACAGCCACGCCCCCTACTGTAAAAAAAACACAACACGTCACACTGACTCCTCCCCGCCCCCTAGTGGTTAACCCCTTCACTACAACTGTCATTTACATAGGAATCAGTGCTATTTAAATAGCATTGATTTCTGTATAAATGACAAATGTCCCAAAAATGGGTCAAAAATGTCCGATGTGTCCGCCATAATGTCGCAGTCACAATAAAAATCGCTGATCGCCGCCATTACTAATAAAAAAAAAAAATATTAATAAAAATGCTATAAAACTATCCCCTATTTTGTAAACGCTATAACTTTTGCGCAAACTAATCAATAATCGCTAATTGCGATTTTTTTTACCAAAAATATGTAGAAGAATACGTATCGGCCTAAACTGAGGAAAAAAAATGTTTTTTTATATATTTTTTTGGGGATATTTATTATAGCAAAAAGTAAAAAATATTGAATTTTTTTCAAAATTGTCGCTCTATTTTTGTTTATAGCGCAAAAAATAAAAACCGCAGGGGCGATCAAATACCACCAAAAGAAAGCTCTATTTGTGGGAAAAAAAGGACGCCAATTTTGTTTGGGAGCAACGTCGCACGACCGCGCAATTGTCAGTTAAAGCGACGCAGTGCCGAATCTCAAAAAGGGGCCTGGTCCTTTGGCTGCCAATTGGTCCGGGGCTGAAGTGGTTAAGACATGATTCAGAAACTAGAGCTTTAACAGGTAAAGAAAGTGTAGAATTTGAAACAGAGGCAGGCATAGTAGAAACAATATTGGGATTACTCAAAGGGTAAACACTTACTGGAGTGGCGGGGTTACCCTGTAAAAAAACAGCATTATCTGACATAGTTATACCACCTGAGCCACCGCCATTCCATACAGTACCAATATTATGAGATTCACTCAGTTTAGCAAGTACATTGGCTAAAGAACCAACTACTTTACCCAATTCAATAAAATGTAAATCATTTCTCTTACCAGAACTGCGGTCCACGCTAATAGGTTGCCCAGACATTGCCACCTTACTGGATATGCCCGCAGAAGCTAGCTGAGTTGATTAATTTCTGGCTCTGTTTGAGGAGCGTGACCTTGCCTGCTTTAATTGTTCTCTCACAGGAGAAGAGGGAGAATCTTCCCTTCTAAACCTCTTTCCCCTGTTACCTTTGCAACCTCCTTTTTGAGCAACAGGGGGAGCTCGGCGACTGCCATTGTCCATATCTTCAATGGGCACAGACTGGGCATGCTCCATATCAGCCGAAGCTAGGACTGCCTCTTCCTCCAGACACATCCTTAGCCACTCCGCCTCTCCACAGCTCTCGGCTTTGTGAATAAGACGGCACAGCAGCTCCTCCATGACACAGGTAATGCTGCCTGTAGCACCACGGGGCTCTGTCTTCAGTGGGGTCTCCTCAGGCGGTGAACGGAGCGGGAAAGCCACCGGCTTTTATAACCAATGCCCAGCTCAATCCTGCCCGATTCAACCAATCGGGACCCGTTGCTATGCCGCTCTACATTCTGCCATCACCTGGAGCAACCTAAAGAGAAGGGGGGGAGAACCAGGGAAGAGAGGCAGCCTTCTGTACTGTCCCATTGAGCCCCGCATAAGTGCTAGGGGCTCAGTCATTCTGCGTACAGAAGACCTCCAGGTAGCCATATTGCATTGCATTTTCAGAAAATTACAGAGCTGCAGATTGAAAAGGAAAGGCATCTTTTAATAGCATTCAATTACAACAGCACTTGTGTCGTAATTGTATTCGCTATACGTTTTTTTCTTTCTTTTTCCCAAATGAAAGTGGATTTACCCTTTAAAAAAACATTCCTTGCAAAATCAGCACAAGGAACATTACTCACAAACTACAGTATGTCATATGTCCCTTCTGCTGCTGTCTCCTTCTTTAGTGGAAGTCTTTGATTCCACCCTTCTACTCCCTTCACCTTAATCTTCCAATGCAGCAGGATTTAATTTAGCCCACAGTCCACAGAGCTGTGACAGGTATTCATCAACTATGCCCACCCAGCTCCTCCTTTCATAGAAACTGTGCTACAGCTGTTAGTATATCTAACACTCCCCTCCCCCCCAGACTGACCATGCTGCTTTCCAAATCTGCCCCGGTGATCATTTATCCAGAGTGGGGGCTACTCTAACACAGGTCGTCTGTTATTGGCCAGATCACCAGGTGAAAAAAATTAAAAAGGGAAAAAAATGCAGCCACCACATTTAATGATTAGAAAGCTGAAATATAATACATGTTTGGTTTTGGGTTTAACACAGCTTTAAGTAAATCATAGATCATACTCGCCCATATGTGTTAGTGGGATCAGTGAGTCTCCAGCTTCCCTGCCATGCATCGCTCCCCCACTTACCTTTCCATCACAAGCTCAGCCAGACTCAGACCAAGTTCTGTGCAGAAAAGAACAGTCACTGCATCGGCAGCCAGAGAGATTGGTAGAATGCAATGCCAGAGCAAGGTCATCCAGCACCAAGAGCAAAGATGCCAAACTGCCTCCCCTCCTCCTCATCATCCTCTGAAACTCTGTCATTACATACACTGGCTGCGGGTAGTGCATGCAGGTGCCAATGCATTGTTAACAGCACCCTAAATTCAGATTGCAAACGCACTGCGCTTGCAGGTACCAAATCAAAAGGTGCCGCAGTACCATACAGTTTGTGTAGCATGTTTTTTAAAAGTAGTGCATGCACTACTTTTTCTGCGTTCCAGTGTGATATGTGGCACATTCAAATTAATAGGCTTCAAAATCGCACCGCACATTCCCCTCTCGCTTACCTTTGAACCCCAATCCCCCTGATAATCCCTGCAAACCAAAACCCTTTTGCTAACCTCTGCAAAACAACTCCCCTGCTCACCTCCAAACCCCCCTCTCTGCTCACCTCCACTTCGCAAACCCCCCTCTCTGCTCACCTCCACATCCCAAACTCCTCGCTCTGCTCACCTCCACATCCCAAACCCCCCCTCTCTGCTCACCTCCACATCCCAAACCCCCCCTCTCTGCTCACCTCCACATCCCAAACCCCCCCTCTCTGCTCACCTCCACATCCCAAACCCCCCTCTCTGCTCACCTCCACATCCCAAACCCCCCCTCTCTGCTCACCTCCACATCCCAAACCCCCCTCTCTGCTCACCTCCACATCCCAAACCCCCGCTCTGCTCACCTCCACATCCCAAACCCCCCTCTCTGCTCACCTCCACATCCCAAACCCCCCTCTCTGCTCACCTCCACATCCCAAACCCCCCCTCTCTGCTCACCTCCACATCCCAAACCCCCCCTCTCTGCTCACCTCCACATCCCAAACCCCTCTCTCTGCTCACCTCCACATCCCAAACCCCTCGCTCTGCTCACCTCCACATCCCAAACCCCCACCTCCACATCCCAAACCCCCCCTCTCTGCTCACCTCCACATCCCAAACCCCCCTCTCTGCTCACCTCCACATCCCAAACACCTCGCTCTGCTCACCTCCACATCCCAAACCCCCCCCTCTCTGCTCACCTCCACATCCCAAACCCCCCTCTCTGCTCACCTCCACATCCCAAACACCTCGCTCTGCGCACCTCTACACCCAAAACCCCCCTCTCTGCTCACATACACTCCACTTTTTTCACCTCCACACCCCAATCTCTCCTCTCTATAAACTTTTTGTACCCCAAATCCCCCTTGTTGCTAACCTCCACACCAAAAACTCCCCTCTCTTTTCAACTCTGGACTTCAAACCCCCCTCTCTGTAAACCTCCCTCCCCAAACCCCATTCTGCTCACCTCCACACCCTAAACGCCTCTGTCTGCTCACCTCCACACCCCAAACTCCTCTGCCTGCTCAGCTCCACATTGGGAATACCCAATCACATGCCAGGAAAAAAAAAACTGAATTTTTTGCTTGCATATGATTGGATGATGGAAGTCAGCTAAGCTTAACCTCGTTCACCAAGCTCTGATCAACCTCCCTAGGCTCCACATGTGATGGAGATGGCTTTGTGGCACATTTGACATAGTTGTGGCAGCAGTGGCATGTGCTGGTCTGTCCATGTCAGCTACTCTTCTGAAGCTCAGTCTCAGACTGTTAGGAGGAAGCCCTCAGTAGTGGCAGTAGTCAATGGAGTGGAGTGAGGGGGTCACAGCGGGTGAGGGAGATGAGAGGCAAATCAACAAGTCGAGTCAGGCATGAATTAACTGCAATGTTCAGTGCAATATGGAAATATTAGTCAGTGCAAACATGCACACACACACAGTTATAAAAGTGAATCACATACTGGCAGAGCAGAGAAACATTCAAGTGTATTGGCATCTGACTCAAACAGTGAAAGAAAAAATTATTAAATGTTTATAATATTAGATTATATACTGTGGAGATGCGCCCCATCTCACAGGTGCAGACAAGCAACACATGCCTGATTTTGGCAGGGATGCTAATTGCACACCTGTGGGCTGGGTTCAAAAACATCCCAGGAAATGCAGTCAGGGCTCAGACTTGGAGACGGCTCCGCCCAGCAGACAGGAAGTCTGGCCAGGAGGTTGGGAGAGTTCCAAGAGGAAGAGACAGGAGCCTAAGACTGTAGGTGGCAGTCTGAAGCAGGCAGGTGTAGCCTGCGACTAAAGCAGCACGAAGCTGACAATGAGTAAGCCGGGAGGCTATCGTTTGGTTATGCAGTGATGGTGGAACCCCCTGCGAGGGAAGATTTCTGTTGATTTGAACTTTTTTCGTTTCCTTTAAATAAAAGTGGGCTGCCATGCCCTAAAACACAAGTCTGGAGTGGCACGTTTCTGAAAAATCGCATGCACCACTTGAATCTAATCACCCCGGATCGTCACAATTGGTGGAGAATGCGGGCACGGATGGCGTTGGTCCAGATCCTCGCATGCCGGAAACCGTGAGTGTCAGTGACTGTGTGTATTGCTGTTGCTGTGTGAAGCAAAGTGATGGGTACTGTGTCTCAGCTGTAAGGAGACAGTACGCAAAAAAAAAATTTTTGAAGGAACTCTGCATCTGTTGCTGCAAAGATGCATGTTGTTGCCCGTAGCAACAAAGGCAAGGTCAGGCGTGAGACCTATGGCCAATGGTGGAATGATCCTGATGAGAGTTCTGGCTGGTGGGCTCAAGAGGATTGTTACTGGAGAAGCTCTGCAGGGAGAAGGCAGTCTCCCATAGCAACCAGTGAAGTGTCTTCTGGACGGTGGGGCTCCTATGAAGAGGTGGCTCACTGTTTCCACAAAGAGGGCTGGGAAGCCCGAGAGTCTTTCATTTCACCCGGTAACCGCATGGGGAATTACAGCAGGAGAAAGCAACAGGCTGACTGGAAGTTCAAGAGGAGAGCGGTTGCCCGTAGCAACGCCTGTGATTCCAAGTCTGCAGACTGGGTGAGAAAGACTGACTATGTGACTGTGCACACGGGAGTGGAAGTGACCCCAAATGGGAGATCCCCTGTTTGTGCTAAAAAGGACTTGCCTTGCTGCAGTGTCCTGTTCAGTGGGGAGGCAAGGGTTAAAAAGCTTGAGGTCTGCAATGAAACTCCGTCTGCTCATGCTGATGAGGGTGGGGAACAGCAACATGGTGTGATTGAAAATGTGTTGCCACAATGCAGGATAAAACAAAGTGATGTGTTTAATGTTGAGGAGTGTAAAACTGATGAGAGCATTGTTTCAGATGCTGTTGAGCCTCTTGGTCTGTCCAGGTCTCATTGGGATGATGTAGTCCAACAGAGCAATACCTACAGGGATGATTTGGCCAAGAGACTAATAGCAATGCTGGAAGAAGCTTTTGCTGCTAAAAGAGTAGTGGATGCTATGGCTGCTGTGCCAGGAGAGGTGTCTGCAGAACAGCCTATAGGCCAAGATGCACGGGTTGTTGCAGAGACTAATCCTCTCATGACTGAAGGTCCCAGCGAGTGTAAACGCACAGCGGAAATTGTGTCCACAATGATAAAAAGGGAAAATGTGTATTTTGTGACAGACATGCTTAATGAAATGTTAGCATCATGGAGTGTACAGCCAATATATATCCTGCCGTCCTCTCCTGTGTTTGGAGAACTGGTACCATGGGGTACGGCTGATTGGCGCTGGATATTGCAGGCTGTACTGTGCAGAAATCGCAAATGCTTGAATAGCTTAATGCAATGTTTTGTATTGATGTGGAAAGTTGTCTCACAGTGTGCTGGATTGCGTCATACAAAGCTTGTGTATGACAAGCACTCTGGAGCCCTGTTAGACAAGGCAGAGGTATCGGAAATACCAGCGGTAACAGAAATGGTGAAAACTGGTGTGGAAAAAAGTGTTGTGCAAGAACAGTCACTGGTGGAGTGTTGGACAACAGGGGGCGATGTGAAACCGTGGGAAGGTCCCATAAAGAGTAACTGCTCCCCTGTGTGTGGTCCCTCCTCAGACACTGTCCTAGCAAGCGATGGGACCAGAGTTCCTGGTAGTGTTGAACTGGGTAATTTTGAGAAAGCGGTTGCCAGGGGTAACTATGCAGGTATCAGCGAACCTGAAACCCAAAAAGTGCTGGGTAAAGTTGAGACCGATGTCAAAGTAGGACCCCTACAGTTTTGGCAGAGTAGATCTGGGGGAGGTGAGAAATGTGAGCTCCCAAAAATTAGGAAGAAGTCCGCATGGAAGCATACCCGGAAAAAGAGGTGGGTGGAGTGCCCCTTTAGGAAGAAGGGTTTTGTATTTCTCCCTCCGGTGCGAAACAGGGGGGGAGGATATGTGGAGATGCGACCCCATCTCACAGGTGCATATAAGCAGCACATGCCTGATTTTGGCAGGGATGCTAATTGCACACCTGTGGGCTGGGTTCAAAAACATCCCAGGAAATGCAGTCAGGGCTCAGACTTGGAGACGGCTCCGCCCAGCAGACAGGAAGTCTGGCCAGGAGGTTGGGAGAGTTCCAAGAGGAAGAGACAGGAGCCTAAGACTGTAGGTGGCAGTCTGAAGCAGGCAGGTGTAGCCTGCGACTAAAGCAGCACGAAGCTGACAATGAGTAAGCCGGGAGGCTATCGTTTGGTTATGCAGTGATGGTGGAACCCCCTGCGAGGGAAGATTTCTGTTGATTTGAACTTTTTTCGTTTCCTTTAAATAAAAGTGGGCTGCCATGCCCTAAAACACAAGTCTGGAGTGGCACGTTTCTGAAAAATCGCATGCACCACTTGAATCTAATCACCCCGGATCGTCACAATACAGTAACCTCTATAGGAAGAATCAAACACGATTGTTTAACAAGGCCTTTCCAGCCATGCCATTTGATATAAATCACACCCACCTTTAAGCATGGTGCACACCCACCCAGTCTTCCCCCATCCAGATTTTGCAACTCTGCTAAACCCATGTATTAAATAATCGGTGATCCAGCAAATTCTCACTACAGTGTCAGTAGTATAAGGGCTCTTTCACACATGCGGACCGTATGTCCGTTTTTCAGCCATCCGTTTTTGGATGAAAAACGGACATACATGCATGTCTATGGGGTCAGGGTCGTCTTTAATATTGATTGGACCCTGGGCAAAACATTTCTTGCCCCCCCCCCCCCCCCCCCCGTGCAGTTTTGCCCTCCACCTGCTCTGCACCTGCGACATACAATAAATAGAAGCTAGATTCGAAATCAGTTTACTGAATCAGATCAGGCAGCTATTGCGATTGGTTGCCAGAGGTTACAGTGTATCATTACCGCTAACTGACTGGTTGCTAGAAATTACAGCACACATTACAGCTCACTGATTAGTTGCTAGTGGTTACAGTACATGATTTCTGCTTGTTGATTGGTTGCTAGAGATTACTGTGGATATGACCTCAGGGGGGAATGATATACATATCAATGCCGCCGACCGCCACTATTTAGATATGAATGCTGCCGCTATTTACATATGAATACCGGTAATTGACATGGGCAGCATTAGTAGCAGCACTTCACACTGTTATATTGGGACACAGCACAGGACTAAAACCTCAAGGGATGAGGGAATTTAAACCAGGACAGTTGGCAAGTATGAGGTAGCTGCTTTGGGCCCCACAACAATGACAGGGCCCAGGGCAGCTGCCCCTTTTGCCCTTAAAAATGGTCCTGTATGGGGTAGCGGGTGTCAGCGGATGAGCATCCGCTGACACCCACTATTGTCCGCCTCCGCAATTGTCCGATTCTGCAGGCGGAGGAAAACCCTATTTTTTCATCCGTCTGCAGAGCGGATCGGATGAACACGGACAGACGGTCCGTGTTCATCCGATCCCCCATAGAGAAGAGCGGAGAACTGACAGGGCGGTCCCTGCACAGTGTGCAGGGACCGCCCTGTCATCAGCCGGTTCAACGGGGAACAGCTGTGCGATCCCCGCTGAGCAGCGGATCTTCTTCACGGGCGGATCATTACGGATCCGCCCCGTGTGAAAGAGCCCTAACTGTGAACCACATTGTGGTGTAGCACCCTCCCAGGTTAAGGGTAGGTTGCTAGGTAAATTTAGTTTGGCTCTGCTGTAATCAGTGGAGTGGGGGGTTGATTGGTTAGAGCTGCTCAGATTTTCACAGGCTGCTGCTCTGTTACTTCCCCCTGTATTATGGAGATTTCTAGAACATAGTGGGAGAAAGGGCAGAGACTTCAGCCTGAATATTTATGGAACTTTGGCCAATATCTTGGGAAGTGTCCTCAGAAAGCGGGGGATAGCCCAAGAAATGGTCCAAAGCCTTAGTGCAGTATAGTAAAGCAGCATTCCAGGGTCCAGCTCGCCGGAGGAGACCCCTGTTGAAGGGGGCCTTGCCCTCCAGGGCAGTAGGCAGGCGAGATGGCCAGTTGAAGACATCAAGGTACCAGCTAGGATTTGCTGGGGGGCCTAAACAAAGAGCAATCACAAAGAGCAAGGAATCCAAGGGGTCAGGGGGAAGCTTATTGGGAGGAGAATCGGGAAGGAAGCTGTGGGAGAGAGCCGGAAGCAACCGATGAACCTGTGGCTGAGTGAGTACAAGATCCCAGTTCTGCAAGAGGGACCATGTGGTTCTTTAGTCTCTTGGAAGAGGACAGGTCACAGGCAGTAAGGAGATTCTGTGGGACTTTTGCTGGGAGAGTACAGCAAGAAGCAATGCAAGTACAGCCAAACAGGGGTGAAATACAGTCAGGTGTTGTATAAGTGCAGCTGGAGTTGTACAAGTTTTTCAAAAGTTGGGCAAGAGCCAGACAGAAAGTTAGCAGTCCTGTTAACTTCAAGTCTTATAATTCTGGGGTGTGCCATGCTCCCTATCCCCATTCAAGTTCCCCAATAAACTCACAAAAATAAATTCCTGGACTTATTTTTGAGCCAGCAGTTAAAAATGCTATGTAACTGGCTGTGTGCGCGCTAAAGGGAGGAATTAGGCCCAAACTACCAGAGGCTCTTTAGGGGGTGCGCTACATAACTGTCACCTCACCTTTACTGAGGGAACCTGCAGGCTGCAAATGCTGTAGGCTCTTCTAACAATGCCAATTGGTTGGCTTCTATGCTGTTCTCACTTTGTTCTGACTTCTGTTCTATTACTGATAGGCGGCGCACATGTTACGGGCCAGTCCAGAGACTGTTAATCAAGATGGCAGACAACAGTGTTAGTGCATGCATGGAACAGCTCCACAACAGACAATTGAGTCTGCAGGTAAAGTGGAGGGTAAGTGTTTTCTGGGAAAAACGTGGCATTATTCATGTGGATTTTCTACCCCGTGGTGCCACTATCAGCAGTGAATATTACTATCATGTTCTGAGTGTTCATACATGTCTGCAGAAGTAACAGGCTGGTTTGATCACTAAGGGCTTTCTGTTTCTTCAGGATAACGCACAAGATCATACTGCTCACCGCACTACATGCACGTTACAGCAACTTTGCTGGGAGGTATTACCACATCTGCTTTACAGCCCGGATTTACACCTGTTTGGACCCCTAAAAGAGTTCCTCGGAAGTCAGCATTTCAGTACTGATGACAAAGAGAAGCAGGCTGTCCTAGGATGGTTCAGGCGACTGACACATTTTTCTATGCCAAAGCTTTCCAAGCATTAGTTAAATGCTGAGAAAAGTGTATAAATGTAGCAGGGGAGTATGTCCAAAAATAAATGCAGTTTCCACTCCTTGAAATATGTTCTTTATTTATATAAACTAAAAAGTCCCAGTTTGCCTTGAATGCCCCTCCTCGTATATAATGTGTGTATGTATATGTATAGCGCTCTCTCTCTCTCTCTCTCTCTCTCTCTCTCTCTCTCTCTCTCTCTCTCTCTCTCTCTCTCTCTCTCTCTCCTGTCTCTCTCTCTCTCTCTCTCTCTCTCTCTCTCTCTCTCTCTCTCTCTCTCTCTCTCTCTCTCTCTATATATATATATATATATATATATATATATATATATATATATATATATATATATACAGTATATACACATCCACAGATTTATTGTGACTTCCCAACCATAAAGACCTATGATCTGAATGACATTTGTCGTAGGCAAATGCAATGTCATTCGTATACTTGTAAAAGAGTTGCCATGGTTCCAATTTGTGTCCTCGCCAACCCAATATGATCAGTTCTGAATGTTATGCTAACAATTTACACAGAGACATTTTTTTTTTTTTACCTGTGTACATTGTAGTGTTGAAAGTGAAAGTTTCCTTTAATATTTTTTTTATTTATTTCACAAGTAGGAAAAACAGTAATAAATACAGCATTACAAAATATCATACAGTGTCTTACAATATATAAACCTATTTACAGGGGGTCCCCGGGTTACAAACAAGATAGGGACTGTAGGGTTGTTCTTAAGTTGAATCTGTTTGTAAGTCGGAACAGGTAAATTTTTTAAGTGTAGCTCCAGCCAAAAAATCTATTTTTAAGTTTTTTAGATAACATAGAGAAGGGTTATCACCCCTGTAACATTTGTTTTGCTGTTTGTGCCCCTGTTCAGAAGATTTCACCTCACCTTCTGTCCCAATGACAATTGGATTTTGAAAATTTTGGGTTGTTAGGGAAGCATGGACTGGTGATAAAGCATCAGTGGAGACACCTTTTTCCCATATTAACTCTTACAGGAGAGAATTTCCCTTCCTAGGGGTAGATTTCCTCTCACTTCCTGTTGTCTCCCTCCGTTTGTAAGTAGGAGTCGTTTGTAAGTCGGATGTTTGTAAGTAGGGGACCCCCTGTATTGCTTTACCCTCCCTCTCTACCTCCACCCTCCCCACCTCACCCACAATACCTTAACATTATTTGTGCATGTAGTTCAATTAATTGCAAAGCCTCAGGGGAGGATAAAAGAGGAGCACTCCAAGATATAAAAAGCAGTACAGTAGGGTAGATTGACTATTGTCATCCACGGAGAAAGAATAAGAAAAAAGGAGAAAAATGTTTTACTCCTCACCATCCTCCTATAAAGGGCACCCCATCTCGTCCAGCCAAGGCTTCCACATTCTCTCAAACTTCCTGTAGTTACCTTGCCTAACAAGTACCACTTTCTCACTCCAAACTATTGAGTTAATGGTCTCAACCCAATTCTTCACCGTCGGGGGAATCTGTGCCTGCCATTTCTGTGCGATTAATTTTCTCGCCTGGAATAGGCATCTCAGCACTACTTCGATGGTGCCAGTCGGGGCTCTACCTTCCTCCAAGCTCCCTAATAGGCATGTCTTGGTGGCCGGTTCCAATGTGATCTTAAAAATTGTATTTATCATGTCTATTATCTCCACCCAGTATCTGAATAGCTTCGGGCATTTCCATACCATGTGGATAAAATCCCCTGCCACCTTACACCTAGGGCACTCATCATTTTGTCTCCCCCAATTTTTTTTAGGGGTATAGTAGACTCTGCATATTAAAAATAAATGAGATATTTTCTGTGAAGAAGAGATGGAAGACCAGTGGTCCTTGTTTCAAGATCCTGTCCCATTCTTCCATGGTTATTACCCCCACATCTCTCTCCCACCTCACTCTACTCTTGGCAGGTCCTACTCTACTTATTATTCTAGCTGCCAACTTAAAATATCATTCAGAAATTTGTCCTTTAGATGTATCTGGCTTAATTCTTTTTAGGAGAGTAGGGATCTGAGACCATTCAATTATCTGTGACCTAAACTGGACTTGGATGGCATGTCTAATTTGAAGATATTTAAAGAGGAAGTAAAGCCGTTTTTTTTTTTTAAATAGGAACCTGCAAGGCAAAGGCATAATGAGCTAGTATGCATAGCATGTTATGTGGGGCCCCCATTATCATCATTCTGTCGCTAGACTTCCCCCATCCTGTGGCTCCACAACCTGCTAGGTGTTGCAGCTGAGATGCCAAAAAGTAAGATCTCGGATGCGGAACCGCCATACCCCCTTCTTTAATCAATAACTGCATAGTTTGCAGGCCAATCCTAGATTGGCCCTTTTTCCAAATTAGTTCCCTAAAAAGGATTCTATTTTTTTTTAACCACTTTTGACTTATCCAAATCGGGGAGTTGTGGAGCAGGTATAATATCTGTGGTAGCCATATCATCTTTATTAGATTGCAACGTTCTGCCACAGATAGAGGAAGTCGACTCCAGATGTCCCCTTTTTGCTTTAATTTAGATAATAATGGGGCTAAGTTGTTAACATACTGATTTATATCGCTCGTGATCCAAACACCCAGATATTTCAATTATGCCACTATTTTTAGATGGGGGTTCCCGACGATATCTGGTTACCAAGTGGGTCGACCGGTAAC
This sequence comes from Lithobates sylvaticus, assembly GCA_028564925.1. Lineage (NCBI taxonomy): Eukaryota > Metazoa > Chordata > Amphibia > Anura > Ranidae > Lithobates > Lithobates sylvaticus. The sequence continues at coordinate 153,614,628 of CM053030.1, forward strand.
AGGGATGATTTCTCCCAATTGATAACCAAACCAGAGAATCGTCCAAACTCCCTCACCATTTGTATCGCTGCATTTAACCACTTAAGCCCCAGACTAATTTGCACCCAAAGGACCAGGCCCCTTTTTGCGATTCGGCACTGCGTCGCTTTAACTGACAATTGCGCGGTCTTGCGATGTGGCTCCCAAACAAAATTGGCGTCCTTTTTTTCCCACAAATAGAGCTTTCTTTTGGTGGTATGTGATCGCCCCTGCAGTTTTTATTTTTTGTGCTATAAAAATCCTCAGTTTAGGCCGATACGTATTCTTCTACATATTTTTGGTAAAAAAAATCGCAATTAGCGATTATTGATTGGTTTGCGCAAAAGTTATAGCGTTTACAAAATAGGGGATAGTTTTATAGAATTTTTATTAATATTTTTTTTTTTTACTAGTAATGGCGGCGATCAGAGATTTTTATTGTGACTGCGACATTATGGCAGACACATCGGACATTTTTGACACATTTTTGGGACCATTGTCATTTATACAGAAATCAGTGCTATTTAAATGCACTGATTCCTATGTAAATGACAGTGGCAGTGAAGGAGTTAACCACTAGGGGGCGGGGAGGAGTTAGTGTGACGTGTGTGTTTTTTTTCACAGTAGGGGGCGTGGCTGACGTCTGACGTCACTGATCGGCTTTCCCGATGACAGGGAACAGCCGATCAGTGACAGGCAGTGTAGGAAGCGCGGGGAGAGGTTTGTTTACACAGACCTCTCCCCGTTCTTCAGCTCTGTGACCCGATCGCGGGACACCAGCGGCCGCGGAGCTCCCCATACGCGCGACCTCACTGCTAGGCAATTAAAGGGGACGTACCTGTACGTGCTTTTGCCTAGCCGTGCCATTCTGCCGACGTAAATGTGCAGGAGGCGGTCGGGAAGCGGTTAATGAAGTTTTAACATCTCCAAGAAAAAACAGCATGTCACCCGCAAACAGTGCTATCCTGTCCTCTTCTGTCTGTCTCTGGGACCCCTGTATATCTGGCATAAATCTAGTCATAATTGCTAGTGGTTCCATCACAAGCGCAAACAATAAAGGGGACAAAGGACAACCCTGCCTCGTCCCTCTCTCCAACCTGAACAATTCAGAGTATTCATTATTTATTTTTATTTTTGCCTTTGGTTCGCTATAGAGTATTTTCACCCATCTAATAAAGGAGGGGCCAAATCTGAATCTTTCTCCCTCCATAGGTAATCCCATTGTAGGCTATCAAAAGCCTTAGCAGCATCCAAGGCCAATATGACCCTGTAGCCCATATTATCTGTTGGAATCTGCATATTTAAGAAGACTCTTCTGATGTTGATGCTTGTTGACCTATTGGGAATAAAACCTGACTGATCAGGGCATATAAGATTTTGAATACATCCGTTTAAACGGGTTGCTAGCACTTTAGCCAAAATGTTTACATCTGTACATAATAGAGAAATTGGACGATAAGAAGAGACGTCCAAATGATCCTTTCCCTCCTTTGTGTATTACGATAATAGTGGCTTCCGACATTGAGGTGGGGAATTTCCCATTGACCAAAGCCCATCCCAATGTCTTCAGCAATTCTGGCAGCAGGACCTCTCCATACCGTTTATTTCTATTGGGAGCCCATCTGGGCCTGGCGACTTTTGATTGGACATCCCAGCCACTGCTCGCTGTAGTTCCTCAAGTGTCACCGGTGCTTCTATATCCATTTTGCACTTCTCTGACAAGGTTGGGATTGTTATTCCCTGAAGAAAACCATCCATTTTTTCACTCTTAGCTCCCCTGGTAGATTTGTAGAAGGACTTGTAATATTCACTAAATGTTTGTTTTATCTCTGTCCCATCTATGGAGATCTCTCCACTTGGTGTCTTAACCACCGAAACAGTGGAGGAGGGGTATTAGGTCTAATCAACAGGGACAGCATACGACCCGCTCTCTCTCCCTCTCCAAACTGACACTGTCTCTGAAATATGTGTTTGTTCTCTGAGCTTCTTGTAATGGCCATTTTATACATTTTTTGCTTATCTAGCCATTCCTTTTGCCTACCTGGGGTTGGATCTTCGACATATCGCCTATCTGCCAATATCGCCTCGTTCCGGATGTCTCTTTCCTGCTCCCTCAATTTCCCCTTAGATCTTGCCACTTTTTGGTTCAAGAGACCTCTAAAATAGGCCTTCAAGGAGTCCCAAACCACTCCAGGTGATGCCGTACCTGCATTAATTTGTACAAATTCATGCAGTCTGGTTACCACCTCTCCAGGGTTGCCAATCAATTCCAGCCAACAAGGTCTGATTTTCCATTCTCTTGGATGGATTTTACTCCCTGTATTCATTGTCAGCACAAGTGGGGAGTGGTCTGACACTCCTTTTGGACCATACTCTATGTTCCTTACCAAAAATATTGCTTCCCTATTCCCTAGGGCCATGTCGATTCTTGAGAGAGTAAGGTAGGAACTTGAAAAACAGGAATATTGTCGTTCCTGCGGGTAGCGCATTCGCCATATGTCGCTCAACCCCATTTCCTCCCAGGAATCGAGACAACCTCTCCTCTCCTGCTGTATTAAACCTTTTTCCAGGCGGAAATCTATCTAGGCTCTTATCGAGGACTACATTGAAATCTCCTACCGCTATTACTGTAGTTCCCTTTCTTATCCAGTGTAAACTCCACTAATATATGTAAAACCTCCAGCTTAAATGGGGGGGGGGGGGTATAAATATTCGCCAGCACATATGGTTTATTCTCAATCAAGAAAAACAAAAAAATATATTGGCCCTGTTCATCAATACAACTCTCTCTGCAGGAGAACATCACTCCTCTTCCAATCATTATGCTCACCTCCCTTGAATAGGAGGAGTGGACAGAATGATATTGAGCTTGGAATTTCTGGTTACGAAGTTGTGCCACAGTGGCACTGGTCAAATGGGTCTCCTGCGGGCAGAGTAGACCGGGCCCACTCCCCTCCAATGCAGACAGGACCGTGGCTCTCTTAGTTGGATCCCCTAGGCTTCGGACATTCCAGGAATTTATACTAAATGTTTAATTTTGCATGGAACAAGTATCAAAAATCAATTTAAAAATGAAAAGGGAAAAAAGAGAGAAAAAAAAGAAAGAATAAATAAATATAAAATTTAAGAAAGTAATCGGTCTATCAGTCCCGCTCTCTCCCCTCCACCCTAAATCCCTTCTCCAATCTATGTGTTCCTCACCCCTCCCATATCCCACCCCTCTCTTTTATTTGTGCCATCTGTCATATTAATATTTGTGGTGTGTGCTTCTTCCCCCCCCCCCCCCACTTTACCCTTATCCCCCTCCAACCACCTCCCTCCCTCCCCCTTCCTGCCCAACTAAGGGCTTCACCTGTGACCTTTCCATACCTCCCCCACCCTTCCCTCCTCACATTCCAAGCCAGTGGTATTGACAATTTGAGTGCAGAATGTAACCAATGTGGGAGCCTCATTTTGTATCTTATTCCCATTCTTATATACATCTATAAAGCTGTCCTAAAGTAAAATGTAAACCTTCACTTTTGTTATGTAACATAAAAATCACACCTATGTGATATCCTTTAATCAACAGACTTTGAAGGTAACATTTTTGTGTATACATCTAGGGTTGCGCAAATTATGTAAAAGCTGTGTGTTAAGAAGAATTAAAGGAAATGTTTTTTTCCACATTTTCACAATTTTTTTTCTAATTAAACCTTAGCTTATTTTTTTTACTTTTTTCTTTGTATGGTTTGTAATTATTTATATATTTGGGAACTGAGATATTTGCCCAATACATATGCTGTGCTTCCTGCTTTTAATTCTGCACCATATATGCTTCACGACACCTCTCTGTGGAGTTCTAATTACCTTAAAATACATATGATATGACAACCAGAGGGAGAGTTTACAATAAAATAACCAAATTATAGAACAGCAAGCATGAAAAAATAATCAAGTGATGTAAAAAATGACATAAAAGTAAAAAAATTACGTAAAGTTAAAAATTACAGTCATAATTCAAAATGTGTACTAAAAATACAGTATGGTATCCCTTTAAGTGAAAAGTTAATAACCTGTGTTGTTATTAGTTCCAAATGTTTAATTTATAAAAAATAAAATAAAATCTCTGTAAAGAATATGATGAAGCCTACTGGACAAATGTCCTAGTTCTGTATACCAGATACCAGCTAACCTTTGAACACAATGCATTCCCTTCCAACTGAGAAGTCCCTGACTGGTAGGTAGGGATGAGCCGAACACCCCCCCGTTCGGCTCGCACCAGAACCCGCGAACGGACCTAAAGTCCGTGCGAGCTTTAGAACCCTATTAGTTATAATGGATGCGAACGTTCGAAATTAAAAGTGCTCATTTTAAAGGCTAATATGCATGTTAATGTCATAAAAAGTGTTTGGGGACCTGGGTCCTGCCCCAGGGGACATGTATCAATGCAAAAATTTTTTTTAAAAACGGCCGTTTTTTCAGGAGCAGTGATTTTAATAATGCTTAAATTGAAACAATAAAAGTGTAATATTCCTTTAAATTTCGTACCTGGGGGGTGTCTATAGTATGCCTGTAAAGGGGCGCATGTTTCCCGTGTTTAGAACTGTCTCTGCGCAAAGTGTCATTTTTGAAAGTAAAAAAGCTATTTAAAATCACTCGCGGCTAATGTTAATTCACGGCTCCCGTAACACAGAGAACAGTGATTCATTGAAACTCATTCATAAAAAAAAGTCATTGATAAAAAAAAAAAAAAAATGAAAAAAAAAAAAGCGTCGGGGTCCCCCCAAATTCAATAACCAGGCCCTTCAGGTCTGGGATGGATATTAAGGGGGATCCCAGCCAAAAAAAAAAAAAAAAATGGCGTAGGGTCCCCCTCAAAATCCATACCAGACCCTTGAGGTCTGGTATGGATTTTAAGGGGAACCCTAGCCAAAAAAAATGGCGTGGGGTCCCCCTCAAAATCCATACCAGACCCTTATCCGAGCACGCAACCTGGCAGGCCGCAGGAAAAGAGGGGGGGACGAGAGCGGCCCCCCCTCTCGCCTGAACCGTACCAGGCCACATGCCCTCAACATTGGGAGGATGCTTTGGGGGTCTAAGACCCCTAAAGCACCTTGTCCCCATGTTGATTAGGACAAGGGCCTCTTCCCCACAACCCTGGCCGGTGGTTGTGGGGGTCTGCGGGCGGGGGGCTTATCGGAATCTGGAAGCCCCCTTTAACAAGGGGACCCCCAGATCCCGGCCCCCCCCCTGTGTGAAATGGTAAGGGGGTACAAAAGTACCCCTACCATTTCACCAAAAAAGTGGCAAAAATGGTAAAAAGGACAGGAGACAGTCTTTGACAATTCCTTTATTAAAATCTTCTTTCTTCTTTCTTCATCCTTCGGATTCTTCATCTTCTCCTTCCTTCATCTTCTTCCATCTTCTTCTTCCATTTTCTTCTTCCTCCGATCCGCTTCTTCTTGCGCTGGTCTTCTCGTCCTTCTCGTCCGGCATCTTCTTCCGTCGGCGTCGGCGTCGGTGTCGGTGTCTTCTTGGGCCGCTCCGCGCAATGGGAGGCTCCCGCTGTGTGAGGCTCCGCTCCATCTGACAGGTCTTTTAAAACGGAGGGCACCTGGTGACCCCGCCCCCCTCTGACATCATGGGGAAAGCCATCATGGAATTCCCCATGACGTCCCTGTGCGTCAGAGGGGGCGGGGTCACCAGGTGCCCTCCATTATAAAAGACCTGTCAGACGGAGCGGAGCCTCACACAGCGGGAGCCTCCCATTGCGCGGAGCGGCCCAAGAAGAGACAGAGACGCCGACGCCGACGCCGACGGAAGAAGATGCCGGACGAGAAGGACGAGAAGACCAGCGCAAGAAGAAGCGGATCGGAGGAAGAAGAAAATGGAAGAAGAAGATGGAAGAAGATGAAGGAAGGAGAAGATGAAGAAACCGAAGGATGAAGAAAGAAGAAAGAAGATTTTAATAAAGGAATTGTCAAAGACTGTCTCCTGTCCTTTTTACCATTTTTGCCACTTTTTTGGTGAAATGGTAGGGGTACTTTTGTACCCCCTTACCATTTCACACAGGGGGGGGGCCGGGATCTGGGGGTCCCCTTGTTAAAGGGGGCTTCCAGATTCCGATAAGCCCCCCGCCCGCAGACCCCCACAACCACCGGCCAGGGTTGTGGGGAAGAGGCCCTTGTCCTAATCAACATGGGGACAAGGTGCTTTAGGGGTCTTAGACCCCCAAAGCATCCTCCCAATGTTGAGGGCATGTGGCCTGGTACGGTTCAGGCGAGAGGGGGGGCCGCTCTCGTCCCCCCCTCTTTTCCTGCGGCCTGCCAGGTTGCGTGCTCGGATAAGGGTCTGGTATGGATTTTGAGGGGGACCCCACGCCATTTTTTTTTGGCTAGGGTTCCCCTTAAAATCCATACCAGACCTCAAGGGTCTGGTATGGATTTTGAGGGGGACCCTACGCCATTTTTTTTTTTTTTTTTTGGCTGGGATCCCCCTTAATATCCATCCCAGACCTGAAGGGCCTGGTTATTGAATTTGGGGGGACCCCTACGCTTTTTTTTTTGTTTTTTATTAATGAATGACAGCTCTCTGTGTTACAGGAGCCATCAATTCATTAGCCGCGAGTGATTTAAATAGCTTTCTTCCTGCAAAAATGACACTTTTTTGCAGGGAAAGTTCTAAGCACAGGAAACCTGCCCTCCTTCACAGGCTACCTATAGACACCCCCCAGATGTGATACTGCAATGCTGTTCTAACAGCATGCACACACATATCCCCAGAAATAAAGAACATATTGTTGTCAGCAGTCAGCAGCACACTGACACGCTGACACTGTGAGTGAAACATAATATGCGAGGCCGCCGCCGCGGCGGCCTCTTATACCGTGGGGCGTGTATTAAAGCCCCTGAGCTATAATTGGCTACAGGCATCCTGCCTGTAGCCAATTATGGCTCTCCTCGCTGCCGGCGCTGTGATTGGCCAAGCATGCGGGGTCACAGTGCATGCTTGGCCAATCATCAGCCAGCATTGCACTGCGCGGGCCGCAATGCATTGCGGGGCCGCTCGCATCACACGAATTTGATGCGAGCGGTCCCAATAGTTCTGGGCTCGCCGAGCGAGCGAACACCCGGTGCTCGATTCGAACATGGGTTCGAATCGAACACCGGGCTCATCCTTACTGGTAGGTAATGAGAGGTCATCTTCAGTGCATGTACTGCTGTAATGATACACCATGATCCTGATATGTTGTACATTTTGCTGATGATTTTTGCTCTGTGCACAGTTCTGAATTAGTCAGTGATTTGCAGAACACATAAAGAAAATGAAAAAATATTTCCATACATCCACATTCTATTTAGCAGGCACAATACAATGACTGTCAAACATGAGTCATTATTAGCTCTCTTTTCCAATGTATTGCATGTACAACTAGTTAGCAATTCAACAAGCATGTCAACATCTCTTATTTTAGTAATTAGAATGAAACTAGCACATACTCAAACAGAAGCCTATAAAAAGCAAAGACTGTTATCGTGTACTGGATGGAGCGGAGGTGAAGGAAACAATGAGGCTTTAAGCAAGTGGAGTGGTTATCAGATTGCCATCATGAAACAGGAATCATGCTGCTTTTTCTCCACACATGTGAGTAAAGCAAGGTGTATGGTACCAGGCTGTGCTATAGACAGTCCTTGTCTCCGTCTGTTTGAACGGCATATTGACTTAGGGCGGAGTTACAGCTCATGAGATGTGACTAGGCTGTTACCTTAGCTTCTGATAACCATAAATCATAACTTTTGTCACAAACCTCTTTGTTTCTGCCACTGTTGCTGTTTTGTGCTTCTTGTTCTATTACAGAATGCAGGTGCTACATTTGTTCATTAGGTAACTATTCTTCATTGAGGGAAGGAAGTAAAGAACAATGATTGTCTAACATGCTTGGAAACATGGCACGTTGGGGTGAATTCTGTATAGAGATGAGGCTGGGGTTCATTGCTACCATGCATTCAAGGTAAACTCTTTTGGGTTCACAAGTTGTGGCCCACTTCTGTGCAGATTCACCAACAATTTTTTTTTTTAAACGTTAATGAACTATGCACTATATGACCTTTGAATTATGGCCAACAGGCTTAGAGGGACCAATAGTGGTTGTTTTAAAAGAAAAAAAAAGCCAGCCCTACTATAAAAGGGGGTCACAGAGCAGTAAATTAGAAGCTGTTTTATGAAAATCATAGGGAACCCTGACAAACTGCATAGTGGGAGATTAGGGTCAGCTACAAAAGTGTACTTTCATTTTGATGGCTAGCTCTTTGGGTAATAAGCCTTCCTTTTTTGTTCTTACTGTTGGGGACATTTTTCATCCATCATTTAATTCTGTGAATAATTTAAGGCCAGTGGTAACCTATAGCATTTTTTTTTTTTTTTTTGCAAGACTTCACTTAAAAAAAAATGGGCTTTTGTTTCAGGGTTTGGTATTTGGAGGTTTTCATTTATTTCAGGTATATATTGTTTTTTTCTCTAACAATGTTTTTTAAGTTTTGTGGAAAAGACAAGGAGGGGGAAAACGGTACATGTAAGTGAACAAACATGCAACAATTGTGACTGTATCATATTGACACAAGGTCCATAAACACTAATACATAAAGACACACGAAGGGCATTGGTTGTAGACCATATGTCAGATAACACAATGGAATATGAAAATAGAAGAGTCCAACAGTCCGCTAATGTCCCCAGTGACATGGCCTGCTGAATTGTGGACCAGTCCTCTGGAAGGGAAGAGAGACGGATCTCAGCATATGGGCAGCAGTAGGACATTAATATCGTCAGTGTGAACTGAGCCTGTCGCAGGACTGACAGACGATGTCTGAGGTATGAAATAATATTACAAATGCTCTGTCATAAAAAAAAAGGAAAATGTCAGTTGGCTAAAGTAATGGTCTCGTCTTGGATTATGCGAGGACCATCAGTAAGATACTTCTAAAGAGGAAATGGGTAAGGGAAAAAAAGGGAAGGGGAAGGAACTTGGGCCAAGGTCCTATTACATATGCATGGGTGTTGGAAGAACCAGGGAAAATAAGAAAAAGAAGAGGGGGGGGGAAGGAAATTGAGAAATGAAATGGAGGCGTAGTGGGAGCAAAAGAGACAGTACAGGCACCAGATTGAATAAGTGAGGGTGGGGAACCCCTGAGGCCACCCAAATAGGCCAAGAAACAGCCCTCAGTTCCTGTTACAGGTCCAGGAGACTCCCCATGGCTGGGAAGGACAAAGAGTAATCAAGCCATGGCTGTTTTTAGTAAATTCGTTTCTCGTTAATGAACATGCCCTGAATGCAATTCCTAACTTCAGGAAAGTTGAGGGTATGACTTTCATGGCCAGGCAATTGTCTGTTTTGTTGCCACAAAGATAAAGGCGATCAGATTTCTATCACAATGCCAAACATCTTCAATGGGCTTGTGCAAAAGAGCTTCTAAGTGGCATATGCATAGGTTAAATTAAAGGATCATATTTATCATCGTGTATACATGGATCCAGACATTTCACATTGGGACACACCCACCAGGTGTGTTTCATATTATCCAGTTCTGGGCAGCCACTGATACATGTGAAAGGAAATGAGGGAAGGCCTTTAGCAATTCTGTCAGGAGTAAAATACTGCCAAGATAATACTTTGAAACAGGGGCTGACAACTCATGGGGCCCCCTGTATCCCCGCACACACGCTAGCCACACCTACACAAAGCCCCACCTACATAAATCATGGGGCACATCACAGGGCATGGGGTGCACAGCAGGGCACATCATAGGGCACAGGGAACATCTAGGGGTACCCAGCAGGGAACAACACGGGGCATGGGGCACACAGTAGGGCACATCACAGGGCACACATGAGGGCACATCATGTGGCATAGGGCACATCAGGGGGTACACAGCAGGGCACTGAGAACATCAAAGGTCATGGGGCACATCACAGGACACACAGTAGGGCATATTACGGGGCACATCACATTAGGCTGTACACAACAAGGCACATCACAGGGCATGGAGCACACAGTAGGGTACATCAAGGGCTACACAGCAAATCACGGGGCACATCACAGGGCACATCAGGGAGTACACAGCAAAGCACGGGGCACATCAGAGGACACATCAGGGAGTACACAGCAGGGCACAGAGCACATCACAGGGCATGGGACACACAGTAGGTGACATCACAGGGCACACAGTAGGGAACATCATGGGTCACAGGGCACATTAGTACACAGCAGGGCACATCACAGGGCATGGGACACACAGTAGGGCACATCAGGGAGTACACAACACATCACAGGGCATGGGGCACACAGTAGAGCACATCGCAGGGCACACAGTAGGTCACAGCAGGCGGTACACAGCAGGGCATGGGGCAAGCAGTAGGGCACATCAGGGGGTACACAGCAGGGCACATCACATGGCATGGGGCACATCACAGGCCACGGGTCACACAGTAGGGCAAATAGCAGGGCACACAGCAGAGCACTGGGATCCTCCAGACTCAGCACAGTGTCTCTCAGGGCAGCCATCGGGGGGACACAGGGGGACATTGTGGGGGGCAGCACCGTGGGGAGTGGAGGAAACAGGGGGACACCATGGGGGATGGAAGACACAGGGGGACACAGTGGAGGACACAGGGGGACACTGTGGGGGGTGGAAGGCACAGGGGGACACCGTGGGGGGAGAAGAAGCAGGGGGAGACAATGGGGGGGTTGGGGTGGAGGGCACATGGGGACACTGTGGGTGGGGGGAGGGCACAGGGGGACACCATGGGGGGAGAAGACACAGGGGGACACTGTGGGGGTGGAGGACATAGGGGGACACTGTGGGCAGGTGGAGGACACAGGAAGACACTGTGGGGGGGGGGGCACAGGAGGACACCATGCGGGGGGAGGACTTGGAGGGTATCATGGGGCCTCCTGCGGTTCCGTTGAGGCCCGGGCTCCCTACACCTGTACTGGCTGCCGTGCCGCCCGCTCCCACCACCGCGATGGCGGCCACAGTACCTCCAGACTCCAGTAAAAAAAAAAAAACAGCACCTCACCCGATGCCTGAATACCTCTCACAGCACGCTGCTCCCCGCTGGCCCCTCCTCTCTTCTCGTCCGTCCCAGGTGATGTCATGTACAAGCATCTGGGGTTGACGTGGACTGGAGGGAAGGAGGAGTCGGCAAAGAGCAGCGCGGTGTGAGAGGTATTATTACAGCCGCTTCCTGAAACCCTGCTAAACTGCATGTATTGCGGATGTAGAGCCTCTCACAGGCCCCCTAACGGCCCGGGCCCTTGGGCAGCACCCAATGGGTCAGTCAGCCTCTGCTTTGAAAGAATTCTCAAGCGCTAACACATTGCGGGAGCTTTTCAACAGTGCCGCTCAGATGTTACACAATTTCTGGGTGCTATTGAGATCCAGCTCCCATCTAGCACAATAGAGAAGGGGTTGGCTTAAAAATTTGCTCAAGATAGGGGTGCAGAGCAGGGAAACCAGCTTGCACGTGGATGAAAATGATTTGCATCTAGTTATAATTTTAGGTTAAGCAGCTTATTTTTCTTTTGCTGCAAGGCAATATTTTTTAGGTTTTTGATTGTCTTTTGGTTCCAGAGCCATTAAGGAGCCACGGCATTCACAAGTGCCCTATTCATGCATAAAATTAACTAATTTATGAAAATGTGCTTGTTTAATAATTAAAGTTGGCATATCAAAGACCTGCCTGAACCACCAAGCTGATCATTCTGCAATGTCCTGGGTACAACATCTCATAAAAATATTCTTACAAACGTAAAAGAATTCAAACCAATTGGATATAGACTTCAAGCAGGTCTGTGTCAGAAAAATAAGCTATCTCTCAATGGGATGGATGGTTTTATCATGAAAGATTCCCAGAAATTTGGTTGTAGGGGGAAGGATATTGGACAGTACAGGGGGTCCCCGGCTTACAAACATCCGACTTACAAACGACTCCTACTTACAAACGGAGGGAGACAACAGGAAGTGAGAGGAAATTCACCCCTAGGAAGGGAAATTCTCTCCTGTAAGAGTTAATATGAGAAAAAGGTGTCTCCACTGATGCTTTATCACCAGTCCATGTTTCCCTAACAACCCAAAATTTTCAAAATCCAATTGTCATTGGGACAGAAGGGGGGGGGGGGGTGAAATCTTCTGAACAGGGGCACAGACAGCAAAACAAATGTTACAGGGGTGATAACCCTTCTATATGTTATCTAAAAAACGTAAAAATAGATTTTTTGTCTGGAGCTACACTTAAAAAATGTACCTGTTCCGACTTACAAACAGATTCAACTTAAGAACCAACCTACAGTCCCTATCTTGTTTGTAACCCGGGGACCCCCTGTACTGGGTATTTTGCTGTTGTGTAACTAAATAGTAGTGTTTTTTTTTTTTCTTTTTCTTTTTTTTTTTTTCATAAGAACAGCATATTGCCAAAATGCAACAGATTCAGTCCTGCACTAGAAAAGGGCAATAGCAGCATGAAAGTATGAATATGACTGGTTACTTATACGGTAATACATACAGTCTTTACCAAAGAATTGCTGATAAATAAGGCTCAGTATCTTTTAGGTTGAAAAGTATCTTTTAAATAGCATCTATTGTCTAGAAAGTACATATATATAATATATATATATATATGCAATATATAATAATGATGACAGAATAATCCTGAAAGCATATAGATCTAATACATTGATTCAGAATATATAGCCTATGACAGTGAGGCTGGTACAGAGTTGCAACTCCCAGTGAGCTCTGCCAGATAAAACAAAATTAAATGATTTTCAACAAACTGACAGGAGTTTTCTCAGGTCAAAATAAAACTTTTGTAATAAAGTTTCTTATAAATAAATATTTCTATTATCCTATACACACTGAACTAATTCTAGGCATATTTATAATCCAGTTGAGTTATACTAAGGGACACTGCATAGTGACATTACCTTTATTCATTTAATATTTGTAATGGAAAGACATATGAGTGCACTCAGCTCATGAAGGTGCAATCCTTTCATCAATGTTCTTCATTGAGGTGCAATCCTTTCCATGACAAATTTTACAAAAAAACAATAAACTAGATATTCCACTTGATATGAGCTAAATGCAAATAGATTCATTAGCTTACTGATTAGAAGGAAGAGAGTTTTCCTACCACAATCTCCATTTCATCCTCTAATGTGACCATTGCAAGAGCGAACATAAGTGTTTTTAGATTTAGAGAAAGAAAGTCTGGGGAGTTAGGAAAATGTTGCTATGAGGAGAAATGTACTGGAGTCAATTGGAAAAGCAAAATTTGGGTACTTTTTGTTGGGTTTTTAAGGGTGCAACAAACTTTAAGTGGCTGTTAAGGGTTACTTTTTTTTCAATTCTTAAATTTTCATCACAAGTCAACAGTACAGAAAAGGGAAGAATATGCATATATAACTGACATGTGCATATATATATATATATATATATATATATATATATATAGTATATACAGCTGAAATAGTACCAGGTAAAAAACAGTTCAACAGGTTCAACAGCAGGAGGCCAAACGCCCATGTCATGTTATTACAATAAGAAACAATATCCATTATAACAGCAAGAACCCATCTAAAGCCCCATACACACGCGCGGATTATCCGAGGACCAGGTCCGTCAGACCATGTCCGTCATACTTTGTCTGATGTTGGTTTTGCGTACACAAGGTCGGACAAAGTTGTCGGAAAATCCGATCATTCTGAACGTGGTGACGTTTGTTGCCTACGACGGGACTACGTAGAGGCTAGTAGCCAATAGCTTTGGTCTTGTAATGTGATCTGAGCATGCGTAGCACTTTGTCCGGTCGGAATTCGCTACACACGATCGGATTTGGTGTGATCGGACTTTGTTGTCAAAAAATCTATCCAGCAGGAGATAGGACTTTGTCCGTCAGACAATCTGATGGAAACTGTCCGATGGTGCCTACACACGGTCTGATTTTCCGACAACATTGTCCGATAGGACAGAATCCATCGGAAAATCCTACCGTGTGTATGGGGCTTAAGAGTGGTATGTAGTAAGTGCATGTTCCACCCGAAAACAAGGGGACTATGCGTTCAGTTGTCTCTGTATTCTGTGGTCATTTTTTTTTCTATTTCTTTTGGAAAAATATAAAAAAGGGGAAAAGGAAAAAAAAGGGAGAAGGGGGAAAGAAAAGAGGGAGGAGTGCGAAGATAAACAAGGCCTGTAGCTGTCCTCCATAGACTTCAAAGACTTTGAAGTGCGACCTCCAGACGTCCCGAATGGACAGTTCAGCCCAACAGGGGAGGGTACTCTTCCGAAAACTAGAATTCGTGCCAGTAAAACCACTTCTTGAGGAATTTGTCCCAAAGGCCTCTCTTTGTGGCCACCAGGTCCTCCATTTCATTCATTTCTGCAGATATCTTTCAGCCAAACTGAGATTTATGGTGCTTGCGACTGCTTCCAATGGAATGGTATGCAGCCCTTTGCAGCGGTAAGTAAAATTTTAATATTAGAACATATATAGGTCCTCGCCAAGTTCTGGTGATGATGCAGAAGAAAGAATGCTGGGTCCCACGGTATAACATGATCAGTGAATTTCTGAGTGATTGAAACACTTTTAACCATTGTAGACTTGTTCTTGTGCTATAACATGCCTCCTAATTTTTTTTTGCAAACCTTATCTGGAATCCTCTGTGCACTTATGGGTAAATCCAATGGTTGACAGGGAAGGATTGCATAAACGGCTGTAGCCTGCTGTAAAATGCAGCCATCTATTCTATCCATACAGCCCAATATAGCTCTTTAAATGTTGTATAAGAAATTGCACATACAGGTCTTAAGCCTAGTACACGCAATCAGAAAATCGGACAAAAATACCGCTTTCAAAGTGATCATACAATAATATGATCATTAGTATATACTGTAGCTTTCGAGAGCCGATCACGACAGTTCATCTGAAATTATCCGAAGGAACAAACATGAAAAATGTTCTCGTAAGATACCAGATCGTACAATCAATATTTTTTGAGACACATAGAGCTTTCTTTTGGGGTTATCTAATATCCTGTGTTTTTATACTATATAAAACCCTGGTGCCCAACCTGCAGCCATTTGGTATATGGTGTGGCACTCGGACCTCAGCAGTTTGTAGTGGGAACCTTAATTATGGTAATAGTATTGATCTCTACTAGCCTCATGTAACATGTCACAGTTTCATATTGTCTTCTGCAACATATCCCAAAGCCAAAAATGTTACATGTTTACACTCTCTGGCCCTCATTTACTCTATTAGGTCTGCAGTTTCTGACCGTCCTCTCAAGTATTACGTATATTGAACATATTGGGGGAGATATACTAAAACTGATGAACACAGATCCTGGTGCAACTGTGCTATGTAACCAATCAGCATCTAACTTCAGCTTGTTCAATTAAGCTTCAACAATAATACCTAGAAGCTGATTGGTTACTATGCACAACTGCACCAGATTATGTGTGCACCAGTTTTAGTAAATCTCCACCTATGTGCAGACCTTTGGAGATGTTGGGGGCTGCATTTGAGGCCCCTTTAGCTTATAAGTTGACAACCAGTGATAAAAAGTAAAAAGACCAACATTTTTTTCACTTAATTTCTGTTATAAAACATACCAAATATGTTGGCATGAAGAAAGTCTGAAAGAACAGCCTTTCTTCCAAAATGCAAACCAAATTGTATTCTGCTAAATTTCTTTGGTAAAAAAAAAAACAAAGACAAATAAGTATATTATTCAGATTGTGTGAAAGTTATAGAATCTACAAACTATAGTATGTATAATTGAAATTTATGAACCATGATTTTCTGACTGCCTATCACATTTTTTGAGGCCCTAAAATATCAGGACAATATAAGCACCTCCAAAATGACCCCTTTTTAGAAAAGTAGACACCCCAAGGTATTTAATAAGAGGCATGTGAGTATTTAAAGTTTTTTTTTTTTTTTGCCACGTTTTTGGGAATTTTTTTTTAAATAAAATTGTATTTATTTTCACAAAATTATAATTTTAACAACTTATTTTTCACACACAGCATAGACATATTTAGACCCAATGCACACTGAGAATTTAGCCGTGTACAGAGGGCATATCCCTGGGCACATACTGCCCTAAACAGAAGTACCCCTGAGTGAATCACCCAGCCGCGTTCAGCTGTAGCAGCTGTTTGCATGAAAAAATCCTGAGAGACATGGATTGCTGAACAGCAGTGGCCAGTGTTTGCACATGATGATGTATGCTTCAATAAAATGTGAAGAGAATATTAGTACCACTGGAATACATTAAATTTGTTGTTAGGCTTAATTTTGATTAGGGAAATCCTTTCACAGTTTTAGACCTATTGGTTGCCTTAGTAAATATTTCTTGGGATTTCCCGGAAAGTTTGGGACATTTCTTGGACCATAGATTCAAATTGTTCATTCATGTTAGTAATGCATCTTGCTCTAATGACTTACCTGTAGGGGAGATCATTTTTCATAAATATTCAATTAAATCTTTCTGTGGATAGGTAGTTGTTTCAGTCTGTGGGTTTGCAAAAAAAAAAGTAGAGAGAGAGCTATCATGAACTTATATATCTACATCCAAGATATTAATTGGAGTGGAAGTACAAAATGAAATGGTTTGGAAGCAATGGTTCAAATGGGAACAGAATGTAAGTAGGTCCTCCTGCTTCCTTTGCCATATGACAAAAAATGTCATCAAAGTATCTTAGCCAAAGAAGAATGTGTTTAAGGTACAGCTGATGTTTATGGACATACAATACTGTGCAAAAGTTTTAGGCAGGTGTGAATGCATGCTGTAAAGTAAGAATGCTTTCAAAAGTATATATTTTAATTGTTTACTTTAATCAAATTACAAAATGCAAAGTGAGCGTACAGAAGAAAGATGTAAATCAAATCAATATTTGGTGTGACCACCCTTTAGCTTCAGACCGGCATCAATTCTTACAATAGCACACTTTGTACACTTGCACAAAGTCAGAAATGTTGTAGGATTAGATTCAGGTGTATGATTAACCAATTATACCAAGCAGGTGCTATTGATCAATTCATATGTACTGTAGGTTGAAACACAGTCATTAACTGAAACAGAAACAGCTGTGTAGAGGAGGTTTAAAATTGGGTGAGGAACAGCCAAATTCTGCTACTAAGGTGAAGGGTCATACACCATGGCAAGACTGAGCACAGCAACAAGACACAAGGTAGTTACACTGCATTAAGTGTAATAGAGAAGCCTTTGCGCTACTACAAACAGTGTGTTCTAACAGAATAGAGAGAATAAATAATAATCTCAGTGGATATAAAGTGCTATGAAGTAAACCTGCAGCAAAACCTATTAGTGTTCACATAACACAAAACAGTATTAAATAAATAAGATAGTGATCTTGCGCAACGGTGTATTAGCACACAGCCTTAAAACCAAGGCTGATAATTGATGTGACAATGTATGTAACAATAAATCATACAATCCAAAAGGAAAGTGCAAATAAAATATTAAAGTCCAAAAAACGAATGGGTAAAAAACTGGAGAATTGCTTAAAGACACTGAATGGTTAAATTTTATACATAAAAGAGTCCATATACTGTTCTTAAATGAAACGCTTCTCCAAATGAACTACTTCTCCAATTACTTCTCCAATGTATACTGAACTAACCGCAAGTCCTTTTCAGTAGAAGATGTATATGTGATCAAACAATGAGCACACAGAACTCTCACCTCTAATCCATGTAGTACCAGCATTAGAATCACATGAATGGCCTTTTCTCTTCCCTTAAATCCTATTCCAACATCCTCCACCAGGGCGTCTTCCGTATTTGTGTGTATTTCCAGAGTATCATACACCCAGTACTGCAACTACACCATAGACACTCCGTGTCCTTCCCTATATACTCCAATGGTGGTAAGACTCGCACAAGGAGGAAGAGAGGAAAAAATGCCTCCAATAGTGTAGTAGGTTAAAACACTAAAGATATTTTATTACATATAAAAGCTTGGACTCTTACATCAACAACGATATTTTAAAAGCATGAAAGCAACAGTATGGCGTTAGCTTGCCTTCTCATGTCACTTCCGGTATCCAGTCTACGTCCACTTCCGGCCACTCCCTAAGGATTGGATTGGCTGTTGTGGACTTCCTTGTCAGTGGTAAAACCAGAAATGAAAATGTGGCCATTTTCTTGTAGCCCGCTATATTAAACCAAGCGCGGCCATTTTGTTGGTTATCTAAATACTAAAACATGTGTGGCGACCGTTCAAGAACCCGGAACAAATATAATCGTGGCAAAACGGAACTAGTTCCGCTTACATGAACTTGAACACATGGTTCTAATTCCGAAAAAATATACCTCTAAAATATGGAACAAAAATCCATTAAAATTAGAGAAAAGTAAAAAAGATAAAATTGTTAAGATTAAAATCTAGTAAGAATAGTAATAAAATTAATAATTTTAAAATTGGCAATTGTGTCATGTATCTTAACTAATATTATCATTATCATGACACAAACAGTAATATGTATAATAAAACCAATCCAATATTTGCTTACCGGATATGAAGCAATAAAGGCACCTTTAACAAATATATACATAAAAAAAAATAATAAAAAATTGCTGAGGAAACAATTAAGACTACGTTTAAGCCTTCGGGTGCATGAGTTCTCAAAGTATGTATCCATCTCAACTCTTTTTGGCTGATGGTCCTGATCTTATGACTACCCCTCCATGATGCATTATATCTTTCGATACCCCAAAATTGTAGTTGGGATGGATCTTTATTATGGACTGCAGCAAAATGCCTAGATACATTATGCTTTGGAAAACCATTTATAATATTCTGAACATGTTCCTGTATCCTGACCTTTAATGCCCTTCTTGTTCTTCCTATGTACTGTAAATTGCAACTGCATTGAAGACTGTACACCACTCCCTCCGTGTGACAGCCAATAAAGTCCCTAATTGTATAGGACTGTCCTGTAGTAGTGGCTGTAAATTCTAGCCTCTTCTTCTGAAATTTTTTCGAGTGAGGACATGCATAACAATTCCTACATGGGAAGAACCCCTTCCCAGTAAAAAATGTATAACCTGTTTTAGGGGGAGGTTCCACTACAGACTTAACAATCATTTTCCTCAGAGTGGGTGCCCTCTTGTAAATAATGTTGTGTCCATTTGGAAAAATATCTCTTAGATCTTTATCATTTTTCAAAATATGCCTATGTCGTTGGATCAATTTGGCTACTTCTTTGTGTTGGACATTATAGTCTAATATCAAACATGGGGCTTCCTGTTGATATATTTTTTTCTTCGGGTTGTTCTGTTCTTTTTATCCTGATTAGTTGTCCCTTAGGAATATTGTATAACCAAGGCTTAAAGTGACAGCTATTCATGGACAAATAGCTATTAGTGTCTACATTTTTAAAGTGTATCATTTTCTAGGACAATGTTTAAATCTAGAAAATTCAGCTTTTCCAAAAGGTTTTCAAGTGAATCCCTACTTCCATTCCAGATGATCATCAGATCGTCAATGTATCTTTTATACAAAGTTAATTCAGCAGGGATATCTCTATATATAGCATCTTCCTCCCAGTGTGCCATAAAAGCATTGGCAACACTGGGTGCACATTTCGCTCCCATAGCAATTCCAATAGCCTGTTTATAATAAAATTGATTATGCCAAAAGTAGCTATATTTTAAAGACAGGACAGAAGTCCTATACCGATATATAATAGGTTTGATTCTATTATAAATTATCATGATGAATACATTATGATCAACCCAATTACCAAAACCAACGAGAACATGATACACAGAGATCTTTTTTAGACAGGGAGAGGAAAGACCACTCTCCTAGGAGACCACCTCAAGAATCTTACTGCTCACCCAGGAGATGACCACAAGAAGACAGGATAAGACACAGCCCAGAAAGAAGAGAGGCTGTAGAGCGGGAAAGAGAGTCCAATCGCAAAAGAGAGTAGTGGGAGAAGGAGTGGTAAACTTGAGTAGGAAACCTATTACTCCAGAAGAATTAGCGGTATTGGACAAAGGCTCCAGTAAAAAAATCTTAATAAATTCAATACTTATATAGGGATACAAAAATATAAGAAAAATGAACATTAAGAAATATATTTTGGGTAATCCCTTTAAACCTCAAAATGGAGGATTGAATGACCAAAAATTGCAGATACATAGTACATTACGCAACAATTCCGTGTATAATCCTCAAGTAACAAATAATCAACACATCAAGGTCTTTAAGAAATTCGTTTTACAAGAGCTGGAATCTCTGAAACTTAAAGAGATCTCAGACCCAATACATATGAGGTATAAAATCACTTACAGAAAGGAAGGATATTGTGATACGCCCAGCTGATAAGGGGGGGGGGGGGGCTGTGGTTATACAATCCAAGGAACAATATCAACAAGAATTGGATCGACAGCTACAAGATGAAGAAACCTATGTCAAACTACTAGGCAATCCTACTAGTAAATATAACAAGGAATTTGAATTATTAGTAAATCTAGGAATAAAAAAAGAGGTACTGAATAAGAAAGAATCTTTTGATACCAGAGTCATGTACCAAAGTATTTGATACCAGAGTCATGTAGAATCCCAGTAATATACACCATCCCAAAAATCCAGAGGGTAGAACTCTCCTTGCCACTGCAGATGTGTTGTCATTGTACACTAGGATGCATAGTACATTAGTCTGCAAGCAAAGAAAGTTTCTAATTAAGTGTCTTGATTTTTGTTTAAAATATAGCTACTTTTGGCATAATCAAGTTTATTATAAACAGGCTATTGGAATTGCTATGGGAGAGAAATTTGCACCTAGTGTTGCGAATGCTTTTATGGCACACTGGGAGGAAGATGCTATATATATATATATATATATATATATATATATATAGAGAGAGAGAGAGAGATATCTCTGCTGAATTAACTTTGTATAAAAGATACATTGACGATCTGATGATCATCTGGAATGGAAATAGGGATTCACTTGAAAGCTTTTTGGAAAGATCATATGTCTGGTATGGAAAATAGATGAAAAATCGGTTGATTTTCTAGATTTAAACATTGCCCTAGAAGATGATAAGGTTGTTACGAAAACTCACTTTAAAAATGTAGACACTAATAGCTATTTGTCCATGAATAGCTGTCACTTAAAGCCTTGGTTATACAATATTCCTAAGGGACAACTAATCAGGATAAAAAGAAATTGCACAAAAGAAGATGACTATAAGATGCAAGCGAAGCTCATTGGAACAAGGTTCAAAGAGAAGGGATATGAGGATACCTGGATTAATAATCAAATACAGCATGTTAATGAAATGGACAGAACAGCTATGTTACAGAACAACCCGAAGAAAAAAATATATCAACAGGAAGCCCCATGTTTGATATTAGACTATAATGTCCAACACAAAGAAGTAGCCAAATTGATCCGACATTGGCATATTTTGAAAAATTATAAAGATCTAAGAGCTATTTTGCCAGATAGACCCAACATTATTTACAAGAGGGCACCCAATCTGAGGGATATGATTAAGTTTGTAGTGGAACCTCCCCCTAAAACAGGTTATACATTTTTTTACTGGGAAGGGGTTCTTCCCATGTAGGATTTGTTATGCATGTCGTCACTCGAAAAAAAATTCAAAAGAAGAGGCTAGAATTTACAGCCACTACTACAGGACAGTCCTATGCAATTAGGGACTTTATTGGCTGTCACACGGAGGGAGTGGTGTACGGTCTTCAATGCAGTTACAATTTACAGTATATAGGAAGAACAAAAACGGCATTAAGGGTCAGGATACAGGAACATGTTCAGAATATTATAAATGGTTTTCCAAAGCATAATGTACAGTGGTGTGAAAAAGTATTTGCCCCCTTCCTCGTTTCCTGTTCCTTTGCATGTTTGTCACACTTAAGTGTTTCGGAACATCAAACCAATTTAACCACTTCAGCCCCGGACCAATTGGCAGCCAAAGGACCAGGCCCCTTTTTGCGATTCGGCACTGCGTCGCTTTAACTGACAATTGCGCGGTCGTGCGACGTGGCTCCCAAACGAAATTGGCGTCCTTTTTTTCCCACAAATAGAGCTTTCTTTTGGTGGTATTTGATCGCCCCTGCGGTTTTTATTTTTTGCGCTATAAACAAAAATAGAGCGACAATTTTGAAAAAAATGCAATATTTTTTACTTTTTGCTATAATAAATATCCCCAAAAAATATATAGAAAAACATTTTTTTTCCTCAGTTTAGGCCGATACGTATTCTTCTACATATTTTTGGTAAAAAAAATCGCAATAAGCGATTATTGATTAGTTTGCGCAAAAGTTATAGCGTTTACAAAATAGGGGATAGTTTTATAGCATTTTTATTAATATTTTTTTTTTTATTAGTAATGGCGGCGATCAGCGATTTTTATTGTGACTGCGACATTATGGCGGACACATCGGACATTTTTGACACATTTTTGGGACATTTGTCATTTATACAGCAATCACTGCTATTTAAATAGCACTGATTCCTATGTAAATGACAGTTGTAGTGACAGTTGTAGCCACTAGGGGGCGGGGAGGAGTCAGTGTGACGTGTTGTGTTTTTTTTACAGTAGGGGGGCGTGGCTGTACATCTGACATCATTGATCGGCGTTCCCGATGACAGGGAACCGCCGATCACTGACAGTCAGTGTAGGAAGCGCGGGGAGAGGTTTGTTTACATAGACCTCTCCCCGTTCTTCAGCTCCGTAACCCGATCGCGGGATACCAGCGGCGATCGGGTCCGCTGGTCCCGCGGCCGTGGTCACGGAGCTCCCGACCGGGTCGCGCGCACGCCGCTGATGGCGCTCGCGCGCCCCCCGGGCAGGCAAATTAAAGGGGACGTACAGGTACGTGCTTTTGCCTGCCCGTGCCATTCTGTTGACGTATATCTACATGAGGCGGTCGGGAAGCGGTTAAACAATAGTCAAGGACAACACAAGTAAACACAAAATGCAATTTGTAAATGAAGGTGTTTATTATTAAAGGTGAAAAAAAATCCAAACCATCATGGCCCTGTGTGAAAAAGTGATTGCCCCCCCTGTTAAAACATACTATAACTGTGGTTGTCCACACCTGAGTTCAATTTCTCTAGCCACACCCAGGCCTGATTATTGCCACACCTGTTCACAATCAAGGCATCACTTAAATAGGAGCTGCTTGACACAGTAAGGTCCACCAGAAGATCCTTAAAAGCTACACATCATGCCGAGACCCAAAGAAATTCAGGAACAATTGAGAAAGAAAGTAATTGAGATCTATCAGTCTGGAAAGGGTTATAAAGCCATTTCCAAAGCTTTGGGAATCCAGCGAACCACAGTGAGAGCCATTATCCACAAATGGCGAAGACATGGAACAGTGGTGAACCTTCCCAGGAGTGGCCGGCCGCCCAAAATTACCCCAAGAGCGCAGCGACGACTCATCCAAGAGGTCACAAAAGACCCAACAACAACGTCCAAGGAACTGCAGGCCTCACTTGCCTCAGTTAAGGTCAGCGTTCATGCCTCCACCATCAGGAAAAGACTGGGCAAAAATGGCCTGCATGGCAGAGTTCCAAGGAGAAAACCACTGCTGCGCAAAAAGAACATCAAAGCTCGTCTCAATTTCTCCACAACACATCTCGATGATCCCCAAGACTTTTGGGACAACATTCTGTGGACCGATGAGACAAAAGTGGAACTCTTTGGAAGGTGTGTGTCCAAGTATATCTGGCGTAGAAGGAACACTGCATTTCAGAAAAAGAACATTATACCAACAGTAAAATATGGTGGTGGTAGTGTGATGGTCTGGGGCTGTTTTGCTGCTTCAGGACCTGGAAGACTTGCCGTGATAAAAGGAACTATTAATTCTGCTGTCTACCAAGAGATCCTGAAGGAGAATGTCCGACCATCTGTTCGTGTACTCAAGCTGAAACGAACTTGGGTTCTGCAGCAGGACAATGATCCTAAACACACCAGCAAGTCCACCACCGAATGGCTGAAGAAAAACAAAATGAAGACTTTGGAGTGGCCTAGCCAAAGTCCTGACCTGAATCCTATTGAGATGTTGTGGTATGACCTTAAAAAGGCCGTTCATGCTCGAAAACCCTCTAATGTAACTGAATTAGGACAATTCTGCAAAGATGAGTGGGCCAAAATTCCTCCAGGACGCTGTAAAAGCCTCATTGCACGTTATCGCAAACGCTTGGTTGCAGTTGTTGCTGCTAAGGGTGGCCCAACCAGTTATTAGGTTTAGTGGGCAATCACTTTTTCACACAGGGCCATGATGGTTTGGATTTTTTTTCACCTTTAATAATAAACACCTTCATTTACAAATTGCATTTTGTGTTTACTTGTGTTGTCCTTGACTATTGTTTAAATTGGTTTGATGTTCCGAAACACTTAAGTGTGACAAACATGCAAAGGAACAGGAAATGAGGAAGGGGGAAAACACTTTTTCACACCACTGTATCTAGGCATTTTGCTGCAGTCCATAATGAAGATCCATCCCAACTACAATTTTGGGGTATCAAAAGATATAATGCGTCATGGAGGGGTAGTCATAAGATCAGGACCATCAGCCAAAAAGAGTTGAGATGGATACATACTATGAGAACTCTTATGCCGCGTACACACGGTCGGAATTTCCAATGGAAACAGCCCGATGGGAGCTTTTCATCAGATTTTCCGACCGTGTGTATGCCCATCAGTCTTTTTCTGTCGGAATTTCCGACGGACTTTGGATTGAGAACCTGTTCTTAATTTTTCCGACGGAAAACCCTTCTAATCGGATTTTCCGATCGTGTGTATGCAATTCCGACATGCAAAATTCCGACGCATGCTCGGAAACAATTCGACGCATGCTCAGAAGCATTAAACTTCCCTTTTATAGTGCAGTTGAACGTTTTTTAAGGCGTGGTGTTATTGACCGTCGGAATTTGGTGTGACCGTGTGTAGGCAAGACTGTTTTGAGCGAAATTCCGTCGGAATTCCGATGGGAAAACTATCAGAGCTTTTTCCGACGAGAATTCCGACCGTGTGTACGCGGCATTACACCTGAAGGCTTAAACGTAGAGTTTGATTTTTAATTGTTTCCTCATGCAATTTTTTATTACTTTGTTTTATGTATATATTTGTTGAAGATGCCTATATCGCTTCATTTCCGGTATGCGAATATTGGATCGGTTTTATTATGCATATTACTGTTTGTGTCATGATAATGATAATATTAGTTAAGATACATGACACATTTGCAAATTTTAAAATTATAAAATTTTTTCTTACTAGATTTTAATCTTAACAATTTTATCTTTTTTATTTTTCTCTAATTTTTTTGGATTTTTTTCCATATTTTAGAGGTATATTTTTTCAGAATTAGAACCATGTGTTCAAGTAAGCAGAAATTGTATATTTATCCCTTCAGGAGTCAGTCAATTTATGGCCGCTATTTGAACTAGTTCCGGTTTTGCCACGATTATATTTGTTCTGGGTCCTTGAACGGTCGCCACACATGTTTTAGTATTTAAACAACAAAATGGCCACGCTTGGTTTAATATAGCGGGCTACAAAAAAATGCCCACATTTTAATTTCCAGTTTTACCACTGATAAGGAAGTCCACAACAGCCAATCCGGTTCCCCTTATGAAGTCATGTGGATGACATAACGTGTAGGGAGTGGCCGGAAGTGGACGTAGACCGGATACCAGAAGTGACGTGAGAAGGCGAGATAATGCCATACTGTTGCTTTCATGCTTTTAATATTTTGTTGTTGATGTAAGAGTCCAAGCTTTTATATGTAATAAAATATCTTTAGTGTTTTAACCTACTACACTATTGGAGGCATTTTTTCTCTCTTCCTCCTTGTGCGAGTCTTACCACCATTGGAGTATATAGGGAAGGACATGGAGTGTCTATGGTGTAGTTGCAGTACTGGGTGTATGATACTCTGGAAATACACCACAAAGACGGGAGACGCCCTGGTGAAGGATGTCGGAATAGGATTTGGGGGAAGCGAAAGCGCCATTCATGTGATTCTAATGCTGGTACTACATGGATTAGAGGTGAGAGTTCTGTGAGCTCATTGTTTGATCGTATATACATCTTCTACTGAAAAGGACTTGCGGTTAGTTCAGTATACATTGGAGAAGTAATTGGAGAAGTAGTTCATTTGGAGAAGCATCTCATTTAAGAACAGCATATGGACTATTTTATGTATACAATTTAACCATTCAGTGTCTTTAAGCAATTCTCCATTTTTTTACCCATTCGTTTTTTGGACTTTAACATTTTATTTGCACTTTCCTTTTGGATTGTATGATTTATTGTTACATACATTGTCACATCAATTATCAGCCTTGGTTTTAAGGCTGTGTGCTAATACACGGTTGCGCAAGATCACTATTTTATTTATTTAGTTACACTGCATCGGCAAGGGTCTTTCCCAGATAAAGATTTCAAAGCAGACTGGGGTTTTAAGATGTGCTGTTCAAGCTCTTTCAAAGAAGCACAAAGAAACAGACAACGTTGAGGACCGTAGACCCAGTGGTCAGCCAAGGAAACTTAATGCAGCAAATGAAAGACATGTCATACTTTCTTTGACATTGGAAGATGTCCAGCAGTGCCATCAGCAGAGAAGTGGCAGAAACCAGTGGGAACCAGGCACACCCATCTACTGTTCTCGGAAGTCTGGCCGAAAGTGGTCTTCATGGAAGAGTTGCAACCAAAAAAATGTACTCCTGATGTGGAAAAAAATAGGATTGAAAGACACAGCCTTCTTTATTTATAACGATAGGGTTATATCGCCTCCGCAGGAGTAGGGCTAGGCAGAACAAAAAAAACAAAACACTTGGCCACTCCCATGGGCCGTCCTCAGTCAGTATATAACCCCCTCCCTGCTGTAGGTATTCAGTTTAGTAGCAAGCAGTAATAGAAGTATCAAAAAACAACTCCATAGAGGGGCGGGTGCTGTGTCTGTCAATGAACTCAGAGAAACGGATTTTAAGGTAAATAAAAAATTCTATTTTCTCATTCGTTCATTGACAGACACAGCCTTCTTTATTTATAACGATAGGGACGTCCCAAAGCAGTGCCAACATGAGGGATGGGAAAACAAAAATCCCAAGGCTAATACAAGAGCCAACTAGGTAACAGGAACTTCACCCAGGACAAACTAGAACCCAACCTGAACTATACCCCTTCAAGAGAGAATAGACCCTCTAAACAGCGGCCTGCAAAAAAACTTGTGGCCAAAAGAGGCATCCGCAAATGCCAGACCATCCACTTCGTAGAACTTGTGAAAATGTACCCGACGACCAGTGGCCACCTTGCCAACTTGCGCAACGGCCGCCTGATGACAGAAGGCCCAAGAAGCGCTAAGTGCCTGAGAAGAATGCGCCATAACTGGGAAAGGAGGAAACTGATCCCTGACAGGATATCCCAGAGACATCATCTGTCCAATCCATCCAGACCAACAGACTCAGTGGCTGGCAAATACATCCAAATCCCCCAAAACACATCCTGGCCAGATAAAGCCAATTCCTTGGGATGTGCTGATGGGGACACAAGAAGCCAACCCAATGTCCTTATTCAAATGGAAATCCAAGAACGGAACTATGTAAAAAAGGACAAAGCACCATCTTAACCTGAGTAAGGTGAACGACAAGATAACTCCACCATTCACGACACCCTGCGAGTAGAGGTGATAGCCACCAAGAGGCCACCTTCTGAGACAGAGTAAGCAGTGGAGCCTCCCAAATATTTTTAGAGAAAGATAGAGAGGTCTTTGGAGAACCGAAAACACCAAGTTCAGATCCCACGACGGTGGAAGAAACCACCCTGGTGGAAACAGACGTCTAACCCCTAGAACAAAAAAGGCATGCACCAGGGAGTGCAAGACCAGGAGATGCTGAAGAAGACTGCCCAGGCCAACACCTGGCCCTTTATGGTACTCAAGGCCTTTTCCTGCTCATCCTTGGAGGTAGGAAAACGGGGCCACCTAAAAGGAACGAGGACAAATCTGATGAAACTCGGCCCTGAGAAAGGCCCACCCAGTGGCCCAACCCTAGCCAACTGAGGTATCCTTCTGACAGCATTCCACTCCTGGAATGTGTTAGTCGGAAAGGGCCGGAACTAGACGTTCTGCCCACCGGAGGAGGATACCGGCCACAGCCAGGGTCGCCAACAGCCTTTTTGGCCCACCCTGGTGAAGGACAGAAGCCACCACTGTTGCCTTGTCCAACTGGATCCGTACTGTGAGCTCCCGAAGTCGAGCCGTCCGTGATTCAGACCTAGTCTGATCAATTGAAGTTCCAGGATATTACACGGTAGTCCGGATTCCACCAATGTCTGACGACCCCGAGCCGAGCTCAGTCCCAGGACAACTCCCCACCCGGACAGACTGGTATTGGTGGTCACCCTGTTCAATACAAAGGGAGAAAGGATCTCCCCCACTGAAGAACTGGAGAACGAAGCCCCCAGACTAGGGAACCTCTGGTTTCCTGACTCAACCAAATCCGATTGTTCAGAGACCTTGGGTATTTGTCCCATTATGCTAGGATCTCCCCGATGGGAGCCTTCATGGAACTGTGCAAATGACCTTGCCTAAAAAAAGGGTAGATACCATCAGACACAACACCCACATGTAGATCCGCAGAGGAGCCCACCTGCCGGATAGTAAATGAAACAAACGCTGCATGCCACCTCTGGAGTCTGTCCAGGGGAAGAAACATGCTGGCCAGAGCTAAAGCCTGGTCAGGCTCAGATAAATCAACGTTCTGGCCGGACCAAAGCAGACTTGCGATAGTTAGACACCAACTGAAATCAGAGAAAGTATAGAAACTAAGTTGCTCCTCGGGGTAATCGAGAATTAGACGCAGAAGATCGCCCAGGCAGCCCAAGACCGTCAACCCCCACTGACATAACCATGCCAGATCTGGGGCCAACATCTCGTGAACGCATGAGAAGTGGTGGCCAGGTCAAAGGACCACACCACGCACCGATAATGCTCCACACCTCCAGCAGATGGAGGAAGTGCTGGAGTCAGACACATAACAGAATGCTTAAAGGGGTTGTAAAGGTTCATGTTTTTTCACCTTAATGTCTCCTATGCATTACGGTGAAAAAACATTCAGCAATTGCAGGCCCCCCAGCCCCCCCCCCCCCCCCGTTTACTTACCTGGGCCCTCGAAAGTCCCACGTCGAGAACGCGCTTGATGTTGGCCCGGTCTTCTCGGCTGTTCTCAGCTCTTCATTGGATAGATTCAACTCCAATGACGTGAGGGCCAGGGGGCGGGAGTCCTGTAGTCGGTGGCTTATGGACGCCGGTTACAGGACTCGGCAAGCTAAGTGCTAGAGTGCTTCCCATAGGGGGTTAGCTGATGCAGGGAGGAGCCAAGACAGCCACTGAGGGACCCCAGAAGACTTGGATCAGGGCCACTGTGTGCAAAACAAGCTGCACAGTGGAGGTAAGTGTGGCATGTTTGTTATTTTAAAAAAAAAGTGAAGCTTTACAACCCCTTTAAGCATTCCTGATGTCGTAGAAGTCAGAAAGACCCCATGATGGAGTGCCACCTCTGCATGGACGGACTCTATACTGAACTCCTGTATCCACACAAGGCAAGTCAGGGCCTTGAGGTCCAGAATTAGATGTACCATGCCCTCCCTCTTTTAGACTGTGCACAGGTTCGAATAAAACCCCTGACACTATTCCCAGCATGGGAACCAGGACAATCACACTCTGCAGCAACGGGGCTTGCACAGCCCCCCACGGAGAACAGCAAGTAGTCTGGCAACAGATGACCATTGGAAGCAACAAACAGACTGTTTGGAGGAACACAGCCAGAAAACTATCTTATTACCGGACAAACTCAAGACGCGACATGAAGTCATTCAGAGTAGCCCCCCAAAATACATGTCTAAGCCCCACTGAGGCAACCAAATCAGCAACTAGGGGAACTGCGGCCAAGAGGCATAGCGGACAAACTGCAGTGCCTACCCAATAGGTCCCCAAGCAACAAAGGCAGGGGAATTCTGCTCCCCCTCCAGGTATGCCAGCTGGGCCCTTAGAAGCCAGAGATTCCTCTATTGGAGCCATGGTTGCCTCTAGCAGCCTACAGACAAAGGGGTTCACTACTGGTGTAACAGTCCCCTTCTGAACGGGGGACTCCCCAAAGGGGTACATTACAGCCAGCGTTTTTGGAAACGCAATAGGCACTTTTGCACACTCCCAGTCTTCATGGACAAATTTGTCAAAAGAAGGGAACACTTTCACCACGCAAGACGGGATATCCAAGAGGGTACCGGCCCTCCCCCGCAGCCACCGCTGCATCCCCCATCTTGAAAGGTTCCCACCCAGATGTAACAAGTGCGACAACCAGCATTCCTTTGAGCCCTTCTGCCGTCATCCTTGCCCCCTGACAGGATAGGGAGCTTGGCCACCAGCCCTATACTAGGCTATCTGCCTAAGCGCTACACCAAAAAGTCAGGGGGGGGGCGGGGGGCTCATCCCACTGGGACCCCCCCCTCCGAGGTCCACATAGAGGGTGTCGACTGAGGCCCCTCACAGGGGGCACAGACCCAGGCCCCCATAGACCAAGGCACCTCACAGGGGGGGCACAGACCGTGGCCCCTCACAGGGGGAACCCCAAAAAGTCCCTAGGCCAGAAGCCTGGGCCTCACCCGAGAAAAAGGGGGGTAGGAGGGGGGGGTGGAGGAGAACCCAGAGGGAGCGACCACCCCAGGGAGTACCCGCGTCCCACACCACTCCAGGGAAGGAGGAGAGGGGACTACTTACCTCTCCAGCAAAATGCGCAAGTAACGCTCCTGGACAGATCCTCCTCGCCACCAAAGTGGGGGGCTGTTGGCCATGAGGAACGCTGCGACACAGGCCGAGACCCGGTCGTATGCGACCTCGCAAGATGTTTAACTCGCAGGGCCAGCCCCTGTCCAGTGGGGCTAGGTCGCGGCCGACCTAGTGCATAGCTTTGGTCTACATGCGCTTGCTGGCCAGACTGGGGTGACCCCTGGACCAAGTGTCCCATCCGTCGCCCAGCCCGGCAGTTAATTGGAGATCTCACCTGTAAAAATCCAGGAAAGGCAAAAAAATAAAAACTCCCAGGACTAGCGATCCCAAGTAACTAAATCCTTGCTCCTGACTAGGCATAAAAAAACTGAATACCTAAAACAGGGAGGGGGTTATATACTGACTGAGGACGGCCCATGGGATTGGCCAAGTGTTTTGTTTTTTTGTTCTGACTAGTCCTACTCCTGCGGAGGCGATAAAACCCTATCGTTATAAATAATATTAATTTTAATGAACGAATGAGAAAGACTTATGCCGCGTACACACAAAGGGACTTTGTCCGCCGGACCTAGTCCAGCGGACAAACCGCCGGACTTTCCAGCTGGGCTTCGCCGGACTTGAAAGCGAACGGACTTGACCACACACGATCACGCTAAAAGTCCGGCGGTTCACGCGATGACTTACAGCGCGTACGACGGGACTAGCAAAAGAAAAATACCAGAAAAATACTTGCTACTGAGCATGCGTCCTTTTTGGTCCGCCGGACCATACTACAGGCGGCCGTATTGTCCCCCGGACTGCCAAGTCCAGCGGATAATTTTAAAACAAAACTTAAAACCTAGTCCGCCGGACTTTTGGGAAAAAAAGTCAGTCGAAGGCCCGCACACGAGGGGATAGTCCGGCAGACTCGAGTCCAGCGGACAATCCCGCGGGATAGTCCCTTCGTTTGGACGCGGCATTAGTGTCTTAATTATGCATGAAAACATAGGAACTAGGGTGCAGTGAAAATGGCAGCAGGTGCTCTGGACTGATGGGTCATTTTTTTTAGCTGTAGCAGAAGGCTTGTTCACCGAAGGGCTGGACAGCGGTACAATAATAAGTGTCTGCAGGCAACAGTGAAGCATTGTGAAGGTACCTTGCAAACAATCCAAGAAGATATGGTTGCACACCTTGCATATGCTCTACAAGTGAGCATATGCAAGGCATAAATAGTGAGAAGACTAATAGTGTAATACCATCAAACCAGCTTTAAAGACGTAGTCTATGTGTGACATCACAACATGCCCACAAGTCGGCTGACACCGCAGCCAGTTTGTTTTCTCATGGATGCTTTAGGGGTACCAGAAAACATCCAGCTGCAAGAGAAAGATATGATCCTTCTACAAAAGGGAGATACATTAATCAGACATATTAGAGAATGGCTAACATAATGGCTTCTTGGCCTTTTGGCTAAGATCAAGTGTAGTATCTCTTCTTATTAGTTGCCAGAGAAGGCACTGTGCTGCTCCCATAGGGGAGGGCTGGCAAATCCAATGGCATAATTGTGCCTGGAAGGGCGGTTTCAGCAGGGATTATGTCGAGCTGCCCGACAGATACTGGGGGCCAACCACTGGTTGTGTCTGAGACGTCTGGAAGGGTGCTCCTGGTGAGGATGGGTGCTGCATTGGGTCTGGCCAGAGGGTCGGGTCCCTGGCCTTCTGGCCTAGATTGATGTAGTTCTAACTGTGGTCAGTTTTTCGGGAGAGAACACCGGCTCCTCCTTAACGGGGGGGGGAGCGGTTAGTATCCCCTAAATGTAATTGGGTAGGAGTGACGGGAGCGACCGTTGAGCCTTCTGGTCAAGGGCTCTCCCCAAGATTCCAGAACTTCAGTCCTTCCTGGCTGGGGTGGGGCCAGCCTGTGGTGAATGTGCCCCTGAAGTGGCAGTTCAGGGGTGCTGTATAATCACTGTGAGTGAGGGTCACTTTGATTTATGGCACCATGGTCACTTCACCAACACACTTTTTTCACACCTGCCTTTAGGGCCGAGCATTTTGGCTAGGACCAGGGGAAACTTTTATTTCTGGCCGAAAGGGACTGGCCATTGTATTGCACAATGGTCACTCTTTCACCTCTTTCCCTTCGAGGGAGTCCCACCGAGTACTTGGGTGGGTCTTTTTTGGCAGACGTTCCAGAGAAAGGGGGTCCATCTGGTTTTGGCCAGATGGACCCAAGTGAAGTACCTCAGTCCCCATCTGGAGCCTAACTCCCCGGGGGATCAGGGTAAGGTCCTGGGGGACCAGTGTAACACCCGTTGCACGTTTTGGGTCACCTCTTTATGTGTGTGCACTTTTTTGGGCACCGGGTGGAGTTTTTGGGTGTGTTTCACGCCACAGGCGTGGATGTGCCTACTGATGGAGTGGAAAATAGAAATCACTACCAGTATGTGGCACGACTTAAAAAGAGTTTAAAAGAGGCCTATCAAATGGCTGAGGAAAATACTGCAAAAATAAATGCTGCCAATAAAAGGCGTTTTGATGATAAAGTGCTTCTCCAAAGATTCTGCTAGCAGGACTTTTTTTACTGTCCTGCTAGCGCACCGCTCCAGTGTGAAAGCCCGCCGGCTTTCACACTGGAGTGAATGGGGCCGTTTTTTCAGGCAGTGTACAGGCGATATTTTTAGCGATGTACCGCCTGAAAACCGCCCCAGTGTGAAAGGGGCCTAAGTGTGGCTGCATCCATTTTAACTGTAGGCAGCTGAAGCTGTTGCCTGTTCACTGGCCCTCCCATGACTCATCCCCTCTCCTTTCCTGGCAACCTCTCATAAGAGTGAGAGAGAGAGAGATCTGTGCATGATGTCATTAACCTAGGCTAATGACCAGACAAGAAACAGGAAGTAGGCTGTATAAGGTATTTAATGGCATGGTATGTTTTACTATCCAAAGTTAAAACAACAAGGACAGAAGATTTAATAGATGGAAAAAAATGACTGAATGTCCGCTTTCAGCACAGTTTGTGTCATTCCTGTTGCTTTCTTCCCCCTACAGCAACAGTAAATCTTAAGGCTGTCAGCTGATCGGCCTCTAGTGACTCTGATTTTAGGCTCAGCGCTGAGAATAGCAAGCAACTGAGCATGCGCAGAACAGGAGGAGAGAGTGCTTTTGTGGATTTTTTAAGCACTATAGGTACTTATTTTTTAATGTTTTACATAGCTATGCCTGTAGAAAGCGCCTGCCTGAAGTGGTCTTTCAGGACTGCATTTTCTGACTAAAGTTCCACTTTAAACAAGATAAATTAGGATGCGTCAGTTACTATCATGTTGTTGGATTCAATACGAACTCATGTAATATCACATCGGTTCATTCCCAATATCTTTGAGGACAGAAGGCATTTCCCGGATTGGAATGTAACCAGGTTGGAGAACACACCAAAAGCTTTGTAGCATATCAAGATAACAATGGCTTGGCTCGAGCCCACCTGCTGTGACATGTGTAATTACAAGCTTCAAGGGAGACTGTTAATACGAAGATGGCTATGGATACCTATTGGATGAAAGGCAAAGGGGGGGTGACTATGAGTGGATGTGTGGGTTTGAATGAAGAGTTCACACACACAGGAAGGCAGCCTCTGTTTGCTGGGAATCCCTGACATGAGAAGGTGTCCCTGACCACCTCATGGTCTGGTGGCCATTTTGAGGCTACAAGCCTCACGGAGGGCCCTGTGATAAGTATCTTTGATATTCTTGTATTATATGATTTGATTGTAAGCTTTGTGATATTGTAAGGTCTTTTAATACTTTATGTTAGCGTTCCTGATTCTTGGGAAATAAATAAGATAGTGTTTTACTAGCAGCAGTGTGTGTGTACTTTCATAACTAACTTTATATCAGTGTGCCTACACACGCTCGGACAATCCGCGGACCAGGTCGGTCGGACTTTGTCCGACGTACTTTGTCCGATGTTGGTGTTGCGTACACACGGTCGGACTACGTTGTCGGAATATCCGGTCCGGAAGAACGTCGTGACGTAAGTCGTCGTCCACGAGATTACAAAAGGGAAGTTCAGCACCACGTCAGGCACCCGTTGGGCTCCTTCTGCTGATCCCGTGTTTTTCGAGAGTTAGTGGAAGTTTGGTGACTTAAGATTCGCGCTTCTCAGTTTTCTGACTCAGATCGTTACTGCTCTTCAGTTTGTGCTTGTCGTGCGTATCTGTTTATTAGTGCGTGTAGTCAGTTCGCATTTGTTGGTCATTGCGGCCTATATCTTGATATAGGACGCTTTGATTTGCACTGCTTATTGTCTGCTCGTTGCTGCTATTCAGTTCGTTCTTTCAGGCCTTGCTGTTTATCGGTGCTTTCTGTTTGTCCGTTCTGACCAGCCGACCTTTTGTGACCTTCTGAGCGATGTTTCCCGTGCGTACTCGTCGCCGAGTTCGTGCTGTACGCGGAATTGGTGTCGGGCTTTTAGCTTTGACCCAAGACCCGTCCATGAACAGAGTGACGAGGAGTATGTGGACCAAGAATTGGTTGCTTCAGCGTGACCAGTTCTCGCACATGCCTTTGCTTCTTGAGATCCGGGAGAATAATCCTGATGATTTCAGGAACTTTCTCAGGATGACGGACCCCGATTTTCACCGTCTTTTGGCTTTGCTGACCCCCTTTATCAGCCGGCAGGATACCTGCATGAGACAAGCCATTACTCCGGAGCAGAGGCTTGTTGCCACGTTGAGGTACTTGGCGACAGGGAGAAGTCTTCAGGATTTGAAGTTCTCTTCAGGTATCTCTCCCCAGGCCCTGGGAATCATTATTCCAGAGACCTGTTCTGCCATCATCCAGGTCCTGCAGGAGGACTATATTAAGGTAACATTTCTACTTTACTATTCCCTTCTATGTATGCTCTGTTTGCTAATGACTTGTATTTTTGACCTCCTTCCCTAATTACCATGATTGCAATATGCTCTAATATGCTGTGCCCCTTTTCTCCTTCATGCATTTTTCCCTTCACTTACCTCCCCAGCATGCTCTTCTGCCCCAATAGACACCTATGGCCTAGTCACTTAAGCAATGTCTTTTGTCTGCTGCATAGTATTGTTTGCCCCCAAACACCCCCTAAAATATGCACAAATGTTTGCTGTGTGGTTTACTTCATGTAGAGCCCCCTTTTTTTTTTCTTTTGGTGGGGGGGGGGGCAAACTCATTAGGAACCCCCTCCCCCAACTGCTCTGTCAGATGGTACCAATCCTTTATCTGCTGGCTTTCCCAAGGTCCATACACACTATATACCTACCTCTTTATAGTGCGCATCTTTAGGGATGAATTCAGCAAAGCATGTAGTGCAAGGGGCTGCCTCCATACATTCCATTTCCGATTTTTTTTTCTTCTTTCCCTCCTATTAGCTTGCTTGGTAATTTAATAATGTCACACTGTGCCTGCCTTTTTTTGGGGGGGGGGGGGGGTTGAAATGTTATTTGATCTTTCCTGTGGCCTGCCAATAGTGTTAAGTACAGAGGGTCTGGCCAAACTAGCCCACATTATTGAGCCATTTGCCAATCAATGAAGTGCAGAGGGTTAGCTGTCCACCACCCCCCCCCCCAAAACCCTAGTTATTGCCAATGTCCCATCAGAAGTGGGGGGATTGATGGGGGGTGAGTAATCTGTGAAGGGGAGCCTCTACTTTTCTGTGCAAATACTTTCCAGCCTCCAATTTTATACAATGCTCTTGTTCCAAGATGTTGATTGTCTAATCTGCTTGCAATGTTTAGGTGCAAAGTGACTAATTTTTTTTTCTGGTTTCACTCCACAGTTCCCTTCCACGCCACAGGAATGGCAGACTGTGGCCTCCCACTTTGCCAGCCGTTGGGACTTTCCTAACTGCGGAGGGGCAATTGATGGGAAACACGTCCGCATCGTCCCACCGCCCAACTCGGGGTCCTACTATTTTAATTATAAAGGGTTTAATAGTGTAGTGATGTTGGCGGTGGTGTCGGCAACATACGAGTTTATGTATGTGGACGTGGGGATGAACGGCCGGATATCGGATGGTGGGGCCATTACGCACACGGAGTTCTACTGGCGTCTCCAAAGTGGCAGTCTGTGCTTGCCACCTCCAGAGGAGAATGCCGAAGGACTCCCCTTCGTCTTTGTCGCAGATGAATCGTTTGCGTTGACTCCCCATGTGATGAGGCCGTTCCCGATGAGGACCCTCACCCCGGACCAGAGGGTCTTCAACTACAGGCTGTCCAGAGCCAGAAGAGTGGTGGAGAACGCTTTTGGCATCCTGGCCAGCCGCTTCCGCCTGTTCCTGACGGCATTTAACTTGGCGGAATACAAACTGAACCACATAGTTCTTGCCTGTTGCATATTGCACAACTTCCTCAAAAGACATAACAGGAACTATGTGGTGCCCGTTGGCCCAGATGTGGAGGGCCCTCCAAATGCGGACCTCACAGCCCTTCGAGTGGCACGTCCAGGCTTGCCCCCTCTAAATGCCCGTGTGGTCCGGGACCAATATATGGAGTACTTTGTGGGTAGGGGGGCCATTGCTCTGCCTGACGATGTGTGAGAGGCATTTTTTAATAAATCTGATATTTTAACCAACCTATGATTTCTTGTCATTTCAGTCTTCTTTTTAGCTTATTTTACTTTGACATTTTTTCCCTTTGCCTTCGACAGTGGGAATGCACTTTCTGGGCAAAAGGAGGTAACAGTCTCTTCTTCCCAAAAAGATTATTCTCATGTTGTGTGTTTGCTACCTAATCTTTGGTCTAGAGAAGGTTTGTCCTGCATAACTGACACCCAAAATACTCCTTTTCAGCACCAGGTCTGACATGTGTGTATTCTCCAAAATGCTGTGCTCTGTGTTTTCGTACAAAGCACTGTGGGTGTCATTTACATAAGTCAAATCCGCTATGCTCTACAAGTGCATTGAAAAAGTTCCCAGGGAAAGAAAATTGCAGTGCAAAGTGGATTTGCCTTTAGTAAATAACACCATTGCCCCCCATATCCTTTTCATTTTACATACATAATGCATTGTGTTTTTTAAATAAGG
The DNA here is from genome assembly GCA_028564925.1 of Lithobates sylvaticus. Lineage (NCBI taxonomy): Eukaryota > Metazoa > Chordata > Amphibia > Anura > Ranidae > Lithobates > Lithobates sylvaticus. The sequence goes on from CM053030.1 coordinate 153,652,518, forward strand.
AAGCCACACATTTAGAAAAATAAAAGTTTACTAGGAAAACATTCACAAGTGCGTTTACAATCTTCACGCCAAAACTGACAACATCTTGGTTATTTACAACATTGTTTACAAACATTCAGCAATTGACCAGGCATGGAGCAAAACAGAACCTAGGAACTTGGAAAGTTCAACTTTGTAAAGTGAAGACAAGATCAGACATGACTATATGTTCAAAGTGAGTTTGATCTTGCCTTCATCACATGGGGGGGTCACCCCCGAAAAGTGGAAATTTGGAACATGCACACAATTTGGGTCTGAAAATGGTCATTAGATGGTAAAACACATGCCTAGAAGCTTCAAAAGTGCCATTTTCCATCATGGGGATGAATGGACGTTTTTTGGGGGTGCAACCCCTTCACCACAACCACTTTCGTAGTTCGTAAAGTGTTTGCACCCCCAAAAAAACGTTGCCATTCATCCACCATGGTGGGAGCTAGCACATGTGGACACAATGTGTGCATGTTCCAAATTTCACACAGTTTTTAAGTTGCAAATGTGTTCAGAAGCTGGCACAAATGTGTGTTAATTACTTGGTGCGTTTTCATATTTTTCCTAAAACATCAATGATGTTCTTCAATTTTTGTTGAACATCATTGATGTTTTGCTTTATGTAATCTAGATCTCGATTGCAGACCATTATCTCTCCGATGAGTACGTGGGCACTCTCTGTGGTAAAGTGCGATTTTTCTTCCACAACATCCACGTCACCTAAAAACCACAAACAAACAAAAATGGGGTGTTGGAAATGAGGCAGCCATACATGGATTAGCTTACCAGTAGCTGTGTTCTCCAACACTCACCTGTTGTGGTGACAATTTCTCCAAGTTCGATGATCTCTCCTTCCTCCTCCTCCTCCTCTGCTTCTGCTCTTTCCCCTTTTTTGGGAGGTGTTGGTTTGGGGGTTTCCTCAGACGGCCCAAGTTTTCGCTCCCCTATGAGAATGTACAAAAGGAAGATTTAGCAACACAATCTATTGAGGGCAGAAATAGGAAATGACAAACATTGCTTGAAAGTGACGGACACTATTTTTGTTTGGCCAGTTACAAATGTCAACTACATGAATGTAGTCACTTTGTAAAGGTGCTAAACTGACTAGCTTTTTGGTAGAAGTTTGTGTGATGGAGACCCCCCTCTAGTATCCACTGGAGCACATGTGTGGAAAAGCCTAATAAAAAGTGGGTTTGGGTGTCCCAGCACTAGTGCTCTCGAGTCCAGATGGGTAAACAGCTACTGGGTGACCTCTCCTTTACATTGAATAAATTGGCTTTACATTCTGGATGACATTTCTAGGGAGAACAAACTTCCTTTCCCCCAAAAAAACACCAAACATCGTATTATAAGTGGCCGCACGATCGAGGTTGCGTACGATCGAATGGACACACACACGACCATGACAGTGGCAGAAAGATCGAGGCTGAGTACGATCGAATGCACAGACGAACATGAAAGTGGCCATTTTGGAATGTACAACTTTGTAAAAATCAAACCACATGGAGCAGTATGCAAGCAAGAAATCAAACACAAAACACAACTACTTACTTTTTTGAAGAATTCGCTTGATCTTTCTGTACGGATCGACCTCCCTCAGTTTCAGGTCTGACCAGTGTTTCCTGAGTTGCTCCTTGGATCGTTGTACCCCAAAATGATTGTACAGCCTTTTCACAACTTTAGACATGATCTTGGCCTTGCGGACATTGGGGTTGAGGTAAGGCCCATACTTCCCATCATAGTCGCTCCTCTTTAATATGTCCACCATCTCCAACATTTCTCCAAATGACATATTGGAGGCCTTGAATTTCAGGCTCCGGGATCGGGACGTTTGTGCCTCCGGACTTTCCTCGTCCACCTCCTCGTTGGGGGGATATTTGGGGCGCACCTGCTGTGTCCCCGCCATGTGCTCTCCCCACTGCGCCGTAAAGAGAAGGGGTGGGGAATAGACGAGAAAGATCGTCAGGGGCGGGCGGAGTTTGACGCATGCGCACTGTATATAAAACGTCACACGCCTGTGTCGTAGCCACGATCTGGGAGACGAGGGGAGAGAAAGCTCACGCACGAGACGATCGCTACAAACGAAGGTACAATTTGACGTTGGTACATAACTAGCCTAGACTGATTAGAACTTGAGGCTTCTTTATGGATAAGATTAGGACAGTTTAGGCTTACATTATTTATATTGTTTTGTGTGGCGTTGTGTCTTGCAGAGGTGATGGAGGCCTTCTACAACGTGAGCTTTCTCCCACACTTCATTGATAAATACCGGCAATTCCCCCTCTTATGGCAGGCGAAACACAGGGATTATAGCAACAGACCAAAGAGGTACGCAGCCCTGCTGAAACTGGTGGCATTTGTAAAGCCTACCCTGCCCATGGCAACCGTCGCAAACTTAAAAGTGAAGATCACCAACATGAAGAGTACCTATTTCCGGGAGCGCAATAAGGTCCTGAAGTCACAAGCATCTGGAGCTGCAGCAGCTGATGTCCATGTCCCCACGCTCTGGTACTATGACAGGCTCCACTTTCTCAAAGACCAGGCTACTGTCAGGAAGTCACTCTCGACTCTTCCTTGCACGCGTCCTTCCACGCACGCCACCCCGCGTGAGGCTTCCGAGGACCAACCTGGGCCTTCCAGTCTGGAATATGTGCAGGTGCCCAGCTTGTTCCAGGTATAGTAGTTTTGTAACCAGTTTGGGGAATAATGAATGATGTTCAGTTAATTCAGGATCCCCAATTGCTTCTTTCCTAACGTGATTGACATATCAACAGACAGTGGTGTGGGAGACATTTTTGGGAAGAATCTAAACTGCAGGGCTGAGAATTGTATGGTTTTGTATTTGAAAACATTTTGCAACAGTCACTAGATGAGAATTGTGTGTGTTTGATGAACAAATAACTGAAACTATGTCCCTTTTTCAGACACAGGAAGACCTCAGCCAGGAGGTGGCTGTGGAAGGTGGCAGTCAGGAGGAGGCATGGGGTAGTGGCAGCCAACAGGGGGGTAGGCGTAGGAGCCTGACTGTCTCCCAAGTCCCTCCCCTCCGCCTTCCCTACAGAAGGGCGAAAAACATGGGGGAGGTGGGAGAGTCAGCGCTCCAGCTGATAAAAGATGCCTCAGCCTCCCTCTATGCCACACCCACCTACGAGGAGGCCTTTGCCTCCTTGGTTACCAGTAAATTTACGGGTATGGAGGCGGGGCAACGCAGCATGTGTGAGGAGGTCATCCTCAAAATACTAAATGAGGGGATGGCTGGGGAGATGACTCCCCTCACACATGTTTGCGAGAGTGACCTTGCTCCGCCTCCTCCTCCTCCTTCTGCCACCCCACCAGCACCAGCACCAGCACCACGGCGTGGAAGGAAGCGTACAAGGAAGACAAGAGAGTGATGACCTTGATTCAGTCTGGTCTGAGAGAAGATGGAGCCTCTCGTAGTACCAGAGCCTGGGGACCTAGATGGCATCTGCTGCAGTTCCGGATGTTTTGGACTTCAGGACCAGATTGCGCTCCCTTATTATTTAGATAGGTACTCTTCATGCCCCCAATTGTTTAAGTGTGTAAAATGATGGTTGCCATGGGTGTCCAAGGCTTTGCAAATTCCCCAAGTTTCACCATGGCTGCGTTCCTCTTTGGTTTGTTGCTGAGACCTAAATAAATGTTTTTTTGATTTGAAATAATCATTGACTATTGTGTTTTACTTTTCTACAATGACAGTTTTTCTTTGAGTAGGCAGGTACATTTCACTAATCCTAAAGTATAATTAACAAGGGGCACCAACAACCAACAAACTCCTAGTATATTTAAGCAAGAAATACAAATGTTAATAATGTGGTTTTGCTAAGTTGAGACATACAAACCCCCTCCAAAAAACAAAAAAAAAAATCCTTCAAATATGTATTCCCCAAAAAAAAAAAAAAAAAATCATGGTAAAAAAATAAGAAAGATTGTATTACGATCTGAGTAAAAATAAACATGTAGTGTATAAATGCTGAAAAGTAATAAAGAAGTAAGTTTGTGAGAAGTGCGGGTGAATAGGAGCAGCTAAAACATGTCATTCTTGTTGCATTGTAAAGAAAAAGAGAATGCGCTGCATTAAAGACATTTTAACATTGCAGCGTGACGAATGTGCTGTGTCGATTAGGAAAGGTAGTTTTACCTGACCGAGCGCTTCCGTCACAGAATTTCTTCTGAGCATGCGTAGCACTTTGTCCGTCGGACAAGCGTACACACGCTCGGATTTGGTGTGATCTGACCGGGTTGACGGGAAATCTTTCCAGCAGGAGATAAGACTTTGTCCGACGGACAAACCGACGAACACTGTCCGATGGTGCATACACACGGTCTGATTTTTCAACAACCTTGTCCGATCGGACCAAATCCATGAAAAAGTCTGACCGTGTGTATGGGGCTTTAGTGTGGTTAGTCTTTTCAATGGATAGGCAAAAGTTGTATTGTTTAGAATGATATCAAGTAAAAGTGATAATGAATGAAGAATCTTGAATGCTATGGGAGCGATTATTTTTTATTTTTATTTGTTTCCCGTGAGTTGTAAGAGCTAACGATAATTGGATTTGGTTTATTACTCAGTGCAGTGTTGGAACGTTAGTACAAATAGAAGTGTGGATTGTGTGCTTGTGGGAATGGAACTTGTGTATACATATGTTAAAAAGTACGCCTCTGCCAGTTATCATTCATGTGCAGATGAACCTCTTAAAAGCCAGTGTAATGTACTAGTGTCTCAGTGACAGCAACATAATAGCAGATTACTGGGTAAACAGCTAAAAAAAAAGCAAAGAAAGAAATGTTGGCTAATGAAATTGCAGTGTTGCTCAGAATTAAATTTATATCTGAGCAAATGGGGGGGAAGTGGGAAGCAGAAAGGAGACTTCTCGGGGAAGATATAGAGAAAGTCAGTGAAAACCTTCTAAAGATTGTAACAGCCTCCAGTAGTGAGATTGAGGAATTGCGGGCAAAAGCCGGCGATTTGTCAGGAAAAAATAGTGACCTACGAGAACAGCTTCAGAGGTGCAGCATGGACTGCGTCATGAAGAGTAAACTTGTAGAGTCATTGCGAATAAAGTTATCAGAGATGGAAGAATTGGTTATGTCTTTAGAAAGGAAAGTAGCAAACGCACACTCCCAACTTCTTATTAAAGAACAGTGTATAATATCGCTCAATGAGCACAAAGCAACATGCCAATTGGCCGATATCTGCACAGTCAGTGAGGAAAAGAGCCGTTAGGAAACACAGTCTACTATTGCGCCTATAGCGTCAAAGCAGAATAACAGTTTGATTACAATCCAAGAGAGACTCACGTTATGCCAGATTCTGGGTGAATTTACGGCCCTGGAGTCGCCAGTGACTCTGTCCAATAAGTTTGAAGCTCTAATCCTTAAATTCCATTTGAGTAATGACGATGCATGCTCTCTTCTAAAAGCATGGCTACCAGGACCTTTGATAGGCCAGTTATCGGCACAGGTTAAGGATAATTTAGCAGATGCAGAGGGGCGGAGGAAAGAATTGCAGCGTCTTGTGGACAGTCGTGATAATGGTATGAGTGATTTGCAACGAATGAAATTTAGGAGAGGAGTTGACCCAATATTGTTCTGCAGTGAGTATCTTGCATTGTATACGAGAGTCTTCAACTGTCCTGACTTATTGGAGGATGATGCAAGTTTCATATACTCGATGGCCAATAAGTGTTATGTAAGCTATCCCACTAGAATGGCTCTGAGGAATGCTAGGTCCTACCAAAATTTTGTCAATATTCTGCGAGATTTTTGTCAAGAGTCCAGTGATAGCGAATATGGGTCAAAGGCAGGTGTATCCGTAATAAGCAGAAATACAGGAAGGCGGATGATGGGAATCGATGTTGGAGACGTAAATACAAGCGTGATAACTGCGCTTGAAATTGATTCAGGAATTGAAATAGAAACTTCTGATGACTCCTCAGACGATGAAAGTGTAAAGTCTGTTAATTCCAATCACAGTAATATTATCCAGCAATGTGAATTTCCAGCACAAGATGTTAAAAAAAGGGCCTATGCAGGGGAACCAGAGCTAAAATGTTGTTTGTGTAAAAGGGGAGGTCACATCGCAAAGTATTGTTGGGCGAATAACGATATCAAAAAAAGATCATACCTGAAAACGACCCCAAGGCAGTATGAATGTTATTCGGCCAGGTGGGGTAGCAATCCAAAGCATGGAGCCCATAGTAAGCAAACCCAATTCCCCGTTAAGACCCAATTACGGAGTCTACAAACTGAAAAGCAATATGTAGGACAGTTGCATAAAATCAAAATGGAAGTAGCCGCATGGTTATTCAAACATAGCACTGGGGGAAGCAATGCTAGCAGCACTTAGTCAGCTGCAAGTATGTTAAAAATACTCTGATCAAAGTTTCCTTCCTATGAATAAGGTTTTAAGTATTTTTGTAATTTTTTTTTATAAGGTTTTATTAATTTTTATGAATTTTTATTAGTTTTTTTTAATTTTCTTTATTATTAATTTTTATTTTTTTTTCATAAATTTTTTTTTTGAATTTTTAATTTTTAATGTTTTTATTTTTTTTTTTTTTATTATGAATTATTTTTTTCATATTTTGTTTTTTTTATTATTAATTTTTTTTTCAATTTTTCACTTTTCAATTTTTTTTTATTTTATTAATTTTTCTTTTAGTTTTAATGTTTGTAATTTTAATTTTTTTAGTTTAGTTGTTTATACTACAACTCGGGCTTGTAGGTGTTCCCCTAGCAGTACAATTAATGGGAAGAGGCTTGGGGCACTTAAAGTCAATTGTCATGATAATCGTGTTTAATCATTGTCTTTGTGTTCCTTTTCCAGGAAACAGGGAAGAGAACAGGTTTGGATACTAAACATTTGTGTTTTGTTTGCAGGTCCGTCAAAGTGAGACCAACACGGGGGTTAGGTTATTGTAAATGCATAATCGATTATCACATGGTACCATGAGCTCATTAATTAGTAATTGTTTGCAAACAATGAAAACATTTAAACAATAAGCTGACATTAATGGACCAAAGAGTTACAAATGAGGTACAAATGTTTTGTTTGTGTTGTTTTTCCCATTAACTTATTGTCTTTCAGATAAAAAAAAAACATGTACTCTTCTCAGGAGAAAATCCATGGATGTTGTTAATTAAAAGTTGAGTGTTTGTCATTGTTGTATGGTGGTTGTCTTGTCATGTTATTCGTGGGTGATAATGGCCAGACTTTTAATTTTAATTTTTTTTATTTTTTATTTTTTGGAAAAAAAAAACAAAACATTTTTTTTTTGCTTTTGGGTATTGGCTTAGTCAGCTATTTTATTGTTGTTTTGTTCAGGTGTAAAAAGCTCCAAAAGGTTTAGGCTTTATCCACCTGAAAGGGGATTAGTGCATACATCTTAAAGATAAAGATAAATGCATTGTTTTTTTAGTGTTTTAATTTTAGAATTTTTGAGAAACAACATTGACGTCCGTTTTGAATGTTTTGATCATACCATGGGGATCCATTTTAGAGTGGGTTTTGCCTAAAGAGGTCATGGTTGTGTTTGATAGTTTGGTCAAAGTTGCAGAAGCCAGGAATACTAAGTTCCTGGGTTCCAAGGAGGGAAATATGAGTAAATATAGTAAGCAAGCAGATATTATGGATAAGAATTTGATTCTGCTCTTGTTTTTCAATTCCAGAATCCTGGTGGAGCGAGATTGGAAAGGTTCTGGAAAAATGGATGACAGATGATCATCTGGTTGGCAGTTTGTCTGTGCCATACCACGCCCCAAATTTATTCCACTAAATATCAGGAGAGACGGGACAAACAAAAAGATTGACTTTAACACTTTTTCTTTTCCTATGGACGATCTGGTGCTGAATCTGAAAGACTGTGCCTATCAATAAGACTTGAAAATTTTTTTTTGCTGGACTCTCTCCTGATGAATGCAAACGTGTTATTAATATACATACAATGGTTTGGAGGTTGGGGGAAGGAACATAACACATCCAATCCATCAGAACATGAAAATGTAAAATATATATGTTTGTTGTTGGAGGGAGGAGTTGAAATAAGAAAAGTTGTGTAATGTATGACATGTATTGACGTAACGGAATTTATATGGTGCAGGTACCCAGGAGGCGGGCACTTATGCATAATAAGGTGTCTGTTGGCCGGACTAGAGGGTGTCAGGTGACACATCAATGGGGTGAACATTTCCTTGTATGGGGGAGATGCGCCTGGTTGAGGTCTCACCTGAGAAGTTGAAACCCTGCACAGGGAATGCCAGTGTATACACACAGGAGCATGCTCCGATAGATAAAGGGAACAAACGCTGACTACCAGAGTACAGTATGCCTTCACCACATGGCGCTGCAACATCTCACAGTGGTTGATAAAACCTATTACCCTATATTTGCTGAGAACACGCTGAATCAAGTGCGGTCATTATAGAAGTGACTTACTCCCAGAGAGGTGCGGACACAGAATAAGGTGCATGCAGGATGCTTATCTCTGAGGGGTAACCACAAGAGGAGGCATGTATTCAGCACTATATTGGGGGGAATGGGCGCTGGGAGGGGTGTTGTTAATGGAGTAGAAATCAGTATCCTGAGGAACAAACTCTCAGCCATAGCTATGAGCGGGACTTTGTTACTCAGAGAGATTGGTGGCATCCTTAATAGCATTCACAAAACACCCAGAGTAAATTAGCTCCAGAGTTGGTGAACCATGTTGAGAGGTTGGTGGAGGGTGTGAGGGTACAGGATAGAAATCGGTCATGGGCTCTGGCGTACATGCAGTGGCATGCGGAAGTGTCAACCAGCATCAAGATGATTGTGCAATCTCTGTATAAAGGGCAGTGGCCTGATGAGTTAGCATCACCGCTCAGTAAGACTCTGCCACAACACGTCGCTTACACTAATCCAAAATGGTGGTCGAATGCCTGGATGGGCTGTACCAGTTTGGATGGTGAAAGGTGTTAGGCTGTATGATCCCATATACAGAAGTGCAGACTTGGTCTGTATATTTGGTGGCATCAATGGGCTTACTGATTGGGGATTCTATCTTGTCGCATTTAAGGGCTAAATCACCCACATGTGATCAGAGGAGATGGAAGCAGGTTGATACTTCCCTCGGTCGGAAGCCTGACCATGATGTCCTTTGTATGCCAGGTCAATACATCATGGGGGTGAGCGTAAAAATGTTGGGAAGTTATTTCAGGGATCATGACTGGGGAGGAAGCACCTGGGTGTCATTTGGGACATAGATGAGTTTGTTTCTTTGTCCTAAAGAATACCGATGTAATGCTAGTCATAAAACTGGAAGGTTCCTTGAACCTAACCATAGGTAGAGGTGCATGGTATACCCTGGGCATGGTCTCTGAAACCCAGGCACAGGGATGGAATTGTGTGTTTTTTTTTGTCATTTTTGCAGATTTATATGTGTGATTAGACTCAATATTTATATAGAAGGATCTCCCATTTGTCTATGCAAGTTGAGGGACGAATTGACGGTAGGGTCTCTGTGTTCAAATTAGAGACCTTGCTGCCAAGTCAGAGCCCTACATTACCGCTGTGAGCACGCCTGCCTAATCCCGACCCATAGGTACAGTAAAGGGTTATAGGATTGGGAGCGGGGTGCATAAAGGGATGGTATACAGATATATGTATATAGTATGATAAGAAGTTGATTTATATTATGGTATAGTGTGACCTATGCGTATTGTAGGTTAATAATATGGGTGAATAAGGCCCTCCTCGAGACTTATCTAGATAATAGATCAGTATTTGAGAGCTGTTTGATATGTTGCTCTGAATGTGTACTGGTGAATGGTGAATGAATGGATACCCCTTGCCTGTATTGCATCCGTCCTGAAGATACCAAAGATACATAATGGCGACATGGAAGCTGTCGCTGAAGAAGGATGTGTCACTCAGTGGCAAAGCGGCACGTGTTTGGAAGCATAACACGGTAAGACCACAATGGACTGTTCCATAGGAGCTGTTTCTGCACACGTTGTAAAATTACAACACGTTAAGACGTTTAAAGGACTGTTCTATGGATACTGGTTTGGAAACGCATGTCAGGGACAAAACAGTTATGGAATGTTCAATAGGAGCCGTGTCTGTAGAAGGGTTTTTATGCGACTTTCAGTCGCAAAGCGACATATGTTGGATTCAATATGAACTCATGTAATATCACATCGGTTCATTCCCAATATCTTTGAGGACAGAAGGCATTCCCCGGATTGGAATGTAACCAGGTTGGAGAACACACCAAAAGCTTTGTAGCATATCAAGATAACAATGGCTTGGCTCGAGCCCACCTGCTGTGACATGTGTAATTACAAGCTTCAAGGGAGACTGTTAATACTAAGATGGCTATGGATACCTATTGGATGAAAGGCAAAGGGGGGGTGGCTATGAGTGGATGTGTGGGTTTGAATGAAGAGTTCGCACACACAGGAAGGCAGCCTCTGTTTGCTGGGAATCCCTGACATGAGAAGGTGTCCCAGACCACCTCATGGTCTGGCGGCCATTTTGAGGCTACAAGCCTCACGGAGGGCCCTGTGATAAGTATCTTTGATATTCTTGTATTATATGATTTGATTGTAAGCTTTGTGATATTGTAATGTCTTTTAATACTTTATGTTAGCGTTCCTGATTCTTGGGAAATAAATAAGATAGTGTTTTACTAGCAGCAGTGTGTGTGTACTTTCATAACTAACTTTATATCAGTGTGCCTAGCAGGGTTTAATAGACCTGCTAACTAGTTGTATACTGCAGCGAGTTCTACACATGTCAAATGACTTGGATAATGTATGAAGGAGTAATGCCTGCAACTATGACTCTATGGTGTTTTTTGATGCTGTTATTTGCACTGCTCCCTGGAACACAAACTCGTCTGGAGGCCAAGATGAAGCAGGAGAACCAAGAGGCCAGGAGGAGGATTGAGCTGGAGATCAGCTTGCAGTATCCACGGCCTAGTGATATCCATGAGAATGTTTTAAGAATCCATGTGGCCGGCCATGACACCATTTCTAACTCTTTATAATGGATGGATCTGCTAAGATTTGGGAATCCATGTCTGTTTAGATTCCTATAATGTGGAGTCTAGGAATCTGGTAAGAGCACATCTTGCTTATTCACGGTGGAAGGTGCACTTTGGTGAATGGTCGTTTACCATTTTGCTGGATACAATTTCAAATACTTTTGCTATACATTTCTTATCTCTGTTTGGAAGCACTTTTTTTGGACTCGTGTGTTACTCAATGTGTTTACACTTCATCATTATTCACCTAGCGTGGCAATTTATATTTTACATGTTATGTGCACTGACCCTAATGCCGCGTACACACGACCCGACTTTCCGTCAGACTAGGTCCGACGGTCTTCCCGATGGACTTTCGGTGGAGGTCCGACGGACTCTCCGAACGAATGGACTTGGTCACACATGAATGGACTAAGTCCATTTGAAAGTCTGTTCGCTTTGAACGTGATGACGTAAACGGGACTAAAAAAGGAAGTTATTATTATTATTACAGGATTTATATAGCGCCAACAGTGCTTTACAATATAAAGGGGAGACAATACAGTTATAATACAATTTAATACAAGAGGTTTAAGAGGGCCCTGCTCAGAAGAGCTTACAATCTAATATGGTGGGGGAGGTGGTACAAAAGGTTGTAACTGTGGGTAATGAGCTGATGGAAGTGGTAAAAGATTAGTTGGAGACGTGATAGGCTTCCCTGAAGGGATGCGTTTTCAGGGATTGCCTGAAGGTAGCTAGAGTAGGGGATAGCCGGACAGGTTGAGGTAGCGAGTTCCAGAGGATGGGAGAGCCTCTGGAGAAATCCTGGAGACAAGCATGGGAGGAGGAAACGAGAGAGCTTGACAGTAGGAGGTCTTGAGAAGAGTGGAGAGGACGGTTTGGGATATGTTTGGAGACAAGATTGGTGATGTAGCTCGGGGCAGAGTTGTGGATGGCTTTGTAAGTTGTGGTTAGTATTTTGAATTTAATTCGCTGGGTGATCGGGAGCCAGTGTAGGGATTGGAGGAGAGGGTTGGCAGACACTGAACCGTTGGTAAGGTGGATAAGTCTGGCAGCAGCATTCATGATAGACTGAAGAGGGGATAGCCTATGGAGAGGCAGGCCAATGAGAAGGGAGTTGCAATAGTCAAGGCGAGAGATAACAAGGGAGTGAATGAGGAGCTTGGTGGTTTCATTTGTTAAAAAGGGGCGAATTTTAGAGATGTTACGGAGGTAAAGTCTACAAACTTTTGACAATGATTGGACTTGAGGCTGAAATGACATGTCTGAGTCTAGGATTACACCGAGTACCCTGGCGTGAGGGGAGGGACTGATGGTTGCATTGTTGATTTTGATGGAAAAGTCATGGAGGGGGGCACGGGTGGGGGGAATATTAGTAACTCAGTTTTAGGGAGATTTAGTTTAAGGAAGTGGTGCGACATCCATGCTGAGATGTCAGTTAGTAAGTTAGTAACGCGAGAGGAGACTGGAGGAGTGAGGTGAGGAGTAGACAGATAGATTTGGGTGTCATCGGCATATAAGTGGTATTGGAAGCCGTGGGCGGTTATCAAGTGACCAAGGGAGGAGGTGTAGATAGAGAAGAGAAGGGGTCCAAGAACAGAGCCTTGGGGGATCCCCACAGAAAGGGGCAATGGAGAGGAGGAGACAGAGTTGTAGGTAACACTGAAGGAGCGCTGTGATAGATAGGCAGAGAACTAGGATAGAGCAGAATCTTGGAGGCCAAGGGAATGTAGTTTATTGAGAAGGAGCGGGTGGTCAACAGTATCAAAGCCTGCAGAGAGGTCAAGTAGTAGGCGTATGGAGTACTGGCTGTTGGCAGTTAGTAAATCGTTAGTGAGTTTTAGTAAGGCAGTTTCCGTGGAGTGCTGCGAGCGAAAGCCAGACTGTAAGGGGTCAAGAAGGTTGTTTTCACTGAAGTAGGAGCTAAGACGTTTGTAGACTAAGCGCTCTAGAAGTTTAGAGGAGAATGGGAGCAATGAGATGGGCCTTAAGTTGTTCAGGTTGGTGGGGTCCAGGGAGGGATTTTTAAGTATGGGAGTGATCTGCACATGTTTTAGAGGGGAGGGGAAGATGCCACTAGAGAGGGAGATATTGAAGATGTGAGTGAGGGAGCATAGGATAGAAGAAGAGGGTGGCCGTAGTAATTGTGGGGGAACAGGATCCAAGGCACAATTGGTTAGGTGCGCATCTGAGAAAAGTTTTGTAACCTCCTCAATAGTAGCCAATTCAAAAGAGGAGAGTGTTGAAAGTGCTGTTAGGCAAGGTATTTTGGGTGGGGAAGATATACGCACAGTGATTGGCAATCTCTTGGGCAGTGAGTGAGTTAGTGGGTAGAGGGGGTGGGGGGCGAAGCAGAGAGTTAAAGGTTGAAAAGAGCCGATGGAGACAGGATGACAAGGTATTAATAAGAGAGACAAAGTAGGTTTGTTTGGCAGCATGGAGGCAGCAATTGTATTTTAGAAGGGCAGATTTATATAGGGTAAAGTCTTGAAGGCATTTGGTGTTATGCCACAGTCGTTCAAGAGCAAGTTCAATAGCCAGTAGCCAATAGCTTCCCTTGCGTCGTATTTGGTCCGTCGGACCAGCATACAGACGAACGGTTTTCCCGATAGCAATCGACGAAAAACAATCGGATTAGCCCACACATGATCAGATTGTCCGACAGACTAATCCCATCGGACCTAGTTTGCCGGAAAGTCCGGTCGTGTGTACGCGGCATTAGAGACGTGGAATTTACTGGAGTTTGACAACATTGCTTGGCACTTCAGCTCAAACAAGGCACTGTTTTTTTTTCAGCTCAATCAGAAAATGAAGAGTTTGCTGAATTTATGGTGGATTGAAAGGTTTTGTCTTGTGTAAAAACACAATTTTCACAAAGAGAAAACATGAGAAAATGAGTCCAAAGATTTCCTGAATGTTTTGTTTTCTTATTTGCCCAAGCAATTAAATTATTCTGCCTTTAAGGGTAGTGCCCTGTATAAGCCTTGTCTTCTTTTTCTGTGACAGTGCATTACGTTACTATTCCCTTGTAGGGATGAGCCGAACACCCCCCCATTCGGCTCACACCAGAACCCGCGAACGGACCTTAAGTCCGTGCGAGCTTTAGAACTCTATTAGTTATAATGGATGTGAACACTCGAAATTAAAAGTGCTAATTTTAAAGGCTAATATGCATGTTAATGTCATAAAAAGTGTTTGGGGACCTGGGTCCTGCCCCAGGGGACATGTATCAATGCAAATTTTTTTTTTTTAAACGGCCGTTTTTTCAGCAGCAGTGATTTTAATAATGCTTAAATTGAAACAATAAAAGTGTAATATTCCTTTAAATTTCGTACCTGGGGGGTGTCTATAGTATGCATGTAAAGGGGCGCATGTTTCCCGTGTTTAGAACTGTCTCTGCAAATAGTGTCATTTTTGCAAGTAAAAAAGCTATTTAAAATCACTCGTGGCTAATGTGTATTGTCGGCTCCCCTAATACAGAGAACAGTCATTCATTGAAACTGAAAGTCATTGATAAAAAAAAAAGTCATTGATAAAAAATAAAAAAAATGAAAAAAAAAGCGTAGGGGTCCCCCCAAATTCAATAACAGGTCTGGGATGGATATTAAGGGGAACCCCAGCCAAAAAAAAAAAAATGGCGTAGGGTCCCCCTCAAAATCCATACCAGACCCTTGAGGTCTTTTATAACGGAGGGCACCTGTGACCCCGCCCCCTCTGACGTCATGGGGAAAGCCATAGGGAATTCCCCATGACGTCCCCGTGCGTCAGAGGGGGCTGGGTCACCAGGTGCCCTCCATTATAAAAGACCAGTCAGACGGAGCGGAGCCTCACACAGCGGGAGCCTCCCATTGCACGGATCGGCCCAAGAAGAGACACCGACGCCGACGGAAGAAGATGCCGGACGAGAAGGACGAGAAGACCAGCGCAAGAAGAATCGGATCGGAGGAAGAAGAAGATGGAAGAAGATGGAAGAAGATGACGGAAGGAGAAGATGAAGAAACCGAAGGATGAAGAAAGAAGATTTTAATAAAGGAATTGTCAAAGACCGTCTCCTGTCATTTTTACAATTTTTCACACTTTTTTGGTGAAATGGTAGGGGTAATTTTGTACCCCCTTACCATTTCACACAGGGGGGGGGCGGGATCTGGGGGTCCCCTTGTTAAAGGGGGCTTCCAGATTCCGATAAGCCCCCCGCCCGCAGACCCCCACAACCACCGGGCACGGTTGTGGGGAAGAGGGCCTTGTCCTCATCAACATGGGGACAAGGTGCTTTAGGGGTCTTAGACCCCCAAAGCATTCTCCCAATGTTGAGGGCATGTAGCCTGGTACGGTTCAGGCGGGAGGGGGGGCCGCTCTCGTCCCCCCCTCTTTTCCTGCGGCCTGCCAGGTTGCGTGCTCGGATAAGGGTCTGGTATGGATTTTGAGGGGGACCCCACGCCATTTTTTTTGGCTAGGGTTCCCCTTAAAATCCATACCAGACCTCAAGGGTCTGGTAAGGATTTTGAGGGGGACCCTACGCCATTTTTTTTTTTTTGGCTGGGGTTCCCCTTAATATCCATCCCAGACCTGAAGGGCCTGGTTATTGAATTTGGGGGGACCCCCACGCTTTTTTTTTTGTTTTTTATTAATGAATGACAGTTCTCTGTGTTACAGGAGCCATCAATTCATTAGCCGCGAGTGCTTTTAAATAGCATTTTTCCTGCAAAAATGACACTTTTTTGCAGGGAAAGTTCTAAGCACAGGAAACCTGCCCCCCTTCACAGGCCACCTATAGACACCCCCCAGATGTGATACTGCAATGCTGTTCTAACAGCACGCACACACAAATCCCCAGAAATATAGCATATCTTGTCAGCAGTCAGCAACACACTGACACGCTGACACTGTGACTGTCTGAAACATAATATGCGAGGCCGCCGCGGCGGCGGCCTCTTATACCGTGAGGCATGTACTAAAGCCCCTGAGCTATAATTGGCTACAGGCATCCTGCCTGTAGCCAATTATGGCTCTCCTCGCTGCCGGCGCTGTGATTGGCCAAGCATGCGGGGCGACTAGCGCAATGCATTGCGGGGCCGCTCGCATCGAATTTGATGCGAGCGGCCCCAATAGTTCTGGGTTAGCCGAGCGAGCGAACGCCCGGTGCTCGATTCGAACATGGGTTTGAATCGAACACTGGGCCCATCCCTATTCCCTTGTAAATATGTATTGAATTAAACTGCCCTGTAAAGTGCTTCACTCTTCTAAATGCGATCTTAATGCATTTTAAGGACATTTTGGGTTGATCAAATGAAGCAGGAAAAGGCATTATATGCATTATATGATAAGAAGTACAGTAGTTGTATACAAGCATATTTAATTCATCCTGGCAACCTTCCTAAGCTCTAAAGATTGGACAAACCATCTAGGCATCCTAACCTAGAGAGTCATCAGATAACGATTGTCAGCTACTACTCCAGCTAAGAAGTTCATAAACAAAGCTATGCCTGTTTATTTATGGCTTACTGAAAGGGTGACACAAAGCGAAATAAAGCTGATTTAAGTATTAAATGACAACGATCATGCCAGGTTTAGACAGAAATATCTGTGGTGGATTATACTCGACTTGATCTCTCTAACTTCTTCTAGTAAAATGATGAATAACCTCTTTGAATCCAAGCCACCTTCTTTTCATAATATGAAATAACGCACATCGTGTAAAAAAACATTTTGGACACTGACTCAAAGATAGTCAAGTAATAACCAAATATCATTCAAACATTAGCCTAGTATTTAGGAATATTAGAAATGTCTTAAATAAAACCACCTAAATGCTAAATTCAAAACTTCCTGTAGTGTGTGATAAGATAAAGCAGCATTAAACCCAAAACATTTATTATATTGCAGCTTACCAATTCTTAGATGTCATGGCTGCATGAATTTTATTTTTAGGCTTTCTTTCCTATATTTTTACCTGTTGATCCAGCTAGTAAGTCTGTTTTTCAAAAGAACAAGCTCTCTTGCAGATGTATCAGTTTATAGGGATAAGACAAACCATTTAAAACACACACAGGGGTACTTTCATTGATCAGCTTTTATTTATTTGTATAAAACGTTTATCCTAAAATAAATTAAAAAAGTTTAATGTATCCCATTATAAAATGTGAGCTGGAGTTTGGCTTCAATTTGTTAGTGTATTTAAATCTGCTATTACATTTAATACTACCCTCCCCCCTCATTGACAATGCTGCTGTCCAAAGGTGTCTCTGTTGTTCCTTCACTACCTGTGTGGGTGGTGCAGCTGCAGGACCCGCACAAATTCCCATGGCTGCAACCACCCACACAGCGAAATGCGGAACCGGCGGGCGGGTGCCAATAATTTTCAACGGCATGCTACCCGCACTGGAAATCACACCCACACTGGGGACCGCGCTGTACTCGTGGTTCCCATGCGGGATATGTTTTTCAAATTAATGAAGGGACTTCTTTCCTACGATTCATGGGGCACGGCAGCCCATTCAAATGAACAGCTAAACTCAACAAGGTAATGTTCTCTCCAGCAATAGAGACTAACTGAGTATGTGCAGGAGGACTACCCTGACTGTGTCTTATCTGGCCTTGCCCAGAGTGACCCTGCAGGAGGGGAAGGATCTCTGCATACAGGTGTTCTATCACCAAGTGACCCTGCAGGAGGGGAAGGATCTCTGCATACAGGTGTTCATATCACCAAGTTTTATTTTTTTTCTTTGTGTTTTTGTGTGTATCTCACATAAGGTTGCAGCAGGAATGTCACTAGGTGTCCGTCCGAAGTGTACTGCGCATGCGCAGCGCATGCGCAGTACGGAACATGAAGATGTTCGGAAATTGTCGGAAGATGAACGGCGCCTGCGCCGTGAGTCGAGGAGAAGCCCCCACCATCCAAGCGGACATAGGGTTAGTCAAACTTAGAGGGCCCCTCGCTCGGCACGGCCTCGCTGCGCTCGGCTCTTTTATATTCTAACTCTATGTCCACTTGGATGGTGGGGCTTGAAAGTGGACTGACAGCGCAGGCGCCGTTCATCCTCGGCAATTTTCGGAATCTGGGTGTCCTGTGTACTGCGCATGCGCAGTACACCTCGGACACTTTGTGATGGGGGGACTGGTAATGATACAACACAGGATCAAAGAGCCTTTTTACACAATACAGAGGATTAACCCCTTAAGTTCCACAGTAAGTATAACAAGCATACTATTCTGCATATAACAGACTTTTTACTGTTGTGGGTTTAGTAACACTTTAAGTTTAACCTAGCATTATACATGAGGGGTGGGAGGTTAAGAAACAGCTGGTTCTTGCTTTTTTAAGGCTAGGTCCACTTTAAAGTTCCCCATTCATCGGGAATGTGGCTGAAAACTAGATAACGTTGTAATTCTTATAACACTTAAGCCCCATACACACGGTCGGAAAATCCGACCACCAAATCCATTGGATTTGGTCCGACGGATTTAGTCCGACACTGGTGTTGCATACACATGGTCAGACAAAGTTGTCGGAAAATCCGATCATTCTGAACGCGGTGACGTTTGTTGCCTACGACGGGACTACGTAGAGGCTAGTAGCCAATAGCTTTGGTCTTGTAATGTGATCTGAGCATGCGTAGCACTTTGTCCGTCGGAATTCGCTACACACGATCGGAATTGGTATGATCGGACTTTGTTGTCGGAATATTTATAGAGCAGGAGATAGAACTTTGTCCGTCGGACAATCCGATGGAACCTGTCCGATAGTGCCTACACACGTACGGAATTTCCGACAACATTGTCCGATAGGACAGAATCCATCGGAAAATCCGACCGTGTGTATGGGGCTTTAGGAATATAGCACTCACAGCAAGATTCAATAAATGCATAACCCCCTCACTGCATGTAAAAAAAATACATATCAAATCAATAAAACAACATATATCACTGCTCAAACCACACGTTAATACAGCGGTCATTAAAACAACTGATGCAAAATCATACATGTATTACCTCTCTCAGTGATATAAAATGTGTGTGCTTAATAAAATCTCTATGTATCAAAAAGTCCATAGCAATTTTAGTGCTTCACACCTTTAAAAGTGCATTCCCAGTGGCTCAGGATCACTCACAAGATTTGTTTGACCTCTCATTACATGATGGTCAAACAAGGTTGTGTAATGATGCTAGCTAGGCAGGGAGGTGGATGACATCCTGGTTCCTTTTATGATTCCCTTATGGATCCATTAAATAAAGCACAGATGGAAAAAAAGTTGATAGTGCAACAATGTAATTTTTTTAAAACACTAACTGAAAACGAAGCACAAGTGCCTAACCCATTACTTAGGATAAAAAGCCTGCAGTAAATGTCTCTCAAGTGCTGCACCACCGCAAAAAAAACCTCCACGTGTGCATTGGCATTACAGTGCCTAGCCCTGCCCAACCTGTTTCGTCACACGGGATACCATCAGGAGCGGACCTGGGGCTCTCTGGAATGCTGCAGAGAAGATGGGCAGGCAGTGCTGGGTACAAATACAAGCATTCTGATGTGAATTTACAGAGCAGAAGCTTCGATTAGATGTTTTCTAAATAATACAGCTTGTATGATAAGCTTATCCATCATTTGGGGCTTTCTGGTGAAATATTTATAGGACCACTAACCCAATCATGAACTAGTTAAAAAAGCTACTAATAACATATAACATATATTGGACTTGCGTATGTTCGGTGCCACATTTGCTAAAATTGGCAAAAAATTACACACAGTAATTTTCTTCAAAGCGACCACTGGACAAAAGGTCAAACTCCAATAAGATACGCCACATGCATGTGCTCCAGTTTCCTCCCACATTCTAAAGATATGCTGGCTCCTGTATAAAATTGTCCCTAACGTGTGTGTGCGTGTATGTGACAAGAGCAGGGACGAGTTAGTATAGCTTTGAGCAAGTGCGAGGGGCAAGCAAGTGTGGGCAGTAACTTAAATAATAACTATACCAAAGTATATTTATTCATTGATATACATGCAAAATATTCAACTACAAATATATAGGTATTTTTTAATATATTGCTAACAAATATTCCACTATAATTTCTAACATTTTGTGTTAATATACTGATATTTTTGTTCAATATTTTTATTCAGTTTCAGTTTCATCTCAATAGATACAGTACGAGAAATATAATATATGTTGGAAAAGCACCCCCCTCCCAATAAAAGCACTTAGTGTATGAAATCTAAGTGATAGTGTAGTAGTGATCAAACAAGGTATTGATTTAAGCTGGCCATTGATGGTTTGAATCTCAGCTGGTTTAACAGGGACTGGCTGAGATCCAAACCAGCTATGGGCAGGCTGATCAACTTGGGTACAATCAGCATATTAGATTTTTACATGCAATTATTTTTAACAGCTATAGCCACTAGCAAAAATCACTCTGTTCTCCCGGAAGGGACCGATTCCCACGACCACCTCATCGCAGGTAGAACACAATAGCTCTGTGGGAGAGATTTCCCAATCAGCACTGCCTGTGTTGGTGAAGGAATCAAGTGGTTTTCTTTCCTGTAACTACACAAAGAAAACTAAATCATCTATGACCTGCCTTACATATCCAGATTTGGGGAGCTGAAAGCATAGAATTGAGGTAACAGTATATTCACAGAACTAAAAAATAGACATTTGGGCCAATACCGAGTAGTAGATGTGCAATCAAGTGATAAAGACAAAAGGAATCATTAAATCTAATGCGGCGTACACACGGTCGGAATTTCCGATGGAAACAGTCCGATGGGAGCTTTTCATCAGATTTTCCGACCGTGTGTATGCCCAACGGTCTTTTTCTGTCGGAATTTCCGACGGACTTTGCATTGAGAACCTGTTCTCAATTTTTTCCAACGAAAAACCTTTCTATCGGATTTTCCGATCGTGTGTATGTAATTCCGACACGCAAAATTCCGACGCGAGCTCGGAAACAATTCAAAGCATGCACGGAAACAATTCGATGCATGCTCGGAAGCATTAAACTTCCCTTTTATAGTGCTGTCGAACGTGTTTTATGCCGCTGTGTTATTGATCGTCGGAATTTGGTGTGATCGTGTGTAGGCAACACAGCTTGAGCGGAATTCCGTCGGAAAAACCGTCAAGTTTTTTCCGACGAGAATTCTGATCGTGTGTACGCGGCATAAGATTGAGAGGAAAGGAAGTAGGAAAGGGGAAAAGTAAGAGGGGTGAGAGGAGGTCTTCTGCAGGTACCCAATAAGGGTAAAAGTATGAATGATGTCAATGTTTGAACACTTCTGGGCTCTAAAAGAGAGGCATCAAAGCCTAAAGGCAGGAAATTATCCACCCAGGGTTGCCATATCTTTAAATGTTTTGGCACTCTGTCTAACAGAGTGGCCTTATTCTTACTATGGATCATAGCTTGGGTGTATCTGTGCTTAGTCTCAAGTATGCACAATTTTAGAGTCTTCCAAGTCTTTGCAATTGTTTGCTTGGACGCTGTTGTGACCTGCAGGGAAATCTGTAGTTAAATTGTGTGTAAAACGATTCAATAGAGCCAAGGCTGGGTCCAGTGTGATTGGCATGTTGATAAGTGTAGAGATGGAAATGAAAAACTTCAACCCAAAAGTGCTTCACAATGGGGCAAGTCCACCAAATGTACGAGAACCACAGCCTCTAAAAAGCAAGCAGGGATTATGTAGGAAGAAATTTGGAAATTCCCACTGGGACCAGGTAGTTAGAAATTTGGTTGCAAGTGCTTGTATGTTTTGGGTATATGACCTATTCAACTTCCATATTGCAGCCACATCTTCCCATTCTAGGTGTATGTTTAAATCAGATTCCCATGAATTCATATAGGCAGGTAAGGAAGTAGAGGGTGAGTTTAGGTGTAAATATAATTTGGAAATAAGGCCTGGGGCATGTGGATCAGTCGAGCAAATGTGCTCGAAGAGGGTTAGGCTATTTAGGGAAGAATGGGAGGGAACATATGGTGTGTGGAGGTAGCAAAATAGTCCAGAACTAGGAAAGTGGGATTGTTCACATAATGAGGCTAAGAATTTAAGCACGGTGGCTGTAACCAGGCTACATAAGTTAGTTAAGTGTAACTGTACCCATAAATGAAAAGAGGATGAGTCGACATGAGTAGACAGGGTAAAAGGAGGGATGTTTAAAAAATGACACCAAAAGGTAATGAGGAGAGATTAACTTAGAGAATTCTTTCAGCCTATCCCAAAGAGCTGAATAATGTGCGACTAAGGAGATAATGACAAATTTACATTCTGAAGGACAGAGTCAAAGAAGGTTGTCAATTGTCACAGGTCGATATTAGCTGCTTCGAGTTCAACCCATAATGGTATTTCACTGGTGGCATGGTAAATGGGTGATTTAGGCCAACTGGGTTGCTTGATAATATTTAGCAAAATTTGTCACTCCCAGGCCACCCAAAGGCTTAGAGTGCATTAAAACAGACTTAGGGAGCCTAGGTTTGACTGGACCCCTTATATATGTGTTAACACAGCATTGGGATATTTGCAGATAATGAGATGGGAGTGCTATAGGGAGGACTTGGAACAGAATGAGAATGTTATGAAGGAGAGTCATTTTTTACAGCAGTGATGCAACCTATTCAGGATATACAGTATATAACAGTGCCCAACTATCTAAAATAAATATTCAGTGGTCTTTGATGGCATTAAGAGTTTCTTTCCATAGTATGATTTTTTTTATTATTTGGCAACATACAGTATATGGGAGAAACATATTTAATTTACATTTTAATTTTTTTTATCACTTGAAGCACATTTGCTTTTTTTCAGTATTAGGCAGGCCATACAGTAGATGGTTAGAATCTCGGCTGTTTCAGCAGGGACTGGCCGAGATTCGAACCATCCATGGGCAGGCTAATTGTACCCAAGTCAATCCATCGATCGACTTGGGTACAACCACCTTGCCTGTTGTACTGCATATGCACGATAATAATGTGGTTAGCTGACCTTCAAAATCATGTGGGTGGAGCAAACATCCATGTACACTGCAGCCTCTCTATGCCGCCTGTGCATGTCTATGCACAGTGTGGCTTCACCTCCCCCTGTAGTCACTGGGGAAAGGGCTAACATTGCAGTGTTTACACTGCGGCTCCATAAAGACCTTGCAAATGAACAGAGCCACCTTAAAAATAGAAGTCTCATGAAACAATCTGTTAAATCCCACTTTAGAAACATAGATGATACTGTGAGTAAACAACAAAAAAAAAAGAGCATATATTATTTAAAATAAGTTTGATACCCTTTGCCACTAGGTTTTAATAACTCTTTAAGATATTATTACAGGGAGAGCACAGACAGAGCTATACCATTATTAATGAGACTAATATTATCGTCTCTGAAGAGAAGCCTACACTGCCCCCTGCTTGTACAGTAAGGCATTGCCAGTTGTCCTTCTTTATTTCTCCAGGTCAGCCTGACCTCTAAATAACCTTTAGCTTGACCTGCTGCTGGTCACTCTCACCAGTACAATTGTTTATCTTCAACCTCAAGGCTCCGAGCCTCAGTTTTCATCTCTAACCTTTATATCCCTTCCATTCTAGTCACCAGCCAGAGATTAAAAGTATGTTAGGCTCAGTGGTGTTTGCCAGGTCTCACATATAATATAACCTCCATAAAGAACACTGCTTTACAATTCCTTTTGTTTGTATGTGGGCTGTTTACTTTCTCCTTCTGGCAACCCTTTTAATGGCCCAGCATCAATTACAGCATAGTTTAGACATGCAATAAAAATAAAAGGAGCTGAAAACCTGACTTTTACAATAACGTAAGGGTGCATTTGTTGGCATCATAAAAGAAGAATTTCTTGTAGCTTAATACTGTGACAAATCAAGAAGAGTGATGTCCATCAAGGCCTTACGTCCAATCCTCACAAAGTATTTACTCGACAAACAGTATCCTCTATTTTTATTTTTTGGATGAAAACTGTACTGATTAAACGAAAATCGTTCATTCTGGTATCGTACATAAAAAAACTTTGTGTTTGTTCCTTTGGATATATTCGGATGAACTGTCATGATCGGCTCTCAAAAGCTATGTACTAAGGATCAGCTTATCATACGATCATTTCGAAGGTGGTATTTTTTGTCCCATTTTCTAATCATGTGTACTAGGCTATTAAAAGGTCTATATAAAAAAAAAACATAAAAAAAAAGCCGCACTAGAAAATTCTAAAAAAAGATATAAGCAGAAAGCCTCCTGATACAAAGTGCCTTAGATATCTCGTGTGTTAGCCTCCACATAAAAAAAATCGTCCCCTAGGGTATGTATGGGATTGGTGACATCAATGTGTTGCTCCTCCCTACATGTTTCATCATAAGATGACGTCATCCAGGGGCGCTTTGTATCAGCGGCAGCTGTAAGTGCATTACTTTTTACTTAAATAAATTTACAAAGATTTTACACTATGTGGAGCACTTTGTTCTTTTGAGATATCATCATATCCTATACAGCACCAAGAGGTGAATTTGTTGGAAGATCATCTGGACCTGAAGAAAGGCCTTGGCTGGGCTAAAGCCACAAGCGCTAACAATCCCTTGTAATGAGGGATCAATTGGAGCTGGTAAGCAAGCTCTTCATCTGTTGGTGGAGGCACTGATATTTAAATCACTTTGGTGGTGGGTGGTGGAGATCGTTATCAAAAGTCATTTTCACATCACTTGTGGACTGATTTTCATTAACTTATTTCCACATTGATGTCACATTATTTGTGGACTGTTTGAATCATCTTATGTGGTTTTTACAGCTGTTGGTGGTAGCACTGATATTTAAATCACTTTGGTGGTGGATGGTGGAGAACGTTATCAAGAGTCATTGCACGGCCTATATATTTTTTATTTTTATATTAAAAGGACTACTCACATCTGCTTTTATTGCTTACTGCTGAGGAATTCTGCATGATAAATTATTATAAATGAAGTATATAAAAATATAATCACAACAAAAACATATTTAAAAAGTGCAAATCCTGGACATTTTAAGGAAAATGTCTTTCCAATACTTACACTTACCAAACAACTTACCATTCTGGCAACTGCACCTAGATTACTTATTCTTCTGGCTGGGTTCACATATGTGCTGCCGTGGTTCCCAGCATGGGGTCCAGTGCGTTCCTGTTCACTGGTTCAGGTCAGAATTTTTGCCCGAATTCGCACCTGAACCGGACCCAAACAGGCACATGACCCTTTTGGAAAGCGGCCCGCTCCCGCCCCGGACATGTGTGACCGAGCTCCATCGAGAGCCGGTCACACTCACATGTCATGCAAATTGGATGCAGGGAAACCCACATCCAATTCACACATATGTGAACCTGGCCTTAGTCTCTGCAACAAGTAATAATTGCAATGCAATTTATGAAATAAACATTCTGTACCACTCCCTTAAACAAAATCAGGCCACATTCCTCAATAGTTACAATTAATTGTTACTAGGCTAATGGGATTTATAAAACATATTTTTTTTTTACAATCCAGCTGAAATGGAAAAATAAGTTAGCCTATACATATTCAGATCTGCTGCTCAACCATCAAAAAGGCAGTCATTATAAGATTTGATTATTCACTCTGATGGTTACTGTATTTCTAAATGATCTTGAAATGCTGTGCCCCAGACAGCAACAGAAGCAGTCAACATATGATGAGGTTTTTTTCGCCCTGGTTATTTATGTAAAAAACAACTGGAATTTGACAGCAGCAGTTCACAGGAGTCCAAGATGAGATTGCATAATAATGGGATTTATGTTTCCTAGAAAAGTCAAGTCAGGATGGACAACCTTATCAGAGATGTTAATGAATGCTAACAGAATATGATCACTGCTATTGGCCATTGGTTTATGTCTATGATAATCTTTCAAATACATAAGGGTTTTTATTTTTTTTTTTTTTATGGCAAGGCATTGGAAAAAGCAATAAATAACCCACAAGTTTAGAGAAGCTAATGATGGTCCCTGAATGGTTTGCACATATTGTAGCTCTCCTTTATAAAATTAATATCACAAAATCATTACCATCCCTCTCAGAACAATGGAAAGAGATATCCGTCTTCCCTCTTCAGTACCAGGACCTGCCAATGACTCTCAATAAACTTGCCTGATTTGTAGAATTGCTACATAGTTAAAGCTGGCCATACATTAATAGAATTTAGTTTGCTCGTTCATATGGAAATTAACCACTTCAATAAAGGGCACTTTCACCCCCTTCCTGCTCGGGCAAATTTTAAGCTTTAAGCACCGTCACATTTTAAATGACAATTGTGCGGTCATGTAACACTGTACACAAATTACGGTACATTTTTATAAAAAAAATTCCAACAAATAGAGCTTTCTTTTGATGGTATTTAATCACCACTGGGTATTTACATTTTCTAAATAAAAGGAAAAAAGCATTTTCCTTCATTTCTGTTATAAAATTTTGCAAAAAAAAAAATCTTTCTTCATAAATTGAGACCAAAATCTATACTGTCCACAAACTATGGTATGTATGTATGTGTATATATGTATATATATATATATATATATATGAAAATAAATTAATCCTTATGTACTGACGGCCTATCTCATTTCTTGAGGCCCAAAAATGATAATACAAATATCATCCAAAATGACCCCATTTTGGAAAGTAGACACCCAAAAGGTATTTAGTAGGAGGCACAATTTATATTTTATTTTTACATACTGTCACCAGTGCAGTACAGCGTTATCATATAACTGGTGTGGCAGTGATCAGGGACACTGACTGGTCACAGTATGTAAAATAAAATAAAATAAAAAGTGAAAAAAAAACTATTTTTGTTAATTTCTTTATATTCCAAACAATTGCAACAAAAATTTAAACTTCAAAAAACTCACCAATTTTTCTGGAGAGGTGATCAGGATTTTTTACACACTATGATTGCTTATAACAGTGAATATCACTTTTATAAACAACCATTTTTTAATGAAATCTATTCATTCAGTGTACACTATTGTTTATCTAACGCTGGTTGGCCCTGTCTGTACTATGTGATCACTCTGACCAATCATAGAGATCAACACAATAGTACACAATGAATGGCATGAATGGAAGCCATCCATTGTATACAATTGTCATGTGATCTGCTGTGATTGGTCACAGCAATCACATGGTACCGGCATGGTCCACAGGACACAGCGGGTGACAGATCGTGCGGCAGCGCGGCCCAAGGGGCATGCTCGAGGCGCAATCCTGGGAGGACATCATGTGATGTCAACCCAGGATGGGAGAGCTCCCACACAGCCATAGTTTTACTATAGGACAGGCGGGAAGTAATAGGCCGCATTCACATGAGCCTAGCATAGCATACGGCCATAAGAGAGTCGCGTTTGCCCGCACAGGCACTGCGTCTGTGCAGTTGTTGCTTTTCAATTGAAAGTCAAGTCATTTGTCAGCTGTGTGGCCCTAAATACACCCATTCTGCTTTGGGGGGCTGTGCACCTGCATTTGCATAACTGTCAATTTGGGAGCAGTGGCTATGTCCATGTAGCGGCTGCTTTCCAATTGAAATGAATGGGGTTTCCTGCATGGGAATGCACAGACCACCTATACACCACTGTTTTGGGCAAACACAACCCTTGCATTTGTGCACACAATAGTACGCCCATGTGAATGAGTCCAAAACATTTGTCAGAGCATTCGATAGTACCATTAAGGACTCAACAAATTTTGCAGGAAAACCCTGAAAATTTTTATTCGATAGGAATACCGATGTTTTGAAATTTACATTTGATTTTGGGATGCACATGGGCAATACAATAAAAAATTGTTTTCAAAAATGAAAACCGCATTCACAGTTAGAATTTTGTTCATTCAAGATAATTGTTTCATTCTTATACTTATACTTCAATTTTACTCTATGGTCAAAAACAATTGTCAATTTGAGCCCATCATTTACAGTATTAGAAAATTGAAAGAACACTTTGAAAACAATTTTGTTTCCAATGAACTGAGCAACACTGTGCAAAAAAAATGTCACCCCATGTATTCATGCACAGCCAAAAGTGACCTGTTGATATGCTGCCCAGAAAAAATGTGGGACTGCATTATGTGGTTCTCTGTTGTACATTAGTTCTGGTATGTACTGCCACTGCCAACCCGCTACTGTTCTAATCACCAATGACAGTTAATACAATTTACTACGCAAAGTGCAGATACCTGCAGTTACCTCCAATCATTGACCAATAACATAACTGTGAAGATTAGAACTATTGTAGTCGCTGATAATACAAGAGGGAGAAAACCTTTCTACTTGTGTTTCTGGAGATACATCTGTAACATTAATAAATAACCACATGCAGTCCAGTGAGCCAGAGTGGGACAATGCAGGTGAAGGAGCCTCAGATTATTATAAAAGAATGCAAATATATGCACTCTGGTACAGTATTAAATGAGTTAGTTGGTAAATGGTAATGTTTGTTTCTTATCAGACAGCTAAGCCAGGCCTGGAAGAGAATGACTGCTATTTCATGGAATGTTTGCAGCATCCCATCAGAGTGCAAAGGAACCTTTATCTGCTTTGCGCCTAAATAAACTTTATTGTCCATTCAGTGATAGGGCTCCCTTAGAATCACTGTTTCAATTCATCACTGTCACCTTTGCTAATGTGACTGCAGTGACAGCTCATGATTGTTAAGTAGTAACAGTGTTCATAATGTTAAAACAAGACAAATAAACCAAGTGAACTATGAACTGAGACCACTAAAAACAACCCTACAATCACACATGAGAGAGTAGAGAGAGCTAATAAAGACCAATGTGCCTTAAAATGGTATTGCAGTACATCTGTATGAGATAATTACTATATCCATTCTCCCTATTCAAATTCAATACTATTAGGCCTTTCACATATGTGGTTCTATAAGAGAAGTGCATACAGAAAGTGGTTGTAAAGCATTTGCAAAGCTTTCAGCAAACTTCACAATGCTTTTTGAAGTCTTCAAAGCCCCCTTCAGCTCCAGTTTGGAGATGTTAAACACAGATCATGGTGGGAGTACTTTCTCCTCTTTAAAGTGGCAGCCAACACTTCTTCATGTCCCATACCCATTACCACCTCCTTTAAATATTTGGGGATTTAGGTTACATCTGGGCCGCAGGATTTTATTCATCTAAACATCTCCCCCCTCCTCCAACGGTTTAGGGATAAGGTTAAAACGTGGAATGCCCTCCACTTATCGGTGGCAGGGAAGGAAAACTTGATCAAGATGATACTCATGCCACAACTTCTTTACTTTCTTCATAACGCCCCTATGGTTATTCCCTTAAAGATTTTTAGAATAGTAAATACTATTTTATGTAGCCTCACCTGGAAAGATAGACCCCCCTAGAATAAAACTAGAGCACCTGCAAAGGCCCAAAGATGACGGTGGGTTGGCTTTGGCAAACCCATGGCTGTATTACCTAGCAGCACAGCTGCAACACCTTATTGGCACTTTCGGGTCTGCAGAGGACTTAGGGACCAGGACACAAAGTTCTTTGCAGACATTAATGCTCCATACTGTATGCAGAGGACCTATTCCCATGGCTCTGGAGGCTCTAGCCTTTGCAAAGCCTCATAAAAAGTACCTGACCGCTAGTCTCATTCAAAAGGTCTGGAATAAATCCAAATATTTCCAGAGGGCCGATGGCTATACTGACTATAGTCCTATTTGGTTAAACGACACTTATACTGAATTAGTCAAGCTGCAATCTGGAGTTAAGTAGAAAACATATGGGGTTACACATCTTAAGCAAATATTCAATAATGGGGTGCTACGTACTTTCACCGACCTGAAGGAGGCATACAATCTGCCGTCCTCAATGCATTTCCATTACTTACAACTCCAAAATGCGGTTGCGGTACAAAGCAGGTCTTCGGAGTGGCGTCTGTCCCCGACCCCAGTGTTTAGCCTCATTAGGGATGCTGACTCATCTAAGGGTTTTATTTCCCAATCCTATGCCATACTGTTACAATCCTTTTTGAAGCAGCACCCCCTGAAAGTGAGCGTAAAATGGTAGGAAGATGTTGGTCAGTTTGATGGGGAGAAATGGGAAGAGATATTTCAGGCGGTAGGTACTTGCTCACTGAATGTGTCACAAAGACCTACCCAGTTATTGTTGCGAATATATTATACTCCCCACAGACTCCAGCTGATGAACGTACAATCTGAGTCCATATGCACAGGATGTAAGCGCGATCATGGGGATCTCATACACCTTTTATGGCGCTGTCCCAAACTGCACACATATTGGGCAGGAGTAGTGACCTCAGTAAATTCAGTATTTAAAGTTTCCCTCCCACAGGACCGAGAGCTTATCTACTGGGTGTATTGGAAGGAAATTAGTGGAAGGTGCACACTAGAGAGGCTATTCACAAAGTCTTATTCCAGGCCAGGAAATTAATTATGATCCTTTGGAAGTCTGAAGATCCCCCAACAAAGGAATGGATTGGATTACTAATATTGGTGTGGTGCTGAGAATGGAGAAGCTTATATATCAACACAGCGGAAGTGCACTCAAATATGAGAGAATATGGGCACCGTGGCTAGATGTCCCAGGACTTGCCCCGATGGATCTGGTCATGGACAGATTACTGGGAATTGATGTTGGGTCACTTGGTTATAATGACTAATGTAACATACTGGAGGCGATAAAAGTTGTTTATTGTTGATGTTGAGATGCATTGTACTGCATTGTACAATTCTGCACAATAAATACCCTTTTGTTGGATAAAAAAAAAAAAGTGGCAGCCAACAGCATCCATTTAGATGTATGTTCACATCAGAGCTGAAGGGTACTTTAAAGGGTTAGAGAAAGTTGCATGTAGCATGCTGAAAGCTTTGCAAATGTAAGGCTTTCTATTAGACATGTGCACAACAAAAAAATTTGTTTATTTTCGTTTCGTTTTTTTCGTTTCCGAAAAAAATTCGTTTTTTTTCGTTTCGTTTTTTTCGTTTCCGTTGATTCGTAACGATTCGTACATTCGTAAGTCGTCGTTGTTCGGATTCGTAACGATTCGTACATTCGTAAGTCGTCTTTGTTCGGATTCGTAACGATTCGTAATGATTCGTACATTCGTAAGTCGTCGGTGTTCGTATTCGTAACGATTCGTACATTCGTAAGAGTTATTTTTTCGTTGATTCGTTTTTTCGGACGCATTCGTATTTATTCGTACATTCGTAACATTTGTTGATTCGTAATCGGAGCATAATTCATAATTTTATGTAATGTGTATGCTATTATTACATTTTAATAATTTACGAAACGAAAAAAAAAAAAAGTTACGAATCGAAAAAAAAAAAGTTACGAATCGAAAAAAAAGTTAAGAATGTACAAATTTTTTTGTTCAATAGAGACACGGAAAATTACTAATCGAAAAAAAATTAAAAAAAAGTTACGAATTGAAAAAAAAGTTACGAATCGAAAAAAAAAGTTACGAATCGAAAAAAAGTTACGAATGTACGAATTTTTTTGTTAAATCCATTCGAAGCACGTTTAGCAGCACCATTGTAAGGGACACGGAAAATTACCAATTCAACAAAAAAAAAAAGTTACGAATGTACGAATTTTTTTGTTAAATCCATTCGAAGCACGTTTAGCAGCACCATTGTAAGGGACACGGAAAATTACCAATTCAACAAAAAAAAAAAAGTTACGAATGTACGAATTTTTTAGTTCGTTTTCGTTTTTCAAATTTTCTTCTGTTTCTAATTTGTTTTTTTCGGATTTTTGTTGTTTTTCGGATTCGTTCGATTCGAATGATTCGTTAATCGGATTCGTACGATTCGAACGATTCGTACGATTCGTTATTCTGAATTGTACAATTCGAATGATTCGTTCATTCGTACGAAAACGAACGAACAAAAATAACGAAAAAAAAGGAAAAACGAAAAAAAACGAAACGAATTGCACATGTCTACTTTCTATACATAGTGCACCTGAACAAGCTGAAGCCTCCAGGCCTTATACCTTTGCATGTGTTTTCATAAAGTTCTCACGGACAAGGATGGACATTTAAAGTGTTATCTAAGATCAAAAATATAAAATTTTACCGGTAGTTAGATGTGGTGGTAGGATTAATTTTTTTCTCTAGCGTTTTTTCCCTTAATTTTCACCTGGGGATTGTGTCAGTAACACAGTTCTTGTACCCTGGTGACAACACCCACTCACTGTACTGTAAGGCCTCTTTCACACGGACGTGTCTGTGTACGGAGCCCGCTCTGCACAGCGGGGGATGGCTCTGTCGATCCCCGCTGAGCAGGAAGATGACAGGTCTGTCTCTGCACTCTGTGCAGGAACGGACCTGTCAGAGCGCCACTCTCCCCTATGGGGGATTGGATGACGACAGACCGTAGAGTCCGTCGTCACCCGATCCGATCCGCAGATGGATGGGAAAATTGTGTTTTCCTCCATCACACTTTTTCAGATCGGAGCGGGTCAGATGTCAGCGGACATGTCACCGCTGACATCCGTCCCTCCATAGGGGTCTATGGAGCGTCTGTTCAGGTCCGCCTAAAAAGCTGACAGGCGGACCCGAAGGGACCGTCCGTGTGAAAGGGGCCTTATGATGAAAGAGCAGTGTTGTCTACTTTGGACAGGAATTTAAGACTCCAGAACACTTCCCCGCTCCTCATCCTAATCACATGGGGGAGGGGGTTCTGTATTCTACAAAGGTGAACTGGGCAGGGCTGATAAACGTGCTTGAAATTTCAGTGCAGCACAGGCATGTTGCACAGAAAGCAAGAAGCTCACTGGATTTCTGGCAGGATCAACTGGTATTTTTTGCACTTTAACAACACAACTAATATTCAGGAGACCAAGAGTGAGCAAATGAGAGAAGTTTATCCTAGGGCTTAAAGGAGAAGTTCAGCCCAAGCTCGTTTGACTTTGACTGTACTTCTCCTGTGGATCACAGGAGTGCAGTTCGTTCTGAAGCAGAAGCCCACTGTCGGCTGATGTCACAGAGCCGGTCCAGGCTTGGGAATGACCACGACAATATGGTCGTGATTCGCCCACATGCCAGTAAGGGAACCTGGCTTAGCCTCTCAGCAAGGTGCTGAGAGCCTGAGCTGGCCACTCCCACCCCTTCCACAGCCCAGCACTCCCGTGAGCGCGGTGGGCAGAGCAGACAGTGGTGACTGACAGTCACCAGCTCACTGCTCCGGGAGCTCTGAGAACTGAGCGTTCAGCCGTGTTTGATCACTCAGTTCTCATTGTTAAAGCCAGCGGGGACAGATGCAGCATCAGTCCGGCACAGCATCCACCTAGGTAAATATGATTCTAAAAAAAAAAAATTCTCTCCTCTTTTAAACACATTTTAATTACAAACGTTGGCAGTATTGAAGGATCTCAATGTTCTGCTACAATCCATACTGTATAAAACAATATTTGCTGTAAATACCTACATTATAAACAGAGTGAAAGCTATTTCTATCTCAAATTTTCCAAGAATATGCTAAACGTATTAGTTAAACCCACAGGTACTTTTTCACCACTGTATGTGTTACATTGGTTTTTCAAGATACAAAATGAAAAGATTTAGAGGTTGGATGAAGGGTTTTGTGTATTATAACACTTTTTTCAAAAAGTTTATAAAGTTTTTTTAGGTTAGACCAAAATGAGGGACAACCAAGGAGGAAAGAGGGGCAGAGTGATTTAGTTTCAAAAGAGGGATAGTCCCTCTAAATGTGGAACATTTGGGAGCTATGTATGTAATTAGTACCCACTGGAGTAATTTGGTGTTTCTCTATGAGAGAGGCATATGGGGCTGGATCTTCCATTATACGGTGTTCTATCACCAAGTGTCCGGCTGTCACTAGGTGTCCGAAGTCTACTGCGCATGCGCAGCGCATGCGCAGTCTGGATCCAGAAGATTTTCGGAAATTGTCGGAAGATGAGCGGCGCCTGCGCCGTGAGTCGAGGAGAAGCCCCCACCATCCAAGCGGACATAGGGTTAGTCAAATTGAGAGGGCCCCTCGCGGGCTCGCTTCGCTCGCCACGCATCGGGCACGGCCTCGCTGCGCTCGGCACTTTTATATTCTAACTCTATGTCCACTGGGATGGTGGGGCTTGAAAGTGGACTCACGGCGCAGGCGCCGTTCATCCTCGGCAATTTTCGGAATATGGGCGTCCTGTGTACTGCGCATGCGCAGTACACCTCGGACACTTGGTGATGGGGGACGGATAGTGATACAACAACGGCAACTGTACCATTAAAGCCTGTATGTAGCTTTACAGGCTCCTGGAATCTGTCCAGCATTCAAAACCAACTATAAAGGTTCCTACAGACATAAGAGAATGTTCACCCAATCCAGCTAATTATAGAGGGATGAGGCAACATCTTGTTTCTGTAGACTCTGACAGTCTTTGACCCTGACAGACATCTCTAGGCTAAGCATCCTCAGGGGACAATGCAATCAGCTGGAACGGATTTTCCTGACCGACCAACACTGTCTATCCTCGAGATAAGCTGGCACCAAAGTGCCCACTGCTTCATTCTTCATCGGCCAAAACATGCACATTTGCACACTACGAGCATGTACTTTTATGGAACAGTCTAAAATTTTGTATGAAAAACAGTTTTGTGGCAGAATCCCATATGCACCGTTGACTTCCACAGCTATATATTAGATTTATGCTAAATACCTGTTAAATACACATACTACAATAATGTGAAGACAAATTTGTATATTGGATACTTGCAAGTGCAACAGAACAGAACCTCTAGAGTTTCATATAAAATTTAAAAATATATAAATTATATCTAAAGCCAAAACGTTTTTTTTCATCTTTGGATATGGTAGGGAGTTACAAACCCTTGTTGTAAGTTATTTTTGTGCTGTGTCCTATTGAAGTGCTGTCCCTTTCACGTCCCATAGCCACAACAGCATATGAGAGAAAATGGAGTTGATTTACTGAAGGCATATAGATGTCCGTTTATGATGCAGTGAGATCGTTCTCCTCTGGGTGACAGTTTATGAAGCTTTGTAGATTGCTTCTCCTTTGGGGGAGCCAAGTGATCTACAAACGCTTCAAACAGTAAAGAACGGCCCCTGATACTGGAATCTGGTGAGACTACAGTACCAGAAATTCACTAAAACACAGATTTGTCCGTTTATTAAGCAGTGATAAATTATCACTGCTCAGTACACAGACAGACGGTGTGGTTAATGCTAATAAAATAAAGAGTCCCCCTACATTATACATATACACACACACACGTTATATATACATATATACACACACATTATATATATATATATATATAAATATATATATATATATATATATATATATATATATATATATATATATACAAACACACAAATATGACAGGGGGGCATGGTTACTGTCTTGGGGGGTCTGATCGAGGTATAAGGCAGTTAATCATCTTCCTCCTTCCTCCTCAGTTCCCCTCAGATTCTCTCTTCACTCCCTGATTCTCCACCTCTGAGCTGGTGATTTGGGGAGTGTGTATTCTGACTCAGATCGCCAGTGTAAGCGTTGAGATCGCAGCTTCATAAACGCGCCGTTTCTGTGTCAGTCAATGAGGATTCTCAGTGTGCGGAGATCATCGGAGGGAGAACATGTTCAAACATGTTCTCCACGATTATCTCTGGTTCATAAACTGTTTATGGACTGTGATCAGTGGTGATCCTCAGGATCACCGCTGTTCACTGCTTCATAAATGGACACCATAGACTGTTCACTTTGGAAGTGAAGCTGCACTTTGTCAGGGAATTTGCACCAGAGCTTAGTGAATGAGGTGAAGTGCTGCTGACTTCCATTATCCAATCATGTTCAAGCAAAAACCCTGTTTTTTTTTAAATTGGGTAATCTGTGTAAAGTGAAACTTCTCCACAATTATTAGCTTCGATAGACATTCCCTTGCAAAGTGCAACTTCCCTGCAAAATCAGAAGCCTATTTTCCATTAGTAAATAAACACCAAAACCTCTAAAGTGAGGGAACTCCTCTCCTAGATAGTTGTCACCGCAACAAGTGTCCCCATTGAAAGATGTCTGTCCCACTGTTTTGGTAGAAACCCATAGCTCCCAACTGTCCCTGATTTCGAGGGACTGTCCCTAATTTGAAGCAATGTCCCTCTGTACCACTTTTCTCCTCATTTGTCTCTCATTTTGGTCTGATCTATATAGTTGTATATAAAATGCACTTTTTATCTTTCAAAAAGTGTTTGCCAGTTCTAAACCTTTCATCCAGATTCAACGTCACTATAAAGGAATCAGGGCCGGTGCTACCACTAGGCAAACTAGGCAGCCGCTGGTTTTCCTACTCTCTTCTCTCTGCAGCAAGCAACTAACTCTCAACATCAGCAGACAGCCGCCTCTCCGTTCACACATAGTGTCAGAGGCGCAGCAGTGGCAAAGGACTGTGTCCCGACTCCCGCAGCAAGCAAACATTCATTGATGGGCACTGGTAGGCTGCATTTGATAGGCGCTGGTGAGGCAGCATTTGAGGGGTGCTGGTGAGGCTGCATTTGATGGGCGCTGGTGAGGCAGCATTTGATGGGCGCTGGTGAGGCAGCATTTGATGGGCGCTGGTGAGGCTGCATTTGATGGGCGCTTTATTAAAAATGTGGGATTTACATGGGCAGGGAAAAGGGGCGGAGTCAGCCGGGGGGGGGCAAGATTAGGTTTCGCCTAGGGTGTCAAAAATCCTTGCACCAGCCCTGAAAGGAATAGTAGTGGTAAAAAAAAAAAAGCGCTTGTGGATTTAATTAACCTTTTTTTTGGTTAATTCTCCTTTAAGGGGGTGTGGCAGGAGGCGTGTCCTATGCCTACATACGTTTGCGCTAGTAGGTGTCCCTCATTCCCATCTCAAAATGTTGGGAGGTATGGAAACCTAAAATTCAGATTTTTTTCAACTTTTTAGTGCTGGTGACAATGGTGACCAGGACAAACAGAGGGTGAATTTATCCAGAGGGGACACAGAAACAATGAAAGCCTGACATGGTTTCTCAATCCCGCCACGCAAAAAAAATAATTGGGCTTTAGATTTACTTTAACCAATTCCTCATTCTTTTGAGATAAACCAGTGTCTTGATACTCAACCCCTTTGCTTGTTGGGTGACAAAGGATGTTTCAAGAGTCTGATTATTCTCATACAAATGCTACTACATGTCCAGTTTTGGCCAATCTGTGGCCTCCTATTAAAGATTATAATCTACTAGAAGCAGAAGCCAGTTTCTTTCACTGTATTTATAAATGGGAGAAAGGTTGAAATATGTAGTCTTCTATAAAAGTGACTGACACTGAAACAAGCCCTGTCACTATTTTATAGACAGATAATGTACCTTGCAACACAATTGTTGGCGGATGCCCAGGCACCCAACTAACACAAGCAGAAATCTTGCACAGGAAGTGGAGTGATGCTCTGGCATACAGCTAGGCTGGAATTCATTACAAAAGACTTGTCACCTGTGGTTTTGTTATTGAAAGTTATTAGGTGTGACAGCGGTTAAACAGATTTTATTTATACACGAGGATATAAATTAAGCCTCTCAGCACCTAGCACACAGGCTTTATTGTTAGACCAACATGAATGCTAAACTCTGCTAGAGCAACAACTTGGCAATGGAAGCTACTGGATCCTATAGCAGTATTACTAAAGTGAAAGGAAAGATTAGCAGCCTCTTTACCTTGTCCTAACATAACAGGTGAGACTTAACTCGGTAATATGGCAGCTTGCAATTAAAATAT
The DNA here is from genome assembly GCA_028564925.1 of Lithobates sylvaticus. Lineage (NCBI taxonomy): Eukaryota > Metazoa > Chordata > Amphibia > Anura > Ranidae > Lithobates > Lithobates sylvaticus. The sequence continues at coordinate 153,690,305 of CM053030.1, forward strand.
TAAATGTGAATGTCATCATTGTTGTGACAGTGTGACAGCCACCTTAAATGGGACAGCAATAAAAATGCTCTTTGAGAAAAGATTAGCTTCTTGCACAATTAGGGATTTGTTTTTGGAGTAGGTAGAAAAAAGGTAAGATGTGATTAATTTTACTATTCTTATAAGGTGTTTATAATTACCATTGTAGCGCCACCCTTACAGGAGCCTCTGGTGAATATGGGTATCACCCACCCTGCGCAGCCAGGCACATTTTCCATTCACTCTTGAGACAAGAATCAGTCTTTTCAGCTTTGTTTTTTTATTTAGGGGATTAAACTTCAATGGGGTAAGGGTTATTATGGGATGCCCACTTAATCAGTAGAGGAATCTTCAGGGACACAAACTATATACATCAAGTATTAACACTTTTCATCTTCTACCTCCAGCACTGACTTGCTTATAGAACTACAACCCCCAAGACCAGCTAGCACTGACAGTTTGATCCAACACAATCTCTATCAGATCTGAGCAAATGCCCCTTGCAGGCAGGGACCATGGGCCCCTTTAGTAGTGCAGCAAAAATAGAAGTATATGGTGCTAGCTGTCCTTTCCTGTGGCTACTTCTCCCAGTACCACCTCTTCAGGCACTGCCAGCCTGCCTGGCTGCAGCTGTCTCTTTCACTAGCCCTCCTGGCTACTTCTGCACAGTCCTCCCAGACTGACTCTACATACATCCCAGACTGCTTGCACCCAGTCCCTTCAGGCATGCCTCTTAATCCTCTGACTGTAACACTCACTAGCTCATGTGGCTGTCTTCCTCCCTGGATATTTGCCCGGCAGAATTCTTCTGATGTCCTCTCCCTGCTCCTGTGCCTCCTGCTCAGCATCCCTCCATGTGTCATGAGAAGGGGTCCCTTCCACACCCGAGCCCAGGCCTGAGTTCACCCCCCCCCCCCCAAGACTGGCTACTCTCAAAGGCCCTGACAGCCTAACACTCCATCTTCCACCCGAACTCCACACTGCCCCAACTGGGCTGATCCTAAAGTAATTGAGGAAGCTTGCCCCCTGTCAACCTTTCTGTTGGGGATTGGTCAGGGCCCTCAGAACACTCTAGCCAGCTCCACCTAGACCTCTCCCAACTGCTTCTGGAACCTTCTCCAAGTTTCCAGCAAGCAGGGAGGAGTCACCAGAGAAACGGCTGCTGAGTCATCCAGCCTACCTTAGTCACTCAAAACCCTGACCCAGAAAACACACAAGCTTGGCTGGCAGATAAGCCTGACAATTTACCTAACACAAATCCTATCACTTAGCACTCTAGCTATGCTAGGGGGTGCTAAACCATATTTTGGTGAAATATCTCAAAGTGAACATGTTCTTTGGCCATGCATGGAAAAACAACAGGTTTACTCTAACCACAGCCTCACCAGCAGCTTACACTTGCCTTCCCCTCACTCCCCACAACACCAAATACCAAAAACTAACACGGTCATATGACAGTGTAACACAATAAGCAATTGGCTGAATGAGTAGACAGAGTAACTTGAACTTGCAGTTTACAAAACAGATGCGAAGTTAGAAACAATAATGCAAAACAGGTCCAGAATGGCAAAATGCATAAAAAACAAAACAATGAAAGCTGTACAAACATGAACACTTTCCAGCAATGTCACTGTGACTCAAATAGGGTAACATGTGGCTGGATAGCTTAGCCTCAGTAAAGCCCCATACACACGAGCCAAATGTTGAGCAGCATTGGCTGGTTCAATAGAAACCATCAGACATTCGGCCCATGTGTACTGCAGCCGGTCTGACAGAAGCCGGCCATTCGACTGGCTTTTGTCAAAGGGGCATGCCTGAATAAGGTCTGCTGGGCAGTTCCTCTGTCAGAACACAACAGAACAGCTGGGGAGATTGCTGTACTAACATCGAATTGTTAGTTCAGCAGCTCCGAGCTGTCAGTTTTTTTCATTCAACTTGCTGGTTTGAACGAAAAAAATCTAGCAGTGTGTACTAGGCCTAAGACTCTATAACAGAGAGTTAACACAGGTGAACAGCTAACAGGATCCAAGGCCCAAGGAAGAAGCACCTCCCCACTAGAACTAGAGGACTCTGGTAGCCTGTGAGGAGAGGATCCCCACAGAAGCTACGTCTTTTGGAGAAACTGTGTGGTATTAGATTCTGGCTGTCCTTACGGCACACCAGTTCTCTCTCACCTGGCTGCCAAACACTTTTCTTCCATGGGTGTATTGAGAAAACCCAATGAGTTGTGGAAAAAGGAGGTAAACGAGGCATGGTGAGTAAATAGGAATTTTTCTACACTAGAGATGGGAATGAGTCACACGCTAGCCATAACTGGAAGTACCAGGTATTTTTTTCTTTTCTTACAGCTGCTGAGTGCAGTAGTGGGGAAGCAAAGGGAAGCTAAAAAAAATGGCTGGTGGTGCCACAATAGAATGAAGCCATTGCTTTTCCCTGCATGGGGCTGCTGAAGGAAGCCACACAGTCATACTACTTCATGCTACATTTTTGAGGCAGAGACACTGATTGGCTGCTCAGACAGAGGCAACCAGTAATTGCCTTGCCTTACACAGAGATGAGGCAAAGAGAAAACATTAGGCCAATGGGAACTCAATAGACAGAACCTAAATTAATCTATTTCCTCATTCTAATCTAAATTAATCTATTTCCTCATTCTTTTAAGACTCATGACTGCTGGCCTTTTAAGCTCAATGGTAACTTTTCATATGCAGCAGACACTATGTTGTCCCCAACATATTTATTTATTGTCTTTTATATTACTGTTCAGTAATGACATTTTTGTTTATTGAATTGTTGTTAGCGCTCTCTTTTTTAATCCATACTCTGCTTGTAGAAATTATTTGGAAAAGATTTGTCATAATATCTTGTGTTTATGTCTTTATAGTTGTAACAATATATACAATGTTTTACGTCTCCTGAAGAAGCCGCCTGGCGAAACATGTTGAGCGAAGAAAATTTGTCAACAACATAAGAATTTGTATACTGTATACCTTGCTTGTTTTTAACATTTGTTTGTATTTACATATTTGTAAAATTGAAGTATAATAAAACTTGAAATTTTTATTACCTGTGTGTTATGGCACCTTTAAAGTCCCCCTTTTGCTGTTTCAAAAATATGTTCTCTTCAGGGATACAGGTGTCTTTGATCTCCAGTGCTGAGTGGTATATTTAAAATCGTTGCAATAATATATCAGCTGCTTAGGGAAAACTTTTTCTTGTGATTTGGCAGGCCTATAGACTTTTACTTTGAGACGGATCGATAAGGAACAACCACTGTGTAGCACTGCAAAGCAGGAAACAGATGCTGCATATATAATTAGCAAATATAGCGGCCCTATGCACATACCTAATCACAAGCTACATATAGAAACACAGTTTTAAAAAAATTATTAAAATAACACTAAACTTAGGTTTAAATTTGTTTTAATGATATTCAAGCATGTATTCCTAACTCAGCCGCCTCCAAATTGCTTTGCTTTTTATGCTGTAACCAGACTTCATTAGTATTTAGAGGGTGGCTACGTTTATTCTCCATAGTCCCATTGTATGTAGGAACATAGTCACCCTTCCTTGTTCGTCCCCGAGATGGACTAAGGACTATGGGATATGCAGTGTGCATAGAGCAGTGCACATGACGTCAACTAACATGCACTTCTCTTTCCAAACAGACGGAAGTGAGGGGAAAATGAAGAGACCCAGGAGCTCAGAGAAAAAGTTAAGAGGCAGGAAAACACAAACGATTTAATGAAAAATAGATTACAGGACCATTAAGTAGTGAATGAGTATAGATTGTTTTTAGAGAATAACAATATCAATATAATAAGGATATCCAGGGAGGTCCTCCCGCTGGTGTGCGGCATGCGATCCTGTGACTGCTGTGCCTGGTGGATACCCTAAAAGGTATCTGAAAATACATAGCAGACCCATAAGAGTCTGGTATGTCTTTTGCTACAAAGAAAACAAAGTTGTCAGAGAACTGTCATTTACTAGCAATGTAATTTGCAATTTTTTTTCTTTGTAAATGTCGCTGTAGCACATTGTATACATCATACAAGTCCACCACTTCACAGACAGGTTCTAGGCATACCCCAATTATAAATAAAAAGGTTAAAATTTGTGCTCAGTGAGTCCCTTGTGAAAAAATAATGGGGGAACAAATGTGAAAAGAAAAATATATGTGAACAACAGCAGCAGCACTCACAACATTGTACACACCAATAAACCAAAATGTAAATAAAAATGTGTTGAGTTGTTATATCCTTATGCACAAATAACTTATGAATGACTTATTAAGTGACAACGTCAGTAAAAAAACACAAATTAATCAAACTTGGGTTGTCCTGATACCGATACTAGTATTGGTATCAGGACCGATACCGAGCATTTGTGTGAGTACTTGTACTCACACAAATGCTCCTGATGCCTAATCCGATACCTGCAATTGGAAGTCGGCAGGCGGAGCTGACAGCAGTAGAACTCTGGGTAAGCTGGCCAGGGCAGGGTTGCCGGGCGCCGCCACATATTCTGAGCAAAACGGTGACCGGAGCCGTCACTTTCAGTAAAGGAAGTGAGGTTCCGTGTCTCAGTCGGAAGGTAAACATCACGACGCCCATCTTGGTACGGGCTGGGTGTAACAAGATGTCTGCTGCTGGCTTACTGCAGCCGAGTGCAAGTTGTACCAAGATGGGCATCGCAGCATAATTACTAGATGATAAATTATGATAAATGTTAAATGACATGATTGATGAGAGGCAAGGAAGGATTTTGCAATGCTTTATGACATATGCCATATAGCATTGCAAAATCCTTCCTTGCCTCTCATCATTCATATCATTTATTATGCAATTGCAGTGCTGCATTTCAATGCCCATCAGTGCCTGCCCATAAGTGTCACCTATCAGTGCCATCTATCAGTGCCCATAAGTGCCACCTATCAATGTGGCACCTATCACTGCCAGCCATCACTGCCAGCAACCTGTCAGTGCAACCTATCAGTGCCCATAAATGCCGCCTATCAGTGCCATCTATCAGTGTCCATCAGTCAGTGCCATCTATCCATGCCAGCCATCAGTCAGTGCCACCTATCAGTGCCCATTAGTCAAAATGTCACATGACATTTAAAAAAGTATCGGTAATTGGTATTGGTGAGTACTACTGGTACTTGTACTCAGTCTTAAAAAAGTGGTATTGGGACAACCCTAAATAAAACAAATTATTAGTAAGTGTCCATAGAGTCCATAGAAAGTGATTCACAATCAAGTGCAGATGTTCTCCAGTTCTTAATTGGTGAGGTGTTGCACCAATTAAGAACTGGAGGACATCTGCACTTGATTGTGAATCACTTTCTATGGACTCTATGGACACTTACTAATAATTTGTTTTATTCATTTGTGTTTTTTTACTGATATTGTCACTTAATAAGCCATTCATAGTGATTTATGCATAAGGATATAACAGGGCAACACATTTTTATTTAAATCCCCCAATTATGTTATTTGAAGGAATTGTGCATTTTTAACATTTCATTGTAAGCACTGTTACAATTGCTGCTCCCTACCAAATGGTAATTCATTTTGTTTGTTTGTTTGCATCAGTATATGTCCCACAGGGCAGTGCCCAGCCCCCCCCCCCCCCCATGCCATTTGTTTGACAATCCCTTGCCTAATAGCCTTGAAAATGGATAGGACTGATTTTAAAGATTTGACTCCCATTGACTTTAGTGTGGTTCAGATTAATGGTCACAACTTCAGCACAGTTGGATGAACCTCCTAATGTTTGTCTCCGCTCTACTGATGTACCACCCTCCTAGCTAGGCTGCTAGATACATTTAGTTCCACTGTAGTGAGTGGAGCAGTGATTGACTGTTTTGGTCTGATAAGGGTTTCCTGAGCTGAGAGTTTGATTGCTTACTCCTGCCCCTGGAAGAAGCTTCCAGAGCATAGGTAGAAAGATTCAAATGGTCAGATGAATATTTATCCATCCCCAGCCAATCCTTCGGGAGGTGTGTGAGCAGAGTGCAGAGTGGTTTGTTGGCAACCATAGGACACACAGAGGCCGAGGTGAATGAGGATAGTGTATTCAGAAAGTTCCAATAATGCACAATTTGGCCCAGCGTGTAGGCACAGCTGACTGGAGCCACTTACAAAACTGTAGCAGTGGAGCATTATCTTGAAATGATGCCGACAGCTTCTGCAATGAGGAGCGGGAATGCGGCCTGGCCGGTTCTCATCAAAATGGGAGGTTTCCTAAGCCAAGGAAGGGCATGGTCCCTGCACTGTCCCTACTCCTCCGGAAAACATTTCCCTGCTTCTAAATACTCTCCCTGACAGATGGGGAACCTGTCCCTACACTGGACTGGGATGACGCTCATAGGGTCCCAGAGTTCTGGCAATTCCCATGTGTCCTTAGCAGAATCTGTGTATGGGAGCTTAGAGAAATGTGTCCTGTTATTGTGCAAATGTTTTGGAGTATACCATGCCCTAACCCCTCTCAGGTTTAAATTTCTTTAAGCAATAAATATTAAAAAGGCATCCCCTAGACTGAGTTATTGGAGCCAGTGGTATGGACTGGTGCTTGTGGGGAAGGACAGCTTCTGTATCAATTGGGAAAAAACAGTTATTACCAGTGGCCCTTACCAGTGGCCCCTACCAGGGTAGTGCTATGCTAGGGACAATTGGTTGTCTGCCAGCTGATTAGCCTTAGGAAGAAAATGCTGTTCAGAACACTACTGTTCTCTCAAGAGAAAAGCGTTTCTAGAAGTGCCTGTGTGTGCTACTGCCCTCTCGCCCCAATCCTTTTTCATTTAGATGAACAGGAACATTTCCTAGATTGTAAGCTCTAATGAGCAGGGTACTCTGATTCTTCCTGTATTGAATTGTATTATAACTGTACTGTCTGCCCTCATGTTGTAAAGCACTGTGCAAACTCTTCACACTATATAAATCCTGTATAATAATCAGGGCTTTTTTTCTGGCGGAACGTGCCAGAACGCCACCTATGCCAGATACAGACGTGGAAGCAGGCATGAATGGGAGACTACATAAGCCGGTGATCGTATATAGTTTTGGCTACTGCATGCCTGAGACGGTGAAGGGCGGAGTGCTGTCATCCGCACTCCGCCTCTCCCTGCAGACTGAATGCTCGGCGGCAGCCTCTCTGGGATCTGTGTGAAGAGAGAGCAAGCGCTCGAAACGTGTAGCCTCACTGCAGAGAAGCTCTGCAGCCTTTTTTGGTATTCATGCAGGATGGGGCTTTGTTAATGCTACTTGGATGTGGGTCTGTGAGTGTCTCTGAGCTGGAAAGGTCTGTCTCTATGCTGAATATGATATGGGCATGTCTCTTTACTGTATATGGAGCTGTCTCTTTGCTGGTCATGGGGCTGTCTGCTGGATATGGAGCTGTCTATTTGCTGGATATGTAGCTGTCTCTTTGCTGGTTATGTAGCTGTCTCTTTGCTGGTTATGTAGCTGTCTCTTTGCTGGTTATGTAGCTGTCTCTTTGCTGGTTATGTAGCTGTCTATTTGCTGGGTATGGAGCTGTCTCTGTAGCTGTGTATTTGCTGGATATGGGGCTGTCTATTTGCTGGATATGTAGCTGTCTCTTTGCTGGATATGTAGCTGTCTCTTTGCTGGTTATGTAGCTGTCTCTTTGCTGGTTATGTAGCTGTCTCTTTGCTGGTTATGTAGCTGTCTATTTGCTGGGTATGGAGCTGTCTCTGTAGCTGTGTATTTGCTGGATATGGGGCTGTCTATTTGCTGGATATGTAGCTGTCTCTTTGCTTGTTATGGGGATGTCTCTTTGCTGGTTATAGAGATGTCTCTTTGCTGGTGTTGGAGCTGTCTCTTTGCTGGTTATGGGGCTGTCTCTTTGCTGGATATGCAGCTGTCTATTTGCTGGTGATGGGGCTGGGAATTTGCTGGTTATGGGGCTGTCTCTTGAGTGATATGAGGGTGTCTCTCTGCTGAATATGGACCGGTTGAAATAATCTGCAAGTGCCTCTGAGTTTACTTTGGTACGAGCTGGATATTTCTAATGTGTTGTGTATTTTACTACATTGCTTTTTATTAACAAATTTTATACAAATTACTTGTATAGCCCCCCCAAAGTATACCGGTTCTCTAAAGAGGGTGGTGCTAGGAGGGGTGGAGACAAGGGGAGGTTCTAGGGGTGGGTAGGAGGCGGAGACAGGTGTGGCCTAGGGGAGGGGTGGGTGAGTTCCTGCACCTTTTCTCCAAGAAAAAAAGCCCTGATAATAATAATAATAATTTGGCCAAGCTAATATCTATAGCCACCCTAAAGAAAACTTGTACTAATGAATGCTTTTATTGCAGACATCTACTACTAGTGCACTAATCATTGTAGCTTCCGACTTCCCAGTCATTACAGAAAACAGTATTGCAGGAACATGACACTCCTGGAAGTGTTTCATTCTGCAGGATCTTCAGCCAGCGTTTTTTTCTCTTCACTTGTACAGATCCTCATTTTGGGCAGCAGGGAAGTGAGTATTTATTTTCTTCTTTGCAGGGAACAGTTTATTGAAAATATTTATTTCAGCGACAGTCGTATAACAGTGGATCTGTCACATCCATTAAAGTGTGTAAACTAACATTACTGCCACGTGTGTGCTTGTCTTTAGATAACTTTTAGGCTTTGGGAGGATCCTGCACTTTACTGGGCCTCAGCTGCTCTTCAAGTGGGCATTAGGCCCTTTCACACGATCGGACCGTTCAGATCCGCCTGTCAGTTTTGACGGCGGATCTGAACAGGCGCTCCATGTTAGTCTATGGAGCGTCGGATGTCAGCGGAGACATGTCCGCTGACATCCGACCCGGTCCGATCCACCAAAAGCAGACGTATGGCTATACGTCCAGATCCGTCGCTGGCGGAGTGAGATCTGATGAAAACTGACACACTGTCCGTTTTCATCCGATCTCTCCATTGTGACCAGCGGCGCTCGCAAGCCCCTCCCTGCTCAGTGAGCAGAGAGGGACTTGTCATCCGCCGGTTCAGCGGAGATCAACGGAGAGATCTCCCGCTGAGCCGGCGGACAGAGGCGGACTCCGTGCAAGCGGAGTCCGCCTCGTGTGAAAGGGGCCTTAAGCTCTGCCCCTCGTGGTGCTAATCCCTACATCTGTACTTCTTAGCCATGAAATGTCAAAGCCTCTGTGGCCAGAAGAAAATCAAGGGTTTAGCACCCTGGGGTGTCAGGCCTAATCCCATTTTTGGATAGTGGTTGAGGCTTTCTATATATCCTGGGCCTAGGGTTGGCACAAAGAAGATGATTTGAGGATTAAACACAGGTACGTCCAAGTAGGGTTAGTAATTTTGGTCGACATGACGGTGTTATGTTTTGTGATAAAATTTAAAAACTTTACACTGCACAAAATATCAGTTGTGCTGCAGATGGCAAGAGGAAATACATTAGTAAAAAGCATGCAGGTCATTTATCTTCAGTTAAAAGAATGGAAAAATCAATACTCCAGGGTCCAGGATTTGTGGAACTTTTTCATATTGCCTGTGAGAAATACACCAGTGACCTCTAATAAAGTTAATGGTTAACATGTTTATTTTACTGAATTAGCACTGTATTTAACTCAATCAATACTTAAGTCACAAAGTGTACTCTATTGAGCGTTATGGAGAATCTCATACAACTGAAAGAAAATATCTAACCTAATTTAAAATCATATTATATATATATATATATATATATATATATATATATATATATACACGACTGCAATTTTAAGCATTTTTAAAGGTTAGTGGATGCTGACCTCTTTAAAGTATAACTGAAGGCAAAACATTTTTTTCTTAGTTTTGGATAGAGTGGAGAAGGATTAGAACACCTGTTTGTTTTTATTGCTGTCTGTGTACCCATTAGTGAGCTTCACCCTCTCTATTTGTCCTGTTTAACATTATGATTGAAAGTAAATGGAAAAATCACACATTTTGGGTTCTACCCTGAAAAATAATAGAGGGGAAATGTTGCAATGGCAACACTAGTTCTGGTGATCTGGGGGTCCCCAGGAGATTGCCTAAATTTGCAGGGATTTACTCTCACTTCCTGTTTTGGCTATGGGACAGGATGTTGAGGTAAATCTCCCCATTGGGACAAAAAGGGCAAAGATAAACCTTACAGGGGTTATAATCCTCCCTTAGGCTGCTTCACACTGCTGCAAAATCAAAGTTGCACTACTTTGAAGCCGACATCCCAGGGCGACTTTGGCACAGCTTGCATACGATTTCTTTAACAGAAGTCATTGCAAGTCATGCCAAAGTCACACCTAAAGTAGTGCAGGAACCTTTTTCTAAGTCGGAGCGACTCAAGTTGCTCCTATTAGAATGGTTCCATTGCACTTAATCCCAGATAGAAGGATAACTTGCCACAAATTTGTGGCAGTGTTGAATTGTGTAAAAGGAGGGAGAGATGAGGGCACTCTGGTAAGGCTGGGTATCCGGTCCTTAGTAGCAGTGGCGAGATGGCACTGAAAGCAGCACTTTGTAGAGAAGAAGCAGCTCTGGAGGGTCATAAACGAAAGAGAAAGGCGCCTCAAAGTGTATTGGTTAAAAGATTTATTACAGGCACAATGGGATTAAAGACACGTACAAGATAGTAAGATAGTAGATAGAGGTCATGGGCATTTAATGATTTGGCCTCATGCAGATCGCTGTAATCCTCTTCTGTCTGGGGGAGAGAGAGCTGTCCTGCAGCTGTCAGAGTCCCTGGTGACGTGGATTGGCGAGGAGGTGAAGATGGGATGAGGCAGCCCGGGTTCTGGAACCAAGCTGGAACACACGTGGCCGATGTGACATCAGGTGACGGTGGTGGGCAGTAACGCATCACAGCACCTTCGTCAGACCTCTGCGCATTTTCACTGCCAAGTTGTACACTTGCAGAGCACTTGAAGCACAAGTCCTAGTTGACAATATTCTAATTTGTAGCAAATTTGCATGGCAAGTCTCTAGTAAGAACAAAGTTGCAGTGGTGAGTCTACCACAAGAGCTCTGCAAGTCTACAGCATATAAATTCAGCCACAGAATGTTTGCAAACAAAGTTGATCTGGAGTCATGCAATGCGGACTTGCTGCAATAGTGCAACAAACTTGTTAAGCCTGGCAAGTCTAGCACTAGCTTAGCAAGTAATTTTCAAAGGTGCAGCACAATTGCTTGCTATCTGGGATGGGGTGCAACTTGTCATGCGACTTGTGTTTTCAAAGTTGTAACATATGTGTAAACCGGGCCTAACTTTAAATGCTTTGTACACAGCCAATATAATAGCACTATCACTTCATTGCACAGTTTACATGAATAAATAGGATACATGTCAGTATTCTAAACCAATTATACTTTTTTCCCTGAAAAAAATACCAAGAACTAAAAAAAAAAAAAAAAAACAGCCCTCCTAGGCAGCTTAAATAATATGGCTACCATATATCTTACAGCAAAATAACTGTTTAATGTTTAGTTTACTAGCTCAAGATAAAATGAGCACACACAAATTAATGAGTGAAAGAAGCAACATCATTTATCACATGCCTAATTCTGAGGTTTTAATCAGATAGCTCAAGCCTGAAGGTGGGTTCTATTGTTGTGTTCTCTCGTCATGCTGGGAATCCTTTGTCAAGAATTAAATCTATATTGGTTAAACAAAATATATATTTACAAAACCTTTCTTGTCTGCACTTTGTTTATAAACGTTCACCAATACAGTGTCTCATCCTGGAGAAACACTTATACCTAGAACAACCCACCAGTCAATACTTTGCACAGTTGGTGGCTCTCAATTCCATAAAAGACAAAACCAGGAGAAAATTCCCAGCTCAACTCACCAACCATGTGCTTTCCATGTGCTCCTTGCTGTGAAGGCCAGTTATAGGTTAGGGCAGGGGCCATCTCTTTGTTACTGGCTCTCAAGGCTCTTCTCTAACAGTAGGTTCCTCAGTAAGGATCAGGAGCTGATCAGAGAAGGGCCGAAACTAGGAGGGGCAGGGGGGCACCTGCCCCGGGTGACGCATCTAGGGGGGTCGCCGCCAGGGGTTCCGCCCCCACCTGCACTGGGAACCAATGCTCTCAGGGTGTCCCTGCTGCTTGATCAAGTGTAGCGGACAGGCAGGTCTCCCTCCTAGTCCTGTCCAGTGCCCAAACAGCCTACAGTAGGCCCTAGACTGGACGATGGGGGTGCAGAGGAGGCCCTGGACTGGGGGGTGCGGAGCAGGACCTGTACTGGTGGGTTCAGTGGAGGCCCTGGGCTGATGGGGGGTGCAGAGGAGGCCTTGGGCTGGGTAGTGCAAAGGGGACCCTGGACTTGGGGGATGCAGAGGAGGCCCTGAACTGGGGGGGTGAAGAGGAGGCCTTGGACTGGGGGGTGCAGAGGAGGACCTGGCCTGGGGGGTGCAGAGGAAGTGCTGGAGTAGGGGGGTGCACAGGAGGCCCTGGACTAGGAGGGGGGTAAACCAGGGGCCCTGGACTGGGGGTTGTAGAGGAGGCCCTGCACTTGAAAAGTGGGGTTGATAAAGGACCTGGATTTGGAGAGCAGGGTGCAGAGGAGGCTCTTAACATTGGGGGGGGCTGTAAAGGAGGCCTTGGACAGGGAGTGGAGGTGAAAAGATGGGGTTTTGGGACTTTAAATGAGGTGGGTAACAGGAGGGATCAGTCACCATTGTACAAAATCAATTTATTGATAGAAAATTACATATTAACATGATAAAGACCCAAATATGGAATAACAGTCACATAGCAAATACGCAATGATTAATACATTGTGGACAAGGTAAAAGCCCCTAGATGATGCAGGGCAAGTTATCCTTGACATGTTAATATAAAAAACCTTTTGAAAGGAATTAATGGTTTGGTGCATATCGTGGGCACAACTCGTTTTGTGTATCAAACACTCTTCAGGGGCAGTTTGCACCAAAGTCTAAAAAAGAATATAAAACAATCAATAGAGCTCAATGTGCATTATTGAAGGGGGCCAGAGTGCTTTCACACTGGAGCGGTGAACTTGTAGGATGGTAAAAAAAAAAAATAGATAAAAATAGCGGCGCTTTACCGCCGACGCCCTCCTGCCCCATTGTGAGAGTAGCCTAAAAGTGATTGAAATATAATATAAAATGTGTATAAAATGTAACTAAAAGGTTATTAGAACCCAATATTGCAAATGTTGACATAGGTGCCAAGTGTTATGGAATGTCTAGGATAAAAAGAAAAAAGAGAGAAATAAGAAAAATAAAAAGGAGGAAAAAAGAAAAACAGAAACCATGAAATATGGTGAAAAAAAACAAGACAGATTGCAGTGGGACATGAATGAGGAGGTCAGAATTCTATAAACATACACCCTGAACTAGAGAAGAGAACCCCTTACCTTGTGAAGTAATATGTGATGGCCAATTGTGTATGCCCTGTGCTGCCAAGATACAGGCTAGCACAAAATGGGGACCTTATATGAGCCCAGCCCACCCCCCAGGCTCCACCCAGCGTCACACGGTGCAAACACCAAAAGGAAAGGAAGCCTCATCCAGCGCAGCTAGGAGAGGAGTGCAAAGGAGACCCTGTACTAGGGGGGGTGGGTGCAGAGGAGGCCATTGACTAGGAAATTGTGGCAAAGACCCTTGTATAGGGGAGTTACATGGTCAATACTGGACTAGGTGAGGGGTTGCCTGGAGGTCCCAGATTAGGAGAGGGGGTGTCTGGTGGACCTGGACTAAGGAAGCAGGTGTCTGGATGCTATGGAGTATGAGAGGGGGATCGTGGAGGCCCTCAGGACTAGGAAAGGGTGCCTGAAAGACCTTCTAACTTCAGGGAGAAAGAGCCTGGATCTAAAGTCTGGGCTGAGGAAGAGCCTGCCTGGGCTCTGGAAGGTGAGTTCACAACATAAAACGGGGACATTTATCAATTGTCGCAAGTAATGCCAAACAGGAGCAGAGAGACAGGTTGTGTGATAGATTTATTAAAGGAGAAGTACAACCAAAGCCTGTTTGGTTGTTCTTCTGTTGATCACAGCAGTGCAGATTGTTTTGCACTCCTGTGACCCATTTTTAGCTGACAGCAGGCTTAAGCCCGCTCTTGGCCGATGTCAAAGAGTCGGTCCAGGCTGGGAAAAGATCTCAACCATATGGTTGGGATCCACTAACATGCCTGGATTGGCACCCAGCTCAGCCTCTCAGTAAGCCACTGAGAGCCTGAGCTGGCCACTCCCGCCCCCTCCACAGCCCAGTGTTTCAGTGAGCACCGGGGGGGGTCAAAGCAGAGAGCCAGAGACTGACAGCCACCATCTCTCTGCTCAGGGAGCACTAATAACTGAGTGATCGGCAGTTTGATTACTCGGTTCTCAGCCTTAGTGCTGGCAGCGGACAGATGCAGCATCTACCTAGGTAAGTATGATTCATAAATAAAATTCCCATATTTCTCTTTTAATAACCCGACATCTCCTCTTTCGTGCTATTCGGTCCACATTATGACAATTAGGCCTCATTCACATTGAGCATATGTGTCTATGCCCAGTGTGATGGCCAAGTACTGCGTGGGGATACTTGGTGTCCTGTGCATCCCTGTGCAGGCAGTCCAGTCGAAGTCAATTGGGACACAGTAGCTGCATGGATATAGTCAAATGTTAAAATTTGACATGCAGACAGGAAGGGATACATGAATCCAAACGCACAGTGTCTGCATTCAGATCGGTGCACCCACTTTTATTGGTGAAGCTCTCTGGTGGATGCAGATGTAGCAAAAAGTGGCACAGCATACAGGACCTGTCTCAGCGCCTGTCTGAATGAGCCCTTAGGGGAATTTATCAAAACTAGAGAAGACAGAATTTGGAACAGCTGTGCATGGCAACCAATCAGCTCATAGCTTTCATTATCAAAAGCTGAACAAGCTGAAGATAGAAGCTGATTGATTGCCAAGCACAGCTGTTCCAGATTCTGACTGTACCGGTTTTGAGAAGTTCCCCTCACTGTGTTTTACATTTCTTACTCCTGACTACTGCATTCTAAGTTCAGCACATTCTTTGTTAAAGTGGTTGTACAGGCACAAGATTTTTAATCTTCATGCATTTTATGCATTAAGGTAAAAAACCTTCTGTGTACAGCAGCCCCCCCTACCTGAGCCTCCTCTCGATCCAGCGATGTCCACGAGAGCCTTGACGGTCCGGGGACTCGGACTGATTGGCTTTTGGCAGCAGCGGGAGCCCTTGGCTCACACTTCTGTCAATCACAGCCAGTGAGCCAATCAGAAGAGGGAGGGAGCAGAGTCGAGCCATGGCTACGTGTGTGAATGGACACACAGAGCTGCGGCTCGAGAGCGCACCTGCTTGGGTGCCTCCATAAGCAAGCTGCTTGCTGTGGGGGGGGCTGAAAGAGGGAGGGGCCAGGAGTGCCAGCGAGGGGCCCCAGAAGAGGAGGATCCAAGCTCCTTTGTGCAAAACCGCTGCACAGAGCAGGTAAGTATAACATGTTTATCATTTAGAAAACAAAAAACAAGAATTTAATATTACTTTAAGGTTAGCTGTTTGTAGTAAAGGATATGCAATAGAACAGTTTTATTTTATTAAAATGAGTGTACTGAGGTTTGTACTGTCTGCTACATACTCGCTTGTGGCACAGTTATTATAGCATATGGCCCTTTTAGCTCCTCCCACTGTTGATGCAATCTGACCACACCCACAGTGTTGGCATGGCGCCACTATATTGCCACATACCATTTTTCTTGGGGGGGGGTTGCAAAAAAAATTGTTCAGCCCCGGGTGCCAGATGTGCTAGCTATGGCACTGGATGGCACTGGATCAGAGTGTTTTCTGATCATGTAATCACCATGAGTTCTAATGGAAAACACAGTGTTTCAGGCGATCAGAAGGTGGGCCATGATCGGAGATGGTGCAGGCTCCTGGAAGCTGCCCCTGGCACCCTCACTCGCACTAGCACTCTCCTCCCCTGCCCGGGTTATGACGATGATGAAGATATTATCTGAGCAAGTTACTGTGCTAACCCAAGCAGGAGTACTTGTAGTGAAAATATCCCTCTAGTGGCTAATCTACTAATTTCTAGACAATACAATTAATAAAAGATAAAGAGCATAAAAAATGTGAAAGTGGTATGAAATTTCAATACGACGTAAATTCTGCAATATTATATATGACTAAAAACACATTATAGTAAAGGAAAACTCCTGAAAGAAACATGTAGGCTGCTGTCATTGCTGATGTATTTTCGTGAAAATAGTAGTTGCTTGGCTATCAATACTCTAACATTAGTGTTGTCTGAAACAATAATGCAAAACAAATATGTAAATTAGACATTATTTCACTATCACTCGCTTAAAGTTTGTATCAGGCCAAAGACAGTCGATCAGAAGATGGACATTAATGGCATTGTTTACTACTCAAGTTTCCTTTAAAGCAAATATTTAGGGATAGAAATATGGGAGTTGCCATTATTAACCAAATTTTTCTCTTGATCAGAACAAACGGTTTATTGCAGGTTCCTGAGCATAAAATACAAGTACAAAGAGAGAGGATTTTACAATAAAGAATACACTGGAGATATTAATTACACATCATTACACATTACAGGCCAATAACAGTTCATTTGAACAAATGTGCCGTACACAAAAGGCTCAACATTACGATTTTACAAAACATATAAAATGAATTATTGATTTCGACTGTACAGTAATAGCAGTTGGAGCTTTAACCACCTGCCGACCGTTTACAGTAAATATACTGCGAGTGGGCGGCAGGTGAAGGCAGGGCAATGTACATGTACTGTACACTGCTGGGCTGACTCCGGGTTTGCCTGCTGACCCGTGCTGTGTTTGGACACAGGACTGGTTTGGCAACAGAAGTCAGCCAATGATATCTGCTGAAACTTGCTGATGGGCTGTGTCCAATCACACACAGAGTTCTGTGTTTACAAAAACAGTGAACAGTGATCTGGCTGTTTCTTCTACCTGCAAAGCAGGGAGAAAAAAACAGCCAGATTATTTAAGTAAAAGCAGAACACTTGCTAGGCACACAGTTAACCCCTTGATCGCCCCTAGATGTTAACCCCTTCCCAGCCAATGTCATAAGTACAGTGTCAGTGTACAGTATTATCACTGTATTAGTGTCACTAGTGCCGTCTGTGTCAGTTAGTTACCCTCCTAGCCAATAGCGTCCCTAGGGGGGGGCAGAGGGGGCCCTGACCCCCCCAAAATTATGCTGTGCCCCACCATGTGCCCCCCCAAAAGGCAATGTCTTTTTGTTTGCATTCATAGCGGATGGGCCACATCTTACTCAGGCCGCTGCTGGAGTAACACAGTCTCTATTGAGAGGGAGAGTATTCTTCTAGCCTGGACGCGTGGGTAAGTGTGCACTGCAGTACACTGTAATCACTGAACTGCATTATCTCCATCTCTTCTCTCCCCAATCTGTCCCTCCCCTCTCCAATTCGTTCAAGACCTTCACAACTTACTTTCACTTTCAGTTAGGCAGGTAATAGACTATGCAAATTTATTTCCTGCATCCACAGAGTGCAGGAAAGAAACTTGCATGATTCCCCCATCAACACAGACAGTGGTGACAAGGGGAATATCCTTCCTGCCCAGCAATTGTATTCTCCCAACAAACAGTCATTATCACTAGTGGCTATAGCAACCACTAGTGATAATCATAAGAGTATCTGGCAGGCTGGTTGTTCCCAATTTGATCGATCAACTTGGTACATTCAGCCTGCTCATTAATGGTTCAAACCTCAGCCAGTTCCTGATGAACCAGCTGAGATTTTAACTGCCTATAGCTGGTCTTAGGCTTAGCACTTAGGCAGCCCCACTTTTTTAATTTAACTAGTAGGTTGCATTAAAAAAAAAAAAGAAATGATCCAATTCTCCCATCTACACATTATAGGTGGATGGGGGAATCCTTGCAGTGTGGACCAGTGGTGGAACTACCAGGGTTGCTGTCCTGTCCTGGCTATTCACAGCGCTGGTCTCTGTCTCCATGGCAGCGGCAGCACATTGGAACCCAGTGCTGGTTACTTTATGGGGCTAATGTACAGGAGAGCCAGCACAATTTGTTGTTAGATATGGGCAGGGCATGTTCAAAATCCCACATGCCCGAGCCCGCCAGGAAGCCCACACTGCACAGCGCTAAGCACAGGCAGTGAGCCATTTCCCGGTCCTTAGCTGCACAGATCAGGAATGTCTCACTGCCTGTGATTAGCCTTGTGCAGTGTCGGCTTCCTGGCGGGATCGGGCATGTGGGATTTCAAACACACCCGAGCCCATCTCTAATGGTTGTAGAGTAGAGTAGACAGTTGACCTCCCTGCAGGTTGCTTAGCAGCAGTGCAGCCTTCTCTGACATGCTGATCGTGATGCAATCCAGGTGATGCTCCTAGTTAAATCCTAGTGTTAAATATCATAGTGATTTTATTGATCAAAGCCCACACCTTACAGGCATAGAGCCCACATGGCTGCTGAACATACGGTGGATGTGGTTGTACTGTTGATGCTAATAAATACTGTGTTTATTAGATCTGACTGGGAGCATCACCTGGATCACATCCTGATCAGCATGTCAACAGAGAAGGTTATACAGCATTACTGCTGCTAGGTGACCAGCTGGGGGCTTGGCTCTCTACAACCAATAGTGCCAGCCTTCCCCTGCATGCACCCATAATGTCACCAGCCCTAGGTCCTAATAGACTGCTGCCACTGCCAAGGAGACAGATGCCAGACCAGCACTGTCAATAGCAGGGGCAGGACAGCAAGAGGAGGCTGGGGAACACCACAGTGGCAGAACACCAAGGCCCGGAGGCAAGACAACCTTTGCAAACCTAATAGTTCTCCCACTGCTTTGGACCCTTATATTTTCTTGGTATGCTGGTGACATATATCTCTTGTTTTCTGCCACCCTGGGGATCGTAGTAAAATTGCATTTTATAGTTGCCCCCCTACTTTTGTCCCTGTCCCCCCATGTGCCCCCCCTAAATATGAAAGCTGGAGACGCCACTGCTCCTAGCCCATGTCTGTTAGCGTTAGATTGCCCACCACCCTGTCACAGTCTGTATAGTGTAAATCCCAGTATATACAGTGGGTATAGAAAAGAAATAAAATTTTGTTGCTGTGAAGCCTGAAATTATGACAGACACAGTTTTTGTTTTATCCAGCCTTATTTACTCAATGCAACTTATAATATCCAAGTGAAAGATATGACCCCAACATGTCAGGAAAAAAAGAAAAACAATCGAAAACTGAGTTAATCACTGAGTTACAAAAAGGATCGCCTTCTTTGTGTCAGTACTTGAACCACCTTTTGCTTTAATTACAGCCTGTTGGGATATGTCTCTACTAACTTTTCACATCTAGACTTTGCAATATTTGCCCAATCTTCTTTGCAGAACTGCTCAAGTTTAGTTAATATGATGGTGATCATTTGTGGACTGCAGTCTTCAAGTCATTCCACAGATTTTCAATGTGGTTTAAGTCTGGGCTCTGACTAAGCCATGC
Organism: Lithobates sylvaticus; assembly: GCA_028564925.1. Classification (NCBI taxonomy): domain Eukaryota; kingdom Metazoa; phylum Chordata; class Amphibia; order Anura; family Ranidae; genus Lithobates; species Lithobates sylvaticus. Next base: position 153,709,803 of record CM053030.1, read on the forward strand.
AAGGACATTCACCCTTTTCTCCTTCAACCGTGTGGCCATTTTTGCTGTGTGCTTTGGGTCATTGTCATGTTAGAAGGTAAACCTTCTTCCCATTGACAACTTTTTTGGCAGAGGGCAGTGGAGTTTCCTCTGAATTTTACGGTATTTTGCCCCATCCATTTTCTTCTATCCTGACAAGTGCTCCAGTCCCTGGTGCAGAGAAACACTCCCATAACAGGATATTACCATCTCCATGCTTTACTGTAGGAATGGAGTTATTTGAATGGCAAGCTGTACTGGATTTCTGACAGACATAATTACATTACATTTTAGTCTCATCTGACCAGAAAACCTTATTCCATGTGGCCTCCCAATCTTTAAGGTGCGTTTTGGCAAAGCTCAGTGCTGACTGCATGTGGCCTTTGAGTGGCTTTTTTCTTGCAACCCTCCAATACATGCCACATTTGTGTAAGGCGATTAGCTACCAGATTGAGTTTACAAGTCATTTTTCGGAGGGGGGGGGGGGGGTTGATCCTTTTTCCAACTCCAACCGATTCTCTTTTTACATTTTTTTCTGACATGTTGGTGTTATTTCTTTCACTTGGATGTTATAAGTTGAACTGAGTAAAAACAAGCAGCACAGATTACATGCACACAGTTAACCCTTTTATTGCCCCTAGATGTTAAATCAAGCTGGATAAAACAAAAACTGTGTCTGTCTACACTTCAGGCTGCAAAGCAACAAAATGTGATTAATTTATTGTTTTCTATACCCACTGTATACCATAGTTTGTAGACACTATAACTTTGGCACAAACCAATTAAAAAACATTTATTCGTTTTTTATTTTTTTACCAAAGACATGTATTAAAATACATTTTGGCCTAAATGTATGAAGAAATTAGATGTTGATTTTTTTATTGCATATGTTTTATAACAGAAATGAGAAAATATCTGTTTTTATTTCAAAATGTTCTCGTTTTTCGTTTATATAATAGAAATCAAAGTGGTGGCCAAATACACACCACCAAAATAAAGCTCTATTTGTGTGAAAAAAAAATATATACATTTTTTTGCATACAGTGTAGCATGACTGACCCCACAATTGCCAGTTAAAGTAACACAGGGCTAAATAGCAAAACGCCCTATCCTTGAAGGGGGTAAAACCTTCCGTATATATACAGTGGGTAAAAAAAAAGGTGCTATTGACATGCTATGACAAGCTATTGACATGAAACAATCCCTACATACAAAGAAACCAAAACAAATAAGTTCAGAAATTAAGTTGTGCAATAAAATGGAATGCCACAGGGAAAAAGTATTGAACACGCTAACTGAAAAGTATTTAATACTTCGTACAAAATCCTTTGTTCGTAATGACAGCTTTAGAGCCGATTCACACAGGGGCGACTTGTCAGGCGACATAGCTGCCTGACAAGTTGCGTCCCGTTCTGTACTATGGAACCGTTCTAATAGGAAGACTCAAGTCGCTCCGACTTAGAAAAAGGTTCCTGTACTACTTTTGGGGCGACCTCAGGCGACTTGCATTGACTTCTATACAGAAGTCATTTTGCAAGTCGCCCCTGAAGTCGCGTACAGGCTGCCTGAGACAGTCGCGCTGCAAGTCGTGCTGCCCCTGTGTGAACTGGCTCTTTCTCCTGTATGGAGAAACTAATTGCATTGCTCAGGTGTGATTTTGGCCCATTCGACCACACAGTCTTTAAATCTTAAAGGCTCCGTAGGCCTCTTCTATGAACTCTGATCTTTAGTTCTTTACATACAGTGCCTTGCAAAAGTATTCACCCCCTTGGCTTTTTACCTATTTTGTTACATTACAGCCTTTAGTTTAATGTTTTTTTAATCTGAATTATATGTGATGGATCAGAACACAATAGTCTAAGTTGGTGAAGTAAAATTTGAAAAATATATACATAAAATTTTTTTCAGAAATAAAGCCCATAAAAAGCTTTGGTGCAACCAATTACCTTCAGAAGTCACATAATTAGTGAAATGATGTCCACCTGTGTGTAATCTAAGTGTCACATGATCTGTCATTACATATATACACCTTTTTGAAAGGCCCCAGAGGCTGCAACACCTAAGCAAGAGGCACCACTAACCAAACACTGCCATGAAGACCAAGGAACTCTCCAAACAAGTAAGGGACAATGTTGTTGAGAAGTATAAGTCAGGGTTATGTTATAAAAAAAATATCCAAATCTTTGATGATCCCTAGGAGCACCATCAAATCTATCATAACCAAATGGAAAGAACATGGCACAACAGCAAACCTGCCAAGAGACGGCCGCACACCAATACTCACGGACCGTGCAAGGAGGGCATTAATCAGAGAGGCAGCACAGAGACCTAAGGTAACCCTGGAGGAGCTGCAGAGTTCCACAGCGGAGTATCTGTACATAGGACGACAATAAGCCGTACGCTCCATAGAGTTTGGCTTTATGGCAGAGTGGCCAGAAGAAAGCCATTACTTTCAGCAAAAAAACAAAATGGCACGTTTTGAGTTTGCTCTGGTCTGATGAGACTAAAATTTAACTTTTTGGCCATCAAAGAAAACGCTATGTCTGGCACAAACCCAACACATCACATCACCCAAAGAACACCATCTCCACAGTGAAACATGGTGGTGGCTGCATCATGCTGTGGGGATGTTTTTCAGCAGTCGGGACTGGGAAACTGGTCTGAGTTGAGGGAAAGATGGATGGTGCTAAATACAGGGATATTCTTGAGCAAAACCTGTACCACTCTGTGTGTGATTTGAGGCTAGGACGGAGGTTCACCTTCCAGCAGGACAATGACCCCAAACACACTGCTAAAGCAACACTTGAGTGGTTTAAGGGGAAACATGTAAATGTGATGGAATGGCCTAGTCAAAGCCGAGACCTCAATCCAATAGAAAATCTGTGGTGAGACTTAAAGATTGCTGTTCACAAGCGCAAATCATCCAACTTGAATGAGCTGGAGCAGTTTTGCAAGGAGGAATGGGCAAAAATTCCAGTGGTAAGATGTGGCAAGCTCATAGAGACTTATCCAAAGCGACTTGCAGCTGTGATAGCCGCAAAAGGTGGCTCTACAAAGTATTGACTTTAGGGGGGTGAATAGTTCTGCACATTGACTTTTTCTGTTATTTTGTCCTATTTGTTGTTTGCTTCACAATAAAATAATAAAAAAAAAACATCTTCAAAGTTGTGGGCATGTTCTGTAAATTAAATGATGCAAATCCTCAAACAATCCATGGTAATTCCAGGTTGTTGGGCAACAAAACACGAAAAATGTCAAGGGGGTGAATACTTTTGCAAGGCACTGTATATGTTCTATTGGATTCAAGTCAAGTGATTGACTGGGCCATTCTAGTAGCTTTATTTTTTTCTTTGAAACCAATTACGAGTTTCCCTGGCTTTGTGTTTGGGATCATTGTCTTGCTGAAATGTCCACTCTCATTTCATCTTAAAGCGGTTCTGCACCCTTTTCATTTAGTAAATCTCTTTGCCTTCCAAATCAGGCAAAGAGTACTAAATGAAATGTTTTTTTTTTTTTTTTTTTTTTTACTTACCTTGTAATTGAAGACTTCCGGTCTTCTCTCTCTGCGGCGGCGGGCGGGGTCTCTGCGTCGATCGTCGTCACGGCGCACTGTCTCCTGGGATCTGGTGTCATTGATCCCAGGAGTCAGTGCGGGCATCTTCCGAAATCTCGCGAGATTTCGGCCACATCTTCCGAAATCTCCCGAGATTTCGGCCACATCTGCCGAAATCTCGTGAGATGTCGGCAGATGTGCCGTTACTGCGCACGCGCGAGTAACGGCGGTGCATGCTGGGCCATCTAAAGTTCCTGTGGGTGTTTCACATGCCCACAGGCAAGATGGCCCCCAGCACTAAAGAAGAAGACGAGGAACTTCATCGGACGAAAACCGGCGGCGATCGAGATGGAAGATGGAACAGGTGAGTCCCCTAATAAAGGTAAGCACACTTTATATTACGTCCTAAAAAAAAAATTTTTTTTTCAGAGTGCAGAACCGCTTTAATTATCCTGGTACAGTGAGGGAAAAAGTATTTGATCCCCGGCTGATTTTGTACATTTGCCCACGGAAAAATAAATAATCAGTTTATAATTTTAATGGTAGGTTTATTTTAACAGTGAGAGACAGAATAACAACAAAAACATCCCGAAAAACACATTTCAAAAAAGTTATAAATTGATTTGCATTTTAATGAGTGAAATAAGTATTTGATCCCCTATCAGCAAGATTTTTTTGGCTCCCAGGTGTCTTCTATACAGGTAATGAGCTGAGATTAGGAGCACTCTCTTAAAAGGAGTGCTCCTAATCTCAGCTTGTTACCTGTATAAAAGATGCCTGTCCACAGAAGCAATCTCTCCACCAAGGCCAAGACCAAAGAGCTGTCCAACAATGTCAGGGACAAGATTGTAGACCTACACAAGGCTGGAATGGGCTACAAGACCATCGGCAAGCAGCTTGGTGAGAGGTTGACAACAGTTGGTTTGATTATTCGTAAATGGAAAAAACACAAAATAACCATCAATCTCCCTCGGTCTGGGGCTCCATGCAAGATCTCATCTCTCAGAGTTTCAATAATCATGAGAATGGTGAGGAATCAGCCCAGAACTACACAGAGAATCTTGTCAATGATCTCAAAACAGCTGGGACCATAGTCACAAAGAAAACAATTGGTAACACACTATGCTGTGAAGGACTGAAATCCTGAAGCGCTCGCAAGGTCCCCCTGCTCAAGAAAGCACATATACAGGCCCGTCTGAAGTTTGCTAATGAACATCTGAATGATTAACCGCTTCCTGACTGGCCACTGCATATATACGTCAGCAGAATGGCACGGGCAGGCAAAATCACGTACCTGTACGTGATCGTGCATTTGCCTGCCCGTGGGTCGGGAGCGTGCCGCCAGCGGCGCGCTCGCGACCCGGTCGGGAGCTCCGTGACCCCGGCCGCGGGACCAGCGGACCCGATCGCCGCTGGTGTCCCGCGATCGGGTTACGGAGCTGAAGAACGGGGAGAGGTCTATGTAAACAAACCTCTCCCCGCGCTTGCTACTCTGCCTGTCATTGATCGGCTGTTCCCTGTCATCGGGAAAGCCGATCAATGACGTCAGACGTCAGCCCCGCCCCCTAATGTAAAAAAAAACACGCACGTCACAGCCCATAACCCCTCCCCTCCCCATAGTGGTTAACCCCTTCACTACAACTGTCATTTATACAGGAACCAATGCATTTAAATAGCATTAATTGCTGTATAAATGACAATGGTCCCAAAAATGTGTCAAAAATGTCCGATGTGTCCGCCATAATGTCGCAGTCACAATAAAAATCGCTGATCGCCGCCATTACTAGTAAAAAAAAAAATATTAATAAAAATGCTATAAAACTATCCCCTATTTTGTAAACACTATAACTTTTGTGCAAACCAATCAATAATCGCTAATTGCGATTTTTTTTACCAAAAATATGTAGAAGAATACGTATCGGCCTAAACTGAGGAAAAAAAATGCTTTTTTATATATTTTTTGGGGATATTTATTATAGCAAAAAGCAAAAAATATTGCATTGTTTTCAAAATTGTCGCTCTATTTTTGTTTATAGCGCAAAAAATAAAAACCGCAGGGGCGATCAAATACCACCAAAAGAAAGCTCTATTTGTGGGAAAAAAAGGACGCCAATTTTGTTTTGGAGCCACGTCGCACGACCGCGCAATTGTCAGTTAAAGCGACGCAGTGCCGAATTGCAAAAAGGGGCCTGGTCCTTTGGCTGCCAATTGGTCCGGGGCTGAAGTGGTTAATAGGAGAACTGGGTAAAAGTGTTGTGGTCAGATGAGATCAAAATCAAGCTCTTTGGCATCAATTCAATTCAACTCGCCGTGTTTGGAGGAGGAAGAATGCTGCCTATGACCTCAAGAAGCACATTAAGGCCCTGGAGTGCCCTAGCCAGTCTTCAGACCTTAATCCCATAGAAAATATGTGGAGGAAGCTGAAGGTTTGAGTTACCAAACGTCAGCCTCGAGAGGATCTGCAAAGAGGAGTGGGACAAAATCCCTCCTGAGATGTGTGCAAACTTGGTGGCCAACTACAAGAAACGTTTGACCTATGAGATTGCCAACAATGGTTTTGCCACCAAGTACTAAGTCATGTTTTGCGAAGTAGTCAAATACTTATTTCACTCATTAAAATGCAAATCAATTTATAACTTTTTTTGAAATGTGTTTTTTTTGGATGTTTTTGTTGTTATTCTCTCTCTCACTGTTAAAATAAACCTCCCATTAAAATAATAGACTGATCATTTCTTTGTCAGTGGGCAAATGTACAAAATCAGCAGGGGATCAAATACTTGTTTCCCTCACGCCCCATCTCCTTACTCTTTCTCCTCCAAACTCCTTGAAAGACTGGTCTACAACCGACTGAGCAACCATCTGACTATGAACAAACTTCTTGATCCCCTTCAGTCCGGATTGCACCCTCAACACTCCACGGAAACTGCTCTCCTTAAATTAACCAATGACGTGCTAACGGCTAAAACCAACAGGCACTATTCTGTACCACTTCTCCTGGAACTCTCTGCTGCCTTTGATACAGTGGACCACCCCCTTCTCCTCAACAAACTCCACTCCTTTGGTCTCCATAACTGTACTCTTCTCTGGCTCTCATCCTAGTACAACTCTACTTCCTGCTCTCCTCTACCTTTCTACACTGGAGTCCCCCAAGGTTCTGTTCTTGAACCTCTCTTTTTCTCAATCTACACCTCCTCCTTGGGTCAGTTGATAGCCTCCCATGGCTTTCAATATCATCTCTAATGCCTTGTACACGCGGTCGAAATTTCGGCCAGCAAAAGACCGATGAGAGCTTTTTGGCGGAAAATGCAGCCGTGTGTATGCTCCATCGGACTTTTGCTGGCCGAATTTCCGCCAGCAAAAGAATGAGAGCATGTTCTCAATTTTTTGGTCAGAAATTCTGATCGTTTGTAGCAATTCCGACATGCAAAATCCCTACGCATGCTCGGAAACAATACGACGCATGCTCGGAAGCATTGAACTTAATTTTCTCGGCTCGTCGTAATGTTGTACGTCACCGCGTTCTTGACGGTCGAAAGTTCAGCGAACTTTTGTGTGATCGTATGCAGGCAAGACAAGTTTGAGCGGAATTCTGTCGGAAAAATCATCACATGTTTTTCCAACGAGAATTCCAATCGTGTGTACGCGGCATTAGCGGAGGACACCAAAATCTACCTCTCCACCCCCCAACTCACTCCATCTGTCTCCTCATGCATCACCAACCTACTAACAGACATATCAGCCTGGATGTCACATCACTTCCTCAAACTCAACCTATCCAAAACCAAGCTCATGATATTTCCTCCCAAACGTGCCCCTTCCTCTGATTTTTCTGTCAAAATCAACGGCTCAACTATCAACCTGTCCCCCCATGCCAAGGTCCTAGGTGTAATCCTGGACTCTGAACTATCCTTTCGACCCCACATCCAAAACTTGCCGCCTCAACCTCAACATCTCCAAGATACGCCCCTTCCTAACCAATGTCACCACAAAGCTTCTAATCCACTCGCTGGTCATCTCTCGCCTTGACTACTGCAACTCCCTCTTCATTGGCTTACCTTGTCACCTCATCCCATGCTCGCCTCCAGGACCTCTTCCAGGACTTCTTCCTCTGAAATGCTCTACCCCAATCTGTCCAACTATCTCCTACTTTGTCTACTTTTAGATGATCCCTGAAAACTCATTTTTTCAGAGAAACCTATCTGGCCCCTGCCTAACAACTGTACATATATTTTCTCCATCAGCACATCCCCCCCAGTTATTACCTCTTGTATCTCTTGACCCTCCCTCTTAGATTGTAAGCTCTAACAAACAGGGCCCTCTGATTCCTACTGTAATAAAGTGTATTGTATTTGTACTGTCTACCCTCAAGTTGTAAAGCACTACGTAAACTGCCGGTGTCTTGCCGAGTTGGTTCCCCTGGCGGATTGGTTCCTCTCTGTACTGCGCAGGCGCAGTACGAACGACTAGGCATCTTCCGGAAATTGCCGAACCTAAACACGTCAGTGAAGTGTACACCGCACAGCTGATTTTGTTTGTTTAAAAAAAAAAAAGTTTCAAAAAATACACTCCTAATTGAAAAGAAAAACCCCCCAGATAGCGCTCTAAAAACACAGCTTTTCTATTACTCTCCTCGATATCCACAGCTGAACGATTTCTTTTTCTTTTTCCTTTGCCCCTTGCTTAGAGTTATTATAGATCCGCCCCTTAGTTACACTTCCCCGGCATCGTTTCGTACACCGACTGCGCGTGCGCGGTGTACACTTCCCTCGCATCTGTTTAGCTTCGGCAATTTTCGGATATTTCGCCGCGCATGCGCAGTACAGGTCTACACTAATCCGCCGAGGGGAACCATCTCGGCAGAACACCGGTACTATATAAATCCTGTATTATAATAATAATAATGCAATCGCAAAATTGGCTGGGGTGCCGACATTGCAGGAACCCTGGACAGGTAAGTGTCCTAATATTAAAAGTCAGCAACTACAGTATTTATAGCTGCTGACTTTTATTTTTTTAGTGGGGGGGGGGGGAACTCCTCTATAAGCTTGCAAGAAAGGGTTGCAACCTTATCTTTAGCTGTAATATCAAAATATAATTACTATCATTTATAATACTAAAAGCAGAATGACTATTCTTTCCTTTACATTAAGATCCCATAAAGCAGCTTATATTGTCTTTTATGCTATCACGGTATCTCAAAGAAAACATAATCTAGTTTACTGTCATATGAAATAACGTTAGGAGACATTTATAGAATTATTAAATAAACAATGATAACACCATATAGACGACAAAGTGAAAGTGAAATTCTAGGCACAATTGCTGTATTGTGTGTTTCATAGTGTTCAATCAAGCTTAATTTACTTCCAACGATCCAATACAATGACACGCCATTTTCAAAGTTATAGAATGTGGGTATGTTTCCATTGATTTTCTTTGGTGAAAGAGCATTGGATAAATTCATGTAGAAACTAGGTGACATCTTTATCATTCCTCATAAACCTTGATTGACTGCACAGTGATAAGGCCTGTTTAAACTGTCATCCACATGATAAGCTACATGGAGTCCTCTCAGCTTGAACTGCTTGTGCAAATGAAGCTTCAGAAAGAACAGACACAACTTTAGGTAGTGTGTATCAGGTAAACAAATCAAGTCATGAACATTGTTTATTTGAAGTTGGGAGACAGCCATATACTAAGTTGGCTCATGCTATTTTTTTGAGACAATCAGCAAAGAAAGGGTGGGTGGCTTTGATTTTCTTTTTTGGAAAATGCAAGACCTGGCCCATTATTCTTTGCAGGAATGCTACAGATGTGGCAGCTCTCATTGGTTTATTCATGATCACACTGAACTAAAGGCACTAGAAGCTGCATTGACATGATGTATGCCCCAGTAATGACATTTGATGATAGTTTACCACACTGGGAAGAATACTGTTATGGTAATACGCTTTTAACTGACAAAAAGTTTTTACTGCCATAAGATAAACGCAATCATTTTCACAATGTGGTCAGACTGAGTGCCCATAGCAAATCAAAGATGCTAGAACAAGTGACCGTTGTTAAGATTTCTTTACATCAGGGAAAACTGTTGGCAAACTAAAATGATGTATTATTCTGACTTTAGTTGCTGTAGTAGTGACTTGTAGATTTCTACGTCTGACTTGAATGTAGGAGAGACAGTCAATGCAGAAATCTACTTTAGATTAGAGATGTGCATGACAGAAAAATTTGTTTCATTTTGTTTTAGATTTGTTCGCTAAGTTAATAATTTCGTTTCGTCATATTCGTTATGTTAGATTGATTCCTTTTCAGGATTCATTTCATATATTCAGATTCATTTGAATTATTAAAAATTCGAATTTTAGAATATGGTTATATTCTATTCAATTTTTTTTCTATTCTCGTCTTGTATTTTCTATTCAGTTTTATCTTATTCTATTCTTTTATTTTCTATTTTTTTAGATTCTATTCTTTTATTTTCTATTTTATTTTATTCTATTCTGTTTTATTCTATTCTGTAAACAGCCCAAGTTGGAATCATCATCTTATTTTACTTTTATACCTTACTGTATTTATTACAATATGTCCAATTTCGAATTTGGTTTGGACATTTTCACTTATGGGTGTACTTACTTTTGTTGCCAGCGGTTTAGACATTAATGGCTGTGTTGAGTTATTTTGAGGAGACAGCAAATTTACACTGTTATACAAGCTGTACACTCACTACTTTACATTGTAGCAAAGTGTAATTTCTTCAGTGTTTTCACATGAAAAGGTATTATAAAATATTTACAAAAATGTGAGGGGTGTACTCACTTTTGTGAGATACTGTATATGTAAAAATAAACTCTTTACTACAAAAATTGACTTGACTGTACTTTGAGACAAAGGGTCACTTACTACTACACTCTGCTTCACTAATGACCTCTAAACTCTGCATCACTTACCATTGACCTCTGAACACTGAGTCATTTACTCCTGACCCTGACCTTGGTGTCACTTTCTACTGATCCCTGAACTCTGCAATCAGTACAAAGCGACACAGTGTTCAGAGGTCAGTAAAAATTACTCAAAGTTCAGGGGTCAGTATTGAGTAAGTTGCTTACAACTGACCACTGAACAGGTTCCCCCAATATCTAATTGTGGGCCCCAACTCCTCCAATGTATCTCCACAGATACTGTACATTTTTTATTCAACATTGTCTCATTCTGTTCTTTAGAACTCAAGTGAAATTCTTAACCATTTGCTGACTGCGCTATAGCCGAATGATGGATACAGCGCGGTTGTGTAGTTCTGGGAGGCATCATATAATATGATCACACCCGCCTAATCACAGACCTGGGTAAAGGGCCAATCACAGTGGCCCTTTATCATATGATCAGCTGTGTCCAGTGACAGCTGATCACAGGATGTAAACACAAGTCGGTAATCGGCATTCCTTTCCTCACGCTGAGCGTCCTGATTATCAGTGCAGTCCCAACAGTGCCCACCAATCTGTGCCAATCAATGCCTCTTCATCAGTGTCACCTATCAGTGCCCATCAATGCCTCCTCATACTGTATGTCCATCAGTGCCGCCTCATCAGCGCACATCAGTGAATGAGAACAATTACCTGTTTGCAAAATTTTTAACAAACTATGAAAAACTTTTTTTTTTTCCGGTCTTTTTTTGTTTATTTAACAAAAAACAAAAGATCCAGTGGTGATTATATACCACTAAAAGAAAGCTCTCTTTGTGTGAAAAAAAATGATAAAAATGTCATATGGGTACAGTGTAGCATGACCGCGTAACTGTCATTCAAAGTGCGACAGCGCTGAAAGCTGAAAATTGGCTTGGGCAGGAAGAGGGTAAAAGTGCCCAGTGGGCAAGTGGTTAACCGCATCCCTTTAAAACACCCAGTGTTCAGTGACATGAGAAACATGCCCAATGTTTGCATTTTTTGTTCACAAGTGAGAAGGGCCATTGTGTAATTTTGCACACAGGCTAACGGCATTCTGAAAACAAACCTGTGGGGGCAGACCTCTCAATCATTTGCCAATCCTCCATTCACAGAAGCTGTAGTAGGACTTCTATGAATGGAGGAACTGGGCAGAAAAGGTGGGCACAGTTGGACACCATTGATGAGAGCCTGTCACAGCTCCCTCAGTTCTATTAACCCACTCCACACTGGAAGATAATAGTAGCAGAGGTAGGATATGGGATTAAGTAATGTCCCTTTGCTGTTTTTTTTATTTTATGTTATTTTGGTTAAATGTAGGCTTTAATCGTTCTGACCTTGGTGCCTGTTGTTCAGTTTGTAGTTGAGATAGGGTGCTTCTTCTCTTATGAGCTGCAACAGAAAGAAGGTACCACTAGGTGAAAAAGCACGTGGCTGCACTTCTCAGCCATGGACAGGTAAAGCACCTATCAGTATTTATGTCTAGCAATTTTCCTAATGCCAAAGCTGGTTTTGCATAAAGGGATGTAATCATTAAAAAAAATGAACAGTCACATCACTGGCCATTGACCAATCAATCAATTGTCTGCTTGGATTATATATAAAAAAAAAAAAAAAGAGTGGGCTTTTGTTTTGGGCAGTTAAACTGGCCATTTATTATACAATTTTCTTATTCAATTTCCTTTAGATTTACCTTCAACTATGTAGTACAAGGGCCTGCCTGATTGCATACAAATATAAAGTGTTTAGGCTTGACCTCATATTATATGGTTTTAGTTAATCTAAAGGAAAACTGTACAAGAAAATTGTATAATGTATGGCCAGCCTTAGTCTTTCAGGGTTTATATATACATTTTGGGGGGAGTGGGGAGATATTCTGTTTTGTCGTTCCCCAGGACGATGTCATTCTGTGATAAGACACGTCGGTAAGAGGGACGTGCTGACGTCACTGTGTTTTTTATCCCGGAAGGACGGGTGGTTTATCCAAGCCGACCGATTTTTTATCTTTACCTATAATTCTGCATCTTGCTGTAAGTGCTACTAGTTACTAGTGTTACTATTAAAGTTACTAGTGCTAGTGTTACTATTAAAGTTTAGTTGGTTTTACACTATGGCGAGTTTTTCTTTTTTGGGTACTTTCCGCTGAGTGGTGAGGTGACTCCCTGATCCTTGTGATATATTTGGAAGTCATTCTGGCTTCATTCCGCCTGAGTGACATCTATCCTAAGTTGCCCTTGGTCTTCCTCCCAGAATAAAGGCCCTGGCTGGGTTTAGGCCCCTTTCACACTTACACGACTTGTCCCACGATTTGGGACTGCAAAGTAGCATGACAAGTCGTTCCCCATGATTTCCAATGACAGCCATTCATATTAGTACGACTTCAAATTGTTCCGACTTCAAAAGTAGTCCCTGCACTACTTTGGTCCGATTTCGATGCCACTTACACAGGCATTCCCTGAAATCGCGGCAAATTCGCTGCAAAAATCGCTGTAAAATCACGCAACTTTGAAGTCGCACAAGTGTGAAAGAGGCCTTAAGCCGCAAGCTCTATAAGCTTGCCATCTGGTAAGCAGGTTTTCCATGTGGTGGAGGTGTACTCACAGTGTGGTGCAATTTATTTATGGATTGTCATGGTGAATATTTACATGGACACTTACCTTCACCGCTTCACTGGTTCTACCTTAAGAATTTCTATATATATAATTTCTTCAGTGTTGTCACATGAAAAGACATAATAAAATATTTACAAAAATGTGGGGGGTGTACTCACTTTCGTGAGATACTGTATATACTTTTTACTGAACACATGTTGCAGTTGCCCTTCGTATGCAGCATAATGCAACACTGCTGTGCAGTAACTTGTGTGCTTCAAAAGCACCACACATCCCCCCCCCCCCCCATCACCAGTTTCATTAAAAATTAGGCATTCCTGCTCGTATCAGAATTAACGGGATAATTTCCAAACCTTTTAGTATTCATAGGGGCACTCGCCAGGGGTGCCCATTATCGCCGCTGTTATTTGCGCTCGCGATAGAACCCCTAGCTAGATTAGTGAGGACCTCCCAGAAGATCCAAGGTATGAAAATAGGCTCCCTGGAGGAACGCATATCCCTATACGCAGATGACATGCTGCTGTATCTAACAAATCCCCAAAGCACGGTCCCGATTATGCTCAGCCTGATAGAAGAATTTGGTAAATTCTCGGGTCTCAGGATAAATTGGACAAAATCCAACATTTTTAGAGTAGACAGTGACCTCCCGTTCGATCTCCCAACAGACTGCCCACTCCAATTAACTGACAAATTTAAATACTTAGGGATCACGATACAACTCCCTATATCCTCTTATATTGCAAATAATTTGATACCATGTATAGATTCTTTTAAGCACAAAATGACCAGCTGGACAAGTCTGCCATTAACACTGATGGGTAGGGTTAACCTATTCAAAATGGTATTCTTGCCCAAGTTCTTATATATCCTCGCAAATAGTCCGGTATATATCGCCAAGAAGACATTCCAAGAAATAGACTCTTTGTTAACAACATTCCTATGGTCTCCTAAGAACCCTAGAATAGCACTAAAAACACTGCAGTTACCAACGAATCAGGGTGGACTGGCACTTCCAAACCTCAGGCACTACTACTTGGCATCACAACTTGTCTATGTACATTGGTGGCTGTTCCCGCAAATTGCCAACGCTGCGACAGCAGCAGAGGCAGCGACACTCTCATCGCAGGAGACCCTTAGTAACCTGATATATTGTAAAATTGTCAAGGACAGGAGGGGCACGAACATAATACGGGTGTCTATGGATATTTATAGACGGTGTCTCCATTTAGTTCCAGAGGACACACCGTCTGTATCTCCCAATCAACCGGTATGGAATAACCCCACGTTTACACACTTCCTAAGCCTCCCTGGCGCTTCTGCCTGGGAGGCAAAGGGTCTGAAACTTGTACACCAACTATACGATCAAGGGACATTTAAACCGTTTAATATACTACAACAGGAACTTGGGGTGCCAGAGATATGGCGCTTCAGGTATCTGCAACTGAAACATGCAGCAACGGCCCAATTGGGTCTAAGAAATGTCAGGTTTCAAAACTCTACGATAGAAGAAACACTATTACAACCCGAGCACTCGGGATTGATCTCAGAATACTACAAACTGTTGTCGCAAGGAGGTACGGGGCAATTACAGAATGTAAAAAGGTACTGGCTCATGGATATACCAGATATGACAGAGGAAAACTGGGAAGAATTTATGGATACGTACTTTACCACCACTATTTCAGCCAGGGATAAAATGATACAGCTGCGTATCTTTCATAGAGTTTACTACACACCCCTACGCTTATTTCGTATGAAGAAAATAAACAGCTCTATCTGCCATAAATGTAACAAACTTACAGGTGACTTGCTCCACATGCTCTGGAGCTGTGAAAAGGTGCGCCCATTCTGGTCACAAGTAACCCACTTCATAGCAACTAATTTTGAACTACCAAATATATGCAGCCCAAAGTGGTGCGTACTGGCAGTCTTCGAGGATGTGGACATGAGCACATACCAAAAGCAATTTTTACGTCTTTTATTATTCTATGCTAGGAAAACGGTGGTTATGCAATGGATACATTCCACACCGATTTCTTTGAATTTATGGAAGAATATAATCAATCAGGTCTTGCCTGTTTACAAATTGACTTATGAAGCCAGAGGGTGTGCAGCTAAATTCGAGAAGATATGGGGCAGGTGGACAGATCTTGTAGACGCATGTGAATACCCTGAGGGGGTCTAGAACCCTGAGAGTGATAAATAAATGAGTATACAGGATACCTTATGCTGACTGAGACTGGTGTTCATAGTGAAATTTTTATAGAAGGCAAATTTAAATTTAATAGCAATAGGTGACAGACTGCAGTCCTTGCCATGCAAAGACACTGAGGATGTACACAAGGTGCGACTGTGACTTTTGATAGTTGAGGTTCAATGTAAAAGATGCAATGACACGCTTATTGACACTTGATGGTGTAGTGACATGAATATGTACAAATTTCTCTTCATTACATGGTTAATGTGTTAGAATGTTTTACTTTATCTTAGATGGCATTATTGACAAAGGATATGGCATGGATAAGAGCACTTGTTTGATAGAGCGGATGATCCGACCGTAATGTACAAGATTGGTTATGTAATACGATTGTAAATGTATTCTGTATGTAATGAAGATTAATAAAAACAGTTTAAAAAAAAATAAAAAAAAAAAAATTAGGCATTCCATTCACCTCCCCAAAAATACTACAATGAGAGGGAGGTCTAAAAGTGAGAGGCAGAGCTGCTGCATGAATGAATGAATGAATAACTTGTATAGCGCTACAGGCCCCGACCGCTACAACTCTGGCAGACAGACAACACCAGAAGCCTCAAAAAACAGAGCCGTGCTCTTGAGCGTCTGTGGCATAAGACTAATGCCCCATACACACGGTTGGATTTTCCGATGACTATTTCCGTCGGATCATTTCCGTCAGAATTTGTCCGAAGCTGGTGTTGCGTACACACGGTCGGACAACGTTGTCGGAATTTCCGGTCTTCGAGAACGCCGTGACGTAAGCCGTGTTCCACGAGACTAGAAAAGGGAAGTTCAGCACCACGTCCGGCACCCGTTGGGCTCCTTCTGCTGATTCCGTGTTTATCGCGTGTTAGTAGATGTCAGGGCTCTAGCCGCCCTGGGCACCCTAGCCGGAGGGTGCGCGGGCACCTGGGCAGCCCTGGTCCCTCTGAGCGCGCGCCGCGGGCGCGTGCACGCGCCCGCCGGACTCGTGCGCGCGCTCCCGTGCGCGAATAGCGGGCGCGCGCGCTCCCGTGCGCGTGCACGTGCGCGATCGGCGCCGCTTTGGCGCCAGTGGCCCTATTTAAAGGGGACAGCTGCCTGCATGCGGCGCTGTCCGTCTCAGCTCCCACCTGTGACCCCAACCTGAACCTGTCTGAGCATACTACCTGTGACCCGGCCTGCCTGACTCTGCTGCCTTCTCCGTTCCTTGACCCCGGCTTGTTTGACCCTGCTTTGGACTGTGTTACTGTTGCTGAACCCCTGGCTTGCCTCCTGACCATCCCTCTGCCTGCCGTCTCTACCTGTCTGCCTTACCTGTTGTGACCCGGCTCGCCTGACCATCCCTGCTCCCAGTGTCCCTGCACAGGTCCTCGCTGCTGCCGTCCTCTGCTGATCTACTGCCGTTGCTGTCAGCTACTTCTCCGTCTGCTGCTGCTCCTGCTGCCGGGCTACCTCCCGCCTCCTGGTCTTCTGCCGAACCTTCATCTGCAGACCTACTATCCGGCCAAGACCTGCATCTACCCAGCATCAGCCACCTGCATCCATACGGACACTCCTACCCGCTGTGTTCACGGCTACGCTGTTCCCAATCCAGCAGGCCCTGAACCAGAGTTGTAAGAGAGGTCTCCAACCACCAAGTCAGGCTCAGCACTACCAGGTACCTAACAGTACGGACAGCCCTTATGACTGAGCCTGCGGATGGAGCCTCAACCATGCGGGAAATGTGCTCCCACCTGGCAGCCCTTACACAAGCAGTGAAATCCCTGCAGGAGGGATATACCAAGCTGGAAGGCCAAGTTCAACAACTTGCCAGCCCCATGGCTGCTGCACCTCCTCCACCGCCAGTGCAACCTGCTTCCCAACCAACAGTGGTGATGCTTCCTCCCGAACCTAGAGTACCTGTCCCAGAAAGGTTCTCAGGCGACCGGTCCAAGTTTCAAGCCTTCCGAGATGCCTGCCAGCTTTACTTTGCCCTGCAACCCCGGACCTTCTCCCTGGAGGTCACTAAAGTGGGATTCGTGGTGTCCCTTCTACAAGGAGAACCCCAGTCCTGGGCCCACCGTCTTCTGGGAGCCAACAGTGTCATGACCCAGTCCTTAGCCGCCTTCTTCCAGGCAATGGCACAGCTGTACGACGACCCTCAACGCACGGCTACAGCTGAATCCGCCCTATCCGCGCTCCAGCAGGGCCGCAGGACGGCTGAGGACTATATCACGGACTTCAGGCGTTGGAGCGCGGATACTCAGTGGAATAATGCGGCCCTCAGACACCAGTTCCGCATGGGCCTCTCGGAGGGGTTGAAAGATGAACTGGCCCGTGTAGGAGTTCCTGAGGATCTTGAGGACCTTGTCACTCTGACAATCCAATTGGACCGTCGCCTGCGAGAGCGCCGAGCTGAACGCTCTGCTTTACCCAGTCGCCCAGCTTGGATGGTCGCTAGGGCTCCTGTTCCTGCTACCCGTTACCTACCTGCTCCTTCTACACCTTCCGTGGGACCTGCTCCAGATGGCTCCGAGCCGATGCAGATCGGTCTTCTACGTGCCCCCTTGACGCCCGAGGAACGGGCCCGACGTCGCCAGTTGAATCTGTGCCTGTACTGTGGGGGCTCTGGACATTTCGTGAATGGGTGCCCTGTCAAGACGCGTAAGTGCTTGTCATCCGTTTCTCCTCTCTCTGCACCCTGCCCAGCCAGTACTATTCACCTTACCCTTCCTCTGTCATTGCAGTGCCAGGGAAGGACAATACTCACCAGCGCCATCATTGACTCCGGGGCGTGCAGCTGTTTCGTGGATGCCACCTTCGCCAACACTCACGCCCTGCCTCTCCAGAAGAAGACCCAAAGACTTTCTGTGTTCCTAGCGGATGGGTCCCGTATTAAGTCTGGCCAGGTGACTCAAGAGACTCTGCCCTTACCCGCTACAATTTTCCCTCAACACCAGGAGCTTCTAACCATGGACGTGATCTCCTCTCCTCTGTTCCCAGTCATCCTGGGTATGCCATGGCTCCAGGCCCACAACCCGCTGATCCATTGGTCCACCGGAGAGGTAGAATTTCAATCTCATTACTGCCAGGAACACTGCCTACCTGCAACCCCCGGGACATCCTCTACCTTGCTTTGCCTAGACGCGGATCAAGACCTGTGCCAGTCTGTACCCCAACCTTATCATGATTTTCTGGACGTTTTCAGCAAACGGGGGGCAGACTCCCTTCCGCCCCACCGTCCCTATGATTGCCCCATCGAGCTCCTCCCTGGGGCTGAAATTCCCTTCGGTCGCATTTTCCCTCTCTCCGAGAAGGAACAGGAGGCCCTGAAGACCTACATTTCCGAAAACTTAAAGAAGGGGTTCATCCGCCATTCCACCTCTCCTGCTGGCGCAGGCATCTTCTTCGTCACCAAAAAAGATCAGACCTTGAGGCCCTGTGTGGACTACCGGGAGCTCAATAAGGTTACGGTCAAGAATCGGTACCCTCTGCCCTTAATCCCCGAGCTCTTTCAAAAGCTAAGATCGGCAACAATTTTCACCAAATTGGACCTAAGGGGTGCATACAATCTGGTTCGCATTCGGGCCGAGGATGAGTGGAAGACGGCCTTCCGGACTCGCTTCGGCCACTACGAGTACCTGGTCATGCCCTTCGGGCTCTGTAATGCCCCGGCCACTTTCCAGCATTTCATCAATGATGTACTCAGAGACTTTTTGGACATTTTTGTGATCGTCTACTTGGACGACATCTTGATTTTCTCCCAAACCCTGGAACAACATCGAGGGCATGTGGGCAAGGTACTCCTTCGACTCCGACGGCACGGCCTGTATGCAAAGGCCGAGAAGTGCGAATTTGAGCAGCAGGAAATCCAGTTCTTGGGACTTGAAATCTCCCCGGCAGGCATTAGGATGGACCCTCAGAAGGTGTCCGCCGTTCTCGACTGGCCAGCACCTGTAGACAGGAAAGGAATCCAACGGTTCGTTGGATTTGCAAACTTCTACAGGAAGTTTATAAAAGGGTTCTCTGCTATCATCACCCCCATCACCCAGCTGACCAAGCAGGGCACACGCTTCCACTGGGGCCCGGAGGCTCAGGGGGCCTTTGACCAGCTTAAAAGACTGTTTACCTCTGCCCCCATCCTCAGTCACCCCGACCCTGCCCTCCCTTACATCTTGGAAGTCGATGCATCTGAAGTGGCAGTTGGGGCAGTCGTGTCACAACGACAGGGCAGTAAAGACGCCATGCACCCGGTGGGGTTTTTCTCTCGGAAACTTTCTCCAGCCGAGAGGAATTATGATGTCGGGGACCGGGAACTCTTGGCTATCAAGTCAGCACTAGAGGAATGGAGGTACCTCTTGGAGGGAGCTAATCATCCAGTACTTATCTACACAGACCACAAGAACCTTGAGTATTTACGAACTGCCAAGCGACTCAAGCCCCGACAAGCCCGCTGGGCTCTGTTTTTCTCAAGGTTCTGCTTTCATATCACGTATCGTCCCGGTTCCAAGAATATTAAACCTGACGCCCTTTCTCGGATGTTCGACAGTCCCAAGGACTCCACCACCCCAGACACCATCCTATCTACCGGAAACTTTCTACTTTTACAGCCAGATCTGCTATCTCAAATCCGGGAGGCATCCGCCAGTTCCCAGGGACCCCATGGGGTCACCCTAACTTCCAGTGATGGACTTCTCTGGAGGGGGAGTCAAGTCTTCGTCCCCGAATCTGTAAGAGTGAAGGTCCTGACCCTACTACACGACCACCCACTGGCAGGACACTTCGGGAGCCGTAAAACTGTGGAGCTGGTGCAACGTACCTTTTGGTGGCCCAAGCTAAAGGAATTCTGCAAATCTTATGTTGACTCCTGCCCTGTCTGTAACCGCAGCAAGACGTCAAGGAACCGAACTTGGGGACTGTTGAAGCCTCTCCCTGCACCTGATCGACCTTGGCGAATGTTGTCTATGGACTTTATAGTCGAGCTTCCTTGCTCAGAGGGGTGCTCTGCCATCTTTGTAGTAGTGGACCGGCTGTCCAAAATGGCCCACTTTCTGCCTTTAAGGGGAACACCATCTGCCACAGAGACTGCCCACCTTTTTATTAAAGAGATAGTCAGGCTACACGGGGTTCCGGCCAATATAGTCTCAGATAGGGGGGTCCAGTTCACGTCCCGTTTCTGGAGGGCCCTTTGTGAGATCCTTAAGATTGAGCTGGCCCTTTCTTCTGTATATCACCCCCAAACTAATGGGCAGACAGAACGCACCAACCAGACTTTGGAGCAATACATAAGGTGCTTCACGTCCTTTGTGCAGGACGATTGGGTGTCCCTATTACCCCTAGCAGAATTCTCCTATAATAATGCCAGCCATTCTGCCACAGGACAATCCCCATTTTTTGCCAACTACGGTTTTCATTTGTCTTTTCTCCCTGACTTTCTCCCAGAATCTTCAGTCCAGGCAGTCCAGGATACAGCTTCGTTCCTCAGCCGCAACAACAGGATACTTCAGGAAGCGATCACCAAGGCACAGGAGGACAGCAAGAAGTTCTTTGATCGGAAGAGAAGGGGAGAGTTGAACTTGCAGGTGGGCGACCAGGTATGGCTAGCTACAACTAACCTTACACTTGCTTGTCCCTCTAAGAAGCTTGCTCCCAAGTTCTTAGGACCTTTCCCTGTGAAGAGGAGGATCAATGAGGTTTCCTACGAGCTGTCCCTGCCCGACTCTATGAGAGTCCACCCAGTTTTCCATGTCTCCCTCCTGAAACCCGCTGTGCCCGATCCCTTCCCTGATAGGGGTACAAACCCACCCGGACCTGTCCTGGTCCAAGGTAATGAAGAGTACGAGGTGGAGGCCATCCTTGATTGCAGGAGACGTAGGGGGGAGAGGCAGTTCCTGATTAAGTGGAAGGGGTATGGGGCCGAGAGTAATTCATGGGAACCAGAATGCAATGTTCATGCCAAGAGACTAATTCGCACCTTCCTTTCTTCCCATCCAGAAAGACAACGCCTAATGGGCACCCGGAGGTTGCCCCTTGTGAGGGGGCAATGTCAGGGCTCTAGCCGCCCTGGGCACCCTAGCCGGAGGGTGCGCGGGCACCTGGGCAGCCCTGGTCCCTCTGCACGCGCCCGCCGGACTCGTGCGCGCGCTCCCGTGCGCGGATAGCGGGCACGTGCGCGATCGGCGCCGCTTTGGCGCCAGTGGCCCTATTTAAAGGGGACAGCTGCCTGCATGCGGCGCTGTCCGTCTCAGCTCCCACCTGTGACCCCAACCTGAACCTGTCTGAGCATACTACCTGTGACCCGGCCTGCCTGACTCTGCTGCCTTCTCCGTTCCTTGACCCCGGCTTGTTTGACCCTGCTTTGGACTGTGTTACTGTTGCTGAACCCCTGGCTTGCCTCCTGACCATCCCTCTGCCTGCCGTCTCTACCTGTCTGCCTTACCTGTTGTGACCCGGCTCGCCTGACCATCCCTGCTCCCAGTGTCCCTGCACAGGTCCTCGCTGCTGCCGTCCTCTGCTGATCTACTGCCGTTGCTGTCAGCTACTTCTCCGTCTGCTGCTGCTCCTGCTGCCGGGCTACCTCCCGCCTCCTGGTCTTCTGCCGAACCTTCATCTGCAGACCTACTATCCAGCCAAGACCTGCATCTACCCAGCATCAGCCACCTGCATCCATACGGACACTCCTACCCGCTGTGTTCACGGCTACGCTGTTCCCAATCCAGCAGGCCCTGAACCAGAGTTGTAAGAGAGGTCTCCAACCACCAAGTCAGGCTCAGCACTACCAGGTACCTAACAGTAGAAGTTTGGTTACATTCGATTTGCGCTTTTCAGACTTCAGACTCAGATCGTTACTGCTCTTCAGTTTGTGCTTGTCGTGCGTATATGTTTATCAGTGCGTGTAGTCAGTTCGCATTTGTTGGTTATTGCGGCCTATATCTTGATATAGGACGCTTTGATTTTCACTGCTTATTGTCTGCTCGTTTCTGGTATTCATTTCGTTCTTTCAGGCCTTGCTGTTTATCGGTGCTTTCTGTTTGTCCGTTCTGACCAGCCGACCGTTTGGAAGCCATGTTTCAGGTACGTACTCGTCGTAGGGGCTTGGTGTTGGGCTTTTAGCTTTGACCCAAGCCCAGTCCATGAACAGGGCGAGGAGGAGTTCATGGACCAAGAATTGGTTGCTCCAGCGTGACCAATTCTCGCACATGCCTTTGCTTCCTGAGATCCGGGAGAATAATCCTGATGATTTCAGGACCTTTCTGGATGACGGACCCCGTTTTTCACTGTCTGTTGGCTTTGCTGACCCCTTTTATCAGCAGGCAGGATACCTGCATGAGGCAAGCCATCACTCCGGAGCAGAGGCTTGTTGCCACGTTGAGGTACTTGGCGACAGGGAGAAGCCTTCAGGATCTGAAGTTCTCCACAGTTATCTCTCCCCAGGCTCTGGGAATCATTATTCCAGAGACCTGTTCTGCCATTATCCAGGTCCTGCAGGAGGACTATATTAAGGTAACATTTCTCCTTTACTATTCCCTTCTATGTATGCTCTGTTTGCTAATGTCTTGTATTTTTTACCTCCTTCCCTAATTACCATGATTGCAATATGCTCTAATATGCTGTGCCCCTTTTGTCCTCATGCATGCTGGAACTTTGGAATGTTTTTTTTTTGTCCTTAATGCATTTTTGCCTTCACTTACCTCCCCAGCATGCTCTTCTGGGCCCATATACACCTATGGCCTAGTCACTTTAGCAATGTATTTTGTCTGCTCCATAGTATTGGTTTCCCCCAAACACCCCCTAAAATATGCACAAGTGTTTTCTGTGTGTTTTACTTCATGCAGAGTCCCATTTTTTTTTTGGTGGGCCAAACTCATTAGGAACCCCCCTCCCCCAACTGCTAGGTCAGCTGATACCAATCCTCTATCTGCTGGCTTTGCCAAGCTCAATACACACTATATACCTACCTCTTTATAGTGGTCATATTTAGGGATGAATTCAGCAAAGCATGTAGTGCAAGGGGCTGGCTCAATACTTTCAAATGTTTTTATTTATTGTTTTTTGTTTTTTCCTCCTATTATTAGCTTGATAGGTAAGAGCAGAATGTCAAAATGTGCTTCCCTTTATGTTTTTTGTTATTTTTTGGGATTAGGACTCTTCTTTTATCTGTCCGGTGGGCTGCTAATAGTTAAGTAAGGAGGGTCTGGCCAAACTATCACACGTTATTTAGGCATTTGGCTCTCAATGAAGTGGAGAGGGTTACCTGTCCAATCCCCCCCCACCCCCTAGTTTTTGTCAATGGCCCATTCGAAGTGGGGGGAGTAATGGGGGGTGAGTAATCTGCTAAGGGGACCTTGTACTTTGGTTTGTAAATACTTTCTTGGTAAAATTTTAGTCTAATCTTGTTCCAAAATGTTTCTGTATAACCTGCTTGCAATGTTTATGTGCAAAATGACTATTTTTTCTTGTTTGACTCCACAGTTTCCGTCAACGCCACAGGAATGGCAGACTGTGGCCTCCCACTTTGCCAGCCGTTGGGACTTTCCTAACTGTGGAGGTGCAATTGATGGGAAACACGTCCGCATCATCCCACCCCCCAACTCGGGGTCGTACTATTATAATTACAAGGGGTTTAATAGTATTGTGATGTTGGCGGTGGTGTCGGCGACATATGAGTTTCTCTATGTGGACGTGGGGAAGAATGGCCGGATCTCGGATGGTGGTGCCATTGCGCACACGGAGTTCAACTGGCGTCTCCAGAGTGGCAGTCTGTGCTTGCCACCTCCAGAGGAGAATGCGGAAGGACTCCCCTTCGTCTTTGTCGCGGATGAAGCGTTTGCATTGTCAAGCCATCTGATGCTGCCATTCCCGATGAGGACCCTCACCCCGGACCAGAGGGTCTTTAATTACCGGCTGTCCTGAGCCTGCAGAGTGGTGGAGAACACCTTTGGGAACATGGCCAGCTGCTTCCGCCTCTTTCTGACACCTATCCACATGGCGGAATATAAACTGAACCACATTGTGCTTTCCTGCTGCATTTTGCACAATTGTTTAAAACGGCATACCACCAACTATGTTGTGTCTGTTGGCCCTGATGCAGACATCCCACAAAATGACAACCTGACAGCCCTTCAAGCTGCATGTCCTGGCTTGCCCCCCCTAAACGCCCGCGAAGTCCGCGAGAGGTATATGGAGTACTTTGTGGGTAGGGGGGCCATTGAAATGCCAGACAATGTGTGAGAGGCATTTTTTAATAAATTTCTTTTGGAAACTGAACTAAGATTTGTTTTAATTTACTGCTTGGGTTTCTTGTAGGTGTGTTCTAGCTTATTTTTTGGTTTCTTTTTGGGCCTTTATCTTCAACAGTGGGAACGCACTATCTTGGCGAGAGGAGGTTACAGTCTCTTCTTCCTAAAAAGAATCTTCTCATGTTGTGGGTCTGATACATACTAGTTTTTCTAGGTAAGGTATGTAGTGCATTACTGACCCCAAAAATACTCCTTTTCATCACCATGACAGAAATGTGTGGATTCCTGAAAATCGCGTGATAGGTGGTTTATTACAAAGCACTGTGGGTGTAATTTCCAAAAGACAAATCCACTATGCACTACAAGTGCACTGCAAAAGTTCACCGGAAACTGCACTTGGAGTGCAAAGTGGATTAGCCTTTAGTAAATAACACCCATTGTCACCAAATTCATCTACTTTTGACGTAAATAATGCTTTTGGGGTTTGGAATAAGGAAGCCACACATTGTTCATACGGTAAAATGTTACTTCAAGCACATTCACAAGTGCCTTTCCAAAAGGCTTTTCTAAACTCAAAAGATATTTGGTCTTTATAACATTCTTTAATAACATTAATAACTTAGCGCATTTGTGTAAACAGGCATGTATCAAAGCAAAACATACTAAACACAGGAACTTACAAAGTTCAACTTTGAAAAGTGAAGACAAGATCAGACATGACTATGTCCAAACTGTGTTTGATCGTGCCTTCATCACATGGGGTGTCACCCCTGGAAAAGCAAAATTTCGAAGATGCACACAATTTGGGGATCAAAATGGGCATTTGATGCAGGAACCCATGCCTAGAATGTCCAAATGTGCAATCTCCCATGATGGGGATCAATGTACGTGTTTTGGGGGTGCAACCCCTTCACCTCAGCCACTTTAGTAGTTAGTAAAGTGTTTGCACCCACAAAACGTTGTCATTGATCCACCATGATGGGAGCTAGCACATGTTGACACATTGTGTGCATCTTCCAAATTTGGCAAATTTCGGACTTTAAAATTTTTTGTTTACACACCCACAAATGTGTGATAGCTCGTTTGTGTGGTTTCATATTTTCCCTAAAACATCAATGTTCTTCATTTTTTGTTGAACATCATTGATGTTTTTCTTGATATCATCTAGATCTCGATTGCACACCATTATCTCCCCGATGAGGACGTGTGCACTTTCACTGGTAAAATGTGATTCTTCTTCCAGAACATCCACATCACCTAAAAATAAAAAACAAAAAAAATGGTGTATTTTTAAGATGCAGGCATACATTGATTAGCTTACCTGTAGCTGTGGTCTCCGACACTCACCTGTTGTGGTGACAATTTCTCCAACTTCTACAATCTCTCCTTCCTCCTCCTCCTCTGCTTCTGGTGTTGGTATTTCCCCTTCTTTGGGAGGTGTGGGGTTCCTGGTGTCCTCAGACGTCCCGAGTCTTCTCTCCCCTATGAGAATGTACAAAAGGAATACTTAGCACACCAATCTGAGGGCAGAAATAGGAAATCTGAAACATTGCTTGGTAGTGAGGTACAATAGTGGTTTGTGGCCAGGTTCATAGGCCAACAACATTAATTTTGACACTTTGTAAAGGTGCAATACTTATTACCTGTTTGGTGCAAGTTTGTCAGATGGAGACACCCCTATAGTATCCACTGGAGCACATGTGTGGGACACCCTAATAAAAAGGGTGTTTGGGTGTCTCAGCACTAGTGCTCTAGAGTCCAGATGTGTAAACAGCTACTGAGTCACCTCTCCTTTACACTGAATAAGTTTGCATTTCCTTCTCAAAAAAATCCATATAGACAACAAACTTCCTTTGACTAAAAACAGGCCTGAAACAATGTAGTTAACTCCAACTTCACCAAACAGCGTATTATAAGTGGCCGAACGATCGAGATTTAGTACGATCGAATGAACACACGAACATGAAAGTGGCCATTTTCAACTGTCCAACATTCAAAAACAAAGCACATGGAGCAGTATGCAAGCAAGAAAAAAAAAGATGAACACACGACAACTACTTACTTTTTTGAAGAACTCGCTTGATCTTTCTGTACTGATCGTGCTCCCTCAGTTTCAGGTCTGACCAGCGTTTCCTCAGTTGATCCTTGGATCGTCGTAACCCAAAATTCTTCTGCAGATTCTTCACAACTTTAGCCATGATCTTGGCCTTTCTGACATTTGGGTTGGGGTAAGGCCCATACTTCCCATCATAGTCGCTCCTCTTCAATATGTCCACCATCTCCAACATTTCTCCAAAAGACATATTTGAGGTCTTAAATCTTCTCCTCCGGGATCGGGACGTTTCTGGCTTCGGGCTTTCCTCGTCCTCCTCCTCGTTGCTGGAATAGTTAGGGCGCACCTGCTGTGTCCCCGCCATGTGCTCTCCCCACTGCGCCGTAACGAGAAGGGGCGGGGAATAGACGAGAAAGATCGTCAGGGTCGGGCGGAGTTTCACGCATGCGCACTGTATATAAAACGTCACACGCGTGTGTCGTACCGACGATCTGTGAGCAGAGGGGAGAGAGAGAGCTGACGCATGAGACGATCGCTATAACGAAGGTACAATTTGAACTTGGTACATCACTAGCCTAGACTGCTTATACATTGAGGCTTATTTTGGGAGAAGATTAGGAGAGTTTAGCCTGACATTATTTAGTGTTTATCTGGTGTTGTGTCTTGCAGAGAATATGGAGGGGTTCAATGACGTCAGCTTCCTCCCCCTGTTCATTGATAAGTTCCGGGAGATGCCCCTTTTGTGGCGGGCCAAACATCCACATTACAGCAACAAAATAAAGAGGCAGGCATTGATGGAGAAACTGCTGGAATTTGTAAAGCCAGTGATCCCCACAGCAACCGTCGAGAAGTTAAAAATCAAAATTGGCAGCCTGAGGAGTACGTATTTCAGGGAGCGCAATAAGGTGCTGAAGTCCCAAGCATCTGGAGCTGTGGCAGATAAAGTTTATGTCCCCAAGCTGTGGTACTACGAGAGGCTCCATTTTCTCAAAGACCAGACTGATGTCAGGGAATCACTGTCGACTCTTCCTTCCACGCATTCCACCCCTGCTGAGGCTTCCGACGACCAACCTGGGCCTTCCAGTCAGGAAGATGTGGAGGAGCCCAGCTTGAGCCAGGTATAGTATTTTTCTAAACTTTTTTCGTGGAAAAATTAATGATGTTCACTTAATTTATGAGCAAAAATTTCTTATTTGCTAAAGTGTTTTACATATCAATAGACAGTAGTGTTGGAGAAATTTTGGGCAAGAATATAAACTGCTGGGTTGAGAATTCTATGGTTTTCAATTTGTTAACAATTTGCAACAGTCAATAGCTGAAAATTGTGTGTGTTTGATGAACAACATGGTCCGATAGGACATTTTCCGTTGGAAAATCCGACCGTGTGTATGGGGCATTAGTCACAGCAAGATTTCAGCCAATATAAATCTGCCCTCCAAAAATACCATTCCTGCCTCCACACTGCCAGACCTACTTTACCTCTCTCATTAACACCCTCTCACGCAGTCCCCCTCAACTCTTTTCTACATTTACTACTCTACTTCGTCCTCCATTACCTCCACCCACTAACTTACTCACTGCCCAGGAGATTGCTAATCACTTCAAAAATAAGATTGAGACAATTCGTCTCGAGTTCTCTACTCTACAGATATCTTCCTCACTTTACACTCCTTGTCCTCTTGCACAATCAATACTTTCCTCTTTTAATCCAGCTACTATAGAGGAAGTCACTATTTTTTTTTCTAATGTCCACCTAACCTCCTGTCCCCTGGACCCTGTTCCTTCTCAAATACTACGGTCACCCTCTGACTCTATCCTACACTCTTTAACTCATATCTTCAACCTCTCCCTCTCTACTAGCATCTTCCCCAACCCTCAAAAACATGCACTAGTCACTCCCATACCAAAAAAGGCCTCACTAGACCCCACCAATCTTAACAACCTAAGACCCATCTCTTTACTCTCTTTTGCCTCCAAACTCCTTGAACGTTTAGTCTACAACCGACTAAGCGACCACCTCATTGAGAATAACCTTCTTGATCCCCTTCAGTCTGGATTTCGCCCACAGCACTCCACAGAAACTGCTCTCCTAAAACTCACAAATTACTTACTAACAGCCAAAACCAAGGGTCATTATTCCGTACACTTACTCTTATGCCCCGTACACACGGTTGAAAAATCCGACCACAAAATCCATCAGATTTTTTCCGACGGATTTTGTCCGACACTGGTGTTGCATACACACGGTCGGACAAAGTTGTCAGAAAATCCGATCATTCTGAACGTGGTGACGTTTGTTGCATACGACGGGACTACGTAGAGGCTAGTAGCCAATAGCTTGGGTCTTGTAATGTCTGAGCATGCGTGGCACTTTGTCCGTCGGAATTCGCTACACACGATCGGAAAAAGTTTGATAGGACTTTGTTGTCGGAAAATTTGAGAGCAAGAGATAAAACTTTGTCCGTCGGAAAATCTGACGGAAAAAGTCCGATGGAGCCTACACACGGTCAGAATTTCCGACAACATTGTCCAATAGGACATTTTCCGTCGGAAAATCCGCCCGTGTGTATGGGGCATTAGACCTTTCTGCTGCCTTTGATACAGTTGAGCACCCCCTCCTCCTCAAAAAACGAAGTTTGCTTGGTCTCCATGGCTGTGCTCTCCGTTGGTTCAAATCTTACCTATCTCATCGCACCTTCAGTGTCACTTACAACTCCACTTCCTCCTCTCCAACTACTCTTACTGTTGGGGTCTCCCAAGGTTCTGTCCGTGGACCTCTACTATTCTCAATCTACGCGTCCTCCCTGGGTCAGCTGATAGCCTCACATGGCTTCCACTACCATTTATATGCTGAAGACACCCAAATCTATCTCTCTGCCCCTCAGCTCACCCCATCAATCTCCTCAGGCATCACTGATTTACTAACAGACACATCAGTCTGGATGTCAAACCACTTCCTCAAAATGAATCTGTCTAAAACTGAGCTCTTAATATTTCTTCCCCCACGTGCCCCTTCCCCTGACTTCCCAGTCAAGATCAATGGCACATCTATCAGTCCGTTCCCACATGCCAGGGGTAATCCTAGACTCTGAACTGTCCGTTCAGACCCACCTTCCTTTTTAGATTGTAAGCTCAAATGAGCAGGGCCCTCTGATTCCTCTTGTACCAAATTGTAATGTAATTGTAATGTCTGCCTTTATTTTGTTAAGCGCTGTGCAAACTGTTGGCGCTATATAAATCCTGTATAATAATAATAAATAATAATATGCAAAGTAAATCGCCTCAGGGCGCTTTTGCCGCCAGTGTCCATCTGGGTTTTCAGAAGAGATGGGTCTTCAGCTTCTTCCTGAAGGCCAGATAGTTTTCTTCCGAGCGGACGTCCGCTCGGAAGAAAACTCAAAGCGCATGTGACAGTAGAAGTGGGTGAGCAAGTCCTGCAGCATATAGCAGTGGTAGAGCTGCACAAACTGGAGGAAGGGCATGTGTATCTTTACTTCCCAAAGTGACCAACCAATACAGTCACAGAACATTCAGCAGATAGTTGACTGGATGATGAATTCTTCCACACCTACATCCTCCCAGGCATAGAGCAGCCAGTTTCCTGCCAGTGTTTATGCACTCTCTTTCCCCTCCTCCTCTCTGTGGCTATCTGTGAACATTGTGCTTTTCCTTAACACCATGCACAGCTTTAAAGCGGTATTAAAACCCAACTCAAAAATGTAATATATTGCAGCTTACCAATCATTAGATGTAGTAGCTGCATTTGTTTTCTTTTTTTCTCCTCTCTCTTCACCTGATGATCTGGTAAGCAACAGAGACGCATCTGGACAGCAGCATTGGCAGTCTGGGGGAAAGTTGTGCTTGATGTACTAGCAAATTTAGATACACTAACAAATTAAAGACAAACTCCAACTAACACTTAATAATCAGTTACGGCAACCATTTTGTTCATTTTGGGTTAAAGGTTTTACATAAATAAGAAAAGCTGATAGTTGTAAGCACCCCTGTCAGTAGTAAATAGTCTCAATCCTCTAAGGGCCCGGTTCACACTGCTGCGTTGTACCAGATCGGATGTGATTTGCACCGCACTGCAGTACAAATCACATGCGATGTCTGTGCGATTCAAATTCAGCAATACAGATAGTATGTGGTGTGGTGCTTTCGGACCAAACTTGCACAGGACCCTTTTTTTGGCCCAGAACCAGAATTCCTTTCAGTAAGTTTAAAAATATAAGCTTAAAAAGTAAAATATAATTCTCCTTTAAAGGTCAACTGCACTTTAAAAATCGCTTATTCAGCAAACTTCCCCAAATATCCTTGGGTTGTGTCATCCCGCTGCCTAGGGCTCACAGTACTCACAGCGGCACTTACACGTCATTATGGCCCCTTTCACACTGGGGCGAGAGCCGCGGCGACCGTAAAGCAGCACTATATTTAGTGCTGCTTTACTCGCGGGGTGGTTTTACCCCCCGCGAGCGACCGAAAAAGGGTTAAAATCCCCCGCCGTAGTGGCACATTGCGGCGGTATTGCCGCGGTATTACCGCGGTGTCCAATTGAAATCAATGGGTAGGAGCGGTATAGGAGCAGTAAATACACCGCTCCTATACCGCTCCAAAATGCTGCTAGCAGGACTTTTTTTACCGTCCTGCTAGCGCACCGCTCCAGTGTGAAAGCGCGCCGGCTTTCACACTCGAGTGAATGGGGCCGGGTTTTTCAGGCGGTGTACAGGCGCTATTTTTAGCGCTGTACCGCCTGAAAACCGCCCCAGTGTGAAAGGGGCCTATGTTAGCACCGACCTATACAGGACAAAGGGCTGCCCACCAACCAGAAAGAAAAAGAAGGGAAAGCATGTGTCATGTGATCAAAGAAAGGCATCTGGAAAAAAAAATTATTTATGCTTAAACAAAAAAAAGTTGTGAGCTTGGTGAGCTTGGACCTAAACAGGATTTGGGCTCTTTAGGGATCTAGTTTGTGGGATTGGTGCAAGGCAGCATCATACCTTCTGAGTATAATGCCAGCACACCTGAGCACTGCATGCAATGTGCAGTAACGCCCTACAGTCTGATGTGTTGCGCTTTCAGAAATTCTGCAGAAGCAATATTTTTAATCCATTGTGGTGCATTAGCCAGCCTATTTAAATGAATGGGCTGCCTGAGAGCAATGCAAGTTAACAGGCAATGTGTAACGCACCGGATTGCACATGGTTGGTATGAATGAGCCCAGAGGACTTCAAATCGCTGTTTGATGTCTTGTGAACGCCGGCTGTTGACATCGCTCTTCTGACTAGCATTTACAGCATAAAGCCTGTGAGAATTGGTTCTATAAAATATATCATATAGAATTTCGGTCTGTTGCTACACGTTTCCAAATGCTAGTTTCATCACATTAAGCTAAACTAAGCTCTTCTGAAGAAACATGCAATCTAGGCCAGTTTAATTAGTAACCAAGGATTCTTGTCACAGGCAGGTGTTGGCCAGACCTTCAGTTTGTGTCATTTTTATATATATTTACTTCGTCTTTTCATGCCATATATAATGTTCGAAAAACAACTTTTAGTGTGTTTTCTGGCAAGAGCTTTTTTTTTTTCCCTTAAAAGTTTGATTTAATAGAATACCTTCTTTGCCATAAAGGTTTGTGTCACATAACACAAAATAGTGTTCACACCATATAAAAATCACCTTTTTCCGGTTCAACAGGTTTGCTGCACAGTAACGTGCATTTTTTTTTTCTCCCTGACTTATGAATGGCCTAGTAACTAATAAAAGGGAATTAATGCAACACCAACAGCTGTCGGTACACATAAACTAAGTACACATCAAGAGATGGACAATGCTGCAAAAAAAGGACACAGTGACAGTGTTGGTGGCAGATCCACCACTTTTACAGCCAAATTGCGATAACACCTTCATTAACCGCTTCTGCCCCGGAAGATTTTACCCCCTTTCTGACCAGAGCACTTTTTGCGATTCGGCACTGCGTCGCTTTAACTGACAATTGCGCGGTCGTGCGACATTGCACCCAAACAAAATTGACGTCCTTTTTTTCCCACAAATAGAGCTTTCTTTTGGTGGTATTTGATCACCTCTACGGTTTTTATTTTTTGCACTATAAACAAAAAAGGGCCAACAATTTTGAAAAAAAAAAAAAAAAACGCATTATTTTTTACTTTTTTACTTTTTGCTATAATAAATATTCCCCAAAAATATATAAAAAAGAGCACAGGGGTGGCAGAGAGCATGGGAGTGAGGCAGAGAGCAGTGGACGGTTGGGGGGGAGTGCGTGGGGGCCAAGAGCACTGGGGGAGTGGAGAGCAGGGGGGGGTGGAGAGCACTAGAGGGACGCACTGGTGGGAGCGGAGAGTACGGGGGGGGGCAGAAGAGCACAGGGAGGGTGGGGGGTGGAGAGCACCGGGGGAGCCGAAAGGCATTGGGGGGAGCTGGATAGCACAGTGGGGTAGAGAGCATGGGGGGGGGGGGAGCCAGGGAGCATAGTGAGAGCACAAATGGGCAAAGAGCCAAACAATACTATGAGGGCTGGAGAGCACGGGGTAGAGTGGAAAGCACGGGGGGCTTTAGAGCAAGGGGGAGCAGAGAGCACTGGGGGGAACTGGACAGCACAGGGGGCAGAAAGCACTGGGGAGGCAGGTAGAACTGGGAGGGGCCAGGCACACTGGGGGGGAGCTGGAGAGCAGTGTGGGGGGAACTGGACAGCACAGTGTGGCGGAGAGCATGGGGAGAGCTAAGGAGCACAAGGGAGGACCAGAGAGCACTGGGGGGGGGGGGGCTGGAGAGCACAAGGGGGGAGAGCATTGGGGGGATGGGGTGGAGAGCACATCTTTCCATATTCCTCCTGCAGCCTCTGAATGCCTGCAGAAGAAACAGGCATTCAGCGGCTGCAGAAGGAATATGGAAAGATCAATTCCTCTATATGCAGAAAATTGCACGATCTGGTATCGTACCAGGGAACCTTAATGCTTGTCTGAACTGTCGTGATCGGCTCTGGAAACCTCTGTACTAACGATCCGATTATCGTACGATCGCATCGAAAAGCAGTATTTTTTGTATGATTTTCGGATCGTGTGTATGGGCCTTAAGAGAGGATATAACCATTACCGTTTTATTTTGAAAAAAATTTTAATTTTGGATAGAGTTGAGCCGCGCCAAATGATGGTTCTGTCCTGTTTCTATCCTCCCAGCGTGTGCAGCTACAAATGTAAACAAATTATTTCTCGATATAAAGGTGCTATTTTTACCTTTCATCTTTTTTTCATCTCTTATTTGACTTATTGATTTTAAGAGAATATAAATAGTAAACTCAAACAAAAAGTTTACGGACATGAGATTAGACTGAAGCAAATCACAGAGAAGCCATTCCAACTGTATTACGGATTTGCTCAAAGTATACAGTAAATTTAGATTAGATTAACGCAGCAATACTTGTCCATGTTAGCAGTTTTTACTCTAATGGTTGGATCTTTGCCCCCATCAATAACTGTGCTTCTTGGCACACTGCAGACAGATACAGTAATGTCAGCAAATAACACAAGTACAGGTGTCTCTACACAGAGGAGCTTGAGCACATTACAAGAAAACTTGCTTAGCACCAATGTTATTTATTGAAGTGTTATACTCTAGTACTGGCAGTGTTATAGAAAGGTTTCTAGCACCACCTGCTGACAGTTACCTACACTGGCAGTGAGATTGTAGTATTGCAAATGTGCAGTTGAGAGTAGACTTTCCAAAATGACAAGGGAAGGATTTACAAATAGAAGGATAACATGGGTAACAAAGTGTATTACCCCTTTTGTAGCCAATTTGGGATAAAATCTACTTTATAGTTGTTACATGTTCTTATTTGCATTGCATAACTGCAGATTTTTTTTTTTTTTTTTTTAATCGCTTACATTTTACTTGTTCTTTTCTGAAAACTTCAATACAGATGTTTTTCTCTGCTATGCAGAGGGCGGTGTGCAGTTAATTCTTACCATAATAAACCCGATCTGTATTGAGCCAGCAGATCTCATTAACAGGTGTACACTAGATTTGAACACCATCAGAGGAATTCATAAAGAGTGTTTTAGACACCCTTTAGAATTCCGGTTATGTATCCAAGGCTGGGACAAGAGTTGGGCAGGAGGGGTGGCTTCCCAGGGCACTGTGGTATCATGTGAAGTGGGAGGATGCCATGAGAAGTTTGGGGGGGGATTTGTGTTGGAATGGGAAATTGGGGGGGGGGGGGGATTTGTGCTCGGAGGGGGATTGGGAGGAATTTGTGCTGGGAGGGATGATTTGGAGTGGGGGGAGAGGATTTCTACTGGGAGGAGGGAGAATTTATGCTTTAGGGGGTAATCATACAGATTACTGCTCAGTTTTTTTGGGGGGGGGGGGGGTTGCCGACACATAATGCTAATGCATCTTGGGGGGGGGGGGGGCACAGTTTGGCATGTTCACCCTGGGCTTTAGATGACCTTGTCCTGGCACTGCATGTACCGGTTGTCACAGGTACAGGAATTTGTCCTTGTTCGCACTGGGGAAGGTTCGCTGGTTCGAATCCCGACCACGACACCAGCTGCCTGGAGTTCGCATGTTCACCCTGTGCCTGCGTGCGTTTCCTCCAGGTACTCTGGTTTCCTCCCACAATCTAAAGACATGCTGGTAGGTTAATCGGATCCTGTCTAAATTGGTCTTAGTATGTATGAATGTGCTAGGGAGATTAGGTTGTAAGCTCCTTGAGGGCAGGGACCGATGTGAATGTTCAATATAAGTGTAAAGCGCTGCGTCAATTGACGGTGCAATAAGTACCTGAAATAAATAAATAATAAAACAAAAAAAAAAAAGGAGCACCCACACTGCACACTCCTTCCCCAGTGCACTGTCACCCTCCCTCCACAGCCACTCCGAAGGTGCCCAACACACTGACAGGTGCGTGGTTGCAGAGTTTGGTATTGGGGTGAATGGAGCCTATTGGAGAACTCAGACTTGTTTCCCATCAGGTCCACCAAACTTTTGATTGACAGCTCACAGCAGTAGGCGGATCCATAGCTATTTAGTCCAAAAAGGAGCTTTCGAATCCGCCCATTGCTGTGCATTGTCACAGAAAAGTGGAGCAGACCTGATGGGGGAACTAGTCTTAGTTTACCATGACGCCTCCACACTTAGTGACAAGGCATTATTGCCCATATCTAGGTAATGACATCAGCCCAAGCTTTTTTTTATTTATTTTTTTACATTTAGCTTTCGGTCAGGGATTCTCCCAGTTTACAGCTAAATGAGGCAGGGGATGCAGCTCAGTGCAGGAAGCGGTCACAGACAGCTTCCCAGCACAGGCATGGCCCGTCCTGAGTACTAGTGTACGCCAGTTCACAAATGGAAAGAAGACACGTCAGTAATGGTGCTGACACTGGCACAATTGCTTGTCTGAATTAGGCACAGGTACGTGCCTACCACCTGAAAAGTGCCATTAGAGCCATTTTAAATTCCTCTGTGTGTACTGAAAATGAGAAGCCACGTGTCGATGATGTCACTCAGCTTGGTCAATTTATATTCATCCATAAAAGCAATACAGTTCATCCCCACCAGGAGAACACCCCGCTCTGACATGTTTCACTCTTATGGACTTCGAGATTGTGGCTTTATTCCACATATACCCAGGGAAGAACATGTTGAAGTGGGCCAGTGATGTGTACTCCATAGCCTCAGTCAAGAAGATAAATGGAGTATTACTTCACAATCTCTAATGGAAAATGCCAAGGCTGCCTGCTATACCCTCATCGTTTGGTGCTCACCTTTGAGCCTCTTCTCTGCAAAATCAGGGAAAAAACCTTGACTTCCAATGTTTCCAGATCAGAGGAAGACAATACAAAATCTCCCAATACTTACAACCTACTGCTCTCCCTAAGCAACCCAGTCACTCTACTTTCTAATCTCCTAAAAAACCCTGAGATCTCTCCTTGCTAAAAAAATTACCTTCCAAAAAATCACAAGCCAATAGCAGATACATAAATTGAAAAATAACTTTCATCTAAACGGGTCACTTAATCTATTTAGTATCTGGGCACTCTAATTCCAGTTGAGCTGAAAGACACTTTGCTTTAAATTACCCACTCCTCTTACAAAAAGTTAGAGGCCTGCTCTAAAAATTACCCCTGGACCCAGGATAACCCCTGCTACTACTAGCAAGCTTCAGTTTTGTTGCAAAGAAGTACCAAGAGAATAATCAAACACAGAGAGTTAAGACCTGTGTCCTTCAATGAAATCCAAGAAAAGTATTTTGTCGTCCGTACAAAAATCCTTTATTTTTTTTCTTCCATTAAGGGACTAAGGAAATGTTTTAAACTTTGGGGCACACAAAAAGCAGTCTAACTGAGGTGTGGACAACACAGCAAACAGTTACTAACAGGCACAGAGTAATGACAGGAATCTGGGGACTGCCTGCAGCTCAAAGGGCCAGCTGAAGGACCTTATACCCGGAGCTGCCATCAGATGAGAAATACATGTCCACATAGAGAAACTGCGAATGTGTAAACGAAAGACCAGGTAGCAGCTTATCGAGCTTGAAAACCACTGCCAGATGCAAAAAGCTCAAGAAATGATAACAGACCTGATCCTTGAGACCATAAACTTGAACGATGGTCTGTCTGAAAGTAAAGGGCTGTCTCTAATTGGTTTGAACAGGGGAACTACAAGGGAGGCCCCTACACAAAAAAACTTTGAAATTTGGAAATTTTTACTTAGGGGTACTCACTTTTGTTGCCAGCGGTTTAGACATTAATGGCTGTGTCTTGAGTTATTTTGAAGGGACAGCAAATTTACACCGTTATACAAGTTGCACACTCACTACTTTACATTGTAGCAAAGTGTAATTTCTTCAGTGTTGTTACATGAAAAGATAAAATGAAATATTTACAAAAATGTGAGGGGTGTACTCACTTTTGTGAGATACTGTATCTGTAACAAATAAATATGTTAACGATATTTTTCATATTAAATTAATTCTCTGCCCCTAATTAAGGCACATGCTCTGCCTACAGTGGCTGGGCTTTGAAAGCCATGCCGTTAAAGCTAATGGCAGGGAAAAGGAAGGTAAATTGGTCACTGGGGCAATAGATTCAAACAGTCTGGCAGGGCCCATAGTTTGCTAGAATTCTTATCAGGTCAGTGAACAACATCCAGCTGGGCCAATCCAGAGCAGTAAGGCTCACCAGAATGCCTTCCATCCTGATCCTGCAGAACTGACAAGGAAGAAATGTCAGTGGAGCAAAGGCATAGATCAGGGTATACTGATCCCACTTACCCACCACAGCATCTACTGGATCTGCAGGTGGATGCCTACACCTGGATACAAACATGTCCAATTTGTTGTTGAACCTAAAAGGTCCACATTCAGCATCCTCCACCTGTGACACAGGTCCTGTAACACCTCTTGGTGTAGAGATCACTCTCTAGGGTCCAGAAGCTGCAGGCTGAGGAAGTC
Organism: Lithobates sylvaticus; assembly: GCA_028564925.1. Classification (NCBI taxonomy): domain Eukaryota; kingdom Metazoa; phylum Chordata; class Amphibia; order Anura; family Ranidae; genus Lithobates; species Lithobates sylvaticus. The sequence continues at coordinate 153,747,889 of CM053030.1, forward strand.
TTCCTGCCATGCCTGGAATGTACATGGCGGACATGTAAAATTCTACCCAATACAGGATTTGTTCTACTTCTGCCAAAGCATGACTTTGGGCTGCTCCCTGATGGTTGATGTACGCCACCACCCAGGTGTTGTCCTATTGGGTCCAGTCCAGCTGCCCAGGTTGGTCCAATGCCAAATGGGCAGGGAAATTCCAAGATGTTTTACGGGAGATGAGATTCCTCCAAGTACCCTGTATCCAAGTCAGTTCACCAGTCCAGCACCCTACCCAAAGTGCCCAAACCATATGCACCATCAATGAAACTCCATAGCCATCTGCTCTATGTGTTCAGATTTTTTTAAAGGTATTTCAACTAGTCAAATGGTCTGGCAAAGAAAAAGCAATCAGTCAGCAGGTGCAAGGCAGGACTGCTAGCAAAAACAGAGTTCTGGAAAGGGCCTCCAGATTCTTAAAAACTGGATTTCTGATATACTGTAAAATCTAGTACATATATAACATACATAAGTACATAACAGGATGAAAAAAAAAGTTCATTCTCAGACTACTGGGGTTAAGTTTTCACTCAGTCCTGCATAACCCCACCCATTCCCAGTATTGCTTCAGCTTTGTCAGCAAGCAATATCGGCGATAAAAGGGGGTGGGAGCTATGTCTTGTGATGTACTCAAGAAAAGGACTTTACTAAATTCTTAATCATACATCACAGGTTTCAGAAGAGTTATTTTCAGACTACTCAAAAGACAATCTCTTGAGAAGTGGACAACAGCAAACAATGTCTAATAAGAATCTTTGTTGTTAGGGGCCTAACAACAAAAAAAAAAGATGAACAATTGAGAAGGCCCTTACAAGGCCATCTAACGGACTTTCTAACCTAAGCATCTGGGGAAACCTGAACGTCCAAATTATGTGTAAAAGTCTAGGTGGTAGCTTTACAGACCTGGGAAGCTGAGACCTGATGCTGGAAATCCCACAAAGCACCAAAGCATCTGATATAGTGAGCCTTCACAGAAAAGGGAGGAACCATCAGCCAACACAGAGCATCATATTTATAAATCGAGACGGTGGCAGTGAGAGTCTCTTGCTTAGCCTTTCATTATCCAGACAGTGGAGTGTAATCTCCTAAAGCCCCATACACACGCGCGGATTATCCGAGGACCAGGTCCGTCAGACCATGTCCGTCATACTTTGTCTGATGTTGGTTTTGCGTACACACGGTCGGACAAAGTTGTCGGAAAATCCGATCATTCTGAACGTGGTGACGTTTGTTGCCTACGACGGGACTACGTAGAGGCTAGTAGCCAATAGCTTTGGTCTTGTAATGTGATCTGAGCATGCGTAGCACTTTGTCCGGTCGGAATTCGCTACACACGATCGGATTTGGTGTGATCGGACTTTGTTGTCAAAAAATCTATCCAGCAGGAGATAGGACTTTGTCCGTCAGACAATCTGATGGAAACTGTCCGATGGTGCCTACACATGGTCTGATATTCCGACAACATTGTCCGATAGGACAGAATCCATCGGAAAATCCTACCGTGTGTATGGGGCTTTAGGATGGTTTGAAGCCAGACAAAAAGGAGACAGCACTATATCCTGGTTCAACGCCTGAGACCACCCTAGGAAGGAAGTAATTCCAAGGTCTCAACACAACCTTGTCTTTGTGAAGAGCAAGCACTGACTCCTTACACAAGATAAGGCTTCCAATTCAGCAACCCTCCTGATGGAGGTGACAGCCACTAGAAAGGTAACCTTTCAAAAAAAGAAGGGAGAGGAATATCCCTGATAGGCTTAAATGGTCGTCTTTGAAGGGGCAACAACACAATGTGAGCCATTACCGTTACAAAGGCTCTGACCAAGGAATGAGAAGTGAGCAGTCTTTGAAAAAGTACCAAGGCAGAAATCGGGCCTTTGATAGTCCCTAAAGTAGTCCTTTAGGGACGGATCCCTGCTTTATGTGCTGGACTTACCCTGCTCCACCTGGATCCCTGCCCTGTGTGCAGGACTTACCCTGCTCCGCGTGCTTACCTTACCCTGTTCTGCCCGGATCCCTGCTCTGGGTGCTGGACTTACCCTGGTCTGCCCAGAACCCTGCCCAGGGTGCCAGATCTTACGCCTGTTTGCCTTAATCTTTGCTGAATTTACCCCCCCCCCCCCCCCTGCTACACTCTGGCCGGCATCCTGTGTGGACTGTGTGGTGCTATACAATGCCTTGAGAAAATATTCATACCCCATGATAAATGTTTTTCAAATTTTGTTTTTTACAAATAAATATCTGAAAAGTGTGGCATGCATTTGTATTCAGCTCACTTTACTCTCATACCCCCAACTAAAATCTAGTGGAACCAATTGCCTTTAGAAGTCACCTAATTAGTAAATAGAGTCTACCTGTGTGAAATTTAATCTCAGCACACAGCAAATATGTGGAAGAAGGTGCTCTGGTCAGATGAGACCAAAATTGAACTTTTTGGCCTAAAAGCAAAATGCTATGTGTGGCAGTAAACTAACACTGCACATCACCCTAAACACACTATTATTCCCCCCGTGAAACATGGTGGTGGCAGCATCATGTTGTGAGGATGCTTTTCTTCAGCAGGGACAGGGAAGCTGGTCAGAGTAGATGGAAAGATGGATGGAGCAAAATACAGGGCAAGCTTGAAAGAAAACCTGTTAGAGTCTGCAAAAGATGCAATGAGCCTAAACATACAGTCAGAGCTACAATGGAATGGTTTAGATCAAAGCATATATAAGTGTTTTTATGGCCCAAAGTCCAGACCTAAATCCAATTAAGCATCTGTGGCAAGACTTGAAAATTGCTGTTCACAGACGCTCTCCATCCAATCTGATAGAGTTTGAGCTATTTTGCAAAGAAGACTGGTCAAAAATCCCACTGTCTAAATGTGCAAAGCTGGTAGAGACATTCCCAAAAAGACTTGCAGCTGTAATTGCAGTAAAAGGTGGTTCAACTAGGTATTGACAGTGACAGATATTTATTTGTAAAAAAATTTGAAAAACATTTATCATTTTCCTGCCACTTCCACTGCCAGAATTATGTGCCACTTTGTGTTAGTCCATCACATAAAATCCCAATACATTTTTTTTCAGTTTTTGGTTGTAACATGACAAAATGTGGAAAATGTCAAGGGGTATGAATACTTTTTCAAGGCACTGTAATAATACCCGGTGGACCATTTCATTGTACTTTGTCTTGTTACTTCCACTGTGTGCTTCCGTTTCCCCAACGCCCACATGTCTGGTTTCGTGTGATCTACCTCGGTGTGCTCTCTCTCCGAGTTTGCCAGCACACCATGGAACGACACAGATAGCGTCCAAACGGGTGATTTATTGCACGATTACAACGCAAGGATAGTGCAACGTTTCAGAGCTGCGCAGGACCCCATCGTCAGGCACCCCTCATATGCCTGACGAAGGGGTCCTGCACGACTATGAAACGTTGCACTATCCTTGTGTTGTGATCATGCAATAAATCACCCATTTGGACGCCACCTGTGTTATTCCATGGTGTGCTGGCAAATATCTTCACTGTGACTTGAACTAGTATCCAGCTGGTTGTTGCTACAGCACCCAGATCCAAGAGCGCATCCAGGAACGTGTGCGATGGGAATATGAAGTAGTACTCTCTCTGAGTTTGTTACGAAGGGGAACATATGACCTTGTGACAGAAGGTCCAGTAGGGCCCACAGAGAGTCCACTAGGAGTCAATGTTCAAATATTATGTCCTCCTGAGCCAATCTGGTGCAATGAGGCAATGCCTTCACTCTCTATCCTTTGCAACAGGCGAGGCAGGAGTTTAAGAAGGGGGACCACATAAAGCAGGTTGAATTGATTCCATGGGATGACTGGAGCATCCACCCTTAAGGCCCAAGGATCCCTGGACATATTCATGAATCTGTCCAGCTTACGATTGAGTCTGGATGCCAGAAGGTCAATAGCTGGCATCCCCCACCGAAGACACAGTTGGTGAAACAACTTATGGTGGAAAGACTACTTCCTGGGATCTTGCCATTGTCAGCTTAGGAAGTAGACAAGATTTCATGCCTGAAATGAGCTAGGTTGACAGCGTATGAACAAAATTTTGCTCAAACTAGGATGAGCTCCATTTCTTGGACAGCAGCAGGACTCCTTGCTTCACCTTGATGATCTATTACACCACATGAGTGGCATTGTCAGGTTAAAATCCTCAAAGCAAGGGCACACAGAATCAAGCTGAGTTCTTGGGCGTTGATCGCCATTCTGAGCTTCTTCTGACAACCAGGTCCCTTGAACTGATAGGATGTACAGAACTATACCCGTACTTTGCCCAACAGGTTGGCTTTTTTTGTCAGCACTTTTCACACCATGGTGAGAAAAGATTTCCTCAACTCCAGTGCTGGGCTGTAATAGCCACCACTTCAAAGCTAACTAAGTCTTGGTGTGCAGGCACATCATCTATGGAAAAAGACCATTTGCCTGCTGCTGTCAGAATGTTGAGTTGCAACACTCAAGTAAAACTGAACATATGGAACTGCTTCAAAATAGGTCACCAGCAACCTCAACATTCTCATGCAAAAGTGGATAGAGTAGCATTCCAGTGAACATAACTACCGTACCTTAGACCTGGGTCCGACACTTCTCCTAAGGCAAAAAGACTTCTCTGTCAGGGCTGTGTCCAGGACCAGGTCCCAGATAGTCTGGACAGTGTGATGGCTCCAGGGTAGACTTTTGTACTTTGAGAAACCAGCCAAAGTCCCGCTGGACTTGCAAAGTCTGTAACACATTTAAAAACGTAAGTGAGAAACCGCGCTAATGGTGAAACAAATATTATGTGAACATTAGCCGAAAAACATTAGGTGATACTAATCAGTAAAAGCTCTAACAAGCAGGGCCCTCTGCTTCCTCCTGTATTGAATTGTATTGTAACTGTACTGTCTGCTCTCATGTTTTAAAGTGCTGCGCAAACTGTTGGCGCTATATAAATCCTGTATGATAATAATAATAATGTGCTGCGCTTTAATAAATATGAAAATCCCTACAGTGCCTGATAGCAGTGTAAAAAAAAGTCCACGTTACAAATCACAAAGGTCCCAATGTGCAAAACGTCTGAATAAAAATTACAAAGTCCTCTTGAAAGCAATAAAGTGTATCCCATGCCAGTGCGTCAACCCCCAGCACAGATATTTCCTGTGAGGCTTGCCAGAACTGCATGATTCAGATTTTAGAAAGGTCATTTATGGTGTATGTTGTTTTGCAGACCCACTGCAATGGCACCAGGGCTGCCATCAGGGGGGTACAGAAATTACAACTGTAAGGGGCCCCGGGCCCGAGGGACCAGCCTGGGCCAGAAGAAGGCAGGACGGGTGAAGGGGAGCCATGCTGTGCATTAAAGAAACGATCTCACAGTGTCTGCTCTCTATGGCATTGAGCTCAAACATCAAGCTTTTTACTGCCACCTCTGGCTATTATATGCATATGCCCCCCTCGTGAAGAAATTCTTTACAAGTATGGGCTGTGAAGCAAAGGGAGGGGGGCTGTTTGTGTACAGGGAGGGGCCAGAGCCTTGTGTGTTTACAGATTTGTGTATGTGTAGGGCTGACATGTATATATAGGTGTCTGTGGGGGGGGGGGGGGGCTGGCAAATATACAGGCAGTGGCGGTACACCCATTAAGGGCACACGGGTGCCGCCCCCTCTCTCCAGCCACTCACCTCTATGTATCATGGATAGATTCATGCATTGCATGAATCTATCCATGGCCACTGTAGCCACCCCCTATTCAGGCATCCGGCCCCTTTTCGGATGCCGGGTGCCTGAATTACAGTAGCGGGCGTGTATTTTTGAAGCACCTGATTAGAGCCATAGGCTCTAATAGGCTTCAAAAAAGGTGACCTGCGAGCGCAGATCATTGCGCTCGCAGTTCACCCAGGTGTGTTAGAACACCGAATTAATATTCGCTTTTCTATCACTGAACCACCTCTCCGCCAATCAGGATTGGCTAAAACGACAGGCGCTGTGATTGGACGCCTATCAGGAGGCGGAGAGGAGATGCATGGAGGACACAGCTCGCCACCATCACCCGCTGCCCTAAGTGTCGGGCAGTCAGCGAGCAGGCGGGGGGTCACAGTGTTAACTTTTAAATGGGCACGGTGGCGGCATTTGATGGGCACAGTGGCTGCATTTTATGGGGCACAGTGGCTGCATTTGATGGCACAGTGGCTGCAATTGATGGGCACAGTGAGGCTGTAATTGATGTTTTTTTCCCAATTTTTTGTTTGTTTGCGCCCCCCAAAATATTTTGAGCACCAGCGGCCACTGTATCCAGGTGTGCGTGTGTGGCGGGGGGGTCTGGCATTTATACAGGTGTGTGGGGGGGGGGGGGGCTGACATATATATATATACAGGTGTGTGGGGGCCTGAGATATATACAGGTGTTTCTGGGGGGGTAGCATATATACAGGTGTGTGGGGGGCTGGGCTGACATATATACAGGTGTGTGTGTGGGGGGCTAACATATATACAGGTGTGAGGGGACTGACATATATACAGGCGTGTGTGTAGGGGGGAGTTAGCATATATACAGGTATGTGGGGGCTGACATATTTACAGGTGTGTTGGGGGGGCTGACATAGATACAGGTGTGGGGGGGGGCTAGCATATATACATGTGTGTGGGGAGACTAACATATATACAGATGTTTATGATGGGGCTATCATATATACAGGTGTGAGGGGGCTGACAAATATACAGGTGTGTGGGGGGGCTGGCATATATACAGGTGTGTGGGGGGGCTGGCATATATACAGGATTGTAGGGGGGGGCTGGCATATATACAGGTGTGTGGGGGGGCTGGCATTTATACAGGTGTGAGGGAGGCTGACATGTATACAGGATTGAGGGGGGCTGAGTGCGTACAGGTGGGGTGGCCGGTGTGCGGCTTCGGTAGGATGGCCCATGGGCAAGCCCTGAGGGGCCCAGGCCTAAAGCTGTGTAAGGGGCCCAAAAATTTCTAATGGCTGCCCTGAATGGCACTCTTCAGGAACCACCCACTGGTTGCAGGCAGGACACAGGTTCACTTTAGGCAATCCGATGTATACAAGCACAGCCCAAAAAGCACTCCCAAATTCCTCACATATGGCACCGCAAAAAATCTACCCTGCTCCCCCACACAACCATGCTCAAAAAAAAAAAAAAATTGGAGACCCATGCTCCACAAAATGTAAATCGGACAAGAATTTTATTAAAAAACTAAAATTGCACAATTTAAAATTAAACAGCGCTGCATACAGAAGTCGACTAAATTCCACATCTGGGAACACTTCTATTGTGTGACGAAGTGATCTGCCCTGACTAGTTGATTAAAAAATTATGTTCTCAAAGGGCAAGGACACTACGCCATGTCATTTCCTGAATATATACTCTCCCGGCATACCAGATAAGAACAAATACGAAACCAAACCTTGATCTGAATCAAAGATGGCCTAATTTTAGATCTAAGATGGTTGCCGCAATTCCACAGCAGGTCCAAGGCTCATTGTACAACACCAACATCAGGGCTAGCACCTTTGTAAAGGGCAGGGCCACCAACTGAAAATGTTTGCAGAACACAGACAGCGCTGATGACACTGAAAAATTGGGACATCCTTGATGTCCACCGGGGCAAGAAAGTCTTCCTGATGGAAAGAAGTAATCTCTGGCATCACAGATTACATACAGAACTTTTAAACATATAGAAGCTTGTTCAAGCACTTCGGCTTGGGCGCTGTAAATAGGTTGGAGTAATCTCCATGAAACCTTTATGGTTCTGGAACAGGAGTGATAACTCTTTGAAAAGAGTTATCGCCCCGACGACTTTCTAAAGGAGGCAAATAGAGCTTATTTGCAATCATGTGATTGCAAACACATCATGCTTCCTGTAGCAGCTATGTGTCCGGCGCCCTGCACACACTTAAAGGGACATTATTTTTATTTAATTTTTTTTCAGTGATTGCAGCACGTCACGCTTCCCATACACCTGTGTGTTCGGCGTCCTGCACACACTTAAAGGGCCATTATTTATTTTTTTGTATCATGAGTAGCTTTGGGGGGGCGGCACCTCTGCACCCCCTATGGGCGGGCCGCCACTGTGCCAAACCCATCGCCTTAGGCCCAGAAGATTCTGGCAGTGAAATCTTTAGGTTTGTCCAGACCACCCCTGTGCGGAGACTCAGTGGCCCTTTAACAGTGAGAGAAAGGAGGGCTGAGAGCCTCCCTTTAGGGGATTACTCTGTATTAGGGAGGACTTCATTCTCAGTACATACTTCTGTCTCTTACTTTTCCAACCCCTGCATCAGTAACAGAGGAAACTCACAATTTAGCTCCTGTGGGGAAGGAGAGCTAAACTGTTTACGGTCCCTCTGCCGCAAATCCCTGCAGCTATCTGCCAACTGCTTCAACACCAGCAGAAAATTCCTCACTTGACACAAAGGTATTTAAGTAGCCCCTGAAGCAGTAAGTGAAAAACCAGGTGTTGCTTCAAAGCCAAACCTGGTTTGGCACCCCATAATGTTAGTAAAATGTTGGCTGTCTTAAGACCTCCTGGTCCCAGATGTACCATACTGAAGACCCACTAGGGTGCGGTACAGTATCAAAGAGTGGGTCAACAATAGTCTCCCTGGTGCAGAGGTTTTGTGGCAATAGTCAAGCTCTCTCCTGAAAATCCTCCCTTCTGTAGAGTGCCAGTGGAGCTTAGTGACCCACATCCTTCCTCACTGTCTCACAATATTAATGGCATATAATTAAACAGTGCCTTGTAGTGTGCTTGCCCGGCAGCACCTGCTTATTAGCACCAGTAGCCAAGGGGAAGCCCGCCTGTGTGTGCGTGGTAGTCTGTAACATCACAGGTCAGGTGGCACGCATGCACCTGGTCCCCAGGATAGTACATGTGCGCCCTCCTAGAGGCTCTGCTGAGTACCACAACTCCCAGGAATGGCAAGGAAACCATCATTCATGCCCAACTGCCATGTAAACAGCAAGGCACGTACCGCAGGGGGGTGGAGGATGAAATCAACAAACAGGGCACTTAGATTTCAATGCAGAGAAGTACATAGCTAAATCTTCACCATCTCTATGCCAGGCTACCCTTAGGGGTCTTTAGAACCTGGGCTCTGTTGTAGTAGACCACAGTTCTGCACCTGTAGGGAACCCTGCTGGCTAACTCACACAATCCTGCATCCTGCCAATGTAAGCACCACACACTGAATCCAGTACAATGCATGTTACAGGCTGCCTCCCATTTTTCAGGGTTCAGGTACTGTCTCCTCTTGTATATTAACATCTGTGAGGACACTCCTAAAAACAAACCATTGTTATAGAGGTTCAGCCACAGAAACATTCAGCAGCTCAGAAGTAATTGGTGTCCTTTTAGGAAAACTCTCTGGATAGAGAGAACAGGGTCTACCACCTACAAACGTTCGCAAAAAAGATTAGAGAATACTGGTAAAAGGTGAGGTTATACAGGGCTAACTGAAAACTTGCTATTTGCCAGTGTCCATTTGCCTGGAGGCACGGCACAATTTCTTTAGTCTGAAAATGAACTTGTGTGCTGTGATGTACAAATAAGAACGCAGGGGCCAGGGTATTAGATAAGGGTCTAACACCTCCACCCCCACCCCCACCTTTGTAAGAGTATTAATGGTGCAGCAGATTCCTGCCCAGCTGAAACTCAGGGGAGCAACCTAAATATTTGTTTTGAAAATCCAATATTTGATTTACCGGTATATGGCATTCCCACACTCTGGTATCATTGCAGAACCTGAGTCCTTTTGGTGGTGTTTTACATAGTTACATAGTTAGCTAGGCTGAAAAAAGTCCATCCAGTTCAACCCTAAAAAAATTAAAAATAAATAAATAAATAAAAAAAAATATCGTACAATCCAATATACCCAATTCTATACCCACAGTTGATCCTGAGGAAGGCAAAAAAAAAAAACCCCAGCAGAACATGCTCCAATCTAGTACAGCAGGGGGAAAAAAATCCCTTCCTGATCCCCCAAGAGGCAATCGAATTTTCCCCGGATCAACTTTACCTATAAATGTTAGTACCCAGTTATATTATGTACATTTAGGAAAGTATCCAGGCCTTTCTTAAAGCAATCTACTGAGTTAGCCAAAACCACCTCTGGAGGGAGTCTATTCCACATTTACAGCTCTTACTGTGAAGAAACCTTTCCGTATTTGGAGATGAAATCTCTTTTCCTCCAGACGTAAAGTGTGCCCACTTGTCCTCTGTGGTGACCGTAAAGTGAATAACTCAACACCAAGTTCACTATATGGACCCCTTATATATTTGAACATGTTGATCATATCCCCCCTTATTCTCCTCTTCTCAAGAGTTAATAAATTCAGTTCCTCTAATCTTTCCTCATAGCTGAGCTCCTCTATGCCTCTTATCAGTTTGGTTGCCCTTCTATGCACTTTCTCCAGTTCCCCGATATCCTTTTTGAAAACTGGTGCCCAAAACTGAACTGCATATTCTAGATGAGATCTTACTAATGATTTGAAAGGGGGCATAATTATATCTCTCTCTCTGGAGTCCATACCTCTCTTAATACAAGAAAGGACTTTGCTCGCTTTGGAAACCGCAGCTTGGCATTGCATGCTATTATTGAGCTTATGATCTACCAAAACCCCCAGATCCTTCTCCACTATGGATCCCCCCAGTTGTACTCCCCCTAGTATGTACGATGCATGTGTATTCTTAGCCCCCAAGTGCATAACTTTACATTTATCAACATTAAACCTCATCTGCCACAGACGCCCAATTAGACAGAGCATTGATGTCGGCTTGTAAATTGGAGACCTCCTTGCAAGGACGTTATTCCACTGCATAGCTTGGTGTCATCTGCAAAGACAGAAATGTTATTTTTGATCCCAGACCCAATATCATTTATAAAGATATTAAAAAGTAAGGGTCCCAGCACTGAACCTTGGGGTACACCACTGATAACCTTAGACCATTCAGAGTAAGAATCATTAACCACTACTCTCTGAATTCTGTCATTTAGCCAGTTTTCTATCCATTTACAAACTGATATTTCCAAGCCTGTGGAGCTTACTTTACACATGAGCCGTGTGTGGGGAACTGTATTGAACGCTTTTGCAAAATCCAAGTATACCACGTCCACAGCCACCCCTCTGTCCAAGGTTTTACTTACCTCTTCATAAAAAGAAATCAGGTTTGTCTGACAACTTCTGTCTTTGATGAATCTATGCTGTCTGTTGCTTAAAATGTTTTTTCCAGGAAGAACCCGACTATGTGGTCTTTTATTAAATGCTCCAGTATCTTCCCGACTATAGAAGTTAAACTAATGCCTCGTACACACGAGCGGACTTTCCCGTGGGAATGTCCGCCCGTGTGTGGGCGCCGGCGGACTTTTTGGCGCCAAAAGTCCGGCGGACTAGGTTTTAAGTTTTGTTTTAAAATTGTCCACTGAACTCGGCAGTCCGGCGGACAATTCCGCGGTTAGTATGCTAGTCCGCCGGACTTTTGGAAATGAACGGACTTTCCGATGATCGGAAAGTCCGTTCATTTAGAACGTGACTTCAGGTAGACGGGACTAGCGAAGGCAGTGAATGCCGCCATGCTAGCCCCGTCACCTGGTATGGATTTAAAGGAAATCCCTACGCCGGAAAAACGGCGTGGGGGTCCTCCCAAATCCATCTCAGACCCTTATCCGAGTACGCAGCCCAGCCAGCCAGGAAAGGGGTGGGGACGAGCGAGCGCCCCCCCTCTTGAGCCGTACCAGGCCGCGTGCCCTCAACATGGGGGGTGCCCTGGGGAAAGGGGGGCCGTGCAGCCCCCCCCACCCCAAAGCACCTTGTCCCCATGTTGATGAGGACAAGGGCCTCTTCCCGACAACCCTGGCCGTTGGTTGTCGGGGTCTGCGGGCGGGGGGCTTATCGGAATCCGGGAGCCCCCTTTAATAAGGGGGCCACCAGATCCCGGCCCCCCACCCTATGTGAATGAGTATGGGGTACGATGTACCCCTACCCATTCACCTAAGGTGTAAAGTGCTGCTGATTAATACTGATACTGCTGATTAAATAACACGACTGTATAAACTGAGTGTTAATCAGTGTAAAAATTCTCACAAATAAATACGTGCTCATATACAATGGGTATAGAAAAGAATCACCCCTCTTTAAATTAATAATTTTGTTGCTTTGAAATGAAGGCAGACACAGTTTTTGTTTTATCCAGCTGTATTTACTTGTGCAACTCATAACATCCAGTGAAAGATACAACACAGAATCACTGAGTTGGAAAAAGGATCACCCCCCCCCCCCCCCCCTCACACACACACTTATGTCAGTATTTTGTTGGACCACCTTTTTGCTTTAATTACAGCCATTAGTCTGTTGGGATGTCTCTATTAACTTTGCACATCTAGACTTTGCAATATTTGCCCACTCTTCTTTGCGGAACTGTTCAAATTCAGTTCAATTTGATGGTGATGGACTGCAATCTTCAAGTCATTCCACAGATTTTTAATTAGGTTTAAGTCTGGGCTCTGACTAAGCCATGTAAGGACAGTCACATTTTTCAGCTTCAACCACTGTGTGGCCATTTTTGCTGTGTGCTTTGGGTCATTGTCATGGAAAGAAAGTTCCACCTTCCAACATTGACAACTTTCTAGCAGAGGGAAGCTGATTTTCCTCAAGTATTTGATGGTATTTTGGCCATCCATTTTTCTTCTATCCTGACAAGTGCTCCAGCCCCTGCTGCAGAGAAATATCTGTAGCGGTGCCCCCCTGGGGTTGCTGAGTATAGTAGTTCCACGTGTCACCCTGCTTGTCCAGGCATTCACTTACAGTCACATGTTGCCAGAAAAATGAACAGTCCTTCAGCTTGTTTTTTTTTTTTGGAATTCCTTTATTTATTTTCAAGATGATACATTATAACAGTCATAGAAATAAAATGACAATGATTATAATAAAAAAACAGTAACGTGTAACAGAAAGGGTTAGAGGTTATATCAGCGTTGTCACATATCTCTTCCCCCGGTTGTGCACACTGTAGGAAACCTGTAAAGTTATGGTTGTATATCTTAAATAACTGTGTGCTATACGGGGGGGGGGGGGCTTCCAAACTGTTCCCAAAATAACCCATTTTGTCTAGTGTGGCTACCACGCCATACTGAGAAAAACTATTCCGGCTGTCTGGGAGAGTCATCTCCCAACCAGCAGGACCCAGCCATGTGGCGCAACAGGCGGGTGATGTACATATGATATTCATATTATCTGACTAAACCGGCCCATGACTGGGAGAAAGTTAAGGGAAAAGGCTGGTAGGTAAGGGGGGGGAGGTGTTAGGGGGGTAGCAAGGGTGGAAAAAGGCAGTAGGAGAGGATAAGGATGAGGATGGTGGTGCCCACCTGACCCGGCAGTAAATCGAGCCTCAGGGATTAATCAGGAAGTGCAACCTCACGGAGGTACGCTTCAGTGTAGATGTAGTGGTTCTATGGTCGCCAAGTCTCCCGAAAGGCCTCCTCTCTGCCGTACAAGGTGGCAGTGAGATCTTCCATGTTTCTTAGTTCGTTCACCTTCGCATACCACATAGTATTTGATGGTGGAATCTCCGATCTCCAGCACAAGGGAATGCATGCCTTGGCGACATTTAGTAGCTGAATGGTAAGGGAAGCTTTGTATTTCCTAATGGGTCGCTTAGAGAGATGCAGCAGGCAGGCCCCGGGATCCCCCTCTAAGACCGCACCAGTCAGGTGCTCGATCGTGCACGTCACCTCCTGCCAATAGGGTTTAATTTTGGGCAGTCCCAGAAAATGTGGAGCATCGTTCCCTCCACCAGACCACATCGCCAGCAAAGACTGGGGACCTGCGGGAAGAAGCGATGCAGAGTGGTGGGCACTCTGTACCATCGGGTCATAATTTTATAACAGGTCTCTTGGACTCTGGTGGCAATGGATGACTTCTGTGCAAAGTGTAGGCTCTTCTCCCTTTGTGAGTCATTGAGTTGGATTCCTAAATCGTCCTCCCATTTAGAGAGGAAGGGGGGAATGAATCCTTCAGCCGGTGAGATCAGAGAGGAGTAGATTAGAGACAGACAGTGCCGGATTGGTTCTCTGCGGTGGCAAATTTGCTCCAGTTCCGCGAGAGGACGCGAAATGCCCGGCACCCGCGCGCACTTGCGCAGAAAATTACGTAGTTGGAGACCACTCCAAAAGTCCAACGGGGGGTCAGTAGCAGACATCCCAGCTACTGTTGTAAGCTGGCCGTCCGGGCCCAGAAAGTCGTGAAGGTGAAGGTGAAGACGCTCCTTTGCAGCGAGACGCCCGAATGCAGGATTTGTTCGGCGGGGTGGGAAATCCAGATTACCCAAGATCGGTATCATGGGAGAAGGCATTGGGGATACTGAGGAGTGTCGAAAGGCATCCCTAGCCACCTGTAAGGTTCTGCCTAGCGTGGGGTGGTCAGAGAGGTCCCTCGGTAGAGGGGTTGTAATCCAGGGCCAGCACTTGGCCATGTCGTCAGAGTCCTCCAACTCCATCGCCACCCACTGTTTAGCCTCTGCATGGCAATGCCAGTCGACCACTCTCGTAAGATGGCTTCAGCTTGTTTTTATTGGGGTATTTAACTTGGATGGGGAAAAGGGACATGGGATGTCCAGATAATTGGTCTTGTCAAATTGAACAAAGATTTTGGATCTATATTGGCAGTCTCTAAAGCTCCATACTCCTCCAGCACATCACTTGAGTAAATTCTACTTCCTCTACTGTGCAATCCTAGATTCCCATCACAGTTAGCACATGGTTAGGCCTCACTCAATTCAATAGCCGCCATTTGCTGGTAGGGGTCTGCAGGCCCCGTTGGTGTAACAACCAATAGCGATGAAAAGAAGTACTTTTGTGCTAACTAAATCTTGGTGGACTACTGGTCCCAGTAAGTCCTGGGCGAGTCCTGCCAACCCTACTGGCTGCAGCAACTTGACTAACACTAGCGACATCACAGTCTCTCCCTCTGGCTTAACATCCAATCCTGGCATGTCTCTCCCAGAGCTCCACACTGTGCCTGTCACTCACTGACCCCGGAATGGATCACTTCCCCAGAAAGGGGGCTCCCACAGGGCCACGGCAGCCTAACACTCCATCACTAGTTCTTCCACCCGAAAACTTCTCCCACAGCAGGCTGCCAATGAGTAGGAGGCCTACCCCCTGCCAATCCTAGTTGGGGATTGGTCAGGACTCCCAGCTACACTCCATGTAAATCAATCCCTCAAAACCACTCCCAGCCCCCGGATCAAAACAAAGAGGCCTAGCTCACTGCTAGGCCTGTCTAAATTTATCTACACTGACTGTAAAAAAACAAAACCACTACCTCTAGCACATCCTACCTGAGGTAGAGGGTGCTACACACCCTTCACCTTTTTCTCCTTCAACCACTGTGTGGTAATTTTTGCTGTGTGCTTTGCGTCATTGTCATGTTGGAAGGTAAACAAACATTATTCCCATAATCCCATTGACACCTTTCTGGCAGAGGGAAGCACATTTTCCTCAAGAATTTGATGTTTTTTCTCCCCATCCATTCCTCTTCTATCCTAACAAGTGTTCCAGTCCCTGCTACAGAGAAACACCCCCAAAACAGGATATTACCACCTGCATACTTTACTGTAGGAATGGTGTTATTTGGATGGTGAGCTGTAGTGGATTTCCGCCAGATATATTGTTTGGTGTTGAAGCCAAATAATTCAATTTTATTCTCATCTGACCAAAACACCTTTTTCCATGTGGCCTCAGAATCTTCAACGTGTGTTTAACCACTTCAGCCCCGGACCAATTGGCAGCCAAAGGACCAGGCCCCTTTTTGTGATTCGGCACTGGGTCGCTTTAACTGACAATTGCGCGGTCGTGCGACGTGGCTCCCAAACAAAATTGGCGTCCTTTTTTTCCCAGAAGTAGAGCTTTCTTTTGGTGGTATTTGATCACCCCTGCGGTTTTTATTTTTTTTTTGCGCTATAAACAAAAATAGAGCGACAATTTTGAAAAAAATTTAATATTTTTGACTTTTTGCTATAATAAATATCCCCAAAAATTATATAAAAAAACATTTTTTTTCCTCAGTTTAGGCCGATACGTATTCTTCTACTACTTCACGGTAGTTTAGCAGGCGGGCCAGTAGTGGTCGGGGGGGGGGGGGTTTCCCGGAGGTAGAGGTCTTGACGGTATTCTGTGAGCCCTCTCTACTGCATATAAATGGGTAAAAGCCTCCTTGCCAAAGACATCAGCCATCCACTTTTCCACAAATTGTGTGGGGTCGCGACCCTCCGACTTCTCAGGCAGACCCATTATACGCGCGTTATTACGCCAGAGGCGATTCTCGAAATCTTCTGCTCGCATGTCAGTGGCCCTAGCCAGGCGTGTGGTGGACTGGGATTCTCTGATCATCATGGGGAGTTTGTCTTCAAGATCACAGATTCTGCCCTCTGTGGCAGTGGTCCATTCTCTTATTTTTTGTATGTCCTGCCTGATCAGGCTGACCTCCTCTTTCAGTCCCCCAAAGCGTACTTGCAGATTATTAACTGAGGCTGTGCATTTATTTACAGCTCTCAGGATGGCTGCTAGTGTGGGCTATTCACCCCCCTCCTCATCAGGATCCTCTGAGTCCTCTGCCATATCATGCCGGTCATCAGCCTGATCTAATATGGCGCCTGCTCCCTTTCCCCCTCCTCCATGTCATTATCACTATGTGCAGTGCCGTCATCCAGGGACTGTACTTCTGCCATGCCTGATTTCTGAGTAATTTTTTGGGCGTAGTACCTCATATCTTTCGGGTGGTCTCCGCTGCCATCCCTGGGGGGGCTTCCGTTTACTCACAGCTTGTGCCTTCTCCCCGCAGCGCGCCTTCTGTGTGGAGGATGGAGAGGTACCATTTTGATGATCCATCCTCGGGCCCTCTGCTCGTTGTGGTCATCATGCCCTTTTTCAAAGTCGGGGTGGCAGCGGGGTGTGGAGGAGACGTTCCCAGGGCGAGACCGCGAAAAACGGGTGTTTTAGGGAACTGGATCAATGCAGGATAAAGCCGGGAGCTCTGTGAATCTGCATCTATTCACATGCCGCCCTGGCCACGCCCCCGCAGAATCGGTTTTGATTGTGTCTCCGATGTAGTAACCTGGAAGCGTCATCACAACGTCACTTCCGGTTTACTCGGCAGCCAACGACATTATTTAAAAAAAATTTACAGTATTCAAAAATGACGATCTTGGCGTTTTGAATAATTTTTAAGTGCAGAGGAGGGGTTTGGGGTCTTTTAGACCCAAGCTACCTCCATAAAGAGTACCTGTCAATGCCTATTACTGTCACAAGGGATGTTTACATTCCTTGTGAGTAATAAAAGTGAACAGAAATCTTTTTTAAAAAAAAAGGGAAAGTGTAAAAATAAAGATAAATAAAATAAGAAAAAAAAAATTTTTTAAAAGCGCCCCATCCCTCCGTGCTCGCACTCCGAAGCAAACGCATATGAAAGTTGTGCCCACAAATGTAAACCTGTAAACATTGAGGTATCGCCACGATCGTTCGAGAGAGAGCAAAAATTGTAGTGCAACACCTCCTCTAACTTTAAACAGGCAACCATTCAAATTTTTTAAAGGGTCAGCCTAAGGAGATATCTAGGTATAATTTGTTAGGTATCCATTTACTCGGCGTAACACCATCTTTCACATTATACAAACAAATTGGGCTAACTCTACTGTTTCGTTTTTTTTTTTATTCCTTGAAGTGTATTTTTTCCAAAATAATTGCATTTGAAAGACCTCTTCGCAAATACAGGGTGACAAATATTGCAACGACCACCATTTTGTTTTCTAGGGTCTCTGCTAAAAAAATATATATAATGTTTGGGGGTTCTAAGTAATTTTCTAGTAAATAATAATGATTTTAACTCTTTTATTGGATTTATTTATCCCATTCACTGGTAGCGCAGGAATTTTTTTTTTTTATTATGCCAAAAAAACTGTCTTTTTATTTATAGTTATCATATAAAACAATTTATCATCACATACAGTATCTAATTTTTGTAAATATTTTATTATATCTTTTCATGTGAATGAAGAAATTACACTTTGCTACAATGTAAAGTAGAGAGTGTACAGCTTGTATAAATTTGCTGTCCCCTTAAAATAACAAAGAGAAGTAACCATTAAAACAACATTTTTTTTAAGTCAGCAGCTACAAATACTGCAGCTGTTGACTTGATAAATTGGACACTTACCTGTTCCAGGGTCCAGCGATGCGGGGGATTGAAGCCCCGCTCGTCCCCCCCCGCTCCGCGGCGCCGGCATTGCAACTGTAGGCATCCAGATGTGGATTCACAGCAAGGCACCCACTGCGCATGTGTCATCTGGGACCTGTCACGTGTCCCAGATGACTGATAGGAGGGAGGAGGCAGAGCTGAGCCCTTTCTGCGCTGAGGGGAAGTAATGTCACCAGCCCAGGCACTTAATGAGGCAGACTACAAGGGACCCCCTAGAAACAGGCATTTAGAGGGGAGTTAAAAAAAAAATCCCAATTTTTATTTTTTTTATTTTTTTAGGAATTTTAATGATTTTTTGTTTTTTTTGTGTGCAACCCCACTTTAACACAGCCATTAATGTCTAAACCGCTGGCAACAAAAAAAAGTGAGTACACCCCTAAGTGAAAATGTCTAAATTTGGGCCCAAAGCGTCAATATTTTGTGTGGCCGCCATTATTTTCCAGCACTGCCTTAACCCTTTTGGGCATGGAATTCACCAGAGCTTCACAGGTTGCCACTGAAGTCTTCTTCCGCTCCTCCATGACAACATCATGGAGCTGGTGGATGTTAGAGACCTTGCGCTCCTCCACCTTCCATTTGAGGATGCCCCACAGATGCTCAATAGGGTTTAGGTCTGGAGACCAGCTTGGCCAGTCCATCACCTTTACCCTCAGCTTCTTTAGCAAGGCAGTGGTCATCTTGGAGGTGTGTTTGGGGTCGTTATGTTGGAATACTGCTCTGCGGCACCGTTTACGAAGGGAGGGGATGATGCTCTGCTTCAGTATGTCACAGTACATGTTGGCATTCATGGTTCCCTCAATGAACTGTAGCTCACCAGTGCCGGCAGCACTCATGCAGCCCCAGACCATAACACTCCCACCACCATGCTTGACTGTAGGCAAGACACACTTATCTTTGTACTCCTCACCTGGTTGCCCCCACACACGCTTGACACTATCTGAACAAGTTTATCTTGGTCTCATCAGACCACAGGACATGGTTCCAGTAATCCACGTCCTTAATCTGCAGCAAACTGTTTGCAGGCTTTCTTGTGCATCATCTTTAGAAAAGGCTTCCTTCTGGGATGACAGCCATGCAGACCAATTTGATGCAGTTTGCGGTGTATGGTCTGAGCGCTGACAGGCATGGGGAATTTGTTCCTCTTGTGGGACTTCAAAGGGAAAAGGCTACTCTGTGGTAATTATGGGTATAAGATATTTATTAGAAGAAAAAAAAACAGATATACAAAATCTACAGTGCAAATGGAAATTTCATATGAAAAAATACAGGATGCATAAACAAACAATGAGCATACAATACATAAGGTTACAATCAAGACAGTTATGATCAAAAGGTGTAGCGGTAGGAAAAAATTATAAATCATACCATCCAAGTTCATAACATATTCAGATCGGTACTAACCATATAGTATTGCTTAGGAACATCATATATTGTTACATCCACTTTAAAAACGTATGAGGGACAGAGTGCCCCTGTTCCGTAACAATGCCTGATCCGGAGCCTGTAGGCCAGGCACGTCCAGCATGCAACCCCAGGAAGGAGACTCCCCAACAGAGGGCGTGAGGATCCCGTTCATGTGGTTTGTGTCCAGGGAGCGAGGCAAGGATAACTATGGAAAAAATGAAAATAAACAGGAGTTGTACTGGGCTATGTGAAAGCCAAGATTACATGAGACCACTGGAGGTCCCGTGCCCCATACGCACATACTAGCGGGGGGGGGGGCAGAGAGTAAATAGTGGCCAAATCAAAATCAAGAGAAATGCTAATAGTTATATAAAAAATACCTGCTAAAGGTGTCCTGGTTCGAGGGTGGTGTACAGTGAGACTGTGGGCTGGCCTGCTTTGCACCAAAAGGGTGCCACGGGACGGGGCGCAAGGAGCGCCGCAATATAGGAGCCTGCACAGGGGTCCGGTGGAGCTTGGTGTTCACCTGGAAAGTAATGGGTGTCAGGGGGAGTGCCCAGAGCAAATGCTGAGGTAAGTATTAGGCTAAACACCCCCCTTCTTTAGGTGCAGGCAATGACATCCGGTATGGAAAACGGTAACAGGGTGATTTACCTGTAAAAGTTTCAGGGAGGAGGTGGTGCCAGTGGGCAGGATACCGTTTCGTTGGAGGACAGGAAGTACATGGTAAAAGTGGCCCAGTTAAGTATGTTGTGGGGGTGGGACTACAGCCAATCCCACAGGTGCTGCGGGGAGTGGCTGGGGATATTTATATACGCCCCCGAGCCGCTGGCGCGTGAAACTGCCCCCATCCATGCAAGGTGTGCATGGGGATGACATCTGCGACTGGTGTGTGAAGACACTTATGGGCGCGGTGACACGGAACACTCGGCGTGACGACAGCGAACGTACCAAGGCGGGGACGTAGACCCGTGTCAGCGGCTTGCAACGCAGGACTCGGAAGAGCTACAGGCCATTGTATGGGATGCTGCCTGTGTGAAAAACCTTTGCACAGGATGGCCCCCCTGTGCCGAGTGGGGAGGTCCCGAGGGTAAATGGGGCAGGCCCAACTGCCCAGGTCCAGAGCACAGCTTTGCACGGCAATGTGGTAGGTCGAAAGAGCAAGTGGTCAGGAATTTACATAACTAAAATAACTAAAAACATAGGTGCACATAAAAACAGAGCATGCGTGAGGACATGGTGAAAGGTCCATGCATGCGCTGTTGACATGCAATATTTATGTCTAGGTTTTGACATAATAAAAGATGTACAATATATACATTGGGACATTATGTAGACAAGCTATAGATCACTAAAACATTGTAGTGTCCATTAGTCCACTGATGGTACAGACTATGAGTAAGTATGTCAACTGCTCATCTAGGGGAGAGGGGGCAGATCCTTTGGCTCCCATTTGGAACCCCCTGAAGAGAAACCTTCCAGGAAAGGTCTGTAAGATATGCAAACATTAAGTCCTGGGGGCTGGGTGACTTTTAGTCTAAAAATCCACCTCTGTTCTAATTGTAGGAGGATTTTATTCACGTCATCTCCTTGCATACCAGTATGCACACGATCAATGATCAAAAAAGAGAATTTTGGGCATATGCCTTCATGCACTCTGGTGACATATCTGCCAAGTGGTAAATTTGGGTTGCAGGTTCTCATTGATGTGATGTGTCTGTAGGCTCTGCGCCAGAATTCCTGGATCGTCTTTCCTACATAAAAACTTTATGTAATTTGCGTAATGCCTAGGTTTTAATTTTTCACCGTTGGGCAGGGCGATGTTCTTGGAGATATTAAGAAACCTGCAATAGTTGCAGCCACCATAGGTGAAAGTCCCCTTGTTCTTGCATGGGTCACGTTTGCAGTCCCCTTTAAATTCACTGCAGATCAGCTGGTACAAATGGACTGATCACAGGGTCCATGGTCAACATGTGCAAGTATTTGGTTATAACCCGTTTAACAGCTAAATGCTGATTTGAGAATTGGTCATGATGGAAATGGGGTTACGGTTTTTCTTTTTGAATGAAGGGTTGTAAAGTTCATCATCACGGGTTCTGGCACATGCTCTCATGTATGGTTTTTATTAAAGGCACCTGTTGGAGTATTCACGTGCCTGTAATCGTGATCTCAGTATGTTGGCCTCTTTTTTGAAAACTATCGTCAGTACAGTTCCTCCTTGTGCGTAAGTAGTGGCTATAGGGTATTGAGGAGATGAGAGATTGAGAATGAAAGCTGCTGGCATGGAGTATTGAGTTGCCTGCAGATGGTTTCCGGAATAAGGTGGTGGTTAAGGATCCATTGATATCTTTATAGATAGTCACGATAAGGAATGTAAAAGATTCCTTTTCCCAAGTCATGGTGAATGACAAGTTAGTTATTTTTGTTCAAATAAAGCTGGCAGTTGCTCAGTGGGTCCATTCCACACCAAGAGAACGTCGTCGATGTAGCGGTACCACAAGACGAAGTTTTCCATGTACGGGGCAAGAAGTGCAGATTGATGTATCATCCGTTTCCACTCCCCCAGATACAGGTTGGCGTACGATGGGGCACAAGGTCCTCATCGCAACACCCTGCACCTGGAGGTAGTGGGATCCATTGAACGTAAAGTAGTTGTGAGACAGAATTAATTCTAGGGCGGCCACCAGGAATTCGTTGGTCTTTTTATCATATTCACTGTTTTGGAAAACTATGCGTTGCATACAGGAGAGACCTTTGTCATGTGGTATCGAACTGTACAAAGCTTTCACATCCACAAGTACAGATTTGGGGGGAATACATAGCGCATCTATATTTTGTAATAAGTGCGGGGTGTCCCGGATGTAACTTGGGAGTTTGAGGACATGGGGGCATATGTATCCATCCACAAACTTGCTGAGTTTCTCAGTTTGGGAGCCATTCCCAGAGATAATGGGTCTCCCTGATGGGCATGTCATGCTTTTGTGCAACTTGGGCAGTGAGTAAAACGTTAGTGTATGTGGATGCTGTGTACATATAAAATTCCATTCTGCCTTATTGAGAATTTTCTCAGTGTAGGCACGGTCAACCAGACTGTAGAACTCCTTGTGGAATCTTCAAATTCTGGTTGCCAGTATCTTGCAGAACCAATCTTGGTTACTAAGTATTTGGGTACACATTTCCTTTATCGGAGGGTTTGATAGTTATTGTGGGGTGGTCTTTGAGTGAGCTGAGAGCTTCATGCTCAGCTCTAGACAGATTGTCATTTCTGGAATCAGATGACTTGATTTTACATATCTCTCTGCTCACAAGTTTAACAAATGCTGACACATTTGGGTTAGTGTTTAAATTGGGAATTTATCCGACTTCTTTTTCATCGTGCAAGGTAGGGGATGAGCCAAACACACCCCGGTTCGGTTCGCAGCAGAACATGCAAAAAAATTTGTTCGAACACGCGAACACCGTTACAGTCTATGGGACACGAACATGAAAAATCAAAAGTGCTAATTTTAAAGGCTTATATGCATGGTATTGTCATAAAAAGTGTTTGGGGACCTGGGTCCTGCCCCAGGGGACATGTATCAATGCAAATTTTTTTTTTTTTTTTTTAACATCAGTTTTTTTTCAGGAGCAGTGATTTTAATAATGCTTAAAGTGAAACAATTAAAAGTGAAATATTCGTACCTGGGGGGGTGTCTATAGTATGCCTGTAAAGTGGCGCATTTTTCCCGTGTTTAGAACAGTCCGAGAGCAAAATTACATTTCTAAAAGGAAAAAAAAAGTCATTTAAAAGTACTCGCGGCTATAATAAATTGTCGGTCCCAGCAATACACGTAAAAGTAATTGAAAAAAACATCATGGAATTCCCCCACAGGGGAACCCCGAACCAAAATAAAAAAAAAATGCATGGGGGTCCCCCCAAATTCCATACCAGACCCTTATCCGAGCACGCAACCTGGCAGGCCGCAGGAAAAGAGGGGGGACGAGAGCAGCAAGGGGACCCCCAGATCCTGCCCCCCGCCGTGTGAAATGGTAACGGGGTAGAAATGTACCCCTACCATTTCACAAAAAAATTGTAAAAAAGGTTATAAAAAAAAAAAACAAAAAGACACGGCTTGGGACAATTCCTTTATTAAAAAATAAAAAAATAAGTGTCCCTTAAAAGGCGACCTGAAGGGTCTGGTATGGATTTTTAGAGGGACCTCCATGCCATTTTTTTTTTAAATTTTGGTTCGGGGTTCCCCTGTGGGGGAATCCCATGCCGTTATTTTCATTGACTTTTATGTGTATTGCCGGGACCGACAACTCATAGCCACGAGTACTTTTAAATTACTTTTTTTTCCCTTTAGAAATGTAATTTTACTCTCGGAGTGTTCTAAACACGGGAAACATGCACCATTTTACAAGCATACTATACACAGCCCTCAGGTACGAAATTTAAAGGAATATTTCACTTTTATGGTTTCACTTAAAGCATTATTAAAATCACTGCTCCCGAAAAAACGGCCATTTTAAAACTTTTTTTTGCATTGATACATGTCCCCTGGGGCAGAACCCAGGTCCCCAAACACTTTTTATGACAATACCATGCATATAAGCCTTTAAAATTAGTACTTTTGATTTCTCCCATAGACTTTAAGGGTGTGCCGCGGCTTTCGAATTTTCCGCAAACACCCCAAATTGTTCACACCCAATGTTCAAGTCGAACTTACGTTCGACTCAAACTTGCATTCGACTTGAACATCGGGCTCATCCCTAGTGCAAGGTAGGGGGGTTGGAAGGTCTGATTGAACAAACCGATCGAGCAGCTGCTCAAGATCTATGCTGTCAATCAGATCAGATGTGTCGTTTTCGTCTAGTGCCTCGAGCTCATGTGGTTCAAAATCCAGTTTAGTAGGAACCTCCTTGGTGTACGTTTCAGAATGAGTTTCCTGGCAAAAAGTTGGAGGTCTTTGATAACTTCAAATTGGTCTATGTCTTGGTTGGGGAAGGAGCTCAAACCCCTAGCCAAAACTTGTACTTGTAGACTGGATAAAGTGCATGAAGATAAATTCTCTGTTGCAGGATCGGTAAGTAAAGAATGTTCAGTCCTTGCCTGATCCGTATTTCATAGAGGTTCGGTGTTCAGGGTAGCACCACTACTGCGGTCATCCAGAGGGACATTGAGTGGTAATGCCTTTGTACCGGATAATGAAATTCTGGGAAGCACGGTATTAGTCAGATTGGAACATAACAGGAGGAGGGGAGCACTGGCGGAAGCAGAGGTATCATACCGAGATGTTGATGGTATCGGTGGTTCTGTTATACGTTTGTTATGGGAGTTTTCTTGGGAGCCACTACCTTGTGAATTCCTTTTAGATCTACTGTAATTAGGTGGCCTTCTGGAAGAGGCTGATGATGCTAATGATGCGTCAGAGAGGCCAGGGTCATTCATATTAGATTTTTGTTTGAAGTTAGATCTATTTCTAAAGTTTGGGTTCTTTCAGTTATAAGCTTTGAGATCCTGGAAGGCCTCGGAGTCCCTCAAAAACATCCTCTGAGTACATCTCGATTGAATTGTTCGAGGTGCTCATTAAGCTCTTTGTCATTTTGATTGTATAGGGCGTGGGTTTTAATAGTGGAGAGTTGTAGATACAGGGTGTCAAGTTCTTTGTCTATTTCCCTGTTTTCTTGTACTTTTCCATAAGAAGAGACATCATCCATTAGAACATGTGGGGAGGCTGTCTTCCCATTCCTTTTTGGAACTTGGATCCAATGATCTCCATAGTTGGGAAGATCTGGATCCCAAGTCGCAATGATTTATACGATTGGCTATGTACTGTTCGAAGGAATGGATGTGTCAGTGATTGAGAGATTTTTTTTCTCTAACAATTTCGGTGTCTTTCGGTTCTTTTTGTGTGAAATTTTTGCAGTGTCCTGACATTGTACTGTCCCATTTTTTGTTGGTATAATTAGTCATGGTGACAGTAGGGGTTATTTAAAAAGGTATAGTATAATTTATACGTCAGCTCATCACCTGGCTAGGAAGATGGGTATTTGCTATCCGGGATAATATGGTAATGGGGAGAGGGTGCTGGGTTGGTCTAAAGAGTAGTATTAACCCACATTCCAAATAGTCTATGCATGGGGAATTTGTTCCTCTTGTGGGACTTTAAAGGGAAAAGGTAATTATGGGTATAAGATATTTATTAAAAGAAAAAAAAACGTAGATATACAAAATCCACAGTGCAAATGGAAATTTCATATGAAAAAAATATACAGGAATCATAAACAATGAACATGCAATACAATACATAAGGTTACAATCATTTACTCCGTTGCATAAAGAACACATATAGGGAAGTACCCGACGTGTTTTGAGTGTTACTCTTCTTCAGGGGATGATTGAGACCACCATGACAAAACATGTCTATAATTGAAAAGACAGTCATGAGCAAAAGGTGTAACATATTAAGTTCATAACATATTCAGATAGGTACTAACCATATAGTATTGCTTAAGAACATCATATATTGTTGCATCCACTTTAAAAACGTATGAGGGACAGGGTGCCACTGTTCCATTAAAACACCTGGTCCAGAGCCTGTAAGCTGGGCACGTCAAGCATGCAACCCCAGGAGAGACTCCCCAACAGAGGGCGTGATCCCGTCCGTGTGGTTTATGTCCAGGGAGCGAGACAAGGATCGCTATGGAAAAAATGAAAATATGGGAAGGGCGCAAGGAGCTCCGCAATATAGGAGCCTGCACAGGGGTTCGGTGGAGCTTGGTGTTCACCTGTATAAGGAAGAAAGTAATGGGTGTCAGGGGGAGGGCCCAGAGCAAATTCTGAGGTAAGTATTAGGCTAAACACCCCCCTTCCTTTGGCTGCAGGCAACGACATCCGGTATGGAAAAAGGTAACAGGGTGATTTACCTGTATAAGTTTCAGGGAGGAGGTGGTGGCAGTGGGCAAGATACTGTTCCGTTGAAGGACAGGAAGCAGGAAGTACATAGTAAAAGTGGCCCGGTTAGGTATGGTGTGGGACTACAGCCAATCCCGCAGGCACCGGGGAGTGGCTGGGGATATTCACATACACCCTCCGCACCATTGGCGCGCAAATCTGCCCCATCCATGCAAGGTGTGCATGCGGATGACGGCCGCGACTGGTGTGTGAAGACACACCCGGGCACGGTGACACGGAACACTCGGCGCAATGACGCCGAACGTACCGAGGCGGGGACGTAGACCCGCGTCAGCGGCTCGCGACGCAGAACACGGAAGAGCTACAGGCCGGAGGGCCAGCCGTGCTCTTCCGTTGTATGGGATGCCACCTGTGTCAAAAAAAGGACCGTCCCCCTGCGCCGAGTGGGGAACTCCCTGGTGACATGCTGACCCCCCACCCCTTCAGCCCCTACAGCAATGCTTGCAGCACGTCTATTACCCAAAGACAACCTCTGCATATGACGCTGAGTATGTACACTCAACTTTTTTGGTCGACCATGGCGAGGCCTGTTCTGAGTGGAACCTGTCCAGTTAAACCGCTGTATAGTCTTGGCCACCGAGCTGCAGCTCAGTTTGGATAATTGGGCCCAATTTGGACATTTTCACTTAGGGGTGTACTCACTTTTGTTGCCAGCGGTTTAGACATTAATGGGTGTGTGCAGTTATTTTGAGGGGACAGAAAATTTACACTGTTATACAAGTTGTATACTCACTACTTTACATTGTAGCAAAGTGTAATTTCTTCAGTGTTGTCACATGAAAATACATTTTTTACAAAACTGTGAGGGGTATACTCACTTTTGTGAGATACTGTAGTTGTTTTGTCCCTTTTTTAAATCATAGCAACAGAAATCACCCAAATCACCCTGATTAAAAGTTTACATACCCTGGAATGTTTGGCCTTTGTACAGACACACAAGGTGACTCACAGGTTAAAATGGCCACATCTGTGGCTTTTTAAATTGTAATCGTGTCTGTGTATAGTCAATAAGTTTGTTAGCCCTCACATGGAGCAGAATAGAACTGTCAGAAGACCTGCGTAACAAGGTATTGAAACTTTATAAAAGTTGTAAATGTATAATAATAAACTTTATTTTATATAGCATCTTTAAAAGGTAGCTTCTTAAAGTGCTTTACAAAGAAAACAAAAAATACACAGGATAAACAAAAGGGAAAAAAAAAAAAAAAAAAGGGGGACAATTAAGTGAAAGCTTGTCCAAAGAAAACATTTTTAGATTTGATTTGAATTAGTCAAGAGAAGATTACTCTCTGATGTTCTTTGGAAGTGAATTCCAGAGTTTTGGTGCATAGCAGGTTAAGGCTCTATATCTAATCGAGTGTAGGTGAGTAGGGGGGACACCACACAGAAGACCAGAATTTGAGGAGCGGAGGTTACGAGATATGGGGGGGGAGAATAAATTATTAAAAGTTCAGAAAGATACAGTAAGGGTTGCAAACTTTCTTGGTCAGTGGGGGAAAAAAAGTATTTGATCCCCTTCTGATTTTGTACATTTGCCCACTGACAAAGAAATGATCAGTCTATCATTTTAAAGGTAGGTTTGTTTTAACAGTGAGAGACAGAACAACAAAAATATCCTGAAAAACGCTTTTCAAAAATGTTACAAATTGATTTACATTTTAATGAGTGAAATACGTATTTGATACCCTATCAATCAGCAAGTTTTCAGGCTCCAATGTGTCTTCTATACAGGCAACAAGCTGAGGGTGAGAGGGTGACAACAGTTGTTGCGATTTGCAAATGGAAGAAACACAAAATAACGAAATCTCCCTTGTTCTGGGGCTCCATGCAAGATCTCACCTCGTGGCGTTTCAATGATCATGAGAATGGTGAGGAATCAGCCCAGAACTACATGGGAGAATCTTATCAATGATCTCAAGGCAGCTGGGTCCATAGTCACAAAGAAAACAATTGGTAACACACTACGCCATGAAGGACTGAAATCCTGCAGCACCCGCAGGGTCCCCCATGCTCAAGAAAGCACATGTACAGTCCCCGCTGAACTCTGCTAATGAACATCTGAATGATTTAGAGAACTGGGTAAAAGTGTTGTGGTCAGATGATATAAAAAAATAAATAAAAAAATCGAGCTCTTTGGCATCAACTCAACTCTCCTTGTCTAGAGGAGGAATGCTGCCTATGACCAAGAACACTATCCCCACTGTCAAACTAGGAGGTGGAAACATTATGTTTTTGGGGGATGAGGGTTTCTGCTAAGGGGACAGCACAACCTCGCCGCATCAAAGGGACGATGGGCGGGGCCACGTACTGTCAAATCTTGAGCGAGAACCTCCTTCCCTCAGCCAGGGCATAGAAAATAGGTCATAGATGGGTATTCCAGCATGACAATGACCCAAAACACAGGGCCAAGGCAACAAAGGAGTGGCTAAAGCAGCACATTAAGGACCTGGAGTGGCCTAGCCAGTTTGTAGACCTTAACCCCATAGAAAATATGTGGAGGGAGCTGAAGGTTCAAGTTACCAAACATCAGCCTCAAAACCTTAATAACTTGGAGAGGATCTGCAAAGAGTGGGTCAAGATCCCACCTGAGATGTGTGCAAACCTGGTGGGCAACTACAAGAAACGTCTGACCTCTGATTGCCAAGGATTTTGCCACCAAGTTATGTTTTGCGAAGGGGTCAAACTGTTATTTCACTCATTAAAATGCAAATCAATTTATAACTTTTTTAAAAAGCGTTTTTTTTTCTGGATTTTTTTGTTGTTATTCTGTCTCTCACTGTTAAAATAAACCTACCATTAAAATTATAGACTGATCATTTCTTTGTCAGTGGGCAAATGTACAAAATCAGCAGGGGATCAAATACTTTTTTTCCCTTCACTGTAATTGGGTGCCAGGCCATGAAGAGCCTTATAGGTGTATAACAGGATCTTAAAGTCTACACGAAAACTGACAGGTAGCCAGTGCAAGGACTCCAGGATAGGGGTAATATGGTCACTTGTACCAGACCTAGCGAGGATTCTGGTTGCAGAATTTTTTATATATTGTAGTAAAATAGTGGATTTAGATACAATAGCAATATAAAAAGGTATCCAAAGCCTTGAATATGTCAGTCAGTACTGTTCAATCACTTATTAAAAAAAAGTGGGAAATTCAGAGATCTCTTGATACCAAGCCAAGGTCATGTAGATCAAGAAAGATTGCAGCCACAGCTGCCAGAAGAATTAACCCACAGGTAACCTCAGCAGAAATACAGGCTGCTCTGGAAAAAGACAGACAGTGTGGTTGTTTCAAGGAGCAGAATATGATGATACTTGAACAAAAATGAGCTGCGTTGCCAGGAAGAAGCCTTTACTGTGTCAATGCCACAAAAAAGCCTGGTTACATCTATGCTCGACAAAACTGACATGCCTCACAGCTTTAGGCACACTAATCTGGAGTGGGAAGACTAAAATAGAGCTTAATGTGACAAACATAGGCAATATGTTTGGAGAGGGGTCAACAAGGCCTATAGCGACAAGAATAATATCCCCATTGTGAAGCATGGTGATGGCACACTGATTTTTTTGGGGGGGGGGGGGGGCTCTAAAGGCACAGGGAATCTTGTGAATATTGACATCGTCATGCTGGAATACCCATCCTTGACCGATTTTCAATGCCCTGGCTGAGGGAAGGAGGTTCTCACCCAAGATTTGATGGTACTTGGTCCTATCCATCGTCCCTTTGATGCAGTGAAGTTGTCATTGGCAGCATACCTCCTCCAAACACGGCGAGTTGAATTGAATTGATGCCAAAGAACTCGATTTTGGTCTCATCTGACCACAACACTTTCACCCAGTTCTCCTCTGAATCATTCAGATGTTTATTAGCACACTTCAGACGGGCCTGTACATGTGCTTTCTTGAGCAGGGGGACCTTGCAGGCGCTGCAGGATTTCAGTCCTTCACCGCATAGTGTTACCAATTGTTATTTTGATGAGTATGGTCCCAGCTGCCTTGAGATCATTGACGAGATTCTCCTGTGTAGTTCTGGGCTGATTCCTCACAATTCTCATGATCATTAAAACTCCACGAGATGAAATCTTGCATTATGTCCCAGACCGAGGGATATTGACAGGTATTTTGTGTTTCTTCCATTTGCGAATATTCACACCGACTGTTTTCACCCTCTCACCAAGCTGCTTGGCGATGGTCTTGTAGCCCATTCCAGCCTTGTGTAGGTCTACAATCTTGTCCCTGACATCCTTGGACAGCTCTTTTGGTCTTGGCCATGGTTGAGAGATTGGAATCTGATTGATTTCTTCTGTGGACAGGTGTCTTTTATACAGGTAACAAGCTGAGATTATGCGCACATGTTGGCTACCTTGGGCGAGTCGTCGTAGTTGTACGTCGGCTGCTTTAAGAGCACTAGGGGGCGCGCGCACACCCACGGCGTGACGACGGAGTCGATGCGCGTGCCTGGTGGGCAAGATGTCTGCCGGGCACCTGCGATCGCTCCTGAGAGACAGACAGAATGGAGGTCTGTTAATGTAAATAGACAGATCTCCGTTGTGTCAGGGGTGAGGAGACTGATCAGTTGTTCTTAATGCTTAGAAACACTCCCTAGGTAACACATTTAACCACTTGATCGCCCCCTAGTGTTAACTCCTCCTCTGCCAATGGCATTTATACAGTAATCAGTGTTTTGGTTTTTTTTTTTTACTGATCGTTGTATAAATGTCAAAAGTCCCAATAAAAAAAAAAAAAAAAAAAAAATCGTAAATCGCCGCAATCCCCCATTTTATAGACGCTATAACTTTTGCGCAAACCAATATACACTTATTGCGATTTTTTTAAACAAAACTATGTAGAATACATATCGGCCTAAACTGAGAAAGAAATTTGTTTTCGTTTTTTTTTTTTGGATATTTCTTATAGCAAAAAGTAGGGAAAAAAAGTAAATTTTTTTCAAATTTTTTTTTGTTTATAGTGAAAAAAATAAAAACTGCAGAGGTGATCAAATACCACCAAAAGAAAGCTCTATTTGTGGGGAAAAAAAAAATAAAAAAAAAAAAAAAAAAAAAACAAAAAAAAAAAAAAAAAAAAAAAAAAAAAAAAAAAAAAAAAAAAAAAAAAAAAAAAAAAAAAAAAAACAAAAATAAAAAAAAAAAAAAAAAAAAAAAAAAAAAAAAAAAAAAAAAAAAAAAAAAAAAAAAAAAAAAAAAAAAAAAAAAAAAAAAAAAAAAAAAAAAAAAAAAAAAAAAAAAAAAAAAAAAAAAAAAAAAAAAAAAAAAAAAAAAAAAAAAAAAAAAAAAAAAAAAAAAAAAAAAAAAAAAAAAAAAAACAAAAAAAAAAAAAAAAAAAAAAAAAAAAAAAAAAAAAAAAAAAAAAAAAAAAAAAAAAAAAAAAAAAAAAAAAAAAAAAAAAAAAAAAAAAAAAAAAAAAAAAAAAAAAAAAAAAAAAAAAAAAAAAAAAAAAAAAAAAAAAAAAAAAAAAAAAAAAAAAAAAAAAAAAAAAAAAAAAAAAAAAAAAAAAAAAAAAAAAAAAAAAAAAAAAAAAAAAAAAAAAAAAAAAAAAAAAAAAAAAAAAAAAAAAAACAAAAAAAAAAAAAAAAAAAAAAAAAAAAAAAAAAAAAAAAAAAAAAAAAAACAAAAAAAAAAAAAAAAAAAAAAAAAAAAAAAAAAAAAAAAAAAAAAAAAAAAAAAAAAAAAAAAAAAAAAAAAAAAAAAAAAAAAAAAAAAAAAAAAAAAAAAAAAAAAAAAAAAAAAAAAAAAAAAAAAAATAAAAAAAAAAAAAAAAAAAAAAAAACAAAAAAAAAAAAAAAAAAAAAAAAAAAAAAAAAAAAAAAAAAAAAAAAAAAAAAAAAAAAAAATAAAAAAAAAAAAAAAAAAAAAAAAAAAAAAAAAAAAAAAAAAAAAAAAAAAAAAAAAAAAAAAAAAAAAAAAAAAAAAAAAAAAAAAAAAAAAAAAAAAAAAAAAAAAAAAAAAAAAAAAAAAAAAAAAAAAAAAAAAAAAAAAAAAAAAAAAAAAAAAAAAAAAAAAAAAAAAAAAAAAAAAAAAAAAAAAAAAAAAAAAAAAAAAAAAAAAAAAAAAAAAAAAACAAAAAAAAAAAAAAAAAAAAAAAAAAAAAAAAAAAAAAAAAAAAAAAAAAAAAAAAAAAAAAAAAAAAAAAAAAAAAGATGTTCATTTTGTTTGGGTACAGCGTTGCACGACCACGCAATTGTCAGTTAAAGCGACGCAGTGCCGTGTCGCAAAAATGGTCTGGTCAATAAGGGAGCAAATCTTCCGGGACTTAAGTGGTTAAGAGAGTGCTCCTAATCTCAGCTCATTACCTGAATAGAAAACACTTGGCAGCCAGAAATGTTGCTGATTAATAGGGGATCAAATACTTATTTCATTCATTAAAATGCAAATCAATTTAGAACTTTTCTGAAATGCGTTTTTCTGGATATTTTTATTGTTATTCTGTCTCTCACTGTTAAAATAAACCTACCATTAAAATTGTAGACTGATCATTACTTTGTCAGTGGGCAAACGTACAAAATCAGCAGGGGATCAAATACTTTTTTCCCTCACTGCGAGGGCAGGGTAGTTGAGGGTGGGGTAAAAAAGGTATTGTGGGGTGGGAGAGTTTCACGAAAATGCCTAATATCGGCACAGATACCGGTGCAACCCTAATTTTTGTTGCATTAGATTGCTTATATGCGGGATCACATATATTGGCGTTTACAGAAGCTTGTCACTTATTTATGATTATATTCATATTGCACATTTATAAATTAATTTGTGGTAGCGCATCAGAGTTATTTTTGTTTACTTATTCAACAGGACTGCTTCCCTTGCATTTTTAGCCTGACATGTTGTATTGCATAACGGGAACAACTTAACAGGGAAAACCAGGTAAAAACCAGGTTACTCAGAACTACCTGCCTATGCAGGGGAGGGTCAATTACTAAAGGGGACCAGGTAACATTAAGCTGAAGCAAAATTATGTAAAAAACTAACAAAAATAAAAACATGTAATTTCTTGTTCATCTAAAAAAAAAAAAAGAAGACTTTAATATCACTTTAACCCTCTGATTTTACACATAGAACTAGTCATATACCAGTTGTAAAATGTTAGTTTTATTAAAGAATTTGCCATGCTGTAACATAACAGGCAATGAAACTTTAGAGCAACTTACAAAATACTTTGAGGCCTAGCTATACAGTTATTTGGTTCCAGGACTGCAAGACATAAATGAAAATACACAAACTAATATAACCTACATCAAGCTTTAAAAAGAAATGGTATAAAAAAAATGCTTAAAAAACTTCATGGGTAATGACCATCAATGGACATCCTTCATTCTCAACATATTGAGCCTTGAGTTTGAGATATTGTGATTATACACACCGTCATTAATGGAAAGTATGGACTAGGACAATACGGCAGCTATTAAAAGTGTGTCTCATGTTCCTTTGTGGCTCTTTTTAATTCTATATAAAGGTGCATTCACACCTGCAAATGCATCCTGCCTGCAATTAGATGCTAGAATCCCACCCGGGGTTCCCGTGATTACCTGCGAGTAGGAAGCCCCATTAAAAAGCAATAGGAAGCTGCCGCCTTTCACAGCCAAATCGCGCCCACTTGCCTTCAATGGGGCTGCCTACTTTCAACTAATCGTGGGAACCCCACTGGGGCTCTCGCATCTGATCGCAGGCAGAGTGCATTCCCAGGTGTGAATACACCCTACTAGAGAGCACAATAGGCAGAATGAAATAATAAACAGAAGCAAGGTGAATTCAGTCTACAAGTGTACACTCAAATAAAATTTGCAAAGGATTGACTGTTTTTTATCTTAGAATGTGGGGTTTATTCCATAGCACAGTACTTGTGTGTCAGTTTGTTACTATAATATATATATATAAAAATCTCTATTCCAAGACAAAGAATAGGGAAAAAAAAATATCTAACTGACCTTTTTGATTTGCTGCAATAAAACTGACAGGTCAAACATTGCAGTGTAAGTGATGCCATACAATGGTACTACAGTAATAATGTGAAGATGACAAAAATACATTGTTTTAATAGGACAAGTACAAATATGTTAAATAAATTAATTACAAGCTGTGCCCCACCAAATTTTTTTTTTAACTGCTACTGTGGATAAGCCCTGTTAAAGCTCCAACCAGGCTTAACTGTCTATACCTCACCAGATGTGGAGCATGCCAGGTAAAGTTCTGGTAGTGTACAGCGGGATTTCGCTTTCTCCATTTCTTTAAATACACACACAGAAATGCAATTATTCCAAAACGCAGCCATTCAGTACACCATTTTTGTCACAAAACTTCCCCCTGTTCTGTCACTTACTCATGTGTGTGGTAGACTGCCATTACCAAAATGTATTCTCTTATTACAACTGTTGAATACACCATGAGACTATGCCTGACTCACCAAACCACCCATCACTCAAGAAGTAGTTCCCAGCCATGAAGTTTGCTTAAGCCCATTTTCTAAAAAAAAAAAAAAAAAAAAAAGTTTTGCCCTTTTAAAAAGGTCCAGTTTATTTATTTTTTTTCTTAGTAGAAATAATGCACCTCTTTCAACTGACTGTTTCTTTGAAAAGCCACAGTGCAATAAATGTGATGCTAGAGAAGAGTCCATGGATATGTACAGTACATTCAGATAGAAAACTACAAACAAGAGAAATGTTACAATATATATTTTGTTAAGTATATTCATCTTGTCTGTACTGTTGCAAATGTGCTTTTTTAGACATACAGTTCTAAATATTATACAGCGTCACTTTGTATGCCTTGCATGACCGTATGAAAAAATACAATATAATTGTTTAAAACAGTAAACTGTTTGTGTGTGTGTCTCTCATTTTTCTACCACCCTATACAATCAGGAATGTGAAATATACATTTTAGCTTTTATAATCTGCTATATCTTTCATACTCTAAGACAATGTTTAAAAGAAAAATAGCAAAAGGATGTGATTAAATAAACATGTACCTGTAGTTTTTGCCTTGATTAATCAAATCTCTACTTTATCTTGTGCAACTAACATTTTCATATTCCAGGTTAAAGGACAGAACACTTGTGTGATTAGGCCCTCATGCAATAAGCCTTCATTTGACTTGTGCTGGAGACTATTTTTAGAGCATTAATTCAGTGAAGAGATTTGCCTTCACTGCCCTGGAACATGTGGCACTTCATTCAGGGAATAGCTACTTCTGAGGAAGCCTAATTAAATAAAAATTTCACTTTGAGACAGATTTTCTTTAATATTTTGCCTTGAGCCCCTGCTGATGTTTTTCATGGGTGTATGGATTTTAAAACCAAGCAAATGTTCTTGTCAAGTCTCTCCAGATGCTTACAACCTCTCACAGATTAGAACAATTTACATTTTCATATAACACACAATCAAAACACAGAGTGTCAAGTAAGCTGTATCTTAACATACGTAATGCACGACATTGCAAATCAGCAGATTACAAAAGTGGAGGTAGGAGGCTGATTAATATTTATACACATCTGCCTCACAACAAAATCCTCCTCTATCCTAATCGAAATATAGGCAAAAGTTTTTTTTTTTTTTTAGTGAGGGAGGATTATAACCCCTGCAAGTTATTTTTTTGCCATCTGTGGCGTTTATATTCACGCCCTGTTCCATAACAGGAAGTGAGTGGAAATCCCTGTAAATTAAGGTAATCACTTGGGGCCCCCCCAGGTCACCTGAACTAGTGTACTCATTGAAAATTTTTCCCTCTACTACTTTTCTGGGGACAGCCCAAAATTTGGGGTTTATTTTTACTTTTACTTCAATGAAAATGGTAAACAAGACAAATAGAGAGTGAATCTCCCTAATGGGCACAGACAGCAATAAAACCTGATAGGATTTCTAATCCCTCTCCACCCTATCCAAAACTGAAAAGAAACATTTTGCCTTTAGTGATAATTTAAAGCTGAACTCTGAACACCAAAACTCTCATTTAAATATAATTCTAAATAGCCACTTTACGGGCACCAAATACCAGTGCAAACCTAGATATTACCTTGTAAAGGCAGCAGTGACATCACTGTGCTGGCCTGTGCAAAGAGCAGAGACCAGCAAGCTCCACCCACTACAGATTCCCTGCAAAAAAAAAAAACACGGGAGGGAGCAGAGACCAGACCAGTTACCCTGCACAAGGCAAGAGAAAAGCAATGACCAGCTTTATTACAGGAAGCTCCTTCGCAGAGGCAAAGTCTCACATTGGATTACTACATAAATCTGGAATAAATATACAAAAGCACACCAAGATTCAAGGAAGAACACACACGACTCGTTGAATTTACACAATATTTGCTTATCCTGGAGTTCAGCTTTAACATCTGTCTTGAGTCCTTGTTCAATTTGTGCTTTTGTTCAATTCCCAG
The DNA here is from genome assembly GCA_028564925.1 of Lithobates sylvaticus. Taxonomy (NCBI): domain Eukaryota; kingdom Metazoa; phylum Chordata; class Amphibia; order Anura; family Ranidae; genus Lithobates; species Lithobates sylvaticus. The sequence goes on from CM053030.1 coordinate 153,784,923, forward strand.
ACATCGCATAAACAGGGTTTAGACAAACTTTAAAAAAATTTAAGATAAACTGGCCCAGTTTTTCAACTTGATTCAAAGGCTTCTCCTTTCTTTGGACAAGTCCTCCCTTTTCCTGTGTCTTTAGTTTGCCATTTAAATTCATGCATGTCCTTACCAAGGTAACATCTAAAATGCAGAAGGTGAAGGGGAGCTACTAAAACAGTAGTGTTAAATGGGTGGCAATAGTAGCATGTATAGCCATTATGCAGGTGAAGCATAGCTAAATTTGTAAGGCCTTTGTTAATAACCAGGTAACAGGATTTAGACAATGTAGGCGTTTTAGCAAAGACAAAAATAATGGCTAAACTTGATGTATAATGACATGTTTAAATTGAAAAACAAGCTGGAAATCCACGATAAATGATAAAAGATCGGTCAGGTTAGCAAGAAGGTCAAATAGGAGGTCCTCACGCACGTCAGAGAAGAAGCATTTCTCCACTGACATCCACAAAAAGCTACTGTACTGTTTTTCAGCTCAGGATGGGCACTGCAGTGTTCAAAATACAGATTAGAAAAAAAAAAAAATCATTGTCATGAGTTCCTTTTGTTCAACTTGAAGGTCGGTGAAGAAACAAAAGGAGAATTATATGAGGGGTTCAGTAGATGTAAATCTGTCTACCATGGCCATCCAAAGACATGCTTCATTAAAACCTTTGTCTTCTAGCTAACAGGAACAGAAGAAAACGGTAATTCTTAAAAACGAGGGGAGCAAAGCCCAGCTTACATTCTGGCAGCAATATGTGATATATTGCGCTACGTCTTTATTTTTTGTAGTTTGTATCTGTGCGCATAGCAATGGGAATGGGAATGGCCTATTTGTTTTACTTTTTTCAGAAACATGGCTTGGAATAGTTTTACATTCATAGTGTTCTAAAAGTTAGTTAGCTTCTTTTTTCTGTCTTTGGGAGCTCAACCTCTGACATACTGTATCTGCAAATGAATAAAAAACATTCCATTACTCATTCTGAAAAATAAAGAAAAAAAAAAATAGAAAGTCTAATACGGCAAAAGGAATCTCCAGGCCAAGGCACACTTGCAGGCCTATTAGAAAGCAATGCTGTCTGCTGACACAGGCTGCACATATCCCCCTGCACATGACTAATTTGCCAATTTAAAAAAAACGTTAGAAAATAAATACTTTTTGCATTAAAAAAAAAAACAAGAAAAAAAAAAAAAAATGAAAATGTGGATTTGATAGAGCCACCAATCTTTTTTAAGCTCACAAATACTAGACAAGTATTCCTTTGTGTTTTCTAGTTTTACACAACACAAAGTAAGCGGACACACAAGTACTAATAACAAAGACAGCTGTATGCTGAGATTCTGTAAAAGACCAGTGGCAGGATCTAATACACATTTTAAAGCCAATCTTTTGCATTATTTTCAGCAAGTTAACAGCGAACGCAGCATGAAAGCCAACTCATCCGTGCTACCAAAACTGAAGCAACTTGAAAAATATACAAAATAATATAATGAGGAGTCTAGTACAATAAGATTCTTCGTTCTATCGCCTTCCGACAAATGGGACATTCACTCATCCGATCTCCACAGAGCTGACATGTTCCATGTCCACACATGAAGATCATATTCTTAAGTCGATCGAGGCACACAGGACACATGGTCTACAGGGAAAAAAAAAAAAACATGTAAAATATGTAAAATGTACAATGTCTATAAGCCAGTTCAGTTCAAACTCTTTACCCATTATTATCTGCAGATAACTGATAAAAAAAAATTCCTAGGTAGATGAAACGTGTTACACAGGTAGAAGCGACATCACATTGCATGCCAGCTGGAGTACAGAAGAACTTCTAATGATAGAGGTCTCCAATGTCTGGAGACTTTGGATTTCACCTGGAGGCAACTTTTTTTTCTTTTCTACACTGTCCCTTTTAAATGTATTTATTTTTTATCACTTTTATTGCTATCACAGGGAATATAAACATCCCCTGTGATAACAAAAGGGAGTGGCGGGTACTCTTTACTGAGAGATCTGGGGTTATTAGACCCTAGATCTCTCCTCTGCCCTTAAAAGCTTTTGATCATACCAAGATCGGTATTGATCCAATACTTATTCAAATCCCTAAGGGTTTGTTTACAATCACAAAAGCGGAAGTGAAGAAATGCTCCATCACTTCCGGTTGGCTATACCACAGAGATGATCAGAGCTGTTCCAGTCCCCAACCAGCTCTATGGTCAGCAGGCAAAACCACTGGCTGCATGCTCAGGGTCTCTCGGTGGGAGAGTCCCAGAATTGGGGGGGGGGGGAACCACCCCCTCCCACTGTTTGTAAAAGCAATCCAGCGCCTAATTAGCTGCTACGATTGCTTTTACAGGAAAGCAGACTACCAGATGAAAAAAACAATACTGGGATGATGCCTGCAGCTGCAGCAGGATTTCCCAACCTTTTCCCAGGCCAAGCGCCCTTGAAAAGTATTTTCAGTCTCAAGGCAACCTAGTCTAAATCTTCACATTACTGTGTGTTGGGGAACATGTGCAAAATCACGTGTGTGTCTGACGCAACGACAAAAAAGCTGCTCTTTAGCAGACACACAGGAGTGTCAATAATTCCTAATGATACCCCCATGCATTGGTAAACGCGGTGCATTTTCAATGTGGTGGGTAGGGCAGCTCATTGAATTGAATGTGAGGGCCCTACATGCAGCGCACAACTTCACAGATGTTTATATGGCAGGTTTGGCAGGATGGTGGTGTGGGTGTTAAAAATCATGCCGTTGAGTCGCATTTTTACCACCACCAACTGCTCCCCATTTAGCTGCAGAGGCAACAGCTGTGGCCGTGGCAGGAAGCACAATCCCAGGTGAATGGGCCGCGCTACAGCCACCAAGCAACCATGTGCATTGCCTCCATCCTCGTGAGCAAGCCAGGAGTGAAAACCGTCAAAGGAAGATTGGTTTTGGCTTGGGGACATCAGTGCATGCAGTCAATTCACCGATTTTTAAAAACACTGCAATTTGAGTGTGGCTGAATTTTTATTTTTTTATTTTCAATGAAGAGTGGAGACAGACTGATGGCTGGCACCCAGGTTGTCCATGTGCAGGAAGGTAAATGGGACCTTGTGAATGTCATGTATATTGAGCCACTGCTGAGTAAAACATACAACCCAACATTTATAAAATATATCTATTAATAGGATAAAACACAGAAATTTTTGCATTTTAAAAAGGCATACGTTTTCCTATACATTTTTATTGGTTTTATGCATTTGCATGCATTAAGGATATAAGGCATATACTGTACATGAAAATGTAGTAAACAGGAGTGCTAAAGGGCAGCAAATTATTGTATAAAGTGTCAAAAATGTACCTAAAACACATGCCATTTTAAAACTGAAAAACATAAGCCTCGATAGTGTAGAACAATTATCCATCTTAATTCCTTATGCACTGCTCTTAAAAAGAATAAAAAACACTATAAATACATAAGTTACTGGAAGGAAGAAAAAAAAAAATTGAATATAAGCATTAAGGCTTGCTAATCATTTTTCAATAAACAATTTTTTTTTTTTTGGATCACCTGTTCTTTAATATCTTGCAATTGTTGCTGTAGCTTCTGCACATCTGCATTGACATTGGTGTTGTCCTTGTCCTTCTGTAAAACTGGAATGTTTCCCCCTGCTGTAAGGTACAACACACACAGCGTTAGAGTTCAAAACAGTGATATATGGTCAATATACATAGATGCAAAACCAACGGATATTTTAATTTTGCTGATTATTTCTAAAGCATAGAGCAGGCATCACTCAGTGGCAGACTGCCAAGGTTGGTGGCATTGCAGCTGGGTGGGAGGAGCTACAGGTCTGAACAAATGATTGAAGCTGTCCCACTTTTCAATGTTGGAATGTTGGGAAAGCAAGGGGAAGACTGATGTAAAGAGGGTCGCTGTGAAACAAAAAGGGGGGGGGGGCTCTCTGCTGTGATGTAAATGGGTAAAGGCAGCATTGGTGGGACTGTTGTAAAGATGTTACATTTCGTGCTTTATATTGAAGATGCTCATCATTAATTTAATGTTGTATATATTTTAGTGTTCAGAATAACCACAACAGTATATCCTAGAAATTTTCCAGATTACTGGAAATGTCTATGAAAATATATAGAACATTCAACAGTGTAGGTGTAGATAAGAGGAGCACAAATCAGTAAGAAAATACTACACATAATAATACTTAATAATAGTAATACCTATACTTGGGCTGGTAAATTATGTATAAATATGGGGGATGAAAAACACAACCATTAGGTTGTCTGCATGTTAAATAATATACCCTTTCCAGCAAGCTGAAAAATATTCCCTTGTTCCTGTGTATTGCTTTATGTTTTATTTTACAGTAGAAAGAAGATCTAGTTGTCTTTTTCATGACTTCACTACAATTACTAGAGGAGGTGAAATTCTGGTGTTCGAGAAGGTCTACTGTCCTTGCTTAACCAGCTAACCCTCTGGAAGGTATTACCCCCTTCATGACTACTTTAGCTGGCAATTGCGTGGTCATGCAACACTGTACGCAAATGACATTTTTATAATTTTTTTCCCACAAAAACAGAGCTTTCTTTTTATGGTATCACCACTGTTTTTTTTTTTTTTGCTATATCAACAAGAAAAAAAAAAAAAATTTAAAAAAACGATACTTTCTACATTTGGCTAAAAAAACATATGCAATAAAATCAGATTTCTTCATAAATTTAGGCAAAAATTTATTTTGCTACGTCTTTGGTAAAAAAAAAAAAAAAAAAAATCCCAATAAGTGTATACCAATTGGTTTGTGTGAAAGTTATAGCGTCTACAAAATGGTATATATGAAAATCGATCAATGCTGATGTACTGCTGACCTCTCCTTTGAGGCCAAAAATTATCCCTTTATGCAAAGGGGTTAAGCAGGTACTATGTGATAGCTGTGAGCCAACCACCATATCACAACAGTAAGCAAAACAATCAAGAATGGAAGCCATGAACGACTGTTTTGTTTTCGTTGTAATCATGTGATCGCTATGCAATCATAGTGATAACACGATACCCCCAGTCACTCACAGCTGTGAACACAGCAGTCACAGGGTGCACTAGTGCGCATGTGCTCAGTGAGGAACCAGAATGTCACTTTGCCTGCAGCTGCCGCCGTAAATGTACTGTGGCAAGTGGTTAAAAAGCAGAGGTGCTCTCATGAAGAAAGGGTCAGAAACCCAGTCAATACAATTCTGTGGTACATATCCTGGGTCCCATAAAGCTCAGTGTAATTCAGAAAGGCTGAATAGACAGTACTTGGCTGTGCAGCCAGTGATGAATATAAAATGTATTACACAAACATAGTAGGAATTTTTTTTTATTTTTTTTAACTCAATTACTGCTTTAAGGGCATTCCTAAAAGTAGAAACATTTAGGTATAGGTCTTGATTTCACATCAATAAAATATTAGGTTCAATAATGGTGTGTAGCTGTATGCTGTTTAACCACTTCCCGACCGCCCCATGTACATATACGTCAACAGAATGGCACGTACAGGCAAAAGGACGTACCTTTACGTGCCATTCTTCAGGCGGTTGGGGGGTCCGATCGGACCCCCCTCCGCCGGCGGGGACGGTCGGGATCGTGTCAGGAGCGATGCGGGAAGAGGGGACGGCCAGTGGTTTCTGGCCACCCCCTCCCGATCGCTCCTGGCGAATCACATTCTCCCTTGCCTGTGTAATTGTAAACACAGGCAAGGGGAAGTGACGTCACGCTCCTCGTGTCGGTCTTTCTGACCGGGACGCCGAGCGGTGAAGACACAGCAAGTAAGTGCACAACAGTACACTGACACCAGGACACTTAGGCACACAATCCACCCCCCTGTCACCCCCAGATCACCCCCTGCCCCCCCTGTCACAGTGTCACTGATTGCAGTGATCATTTATTTACTGATCACTGCATTTAGTGTCAGTGTGATTGTAATAACTGTCAGGGCAGTTAGTTTTAGGCCCCTTTAGGTCTAAGGTAGCCCCCTACCCCCCCCCCCCCCAATAAAGGTTTAACCCCTTGATTGCCCCCTAGGTAACCCTTTCACCCCCTTTTGCCAGTGTCACTAAGCGATCGTTTTTTTGATCGCTCTATTAGTGTCACTGGTGCCGCTAGGTAGCCAGTTTTTTTTTTAGGTAACCGCCAGGTTTATATAGGATTATAAATAGGTTTATAGGTCAGGTACCCCCATATTACAACCTAAATAAAGGTTTTAACCCCTTGATTGCCCCTAGAGTTAACTCTTTCACCAGTGATCACAGTATAAGTGTCACTGGTGACGCTGGTTAGCCAGTTAGTTATTTAGTTATTTAGGTTCCCCGTCAGGTTTTTATATAGCGTCAGGTACCCCCATATATTGCCTAATAAAGGTTTTAAACCCCCTGATTGCCCCTAGTTAACCCTTTCACCAGTGATCACCGTATTACTGTTACGGGCGACGCTGGTTAGATAGTTTGTTTTTTATACTGTCAGGGCACCCGCCATTTATTACCCAATAACGGTTTAACCCCCTGATCGCCCGGCGGGTGATATCAATTAGGTTTTAGGGACAAATAAGGTCTGCGTCGCCCCAGGTTAGTGCCAGCACCGCAAACACCCACGCGCAAAGCATACACCTCCCTTAGTGGTATAGTATCTGAACAGATCAATATCTGATCTGATCAGATCTATACTAGCGTCCCAGCAGTTTAGGGTTCCAAAAAACGCATTGTTAGCGGGATCAGCCCAGATACCTGCTAGCACCTGCGTTTTCCCCCTCCGCCCAGCCCAGCCCACCCAAGTGCAGTATCGATCGATCACTGTCACTTCCAAAACACTAAGCACACATAACTGCAGCGTTCGCAGAGTCAGGCCTGATCCCTGCGATCGCTAACAGTTTTTTGGTAGCGTTTTGATTCAGTCGCCAGCAGCCTAGGAGCTTTTTTTCCTGTGAATCTCACTAGTGTACTACTAAATTTAGAGCCCAAAAATGGCAAATCGCAAGTACACTAGTGAACAGGCCTACTTGTTTCTGAGTATGTCAGATAGTGAAGAGGAGGTCACTCATCTGTCAGAATCAGGCTCAGAATACGACCCAGTAGACGACAGCGGCTCCATGACAGATAGCTCTGGCGACGGAGGTGAGGTCCCTGCTAAGGTCAGGCGTACCCGATCCCGATCTTCTGATGTTGTTGAGGTGCAGGAACCGCAGGTCTCTCGTATGGAGCAGAGAAGTACTAGCGCCGCTATTCCTTCTGGTGAACTGGTAAGCACCAGCGGCCTAGTACACCCTGGACGTAGTCAAACCAGCACTGCAGTAACACTTGGTGACGTGGCGAGTCCCATAAGTGCAGTTCAAGCTGGCGAGGTGGCAAGCACAAGTAGTGTCCCGCTGCCACCAAGAAGAAGACAAAGGCAGGCCCGTCGATCACATAGTGTCCTTCCTGCAGAATTCGCCAATCCTGATTGGGTGCCCACCACTTCTGCAGGACCCGTACTTCCCCCATTCACTGGCCAACCCGGTATTCAGGTGGAAACAGCTGATTTTAAGCCATCCGATTTTTTATCGCTGTTTTTCACGGAAGATCTCTATAGATCTATTGTGGACCAAAGTAATATATACGCTGGTCAACACATCGCCGCTAATCCCCAAGTGCCTTCCCTTGCCAGAGATTGGAAACCAATTACGGTTTCCGAATTTAAGTCCTTTCTGGGCCTTTCCATCAACATGGGCATGCATAAATTCCCGACGCTGAGGTCTTATTGGTCCACCCTCGCGCTCCACCATATGCCCGTGTTCTCTCGCTCCATGTCCAGGGCACGATACGAACAGATCTTGCGGTTCATGCACTTCAGTGACAATGAACTCTGTCGTCCTCGTGGAGACCCTGAATTTGATCGGCTCTACAAAATTCGGCCCCTCATAAACCACTTCAACCAACGTTTTGCAGCCTTGTTTAATCCCAATCAAGTTGTCTGCGTTGACGAGTCCCTGATTAAGTTTTCTGGCCGCTTGTCTTTCAAACAGTTCCTTCCCAGCAAGCGTGCCAGATACGGGTCAAGCTCTACAAGCTCTGTGACAGGGCAACAGGCTATACGTGGAGCTTTTCAGTTTATGAGGGAAAAGATAGTCACGTAGAGCCGGAGAACTGTCCAGATTACATAGGGAGCGCTGGCAAGATAGTGTGGAACTTGGTGTCACCCTTATTCGGAAAGGGGTACCACTTGTACGTGGACAATTATTACACGAGCGTGCCACTGTTTAGTCACTTGTTTGATCATCAGATTGGAGCATGTGGCACCGTGCGACCTAATCGCCGGGGCTTTCCCCAGCGGCTTGTAGATTCCCCTCTTAGGCTGGGGGAGAGAGCCTGCTTGAAGTGTAATAACTTGCTCGCTATGAAGTGGAGGGATAATAGGAATGTTTTCGTTCTTACCTCCCTTCATGCAGACACGACAGTCCAAATTCGTACGGCGGCTGGTGTTGTGACGAAACCCCTCTGTGTCCACGAATACAACCTTAATATGGGGGGGTGGACCTCAACGACCAGTTGTTGGCGCCGTACCTAGTTGTCCGTAAGGCTAGACGCTGGTACAAAAAAGTGTCTATTTATTTGTTCCAATTGGCTTTTCTGAATGCTCATGTGCTATACGGAGCTTCAGGCGGGAGGTTACCCTTCCTTGAATTCCTGGAAGAGGTTCTCACAGACCTTCTGTTTCCAGACGGTTCTGCACCTCACCATTCCGAACCAAATGCAGTTAGCCGGCTGTATGAGAGGCATTACCCTTATGTCCTCCCGAGTACCCCTACCCAACGAGCCCCCCAAAAAAGATGTCGTGTCTGTACCAAGCGCGGATGTAGGCGTGACACCCGTTATTATTGTCCACGCTGTCCTGACAATCCTGGTCTCTGCATTGGTGAATGTTTTGAACGCTACCACTCACTAGTGAGGTTTTAGCGTAGGGTACAGCATTTCACAGGCTAGGATACACTTTCACAGGGTCTCAAGAATGCCATCGCATTTTGAGACCCGACCGTTACAGTTAAAATTATAGTTATAGTTTAAAAAAAAAAGTGTAAAAAATAAAAAAAAAGTACAAAAAAAAAAACCCCCCAAAAAAATATAAAATAAAAAAACCAAAAATAGTTGTCGTTTTATTGTTCTCTCTCTCTCTCTCTCTCTATTGTTGCTCTTTTTTACTCTATTCTATTCTGCAATGTTTTATTATGTTTTATCATGCTTGCTTTTCAGGTATGTAATTTTGTTTACTGTGTTTTATTGTTAACCATTTTTTTGTTTTCAGGTGCGCCATTCAGTTGCAGCGCGGATTTATTTATCTTGACAGCAACAGCGTTTGCTCCCACGATACATAAAGCCGCGACTCCAACGCTGTAGGAGGTGATTTCACCACCACAGTTAAAAAAAAGAGCATATATGCCGAAGCATGGGGGCAGCAGAGGGCGGAGGAGCGATTTTGCTCCTAATGCCACGTACATATGGTCGAAAAAAGTCCGACCATGTGTACGTGGCATAACTTTTTTGCGGGAGGATGCCCCCATGCTTCGGCATATATAAATGGTGCATGTATGCCCATCATTAGAAGTGGGTGGATGAAGGGAGGTATTCTAATGGTGGGCATACCCACCGCACCATTGGGAAAGCATTTTATCACACCGATCTTGGTGTGGTCAGATGCTTTGAGGGCAGAGGAAAGATCTAGGGTCTAATAGACCCTTTTTTTCAAAAAAAGAGTACCTGTCACTGCCTATTGCTATCATAGGGGATATTTACATTCCCTGCGATAACAATAAAAATGATAACTAAGAAAAAAAAAATGGAAGGAACAGTTTAAAAATAAAATAAAAAAGCTAAATAAAAATAAAAACTAAAAAAAAAATAAAAAAAAAAGCACCCCTGCCCCCCTTCTCTTGCGCAAAGGCGAACACAAGCGTTGGTCTGGCGTCATATGTAAACAGCAATTGCACCATGCATGTGAGGTATCACCGCGAAGGTCAGATCGAGGGCAGTAATTTTAGCAGTAGACCTCCTCCGTGAATCTAATGTGGTAACCTGTAAAGGCTTTTAAAGGCTTTTAAAAATGTATGTAGTTTGTCGCCACTGCGTGTTTGTGCGCAATTTTAAAGCATGTCATGTTTGGTATCCATGTACTCGGCCTAAGATCATATTTTTTATTTCATCAAAAATTTGAGCAATATAGTGTGTTTTAGTGCATTAAAATAAAAAAAGTGTATTTTTTCCACAAAAAAAATGCGTTTGAAAAATCGCTGCGCAAATACTGTGTGGAAAAAAAAATGCAACACCCACCATTTTAATCTGTAGGGCCTTTGCTTTAACAATATATATAGTGTTTGGGGGTTCAACGTAATTTTCTTGCAAAAAAAAAAAAATGTTTTCATGTAAACAAAAAGTGTCAGAAAGGGCTTTATCTTCAAGTGGTTAGAAGAGTGGGTGACGTGTGACATAGGCTTCTAAATGTTGTGCATAAAATGCCAGGACAGTTCAAACCCCCCCCCAAATGACCCCATTTTGGAAAGTAGACACCCCAAGCTATTTGCTGAGAGCAATGTTGAGCCCATTAAATATTTTTTTTTTGGTCCCAAGAGATTGAATAATGAAAAAAAAAAAAAAAAATAATATTTTTTTTTTACAAAAGTTGTCACTAAATGATATATTGCTCAAACATGCCATGGGCATATGTGGAAATACACCCCAAAATACATTCTGTTGCTTCTCCTGAGTACGGGGATACCACATGTGTGGGACTTTTTGGGAGCCTAGCCACGTACGGGACCCCAAAATCCAAGCACCGCCTTCAGGCTTTCTAAGGGTGTAATTTTTTTATTTCACTCCTCACTGCCAATCACAGTTTCGGAGGCCATGGAATGCCCAGATGGCACAAACCACCCCCAAATGACCCCATTTTGGAAAGTAGACACCCCAAGCTATTTGCTGAGAGGTATGGTGAGTATTTTGCAGATCTCGCTTTTTGTCACAAAGTTTTGAAAATTGAAAAAAGAAAAAAAAAATGTTTTTTTCTTTACTTTCTTCATTTTCAAAAACACATGAGAGCTGTAAAATACTCACCATGCCTCTCAACAAATAGCTTGGGGTGTCTACTTTCCAAAATGGGGTCATTTGGGGGGGTTTTGTGCTATTTTGGCATTTTATGGCCTTCGAAACTGTGATAGGTAGGTAGTGAGGAGTGAAATCAAAAATTTGCACCCTTAGAAATGCTGAAGGCGGTGCTTGGGTTTCGGGGCCCCGTACGCGGCTAGGCTCCCAAAAAGTCCCACACATGTGGTATCCCCGTACTCAGGAGAAGCAGCAGAATGTATTTTGGGGTGTAATTCCACATATGCCCATGGCATGTGTGGGCAATATATCATTTAGTGACAACTTTGGGGAAAAAAAAAAAAAAAAGTTTGTAATATTCCCGCAACTTGTGGCAAAATATAAAATATTCCATGTACTCAACATGCCTCTCAGCAAAAAGCTTGGGGTGTCTACTTTCCAAAATGGGGTCATTTGGGGGGTTTTTGTGCTATTTTGGCATTTTATGGCCTTCGAAACTGTGATAGGTAGTGAGGAGTGAAATCAAAAATTTGCACCCTTAGAAATCCTGAAAGCGGTGCTTGGTTTTCGGGTCCCGTATGCGGATAGGCTCCCAAAAAGTCCCACACATGTGGTATCCCCGTACTCAGGAGAAGCAGCAGAATGTATTTTGGGGTGTAATTCCACATATGCCCATGGCATGTGTGGGCAATATATCATTTAGTGACAACTTTGGGGAAAAAAAAAAAAAGTTTGTAATATTCCCGCAACTTGTGGCAAAATATAAAATATTCCATGTACTCAACATGCCTCTCAGCAAAAAGCTTGGGGTGTCTACTTTCCAAAATGGGGTCATTTGGGGGGTTTTTGTGCTATTTTGGCATTTTATGGCCTTCGAAACTGTGATAGGTAGTGAGGAGTGAAATCAAAAATTTGCACCCTTAGAAATGCTGAAGGCGGTGCTTGGGTTTCGGGGCCCCGTACGCGGCTAGGCTCCCAAAAAGTCCCACACATGTGGTATCCCCATACTCAGGAGAAGCAGCAAAATGTATTTTGGGGTGCAATTCCACATATAACCATGGCATGTGTGAGCAATATATCATTTAGTGACAACTTTTTGAATACATTTTTTTTTTTTTTGTCTTTATTCAATCACTTGGGACTAAAAAAAAAAAAATATTCAATGGGCTCAACATGCCTCTCAGCAAATAGCTTGGGGGTGTCTACTTTCCAAAATGGGGTCATTTGGGGGGGTTTTGTGCCATCTTGGCATTTTATGGCCTTCAAAACTGTGATAGGTAGTGATAGGTAGTGAGGAGTGAAATCAAAAATTTATGCCCTTAGAAATCCTGAAGGCGGTGCTTGGTTTTCGGGGTCCCGTATGCGGATAGGCTCCCAAAAAGTCCCACACATGTGGTATCCCCATACTCAGGAGAAGCAGCAGAATGTATTTTGGGGTGTAATTCCACATATGCCCATGGCATGTGTGGGCAATATATCATTTAGTGAAAAAAAAAAAAAGACCTCTGGTCCTTTGGCTGCCAAATGGTCCGGGGCTGAAGTGGTTAAGCTGTAGTACAAGTACATACAAGAAAAGTACAAGGACAAAAAGAGAATTTAGAAAAAAAAAAAAAAAAAAGGGCACTGAAAGTGTATTTGCATTATGACAGCTGTTCCGGACCCATTTGTGACAAACCTTCAGCCAAAAAAATAGCCCTTCTTACCTGTGTCATCTGTGACATCTTCTCCTGCTTTCCCACTACAGCACATGACAAAAGGCACTCTCCGCTCAACTAAAGCACGACACTGAACACACTTTTTCATAAGACTTGCACAATCTGCAATGAGAAAACACCAAAAAGTATCTACTCAAATATCACCATAACACTAAAGAGAAGAAACAAATGGAAAAGTAGAACTTAATATTAAAATGAACACCAACTAGAAAAAAAAATTAAAAAAAAAAAAAAAACAAGCACGTGTCATTTTACAGATTGGTTTATGTAAGGGAGGAAGCAGTATTTTAGTTATGCATTGCCAAGGTCAGAGAGAACTTGAATAGTGCCAACACATATGTCAGCAGCCTAAAACTGGACATGTGAGTACATCCACTTGTGGAAAAAAAAATTAGCCTAATACATAGCCAGCTTTCAGTTTGTGGCGTAGACTGTTGATTTATAAAATTAGAAAGAACAATGGATAAAACCAATATTTACATCCAACAAGCTGCAACAGGAAAAAATGTATAAGCACAATAGAAACTACAATGTGCTTAACAACATGAATGCACATATTGGCATTTTCCAAGTCAAGTTACTTAGGCCGGCCATACGCAGTTCGAATCTCAGCCGGTTCAGCAGTAATTCAAACCGTTAATCGGCAGGCTGAATGTACCAAGTTGATTGATCAACTTGGGTACAACCAGCCTGCCGGATTCTCTTGTGATTATCGCTAGTAGCTGCTATAGCCGCTAGCGATAACCACTGTCTTCTCCCAGCAGGGACGGCTTCCCACGCCGGGATAAGACAATGGCCCGGCAGGATGGATTCCCGCATTAACACGGTCTGTGTCGATAGGGGAACCAAGCAAATTTCTTTCTTGCAACCATGTATAGCCGGCCTTAGCTGCTTGGGGGCTTCTTGCATTCCAAGTAAATAAAATTGCAAGAATCTAATAACTATATTTACTTGCTTGTTTTCTTACAATAGGATAAAACACATGAAAAATAAAATGGATCTCAAATTACCCAGTCCAATTAAAGTACATGTACAAGTGGATCTAACCAAAGTGTAGAGACATTTTTTGTTGCCATATACTCACGCATTCTGCACACCTCCAATTGGACTCTATGGAGGCTTTCATGTGCACAAAATTATTTTTGCCAACGAGCCCCAAAATTTGAGTCGGTTTTGGGAGATGTAAACCTACAGTCACAATGTAGAGACTGTCCACACAACATGTTGACGTGTATAAGTGCTCCCCTGTGAAGAATTTAGACATGTTTCCACTTGAACTCATAGGTGCTCCTACACTTTCTGTGCCTTTGACAGAATTTTAGTGATGCTGAGTTATAAATAAAATAGTCACTCCCTGTGTCTGCACCGTAATAAAATGATTGACAAAATTAAATAGTTCTGTGTGAATTTACCTCCACCTCTACAGCCTATCCAAATAACATTATTTTTAACTGACAACATTACAACAAAGCCATTTTTAATTTAAAAAGATATGGGCCCCTAAAAAGCAACAAACATTGGGTGGAATTTCGAAACTGTACCACAAGGGAAAACTAAATAAAAAGTTGTTGAAACCAACAGTACCAAACATATGGTGTTATATTTTTAGAATACAACAGGGCAAGTATGGCGCCTCTGTAACCTTGGCAATGTTAGGCTGGCCAAATGTTCCAAACTAGCTGCACAATCTACTTTAGATTTACTAACTGCTACCCAAGGGGCTAGAGCCCGATTTGAATAGATTGGATGTGTGGTTAGGTACACTACACAGTTGTTAATAAAGCTAGAGACTAACATGTATGGAAAGCTTTTTTCAGACAAAAGAGGTGAAGCTGAACGCGTATCTGAACACCATGGCAACAATTAAATATACTGCAGCTTACCCATCCTTAAATGTGGTGACTGCATTTGTTTTTTTTTTTGTTTTTTTAAGCTTTTTTCCTTAATTTTCAGCTTGTGATCCAGCCAATAAGTGTCATATTTCAACAGACCACATTTCCAGCAACAGTGGCAGTTAGGGGTGCTTACAATGGTTAGCTTTTTCTCATTTATGTTAAAATCTTTATCCTGAGGAGAAAACTATTGCTATGACTGTTTAAAAAGTGTTAGCTGGAATTCAGCCTTAATTGTTCATTTAATTAAAGTCCATTTAAATCTGCTAATGCATAGAGCACTACCCTCACTACAGGTTGACAAAGCTGCTGTCCAAGGGTGGCGTGTGCTCTTTCATAGAGTTCCGCCATCCTAGGACAGGAAGGGTATTACTAGCATAAACACCAGGTGAAATGAAGGGCTCAAAAATGCCTTTTTTACAGGCATTTGTTTTTTTAAGCCTGTAAAAGCACCTCTGTTAGTCTAGTCATCCATTTACACATAGGCAATTACAAGGATATTAGAAGAGGAATGTTTACAAGCTGAAAAACACACAAACACACACACACACACACACGTTCAGGAGAGGAGCTTTTTAGCAAAAAAAAAAAAAAAAAAAAAAACGCATGGCATGCCTAAATACATGTAAATGCAGCTAAATGCTAGGCGTATTTAGGCACCTTTGAGCGTGAAATGCATTCCAATGGTCAGAATAAATTCATATTCTGGCCGATGAAATCTATCAACATTTAATGCACTAAACATGTGTGCAGTACGTGGCTTTATGCATGTTTTTGTTGTTGTAGCTTTTCTCCCAACAAAAGTTCTGGTGTTCAGAGGAGAAAAGCACTACTAAAAAGGTAGTACTAAAGGTGAAGAAGCCAAAAACTAAAAAACAAATGCAGCCACCACAATCAAGGATTCATTGTGGTGGCTGCAATATATTACGTTTTTGTTTTGGGGTTTATATGTACTTTAATCTGATCTCAGCTCTACTGGTGAACATGCACTATTATGACTTCCTACACTGTGCAGCCATAATTTAGGACATAAACAAAACTGTCACCTTTCATAGTGTTCACATGTCCTCATGCTAATGTCAATCTAAAGGGGACAGACTACAATGCATTATAAGGAGTGCATATTGTGATTTTTTTTTTTGTTTTTATATAAAATTATAGCAGTATGTAACTTTTTTTGATGCAAGGTGGTTGTAAAGACAGAATTATTTATCTTAATGCATTCTATGCATTCAAATAAAAATCCTCCTGTGCTCAGCAAAAAAATATTTTTTTTAAGCAGAGAACAGGGAAGCCTTTCTGTTAATGTGAAATAAAAACTGCAGTCATAGTCTTGAGTTTGCATCTGTTGGAACACCTGTGATGTGATGAATATTGTCAATAGCCTCTGCTGTACCTGCCCACAAGATACAGGAGAACGTCAACGTGGGGGCTTCCAGCAGAGTGGAAGAAGACTATCAATCACATATGCTGGAGCCGTTCTAAATGAAGCTGGAGATATTAACATAGGGGGGGACATCCAGGGGAGAAATGAGGAAGTTAGTGGGGGGGGGGGGGGGGCTTCCTCACAGAGAATAACCAGAGCTTGCGCAATGCAGGAATATGAGTGGCAAAGATAGTCCTGCTGTGATATCCTTGCCACTCAGAAGAAAGACCTGGGAAATAAGAGCATCAACCAGGTATTTACCAGAACTGCATATAATGAAGGAAAGGTTAAAGATACAGCACAGGTAGAACAAATGGTATAATATGCAATGAGAACAAATAAAATATGGGGTAAAATTACACTTTAACACTTGCAAGGCCAGGGGCCACTAAAAGGCAAATTTGTGTGCAATTCCTTGAGCTGGGCATTAATGCTGTGTTTTGTCTGCAAATTCCTCATTACATTGTATTCTTTCAATCTGCAATTAAAGTTAGGAAACATTCAATATATCATGAGTTTATTAAGCTCACTTTCACAGGCACACATGTGTCCACATGGCTGGAAGAGCACGGCTGCTTTCTTGTCTGAACATACAACACATTCTTCAATCTGAAGACAAAAGGAAACATGTAATAGTAAAATAACTAGTTGTTTATTACATAAAACAATATATTCAAGAGACAACTGTTGTGTGTAAAAAGGTCTCAGTTCATTAAAATTCCACTGAAATCTTTTGCACAGGACAAGTGTCACTTGTGAGTTAATATTTTTTATCACCATTTGACATTTTTCTATTACAGTTGCTTAAATGTACACTTATCTGTTGGGGTAGTACTTTTATTTTTTTATTGCTTGTTTATAAGTTTTATCAAGATCAGATCAAGAACTATTTTATAGTGGTCAATCACAGAAGTAAAGTGTACACAGTACTGCATATTGCTAAGAGGTGAGATATATAATCAATGTTCAGCCTATATGACATCATAAGGCTTATCCAGTATATGTTTCAATCAGGGTGGATTTGATTTAAATCACTAGTAAAAAGGCTTGATTTAAATCATACTTTTAAAGAGCAACTGTCATCTCTGTCCCGCAGCGGCTCCTCCTCTGACCGCTGTTGACTCACCGACAGTACCATTCACTTCAATTGGACAGCTGGTGATGCGGCAGTTACAAGGTGAGGGATGTGGTGTCAGCAGGTGAGTGGATACCTGATAAACAGGCGCTGCCATGATGGATCTGAATTGACAGGTGCTCTTTAAATGTAAGGACTTTATCTTGCTGGTAGTTAGAATCTTTAATATTTGCAAACAAAATGAAGGTTTCCCATTTAGAATAATAAGAGCTGTCAGGTTAATAAAACAGAGATATCAGAACCGATTCAATCATACAGTTTGTAGTGTACATAGATTTGCAAAACAATGGGATAAAGGAATATTCCTGAACTTTGTTTTATCTCATGGTTACTGTAAAATTGTGTGAATGCATCAATGCAGTGCATGTTATCTCACTGTTCAGAGCTTGGATTCATTGAATGAGTGTACAAAATTTTTTTATATTGCAGAATAAACAACCTCATGCTACATAACTAAGCTTCATTTCATGCTGAATAAACTCAATTATTAATGTATCTTAAATAGAAAACTATCTTTAGTTAGCTAAAAATAAAAAAAATGGATTTAAATAAAAGAAATCCGATTTTTTTTTTTTTTAAATCATTGATTTACATCCACCCTGGTTTCAAAATATATTAACATATAGCCAACTTTCAACATAAGTAACAACATATAGGTCTTCTAAGAAGTGAAACCAGCTATACCAGGGGTCCCAAACTCATATTACCTGAGGTCCACAGGACACATTTTCACATCCAACGGGGGCCGCATGCAAACTGTCCTTTCCCCCAGCATTGGTGTCAGCGGACGCACTATAAACCCCGAGCACTGGTGTCAGCGGACGCACTATTAACCCCCAGCACTGGTGTCAGCGGACGCACTATTAACCCCCAGCACTGGTGTCAGCGGACGCACTATTAACCCCCAGCACTGGTGTCAGTGGATGCAATATTAAACCCCAGCATTATCCCCTACGCTCCACAAAAAAACCCACACTCCACCTCACAAATAATCCCCCCTTACACACACACACACACACACACACACACACACACACACACACACACCCACACACACACACACACACACCCACACACACACACACACACACACACACACACACACACACACACACACACACACACACACCACAAATTTCAACCCCAGTCACACAACTAAGGACTTTGCTCAGGCTCTGTGTGATGGCTCACTTACCTTTTTCCTCCTGGAAATCAGTTGGTGGCCTGATCTTCTGCCTTCCGAGTCCTCTCCTCCTGTCAGGTCCTGGCTTCATCACAGACCTAGTGGCAGGGAACCCTGGAAATGCCACAATCTTCCGCCCTGAGGTGGCAGCAAGACCCTGGATACGGGGCCAGTTTTCTGTTGAAGTGCCCGGGACGAACTGCGCATGCGCCGTACATAATAGCACAACAGCTGATTTTACGATCTGCTGTTGTGTCGGCGAGACGGCTCCTGCGCACAATAGACGACTGAAGACATTTTTCAGTCAGATTGTGCCTCGCGCTGCCGAGGCACGTTCAGGTCGGTGGGGGGCAGAATTTAACTTTGATGGGCGGATTTTTACATTTCTTGTGGGGGATTTATGGGCACTTTGGGGCTTAATATCGCAAAGTTTTATGTTTTTGAAGCACTGGCCATCTAATTCCGCCCCAAAGTACCCATAAATCGGCCCACAAGAAATGTAGAAATCCGCCCATCACAAAGTTTTGCAGCATTGGCCCTGTAATTCTGCCCCCAAGTGCCCATAAATCTGCCCACAACGTGTAGAAATCCACCCATCATGGACATAAACTTGCCACGGGAGCGCGGGTGAGCGTGGAGCACAATTTGACAGAGAGAAAGAATTCTGTCGGCTATTGTGCGCCTGCACCGTCACAACAGCTAATGGTAAAATCAGCTGTTGTGATGCTACGTACGGCGCATGTGCCTTCAGCCCGGGCACTATTCGATGGGAGCATTTCTCGACAGAACAGGTGGGTGGAGCGATGGTCGGATCCTCCCTCCGCTTTCCTGTGTTGTGCACGCTGGGCTGCAGCAGCGGAGGATCAGAGAGAGAAAGCTCCCAGCCGCTGCTACCCGCCCAGGATTGGCCCTACCTGCGGGGCATTTGTAACCAGTCCACGGGCTGGTACTTTAAGACCCCTGAGCTATACCATGTACCAGTATATTAAAGGAGAAGAATGTTCCCTCACTATGCAGCCCAAGACTTGTCTAGTCCAGTCTGAACGATTGATAGGGGGTAGTTACCTTTCAATTATAAAAAAAAAAGTGATCTGACCTATTTTTAAAAAATAAATAAAATAAAAGCCTATCTTACAGTGTCCATCCAGCAGCTTATGTGTGTATTATGCTAGGACAAGTCCCCAAACATAGCACATTAGTTGGAGGGTATGAAGGTATAACAAAGTAACATTCCTTTTCCTTGTGCTCCCAGTTCTGAAATAATGATCTGCAGAGGACTGGCGCCTAGGTTACATCGACTAAAACAGGTGTCCTTCCTGGAAATCTCTATTCGATCCGCTGGTGCTCAGTAAACTTGGTTCTGGGTAAACAATGTACAGACTATACAGAATACTGGTACACTGTTTACACAAAACCAAGTTTACTGAGCACCAGAGGAATGAGGAGGGACACCTGTTTGAGTTGACATATAACCTAGGAACAGGTCCTTGAGATGACAAACTCTGATTATAGCGAAAATGGTTCCTCAACAGGGAATCTTAGTAAAGCTTTTTGGATATTTTAGCCTTGCACTAAAATGCCCAGAAAAAACGAAGGAGTCTACAATTTAAACTTTATGCAGGATATAGACACTGCACTAGTCATAATGGTTTATTGTCTATATGCTTGCAAGTAAAATTATCCAGGTACCTACCTGAAGAGAATACACTCACCGTCCACTTTATTAGGTACACCTTGCTAGTACCGGGTTGAACCCCCCTTTTGCCCTTCAGAGTAGTCCTAATTCTTCATGGCATAGATTCAACAAGGTGTTGGATACATTCCTCAGAGATTTTGGTCCATATTGACAAGATAGCATGTCGCAGTTGCTGCAGATTTGCACATCCATGACGCAAATCTCCCCTTCCACCACATCCCAGTTGCTCTATTCGATTGAGATCTGGTGACCATTGGACTACAGTGACCTCATTGTCATGTTCAAGAAACCAGTATGAGAAGATTTGAGCTTTGCGACATGGTGCATTATCCTGCTTGAAGTAGCCATCAGAAGATGGGTACACTGTAGTCATAACAGGATGGACATGGTGAGCAACAATACTCCGTTAGGCCGTGGGGTTTAAACAATGCTCAGTTGGTACTAGGGGGCCCAAAGTGTGTCAAGAAAATATCCCCCACACACCATTATACCTGGCAGGATAGTGCTATATAGTGCTCATGTTGTTTACGCCAAATTCGGACCCTGCAATCTGAATGTTGCCGCTGAAATCGAGACCTTGGTTGTAACGAGTGGTTATTTGAGTTACTGTTGCATTTCCATTATCTCGAACCAGTCTTCCCATTCTCCTCTGACCTCGACAAGACATTTTCGTCCACACAACTGCTGCTCACTGGATATTTACTCTTTTACTCTTTTTCAGACTACTCTCTGTAAACCCTAGAGATGGCTGAGCATGAAAATCTCACAAGAGCAGCAGTTCTTGAGATGCACAGACCAGTCCATCCGGCACCAACAACCATGCCACGTTCAAAAGCACCTAAATCCCCTTTTTTTCTCATTCTGATGCACGGTTTGAACTTCAGCAAGTCATCTTCACAATGTCAAGATACCTAAATGAATTGAGCTGCTGCTACCTGATTGGCTGATTAGCAATTTGTGTTACCAGGCAATTGAACATGTGTACCTAATAAAGTGGCCAGTGAGAGAGTGTGCACACATATATAATCTCACAAAAGTGAGTACACCCCACACATTTTTGTAAATATTTGATTATATCTTTTCATGCGACAACACTGAAGAAATTACACTTGTATAACAGTGTAAATTTGCTGTCCCCTCAAAATAACGCAACACAGCCATTAACCACTAGACGACCAGCCGCCGCAGTAATACTCGCCTGGGCAAATCACTGTAGGTATACGTCAGATGGTTTAAGACCACTAGGGGGCGCAGACACGACGACAGAGCAGATGCTGACAGAACGGAGGGTTGTCAGTGTAAACAGACAGATCTCCGTTCTGTCAGGGGTGAGGAGAGCGATCTGTTGTTCATACCAAGAATCACTCTCCTCCTTCAGGCAGCCCCCCCCCCTCATTTAGAATCACTCCCTAGGACACACCCCTAGTGTTAACCCCTTCCCTACCAGTGACATTTATACAGTAATCAGTGGCTATTTTTAGCTCTGATCGCTGTATAAATGTCAATGGTCACAACAAGTGTCAAAAGTGTCCGATCTGTCCTCCGCAATGTTGCAGTCCCAATAAAAATATCAGATCGCTGCCATTACTAATAAAAAAAATTAAATAAAAAAATGCCATAAGTCTACCCCATATGTTGTAGACGCTATAACTTTTCCGCAAATTAATATACGCTTTTTATGATTTTTTTTTTTTACCAAAGATATGTAGAAGAATACATATTGGCCTAAACTAAGGAAGAAATTAGTTTATATTTTTTGGGGGGATAATTATTATAGCAAAAAGTAAAAGAATATTGCTTTTTTTTGTTTATAGCTCAAAAAATAAATACTGCAGAGGTGATCAAATACCACCCAAAGAAAGCTCTATTTTTGGGGAAAAAAAGGACATCAAATTTTGTTTGGGTACAACTTCGCAAGACCGCGCAATTGTCAGTTAAACTGACGCAGTGCCGCATCAAAAAAAATGGGCATTAAGGGGGCAAATCCTTCCTGGGCTGAAGTGGTTAATGTCTAAACCGCTGGCAACAAAATTGAGTACATCCCTAAAAGAAAATGTCCAAATTGGGCCCAATTAGCCATTTTCCCTCCCCTGTGTCATGCGACTCCTTAGTGTTTCAAGATCTCAGGTGGGAATGGGGAGCAGGTGTGTTAAATTTGGTGTTATCGCATACTGGTTACTGGAAGTTCAACATAGCCCCTCATGGCAAAGAGCTCTCTGAGGATCAGAAAAAAAGAACTGTTGCTCTACATAAAGATGGCCTAGGCTATAAAGAAGATTGCCAAGACCCTGAAACTGAGCTGCAGCAAGGTGGCCAAGACCATACAGCGGTTTAAAAGTACAGGTTCCACTCAGAACAAGCCACGCCATGGTCGATCAAAGAAGTTGAGTGGACGCGCTCAGCGTCATATCCAGAGGTTGTCTTTGGGAAATAGATGTATGAGTGCTGCCAGCGCTGCTGCAGAGGTTGAAGGGGTGGGGGGGTCAGTCTGTCAGTGCTCAGACCATACGCTGCACACTGAATGAAATTGTCGTCCCAGAAAAAAGCCTCTTCTAAAGATGATGCACAAGAAAGCCTGCAAACAGTTTGCTAAAGACAAGCAGACTAAGGACGTGGATTACTGGAACCATGTCCTGTGGTCTGATGAGACCAAGATAAACTTATTTGGTTCAGATGGTGTCAAGTGTGTGTGGCGGCAACCAGGTGAGCAGTACAAAGACAAGTTTGTCTTGCCTACAGTCAAGCATGGTGGTGGGAGTGTCATGGTCTGGGGCTGCATGAGTGCTGCCGCCACTGGGGAGCTACAGTTCATTGAGGGAACCATGAATGCCAACATGTACTGTGACATACTGAAGCAGAGCATGATCCCCCTCCCCTCGGAGACTGGGACGCAGGGCAGTATTCCAACATAATAACCACCCCAAATACACCTCCAAGATGACCACTGCCACTGACTACCTGAGGGTAAAGGTGATGGACTGGCCAAGCATGTCTCCAGACCTAAACCCTATTAAGCATCTGTGGGGCATCCTCAAACGGAAGGTGGAGGAGCGCAAGGTCTCTAACATCCACCAGCACCGTGATGTCATGGAGGAGTGGAAGAGGACTCCAGTGGCAACCTGTGAAGCTCTGGTGAAAAATATTGACACTTTGGAGGGTACTTACTTTTGTTGCCAGAAGTTTAGACATTAATGGCTGTGTGTTGAGTTATTTTGAGGGGACAGCAAATTTACACTGTTATACAAGATGTACACTCACTACTTTACATTGTAGAAAAGTGTGATTTCTTTAGTGTTGTCACATGAAAAGATATAATAAAATATTTAAAAAAAGTGAGGGGTGTACTCACTTTTGTGAGATACTGTGTATATATAAATCTCTCTCTCTCTCTATATTATATATATATCTACACACACATAAACATATATATTTTTTAACAGACTGGTCACAACATTCGTATTTGGAAAAAACAGATTTAGGTAGGTGTTTCTATTTCGAAAAATAAATACAAAATAAATATCAGTTACCTTTGTTCTAGACTGTACTTGCTCTTTGCATACGAGACATTTTTTTACCCGTGGGGAGCATAAAGAGCAGGTTGCAATATGCCCACAAGGACCAAAAAGCGTATCTCTCTTCATGTCGGAACACACCATGCACTCCTCTAGAGTTTCAGAATCATTGTTAATCATAGATGGGCTGTGAGATCCAACTTGACCACTAAAAATAGAAAGGAAGATTGCTAGAAGGGTTGCAATGAAACCTACCATCTTCTGAACTAACATACCCAACACTACCCAGTAAAAGTGAAGCAACTAACACAAGTCACCAACTTGTGTCGCTGGGCAGGTGGAATAGTGTTGATGCCTCCCACTCCTGACCAATAACATTAAATGAAAGTACATTGCATCCCTGAAACTACCCAATAGTATAATTGGCAAACTTGAAAAATAAAAAAGTATGAATGTTCACTTTTAAATAGATTTGTGACTTGGCATACTATTTTGTCTGTTTCTTTAGGTACAGAGAGTAATACTGCTCTTTAACAACTTTGCTTCGCTCAGTGCTAAACAGTAATGATTTACATTTATAACCTAAAACCAATCCATACCTAGATTTTTCCTTGTGGCACTTAGCCAGGGCTTTGCACAGGCTGGGGTCTGGACAGAGGTCAAGCGGAGACTGGCCTTTTTTGTTACGTATGGCAAGATCGGCTCCATTTGCTGCCAGAAAGCAAGCAATAGAGGCAGCACTTTTCTTCTCAGCCCCTTGAGTTCCAAGACCCATAATAAGCTGGCAAATAAAATAAAAACTTGGGATTAGCATTATAAGATGACATAATATAAAATTTTAATAAGTCTATGTAAAACAGGAAAAACAATACATTACATACTGTAAATTAGTAAAACGTGTCCACTCGGCAGGCTGAAAAATGTCTTTTGAGGGGTTAACGCACATACACTGGGTAGTGTTGGCTGAGGGATTGATGCACATAAGCCACATATGCTAGGTGCTGAGACGTTAAATCATGTTAGGTAATGCTGTGGAATTAGGGTACATGAGCTGAGGGTTGGGTGCTTCACCACTTCAATACAGGGCACTTTCCCCCCTTCCTGCCCAGGAAAATTTTCAGCTTTAAGTGCTGTCGCACTTTGAATGACAATTGCGCGGTCATACAACACTGTACCCAAACTACATTTTTATCATTTTCTTCCCACAAATAGAAGTTTCTTAAACAACCTAAAAAAGACAGAATTTTTTGGGGAGAAAAAAAAAAAAGTTTTTCTTTGTTTCCGTACACACACACATACATACTGATAGATAGATAGATAGAGATATATATCTCTATCTCTATCACACACAAACATACAGGATCGCATTAAATAAAGTAAAAAAAAAAAACCCTGTGTTCATGCCTGCTAACACATCTCACAAAATGAATTCACTTGCCAGGAAGAAAAAAAAAAAAACAGCATAAATTTTATTTTTTATAACTCAACTTAAACACTTCATTCACCGAACACCTAAACAGATTAAAAAAAACACTTACAGTGTTCTTTGAGGGCTCCCATGTAGTGGTGTCAACTTTGCCAACATCCTGCATGTCTTGAAGCTGTCGGAGTTGAGACAATGTATGGTGTCGAAGGGCTTCATGCAGCGGTGTATCACCATCTTTATCTTGGATATCCAGTTTTGCTTCAGCACGCACCAACAACTACAGTGGGGGGGGGAAAAAAAAGGGGGTATTTTTTTTACTCACAGTAAAATAATTCCATGGGAGTCCATTGAGGGACACAGGAAGTCTGAGTTTTTTTTTTTTTTTTTATTATTATTTAAATTGTATGTAAACCTGGACAATGAACTTGTTTGCTCATTTTCATCTGTTATAACACTTTTAACCGCTTCCCGACCGCCTCCTGTAGATATACGTCAACAGAATGGCACGGGCAGGCAAAAGCACGTACCTGTACGTCCCCTGTAATTTGCCTGCCCGGGGGGCGCGCGCGACCCGGTCGGGAGCTCCGTGACCACGGCCGCGGGACCAGCGGACCCGATCGCCGCTGGTATCCCGCTATCGGGTTACGGAGCGGAAGAACGGGGAGAGGTCTATGTAAACAAACCTCTCCCCGCGCTTCCTACACTGACTGTCAGTGATCGGCGGTTCCCTGTCATCGGGAACGCCGATCAATGACGTCAGACGTACAGCCACGCCCCCCCTACAGTAACCACAACACAACACGTCACACTGACTCCTCCCCGCCCCCTTGTGGTTAACCCCCTAACTACAACTGTCATTTACATAGGAATCAGTGCTATTTAAATAGCACTGATTTCTGTATAAATGACAAATGTCCCAAAAATGTGTCAAAAATGTCCGATGTGTCCGCCAAAATGTCGCAGTCACAATAAAAATCGCTGATCGCCGCCATTACTAATAAAAAAAAAAATATTAATAAAAATGCTATAAAACTATCCCCTATTTTGTAAACGCTATAACTTTTGCGCAAACTAATCAATAATCGCTAATTGCGATTTTTTTTTACCAAAAATATGTAGAAGAATACGTATCGGCCTAAACTGAGGAAAAAAAATGTTTTTTTATATATTTTTTGGGGATATTTATTATAGCAAAAAGTAAAAAATATTGCATTTTTTTCAAAATTGTCGCTCTATTTTTGTTTATAGCGCAAAAAATAAAAACCGCAGGGGCGATCAAATACCACCAAAAGAAAGCTCTATTTGTGGGAAAAAAAGGACGCCAATTTGTTTTGGAGCCACGTCGCATGACCGCGCAATTGTTAGTTAAAGCGACGCAGTGCCGAATTGCAAAAAGGGGCCTGGTCCTTTGGCTGCCAATTGGTC
Organism: Lithobates sylvaticus; assembly: GCA_028564925.1. Classification (NCBI taxonomy): domain Eukaryota; kingdom Metazoa; phylum Chordata; class Amphibia; order Anura; family Ranidae; genus Lithobates; species Lithobates sylvaticus. Next base: position 153,811,450 of record CM053030.1, read on the forward strand.
CGGGGCTGAAGTGGTTAATGGTATTTATATCTGTACAAGTGCAAAAAAGGGTTTTACAGCAAGTACCGTATATACTCGAATATAAGCCGAGATTTTCAGCCCATTTTTTAGGGCTGAAAGTCTACCCCTCGGCTTATATTCGAGTCACTGCCGTCTGCCTACATGAACAGCTTGTCATGCAGACAGACGGCAGTTTTAAAAAGCCGCGCCGCCTCCTCCCGCCTGTCCGTGATAGGCGGACACTAATTTTCCCAGCAGTGCAGTGTTCCGCCTATCACGGATGCCCTGTCATTCTCATCTCATGGACGAGGATGAGTGGGCGTCCGTGATAGGCGGAACACTGCGCACTGACTGCTGGGAAAACAGCGTTCCTCCTATCACGGACGAGGACGAGGAGGAGGCGCGGCTTTTTAATTTTGCAATGGCGGTGAGCGGGGACCGAGCGGAGAGCGGCGACCGAGCGGAGAGCGGCGACCGAGGACCGGAGAGCGGCGAGCGGGGGCCACGTCGCATGACCGCGCAATTGTTAGTTAAAAGCGACGCAGTGCCGAAGCGCAAGAAAGGGGCCTGGTCCTTTGGCTGCCAATGGGTCCGGGGGGGGTCTGTACAGGGGACAGGCAGCTGCAGATGGGCATAGCTGGCCCTCTTTTCATTTTGTACAAGTGCAAAAAAGGGTTTTACAGCAAGTATATAATTCAGTTTTTCTTTTTTGTCAATTGAAGAACCCAGCAAATCTTTAACATTCAGAACATCCAAAAGTAGCCCAGCTGAGGTTTGGGCAACAAAGCAAACGAAAAACGCAAAAGGAAGACTGTTTGCAGCTCAGAAAGCTTATGAACGACCTAATGCCCAAAGCTGCCATCAGATAAGGCTGAAACATCCACCTTGTAAAATTTAAGAGAAAATGCGGACAGAAGACCAGGTGGCAGCCTTGAAGCCCAACACCAGCTTATCCCTATGCAATACCAGAAAGCAATCCTTGCAGGATTAAGGCCACTAATAAGAAGACATGACTTGTAGAGGTGATGGCTACAAGAAAAAACACCTTGTGGATAGGAGAACAGAGAGGAATGCCTTCAGTTTCTGAAGCCCATAGAGAACTGGATTCAGATCCAACAGAGTCACAAGGGAAAGCCCGCTCTACAAAAGGCCTTAATCAAAGAATAAGGGGCCAACAATCTCTGAATCAGAAGAGAAAGGGCAGAAAACTGATACTTGATAGCATTGTGGACCAATGCTGCTTACCAAAAGTATATTTATTAACTTTTAGAGTTGTAAGAATGACAGACTCCAAGATACCCCTATAAAAATATAGCCTTGAACAGCCATGCCATTAAAGCCAGCGACCATGAAGTAGGATGACAAATGGGTCCTTGAGACAGAAGATCCTGATGATCCAGCAGATCTCATGGAGCATTTGCCATGAGTCTCATCAGGTAAGCATACCACATTTACCCCGGCCAGTCCCCAGCAATAAGGATCACAGAGTTCCCTCCATCGCCATTTTGCAAAGCAGTTGAGTAAGCAGTTTCAAGGAAGGTAAGGCATAGATCAGGGGTATACTGAGGGACCAAAGCATCCACTGCTTCCGCTAGAGGATCCCTGTACTTGGAGACAAACGTGTCCAGTTTGTTGTTGCATCTAGTGGCAGGGAGGTCCACATCCCCCACCTAAGATACAGGCTCTGTAACTCTCCAGAGTGTAGGGACTACTTCTCTTGGCCCAGGCACTGCCAACTGAGGAGGTCTGTCTGCCTGTCATTTCGCCTGTGGCATTCAGCTCGCTTTTCAGAGAGCATTTGACAGGTGGAGAGGAGGCAGACTGGAGACTAAGCTATCCCTCATTAACATACAGTGCAGGAGGCCAGTTTCTAAATGTTAAAGCCTTTGTTAGCAAAGTGTTTAAAACTAGTTTACAACCCATAATGAAGAGCTGGCAGACAATTACAGATGTGGAAACACACTAATCTTAAAGTGTTGTGGAAACACACTAATCTTAAAGTGTTTGTAACCAAAAAAAAAAGGATTCTGTTCTTTTAACCATTTAAAGACCGCCTATATACTGTGGCAGGGCAGTTCTATTGCACGAAATTACGTACCTATAAGTCATTTTGTGCAATAGATACTGTGGGAGCACACACCCATTGGACAGAGGGTGAGCTAATCAGTAGTTCCAGGGGAGCTGATGTCCGCCGGCCACCCACGATCGTTTCCCAGAGAGTCAGAACAGTGACAGGGGTGGACACAGATCTTCTGTTCCTGCTAAGCAGGAACACGGGTCTCTGTTCACCCAGTCAGTCCAACCCCCTCACAGTAAGCAAAAACCTCCTAGGGACAAACTTAACACTTTGATCGCCCCTAGTGTTAACCCATCCCTGCCAGTGTCAATAGTAACGTAACAGTGCATATTTTTTAGCACCGATTACTGTAATAATGTCACTGGTTCCCAAAAAAAGTGTCAGGTGTCAGATTTGTCCGCCGCAATGTCGCAGCTAAAAATCACTGATCGCCATTACTAGTAAAGAAAATAAAATAAATAAAAATGCATTAAAAATATCCCATATTTTGTAGACACTATAACTTTGGCGCAAACCAATCAATATTTGCTTATTGGGATTTTTTTTACCAAAAATATGTAGCAGAATACATATTGGCCTAAATTGATGAAGACATCTTTACATTTTTTTATTGGGTGCGTTTTATACCAGAAAGTAAAAAATATTGTTTTTCTTTTTTAAAATTGTCACCTTTTTTTGTTTATATCGTAAAAAATAAAATCTGCAGCGGTGATCAAATACCACCAAAAGAAAGCTCTATTTGAGGGGAAAAAAAAAGGACATAAATGTTATTTAGGTACATCGTCGCACGACCATGCAATTGTCAGTTAAAGTAACGCAGTGCCGTATTGCAAAAAAATGGCCTGGTCATTAATGGGGTAAAACCTTCCAGGGGGACTTCAGTGGTTAAACACACTGTGGTCAGTTTACATGCCTCTGTCATCCCCCGTCTCTCCTCAGTCCTCCTCCATCCCTGCATGTCAGCTCGTGCCTGCCCCGCCCCGCCCCGCCCCTCCTGCTGCTAATATAACAGTGTCTTCTTGCTACAATCTCGTCTTTAATATCAAATGATGTACCCCAGTGTATGTGTTTTGTAAAAAATAAGTCGCTCTAACTTATTTTGTAGTGGAGCTTATGTGACCGGTCGCCTCTATATTTAGTGGCTTATTTTTTTACAAAATATACACTGGGGCACATCATTTGATAATACAGACGAGGCTGGGTGGGGTTTCATTGTTTGGAGTGGACAACATAGGACGACCTCCAGAATGGCCGCTCATGCGCGTGGCGATCTGTAGTGCGGTGTTATCACCGATTACGGGAAAGAGCCTATGATGTATGCTCTTTACCATGTGATCAGCTGTGTCCAATCACAGCTGATCACAGGGTAAGTAGGAAGTGCTGGTTATTGGCATTCATCTCCTCTCAGTGCAATGATTATAAGTGCAGCCCATAAGTGCCTAATATTAGTGCCTCCTCATCAATGCAGCCTATCATTGTCCATCAGTGCAGCCTATCATTGTTTATCAGTGTAGCCTCATCAGCGCACATCAGTGAAGGAGAAAAATGACTTATTTACAAAATGTTATAACAGAAACTAAGAAAAACTTTCTTTGCCATGACCAAGAAGGGGGAACTGAGGATGAGAACAGAGGGAATGTGATAAGAATTTTTTTTATTATATCCATCTATCTATACACAGATGTTTTAACACTTTGGGTAAGCAGTGATAGAAGAGGGGAGCAGGGGGGTGTAGTGACGCAAAAGAGGTGAAGGGTTTTTGGGTTCCAGTAAAATAACCATTTTGTATTTATGTCCTCAGCAAAAAACATTTAGAAAAATCAATGGATATTGTGGCAAAAAATGGCTGCTTGCATGGTAAATTACATGCTGTTTTTATACTCTAATGACTCTGGCAAAGCAAAATCTCCAAAAGACCTACAAGCTCCAGCTCACCCCCACAGCCAAAATGAAATGATAGTATTGTATACCCCGATTGATCAACTGCAATTATGGTTTTGTGGGCAGAGATGGAAACAAAAACCATAACAAGAAAATCTCACCCAAGGAGTCCTCAATAGTTATTTGAAAATGTTAAATTATTTAAACATTCAGTGCCCACCAAAAATTGAAGTGCCCATTTTGAATTGGCCTTTAATTACTCTGAAACTATTTACACTAAAATCCAGATCGACTGAAAGATGCAACTTACCCTTACGATTTGTGTATGTTGACGTTCAACAGCTAAATGAAGAGCCGTCTGTTGATTTACATTTTGAATATCCAAGTTTGCACTTCCCTGAAAGGCAAAAGCAAGACAAGCTGGTAAAGTGGTAAATAACCGATCAAGCTCAACTCAATACTAGATTTCCATCCTGACAAATATAAAATATATTAATCCAGTAAATACAGTATATATTGTTTTAGAAAAAAAATTATGCCACTTAACACTTCCCAAAAAACACATTTTTCGATTGTAGGTCATTGCTAATGGCTTTAGTCACATATACTGGGTTCCTATTTACTGTACTTGCAATTTACATCAGAGATCTTTCCACCAGAGTTCCTAAGCTCCCCCCCCCCCTCCTAGTTTGGTAGGCTCATATTTATGCCTGCTCAATAATCCCAAAAAGACAGAATAGTAGTAATGACCTATTGTGCTGGGTGGACCTGAAAACTCAGGTTCAAAGATCTCATGCCCAACAGATATAAGAACCAAGTGAGTATTGAGTAAACTGACCCTTAAAAAAAAAAAAAAAAAAAATTACAAACAAGTTACAAAGCAAGGACCCTTAAAGGACAGTACATTATTAAAGGCAGAGTGTGCGGTGAATCATACAACGTACCTGATGGACTAGCAATTCAGCAACTTCAACATGATTATTGAGTGCTGCCAGGTGCAATGCAGTGTATCCATCATCCTTCTTCTCATCAACGATCCATGGACGAGGCAATTTAGAAAGAAGGACACGCATAGCGCTGGTGGAAAAAAATTTAAATAAAATAAAGACTGTAAACACAATGAAATCTTCAGACCCATAAAACATTTAAAGAGATTACACTGTAACTTTCAGAACTTAAAACTTTTTAGGACATGTGTAAATGGTTATGCTATCCTTCAGTGGACAGGAACAACTTTCTAAATGCTTTTTACTGTCTAAAGCAGTGCCACAGCTTTAAACTCAGCCACAATATAGCAGCAAGCAGGCCTGGAAGGCTTAGGGGCAAGGATTATTGCTTAATATCTACACTACCCAGGCACAAATAATGAAACGCCACCTGACATTTGTGCTCAGAATTTTAACACCACTAGAACAGCAATGGGCAGCAACGGAGATGCCATACAGTGGTGCCATACAGTTGTGTAATATTTCAGTCAGGTTTCTGTGTTCCTGTGAAGCCGATGTACTGAAAATCATGTACAGGAAGACACAGCATGTGTATACATTTCACCGTTTATTATTTTTGTAGATTGTATAATATGCAGGTAAAAGGAAAAAAACTATTTATAATCTTAAAAAAAAAAAAAAAAACATGCCAGAAGTAATACTGCTGAACTCAACAGCAGATTTATGACACATCTGAGAGTGGAATTGTAGTCGTTTTCTGACCTATACATTGCTTGATTACTGCAAAATGTACATGACTCGGTAACTCCCAGGAGCCAGTAGAACAACATGCAAAAAAAAAAAACAGACATCTAGACTGGGAAGCCTGGATACGGATTACTGGAATGTGTCTATCTGTGCATCTATACCAGACAAAACTGGGCAGTGCAATGCAAGTCCAATGTCATTTATCTACAACCTATGCTGGTGTCATTATTATCCAAAAAACTGGGCTTCTGCATCTTCATAGAATAAAGGCCTCATTCACACTGGCACTCCTTCACTTGGCTGTTTAAACACTTAGTTTAAACTTAGTTTAAATATTGCTGTTTGTGACCCTGTTAGGGAGAGTCCCGCTCTCTATTAGTCCAGTTTACTGTCATCTCTGACAGTGGTCAGCAGAACAGGAATAGAGGGGAAATCTTACAGTGGGATCACTAGTTCTGAAGACCATTGTGACTACCAGGGTTTTTCTTCACTTAGGAGAGATTTCGTCTCATTTACTGTTATCGCTAGGAACTTGGGGGAAAATACCCTACTCTATCCAAAATGAAAAATAAAACAGTTTTGCTTTTTAGCTCTACTTTCATAGTGAAAGAAAATTCCAGATATTGGGCTGTCACCAGAAACAGGAAGGTAAATCTTCCAACTAGGACACTAGTTCTGGTAACAACCAGGGATTCCCTCACATTGATTTAGCTATAAGACAAGAAGTGAAGAAAATTGCCAAGGAGACGATGGCAAAAAAAAAGACACGTGACGTGATAACCCTCCTTTACTCTATCCAAAATGGGGGAAAAAAGTTTTGCCTATAGTTCTACTTTAATTTCATACTTCTGTGGGATTTCAATGTCTTGTAAACAATCCCCTAATTTGCAAGACATGACCTAGAATAGCCAGACATATCTAATCAGTAGGACCAGTTTTTTTTTTTTTTTATTATATTCAGCTAACTAAAAAAACAAAAAAAAAAAAAAAAAAAAACACACAACAGTTGTTTCCCATGTTTGTATACCATATATACTCGAGTATAAGCGGAGTTTTTCAGCACATTTTTGTGTGCTGAAAATGCCCCCCCTCGGCTTATACTCGAGTCAAGCACAGAGAATGACATTTCCCGACCCGACTTTGGGGCCCCATATCTCGGGGCCACTTGGTGATATGAACACCAAATTGGATAAGGGGCATTTAGGAACCCTTAACTACCAAGTTTGAAGTTTGGGGGACCTATATGGCTGCAAATGGGCACAGTGAGGCTGCAAATGGGCATTGTTGACCCTCTTTTCCACTTACAGTAGCTGCACATTTCTCACCCTAGGCTTATACTTGAGTCAATAGGTTTTCCCAGTTTTTTGTGGTAAAATTAGATGCCTCGGCTTATACTCAAGTATATATGGTAATTGTCTGTGGAGGTCCACTTTAAGCTCAGCAAAATTTTAAATTTTCCAAAATAAAGCCCTAGCTGGTGAAATAAGTAAACATCATCTCATTCTTATGTTTCTAGGTTTTAAATGGTGTTAGTGGAAAAGTGGAAAGGGCAGTCTGTAACCTGTGACTACACATAGCATTGTGTGACACATGCCTCCTGTAGATGGTAATTTACTCTGCGAGTATGCACTTATAGAAAACGACAGATGTTCAGAGTGGCACTGGGAACCGGCAACCAAGCCATGCACGTTTTGTGTAATGAAAAAAAAAAAAAAAAGAAGCAACGCTTGAAACTTCTAATTATAGACTCTCGTTAGCTCACCCTCAGACTAATGAGACAGTGACAAATATACACAAGATGACCCACCCACAGGTATGTTAACCTCTTCCTTACTTAGATGTTGCATATTCCTTTTCAGCCTACTTTTAGTTAGGGAGAGTAGACTAAAACATTTATTAGGCTATTATACATATTTCATTGCTTGCTGTGAAAAATAACTTAAAACAAAGAAACAGGAGTTAAAAAGTATCCAAAGTAAACAGATATTGGCTTATTTTCCTAATTGCATAAAACAAATTGACTGGATGCAATGAGCAACACCCCAATGTGTATTTAATGAATTATACATGAAACTAAACCTTTTCTCATTTAGTAAAAACAAGGGTGATTAAAATAGTTGTTTTAATTTTTTTTGTCAAGGACATTTTATTCAAGGGTTCTTACTCAAGAGGAGCATATGTTTTCTCATGACTGTATGGAGACCCATTAATATAGTAGTCTGTGAATTGTATTGCCAGCTTGCCAAAGCCAAATATGTTTGAAAGAAAGCTGGCTCATTCACTAAGGTAAGGAGAAATGAGCAAAGAGCCAGAGCCAAAAACCACCAGAGATCACTTTTACTGGTTTGAATAGATGGTTCAATTACTAAGCTATTACATTATGATTGTCATTTTGATCTCTTACTCTCGCTGCTGAAAAGTTCGATTGGGAAGGCAATCCTCATTCTTTGGAAAACTGAGCCAACTTAAATCTGAATGGTTGTTAACTTTGCAGGGCACTTCTAAAAACCCTGTTATAGAACCGTTTAGCTGTACGTGTTTAAAATTATACAATAAATAATTCATAACATTAAAAAAAAAAAAAAACTAAAAAAGTAGTATTTGCAAAACAAATGTGTTTTGTAAAAAGTGCTGGTGCTTATTTTTAAATTTCTTGACATTTTTAAAACAAGCTTACAACTATGAAGAATACAGAAGCCTTAAAGAAAATCATGAAGGGATTACAATTTTGCCCAGCAGTACACACTTTTACATTTGACATTTGCAGAGTGCTTGGCAGAGGTTAAAAGACTGCAATGTAAATAATCCCTAAGGTTTGACACATTATAAATGGATGGTACAATCTCTTTACTATCTCCTTTACATTTACCAAGAACTATGCAGTGATACAGCCTACATTTCAATGCATTCCATCAGATTGGCCCCAACACTACAGGCAATTTTACAATCAGACTGTATAGAGTATGATCAGCTTAACAGATCACGTTTAATCATTTTTAGGCCCCCTTAAGACCTGCATAATGCAGTAATGTACAGAAGAATGCAAGTTTTACCAAAATGTATGGCGAGGTGTGCACTGTGTAGGGGGTTCTATTCACTTATACTAGAAACATCGCATCCCACTGTGACCTCAATGACTGCTAAAACAGACACCTGCCTGCATGTTAAGGCCTCATTTATATGGGTGTACGCAAGTGCATACCCGTTTCATAGGATGTACTGGTGTTCAGTGCATTTGCATGCAAGAAGTCCCATTCATGTCAACTGGGATGCAGCGGCTGTTCAGACACAGCCATTGTGTCGTAACGGACATAAATTTAAAGTGGTAATAAACTCTCTTCTGTAAAAACCAACTGACAGGCAGGGTTTTTTTTAACAGAAGAGATCATAGAGCAGGGGTCCTCAAACGTTTTAAACAAGGGGCCAGTTCACTGTGCGTCGGGCTCAGAACGCAGGGATCAGGAGGGCGTCGGGCTCAGAACGCAGGGATCAGGAGGGCGTCGGGCTCAGAACGCAGGGATCAGGAGGGCGTCGGGCTCAGAACGCAGGGATCAGGAGGGCGTCGGGCTCAGAACGCAGGGATCAGGAGGGCGTCGGGCTCAGAACGCAGGGATCAGGAGGGAGCAGAAAGCAGCACAGTTCTGTACAGAGGCCAGGAGCGGGAGCTTACAGTGTGACTTTCCATATTAGCTTGCTGGCGATTGGTTGTTTAGGACCGCCCTGTGTCCTAGCAACCAATCATCTGTGCTTTAACCTCAAAAGGTAATTTTGGCAGCTCCTCCTCCTGCCCTCCATCCTGAGCTAAGCTGCCTTCTGCTCCTCATTGAGGAGATATTGACAGCAGTGGGAGATAATGGCTCCTGCTGCTGTGTCAGCCAATGAGGAGAAAGAGAGACCTGGGACAGCCAAGGCTCCTGTGCACATCGCTGGATCAAGAGGGGGCAGCAACACACAGGTTTTTTAACTTCACGCTGAAAATGCATGAAGGTAAAAAATCTTTAGCCTTTACAACCCCTTTAAAGAGGAAGTAAACCCTCTTTTACAACTTTAGCTTACAGGTAAGCCTATATTAAGGCTTACCTGTAGCTAACAGGGATATCACCTAAACCTGCACGGTTTAGGAGATATACCTGTATTTGCATGTGCCGACGTCATGCGGCACATGCGCACTAGCGACAACTGAAGCAACGGCGCTATATGCCGATGCTTCAGTTGTTATATGCCGCTCTTGTGCGCATGACGTCATCGCGGCTCCGGCAAATCACAGCGCCGGAGCCGCGATACCCGGAAGTCACTCCGGGAGAAGATGTCGGAGGGGGAGAAGAGGACCGATGCCGAGGCTTCGATCTCAGGTAAGTGATGCAAAATTAGCTAGTATGCTTTGCATACTAGCTAATTATGCCTTTGTCTTGCAGGTTTTTTATTTGTTTTCCTTTTTGTTAAGAGGGTTTACTTCCTCTTTAAGATGGGTATACATTTACCCAAAAATTTCAGTCCCTGTATACTTCCGTCTGGTCAACAGAAGCTAGTCAAATGGTCGTGCTGGAAAATTGGCATTTACCCACTGCCGGACCGCCTTACGCACAATTACTGCGGCAAGGCGGCCCGGCTACATGAAACGATGTACCCGGTATGTGGCTTCATGCAGTAGCCTCTTGGGGACGATAAGCGCTGATTGGACAGAGGGGGAGCCAATCAGCAGGTCCGGCAGACACTGTCTGCCGGCCACGCGTTATTGTTCCCTAGTGTTCTGACAGGGGATAAACACAGACATCTTGTTTTCCTGCCAAGCAGGAACACAGATCTTTGTTTTCCCAGTCACAGCAATCCCCGCACAGTTAGTAAGCACCCCTTAGGGACACGCTTAACCCCTTTGATCGCCCCTGGTGTTAACCTCTTCCCTGCTAGTGTCATTAGTACAGTAACAGTGCATATTTTTAGCACTGATCACTGCATTTGTGTCACTGGTCCCCAAAAGTGTGTCAAAAGTGTCAGTTAGGTGTTCGATTTGTCCGCCACAATCCCGCTAAAAATTGCTGATTGCCGACATTACTAGTTAAAAAAAAAATCCATAAAAATATTCCATCATTTGTAGACCGCTATAACTTTTGTGCAAACCCATTAATATATGCTTATTGGGATTTTCTTTGTCAATGACTGCAGCGCTGATCAGTGTATTCTGACAGGGGGAGTCCCCGCTGTTAAAATACGAAGACTCAGCCGGAGAGATCCCTATCTTCAATATCGCGTGTGTTAATGTGGGGATGTGAGGGTTTATTTTTGCTCAACCTGCTGGTTGGGGGGAGGGGAAACAAGAACACAGTTTGTATACCCTGCTTTACAAGTATACATATAAAATACTGCCAATTTAGACAGGAGCCAAAACATTTACCAGCATGTGTTTGGATTGTGGGAGGAAACCAATGCAGGTACAGGAAGAACATGCAAACTCCATGCAGGCAATGTCCTGCTCAGAATTTAAACAGAGGACCCCAGTGCTGCAAGTCAGAAGTCTCAGTCAATAAGCTACTGTAAAGAGTAACAAACCAATCCCTTGTACATTACACAATGGCCATCATTTTTCACTAAAATGATTTAAAGGCCAAACTACACACAAAACGAGAAATGTATTTAGAACTCTGCTAAGGAAAAAAAAGACTGCAGGATCAGTACGTCCTTACAAGTTAGAAAACAGAGATGAGAACACTAAACTGTTGGTTTAAAACAAAGTTACCCCTCGTGCCCAGTTACCAGGGTGCATACTTAGTATTGATTAATCATTAACAACAAATGAAAAGTCATTGTGAAAATAGAGCACCCAGCGTTGGCTTACTACAAAATACAATTCTTTATCTGAATGAACAGAATACAAAGTGTGACATGTATGCACAGTAGATTTCCGACTGGCTGAATAGCAATGCAGCTGAAAAGCATTCTTATTCAGCTCACACTCCACTTCTGACATCCAGAAATCTTGTTGCCCTATTTGTTGTGTTGATGTAGAGTTAATAATTTCATATTTGTAAAGACTTGAGCCTCTCTCTGCAACATTCTAGTGACAGTCACAACATGCTGTAGGAGCAACGGTACGCATTCAGTGAAAATATGAGCAATATAGGTGGAAACATGAGAGACCGCTTTATTTGGCAGGGCTAAAAATAGCTGAACAAATGGCAAAGCAGTGTTGGGGCTCGGCAGGATGAACAATCAATAAGCAGAAAGCATGATAGGAGCTCCCAGAGCTCTTGGATCGACAATCGACAGCTGAGAGACTATTTTTTGCTATGGTTGACTAAATATGGTCAGGGAAGAGAGAGGCACTAGAGGGAACGTTTGCCTGGGATTGCATGTTTCAAATGCTTAGCTGCCTATAAAGCTCTAACAGTTTAGCTTGTGCCCTTTGAGTGGGGGGATATGGCTCATCTCTATAGTTGCAAGTGGGAGTCCTGACCTCGCTAACTGGCTTTACTGACCCCCAAGGAGAAGTCGCTTGCAACTGATTTGTTTGCAGTTCAATCCGGGGACTTCAACAAAAGAAATCAACTAAGATGCGCTGTTAAACGAAGGGAAGACCTAAAACTAACTTTTTTTTCTTTTTTGCAAAGGAAGTTTTACACTTCATTGAATTTTTTTCTTCAAGCATGGGAAAACCATACTAACCCCTTGATGCTTTTATATGTTTGGTGTCTTGGCAAACCACTTGTGGCATAAAACGCTCTGCATTAATCAGGTGCACTGCTTCAATGAGTTTTCCAACTTATACATGCTCTTGAGTTTAAAGTGCCAATGGAAGGTGAGTTACTGTGTGCTTCCCCTCCTTTGGTTAATGGGTTACTAAAACAGTAGGTGAACATTTAAGACTTGACCTTGCCAATGCTTAGTTTATTATAATATGTACATATTTGACAATATCCACATAGGTCCAAAAGCCCTGTCTATGCTTTCTATTGTCCTAAATTGTATTATAGTGACCAGGATAGCAAAGGGTTACTAACATTATGTTGCATGCATGACTGCTAAAAATGTAAAATGACTTACAATATCGTAATAGCTGAACTGGAAGTTGTAAGTCAGAATATTCTGCACCCAGCTCACGCTGAATTTCTGTACCTTTTAATAATAATAATTAAAAAAAAAAAAAATAATCTATACACAGATACATTCACTGCTGTAATATAGCAGCAAATGAAAACCCATGCAAAAAGTTCATGTAAATAGAAACGTAAGGTGGGTGCTGTGTCTGTGCAGAAGGCAGTCTGAATAGTTTGCTAACTATTTAAATCCTGACTGTGTATGCTGTAATAGTAATGCTGCAATGCTGTTTTTCCTTGTATTACTGTGCTATATCACCAGCTACTCTCTGATTTGCTCTCTATCAGCTGCATGCACTAGCTTTGTCAGGCTCTGCAGGAATTTTACTTTGGCTCATCTTTCCTTTTCTCGGGACACCTAACCCATAGCGCTGTTAATTTCAAGAGCCTTCTGGAAATAGGAGCCTGCTGTCTGCATTTCAAAAACACTAATTCTACGAAACACAAATGAAGTGACAGCTCACCAGCAGTGTGACATCATTCCGGTCATTTCAGTGCTTCTGAGATTACAGAATGCAAGTCAGTGTCTAGGGGAGCATGGCAAGATACAATATTTGCAGTCTTCGGTACACGGAAAAGATTGCTGACTAGCAAGAGGCAGGTGCAGGTGAGTCACACGGCTAATTAATATATATGCCACAAAAGTCTAGTCTTGCATTTGCTGCTGCATGTGACGTTCTGGCCTGACATTAAGAATGCACAGCGTTTTCTACTGTGGTCGAGCAAGGTAGTGTGTTGTACTTGTTAATATATTTAACATAACTTTATGTAACTGGACTGGGAGAGCTAAATCATGTAAAAGTACTTTTTATAATTTGTATCTCTTAAAGTACTTGCACTTCTGCATGTTCTTGTTTTCCAAGTTCTAAGTGATGGATTTTATAATGTGATGAGATTGTTGTCTTATAAGTAAACTATATAGAAGTAACAAAGCTAATCAAATTGACATTTTCTTACAGGCCTTTTTTTACAACAGCAATGCAGTACTATTAGGCCATGTAGCCGTTTGGGTTTCAGATTTAATGACTGTCAAAAAAAAAAAAAAAAAAAAAGTTTCCTTTCCTTTGCAGCTTCTTCCGATGACCTGCCTGTGTAGAGTACATACTTCTTTATGTACCCATATGAACATATAACGCTATGGAATGTAAAGAAGTATGTATTTTCTCCAGGTGCAAACAGCCCTGGGATCTAATGGGCCTCCTTACACTGCAACATTGTGCTTAGAAAAACAGCAAGGTAATTACAATTAGGGGGGCTTTACCATGCATTTATTAAGTCGATCTGTATCCTTTGAACTGTTTTATAGTTGCCGACCTTTGAGTTGCTTTTACAGTTTTTTTGTTCTTTTGGTACAAAACCATGAAAATCAGTCTTTGTTGTAAAGTCATATTTACTTTTCTACACTAAGACGAAAGTTGCATGTGTCTGCATTTCTGTGTGCATGGGTCTACAGATTATATACTGCAGAGAAACATGGCCACACAGGATCAAGTCCCCCAACGCTTATTTTATTTTGATTATTTACTAGTTACACCTGTTATGCATTTTATTAACCAGTTTTAGAAAAGGCCGGTATAGATAAAAAAGGATACATTCACAATAGCCTCATTCAATGCACATATGCTGACATATTCATTATATATTATATTCATAGTGTAGGTGCCAAAGTATGCTTGTTAACCGTTTACATAAAACACTTTGAGCTGAATAGCTAACAGTCCACATTTGTATATCTGGGGGGGAAAGATACACGATTGTAGGTTTGATTCACTCTGCACTACCACAGGCCTCAGTCTGCAATCAGAGAGTTAAACTCAACAAAACAATAGGATTCAGACAACCAAAGCTATAAATGGACATTATGTACCTTTGATGAGACGCAGATGGGCACATCTGACAAAGAATTATTTTGTTAAGCTCAGTGTAAAACAAATTAAACTCCAAGTTTCCCTTAAAAGGTATATAAAGCATTTCCCTTTGCAGGAAAGTGTGCACTTAGAATACAGCTGCTGATATTCCAACTGAAAATAGAATATCACCTTATACTATACTAAAACTCTTACCATTGATTTATTTCTACAATCATTCAACGGTAAAAGAATGACAATGTAATACATTGCTAGACTCTGCATTATAGCATAGCTGGGCTCATTTCAGTAAGCCAGTGCAGACGAGCAAAGTGCAGTAACTAACCAGAAATCCTCCCAAGTGACCTTCCCACTGAAAAATTGAAAGCTGGTTGCTATGGGTTACTGCTATTTGGGCATGATCAAATTTCTAAACACCACCTATTAAATAAACCTAATAGTACACTTAATGATGGCTTAAACACTGAGATGCAAACATCCATTCAACGCAATAAAAATAATGCATAATGTATAAAAATACAGCTAAAGTTTTCTTATTTTTTTTTTTTTTTTTAACCATGAACATGCACTACTAATACATTTAAGTGTACCACCTTGAGATTCCGCTCAGTCAACCAACAGAACCTCTAGCTGAAAGAATATTAAGTCACTCTAGAATGTCAAATCCATCACTTAGATCAGCTGTTCCCTTTTAAACCAAGTACAGTCTGAACTCTGAGCATGTGCTGACACGGTCGTAACTCAAACATTTCAAACGCCTGACTGACATGGGGAACAGATGCTGACATTATCAAATGCTGCAGTGCTTTTTTTTCCATGGCCTTTTCTTGCCCTGATATGGCAAATGCATGAAAGTGGATTGCCATCCAAGAGCACACTTGAGCAGCTGGATCTGTAGAGCAGTTCACATGTAACGGGTATAAATAGCTTCCCATTTTAGTGCTGACTTTATTGCTCAGTTCAGGGAGACACAACACCTGCTACGTTCCTATTAGGCCATGAATGACGAAAGGAGTAGATTTACATTAACACGTATAGCATAGAAATGTTGTATAATAGCAGTGTAAGCTATGTAAGCTATGAAGTAGAAGCAGTATTGGGAGAATTTGAGATTGCTATCCAGTGAAAAAAAAAATGAAAGTGTGAGATGATGCTGTCCAATGACATAATAATCCATACTATGAGAAGAACCTCTTACAATGCTGCATACAACAATCCCTCGTGTGCTTTTGAATACCAAACAAATCCCTGCAGTAAAAGATGCAGCACATTACCAGTTTCTGGATAAGATTCTAATCCTACAAACATCAGTTAAAAGCTCTACATTTACTTTACTGTAATGTTTTCATGCCTGGCTACACAAGAATCCCTTTACACATGAAACACACGAGACACACAATACAAGGAAGAGCAAGGAACTCATTAGTCAAATGTTTAATAGATTTCCAAAGCTGCATGGCATTGTTAGACAGCCAGGTATTAAAATCTATAAATTGTTTAATACTGCTAAAAATGTTCAGGTGTAGTTATTCTCATTAATTCTTTTACAATATTTTGCATATCAATGTAATTACCATGTGGTGCGAGGGATGCCGGAGCGAGTTAGCAGTGTCTGGCTGGCAGTGGAATACAAATTCATGCCTAGATACTGCAGTATGTATACTTGCAGCAAATTGTCTAGTATAGAGCACGGAAAATGCTGTAACTGTCAAACACAAGCTGCTGCCATGTATATATATATTTATTATTATTATTTTTTTCTTATGCACCCTGTGTCAATGCTTTTTCTGATTATGTCTTATTTCCAACTGCCACTTCACTGCAATGCTTTGCTAAAGCTGGTAAAATGGAACCAAATCACCTCTTCAATGGATTTGGTCCCCTTCAACCAGCTGTAGGATTGCATTGAGGACTACACCATCCAGGAGACGCTGGCAATCCAGCAAAATGCTGCAGTGGAATGCTTCTTTAGATGTTACTATAGCATGACAATGTGGCCTCTGTCTTACTGTAAGTGGAATATTCAAATAAAATTTTACTTGTTTGGATAAAAGTCATCAATTGGTCACGTTTCTTTGCATGCAAGTTCCAATACTGAATTTTCCTATTTTTCATTCACCCTAAACAAGTGTTAACATTAGCACAGGCTGGAAACTGGGCAATTTCTAAACTGTATTAATATGCAACATTAATAATTATTTCACAAAGCAGAAAAAAAACTACAAATATCCAATAAAAAGAAAATGCGTACTACAAATAAAAAACAAACACCTCAAAAATAAAACCATAAAAAAAAAAAAAAAAAATGAAATCTCTGGGCTTTACTCTATGCTTGTTTTCTAAATGATAAACTTACCACAGGAGGAAGTTTATAAAATTGGTACATTTAGACAACAGACAAAATATTTGAAAAAAGTCACAATTATTCGCATTGAAACATTGTTACATACCAGTAAGAAAGAACCCTTTGGGTAAACAAAAGAAGCAAGGTAAAAAGCAACTGATCTGTTTTCAGCCTGTGTTAATTAACCTGCTTGTGTGTATTACACGCTATCTGACACGTCAGGGGTTGCTTACCAGGTGGTAGAAGGGCCCCATTTTGATGTGCATGGTACCTTATGCCTTTGTGCACAATATACACATGATAAATTATAAAATAAGATCCATGAAAGGATAGACAGAAATATAGCAAACTACACACACACACACACACACACAATATATATATATATATATATATATATATATATATATAAATATATATATATATTAGTTTAGGCTCATTTCATATTTTTATCAACCCATGTTATATAAGCACCTAAATTAATATCTACAACTAAAACAATGCTGGATATATGAAAGGCACTACCATATTTCTTCTACATTTGTAGAAGAACAAAAAGTATTTCACAAGGACAAAAGCAAAAAATTAAATTCCATGTAAACACAAAACACAACTGCATAGTTCAACAAGAACAATTCAGAAAAATATTATTACATTTCACAATTCCGTTAATCTTGTGGCAGCACCTTTGCTTCAACTATTTTATTGAGCAACAAGCTAATGAGCACAATGAAAGGTGGGCTGCATCCCACAGAAACAGACCACTAATAATTCCACACATTTGCATGATTGCTCACTTCAGGTACTGTATTCTGTCTGGATAGAGATATATATATATATATATATATATATATATATATATATATATACACACATACATATATACACACACACATATATATATATATATACATACATATACACATACGCGCACACACACAAGAAATGCTGCAACACAGACTAGGACTCCCAGTTGGGGTATATATTTAACTTGTCTTTTGAAGGCAAATATAATCTTTTGTTTTTACACATATTGTTTCGTGTATTCTGGACTGTGCAGAAAATGCTGTACAGTCCAGAATACATAAAGTCCGTTAGTAGTGATAACAAAAAAATTCCATGTTTGGTGTGTTTACCACACTGTAAATGTATGCACAAATGATAGGATTCCATCTGTGGAGGTGTGCGTCACACCAATAAATACATAACACCTCATCAAACAGAGCAAGCCAGGATAACCAAACCAGCAGAGGTCAGGTACCTCCAACAGTAGCTGAGGGTGTAAAGACATTTGCAACAAAGCAGAGAATGGCAAAGTATAAAGGTCCACGCACACCGGCCTAAAAACACTGCTTCTACAAGAGTTTTGTGTTTAGCCTGTAGAAGCAGCTCCATGTTATCCTATGTATCATACATGCACATTAGGTTGTTTAGAGTCATATTTTAATTTCAGCATTTAGAGGCAAAAAAAAAAAAAAAAAAAACTCTTCTCGTTTGCATTTTTGAGAGGAGTTTTCTAGCAAAAGAAAACCCCTAAACGATCTGAAACTCCTGTACAAAAACAATCTATATTAAAAAAAAAAAATTCTACTAAAACTGCATTAAGTGGTAACTTAAGTTTATAATTTTAAAATCCCAGTGTGCATGGACCTGTAAAGTGTTCTATGAAAACATCAGGATAGCCAACTAAACCAATCAAATCATTGATAAGAATACAGACGATAACAACCAACGAAAGGAAACTAAACATCCAGCACATAAACAGATTTCAGTTTAGCCTTTTTTTTTTCTTCGGCGTGTTTGTCAGTCATTTACAAATTCCCAATGAACCGAAATATTTCCCCTATAATGCTGCCTACTATAAAAACATTATACAGTATGTCACTCTAAAACCAGATCTGTATTTAATGCAGGCAGACTTCTCTGATAAAACTGGCAATACACAGGTGGAATTTAATTTAGAAAAATTACACTTATAAACACTTATTCAATTTTCTAATAGTTAATGGGGTCAAATTGACAATCGTTTTTGACCACTGTGGCAAAAAAAAAAAAAATCGAGAGCAGGATGGAATTTTTTTCTGGAATGAACGAATTTCTAACCGTTTGTGGATTTCATTTTGGAAATTTAAATCATTCCAAAATGAAATTTCAAAAGCAAACAAAATGTTCCAATGATATTTATCAAGCATTATAAAATGTATTGACAAGATGTTTTGTACGAACGTTGGTACGAACATCTACCAGTGTGTATGGACAGCTTTGGTCTTTCTTAGTCTTAGTATACTAAAAGTGCAAATACAGTAATATCCAATACCAGTTCAGACCGTATTTGTAATTTTCAATCGATTCAATGCAATTAAAGTACTGTTTTATTAGTATGTGTCACGTATCTAAATTCACCAGAACTAATAACCCTTTGGCATGAAAAAAGTTCCTGTCTCAGTGGGTGGGCCAAACAGAGCCCACTAATGCAAGTATGGCAAATCAACAGAAACAATCGTTTTTGCTAAAAGACTTTTCAACACATTGAAAAACTTTTTTGCATCCATTAACCAATCCTGCACTTTCACTGAAAAAAAAAACGTTTTCCACTCTAATAATACCCCTCAGTCGAACAGCAGAGAAGACTGTGGCAGGTTTTGGCAGATAAGTAGAGGACAAACATATGTCTCACCAATTGTTGTTCTTTAACAGGGGCCTTAATTACAGAAGGTGCCCCATACACAAACCGATCTTCATACAGGATGTCTGGCAATGCTTGGAATGATCAGGTCATGTGGGGGGTTGACAAAGCAGTAACAGTAGTCCCTCATAGTGAAGTCAGAAACTGGCAGATGCATCAATGCCAGTTGCTCTAAGTGAGATATCTGACCATTCTAGACTGTCATTCTCTTAACTGGTAAGATCTCAGCAGTTCTTCAGCATGAATACACTTGACAGACATTCACAAGAATAGCCACCCCCATCAAATCATTCTCTGCAGCCATTACCTTTTGTACCACCACCCCGTCCCTTTAGAATGTAATCTCTACGACCCAGGCCCTCCTGTACCTGTTGTATTGAACTGTACTGTAATTGTGTTGTCCCCCCCTATACATTGTAAAGCGCTGCGTAAACTGTTGGCACTATATAAATCGTGTATAATAATAATAACTGAAAGGTGGTGTATGTGTGCACAAAAATTGTGAGTTAAAACCCCAGATATCTGTAACCGAACCAGGGAACACTAACCAGCCAGGTGGCTATGCATTTTGTTGGATTCTCCAAAGTAGGCAAAATGGCTTTACAGGAGTAAATATACTGTTTCTGACAGTTCTAGTTTCCACCATCGAAGTGTGTTGGGAAAAAGTTTTGCACACAAAGTGTTGCTTTGAATTGCATTTAGTCATCCAAATTACCAGAATGGGGGCTTAAAAAACACAACAGGCAGAAAAAAAAACATTACTGCCCCCAGTGAGGGCAACCCATGGAGGTTCCAGTTTTATTTTGGGTTGTGCAGTTCCCAGGATGCTTGTCATGTTGTCTACATATAGCACTTATTTAATCAGCTTTTGGGTCAGTAAATGGCAAGAGTGTAAGCAAGCTTCATTATAGGCTCCTACCTCTTGCTATTTGGTGGAAACGGTTCTGCTCCATTCACTTACTCACATACACTGTGTGCCAAGTGTAAGTTTCTGTCTACTATAGTCATATTCAGTACTTACGACACAGTGAAGTACTATTCAGACAACCTCTTAGGGCAGGGGGGGAGAGGAAATAACACTGGAGGTTCCCCTTCCAGTGCACACTCCAAGTCATGGTGATACCAAAAACATCAGAATTCTTACTATATTACTGCAGTGCCATTAGTAAAGCCCACAGGAAAACATGTTCCACATTGGGTGCTAGATTAAGTGCCAGATATGTCAAAGGCTGCAAAGCAACAATGCAAATAAGGCACACTGACTGGGGGTAAGGGTTGTAACAAATTAGTAAAAACGATTGACGATAGGATTCATTCACGCAGCCTTAAAACATATTTCTTTTAATTAACCGCTTCCCGACCGCCTCCTGCACATTTACGTCGGCAAAATGGCACAGCTGAGCAAAAGCACGTACAGGTACGTCCCCTTTAATTGCCCAGCCGTGGGGTCGCTCGCGACCCGGTCAGGAGCTCCATGACCGCGGGACCAGCGGACCCGATCGTCGCTGGTGTCCCGCGATCGGGTCACAGAGCTGAAGAACGGGGAGAGGTCTGTGTAAACAAACCTCTCCCCGCGCTTCCTACACTGTTACTGATCGGCTGTTCCCCGTCATCGGGAAAGCCGATCAGTGACGTCAGACGTCAGCCACGCCCCCTACTGTAAAAAAAAAAAAAAAAACACACACACACACACACACACGCCACACTAACTGCTCCCCGCCCCCTAGTGGTTAACTCCTTCACTGCCATGTACATAGGAATAAGTGCATTTAAATAGCACTGATTTCTGTATAAATGACAATGGTCCCAAAAATGTGTCAAAAATGTCCGATGTGTCCGCCATAATGTCGCAGTCACAATAAATATCGCTGATCGCCGCCATTACTAGTAAAAAAAAAAAATAAATAAAAAGGCTATAAAACTATCCCCTATTTTGTAAACACTATAACCTTTGCGCAAACCAATCAATAATAGCTAATTGCGATTTTTTTTTATCAAAAATATGTAGAAGAATACGTATCGGCCTAAACTGAGGAAAAAAAAAAACGTTTTTTTTATATTTTTTTGGGCATATTTATTATAGCGAAAAGTAAAAAATATTGAATTTTTTTCAAAATTGTCGCTCTATTTTTGTTTATAGCGCAAAAAATTAAAACCGCTGGGGCGATCAAATACCAAAAGGCTATTTGTGGGAAAAAAAGGACGCCAATTTTGTTTGGGAGCCACGTTGCACGACCGCGCAATTGTCAGTTAAAGCGACGCAGTGCCGAATCGCAAAAAGGGGCCGGGTCCTTTGGCTGCAAATTGGTCCAGGGCTGAAGTGGTTAACAAGCATTTTGCAGTTATGGATCTGAACCCAGCTTCATTGTTTTCAATGGAGACATTCGAACACCTCCATAAACATGCACTGCATGCATATCTTCTTCTGAGTATATACGTATACAGATATGCCACATGTAGCTATTGTTAAAAAAAAAAAAAAGGATAATTTTAAGCAAGTATTTATCTAATTATATGTGGAAAATTTTGTGCTGGAAAAAACATGCACAAGAAGATCAGTACAATTTTTACACTCATGTGAATGCAACTATAAAATGACATGACTCATTTACTGGAGTTATCCTTTAACCCTTTGGCTGCCAAGACCGGACGTTGTACAGGGGGGTTTACACGCAGCCACCTGGATTGTGTATACAAGTGACAAGACAACTTCTGGCTGTTAGATGCAAGGAGTCTAGGACTGGATTACTTGCACCCCCCCCCCCCCAGCCCCCCCCCCCCTCCCTGCCGCCATATATCAGAGGCTCTGCTTGCCTATCTGAGGGCCCGGGACCAGCATATGCATCCGCTCTTCTCCCCTTTTTATTGCCGACTCAGAAGTGACATGCAAAACATCACTTTGGGGTCCACCTGTCAGTGTCTGCGGGAAAGAATCTAATGCAGTGTGGTCTGTACTGCATTAGAGTCCATGGAGTACTGTTGCTTTGCAGGGTCTTTTAAACCCGGGATGTCTCAATAAAGAGAACCAGTCACCAAAAATGTAAGTTCCACCCAAGCACATAACATTTGAAGCCCCCACCCTCCCGTATATGCATGCATCAGGGGCCCCTACACATGATTGCATTACACATGTCACACGCCTGAGAGCAATATTTCTAGTACCAGACCACCTCCGTAACGCTAAACTGATGACCTATGGGGGGGTTTTAATATGTTACCTATGAAAAATACAGGGTATTGAAGTTTGTCACCATTTCA
This sequence comes from Lithobates sylvaticus, assembly GCA_028564925.1. Classification (NCBI taxonomy): domain Eukaryota; kingdom Metazoa; phylum Chordata; class Amphibia; order Anura; family Ranidae; genus Lithobates; species Lithobates sylvaticus. The sequence goes on from CM053030.1 coordinate 153,834,349, forward strand.
TTGGCATACAGAAATTTGGGTTTGACATGTTGGGTATCTATTTACTTGGTGCAACCTCATCTTTTGGTATAATTTGTTGCGTTTTTGTGCCCCAAAATGAACTTTAGTTTAACTTTTACATCTTTGCAGTAATATTGTGATATATAAAAAATTTGTTCTCTAGGGTATCTGTTTTCAAAAAATATATAATGTTTTGTGGGTCTGTGCAATCTTCAGGCCTAAATTTTTTTTTTTAACAGCTCTGGCAGCAAAAGGGTTCATTTGGCCACATATGCCCCTTAACCACTTGCCTACCAGGCACAAACACCTCCTTCCTGACCAAGCCATTTTTCAGCTTTCAGCGCTGTCGCATTTTGAATGACAATTGCGCGGTCATGCAACGATGTACCCAAATAATTTTTTATCATTATTTTCCCCACAGATAGAGCTTTATTTTGGTGGTATTTGATCACCTCTGCGTTTTTTATTTCTTGCGCTATAAACAAAATAAGAGGGACAAGTTTGAAAAAACGCAATATTTTTTACTTTTTATTATAATAAATATCCAATTTTTTTTTTTTTTTTTTAAACAAATTTTTTCCTCAGTTTAGGCCGATACGTATTCTTCTACATATTTTTGGTAAAAAAAAAAAAAAAAAAAAAAACGCAATAAGCGTCTATTGATTGGTTTGCGCAAAAGTTATAGCGTCTACAAAATAGGGGATAGATTTATAGCATTTTTATTATTATTTTTTTTTACTAGTAATGGCGGCGATCTGCGATTTTTATCGTGACTGCGACATTGCGGCGGACATATCGGACACTTGACACATTTTTGGGACCATTCACATTTATACAGCGATCCGTGCTATAAAAATGCATTGATTACTGTATAAATGTGACTGGCAGGGAAGGGGTTAACACTAGGGGGCGCTGCAGGGGTTAATTATGTTCCCTATATGAGTGATTCTAACTGTGGGGGGAGGGGACTGACTGATCGGTGTCCCTATGTACAAGGGACACACCATCGGTCCCCTCTCCTCTGACAGGACGTGGTTCGGTGTGTTTACACACACCGATCCACGTCCTGCTCAGTTACCGGGCAATCGCGGGTGCCTGGCGGACATCGCGGCCGCCGGGCACGTGCATCGGGTCCCCGGCGACGCGGCGGGCGCGCCCCCTAGTGGCAAAAAAGCAAGCGACGTCATATGACGGCGGCCCGCCACAAGAGCTGCACCGCTCCGCCGTCAATTGACGGCGGGCGGTCAGCAACAGGTTAAATTCACAACCCCCAAATTAAAAAAAAAACTGGAACATGGTGTAAAATCTATATTAAAACATTGCAATGATTTCCAAATCTGATGAACCCATATTTTATTCACAATAGAAAACATAGCAAATGTTTAAACTAAGAAAATGTACCATTATAAAAAAGGAAAAAATTAAATAAGGGACATTTTGAAATTGATGGCAGCAAAAAGGTGGTGTAGGGCGGCACAGTGGTGTAGTGGTTAGCACTCTCACCTAGCAGTAAGAAGGGTCGCTGGTTCGAATCCCAACCACGACACTTCCTGCCTGGAGTTTGCATGTTCTCCCTGTGTCTGCGTGGGTTTCCTCCGGTTTCCTCCCACAATCCAAAGACATGCAGGTAGGTTAATTGGCTTCTGTCCAAAAAAAATTTTGAAATTGATGGCAGCAAAAAGGTCTCAAAAAAGTTGGGACAGGGCAACAAAAAGCTGGCAAAGTGGTACTAACAAGAGCTGGAAAAACATTTTGCAACTACAGTGCCTTTAAAAAGAATTCATACCCCCTTGACATTTTCCTTTATTTTGTTATGTTACAACCAAAAACGTAAATGTATTTTATTGGGATTTTATGTGATAGACCATCACAAAGTGGCACATAATTGTGAAGTGGAAGGAAAACGATAAATGGTTTTCAAGATTTTTTTTACAAATAAATATGTGAAAAGTGTGGCGTGCATCTGTATTCAGCCCCCTTTATTCTGATAGCCCTAACTAAAATCTAGTGGAACCAATTGCCTTCAGACATCACCTAATTAGTAAACAGAGTCTACCTGTGTGTATTTTATCCCCGTATAAATACAGCTGTTCTGCGAAGCCCTCAGGTTTGTTAGAGAACCTTAGACCTGGTTCACATAGGTGCAATGCGGGAACACTGTGAATCCACTGCGGGTTCACGCATCGCACCTGACTTGCAAGGCAGTTCACACTGCCATATGTGAACTGCTGGGAGCGTCAATGCAATGTTACTGACACCCTCATTTCAGTTCGCATATTGCAGTGCGAACTGACAGTTCGGACAGGAATCAAATCTCATGGGTGTAAACACCCATGGGATACGATTCTGGTGCGGACCAAAAAAAGGGTCCTGTGCGAGTTTGGTCCAAATGCGATGCAAATTCAGCCATACTACCTGTATGAAAGAATGAAAAAAAAATATATAAAAAATATATATGTGTTGACAGCGCTACCCCTTGTATTATGTGTTTTTAAAGTGCTTCAAGCAAAATATGCATTTAAATATACCCACAATACATTGATAAGTTTGTATACATTAGTGATAATAGAAGTAATAATAATTAGTAAAAATATTGATTTTAATATTGAAGCACTTTAAAAAACACATAATACAAGGGGTAGCGCAGTCAACACATATATATTTTTTATATTTTTTTTTTCATACTTTTTTACAGGTTTTAATTTTAGTAGAACCTTATTTGACTGCAGCACACCACACAAATTCACACATCTTCACAAATCTGGATGGTTTGATTATATTATTATTTTAATTTGCGCCGGTAGACACTTATTTTAGAATTTATGACTGTATGACTGAAATTGCATCACAGACATCACAAGTGATTTGCACTGCAGTGCGAATCACATGCGATGCACCAGTGTGAACCCAGCCTTTGTGAACAAACAGCATCCGTAAGGCCAAGGAACACACCAGACAGGTCAGGGATAAAGTTATGGAGAAGTTTAAAGCAGGGCTAGGTTATAAAACATATTCCAAGCTTTGAACATCTCAAGGAATTTTTTTTTAAAAGTCAGCAGCTAAAAAAAAAAAAGTAGCTGTTGACTTTTAATAAGTACACTTACCCTCCCAGGGCGCCCGCGATGTCGGCCTCCGAGGCCGACATGTCCCTCGGCGCTCCGGTCCCAGCGCCGCCATCCTCAGTAAGGGAAACAGGCAGTGGAGACTACGGCTTCACTGCCCGTTTCCTACTGCACATGCGCGCGCTGCGCTTTGTGAATGGGACGCGCTGTGTTAGGGAACACACAGTTCCCAGAACACAGTGCGCCCCATTACCCAGAAGACAACGCGGCGGCAGACAGAAAAACAAAGATCACCGCGGAGTAGGAAGGAGGCAGATTAGGAAGACTGCCTAGCAACAGGGATTTCGGATCAGGTAAAAACATTTTTTTTTTTCCCAGAATATTAATGCTTTTTTTTTTTTTAGGGTGGCCCTCCACTTTAACTGGCAGCAGGTCAGTAACATTATTGGGTATAAAAAGGGCACCTCAGAAATAAAGATGGGCAGAGGTTCACCAATCTGTGAAAAGCTGCATCTAAAAATTGTCGAACAATTTCAGAATAATACTTTTTAACCAAAACTTTCAAACACTTTAAATATTTCTTTTGGCATACAGGTTTTGCATGACTAAATAAGGGGTGCTTACTATGATCAGCTTTTGTCTGTGTTGAGTGGTTTGTCTCATCCATGTAAACTGATACATTCTGCTGGAAAGCTTGTGCTTTTGAAAAACAACAGACTTGTTGGCATGATCACCAGACAAAAATAGAAGAAAGAAAGAAAGCCTAAAATGGGAAACTAGTACAACCATCACATCTAAGAATGGGTAGGTGGCAATATAATAAAAGGTTTACTTTTGGGTTTAATACCGCTATCAGCAGGACACTGCTAAACCGTTTACTGCATCTATGACAACAGCATGGCTTCAAGAGCTCAGGTGCTTAACTAGCCTGCCGTCCGGACCTTTCACCAACTGCAAATATTTGGTGCATCTTGAAACAAAAAACATATGACAAAGACGACCCAGGACTGTTGAGCACTTAGAATCCTATATCAGGGATGAATGGGACAACATTCCACTTCCAAAACTCCAGCAACTCTTCTCCCAGACATTTACAGAGTGTTGGTAAAAGAAGAGGGGATGATGCACTGTAGTAAACATGGGCCTGTCCCAACCTTTTTGTGACATGTTACTGCCATCAATTTCAAAATCACCTTATTTTATTTAGAAAAAGCGTACATTTTCTCAGTTTAAACATTTGATATGTTTTCTATTGTGAATAAAATATGTGTTTATGAGATTTGAAATTCATAGCATTCTGTTTTTATGTAGATTTTACACAGCGCCCCAAATCTTTTGGAATTGGGGTTGTACAATGACTGTAATTAGTGTAGTGTGAAGACCTGCCTGATTAGACACAAACAGAATGGACTGTTTAGTTAGGCCCTCGCAATACATGAAGGAGATTGCACAGATTGTAATCTATGTGGTCATCTTTACAGTAGTATTTAAAATTCAATGCCTGAAAAGGCATTTTTGTTGAGAATAGCGAGACAGTTGTATGGTATTCCTAAAGCCTAGAACGCACCATTCATTTTTTTTTTTTCGTTTAACCCATCAGGTTGGACGGCAAAAAACTGACAGCTCCGGTCAGTCGCGGTACTAACAATCCGATGTTAGTACACTGATCCCCCCTGCTGTTCTATTGTGTTCTGAAGGGGGCAGCCCTTTGTCGAAGGGGCATGACCAAAAAGGGTCTGCCGACTGGCTCCCGATCAGCCAATGGCTGACAGCGCAGAGCGAAGTGTTCTGGCGGGGAGCCGCGCCCCTGTCAGAACACAATAGAACAGCAGGGGAGATTGCTGTACTAACATCGGATTGTTAGGACAGCGGCTCTGCCCTGAACTGTCAGTTTATTTTTGTTCAGCCCGCTAGGTTGAATAAAAAATAAAAAACTAGCAGTGTGTACTAAGCTTTAGTTCCCTCAAGATGGGTTTGCATGACCTGGCTGCGTGGAGTACATGAGTGATAAGAGATGATGTGTACTTTTCTATCAGTTTATTATTTAGCTGTAAGGGATATCCAGCTGGGTCATTTACCAGAACTGAGGTGAGAAGAAGGATCATTTTTTTTTTACTTTTTCCCAGAAGGGGGTGGATCATGGCACTGCTTTGTAAACAACAGAAGAGTGTGCCAGGCTCATTTGGGGTGGTTAGATTGTAGATTTTTTGGAGGAGGATTAGTACATGGTACCACCAGGTCAGAAGTGTATAAATTTGTATTAGGAACCTATTGGTAATGAAGACTTGTGTGCAAAGTAAATTGTCCTCTTGGGTCATACAATGGTTAACATATCTTATAGTTGATATCCAATTTCAACAAATGGGCAAATGGGAGCTTATAAATGTGAGAGAGTGAGTGTGTCCAGGGGGTCTGCTCTTTACAGACAACCTTAAAGTGGGTGGTGGGTTAATAAATGTCCAGATACAGATTTTTAGAAAGTTTCTGGAGGTGGAGCTATGCCCATGGGTCTAGGGATGTAGTCAAAGCTCTATAATAGAGCCTGGATCTCCTCCCCTGATATAAAGACAGGCTTACAGTATAGAATCAGAATGTTTTTGTTTTGTGAAAACCCAACAGTTTCGGGACAAAGGGATCTTTTATCAGTGAAGCATAAAGAGATGAGGTCCCTGTGTAGTTTCTAAATAATGACCTTCTATGGTAAACATGACAAACGTGTAAATAAATAAACAGCCTTCCTAAAGAAAGGAGAATGTGTTAGTGTTATATACTCGTTTACATAATGGATGCCACAATTCATGGAATCATTTCAGTACCCTTACCACTAAAAGTGGCTGGCCAATCTATATAGTGTATGACTAATGCATGCAAGATAGACCTTTATGGCCATTTTCACACATTGGTGGACATAACAAGCTTACTTTAAATGATAAATGATGTTAAATACTCAATTTCAATCCGATTTACCAACTTTAGAAACATCATATCAACACAGGCTACTTGTTAAGTGAAACAGCGTAACAACAAAACATGGCAAACTGTCCACAATAAATAAACATATACCAACAAGTTTAGATACCAGGGATCTAAACAGGCAGGTTAAATTAAACAACCTAAGATGCCAAATTGCCTTTAAGAAAAATGTTTGCAATTCTCTGTGCACCCAGCAGGCCCATTCGAAACATTTAAAAAGCAGTTTATGGTAAAATTTTATTAGAAAAATATCAGTACACCTCTACAGAAGATCTACATTTTCTCATGTTTTGTCTCCTTAACCGATTCTTGACAGCCCGCACATATTTACTGCAGCAGGGCGGCCCTCCTCCGCGAATTCAGGTACAGGTACTTGATTTTGTGCAGTGAGTCTGGGGCGTGCGTGTGCTGCCCGCGACCTGCTCCCGCTGTGATTGGACACAGTGGGAGCTAATCAGCGGGTCACCCGCAATCATTCACAGGAGAGGAAGAATGGCTGTCAGCAAGGCAAACAGGGCAAACCGCAGTTCTGTGAGGGAGGAGGATGCAAGAAAAAAGAAACACAGATCTGTGTGTTCTTCCAGTCACAACATTTCCACCACAGTTAGAAAGCACTCCCTAGGAGAACACTTAACCCTTTGATCGCCCCTGATGTTAACCCCCCTCCCTGCCAGTGTCATTAGTACAGTAACAGTGCATATTATTTAGCACTGATCACTGTATCAGTGTCACTGGTCCCCAAAAAGTGTCAGTTAGGTGTCCGATTTGTCTGCCGCAATGTCTCAGTCCTGCTTAAAATCGCTGATCACCGCCCATACTAGTAAAAAAAATATTTAAATAAAAATTCCATAAAAATATCTCCAAATTTGTAGATGCTATAACTTTTGTGCAAACCAATCAATATACACTTATTGGGTTTTTGTTTACCATTATACATAATACATTTTTTATTTTTGGATGTTTTATAGCATAAAGTAGAAAATATTGTTTTCTTTTTAAATTTGTCAGTCTTTTTTTGTTTATAGCGCAAAAAACAAACAAACACAGAGGCGATCAAATAGCACCAAAAGAAAGCTCTATTTGTGGGGGGGGGGGGGGGGGAAAGGACATGAATTTTATTTGTGTACAGCTTTGCAAGACCGCACAATTGTCAGTTAAAGTAACGCAGTGCCGTATCGCAAAAATGGCCTGGTCATTAACGGGGTAAACCTTCCGGGGCTGAAGTGGCTACAAAAAAAAAACTGTTGATCTTGCCAGAAATCATTTGAGTTCATCACATCTTTGTTCTCTCTGCCTGTGAAATCTTGTTGGGTGGCAGGGTGCCCAGCTCTCATCGGTGGACTACAGAACACCTTCCCCCAAGTTATGGAAATGAGAAGGAGGAGTTCTCTAGACCTGGCATTTCCTTTCCTAGAGTGACAACGCTGCTCCTCCTCCTCAGATATAATATGAGTGAATGTTGTCACCCTAGAACAGGAAGTGTGTTCCAGAGGGGATCACCAGATGAAAAAAAGCCAGAATAAGAAAAATAATGCGCTTGGGTTTATATATATTTTAATTATTCACTGCAAGCTATATTATAATTAGTTTAATTGAGTTCACTATATTATAGAAATTCCCATACATAGGGAAAAAGGCAACTTCTGTATTTAAATAAACTGACAAGCTGAAAACTGGGGTCTGTCCATGGGGCCACTGTCTACGTCTGCTGACTTTTACAGTAAGCTCAGGCTCAGGTAGCCATACTGAAATCAACATATGTATGTATGGCCCACCAGTCAGTGTTCAGTACTAGTCTTTAACATACTACGTATAAAAAAAAAGTACAATCAAGACATTACCTGGGATTTCCTCTTAGAGCAGCATGATGAAGGGCATTAAATCCATTGTTATTGGTAATGGTAACATCCGCTCCAGCCTCTAACAACACAGCCAGGATATCATCTCGTTTTTTGCTTATTGCATCATGGAGGGGAGTATCACCTTCAGAGTCCTTCAAACCAGAGAAATTTCAATTACTTTCAGATTAATTACAGCCATCTTAATCAAGAACTAATATACAGGAAAAACACACCATAGATTATATATGAATATTATCTGCTACTTTCAAAATTCACCCTCAGCCCAGGTTCACACTGATGCGGCCCAACTTTTACATGCGATTTGGAGTGCCAGTGCAGTGCGATTTGTGCTTTTCAGATGTTATTCTCACAGGCTACAGAGCTTAAAATCGTACCACCCCGCACTAAACATGCACAGGACCCTCTTTTTGAACTGCACCAGAATCACCCGGCATGTATGTTAACAGCCTTCATAGGAAGCAATGTTTTTTCACTTGGCATGCAAATCTATGCATTTATGAAAGGCATCAGATTTGCATGGCTGTGAACCAGGACTGGAGCTGGCCATACACAAAACAGGAAGATTACCTACTGGAAAATTTTGGTAATTTGGCAACATCCTTAACCACTTGCCGACCGTCTCCTGTGCATATACATCCGCATTTTGAAGATGTATATCTCGGTAACGGCAGCAGCTGCTGCCACAACCAAGTTATCCATCTTTGGAGCCGGCAGTTCTGTTTATGATAATGGTGGTCTCTGCAACGGATTTACCACAAGATCACACTTATCAGCGGCGGGAGAGGGGCCACCCCCCTTCCCGCCACTCTCCGCCGCTTACCAGAGCCGTCGGCAGCGGCGGAGACGATCGGGACCTGTCCGTGGCTGAGTATGGAGACGAGTGAAGCTAAGATGGCCCCCACCCATCTCCATACCATAGCAGGGCGGAAGCGACGTCAAAACCTCACTTCCGCCCATACGTCTTAAAGGGCCATTTTTCTGTTGTCATTTTTTTGAAATGACAAAATTTTTTTTTTTGCATTTAAGTCCAAATACGATATCTGAGGACTTTTTGACCCCAGATCTCATATTTAAGAGGACCTGTCATGCTTTTTTTCTATTACAAGGGATGTTTACATTCCTTGTAATAGGAATAAAAGTGACCCAAATTTTATTTTTTTTTTTTTAAAAAACAGTGTAAAAATAAAATCAAATAAAACAAATGCATTATTTGTTTACATGTCAGGAAATACAGAGCAACACACATACAGCTCAGTACACCGTTCTTACATGTCAGTATACACAGTGTAGCACACATACCGCTCAGTACACAGTCCATTCATACGAGTAAGTGTCTGAGAACTTGTGAATGTGAGAGGAGCAATGCCTCATGGGACATGTAGTCCTGGGCAGGAGACGGAATTGATTTAAAAAGTGATTCTAAAAAAAGGCAGAAGTTTTTTTTTACCTTGCTATAGGGGCACTCTGTACTATACTTTGCGGCTTGTATAGGGGCACTCTGAAGGCAGAATAAGCCAGAAACGCTGGCGGGGGACCCCAGAAGAGGAGAATTGGGCTGCTCTGTGCAAAACTATTGCATAAAGCATGTAGGAAAGACATGCTTGTTGTTCAACGTTTACAATCACTTTAAGGGCTCTGTGCAGGGAAGATCAGCATCTGAACCCAGAGAAGCTGGAGGCTGACTAGAGGTTCATATAAGGTATTACAATTATATTTCATGTAAAAGTTTACCAGAATAGTGCATATTTAAAAAGGATTATATCCATGCAAAAAAGTCTCAGCCTTTAGCATTACTTTAATATAAAAATGTATATTCCCCCCACCATTCATATAGCTTCATGTCTGACTCCTAGTTAAGCAATTCAGTACAGAGCACTGTCCGCTTTCAGCACTGTCGCACTTTGAATGACAATTGAGCTTTCATACAACACTGTACTCTAACTACATTTTTTATAATTTTCTTCCAACAAATAAAGGGTTTATTTAGGATGGTATTTGATCACCTCTGGGGTTATTTTTTGCCAAACAAACTTTTTCTTTGTTTCCGTTATAAAATTTTGTTTTCTCCTTCACTGACGGGCACTGATAAGGCTGCACTAATGGGCACTGATGAGGTGGCAATAATAAGGTGGCACTGATATGTAGAACTGATGGGCGGCACTGGATAGGCAGCACTGATGAGGAGCTACTGACAGGCATTACTGATTGGCATCTGAAGGGCACTGATAGGTGTTACTGATTGGCAGCGGATGGGCACTGATAGGCAGCTCTCATGGTGGCTGCACTGACAATCAATGTGCTGATTGTGACGGAACCCCGTACTCCAGATGTCCACCGTAAATGCTTCCTCTGTCGGAGCCTCCAGAACTCTCCAGGGCAAGCAGAGTTCCACAAACCCCCGACCCAAAGTCACTCCTGTCACACAGATTATCATCGAAGACACCCCTCTGACAGAGAGAGCCGCCGCTCAGCTCTTCCTGTCAGCGAAAACCGAGGAAAGCCGCTTATCGCCACTTCCTGGTTCACGCTGTGATCAGCTGTGATTGGTCACAGCCGATCACGTGTTAAGGAGCCTGTCAGAGGCTCCTTACCACAATTGGAGATGCAGTGTGTCAGAGTGAGGCACGCTGGCATGTTATCCTGAAAGACGTCATGGGGGCCAGCGCTCCTGGCCCCTCTCCCTCCTGCCCCCAGAGCAAGCAGCTTGCTCTGAGGGCACCCAAGCTGGCTCACTCCCAAGCCACTGCTCTGAGTGTCCAGTCACACACAGTCGCAACTCTGCCCCACCCCCTTTCTCTCTCTCCTTATAGGCTTACTGGCTGTGATTGACAGCAGCGGGGAGCCAATGGAAGATTTACTAGAACGGCAGTAAAACCGTATGTCAGGTGACGTTTTTACCATTACTATAAAGGTAGATTAAGATATCTTACTCTTTATGTGTACAGTATTGATCTGCTTCAATTTCCAAGCTTTACAAATAATGAATTTCACACAGGCATTTGAAGTCCACAAATAACTTTGTTTTGCATAGAATGGGAAAGTAATAAAACCTCTGTAAAGGTTTAATTTCTGTCCTGTGTTCCAATTAGAGAGAAGCTGTTTAATCTTAAACTGCTTAAAGGGTTCTTTACTGTCAGAGCAGTAAGGATATGGAATTCTCTTCCACAAACAGTGGTATCAGCAGGGAGCATCGATAGTATCCAAAACTATTAGATGGGAATCTTAATGATCACAACCATAGAGGGTTATACAATTTACTATTGACAAACACACCACAGGTTAAACTGGATGGACTGGTGTCTTTATTCAACCTTACCAACTATGTAACTATGAGAGAGATCCCCTTCACTTCCTATTCTGATGATAAAGGGGTTGATTTACTAAAACTTGAGTGTGCAAAATCTGATGCAGCTGTGTGTGGTAGCCAACCAGATTCTAATTTCAGCTTGATCAATTAAAAAAAAAAAAAAAAAAAGGAACTTGGTTTCTGTGCAGAACTGCACCAGATGTTGCACTCTCCAGTTTTAGTCAAATCCATAGTGTCTCAGGAACAGGATATGATGGGAAAACTCCCCAACAGGTGCAGGGGACGCAAAAGAAAAAAAAAAGTTAAAAAGGGAAGGTTGTTATTGTTGACCATTTCTTGTCACACCAATTCCTCTCATTTCCTGTCCTGGTGTCACATAAATAAAAAGGGGACATTTCAATGAAATCACAATAAAAACCTGAAACAGCTTTTAAACCTTCCCCACTTTAAACTAAAGAAAATTTTGGCTGGAGCTGGCCTTTAATTCCATGCCACACGCTAAATTTATAATTCAAAGTGAACAATCTGCTGTGCACAAAAAAGAAAAAGTTCTGCATAGGATAACTGGTCATGTTCAGAAAATGGACTAAGAAGACACTAGCTTATGTACACCAACATTTGGCTGAACTAGACATGGATACTTTGTTTTCAGCCAAGTGGTTGGGTGGCCTGTTATTATTCTACAAAAACATTTCTTTCTGGATGCAAACAACAAGAGTTTCCAATTTAATGGAATTTTATTTAATACAGCAGCATTCAGACTATGCCATATCTGGAAGCATTGCAACACAAGCCAAACATCTTTTACTTCTGATTTGATCTCAGCTTAAAATAAGCACCATTTCCAAAGGATTAAAGAAAGTAGGTGGTCAGAATTAAGACGGTAAACTGACACAGTAGATAATAGACACCTCTGGGTGCCCACATGACAGATTCCCCTACCCTCCGTTCCAATGAAGCACTGAAAAGCAAACAGTGACCACCCCTCAGGTCACTGGGGCTGGTCCATGTCTTTCTATCTACTGGTCAGTACCGCCTTTAATAATGGAGATGAGTTTTAAGCCACCCATACATGGATTGAAATTCAGCCGGTTCAGCAGGGACCAGCTGACTTCCCATCCATATATTGTATGGACAGGGAGGTTGTACAGAAGTCTATCAGTAGATTGCCCTGTCAGATTTTCCTCACTGGTTATAACCAGCAGCACTGATCAGTGTATTCTGACAGTGGGGACGCCCAACAATCACTGTAGCTGTCTTTGAGGAAACAGGTATTTACTAGCTTACGGATTCCAGCACAGTCTTTCCCCCGCAGCCAGTTATTTGTAGGGATTCCTGAACATCCGTGCCACCATCTTGATTTTGGAAGCTGGCTGTCACTTCCTGAAGTCTCACAGCCGGCTCCCTACTGTGCAGTACTGGCAGACTGGTCCTGCAACTGGGACTGGCAACAGGATGCCAAGAGGCTGCAGGTGAGGGTGGGCAGAGATGAAGAAACAAAAAAAAAAAAAAGAAGGATGGGGGAAAAAAATGCAGTGGATCGCATCAAAACCGTGCAAGCAGAAATGCTTGACACAGAAACTTTACTAAAAGTTGGACTTGGGGCTTAAAAGGGAACCTTCACTGAGAGAAGCATGAATACTACCATTGCTTATTTTTTTTATACTGGCTGCCTTGTTCTGCCAAAAAAGAATTTAATAAAAGTAAGCAGCTACAAATGCTGACTTTTAAAATAAGGACACTTACCTGTCCAGGGCACCCACGATGTCCTCACTCGAACCCGACCCATCCCTTGGCTCCTGGGTAGAGGTGCCCTTCCTTTGCGGTTTCACAGCCTGGTTCTCTACTGTGCATGCCCGAGTCGCGCTGCGCGTCCTGACTGATCCCTCCTATCTTCTGGGACCTGTGCGTCTCCCAGAAGACATCGGGGGGGGAGGGAGATGGAGGAGGGGCTGGACATGGCGAAGATCGCCGGAAGTGGGAGCAAATACCTGTATTAGACGGGACGGGACCCGGATAAGCAGAAGTTCCATTTTTGTGTGGAACTCTGCTTTAAGCTAAGCTTTTGGGATTTAATACTTTGCTAATGCTAACACAAAACAGGTTAAAGAAGACCTAGTACCAGAAAAAAATGTTTGTTAAACCCCCCCAATAATGCTGTCACTTGTCCCCATCTAAATCCGTGCAGGTGCTGCTGATCTGTAGTGTTGGATAGCTACACCGTCCACCCTAGGCTAGAAGGAAGTCCTGGGACTCAACACCACCATGTCCCTAAACAAAATAAGAAGGGGTCTTGCAGGACAAGGCTGCCAGTGCACACACTCAGCTCGTAGAGGTGATGGCTACAAAAAACACCACTTTGTGGTTCAGAGCAGAGAGGGGAAAGTTTATAATTAGTTCATAGACAGGACATAGAATGATCTTTGCAGAGAAGAGGGAACCAGACTCAGATCCCATGGAGTCACAGAGGAATAAATGGGGTCGTTACTTGGGAGACTCCCTGTACAAAGGTCTAAATCAAGGAGGTAAATGGTCTTTCAAACAAGATAAAAATGCTGGTCCAAATCCAGCTGCAGGAAGGACAGGATTCTTGAGACAGAGAAACTTCAGAAGACCCCAAGGCTTTGCCAAGTGAGGCATGCCTTCCAAGTAAAATGATTGAAAGTAGCCTTCCTAGCCATTAGCATCATAGGAAGCACAAATGCAGAGGCCGCCCTCGTCAATCAGGACATGGGCTTCAACAATCATATTTAAGGATAAGTTCACCTTTTGCAACAGGTTACATCTTCAGGGAGCAACTTGTTACAGATGCACCAGCCCCAACTCCCCCATTCTGACAGTTAGCGAGGGATCTTCTCCCCCTCCCCTCTGCTAGCTGTCACAATCTTCAAAACCTGCGGCAGTGCAGGGTTCCACCCACCCGGACACTTCATCCATTCACAGTGTTCAGTAAATGGGAAAGCTACAATGTCTGGCAGCCTTTGCGGCTGTCGGCTTGTTGTTCTCAATTAACTACCACAGTGCTGTTGAGCGCTGCAATAAGTCATTAAAACAGGCCATAGACAGTGCGAATTTCTTTCCTGCAACCACAGGTTGAGTAGACAATCAGCCTGCCTATGGATAGATCAAATCTCTCCTGTTCCCTCTTGAACCTGCTGGCTTTAGCTGCATTTTGTGGACCATTCGGGGCTTCAAAACACCAGAGGAACATCCTCTCGTATTCCAATTCCTTAGGGCCCACCCCCACATATTTGCATATTACAGGAAATTCACTTAGTAGGAAGCAGAATACGGAGCCTTAAGAAACCATGGGTTGGAACCCATTATAATGCCACCTGCTACACACAAGCTAGGGGTGTTGGTTTTCTGATTCATAAGTCTTGTCCCTTTAGATTGCTTAAAATGATTGTAAATGATCCTATAGAAGAACCCATTCAATTTAAAAAAAGAAATGAAAGGCAAAAAACATGTTTGTATAGATCTAAAAAAAAAAAAAAAAAGAAATAATAAAAATAAATAAACACATTATAAATACTCTTTTTTTTCCCTTGGTGATCACATTCCCTCTGTTCTCAGTTGCATAAGAGCTGGGGGAGAAGAAGCAGCAGCACACTGAGCTTGCCAGTGAATGGCTGTGCAGCGGGGGACGTTTCAGGACAAATCTGATCATTGGAGGAAAGCATACAGAGTTTCCAGGAAAGCTGGATAACTGACCATGATGTGCTTCTCCTGCTTAGTGCGGTACATTTTTAGTAGGAAAGCAGGAGGACTAGCAGGATCATCAGGGATTTCACATAAAGGAAGCAATACAAAGACAACAGGATACTTTCTCATAAAAGTACATGGTACTGCAGGGGCAGTTGAGCTGTGGTATAAACAGGAATATAAAGGGTTTCTGCAACAAACTATTTAATCTCAGTCTGGATCTATAGGGTAAATTTGTCATTATACATGCCATTTAAGAAAGCATGGGTTGGACACTATTATAATGCCACCTACTCCACATATGCGAGGGGTGTTGGTGTTCTGACCCATAGGTCTCTTCCCTTTAGAACCCTTTCACACTGGGCGCTTTGCAGGCAAAATAACACTAAAAATAGCGCCTGCAAAGCGCCCTGAAAGAGCCGCTGCTGTCACAGTACATGTTGGCATTCATGGTTACCTCAATGAACTGTAGCTCCCCAGTGCCGGAAGCACTCATGCAGCCCTAGACAACTAAACCTGACAGATTCCCCAATGTTTAGACTGTGGAGACTATCCTGGTACTGGATTTCAGATTCGGGGGTCAAATCACAGCTTAAAGATGCCCTTAAAACATATTGGCTTCTCAACCCTGCATCTGCTCTTCGGAGATCGTTTTAGATGCCTTTAAGCATACACTCTAGGTCAATGCCAAACTCTTATCAGGGGGATCGTAAGCAAAGAGTCTGAACTGGCCCAGACAGAGGCTCAGGCTCAACAACTGGAATCCCTTTTTGCTCAGAACCCAGACCCCAACACATATGACACTCTGATGGTGGCATATAGGGACATTATACTATTACAGACCTCCATTACTAGAAAAAAGATGCTGTATCCAACAAAACATATTTAAACAAGGGGAAAAGAAAGGGAAGCTACTAGTCTGGTTAGCAAAAGAACAAACACCAATTGCCAATATAGCTAGTATACAGATCCTGGAAGGTGTCCTGGTGCTGGACCCTGCCCTTACTAACCAATGGCTTGTGGATTACTATAACACTGTAAACACTTCAAGGGTTAGATACAAAACAGGTGGACCGACTTGCTTCGCTTTCTTGATACGGTAGACCTCTCTATTCTTTTCCATGCGCAATGTAAATTTCTAGATATTCCAATCACAGTGGAGGAAGTACAGCGGGCTATAGTTGTTCTTGAACCTTGAAATACCTCTGAGCCCGATGGCTTAATACCGATAGTATTTGTTTAAACGTATAGAGGAGTTGACACTGCATCTTCAATTGTACTATAATCAAGGCTCTGAAAGATCGGAAATTGCTGCCATCAATGTCAGAAGTAGTAATAGTGGTTATTCCGAGGCCTGGAAAGGACCTAGCTATATGTGCCTCTTATAGCCCCATCTCTCTTTTAAGTGCAGATGTCAAAGTTTTGACTAAAATCCTTGCAAATTGGTTAAGTGACGTGATTCCCACTATGATCAATGATCATCACACTGGCTTCAATCCAGGTAGAGGGAGAGACAAATATTTGTCTCTTTAAACATCTCTGTGGCCAACTCGCTTGGGGGATTCGGAGTGGTTGTGTCCCTTAACACAGGTAAATACTTTTAATTTGGTCGAGTGGGAATGCCTTGGGAGATACTTAATACATTTTATTTTGGACCCAATTTTGTTTCATGGTTGCAAACACTATATAACAGCACCTAAAGCTTGAGTCCAAACCAACAACACATTTTTACAACCCTTTACGCTGCATTGGGGTACACAACAGGAATGCCCACTTTCCCCTGAATTCTTTGCCCTAGTTTTGGAACCCCTTGCCAGCCTGATACAAGCTACAGACTGCATTCGGGATTACTGGTGGGCCCTTGGGTGGAAAAGATATCCATGTATGCAGATAAACGCATCTTCGGGGATACTGCTTCTACTCTATACTCCGCCCTGGAGATTACCGACTCCTTTGGTTACGTTTGGGTTATTAAAATGAATTGAGACAATTCACTGTTCCCACTCGACCTCTCTGCCCCTCTGCGACAGGTCTCTAAATCTAAAGTGATTCTTACCCAAGTTTTTTTAGTATTAAAATAAGAAAAAATTCATACTTACCTGCTCTGTGCAATAGTTTTACACAGAGCAGCCCCTATCCTCTTCGTCTCGGGTCCCCCACCAGTGCTCCTGGTTCCTTTCCCCTGGCAAATGCCCCCACAGCAAGCAGCTTGAGCCTCGCTGTCTGAATCTATTGACACAGACAGCAGGACTCGGCCCCGCCCTCCGCTCCCTCGTCATTGGCTGCGATTGACAGCAACGGGAGCCAATGGCCAAGTTTGGGCGTGTGCGCACCTCTGCCAGTTTATGTTTTGAGGAGAAACAGCAGAGCATAAGCACAAAGCAGTCATCAGGCGACAGAAACGTGTGCAGTAATAACATCTGCGTTGCACACAAAAATTTCCTGGCTTCAAAGAAAACAGCAGGAAAGTTAAGGGGAAAAAGATGACTTCCTAGCTGGGAGAAACAAAGCACAGCTGACAGGAGAAACAGCGCCTAGTTAAAATAAAGAGGAGGGAAGATCCAGCCGAATAGACAATACTAACAAATGTTGTACCATTATGCTGCATATAACAACTGCAGTACATGGTGAATCCCCAGTACATCCAGATGATTTATATACGACATTCCACAGCCCTAGTCCTCATAACTAACAAGGAATCCCCCCCCCCCCCCCCCCGAGACCTAAAATGTGAAGTCAATTAGAAGACAGAGATGGCACCATTGTGAATGCAGGACCACTACAGAGAGAACAACAACAGTATGGAAAGCCCAACAATTTTCTTGCAAGGTCCACTTTAAATCTAGTATAGACGCAGTATATAGTGAAATAAAAATTGCACTACCAATAAAATAGACAATGACATTGTGTTTTGCTCTATTAACTAGCAAAGGCTACTTAAACAATTACAGAATACCCTCTTAGTATGTAGTGAGCAACTGATGAAAAATCGATTTTTACATTTTCAGCTGCCAGGCTGTTCTCCCCTTTCCCTTTATCTGTTCCGTGGACAGACTAACTTACTTAACTAAATCAATTACTCCTCTTCATTTTTGCAAGTTAACATAAAATCACACCTCTTACTGCAGCCAAACCAATAAACCAAGGGCTTATTCACATGCAGCGCTTAACTGCGCATCCCATGCATCCCTCCCATGTTGAGTGTATCCCTGTGCTGGCATCCCATTCATTTCTACTGGGACACGCATCTGCATTTTAATACAACTTGTGGGCAAGTGCCAGTCCCCAAACGCACCCTGTATGTGTTGGGGGATCCGCATCCACACTCACCTCCATGTCATATTAGGACAGAGCGGCTCTGTCTGTCCAGCCACGTCTTAATAGAAATTAATGGGACACTGACCCAGGGATGCATGCAGCCTCTGTGTATCCCATTGCCAGGAAAACACGGGCCTGCAGTAATGTGCACCGTGTGAACAAGCCCTAATGCATAGCATATAATCAAAGCTGTAACAGAGCATAAACAGCAATAGCCTAAAATGCAAATGCCTGAGACAATATATGGTTAGTAAGACTTAGGAATTAGTATTATATAAATGTTAATAAAATAATTTACCTGAAGACTAGGATGACAGCCGAAGTCCAGTAAAGTTTTAACAACTTGCAAGTGGCCTTTATTAACTGCAATGTGTAGTGGCGTCTGTCTGCGCTTGTTACGAGCATTTAGGTCTGAACCACCTCTATGTAGCACTTCAATCACAGAACCTTCATCTCCAAATGCAGCATGATGAACAGCACGGTCTCCATCTTTATCCTACAGAATTTATAGAGGAATTTTAGCATATGCCATGTTACCCAATTCAAAAAAATGGAACTTGCTAAAACAGAGGCAAGAACCTCAATTACATATTATACATTACAAATCTTACTCAGGTGTAGTAAACCACCATAGATTAGTGACAAGAGATTTACAGAAATGTGTAAACACAGATAAGCCACACAAGCATAACATATTAACATGTATGTAAACCCCAAATCTACTATCAAAAGCTGGTATAGTTAAAGGCTCTTTAATTTTTATTTTATTTTTGTTTGGTTTTTTGCTCCGCTTCTTCTCTCTCCCCGTCCCCCCCCCCCTCTCCTCCACGCCCAACACGATCCCCCTGTGCCATCCGGTAGACGGCTGGGTCGATTGAGGACGGGAAGAAGATGGAAGGGCTACGGATGACTTCACTAAATGTTAGAGGGCTTAATATACCAGAGAAGCGTAGGATGTTAATAGATGATCTAAAACGTTTAAAAACAGATGTGGGAATGGTGCAGGAGACACATCTGAAGCTGGGAGCTGCCCCTATTTGCAAAGTAGACATTTCCCCAGCGTATACCATGCTAACGCACAAACTAGAACAAAAGGAGTGGCAATTCTGATCTAAAACCGAGTGGCTTGGTCTCTATTAGAGAAAAGCGCGGATATAGGTGGGAGATTTCTGTTCGTGAAGGGATTCATAGGCAGTATAAAAGTGACCAAAGCTACGATCTATGCACCGAATGCACATCAAGATAGGTTTTTGGAAAAAACCCTGTCAAAATTAATGGACTTCAGAGAGGGTAAATTGATCGTAGGGGGGGACTTTAATGTCCCTCTAGATCCAATAATAGATACCTCTACTGGAACATCTTCAGTACCAAAGGGAACCAGGAGAAATATCAAAAGGAAATTACAGGAATGTCAATTAATAGGACGTGTGGCGGGCACTCCACGAAGAGGAGAAGGATTTTACCTACTTCTCGAACCCACACCAATTATATTCCCGGATTGATTTTTTTTTATTACCTTTGACATCAGCATATTGTCGTCACAAACAACAGACCCCCCTCCGGATACCTTAAGAGCGCATATCAATTGGGAATTATAACATGGTCTGATCACGCGGTCAACTGGGCATTTATGTTGGGAGTCTTAAGGTATACCGGTATGGGGGACAGATGGATTCGTTGGGTGGCAGGGGTCTATTCCTCCCCCCAAGATAGATTTGATGGGGGTCCCCTCTCGCCTCTACTATTTGCTCTTACGTTGGAGCCGCTGCTCAATAGAATTAGACAGAAAGGGTATACAGGTGGGAAAACAGGAATATAAGGTCTCTGCCTATGCAGATGACCTACTTTTCTCATTAACGAGCCCACAAATTTCATTACCAAACCTGATGAAAGAAGTGGAGAGATACGGAGCTCTGTCTAATTTTAAAATAAATTACAGCAAGTCGGAGGCGATGGGGGTGGCCCTGGAGGAGCCCACGCAAAATAACCTGCAGAGCAACTATAAGTTTAGATGGACAACAACTGCCCTAAAATATTTGGGAATGCAGATATCTCCAAGCCTAACAGATATATTCGAGCTGAATTTCCCACCACTACTCAGAGAGGTAAAGAAACTATTAGAAGGGTGGAATAAAGGTATGCATTCCTGGTTCGGGAGATGTAATATCTTAAAAATGAGCATAGAATGCTGGATAGCCCCACCAGAAGGATATACATTGGCGAGTCTGGATAAATGTGACGAACAGGGGCAGAAAATAATACACCTGACATTGAGATCGTCAAGGTGTATAAAAATGCAGAGCAAGGGAAATCGGATTTGGGGAAACAGTTGTAATTAAACAATTCTGGCAAGGAGTATATAGAATTACCCAACGATTAACGGAGGAAACCTGCCAGAATGGGGAATAAGGCAAATATCTACAGCTTATTTTTTTTTTTCTTTTCATTCCACTTTCCCTAGACTGAACAAGCAAGCATTCTGTCCTTGCAGTGCAGACAGGTCCCCCCCCCCCCCCAATATTTTGCTGTTTGGACAAATAGGCAAAAGCATATTAGTCTGCAGTGCACACTCCTTATGTTGGCAGGAGGCATGTACAGGGCTGATAGGCAGCTCAACAGCTAACTGAAGGTATTTCAGAAGTTTAGAGACTCATTCACAAATACGTCAGTTTTGTCATCCCTCTCAATAGTGATTCCCAGTGGATCTCTTTGCAGAAGCGTTTGACAGGCAGTGCGTCCTCACCACACGATTTAAATGCAGCCCCACACGCCGTAATGACATGCACTGCATGTAGTTGCAGGATGACCCCATATACTTGCATGGGTCACGTCACGTCACAGTAATATCTGCCAAAAGCAAAATGCTGTTTTGTTTTTTGTTTTTTATGTATATTTTAGTCGAGAAGGCATTTAACAGCCTCAAGGGCTACAACATTTGGCCGAAGAGAAAAACTTAAAGGGACAATATTCAGTTTGAAAAAAAAAATAAAAAGGTTTAAAAGTAAAACTAGTAGAACAGGGTCTAGAATGGAGTCACAGTGAACACCAGGATGGACAGCGGTCGGTTAAAAATGGATAGGTGGAGATGGAAAGGGGGGGTTGCCTTAAGACTCCTTTCATACTGGGGTGCTTTGCAGGCACTACAGAGCTAAAAATAGCGCCTGCAAAGTGCCCTGAAAGAGCCGCTGCTGTGTCTCCAATGTGAAAGCCCCGAGCCCAGGGCTGTCACACTGGAGCGGTGTGCTGGCAGGACGCTAAAAAAAAAGTCCTGCTAGCAGCATCTTTGCAGTGGTGAAGGAGCGGCGTATACACTGCTGCTTCAACACTCCTGCCCATTGAAATCAATGTGGCAGCGTGGCTATACCGCCAGCAAAGCTCTGCAGCATCGCTTTGCAGTGGTTTTAACCCTTTCTTGGCTGCTAGCGGGGGGGCTAAAAGCGCACCGCTAGCGGCCGAATAGCGCCGCAAAATTGGTGGTAAAGTGCGGCTAAAAATATTGGCGTTTTACCACCGACGCACCCACCGCCCCAGTGTGAAGGGGGCCTAACTACCAGGTTTTGCAACGTGCTTTTTAATTTTTGCTGTCACCTTGACGCACAGCATTTGAGCCCTGAGCAACTGCATATTAGCGCACATGCCGTATTAATTCTTAAACCAGGCAAAGACCTCACAGAATCCTCCTCATACCAACAATTGCACTGATAAACGTGGATTTAAAAATTTTACCTAAAAAAGGTATTGGCCACCTGTTTGTCCCAAGTTATTTTGTGAATATGGACCAAACCGGGTTTATGCCCCACGATCTCAATCCCCACACAAATCTCTGAAGGCTCTTTTCTCATCTCCAGATCACCCAAAAAAATTAAAGGGGCAAGGGCTGTAGTCTCTTTAGACTGAAAAGAGGCCTAGTTGACTGGAATTTTATTGGTGGAGGCTACTCTGTTATATGGGTTTTGGGCAAAATTCTAAAGTGTAACTACACTGCATCTGAGCACATCAAAAGCTAAAAAAAAACGCTAGTTACATAGTTAGTCAGGTTGAAAAAAAGACACAAGTCCATCTAGTTCAACCATAAAAAATTTTTGGGCATAGACAGACTCACCTTGTCATTGGAGGGGGAGTGCTAGAAAAAAGGAGATTTCTAAACTGGAGACCAAATGGATCTACACTTTGAAATCATATACTCCAAGGGCTAAACGTTGATTGGGATGTCAATGCTTTTAATGATAATTCTTGAGGTCTTCTACAATATTATCTTTGGATTTACAGGATATATTGTCATCTTGAAACTTTGGTCCCTTTATAGATCTTTAGGGTATTCAGGTATACATATTTTATGTATGAGAGAGTACATAAGTACATAAATATATATATATATATATATATTAGTGTGTGTGTCATTTTTAACTGAGGCTTGGTTTTTACCATTTAACCAGCTCTCTAATGAGGCTTGGTCAATTTGGGATGTCTTATGCTGCATAGGTGAGAGCGAGGATAGGTTATAATTGTTGATGTATACAAGATGATGCATGTCCCCCGGAAGAAGTCCTTTGTGATGAAACGCATAGGGTGGAGCGAAGTGCTTGCGTCATCTTCATTAGCTGGCGAGTTAGATTGCACAATCATTGCAATCTTAACATTGTGAGTTACTTTTTAAGATTCAATAAAACTTTTTAAAAAGCAAACACTATTGGGTTTGTATGTTTTTTCACTTTATGCCTACTGCCGTTTGCAGAAAAGACCTGCAGTTCATAGAGTGCTGCCCATGTCCATTGACAGTTTGGAGAACAATATGTCAACCAGCTTGTTTGAAATTTCTTTTATTAGAAGGCCCCCGTGTTCTGGTAAGAGCACACCCGATTCCCTTTGGCGGTGGTTTTCTTCATAGGAGGTGATGGTTGATTTAATACTATTGGCTATTGGTTTCAAGGCAGAAGTGGGACTTATTCACATTCTGGAAGACTTCCTTATATTTTATGCTTTCACTTAAGGACTATATTTATATTTGAATTTTTCAGTTAAAGTGGTTATAAACCCTTACAGACCACTTTGACCTACAGGTAAGCCTAGATTAAGGCTTACCTGTAGGTCCAATAACGGTTTAGGAGATATTTGCAAACAGACAGGCTCCGCTGTCTATGGCGCATGCGCCGTAGACAGCGGCATGCAGGCGCACTGAGCTTGCCGCTAACGGTGATATGCCGTTAGTGGCGGCTCCCGTGCACATGCGCGGGAGTGACGTCATCGCGGCTCCGGACAGTCACAGTGCCGGAGCCACAATACCCCGAAAGAAGATGGACGCTCATTGGATTAGGGGACAGCAGTGACATTGCTGGCTCCTGCGTCAGGTAAGTGACACATAATGGGCTACTATGCGATGCATAGTAGCCTATTATGCTTTACCTTTGCAGGGAAACAGAGGAAGTAAACCCATCAGGGTTTACTTCCTCTTTAAGGACTTTATTCATGTATTAGCGCAGCACTTTATTAATACAGCTAATACACTCACTCCTTTGGAGGAGGGAGTCCCACAGGGGAGGGAGTCTTCAGGGACAGGGACACAATGTTATGGTTTGCCTCTGCCCTGGATGTGTATAGCACCCTGCTGCTAACACAACACACTACGTGCACAGGTGGGTTCCTAAATGCAGGAACTAATGTCTGAAGCAACACTGCAGGCTAGCCCCGCATCTTCAAAAGGTGGGGGTCTGGGTACAGTCCCGAAGTTCTTGCCGTGGGACATTGATTGGGAAACTGCGCAAGATGACGCTGTGGCCACAGAGCATGGAGGAACGTCAATTGAGGAAAAATAATCAGAGTAGAATCACTTAGCGAGAATACATCCAACACCTAAAGACACTAGCAAAGAACTAAAGATTTCTGGGAGTGGGAGGGGTTATATCTTGGTCATCGCTGTTTCTTTTGCCAGGGTCCAACTGGCAAATCGCACAACATTCTATAATGAGAGGAACCATTTAAAAACCTATAATTTCTTGGTTTTACTAGTACCAACTGAAGATGTTATATAAAAAATAAAATAAAAAATAAAGAAAAACAGTATTTTTGTATTAAATAGTAAAATCCTTTTCTTTGGGTCCATTGAGTGGCACAGCTTGACAGTAAGCAAACCAGTGTTGAACTGCTGCCTATGGAATAAGTGAACACTTGGCACAGAGAGAACTCAAAGCCAGCTGCCTTGAGGCTATAATCCCTCCAACCCCACATCTACTAGGCTGTAGCAAGCAGTCTAAAGCTGGCCTAAATGGATCAAAATGTGGCTGTTCAGCAGGGACCGGACTAGTTTTGATCTATGGATGGCCATGCCTATTCAAGAGGAGTTGATCAAATGATAGACTCCTCTTGAACAAGACTTATTAAATTTTTGTTTAATTAGCCCTAAAAAGGAGGAGTTTCCACTGTCAGAACCCAATAACGCAGTGGGGGAAGATTCTGCCATCCACTTCGCTTCTGTGGATGGTGGAATATGCTATTTTTATCAGTCCGCTGGTTGGAGTCATCTATGGCCAGATAGTCATCTATGGAGTGAATAATCACATATAGTGGGAGAGAGCTGTGTCCCACAAAGTATATCAATAAAATTATTTTACGGTGAATACAAAAATCCTAGGTTTCTCTATTGTTCACTGAGGGGCACAGCTTGATAGTAAGCAACCAAGAGATTCCAAAAGCAGTCCAAACAGAGGGGGGGGGGGGGGGTGTCACCTGTCCAATTTCTTATTGAACTAAGTAGTTAGTATGTCCAAAACCAGTTTCCTTCAATGAAGGCATGTGCCCCAGAATGCCTCCTAACAGTGAGACTAATTCCCCCGGTCCAGATGATATCTTCTGACAAAATATATTGCCAGTTTTCCAACCCTGCATTCTCTCCAACACCGCAGAGAATGCAGGAACATGAAACTCTGCCCAGAACAGATTTTCTACTTTGGTCCCTGTTACAACCCTCCTGGTGCCCCCTTAATAACTGATGTAAGGCACAGCTGTGACATTGTGCAGTTGGACCCGGGGCCAGATGCCTGGTCAGAAGAGTGGCTCAGTAAATTAATAAACAGACCTATTCAGAAATAAACTGCACGCCAATTTGTTGGAATTAGCATATATTGGTTCCTTCGCTAGCTGCCCAACTGTGCATTAGTGCAGACAGTTTTTGTTTAACAAATCATTTGCTGGTAACTTTGCTTGTAAGGGTGTTGAGAGAGACCAACACCACTGAATAGACAGAAGGTCCACTAATCTGACCAAACCAAAAAAAAAAAAAAAAACTGCCCTACGACAATGACAGGAGCAGAAGGCATGACAGGTATCTTGGTTAAAGATGTACCCATATCATCTTGTGCAGAGAGAGACTGGATTTTCCCTATGCAGTGAAAATTTCCCATTGCAAAAGCTCTGGAGTGGAATTGAGCAAATGGGACAACTTTCAAGATGGACACTATGAATCGAAATACTCACATGCAGCTCCGCAGGGAGGAGCAACATAAGGATTGGAGTTGCCCAACCTGATAACGTCAACTTCTGGGGCAGAAAGATTAAAAAGGTATCTAAGAGAAGGACCAAGAAATCCAAGCGATGGGACAGAATCAGAGATAACTTCTCAAAGTTCAGGATCTCTCTGAAGCCCACATCGTAATTGACACATTGGAGTCCAAGGGCAGAGCAGTTCTGCTCTTCCTGCAGCAGGGAATCCGGGGATTCCGATGATAAGAATACTTCTGAGATAAAGAAGACTCAGAACTGGCGTGAGGACCTTTGTGAATACTCTCAGGGCCAAGAGCTTTAAAATCCAGGATGGGACAAATGTCTGTTGGGTTTTGGAACTGTAAACAGGTTTGAGTAAAAAGCTTGATATTTTCGATCAGAGGAACTGGAATAATATCCCTTGGTTCAACAATCCGACATTGCTGATACACAGCAATACGTAAAGAATAAATGAGGAAGACCAGGCAAAAACATTTAGATGCCACCCTCCTGCACCCAGACTATGGAGCTTTCCAAACCTCCACAAAAGCCATCGGGCATCCCCAACCTATCATGTAGCTGCTGGGGGTGGACCTTCATGTGTAGGCAGATTTAACCACAGGTTTTAATCATGTAGTTTGCCAAGAACCCCCTGAGCCTGAGGGTGTGTAAGAAGAATTGCAAGCCAGGAAACTGAAACCTGACATGAAGGAACAGTAGGAACATTTAAATGCAGGATAGGAAGGTGTCACCCTGCGCCATTGATCCTCAAAGTGGAACTAAATGCAAAACGTATTTTGTCATTTTGGATACCATAAGGATAGGTTGTAATCCTTTATCCCCCATTTGTGCCCCATTGAGGAGATTTCCCTTCACTTTCTGTCCCATAGCCATAACAAGAAGTGAGATAAAATTCCTTCAAAGTGAGGGAATTCCTAATTGTCACCAAGCTCACCAGAACTAGTGTCCCCATTGAAAGATTTCCCCTCTATACCTGTTCTGGTGACCATAGAAAATCTGAACATTTCTCTCACTTTCATTGATAATTGTATGCATGACAAATAGAGAGGGTGAAACTTCCTTACAGGGGCACAGGCAGCAATAAAAACCTGACAGGTGTTCGACTATTTCTCTGTTCAAAACCAAAAAAAAAAAAAAAGAAGTTTTGCCTATAGTTATGCTTTCCCCACTTCAGCTGTTAAAGTGTTACTAAATCCACAATAGTAAAATCAGTTTGTACATGCAGTAAAGCGTCTTGCAGCCTCATAGGATAGTCAGAGGAGAATGAAAACTCCCCCTACACAGCGAGCGTCATTGGCTCCCACTGCTGTAAAAGTCAGTGAGCCAATGAGGACAGAGAGGACAGGGCCGAGCCATGGCTCCATGTCTAAATGGACACACATAGAAGTGGGGCGGGTTGGATTGGGTGCCCCTATTGCAAACTGGTTGCTGTGGGGTCCCTTGGCAGGAGGGAGGGGCAAGGAGCGCTGGCGAGGGACCAGAGAAGAGGAGGATCTGGGCTACTCTGTGCAAAGCCACTGCACAGAACAGGTAAGCATGACATATTTGTCATTTTAAAACAACAAAAACAAGACTTTAGTATCACGAAGTCCATGCGTGAAAAGATCCTTGATGCCTCCTTGACTGACGACCACTACCTTCTGGGGTTACTTTTTATTTTTAGGCATTTCTAAACAATCAAATAAGTTGGCCAATCATAT
The DNA here is from genome assembly GCA_028564925.1 of Lithobates sylvaticus. NCBI lineage: Eukaryota > Metazoa > Chordata > Amphibia > Anura > Ranidae > Lithobates > Lithobates sylvaticus. The sequence goes on from CM053030.1 coordinate 153,861,773, forward strand.
CTTAACAGCAGCTAGAAGGGCCATCTCTAGGTGTTGGCTTTCCACTTCTCTCCCATCTCATAGATATTATAACTATGGTTCCATGGCATGGAGCACCTTACCACAACCTTAACAGACACATTAAATTTACTCCATAAAGTGAAGGGATGCCTGGGACCAATCTGAATAATGGTTCTTCATCTCTTTCTAAGCCACTACCCATATAACTGCTTTGACCTTTCACAGTATGATTCAGTCTTATACAATGGATTCTGGTGGGTTGTTTCTAATTAAACACTTTAATTACTTTTTACCAGTTATCCTATATTCGCTGGATAATTTTGATGTTGCTCATGTTATATCGAGCACTTTGAGGGTTACTGACCTTTTTCAGTTTATCGCATGTGAGTATGATGTATATATTTTGGCTATTGCAAGCTGTAACACCTACGTACCCTCTTTTAAGCTATTTGTGTTGCTTGCTTAATTCAAACCATTGACTATTCTTCACTACTGTTTTGTGAAATACAATGGATGTAACATCTTTATTTTTGTGAAATTCAATAAAAAAGGCAATTACAAAAACAAAAAAAATTAGCAAAACACAATTGGGCCTTATTCACATGGGCACAGAGACCCCTAAAACATTGTTAGGTATCCAGAGCTACGTGCAGTCAGCCTATGTTAGTGAAAGGAGATGACTCGACTGTACGGACACACAATCCAAGTTTGACATGTATGCAGGCATTGGTGCCCGATCCTAAATGCACACTGGGTTTGGGGCAGTGCACCAGTTCCTGCGTACCTGTCAAAAATGGGATGCGAGGGTGTCCGCAAAGCAGCTGTGTCTCTAGTCACCAACATAGGCTAGTCATAAACAAATGCCTCATTCAGTCTTTAGAGGCCTCAGCCTCACTTTTTCATCGCATATTTTGCAATATAATTTCACAATTACGAAAAAAACGGTTCTTTTTGAAAAAACTATAACATGATCAAAGCCTTGATTCTTTATCTAAAAAAAAAAAAAAAAAAAAAAGTAAAAATATATCTTTAAAAAACATTACCTCAGCTTCCACATCTACATTATGCTTGAGAAGCAACTTCAAAATGTCAACGTGTCCATTCTGGCTTGCAGCTTGTAAGGCTGTGTGTCCAGCACACTGACCATTTACCTTAGAATGTTGAGAAAAATTTTAAATTAAACATCTGGCCAGCAGGGGTTTACATAAGAGAAAAAGACTGAATTGAAAGTTCCTCACATCAACATCGGGCCTCTTCAGTAAGTCCTCCACTTTGGCGACATCTCCATTTGCAGCAGCTTTCACAAGCTCTTCATTAAGATCGCCAGATTCTTGCGTTTCAAACAATTTTTTTAAAAGTTGGGATAACCTCTCTGTGGAGTCAAAAAGAATAGCAAGACTGGTCTTAGACAGATGCCTCATGGAGAATATAGAGTGAGACATTCCTACAACATCAAATGAATCTCCTCTCTGGGATTCTCTTATGTCTTTCTGACTGATGACAAAACAATAAATCAGAAATTTTCCAAACTACCTTTGCATTAAACCTGAACTCAAGGCTTGTGGAAAAAATAAATTAAAAAAAAAAAAAACAACAGGAGGGAAGAAAAACAAAACACTTTGTTTCAAATCTTAGGCAATCTGTCATTTTAACCGGAGGAAAAAAAAGTAATTAGTACCCCCAAATTCAGCATGTGACAGAGAGCTTTAGATCATTCCAGCAGTGCCCATCTGTACCGTCCATTTGCTGAGAAGCTACTCTACTGTCCATTATTGTACAATCAAAGCTTATAGGGCTGGGGTCAGGGGGCAAGGGACAGTAATGAGACCAGTCACTTACAGGCAGCAGCTTGCACTGTTTCCATTACAGAAAGAGGCCTTGCTGGTGACAATGGATTTAAGGCAAGGAAAATAAGTTACTGAATTTTTGTGCCAATATATAATATATATTATATATATATATATATATATATATATAACAGTAAGTGGATCAGATTCTACAATTTTTTACATTTTAAATTAACATTCCAGAGACTACCTAAAAAGACTAATATTTCACTTAAAGCGGAACTCTGGGAAAAAAAAAAGTTTTTCCCCATGTCCTTGTTGCGGATATATCTTTACCAACTATGCCATCCATCCATCCATCAATGTGCGGGGCTGCACAAATTGACACTAATGGGCACCGATGAGACTGCACTTCTGGGCACTGATGAGGTGGCACAGATGAGACCGCACTGATGGGCACAGATGAGTCCCTACTGATAAGCTGAACTGGTAGGCACAGATGAGACCACACTGATGGGTACAGATGGGTTGCACTAAGGCAGCACTGATGTGGATGCACTGATAAGGCAGCACTGTTATGCTGCACTGATGGGCATTGATAAACAGCACTGATATGCTGTACTGATTGGCATCGATGAGGATGCACTGATATGCTGCACTGGTAAGGCAGCACTGATATGCTGCACTGGTAAGGCAGCACTGATATGCTGCACCTTTGGGCACTGATAAGACTGCAATGATGAGGCTACACTTATGGGCACTGATGAGGCTTAACTGATAAGCAGTGGATACTGTCCACTGCTTTACTGACACCATCCATTGCCAAATATCTGTAGGAGGGGTTTCCCCCATCCCTGCAAAGGATCATTTTTTATTTCACTCTGATGTGTATTATATGTGATGTTACATGTCACAGAGACCGGTAGTATGGTGAAATTGAAGCCTATTGGGATTTCCATACATTAGAAGGTTCCCCCATTATTGTGTTATTGATTAGTTTTTTTTTAGCTTTTAACAATGCCGACATTTACTTGTGCCACATACCGATGTAAAGCAGCATGTCCCAGCTCTCTCTTTCAGTTAAATAGACAAACAGGAAAAAGATCCTGCTCCAGGTGTCTGGGCCACAAAAATCTCCTCATCAGATACGGTTCCTAGCTCAGTATGCAAAGTAGCATGTAGAAAGAACTTCAATCCGGATGGCCGCATTCCAACAATTTATCGCTTAAAAATTGCAACAAAGTGGTAACATCGTGTGAGACATGGGTCTCGGCAAATGTGATGTTGATTTAATCAGAGCCGAGTTGCCATGTGTAACGAGTATCCACTAATTTACTGATTCCTCAATCAATCAAGCCCACCTTGTTTACTCTGTTAATTCATATTGGCATGTGTATATAAATCTTTGTCTTTGCCTAAAGAGTCAGCTATGAGTAAGCACCAGTAGTTACGGTGTGAAACATGTTAGCTGTTGATTCCATTGCTTGCTGTATGGTTTTTAACCAAGAAATTATTGTTGGAGTGCGGCCATCCGGATTGAATTTGTTTCTACACTTTCTGTGTTGCAGCTAGGGATGTTCTGACATAAACCATACAAGCACTGATTGCTGTTAGAAAGACCTCAAAGCTACAGCAGGAGCAAGCATATTTCTAATACTGAATTACAGCAGAGTACAATGTGTATAATATATAATTATGGGCATGCCTCTACAGTTCAGTAATGATTACATAAAGCAAGTAAGGGCAATATGTTTATCTCCTGTTGTGGCTGGGGGGGGGGGGGGGGGGGAGCACAAACATGCTTTGCATTTATAAGGCTGTAACCTATCTATCCTGCTGTGTGTTACTGTGTAGTGTGGCTAGCTGCCTGCAGAATGAGAGGTGTGATTTATGTTGAAGTGGGCGAGTTCACATTTAACATGTACAGGCACCATATTCTCTCCAATTCCCAAAGATTCATGGGGAATGTAGTTTGATTATGGTGTAGAGCAGGGGTGCCCAACCAGAGGCCCGGGGGCCACATGTGGCCCGCGACCTCCTGCTGGGATACAATAGAAAGAATACTGTTATTAAAGGTCAGATTATTACTAAAATGACAGTGTATATATGGGAATACATTTTTGCAGTGGTTACTGGGCTGCTTTCAAACTTACTGGGCAGCTTTCTGAAAGTGCACTACACCTGCAGAATATAATAGAAGTCTATTGCAAACTGCAGGAAAGCCAAAGGTACACTGAGTTGCACATGTGGTGCGGGTAAACCGCAGCGCATCAGTGTGAAAGCCGCCTTGGACCCCTTTCACACGGTCAGTCTGACCAATTGGACCCTCCAATCACCTCTAAGTAGTGGCAGACATAAACCAACTTGTGTTCTACCTCCAATACGATCTGCTAAAAAGTATTGTGGGCTGCGTCCGTGTCCGCTCTGCAAATCCAGAGCGGACACGGACATGCCATCCACCCGCTCCGCTTATTGTGGCCCACGACCCGTTACCAAGTCACTTAAGTGGCCCTCACCCTTCAAAAGGTTGGGCACCCCTGGTGTAGAGAGAGAGAAGAGGATATGATGTAATCACTGTTCTAACAGCCTCTTTGGCAGAATATATGCTGCATTGTTTTGAATTACAGAGAGGACTTCCTGAAGATTCGATTAGACTCTTCAATGGTAAGGAATTTCACAAATTTCACAAATCGTTTAGTGTTTTGTGAAGGGGGGGGGGGGTGTACTAATGGAGGATTTTTTGCCAATCCCGGAGTTCTGCTTTAAAAGAGAAGTTCCACTTGTTTGTAAGCTTATTAAAAGTCAACAGCTACAAAAAGTGTAGCTGCTGACTTCTAACAGACAGACACTCACCTGTCCCACGGTCCAGGGATGCGATCGCCCGAAGCCTTGCTCCACTCCTCTGATCATCGTCTTCTGGGGTCCCCAGACAGCGCTCGCAGCTCCTCCCCGCATCGGTAAAACTCCTAGGAGAAGCGCTCCCCAGTCCAGCATTTGCGTCCAAGGACACAGAATGCAGGACTCGGACCCCCCCCCCCCCCCCCCCCCGGGGCATTGGATTTGATTGACAGCAGCGGGAGCCAATGGCTGCGCTACTATCAATCTATCCAATCAAGAGCTGAGAACCCCGGGCAGAGGGGTAGAGCGCGTCTCTGCCGTGGAAACGAACAAGCTCAGACAGAAGAGGGACTTTAGGGGCATGGGGGGGGGGGGGTTTCTATTGCGGGGTAGGTTTAGTGGGGACTGGGAAGGATTTTTAGAGGGGAGGGACATGGGAGCTTCAGATGCGGTTTTAAAAAATTTTGCCTATGCTCAATAAATTATAAAGGTGGGTAAGCTATTCGGTGTCTACACACTTTTGTTTTTTTGGCTTTTTGGAGTTTAATTTGACTGTCTGTATTCCTTAGACCCCCGCCTCAATGGATGATGTAGAAAAGGTTATTACCAAGGTCCCTCAAAACCACTGAACAGAATGTAGGCACATGCTACAACTTTTGTTTTGGTTTTCCTGCCATTTATACATTTAACAACAAAAAAAGTTAATAGACTTAAAAGGGAAAGTCCACCCTAACACTAAAATCATTACTCTACAGAAATTCACAATCTAAGACTAACCTATCTAGACCTGTAAAGAAGAAATCAGTACATATTTTCTGAAGCCGCTCTGGTCAAACGCTGAGCTGTCAGCGGCGGCTTCACTGTGGAGGTGTGTGCAGGGGAGGCAGGACAGGCAGCAGACAACGGAAGCCCCATAGTAACTCTATGGGTGACCTCACTTTCCATTCATTTCACAGTCGTGGTCGGCTGTCTCATCTGCAGGAGCTTCCACCGCTGGAGACTCTTTGAAGAGCAGCTTCAAAAAAGGTATGTATAATGATTTCTTCTTTACAGGGTTAGATGGGTTAGTTTTAGATTGTGGATGCCTGTAGATGTAGCAATTTTAGTGTTAGGGTGGTCTTCCCCTTTAAAAACAGATAAATGAAACATACCGCCTGTGGCACTATTTATTGCAGATCCCACAGAGGCCACTTTAGAAACAGCAATTGGGTTGTATGTCCAGGAGGTTCCACAAACCTCCACCTTTAGGTCACTGTCTGAATAGATTTGCTGAACTCTTCCAACTTTTCCAAGGGTCTGAATGAAAAAATTTAAACAATTGTTCATATTCAGGTAAAAGTAATAAATGAATCTGTCAGACAATGAAAAATGTCAGGAAGTGAAAATGCAACTGAGAATATGAAAGTAAATATATGAAGACAGAAAAAAATATTTAAAATTACAGTACAAAATAAATAAACAACAACTAATATGTTTTTCTGATGCAAAGTGACCACCTTTCTTCTGGTCAGCCTCTACAACAGATCAAGCTGCTGACTCTTTCGTGTGTACACATAAACACACACACAGCAAGTATATACAGTATCTCACAAAAGTGAGTACACCCTCATATTTTTGTAAATGTTATTATATCTATATCTCATGTGACAACACTGAAGAAATGACACTTTGCTACAATGTAAAGTAGTGAGTGTACAGCTTGTATAACAGTGTAAATTTGCTGTCCCCTCAAAATAACTCAACACACAGCCATTAATGTCTATGTCAGTTTTCAGGGTCTTGGCAATCTTCTTATAGCCTAGGCCATCTTTATGTAGAGCAACAATTCTTTTTTCAGATCTGAGAGTTCCTTGCCATGAGGTGCCATGTTGAACTTCCAGTGACCAGTATGAGAGAGTGAGCGATAACACCAAATTTAACACACCTGCTCCCAATTCACACCGGGGACCTTGTAACACTAAGGAGTCGCGTGACCCTGGGGAGGGAAAATGGCTAATTGGGCCCAATTTGGACATTTTCACTTAGGGGTGTACTCACTTTTGTTGCCAGCGGTTTAGACATTAATGGCTGTGTGTTGAGTTATTTTGAGGGGACAGCAAATTTACACTGTTATACAAGCTGTACACTCGCTACTTTACATTGTAGCAAAGTGTAATTTCTTCAGTGTTGTCACATTAAAAGATATAATAAAATATTTACAAAAATGTGAGGGTGTACTCACTTTTGTGAGATAGTGTATGTGCATAATTATATATACACACACATACACACAGTGGATATAAAAAGTCTACACACTGTTAAAATGTCAGGTTTCTGTGATGTAAAAAAAAAAAAAAAAAAAAAAATATGAGACAAAGATAAATCATTTCAGAACTTTTTCCACCTTTAACCACTTTAAGACCGGGCCTTTTTTACAGACTTGTTGTTTACAAGTTAAAATTCAAAAATGTATTGCTAGAAAATTACTAGAACCCCCAAACACACACACATACATATATACATATCTCACACACACGCATCATTTTTTTTATATAACACCCTAGAGAATAAAATGCGGTTGTTGCAATACTTTGTCACACTGTATTTGCGCAGCGGTCTTACAAGCGTATTTTTTGGGGAAAAAATACACTTTTTTGAATTAAAAAAATAAGGCAACAGTAAAGTTAGCCCATTTTTTTTTTTTTAAATTGTGAAAGATGTTACGCCAAGTAAATTGATACCCAATATGTCACACTTCAAAATTGTGCCCTCTCGTGGAATGGCGACAAACTTATCCTTAAAAAACTCCATAAGTGACATTTAAATAAAAATTCTACAGGTTGCATGTTTTGCGTTACAGAGAAGGTCTAGGGCTAGAATTATTGCTCTCGCGACCGCAGTGATACCTCACATGTGTGGTTTGAACATTGTTTTCATATGCGGGCGCTACTCGCTTCTGCACTTTTTATTTTTACACTGTTCTTTTAACAAAAATAAAATAAAATAATAAAATGTCCCTTTAAGTGATATGGGCGGAAGTGACAATTTGACGTCGCTTCCGCCCTGCAATTGTATGGAACCGGGTGGGGGTCATCTTCCCTTTACTCAGCTCCATACCCAACACAGAAGAGGACGCGATCACCTCTGCCACTGCCGGCAGCTCTGGCAAGTGGAGGAGGGCACCGGAGAGTGGCGGGGGCCTCTCCTGCCGCCCCAGAGAACACTTTTATCTGAAAGCGGACTGCCCGCTGAAGAAGTGGATACCGGGGCTATGCCAGCTTGCTGCTGCCATAACAACGATATTCCACTTCAAAGTACTGCCGTATAATGACGGCGGGCGGGCCGTATGTGGTTAATGTGATCTATAAACTGTAACTCAATTGAAGAACAAACTGAAATCTTTTAGAGAGGGGAAGTAACAATAAAAAAATTAAATAAATAATGTGGTTGCATAAGTGTGCACACCCTCTTATAACTGGCATTGTAGCTGTGTTCAGAATTAAGCAATCACATTCAAACTGATGTTAAATAGGAGTGCCTCTGATTAACCCCAAATAAAAGTTCAGCTGTTCTAGTAGGTCTTTCCTGACATTTTCTTAGTCGCATCCTACAGCAAAAGCCATGGTGCACAGACAGCTTTCAAAGCATCAGAGGGATCTCATTGTTAAAAGGTATCAGTCAGGAGAAGGGTACAAAAGAATTTCCAAGGCATTAGAGATACCATGGAACATAATGAAGACAGTTATCATTAAGTGGAGAAAATATGACACGACAGTGATATTACCAAGAACTGGACGCCCCTCCAAACTTGATGAAAAGACAAGAAGAAAACTGGTCAGGGAGGCTGCCAAGAGGCCTACAGCAACATTAAAGGAGCCGCAGGAATATCTGGCTATTACTGGGTATGTGGTACATGTGACAACAATCTCCCGTATTCTTCATATATCTGGACTATGGGGTAGATTGGCAAGACGGAAGCCTAGTCCTAGGAAGAAAAACATTCAAGCCCGGCTTAAATTTGCAAAAACACATCTTAAGTCTCCCAAAAGCATGTGGGAAAATGTCTTCTGGCCTGATGAAACCAAGGTTGAACTTTTTTGGCTATAATGCCAAAAGATAGGTTTGGAGCAAAAATAACACTGCAAATCACCAAAAAAACACCATACCCACCGTAAAGCATGGTTGTGACAGCATCATGCTTTGGGACTGTTTTTCATCAGCAGGAACAGGGGCCTTAGTCAAGGTAAAAGGGAATGATGACCAGTTCCAAATACCAGCAAATATTGGCACAAACCTTTAGGCTTCTGCTAGAAAGCATTAGAACGACCAAAAACATACATTCAAATCAACAAAGGCATGGCGCTTCACCAGAAGAAAATTCAGGTTTTGGAATGGCCCAGCCAGAGCCCAGACTTGAATCCGATTGAAAATCTGTGGGGTAGTGTGAAGAGGGCTGTGCACATGAGATGCCCTAGCAATCTGACAGATTTGGAATGTTTTTGCAAAGAAGAGTGGGCAAATATTGCCAAGTCAAGATGTGCCATGCTTATAGGCTCATACCCAAAAAGATTGAGTGCTGTAATAAAATCAAAAGGTGCTTCAACAAAGTATTAGGGTAAGGGTGTGCACACTTATGCAACGATATTTTATTTTTACTTCCCTACACCTAAAAGATTTCAGTTTGTTGTTCAACTGAGTTGTACAGTTTATGTCACATTAAAAAAAAGGTGGAAAAAGTTCTGAAATGATTCATCTTTGTCTCAATTTTTTTTACATTACAGAAATATATTCTCTCTCTCTATACAGGGGGTCCCCGAGTTACGAACTCGTTAGGGACTGCCCGCCTGTACGGAAGTCAGAAATGTTCGTAAGTTGGCCGCGCATGCGCAGACCGACAAATACGGAGATTTCCGGACATTTCCGATGTTCCGTCTAATGCCGTTCTGCACATGCGTGGCAAATTACGGACATTTTCCGAGGCTCCGTATGGCGAAAACCAGCAAAAAATGGCGGAGGGTCCCCGCAGCGCCCCGTTCGTAAGTAGGGGTTGTTCGTAGGTCGGGCGTTCGTAAGTCGGGGACCCCCTGTGTGTGTGTGTGTGTGTGTGTGTGTGTGTGTGTGTGTGTGTGTGTGTGTGTGTGTGTGTGTGTGTGTATGTATGTGTGTATGTATGTATGTATGTATGTATGTATGTATGTATGTATGTATGTATGTATGTGTATATATATATATATATATATATATATATATATATATATATATATATATATATATATATATATATATATATATATATATATATATATATATATATATATATATATATATACTGCAGCTAACTATTGTTTTCATAAATCGATTAGTTGGCCGATTATTATGGTGTATAATTTAGTTAATATGTAAAGTTTAAAAAAAAAAAAAAGCAATTTATTCTTAAATATCTATATGCAGTGGTAAGTATAAATAAATATAAACTAACTATATGGTAAGAGAGTAAAATCTCAAGTCCACTCTGAGAATAAACAGACAGAAGAGATACCGTATATACTCGAGTATAAGCCAACCCGAATATAAGCCGAGGCACCTAATTTTACCACAAAAAACTGGGAAAACTTATTGACTTGAGTATAAGCCTAGGGAGAAATGTGCAGCTACTGTAAGTGGAAAAAAGGGTCAACAATGCCCTCACTGTGCCCATTTGCATGCCTCACTGTGCCCATTTGCAGCCATAGGTCCCCCAAACTTCAAACTTGGTAGTTAAAGAGGAAGTAAAGCCTCCTCACAAAAAAAAAAAAAAAAACGGAACCTGCAAGGCAAAGGCATAATGAGCTAGTATGCATAGCATTCTAGCTCATTATGAATAACTTACCTAAGAACAAAGCCCCCGAAGCGGTCCTCATCCACGATCGGTGATGACGTCACTCCCACGTATGCGCACGAAAGCGGCATATTGCTGTGATCTTGGCATGCGCAGTGCGCCTGCGCGCCGCTGTCTACGGCGCATGCGCTGTAGACAGCGATGCCTCTTTTTTAATAAATATCTCCTAAACCATGTAGGTTTACGAGATATTTATTGGACCTACAGGTAAGCCTTAATCTAGGCTTACCTGTAGGCCAAAGTGGTTTGTAAGGGTTTACAACCACTTTAAGGGTTCCTAAATGCCCCCTAGCTGCAGCCAAAATTTGGGGTCTCTGGACCCAAAGGGTCCCGAAATGACATTGCTGCAGATGGACACAGTTGACTGACTTTGGGGCCCTGTATCTCGGGGTCACTTGGTGCTGGAATATCTTTGGATGTGTTGTAGTGCTAGGTCCACTGGGTTGGCACACCAAATTTGGGGTTCCTAGCACCAAGTGGCCCCGAGATACGGGGCCCCAAATTCGGGTCGGAATTTATTTATTTTTTGCTGCAGAAAAGTGCTTGACTCGAGTATAAGCCGAGGGGGGGCACTTTCAGCACACAAAAAAATGTGCTGAAAAACTCGGCTTATACGCGAGTATATACGGTATACTGTATATACCATTAGAGTTTGAATCTGGTAAAATATCATCAAAATCTGATCTTTTTTTTTTATTTAAAGAAAAAAAAAAAAGTTAGACTGTTTTGCAGATTTTCAAACATAACTAATATATTATATGCTGGTTATACAAAAACAATGCCTTACTTAAAAAAAAAAAAAATTTAGTTTTAAGAACGTTTGTTAGATTTTGGAATCGTTAGTGGGGTCAAATCGACGTTAGTTTTCAACCACAGTGACAGGAAACTTTACAAATAATAGAAAACTGTTTGGTCAAAGGAATTTTCACAGCGTATGTGGTTTTCGTTCAGAAATGAAATTCATTTTAAAAGCAAGTGAAAATATCAAACATTCTTTCATTCAGCGAATGTACAAAGATTTTTCATATGAACATTCTCGTCTGAAAATTGAGCCATGTGGCCAGCATAAAGCTCGGTACACACCTATGCAGTTTGCTTTTGATCCATTTCTACATCGCTTTTTTCTGTGCGTTAAATACAGTCAGGGCCGGTGCTACCACTAGGCAAACTAGGCAGGCACCTAGGGTGCCCGGTCATTGGTGTTCCTACTCTCTTCAGCAAGCAACTAAGTCTCAGCATCAACAGGCAGCCGCCGATCCATTTGTACATAGTGTCAGAGGTGCAGTGGCGGCGGAGGACTGTATCTATGTCCCGACTCCCGAATGAATGGAAGCAAGCAAACATATATTGATGGGCACTGGTTTGCTGCATTTGATGGGGGGGCTGGTGAGGCTGCATTTGATGGGGGGCTTCATTAAAAAGGTGGGGTATACATGGGCATGGCAAAGGGGGTGGATTCAGGGGGGGGGCATGAGGCATTGCTCCTCGCACATTCACACGTGCTCAGGCACGTACTGACATGTATGGATGGTGTACTGTACTTCCTGATATGTAAACAAATAATGCATTCTGTATGCAGACCGACTATTTCATAATCGATTTGTTTTATATCCTCCTTCGTTACTTTTACTGTACAGGAGACAACCCAAAATCTGGGATCTTCTTTCGCTTTCAATGATAGTTGGTAAATAGGACATATAAATAGGGTTAATCGCCCTGAGTGGGCATTAAAAAAAAAAAAAAATAACCCCTCTAGACTTGGTCCAAAATGAATAATAAAAAAAAATAATGTTTTTAGACATACTAAAAAAAAAAAAAAGAAAAGAAAAAAATAAAAAAGGAAAAAAACATTCATTCTATTGAACCATATTTCTATCTTTTATATATAGAGAGGTACAGACAGCTCATACGCTACAAAAAATTAAATGAATACATCCTATAATGTCACATAAAGTATACAAGAACAGAACAAGAGCCTTACAGGAAGCATGGCTTCAGCCCATTCTCCATGACCTCTCTGAAGCAGCTTTATTCTCTCTAGATCGTAGCAAATTTGTACTAGATCGCCTACTTGAAACTGTGAGGCTCCTCCCTCTGCTCCTTGTGCAGAATCACCACTTCGAACAACATTTGCTTTGGTAAGAACTGCTGGATTAAATGTCCACCTAAAAATGCAAAGTACAGATTAAATGTTTGTAACAGTGAAGGTAAAATTATTAGAACCTCTTTTTCACACACAGAATACAACTACAATCACCCTACACAAGAAAAGTGTGGTGTGTGTATGTACTGTATATATGTAGGTTGAACCAACTTCTAAGCAACCATTTAGAGCCCTTTCACACTGACAGCGAGGCGGCGTTAGCGGCGCATTACCATCGTTTTAGAGGCGCTTTTCGGCCACTAGCGGGGCGCTTTTAACCCCCGCTAACGGCCGAATAAAGGCTTAAAAGCACTGCTGCCCATTGATTTCAATGGGCAGCGGCACTTTAGGAGCGGTGTATACACCGCTCCTAAAGCGCCCCAAAGATGCTGCTTGCAGGACTTTTTTTTTACGTCCTGCCAGCTCTGCGCCCCAGTGTAAATTTTTCAGGCGCTTTACAGGAGCTATTTTTAGCGCTAAAGCACCTGAAAAGGGGTCTTACTGAGAAGAGACAGGAACAATCTCATGTGTAGCAATTTCTCAGTCACATGGCTGACACGTATTTATTAACCACTTCAGCCCCAGACCAATTGGCAGCCAAAGGACCAGGCCCCTTTTTGCGATTCGGCACTGCGTCGCTTTAACTGACAATTGCACGGTTGTGCGACGTGGCTCCCAAACAAGATTGGCGTCCTTTTTACCCCACAAATAAAGCTTTCTTTTGGTGGTATTTGATCACCCCTGCGGTTTTTATTTTTTGCGCTATAAACAAAAATAGAGCGACAATTTTGAAAAAAATGCAATATTTTTTGCTTTTTGCTATAATAAATATCCCCCAAAAATATATAAAAAAACTTTTTTTTCCTCAGTTAAGGCCGATACTTATTCTTCTACATATTTTTGGTAAAAAAAAAAAAAAAAAAATCGCAATTGGCGATTGATTGGTTTGCGCAAAAGTTATAGCGTTTACAAATTAGGGGATAGTTTTATAGCATTTTTATTAATATTTTTTTTTTTTACTAGTAATGGCGGCGATCAGCGATTTTTTTTATTGTGACTGCGACATTATGGCGGACACATCGGACATTTTTGACACATTTTTGTGACCATTGTCATTTATACAGCAATCGATGCTATTAAAATGCATTGATTCCTGTATAAATGACACTGGCAGTGAAAGAGTTAACCACTAGGGGGCGGGGAGGGTTATGGTGTGTGACGTGTGTGTGTGTTTTTTTTACATTAGGGGGCGGGGCTGACGTCTGACGTCATTGATCGGCTTTCCCGATGACCGGGAACAGCCGATCAATGACAGGCAGAGTAGGAAGCGCGGGAGAGGTTTGTTTACACATACCTCTCCCCGTTCTTCAGCTCCGTGACCCGATCGCGGGACACCAGCGGCGATCGGGTCCGCTGGTCCCGCGGCCGGTGTCACGGAGCTCCCGACCGGGTCGCGGGCGCGACCCACGGCCAGGCAATTAAAGGGCCACGTATATATACACACGTGGTTTTGCCTGCCCGTGCCATTCTGTAGACGTATATCTACATGAGGCGGTCGGGAAGCGGTTAAAGTATTAAAGATTTTTTTTTTTTTTTTTTATCTCATTAAACCCTTTCGCTGCCAGGCTCTATGCTCCATTTTGTACACTCAGTGGCCAGACCATTTTTGCAATTTTTACTTGGATTTTTTATTTTTCACTTATAGCTTTTAGAGTTTGTAAAAGACCCCCCCCCCCCCCCAACTATATATTTTCTGAAAGCACATGATCAGTTGAATAAAAAGAAGGTGCTACTGATTTTTTTTAGACCCTGCGGTATTTGCGCAAGTGTTTATCAAACCAATCTATTTGCAAAAAATACACTAAAACCATTATTAGCAGATAACAACACAGTCAATTTTACAAAATTCCTACTAAATATAAACGCTTAACCTGTATGAAGTTACTAACAAATATTTGTAAATTTTAAATTGCGCCTTTTTTACAAAATGGTGAAAATCCAACGTACCCAAAAATTTCTCTATAAATCTGGAGGTTTTCCCTTTTCACTTACAGCTTTAAGAATTTGTAAAAGACCCCCCCAAACCACATATTTTCTGAAAGCATATGACCTCTGGAATAAAAAGAAGGCGCTACTGTTTTTAGGCCACGTGATATTGGAGCAAATGTTTATCAAAACAATATATTTGCTGAAAATACACTAAAACCATTATTAGCAGATAAAAACACAGCTAATTTTACAAAAATCCTGCTAAATTCCAACTAAATATAAGAGCTTTACCTGTATGGAGGTAATACATAACAAATATTTGTAATTTTTTACATTGCGCCTTTTTTGCAAAATGGTTAAAATCGAACGTACGCAAAAATGTAAATATACAAAATTTCTCTAAAAATCTGAAGGTTTTAATTTTTCCCTTGCAGTATTCAGAGTTTGTGAAAGACCACCCCAAACCAGATATTTTCTGCAAGCATAGGACCAATAGAATAAAAAAAAGGTGCCATTGATTTTTAAAGGCCCCACGATATTTGCGCCAATTTTTTTACCAAAGCAATTTTTTCGCTAAAAACACACTAAAATCATTATTAGCAGATACAAAAACACAGCAAATATTACAAAATCCCTGCTAAATACAAAATTTTAACATGTATTGAGTTAATAAATAACAAATATTTATAAAATTAAAAATTGTGCATTTTTGAGAAATAGTGAAAATCGGAGGTACGCAAAAGTTTTAGAAAAACTGGAGGCTTACAGCTTTCAGAATTTGTAAAAGAACCCCCCCCCAAAACCATACGTTTTCTGAAAGAACATGGCCAGTAGAATAAAAAGAAGGTGCTACTGAATTTTAAGGCAGCACGATATTTGCGCAAATGTTTGACAAAACCATATTGTCGCAAAAAATACACTAAAATCATTAATAGTGCACATAAAACACAACATAACTTACAAAATTCCTGCTAAATTGCTACTTAAGCTTTGTTAACATGTGACATACTAAAGTGTATGCCCATGGGGGGCCATGTTTACCTGCACAGGAATGCACAGGTGTTCCGTGCATCCCTGTACGGGCAGTCCCAGTTATGTCAATTGGGATGCAACGGCTGCACGGGCATAGCTGCTGTTCCCAATCTGACATCCGTGTGGGTGTGGGTACATGACCCCGAACGCAGACAGTGTGAGCTCAGGGACATGCATGCGGATCTACATGGATGTGTATGCCCTGTGTGAACAAGGCCTTTAGACCCTTTCACACAAGCACAACAATCGGATCTGCCTGTCCGTTTTTTAGGCAGGCCCAATTGGACCACCCATTGTTCTCTAAGGACAGGCTGATGTAAAATGGACATGTGTCCATTTAAACCCGCCTGCATCCGATCCAGTGTAGTCCGCTAAAAACAGAGGGATGGGGATTGCATTCCCTATCCATCTAGCAATTTGGATCGGATGGTATCCGATGGAACTGGACAGGCATTCTGTTTCCATCCGACCGTCCCACAGAGAATAGCGAGCTGTGTCCGCTCTGCATCAGCGGAGCGGACACTGACCTGTCATCTGCCTGCTCAGCAGGAATCAGCAGACAGATCCCCCGCTGAGCAGGCAAATATGCTTGACAGAGTCCGCACCATGTGAAAGGGGTATTACCAGGAGCGGCTGGTCCATTGGAGGGTGCCGGACTTTTTTTTTCCCAAGCCACATGATTAGAGCCCAAGGCTCTAATTGAAAAGGTTGGGCTCGGAGTGCAGAGCATTGAACCCTGAATCCACCCACTTGTGACAATAGCAAATTAATATTCGCTATAATCTTTCTCCTGGGCAAATCAGGACGGATAGGGTTGGCTGGGAGCAGAAGCTGAGAAAGCCGAGGAGGGGTGAGTGTGGGCGGACCTGGGGAGTCTTACTATGTTTGCGTTTTAAAAAAAAAATTTTTACTTTTTACAGGATTTTGTTGTTTAGGTTCTCTCTTTTGGGGGGGGGGGGGGGGGTGTTGTTCTTTGGTGAGATTTTAGAGGTCGACAGAGAAAGAAAGGGACTGAAGATAGTCCTTTTCTCTGTAGCACTTTGAATGAATGAGAATAAAATGACAGTCTGCTTTATGGTAACCGCGAGTGTTACAATGTATCAGCTGTCAGTGGCTATAGGAGCAATTGCTGCCTATATCCACTGTGCTACAGGGGGGAAGCTTAGTAAAACACATGTTTTCCAAGCCCCATAGATAGTTGATAGTTTCAAAAACTAATAGATGGGCACCTTTGCGATCACAACATACATGGCTATGGGAATTACTATTGACACACACACACACCTCACAGGTTGAACTGGTGTCTTTATTCAACCTTGCCAACTATGTAACCATTTCAAAATGTTAAAAGCCCTACCTAAAAGAAGATACAAGCTATCATACTACCTTTGCTAAAAAGTTTCTTCATCTTGGCTTTTAAGGGCTTGGCTTCCCAGTGCTTGGAACTATTTACAACCATTTCCTTTTCCCCTGTCCAAAGAGAGGGCCTTACCGGACAGAAATTATACTTTTCGTACCCAGAGGAATGTTGAGTGGGAAGGTCCAGAAATCAAAAATTAAATTCTCACTAACAAACAAAACCAGTTTAAGAGCCCTTTCACACTGATGCACTTCTGATGTGTTCCTATTAACTTACAATGAAAGCTGCCTTTTTGGTTTGGTTTTGAAAAAGATTCAGCATGCAGAACTTTTCAAAGTGCAGCACAACTGCAGTGCGTAGCGTTACAAAGGAAGTAATGGGAAATAGAATTGATGCGCATTTGTTGCCCTGGAAATGCGTGGCACCAGTGTGAAAAAGGCCTAAGAGGGGGTAAAGAGGAAGATATCTGTCTAACAAAAGGAAATAGAAGGCACCTGCTGGTCAGAGTTTTTACTTTTAAAGTTATGTTGCAACTGCATGGGCGTTTAGTAGTTGTAAGCAGAGAGCTGTGGTTTGCAGCTCTAAGTGGATAGCTGTGGATAGCCTACTGTACACTGCAATGACAGTCTGTCAAGAGCCACAGATATTAGTGAATCCAGCCGCAATTACTGCAGACAATTGCTGGCTGTGCGAACAGCCACAAATAGCTGCAGCCACCGACAGACTGTCATTGCAGTGTACAGGTTCAGTTGCTGCAGCAATCCACTCACCACTATCAAACCCAGCAGCAAGAATCAGTAGATTCCTGCCGCTGGGATACCCACAGTGGCTAAACGCCTGTACAAATACAGATTTAGGCTAGAAGGCTTGTTCTACCAATTAGAAGAGCACATTACTAATAAGAGCCATATGTGAATTTCTGAGCTTACCTATTTCCACTTGGGTACTGTACTACAATATCATGATCTTCATCAATGCCACAGACCGTGCCCGTAGTTGTAAGTGTTTCAAACATGCCATCAGTCCAGCCTCCATGACCATGTTGCAATGACTGAACAATTTCAAGTTCTAGATCAATATTCACAAGATCACCAATGATCAGACCACCTGGATTGCGATTACCATTTTGCTCACCTAAATAAAAAAATAAAAAAGGAATTAAAAATCACCAGCAAATATCAATGTACAACAAATGCAATAAACTTATAAATAAAATCCATTCCAGTGCCACCCTCCTCACTGACTTCTAAGCTTTTAAATTGGGCAAAAAAAATGGATGGGATATCCTTTGATCACCTGCAACTCCGTGCTCCTCTAGTCACATGTTAATTCCTTGGAGTTCCTTGGTTCTGTTATTTGTGTAGTGTACCTCAATGTCCAGGGAACATTTTGTAAATCTCATAATCTTTGAGAGAGTGGCAATATAGGTTTTCTGCGAATGTACAATTTAAAGCAGCATTAACCCCAAAAACAAAAATGTTATATACCGCAGATTGCCAATCCTTAAATGCGATAGCTGCTTTTGTTTTTTTTGCTTTATTTTCACCCAATGATCGAGCCAGTAACTCACTATCATAAGCCTATTACAACATGGGCCGAATTTCATCCGGCATCGGCTGGGTCAATAGAAACTAGCCAATTCCGTGTGTACGGCGGCTGGTTTCTGTGGAAGGGTCATGACCGACATGACTGTACTAACATTGGATCGTTAGTACAGTGGCTCCGACCTGAGCGGTCCGTTTTTTTGTTTTTTTTTTCATTCAACCCGCTGGGTAGTGTGTACGAGGCTTTGTTTCTCTACTCTGGATGCAGAAGCAACAGACACCCCTTAGGACAGCAGCAATGTCAATTTGTGGAGAAAGTAGTAGGGTAGTGTTAAATGCATTGGCAGATTTAGATTGGCTGCCTGACTCACAAACTGAAGCTGAACTCCATCCAAAACCTTTTAAGCTGTTATAGAAACAATTATTGTTCCATTTGGTATAAAGGCTTTGCATAAAACAATAAGAGCCATTACTGTAAAAGTTAGTATTTAGATTTTTGGATGATACAGCAATCAGCAGTCCTAACAACTACTTCTGGAAGCTTCAGAAAAATGAATCCTCACTCACCCAGTACAGGACAATGGTCTCTGTAAAACGATCCTCCTTTGGCATCTTGCACACATTTTAGATCCGACTAAAAGAAAATGGAACAAATGCGTATTCAAGCATTTAAACTATACATTTTACAGATCATTCATTAAACTACTTACATTTTAAGCCTATGTTCAGCCAAAATCAAACACAGGAAAATCAGCACAGAGGACATAACTTACTGTCGGTATGATGTGTCCCTTGTGCTGATTCTTCTACTGTTAGTAATCCTCCTGTATCCTGCTCCCCTCATCCCTGTTGCTGTAACCTTCCAGTGCGGCAGAGGTTATTACAACCATCATAAGCTCTCATCAAGACTATGCCTGCCTCTTTACGCAGCCGTACGACAGCTTCTATGAATGAAACACTATCTAAGAATAGAGGATGGGCAGATGATCGATAGCTCTGCCCCCTTCCTTCATAGATCCTGTTTCAGTCACAGAAGCTGTGGTATAGCTTCAATGAATGGAGCAGCTAGGCAGAAAGGGCAAGCATAGTCAGGTTCTCTTGAGGAGAGCCTGTAACAGCCCCTTAGTAGTAACAACTCCTGCCGCACCAGTAGACTACAGAAGCGGGGAACCAGAATGGAGGAGGTTTACTACTAACAGCAGAGGAATCAGCAGAAGGGACACATCCTACTTGATTGTAAGTTATATCCATTGTGCTGATATTTCTGTTTTTGATTTTGGCTGCACTTAGGCTTTAATATCAATCTTGGTAAACCAATTTTGGGTTTGAAGCGAATACCCAATAATAGCCAGAGGTTTTATTCTATTTTATTTTTTTAACTGTCCTCTAAATGACTGAATGTCATATACGTCATCTCTAATGATGAGTATTGTATACTTGGATGACTGTTTACTGTACAGATCCTATCATCATTGATGCAGGATTATTACTCACAGTGCTCTTCTACTGATGTGACAAAGTTACATCTCTCATACAGTAAAAGATCCCGGTATTCCTTCTCCCCACACCCTTTTACAAAAAGCCTTGTATTCACTTCCCAAAAGGGGTTCTTTGAACGGACAAAGGAAGGTGCTGTTTAACAGCCTCTCCTCTCCCCTCATTTACCCTTGTACATTTACAGAGCACCTTGAGTTCTGTGAGAATACCAAACTTTTTGCGGATGGATGAGGAAAGAGGAAAGGGAGAGAGCAAACAATAGGATTCTCCAGAAGGAGAGAACTGTTTGTAGTATTCGGCATCAAGGAAAATAAAATTTGCGCAGTAAACAGAAGCCATACGAACGCAGGATGCTCATCATTAGAGGTAACTTATGTCAGTCACTTGTGCTGTTCACATGTCCTGCAATGTTGTGTGAGCATTAGCCACTCATAACAGAATGTGCTTACTCCAAATAATTTAATTTAATATATTGAAAGCCGTTAGCATACAGTTATTACTTTTTTCAAGATTCCAGGAAACAAGCTCCAACTGCATTGTCAGGAGAAGCAGTAAAACACAAGAATGGAGTAGTAAGCACTCTTTCATTTGAGGTCTGGCACAGGAGCCGATCTCAGGGACACGATCTCTGCATTTTGGGATAGGTATTCCCAGAGTGGCAGAGTTTTGTCACTGTTGGGGGTAGGCAGAAAAGGAAATTTAAAGCTCCTGGACAGGATCCACTATACAAGCAGTGGAACAAAAATATGGCAGAAGTTGGGCTCTACAGTGAACTTACAATGATTGAAAACTATCACCTTGTAAAACAACACATTCAGTTAAAAACTGAAATGAAAGGCAAAACATTTGTGTAAAGATATAAAAAAAATATATACAAATAGCTTTTTTCCCTTTTATATAAGTGATCACAATTCCCTCTGTTCTCAGCTGCATAAGAGCTGGGAGGAGGAGTAGCGGCAGCACACTGAGCTTCCCAGTGAATGGCTGTGCAGGGGAGGCGTGTCAGGACAAGTCTGATCATTGGAGGAGAGCAGGCCGAGTTCCCAGCACAGCTAGAGAACTGACCACACAGTGTGTTATCCCCGCTTAGTGTGGTCAGTTTTTATTAGTAAAGCAGAGGGACTGGCAGGAACATCAGGGATTTCACATAAAGGAAGCAATACAAAGAGAACAGGATACTTTTTCATACAAGTACATGCTACAGCAGGCACATATCAGGAATATGAAATGTTGGGATAGCAAACACTTTAACATCAAATGTTTTTGTGGCTGTTCAGAAATGACATAAACCAGCTCCTGCTGCAGCCTTTTACCTTGTGACTTCTTGTATTGCTATAATGTTGCACTCAGATCATTGGTGTATAGTCTACTAAGGCAACCCATAGAGTAGTCAGATTTTCATTCAACCAGTGGGTTGAATGAAAAAAAGACTCAATTCCTCCCATCCATACACTCAAAGTGGACAAGGGAATCCTTTCCACTGAGCTCTTGTATTATAACAGGGAGACTTCCCTGCCATCAGAATACACTGATCAAGGTTGCAGGCTATAGCCTGCAGCACTGATCGAGTGAGGAAAATCCGACAGGGTGGTTTGTACAGACGTCGATTGGTAGATCAACTTCTGTACAGACCCAGCGCCCATACATGAATTGAAATTCGACCACTCACTACTGAACCAGAAAAGATAAGTAACCCCCAAAAGGTACTAATGGGACTTTAAAGGCAACATACGGTTGAACTAAATAAAATATAAAGCCTTTATATAATATATTACCTACATATAAAAGTGTAATACATCATCAGTATTAATGATAAAAACAAAGTCACAATTGATAAAACAGCGGACTTGTCAGGATATGTACATATTGGTGACACTGTCTTCTCTATATTACTGACACGTTTCAGGAAGGGTTCAATCCTTTCTTCAGGGGTGTTTAAGAGAAGGTTACAAAAATTGAGTTCATCCCTATGAATAGCATATGTGAAATCGGCAAAGGTGTATGAAGAAGTTTCACTGTGCCACAACTTGAGGTGTCTCAGGTGCCCCCAGACAGCCAGCCAGGGCCCCACATGATCCACACTGGGATCCCCCCTGGGAACCACTGAGCATAGCCACAGATGGCCAGGTATTATAGAGAAAAAGAAAAAAGAAAGGTTCCCCCTGGGATGGTGGGGTTTTTAGGCAGCAGGGGTTTTAACAGTAATTATATCGAAAAATAATAACTATTTAGTGAGAGACACAGTCCATCCGAATTGGTTTAAAATATTTATTCATGTCAAACTATGACAAATGAAGTTTAAAACACAAGCCCATACAGAATATAAAAGGATAATACAATACACACATGGGTAAAACCAACAGATAGCATCTGACACCTCCACTGGTATAACAGCGGGGGAGGGGTCACTGTGATACAACAAATACTGACGCGTTTCGACCTGTAGTTTGTATTGGTCTTCCTCAGAGTATATTTGTCTGTTGGGATAAAAGACAACGTAACAACAGCTATTCAGTTAAGTATTGAATGTGTCGCACTTTTGTCCATACGTGTGAGTAAGCATCATCATAAAACTTAGATGAGTATAATTACCAGTATGTGTGTAGTATATGGGATAATCTTCTGCAGGGGAATTGGTGAAACTCCCATCAATTCTTCCGGGTGGCTTCCAAATGTGGCCCCTACAGACCAGTCAAGGCAGAGCACGCATCCAGGCCGTGTGTGGCTCACGAAGGGTCACACTTGTTACTGGCACGCCAAGAAGGAACCTCGGAGCCCCCTAAGGTGCAGAGGGAGGGGGATGTCGGTAGCGGCACACTCGCAGTACGGGACCCCTGGAATGAACCAAGATATCACTATGGGCATGCTCGAGGAAAAGACAGGGAAGGGGGAATGTATGTCCCTCAATCCAGAGTATGGAATGATAATGTTACATTCAACGGTCGAGTAACTATCATGAACATGGAGAATATGACTGTATTTCTCGTCTACAGGGCGTGAGGTCCTTTGAAGGAGGCTTGTATGGTTATACTTGGTTATTAAAGTCCATGTGTTTGGGCTATGGATCGGACGTTCAGACAGGGACTAAAGGGGGTGGGAAGGGGGGGACGGGGGGGAACAGGTAGTGAGAGAGTGGGAAGGAACAGGCAGGGGGTAGGAAAGAAAAGGGAAAGGTGAGAAGGAAAGGAGGGTAAGAGGGGAGGGGGACGGAAAGAAAGAACAGGGTGAGGAAAAGGGGAAAAGAATGGAGGAGGAGGGGGGGGGGGAGGAAAGGGGGGGGGGGGGAGTGATATATATATGGCGCGCTACATATATAAGAAAGGATGAAAAAATGAGGAAGATAACGGAATAAGTGAAAAAAAGAAAAGAAAGGAAGGAAAAAGATTGATAAAGGAGAGAATGAACTGTGGTGTGTAGTGAGAGAAAAGAGGAAGGGAAAAAAAAAAAATTAGTGAGTGTGAAGTGGAGATGAGGAATGAAGGGGAGGGAAGTGGTGAATGAAAGGGATGAAAGCTGTGATAGGTGAGTGAATGTGAGTGAGGGGTGAAGGGTGTGTGTGAATGTGGGGGATGTGAGGAGTGAGGAACAGTGCACAGGGGAAAGGGAATGGGTGAACGGTTCAAATAAAATATGTGAACAGATACTAAAGAGTATATTTAGTGTTGAATTGGGTGGGAATGTGGTGCAATGTAAGGAAAACGTGAAGGGAAGGGAGGGGGAAAAAGGGGGGGAAAAAGGGGGGAAAGGGAAGGGAGGGGGGGGGGGGGGGGAAGGGGAAGAGAGGGGGGGGAAAGGGGAGGGAAGGGGGTTTGGGGGGTGAGAGGTGATATGGGAAGTGATGAAACAGGGAGTCATAGAGGGAGGAACAAAAAACAGTGGAAATGTGATGTGTGAATGGGGGGAAAAAAGATGCCGGCAGGAAAGGTGGGGAGAACAGTGAGGGGGGGGGGGGTGGGGGGTGAGTGAGGAATGATATATGAGGCAGTGTAGGTAGGATAAAGAGAAGGTATGTGAGCACTAAGTGGGGCAAGTGAGAAGGATAAGTGTGAAGTGTGTATCTATACAAAGCAACACGAAAGGGGGGGTGTCTGGGCAGTTCCAATGAATAGTCAGATTACAAATGGCATTTACCTTCGGTACTTAAATTTAGTCTCAGAGGCTGCATATATGGAGTTTGCCAAGCCCTTAACCTGATCAGGATTGACCCTCAGAGGGGTCAGGACAGAGTCTTTGGTGCTGTCTGTAGATAGTGGGAGAAAAGGGAAGGTTTAAAAGTTGTTCCAATATTAAGATGGCAAGTGTTCCCTGAAGGGAATGGATAGTACTCACTGCTTTTCCAAAGAGCATGTGGGGAACATGCATAGCCTTCTGCGGAAGTGGAGTAATGTGCTCCACTCCGCATGGCTATAATTGCATGCTCCAGGTGGTGATTGGTCAGATCCTACAGGTGGGTCGCGCCGTCCCCGCCCTCCATGATGTGTACCCACAGGTGCTGCAAGGTGATCCCAAGTGGCGGTCCCGGCGGCCATACAGGTCCGCCCTGTGTGTACCCCCCCGGCGTCCTCTGGAGGCTAAGCCCCGCAATCGCGTCATTCACGCCGCAACGCGCGTGACGTCATAGCAAAGCGCGCACGCCCGGGGCCCCGCGCATGCGCGCCGCGTCCGTGAATGCCAGAGGACGCCGCCAGCAAAGGACCAGTCCCCGGGGACGTACAGGACCTGCCTGGATGTCTATAGGGAGAGGATAGAGGGAGGGTCAAAAATAAAAAGGCCACTCCCTCCCCTTTGCTGGGGAGACACAGACGGCGAGGCAGTGCCCAGCCAAGCATGCAAGCAGGGAACACTAAATGGCGCCACCTAGAGGAAAAAAGGAATAGTGGGAGAGAAACAAATAAAGATAATTATAAAGTTAATTGAAACCAAAATTACATAGAATTAAATAATGCCATGTAATCCA
This sequence comes from Lithobates sylvaticus, assembly GCA_028564925.1. NCBI lineage: Eukaryota > Metazoa > Chordata > Amphibia > Anura > Ranidae > Lithobates > Lithobates sylvaticus. The sequence goes on from CM053030.1 coordinate 153,886,777, forward strand.
TTAGGACTGAAGCTATAGGATTCTCTCAAGTGATCTATAGTACTCATAGCATTGCAACTTTATTGCAGAAAAGAGTATTTAGTATATAGATTCACATAATGAAGGTATCAGATTTAAAAATGCCTTCATAGTTCCACAAGCACTAATATATGCAAAATCAACCCGCATGTAGGGTATACTTCCAAGAGATGGGCGATTTGCGATCTAGTGTTCATTGTTACGCACATTTGAAAAATGTCATGGCAGCCATTATATATACACATATGTCGAGAGATCAAAGACTATATGTGTACATATGTATCAATGGGAGTGGAAAAAGGGGGTGCGCTCTAAGGGGGTAAGAGAGTAACAGAAGGGGGAAGACGAGGCAGGGACAACTTCTGCCCCGTCCTCCCGCTACTCTCTTCTCTAGAGTTTTATTAAGTTTTTCAGTTAAGAAAAATATTTTATTTCAATCTGGTCTTATTTCTCAAAGTCAGTGTCATAACTTAACATAAGATTGATGCACTCATTACCCTGGAAACCACTCATATTTAATAATGATCAAAACAGTATTGGCATCGAAATCGCGTCAAAACTCTAGAGCATAACATTACATACGGTTAGTTCGCATTATTGGGCTTGTGTTTCAACTCCAATGTGTCAAAAAAAGGGGGAAGGGGTGTTTAACCACCCAATTATATGGAAGAAAAAGAAAATAATGACACATTGAAGGCAATGGGTTGCCGCTCACCCCGAGATTGGATAAGAAAAAAGAAAGGTTCCCCCTGGGATGGTGGGGTTTTTAGGCAGCAGGGGTTTTAACAGTAATTATATCGAAAAATAATAACTATTTAGTGAGAGACACAGTCCATCCGAATTGGTTTAAAATATTTATTCATGTCAAACTATGACAAATGAAGTTTAAAACACAAGCCCATACAGAATATAAAAGGATAATACAATACACACATGGGTAAAACCAACAGATAGCATCTGACACCTCCACTGGTATAACAGCGGGGGAGGGGTCACTGTGATACAACAAATACTGACGCGTTTCGACCTGTAGTTTGTATTGGTCTTCTTCAGAGTATATTTGTCTGTTGGGATAAAAGACAACGTAACAACAGCTATTCAGTTAAGTATTGAATGTGTCGCACTTTTGTCCATACGTGTGAGTAAGCATCATCATAAAACTTAGATGAGTATAATTACCAGTATGTGTGTAGTATATGGGATAATCTTCTGCAGGGGAATTGGTGAAACTCCCATCAATTCTTCCGGGTGGCTTCCAAATGTGGCCCCTACAGACCAGTCAAGGCAGAGCACGCATCCAGGCCGTGTGTGGCTCACGAAGGGTCACACTTGTTACTGGCACGCCAAGAAGGAACCTCGGAGCCCCCTAAGGTGCAGAGGGAGGGGGATGTCGGTAGCGGCACACTCGCAGTACGGGACCCCTGGAATGAACCAAGATATCACTATGGGCATGCTCGAGGAAAAGACAGGGAAGGGGGAATGTATGTCCCTCAATCCAGAGTATGGAATGATAATGTTACATTCAACGGTCGAGTAACTATCATGAACATGGAGAATATGACTGTATTTCTCGTCTACAGGGCGTGAGGTCCTTTGAAGGAGGCTTGTATGGTTATACTTGGTTATTACATTATTACATTATTATCACATCCCCCACATTCACACACACCTTTCACCCCTCACTCACATTCACTCACCTATCACAGCTTTCATCCCTTTCATTCACCACTTCACTCCCCTTCATTCCTCATCTCCACTTCACACTCACTAATTTTTTTTTTTCCCTTCCTCTTTTCTCTCACTACACACTACAGTTCATTCTCTCCTTTATCAATCTTTTTCCTTCCTTTCTTTTCTTTTTTTCACTTATTCCGTTATCTTCCTCATTTTTTCATCCTTTCTTATATATGTAGCGCGCCATATATATATCACTCCCCCCCCCCCCCCCCCCTTTCCTCCCCCCCCCCTCCTCCTCCATTCTTTTCCCCTTTTCCTCACCCTGCTCTTTCTTTCCGTCCCCCTCCCCTCTTACCCTCCTTTCCTTCTCACCTTTCCCTTTTCTTTCCTACCCCCTGCCTGTTCCTTCCCACTCTCTCACTACCTGTTCTCCCCCGTCCCCCCCTTCCCACCCCCTTTAGTCCCTGTCTGAACGTCCGATCCATAGCCCAAACACATGGACTTTAATAACCAAGTATAACCATACAAGCCTCCTTCAAAGGACCTCACGCCCTGTAGACGAGAAATACAGTCATATTCTCCATGTTCATGATAGTTACTCGACCGTTGAATGTAACATTATCATTCCATACTCTGGATTGAGGGACATACATTCCCCCTTCCCTGTCTTTTCCTCGAGCATGCCCATAGTGATATCTTGGTTCATTCCAGGGGTCCCGTACTGCGAGTGTGCCGCTACCGACATCCCCCTCCCTCTGCACCTTAGGGGGCTCCGAGGTTCCTTCTTGGCGTGCCAGTAACAAGTGTGACCCTTCGTGAGCCACACACGGCCTGGATGCGTGCTCTGCCTTGACTGGTCTGTAGGGGCCACATTTGGAAGCCACCCGGAAGAATTGATGGGAGTTTCACCAATTCCCCTGCAGAAGATTATCCCATATACTACACACATACTGGTAATTATACTCATCTAAGTTTTATGATGATGCTTACTCACACGTATGGACAAAAGTGCGACACATTCAATACTTAACTGAATAGCTGTTGTTACGTTGTCTTTTATCCCAACAGACAAATATACTCTGAGGAAGACCAATACAAACTACAGGTCGAAACGCGTCAGTATTTGTTGTATCACAGTGACCCCTCCCCCGCTGTTATACCAGTGGAGGTGTCAGATGCTATCTGTTGGTTTTACCCATGTGTGTATTGTATTATCCTTTTATATTCTGTATGGGCTTGTGTTTTAAACTTCATTTGTCATAGTTTGACATGAATAAATATTTTAAACCAATTCGGATGGACTGTGTCTCTCACTAAATAGTTATTATTTTTCGATATAATTACTGTTAAAACCCCTGCTGCCTAAAAACCCCACCATCCCAGGGGGAACCTTTCTTTTTTCTTATCCAATCTCGGGGTGAGCGGCAACCCATTGCCTTCAATGTGTCATTATTTTCTTTTTCTTATAGAGAAAAAGGGGGAGGAAAGAGACCAGGTGATTGTTTTGGGTTATGTGTAGAGGGATGTGGTGTCAGTCCCAAAGACACAGGCAGCCAGCCTTTTGGCCATACGTTGCCTTTAAAGTCCCATTAGTACCTTTGGGGGATACTTGTATGTTTTCCACAATTTAGGGATGTTGGCAACAAACATTTATGGATGTGATGGTTCACTCACTGCTGAATCAGATGAATTTTGATCGCCGTATGACTGGCTTAGTGGAAAATGCTTTGTCCTGCCTGCATCCTGAGAGAACATCATCTCAGCCTTGGCAAAGTCACCTGGCAGGAGGTCAAGGACTGCTTTTAATCATAAAATTATGTTTGCAAAATTATACTACCGATGTATATTGTGACATGTCAGGAATTTATTAATGGAGGTTTGTAAAGTTACTGAAAAGTTCAAAACAGAAATTTTCCAGCGAAAAACGATGCTTGCAATTTTCTGCAACCGCGGGTAGCAGAAAAGAAAAATCACTCAATTCCCTCAACAGTGTCAGTGTTGATGGGGAAATCCATCCTGCGGAGCTATTGTGTTCTCCCAGGGGTGAGGAGCCGTCCCTGCTGGGAGAACACAGTGATTATTTCTAGCAATAATCGCATGTAAAAATCTGACAAGCTGGTTGTCGATCGATGGATCAATCAGCCTGCCCATAAATTGTTCAAATCTCAGCCGGTCCCTGCTGGCCAGCTTAAGTAGATAAAAAAGTAGCATTGGAACAGCTGTGATGATCAAAATACACAAAACACCAACCTTTTCGACCCTATTGAATAGGTATTAATTGCTTAGCTGACAAAAGAACTTAAATGAAGCACCCAAACTAGTAGCAGATGTAACAAAAGACAGACGAGAAAGGAGCATACAAAAGAAAGGCCACTGTATTCAACTTACCTCCCCCACTCCAAACATTCCTTGTTTTTATGTAATCTTGGAACTACTTACCATGCCTTCAAAGCCAACTCTGTAGAGGTTTTTAGCACCATTGTCCCAGAGAACATAAGCAGCACTGTGTGGACTTGATGCACTCCAGTCCTGTATCTCGGTCACCTAAAGGGGGTTTGCAAAAAATAAAAAATCTGAGACATGGCTAAATGAAAGCACATAAAGAAAAACAATATTAACAGAAGTTACATATTAGACCAAATATAATCTTTGCTAAACTGGTAAAATAAAGGCAAATACAACAACCTTTTTGCATTACAGAGAATATAAAGCATATAAAAATCAAATCATTGTGTTTATCAATGCCAATTACTAAGCAATATGCCCCCCCAAATCAGTAACACAATAACGTAACAAAAATATCTAGCTGCCTGGGCTGAAAGATCAAATAATTTGTACATTATTAAAGTCTCTCACACACTACTAGTTTTTTTTGTTCAACCCAGCAGGTCAGAGCCGCTGTACTAACAATCCGATGTTCGTACCGCAATCTCCCCTGCTGTGCTATTGTGTTCTGACAGGGGTCGGCCCCACTCCAAAATATTCCAATCAGAAACCAGTCGGCAGACCTTTTTTGACTGTTCGGCGACCAGCTGTCATACACATGGTTTAAAATTCGACTGGTTTCTATTGAACCGGTTGATGCCGCAAGAACAATCGGCACGTGTGTACTAGGCTTAATTGTCCATGGAATTTAGAACTACGGAAAATTATTAGAACCCTGGGGTGCAGGAGACGAGTGCGATTAATTCTTATAGGCACCTCTGCGCATCTTACAAACACGGGTTTATTCTCAGGCACTAAATTGCATGGTTAGGCTGCTGTCACACTGAAAGCACTGCCCGTTAGCAGTAAAGCACCGCTCGTTTTAGCTGCACTTTAAAAAGAAGGGGTTAAAAACTCCATGTTGCGGCACTTCAGAAGCGCTGCCCATTCATTGCAATGGGCAGGGGCGCTTTGGGATCGCTGTATACAGCACTCCCAAAGATGCTGCTTGCAGGCTTTTTTGAACGTCCCGCAAGCATGCTGCCCGGGTGTGAAAGCACCCATTGCAGAGAATGGGAGGCAGTTTTCAAGCGCTTATCAGGTGCTATTTCCAGCGCTTAAAACGCCTGAAAACTGCCTCAGTGTGAAAGGGGTATAAGTGTTGATTCACACTGCAGCGATGTCCGACATCGGATGCGTTTCGCACCACACTGCAAATCACATGCGATCTCTGCGCAATGGAATTTCAGCTATACTGTGGGAGGTGCTTTAACTAAAGGAAGACATGGGACCATGTTCCTGCTTTGCAGACACACAGGATCCATGCCTTCCCTCCTGTCAGAACAGCAATCTGTCTTGTTTACATTCTGTCTCTCTGCTGGATGATCGGCGAGTGCCGGTGTTCTGTCGAGAAGTGCCCGGATATCGAATAGTGCCCGAGTGGAACTGCGCATGCGCAGAACAGAGCCGCAGAACAGCTGAGTTTAAGATCAGCTGTTGTCTCGTGTTGCCGAGGCACATTCATGTAGGTGAGGGATGGATCTTTACGTGAAGGGGGCGGATATTTCAATGATGGCCAGTGCTGGGGGCGGAATTTGTATCGATGGGCAAAGAAATCTGAAAAATAAATCTTTATGTGCTATTCATTTTGAACGCTTGCGGGTGTGTTTAGTCAATTGAAGGGCAGCTTTTTCTAGATTACATAAAGATTTCTTTAGCAGATTTTTTGGCCATCGATAAAAATTCAGCCCCTGCCACTGGCCATCATAGAAATATCCGCCCCCTTCATGTAAATATCCACCCTCACCTACATGAACGCGCCTCAGCAACGCGAAACAGCTGATCTTAAACTCAGCTGTTCTGAGGCTCCGTTCTGCGCAAGCGCAGTTCCACCCAGGCATTTTTCGATAGGGGGCAATTATCGACAGAACACCGGCACTTGCTGATCATCCAGCAGAGAGCCAGAATGTCGGTCTGCCTATGTAAACAAGACAGATCGCTGTTCTGACAGAAGGGAAGGCATGGATCATGTTCTGTGCAAAGCAGGAACATGGACCCATGTCTTTCTTTAGTAAAAGCACCTCCCACATTTTTTGCTAAAATCCCATCGCACAGAGATCGCATGTGATTTGCAGTCTGCAGTTCAGCTCCTGCTGATAATATTAACAGCAGGAACGGGCCACTGCTGATGGTACACATGCGCTACCGCCCCGCCCCCCCCCCCCCATCTAGAAGTGTCAGATCACGTACTAGGTATGTGATCCAGCAGAGCCACCTTGCCGCGGTATATGAAAGTTATACGGTCGGCATGCGGTTACTAATTGGTGGGTAATACTAAATGAGAACAACAATATTTTTGCACATCCCAGCATTAAGATAATTAGGTAAAATAAAAAAAATCTAAACAAAAAGTGACGATATATATATAAAAAAAATAGATATAAGAACTGGTGTATCAATATACTGTGTAAGTGTATACTTCTCCACACACACATTAAGAGCATATAAAGAAAAAAAGTTGTGGGTCCCTCCAGGTATTAAAGGATTTTAGGAAAAAAAAAAAAAAAAAAAAGAAGGTTAACACCCGAACCCCTCCTGACTGGAGAGAAGGGACAGAACCCCCCCCCCCCCCCCCCCTTTCTTCTCACAACACACAGGAACACAACAGGGGCTGTCAATTACAGGCTATGTGCTGGAGCTCCCTCCTTGGTCACCTTTTTTCTCTTGGTGTCAGAAAAAAATAGTATCAGTGCCGATACCGAGCATTTACACAAGTACTTGTACACATGCAAATGCTCCGATGCTTGACCTGATATCTGGGCAGTCAGGGAAGATCGGTGTGGTGGTGGGGGGAGTTACAAGCACTGATCTCCCTGTATAGATCTCAATAAAGCAGCTGACTCCTCTCCTCCCCTCCCCACCTACCCTCGGCTTTCAGCTGCTTTATTGTAATCTGGTGTTTGTAACTCGCCGCACCAATCATCCCTGACTGTCCCGTGTCCCCCTCTGTGCTCCCCCGGGTCCCCCTCCGCCCTGCATCTGTCAGGATGGAGAGCGAAGGAAGGAGCTGGTAAATCTGCAATTTATCGGCGCCTTTCCATTTCTGAATGCACAGAGTCAGTGATCAATGACCCTGTGCATTCATAACTGAGCATTGTAAACTTTGTTTACGATGTCTCAGTTTATGAATGGAGAGGAGCCTATGTCTCCTGTCCATTCATCTTCTCAGCTGAGGCTACAGAGAAAGGGACTGGGGAATATCAAAAGGGGACATGTCAGGGTTTAGACCCCTGATATCTCACCAAAGCCCCTCCCCAATAGGGCTGAGAAGATTGTTATAAAATATTTAAAAGTTAAAAAACAGACAGTCCACCCCCCAAAAAAAATTATATTATATTATATATACATAAAAAAGTATCAGTATCGGCGGTACTTGAAATATGGTTTTAAAAAAAGTGGTATCGGTGCCACCCTAGTCAGCAGTGACTCGTGCAGATAGTAGAGAAACAAGACAGTACACAGAAATTACATAGTGCTCTGGATTGAGACAAGTACACACTATAGAATGATATGCTGTTTTCATATTTCATGACAGAGGTTTACAACCATTTTTCTGTTTGCAGGGTTAGCACAAGAAGATCTTATTACAAGTTTGACTTCTGACAGGTAAAAGTAGAACTACTACATTTGCTTAGCAAACACACAGGGAGTGGGCAGTCAGATGGATATTGAAAATTTGCATTTCAATGAACATTATGTGGCTAACCAATAAAAGGTTGAGTCAGCTAGATTAAAAGGCCTCTGTAGTTGTCACAATTACTCACCATATGCCACTTTCACCCACTAATGGCCACAGCTAGTGAAAGGTTCACACAAAGCATGAAATTATTTATTCATACAAAAGAGACAATGCTTTTGAAGTCAAATGAAAACCCAGCATAAGGAGTACACTTTCTCTACCCTTATATTTCAAGCCAGTCGCTGAACATGCAAACCATTTAAAAAATACACAAACCTATGTATGTATAAATAAAACGTTCATCTTAAAGTCCAACTCCAGGTATATAAAAGTGGTATTAAAAAAATATTTAAACTTTTTTTTCACCTGGTGATCTGGCAAGTAACACACCTCCTGTATTAGAGTCCCTTCACTCTGGATGACAGCAGTATTGTCAGTCTGGGACAGGGGGAGTTGTGTTACATGTACTAACAGATTTGGATACGCTATCAAATTAAGCCAAACTAACTCTCACCGCAGTTACATCAACAGTTTTTTTTTTCTTTGGGGATAAAGGTTTTAGACCAGGGGTTCCCAAACTTTTTAAAGCGGGATTCCACCCTAAAGTGGAACTCCCACTTTTCGGAACCCTCCCCCCCTCCGGTGTCACATTTGGCACCTTTCAGGGGGGTGCAGATACCTGTCTAAGACTGGTATCTGCACCCACTTCCGGCATAAACTCCCACGGGAGTTTACGCAAGTTCCTGTCCCAGCGCGCTGTCTGCCGGGACACACACGTGTCCCGGCAGACAGCGCTGAAGATTCTCATTGCGCCGCGCGACTCGCGCATGCGCAGTAGGGAATCGGGAAGTGAAGCCACTTCCTGATTCCCTTACCGAGAATGGCGCCGGCTACAGCAGAGAGCCGAGCGATCGATCGGCCTCTGCTGCCGACACCGCTGGACCCTGGAACAGGTAAGTGTCCGTTTTTTAAAAGTCAGCAGCTGCAGTATTTGTAGCTGCTGGCTTTTAAAAAAAAAAATTTTCAGTACAGTCCCGCTTTAAGAGCGAGGGCCACTTAAGCAACTTGGTAACCAGTCGTGGGCCACAATGAGCAAATCAGGCGTATGACAGGTCACGACTACTCTATAGGCCCTCCGATGCGATCTGATCCACCCAGATGGAAGGGAACGAATCCCCTTATATTTTTTTTTTTTTGAGGATCGGATTGGAGGCAGGAGGGAGTAAACAGACAAAAGTTTGTTTACATCTGCCGCTCTGTAGAGGTGAATTGAGGGTCCGATTGGGTAGGGCCGATCGTGTGAAAAGGGCCTAAACTGTTTTCACACTGATGTGCTGTGGTTTACCCATACCGCGGGTGCAGCATAGGGCACCTGTGTCTATCCTGCGGGTTATCTGAACCTTTCCATAATGTGGCAAAAGCCGGCGCTGCACAGGAAGCTTCGGCTTATGGGGCTCTGCAGCAGCTTTCTTCCTCTACCACCAGCTTCATTCACAACACTGATGCTGTGATATGACAGGTCGGCAACCTGCGATCTGGGCTTGCTAACCAAAATTCCAGAGCAGGAGGTTGCGGGGCACATCAAAGGGCTCCGTGGGCCACTGGTTGGCCACCCCTGTTTTAGACGAATAAATAAAAGCTGATCATTATTATCACCCCTGTCAGTGTTAAATGATTTGTCTCAACACTCTAACTTCTACATTTGGAAGGACAGCTTGTTCTGTCGAAAAGCAACAGACTTACTGGCTGGATCACCAGACAAAAAATAAAGGAAAGCAAGCCTAAAAAAAAAAAAAAAAAAATTCAGCACAATCATATCAAAGAATTGGTAAGCAGCAATATAAAAAATGTTTGCTTTTGTGTTTAACAGATTCAGCCCCGGAAGATTTTACCCCCTTCCTGACCAGAGCACTTTTTGTGAATCAGCACTGCGTCGTTTTAACTGACAATTGCGTGGTCGTGCAACATTGCACCCAAACAAAATTGATGTCCTTCCCCACAAATAGAGCTTTATTTTGGTGGTATTTGATCATCTCTGTGGTTTTTATTTTTTGCACTATATACAAAAAAAAAAAGCAACAATTTTGAAAAAAAAAATGCATTATTTTTTGCTCTAATAAATGTCCCTAAAAATATTTAAAAAAATATTTTTTCCTCAGTTTATGCCGATATGTATTCTACATATTTTTGGTAAAAAAAAAAAAATAAAAAAAAAATAAAAAAAATCGCAATAAGCGTATAGTGATTGGTGCCTTGTTTACACTTCCCCGCTCTGAGGCTCCATCACACGATCGCCGGGAGACCGGCAAACATCGAGTCCGTCGGTCCCGTGGTCACGGCGGAAGACTCGATGGCACGCGCTTGTTATCCCCGCCTCTTAAAAGGGGATGTACAGGTACGCCCATTTGCCCACCGCTGCCATTATGCCGATGTATACCGCCAAGTGGTTAAAGTGGATGTAAACCCGATTCATTAAATTTGAGCTGGGCACATATCTGCAGTGTTTTATTATCTCTCTTCAAAGCCCTATGTCCCATGGCTTTCTCCTGCCCTGTTCTTCTGTTATCAGCATAACTTCTGACATGTTCTCCGACAACTGTGATAAAACCAACTTGAAATGTGTGTCAAGTTGGGTGCTATAAATAGATTAGCAGAAAGCTGCTCTACTCACAGCAGAGCTCTGAAAGTATCTGCCTATGTGGAGTGGGGGCGCCTTTCCTCCAATCAGCTGTCTCCCTGTGTAATCCAACACTACACTGCTACATGAGGAAGTGAAAATTCTAACACAATGTGCACTTTATAAACAGTATATAAAGCTGAAGACAGCAGATACACATGTAAAACGTATGTAGGGAGATTTGTTGCATCCCTGTGTATCTGAGGCTGTTCAATTCACTGGGTATATGCGAGGGTTTACATCCACTTTAATACCATTTTTTTTTATTTTTTTTAAATGCACCCTTGCAGTGGGGCCTTCCCATACTGCTAGGGCTGAACTTACCATATACTCAGTCCTTGAACCCACCCCCTCTGCCCTAAGCTCTGGTCTGTGGATGGAGCCTCTATGTCATATACAATACATACCCTGTTTTGCATGTTGAGAAGGCTAGAGCAGCGTTTCTCAATTCCAGTCCTCAAGGCGCACCAACAGGTCATGTTCTCAGACTTTCCATTATTTTGCACAGGTGATTTGATCAGTTTCACTGCCTTAGGGCTCTTTCACACGGACGGACCGTATGTCCGTTTTTCATCCTTCCGTTTTCGGATGAAAAACGGACATACAGGTATCCCTATGGGATAGCGGGTGTCAGCGGATGAGCATCCGCTGACACCCGCTCTCGTCCGTGCCCGCTATGCTCCGTTTCTGCAGACGGAGGAAAACCCCATTTTTTCATCCGTCTGCAGAGCGGATCGGGTGACGACGGACTCTACGGTCCGTCGTCACCCGATCTCCCATAGGGGAGAGCGGCGCTCTGACAGGTCCGTCCCTGCACGGAGTGATCCCCGCTGAGCAAGCGGCTATCCACGGGGCGGATCTGCACTGATCTGCCCCGTGTGAAAGAGCCCTTAGTAATTACCACAGCTGTTTAATCTGAAGGAAATCCTGAAAACATGACCTGTTGGTGGACCTTGAGGACTGGAATTGAGAAATACTGGGCTAGAGTGGGGCTAGAGTGTGGCCAGAGCCGGTCACAGCTTACAGGACCAGTTCTAGACATAACAAGCATTTAATCTTTGAAGTTCAGGAAGGAAAGGGGGGTGTAGCCAACTGCAAGGGTGAAATATTTTAAACTCCTAGAGTTAGGTTTTAACCACATCAGCTTCAGCAGATTTACCCCCCTTCATGACCAGGCCATTTTTTGCTTTAGGTGCTTTTAGGCAAAAAAAAAAAAAAAGTTTTATGATCAGTTAAACCCCTAAATGACAAATACAGTACAGGCAGCTGCAGCTCTTAGTAACAACTGCAACATTGACCTGCATTGCATTAAAATGCAACAGAACACAGGTTAATGCGTGTAGAATGCAGGCGAACGCAAGTAAAGAAAGATAGTTTGCTTTGTGGGTTTTTTTTGTCCCTTACAAACACCCATACCAGCAGCCATCTTTGGGGGATCGGAGAGTGAGGGAAAAGAGCAGGTGCTTTCTTTTTAGCATGTCAGGACTTATTGACATGACGACTTTGTAGCCCATGTTCCGGCACATAAAATCCTGTAGCACACCCAGCAAAAAGATTACAAAGAGAACCATCTTGACTCACTCCTTCGCTAACCCATAGGATGTGATGTCACAGGAAATCTTGCTAAATGCAGTGCATTTTAATGTTAGCTAAAAAGTGCATCAACACACGTCAAAGTGTGAATCAGCGTGTTAAAACACGCATAAAAATGGAAAAACATACATCTATTTTCCCTGCATTTTATTGCAAGTCAGGGTGAATTCAGCCTCAACGCCACCCTCTCGTAAGCTAGATAGTTTTCACCGCTCATTAAATAATAATATTAAGTTTTATTTAATTTTGTGAAGTTTTATTGCATAAGCAAATTAAAAGGAAACGTATATATAATTTGTGACAAATTTTGCTATGCATTGTACCAAAAACAAAATAAAAAATTCTGGTGTGATGAAAAAAAAAAAAAAAATAGGAATGGATGAACGGTCTTGTACATTTGCCTGTTCGCCGAACACCAAATTTTCAGGGTGTTTGCCCCGATGAACACCCTGCAATGCAGTGCTGCACAGTACATTCTGCCCAATCAGGGCGCAGTGTACGCTGGTTGTTAAGGAGCAGGGGTCGGGAAGCCAGCCGCAGCGTTCTTAACAACCGATGAGTCATCAGCTGTCAATAGGTTTTCTCGCTGACAGGTGCCAGTTAAAGAAAAAAAAAAAAAAGAAAAAAGAGGTGTGCCCCCCACAGAATCCATACCAGACCCATGCAGCCTGGCAGCGAGCCCCCCCCCCCCCTTCTGAACCATAATCAGGCAACGTGCCCTTAACATGGGGGGTGGGTGCTTTGGGCGGCCTCTAGATCCGGCACTTCCTTCTCCCCATGTGACTGAGTATCGGGTACATACCCCTACCCATTCACCAAAAAAGTGTCAAAAAGTAATAAAAAAACACAAGACACAGTTTTTAACAATTCCTTTATTAAAAAAAAAAAAAATTGTGTCCTTCGATGTAAATCCATTGTCAATCGCGCTGCCCGCCGACCCGGAAAAATAAAAAATGCTCCCTCCTCTTGGGATGCCTCCCGCTGAAAGCCTCCTCTGCGCTTTGACATTTCTTATATAGGTAAGGGGCGACATCACATGCCCAGCATGCACGAGTCCGTGATGTCCAAAGGGGGCGGTGCCATCAGGTGACATAGCTAGGAGGCTCCGCCCCTTACTTATATAAGAAATGTCAAAGCGCAGGAGGAGGCATGTTCATCGCATCCTTAATAAAAACATTACAAAATCAGAGAAAAAGAAAAAAAATATTAATTTGTGTAATAAAACCATTTTTAAAAAGTTCCTTATTAAACTAAAATTAGAATTTATTCTGTTTATATGCAGTTAATAAGTCAATACCTCCAAACTAAATCTAGTTTGCCCGCATATAACAACAAAAAGGTAATACCAAATCAATAGACCCACTGCTGAAGTGCAGAAATGGCACTGGAGCTTAAAAGCGGAGTTCCAGTCTTTTTTATGTGTCAAATGTGGCATAGGATGGTGGGGGGGGGGGGGAATCGGAATGTTTAAAGCAGAATATCCCCTTTTGGGCGGAGCTCCACTTTAACTGATTAACATAAACATAAGTTCTTGCTATAGCCTGTTCAGGGATACTCAATATTTCAGTATCAATATTCTCACCTTGCCTCGTCTCCCATTTCCACCATCTTGGTCTTCCCACTGCCAGTCCACTCCACGTACAACTCTAGCACCAGCAAAAATTCCCCGTGCTGTTATTTTCTTTGACTTGCGTCGGGATTCCAAAAGTACACTGAGGGTTAAAGAAAAAATTTCCAAGTGATGAGTAAAGACCAAACACTAGAACAACAATTTTGTTTCATCATGGAGAGAAAAGAGAAGGGTTAGAGCCAGATTTTTATTGCTGCCTACATTCTTAATTTTGGATATTGCTTTTAGAACAGAAGTGATAGGAAATCTCTCCAGTAGTGAGGTAGAGTTAGACATTTCTATGTTTTTATGGGTATCAGAGAGAGAGCAAAATGAGGGAAAAGTTCCACAATGTCATCACAGACAGATGGAACAGATTTTTTTTCAAATAAGTCGTCTTAACGGTGCAGTACCCATTGTGTAGTGAAAATAACAGGTCGACTAATTTGAATTATTTTTCACACTATTAACAAAAAAACACTTTGCCTGCATCCGCTGATGCTGAGGGAACACGGACACAGCGATCAGATGGAAACAGATCGACTTACCGTTTTCATCCGACTGTCATCCAATCCGATCTGCCAGATGGATGGGGTACGATTCCCATCGTCTGTTTTTAGCGGGCAAATGTCCATTGACATCCGCAGCTTCTTAGAGGGCAACAGGTGGTCTGATCGGTCTGCCCCTTTGGAAGTCACCTCTGACAGCAGATTCACCACCACTTTGGAAAAGCCATGTTGTGTATCGAAGCACGTTTTACAGCAACACATTAGATACAACCACAATTCCAAAAAACAAAAAAAGAATTTATAATTTATAAATTTTAAGAAAAAAAATTTTAAGAAAAAAAATAAGGTAATTTTTTTAATTGATGGCAGCAGCACATCTCAAAAAAGTAGGAACCGGGCCATGTTTACCATGGCGTAGCATCCCCTCTTCTTTTAACAACACTCCTTAAACATCTGGGAACTGAGGAGACCAGTTGCTGGAGTTTTGGGAGAGGAATGTTGTCCCATTCTTGCCTGATATTGGATTCTAACTGCACCACAGTCTTGGGTCTCGTCATATTTTTTGTTTCAGGATGCGCCAAAAATTTTCAGTTGGTGAAAGTTCTGGACTGCATGAGGCCAATTAAGCACCCGGACTCCTCTACTACGAAGCCATGCTGTTGTCATAGATGCAGTTTAGCATTCCTGCCGAAATATGCAAGCATATGCTGCTCTAAAACCTGGATATATCCTTCTGCATTGATTTTGCATTTCCAGATGTGCAAGCTGCCCATTCCACAGGCACTAAGGCACCCCCATGCAGACTTTTGAACTGATGCCATTAACAAGCTGGAAGACCCCTCTCCTCTTTAGTCCGGACGTGGCACCCATTGTTGCCAAAAAGAAAGTCAAATTTGATTAGTCTGACCCAGAACAGTTTTCCACTTTGCAACAGACCATTTTAAATGAGCTTTGACCCAGAGAAGACGGTGATGTCTCTGGATCATTTTCAGATATGGCTTCTTCTTTGCATGCTGGAGCTTTACCTTGCATTTTTGGATGGCACAGCAAACTGTTCACAGAACAGTGAATTTGGGGAGTATCCCGAGCTCATGCAGTGATGGTCCATCACAGAATCATGCCTGTTTTTAATGGGGCCGTCCAATATTGCATTTTGGCCTTGTCCTTTACGCACAGAGATTTCTCCAGATTCTCGGAATCATTTGATATTATGTACAGTAGATAACAATATAATGTCTTTGCACTTTTACGTTAAACACCACTTTTGTTAAGAAAAATAAAACAATCCCCTAATCTATGTATAGAGCAAGGATTTTAACAAACATTACAGATTCCTACATGCCTGTGTTCTAAAGGATCAGCTCTGTTTTATTATGTTAATGTGCAGTATGAATATCAATGGGAGTGACTTTCTCAGTATTTATCAGCTGATGCAATTTCTGTGTTCTAATTATGAAAGTTGCAATGTCTGCATCCCTTTAGAAGTAATTAACACTTTGGGAGTATGTCAAAAATGAACATTTTGTTGCATAGAATGCCTAAAATCTGACTTGTGTCTTAGGCCTGATTCACACCTATGCATTTTTAGTGCTTTCTGCATTTTGCAGATTTGATCTACAGAATGTGTTCCATAGGAAACCATATTAATTGGACTGTAGTGGAAATCTGCAAAAAAAAACTAAAAAAAAAAAAAAAAAAAAAAAAAAAGGTACAGTTGTCCAAGTGCAAACCCTCTCAAAACTGTAGTTACCGTTCACTTCCTGGTGTAGTGATTCGATAAAATCGATGTCTTAGATGATGCTTGTCTCCGTGATAACACATAGTGCATAGATCATAGTTTGTGCACTCGGCGCACTTCCAACGAATTCCAATGATTGGCTGCTGTCTACACGTATCACACATTGTCCCATCATGTTTGACACCTAACAAAAAAAAAAAAAAATTATAATTTTAATACACAATGGATAGACTTTTTTAGCATTAAAAAATTTAAAGTAACAAATGTTTTTTTGTATAACTAAAGGAGCAGCGAGAGAAATAGATGGTTCAGCCAGCCACATTCTAACCAAGTTATTCATCTAAAAACCCCTAGGCAGTAAAATGAGTCAAACACACCAAAAGCAATTACAAATGAGTGTTACTCATATTAGGCTTTTGGCTATGTTAAATGCATTTACTGACAAGTAGGAAGGTGAAGGGGCTCAACCTGTATGCATTTTATGAGCATCGTGTCTACATATGGAAATAACATCATCAAGTCCAGCTGTCAAGTAGCTGTAAAAAGAAAAGTTATGAAGGTCTCGCCAAAGCCAATTGAATTTCGGCTGGTTCAGCAGGGACCGGCCAAGATTTGATCCATCTATGGGCGGGCTGATTGTACCCAAGTTGATCCTTTTACACTGTTGTGCTGCACTATGACCACACTGCAGCTAACTCACACCAAACCAGCAGGGACACTGTGGCACACCCGCAGTGCATTCAAACTGCACAGCACCAGTGTGAAAGTCCCAAAGCTGGGACTGCCAACAGTAGTGTCACTAAGGCCCCTTTCAGACTGGGGCGGTGGGTGCGTCGGCAGTAAAACGCTGCTATTTTTAGCGGAGCTTTACCGCCAATTTTGCGGTGCTATTCACCCCTGCTAGCAGTCGAGAAAGGGTTAAAACCACCACAAAGCGCTGCTGCAACAGCACTTTGCCGGCAGTATAGCCGCGCTGTCCCATTGATTTCAATGAGCAGGAGCAGTGCCTTCACAGCTCCAAAGATGCTGCTAGCAGGACTTTTTTTAGCATCCTGCCAGCGCACCACTCCAGTGACACAGCAGCGGCTCTTTCAGGGCGCTTTGCAGGTGCTATTTTTAGCGCTGTAGCGCCTGCAAAGTGCCCCAGTGTGAAAGGGGTCTAAATGTGAACACGAAATGAACCACTTCAAGACCAAGCCTTTTCTGGCACTTTTCATTTACAAGCCTATGCTTTATATAGAGTGGTGCATGCGAGTACATTGGCATACAGTGCCTTGCAAAAGTATTCACCCCCCCTTGGGTTTTTACCCAATTTTGTTACATTCCAGCCTCTAGTTCAATGTTTTTTTAATCTGAATTATATGTGATGGATCAGAACACAATAGTCTAAGTTGGTGAAGAAAAAAATAGAAACATATATACATAAAACAAATTTTTCAGAAATAAAAAAAATGATACCGTATATACTCGAGTTTAAGCCGAGTTTTTCAGCACATTTTTGTGTGCTGAAAATGCCCCCCTCGGCTTATACTTCAAGCACTTTTCTGCAGCAAAGAATGACATTTTCTGACCCGACTTTGGGGCCCCGTATCTCGGGGCCACTTGGTGCTAGGAACCCCAAAATTTGGTATGCAAACCCAGTGGAACTAGCACTACAACATACCCAAGCACCTAGCACCAAGTGGCCACAAGATACGGGGCCCCAAAGTCGGTCAGAAAATGTCATTCTCTGCTGCAGAAAAGTGCTTGACATTTTCCGAACCAACTTTGGGGCCCCGTATCTCGGGGCCACTTGGTGCTAGGAACCCCATCTTTGGTTCGAGAATACGGGGCACCAAAGTCGGTCAACTGTGTCCATCTGCAGCAATGTAATTTAGGGACCCTTTGGCTGCAGCTAGGGGGCACCTAGGAACCCTTAACTACCAAATTTGAAGTTCGGGGGACCTATGGCTGCAAATGGGCACAGTGAGGCAGCAAATGGGCATTGTTGACCCTCTTTTCCACTTACAGTAGCTGTGCATTTCTCACCCTAGGCTTATACTCGAGTCAATACGTTTTCCCAGTTTTTTGTGGTAAAATTAGGTGCCTCGGCTAATATTCAAGTAAATACGATAATTGGCATGTGCTTATGTATTCACCCCCTTTGAAGCCCATAAAAAGCTCTGGTGCAATCAATTACCTAAAGAATTCACATCATTTGTGAAATGTCCACCTGTGTACAATCTAAGTGTCAGATGATCTGTCATTACATATACACACACCTTTCTGAAAGGCCCCAGAGGCTGCAACACCTAAGCAAGAGGCACCACTAACCAAACACTGCCATGAAGACCAAGGAACTCTTCAAACAAGTAAGGGACAATGTTGTTGAGAAGTACAATTCGGGGTTAGGTTATAAAAAAAATATCCAAATCTTTGATCCCTAGGAGCACCATCAAATCTAGCATAACCAAATGGAAAGAACATGGCAACAGCAAACCTGCCAAGAGACGGCCGCACACCAAAACGCACAGACCGGGCAAGGAGGGCATTAATCAGAGAGGCAGCACAGAGACCTAAGGTAACCCTGGAGGAGCTGCATAGTTCCACAGCAGAGACAGGAGTATCTGTACAGAGGACGACAATAAGCCCCCGTACACACGGTCGGAAATTCCGACCACAAAATCCGTCTGATCTTTTCAGACGGATTTTGTCCGACACTGGTGCTGCATACACACGGTCGGACAAAGTTGTCGGAAAATCCGATCATTCTGAACGTGTGGACGTTCGTTGCGTATAAAGGAAATACGTAGAGGCTAGTAGCCAATAGCTTTGGTCTCGTAATTTGATCTGAGCATGCGTGGCACTTTGTCTGTCGGAATTCTCTACACACGATCGGAAAAAGTCTGATCGGATTTTGTTTTGAGAGCAGGATCTCAATTTTTTTCCGTCGGAAGATCCGATGGAAAAAGTCCGATGGAGCCCACACACGGGCGGATTTTCCGACAACATGGGCCGATCGGACATTTTCCATAGGAATTTCCGACCGTGTGTACGTGGCATAAGCCATACGCTCCATAGAGTTGGGCTTTATGGCAGAGTGGCCAGAAGAAAGCCATTACTTTCAGCAAAAAGCAAAATGGCACGTTTTCAGTTTGCGAAAAGGCACATGGGAGACTCCCAAAATGTATGGAGGAAGGTGCTTTGGTCTGATGAGAATAAAATTGAACTTTTAGCCCATCAAAGAAAACGCTATGTCTGGCGCAAACCCAACACATCACCCAAAGAACACCATGAAACATGGTGGTGGCATCATCATGCTGTGGGGATGTTTTTCAGCAGTCGGGACTGGGAAACTGGTCAGAGTTGAGGGAAGGATGGACGGAGGTTCACCTTCCAGCAGGACAATGACTCCAAGCACACTGCTAAAGCAACACTTGAGTGGTTTAAGGGGAAACATGTAAATGTGTTGGAATGGCCTAGTCAAGGCCCAGACCTCAATCCAATAGAAAATCTGTGGTCAGACTTAAAGATTGCTGTTCGCAAGCACAAATCATCCAACTTGAAGGAGCTGGATTCGTTTTACAAGAAGGAATGGACAAAAATCCCAGTGGCAAGATGTGGCAAGCTCATAGAGACTTATCCAAAGCGACTTGGAGCTGCGAGAGTCGCAAAAGGTGGTTCTACAAAGTATTGACTTTAGGGGGTGAATAGTTATGCACATTGACTTTTTCTGTTATTTTGTCCTATTTGTTGTTTACTTCACAATAAAAAAATAAAACATCTTCAAAGTTGTGGGCATGTTCTGTAAATAAAATGATGCGAATCCTCAAACAACCAATGTCCTTGCCCAAGGGGAGATGCCCTCTCACCCACTTCGGAAATCAATCCAGGGGCTAATGAGCAGCTCAGAGCGCTTTTGCGAGAAAGTTAGCCACCAGCTGAAAAATAAATAAATACCGGGGTTATGGCCGGTAAACTACTTGCAAACCACAACGTGTATATGTATGTATTGCAGTCAGTAAGTGGTTAAATACAATATTCAAAGCAGTAAAACATTCAGAAAAAATATATACTGTAAGTAAACAAGTCGTGTCAGACAGGCACTTTTAGTGTTAAGTAAAAAAAAAAAAAAAAAAGTTTTTTTTTTTTTTTTAAATAAACATGTCATACTTGCTCCGTGCAATCGTTTTGCACAGAGCAGCCCCATTACTCTTCTTCTCAGGTGCCCCGCTGGTGCTCCTGGCTCCTCCCCCCTGACTAGTGCCCCCAATAGCAAGCCACTAATGTCATATTCATTTAAATTCATGATATTACCCACTTCACGCAAAATCACGTACCTGTACATCATTTTGTTGAAGTGGTTGTACCGGGGCGATGCCTGCAGTCGCTGCTCCGCTCTGGTCTCCAGACCCCCCGAGAGACCAGAGCGACCAGCCGGCACGTCCCCCAGCTGGCCAGAGTTCTGAACGAAACCGTAAATCGGCTTTGATCGGGTCTCCGATGTAGTAACCCGGAAGTGACTTCACTTCCAGTTTACTCAGCAGCCAACGGCGCAGATTTAAAAAAATAAAAGGTATTCAGAAATGCAGATTTTGGCGTTTTTAATGCTTTTAAGTAGGGTTGCACCGATACTAGTATCAGTGCCAATACCGAGTATTTGCACAAGTATCGGTACTCGTTCAAATGCACCGATACCTGAAACCAATACTTTCAGGCTCGGCTCTTTGAGCTGTCAGTGGGGAAAAAGTCCGGTAAGTGGAGCTGTCAAAAAAAAAAAAAAAAAAAAAGCAGGTGCAATGTTTATTTCCAACATTGCTCAGCCCTGAAACACTAAAATAAAAAGAAACATTGTTTCTTTTTGTATATTTCTGTTTCTTCATCTGTAGATCAAAGGGTGAACAAATGTTCCTCAGTTTAACTCCTTAATAACCCTTAATTTACTCTAATCAGCCTTAACTCCCTATTCTCCTCCATGATTATTTTCCTACTTTTTTTTTTCTTTTGTTCACGTCTATTTTATAAATGATAAACAATTAAAAAACTTTTTTTTTTTTTTTTTTGTTTGCTTTGTTAGTGAATATTTTTACACATATATATTAAACACATTTCACATTGAAAAAGCACTAAATTAAAAAAAAAAATTATCTATTTATTTCATTTGTAAATAACTTTTCAATGCTTTGTACCATTGCTGACAGCTGAAGGTAGTTATCAGCAATTGGTATTGGTACTTGTACTCATTGTAAAAAAAATAGTACCGGTGCATCCCTATTTTTAAGTGTAGAGGAGGGGTTTGGGGTCCCTTTATCCCTTCATAAAGAGTACCTGCTGCGGTAAAGCACTTAAAGTTTTAGCGGCGCTTTACCATCGTTTTAGTGGCACTTTTCAGCCGCTAGCGGGGCGCTTTTAACTCCCACTAGTGGCCGAGGAAAGGGTTAATAGCACTTGCAAAGTGCTGCTGCCGAAGCGCTTTGGCAGCGCTGTCCATTGATTTCAACTGGCAGGGCGTTTTAGGAGCGGTGTATACACCGCTCCGCTCTTGAACCGCCCCAAAGATGCTGCTTGCAGGATTTTTTTTTTAATATCCCGCAAGTGCACCACTCCAGAGTGAAAGCACTCGAGCTTTCACACTGAGTGATAGGAGAGCTAAATGCCTGTAAAGTGCCTCAGTGTGAAAGTGGCCTTACTGTTAGAAGGGATGTTTACATTCCTTAGGACAACAACAATAAAAGTGATTTTTTTTTTTATAAGTTACAGTATAAAAATAAGAAAAAATAATTATTTCGCCCCTATAGCCCTGCGTGCCCGCGCACAAAAAAAAAAAAAACCAAGAAACAAGTCATGCCCGCAAATGTAAACAGTGTTCAAATCACACGTGAGGCATCGCTGTGATCGTTAGAGCGAGAGCAATAATTCTAGCCAAAGACCCCCCTCTGTAACTCTAAACTGGTTACCATTAAAAAAAAAAAATTAAACGTCGCCTATGGAGATTTTTAATTACCGTCGCTTGTCGCCATTCCATGAGTGCGTTCAATTTTAGAGCAACAGAAGAAGGAGGAGGAAGAAGAAAGAAAGGATACATTTAAAAAAACAACACAAGTAGCATCTTTGGAAAGGGATCTACGGTTAGTGTTCCTGTCACATATAAAGGAATGGAGATTCCTGCGCTTGCACTAAGAAGTCTTGTGCTATACATAGGTTGCATGTATATGGGAAGTCTGCATTGTAGAACCTGACACCATCACACATCTGATCTGCCTTACAGGCAAGGAGTATTTTCTGGTGCAAAACAAAAGCACCCAAAAAGCCATGCCCTTAGAACTTAGCTGCCATCTCCGTATAACAATAGGTCAAAGCCTTTACTAAATGTAAGCATTAACAATGCAGCAATATTGCACCAATGTTTTGCACACTGTTTCAAAACGGAGCCCTGGATAGCAGTAAAATTTTACAGGGCATCTAATCCTGCCTCACTCTAATCAAAACCACATAAAAACTACTGTAGCAAGTATTTTTGAATTCACCAGACTGATTGGCCCTTTCTTCCAAATACTGTACTGCAGTTATAACTCTATCTTTGATAAACAGATGTTCTGACACAAGCCTATCTGTCAATATTATACAAATAAAAAGGACCAGGAGATATACTGATGCTGAATAATGAAAACTGGAAAAAAACAGCTACTAATTTCTGCTCTTAGGTTGTTGGTTGGTTAATCCACACAACAAAAATTATAGCGCCTTTGCCACAGCTTTTTGTCCCTTTAAAAAAATAAAACAGTGTCACATAAAAGAAGTTTAAAAAGATTTATGTCAGATTTTCATTGTAATTTCTGTGCCCACACAGTCCCCAAATTGTTCCTCTATTTAGACAAAGAATGACATCATCACTGACAGCCCTGATAGCTGCCAAATGATTGGTCGTTACAATTTGAAATGAACCAACTGCTCCAAGAAAGCTATGTGACAGCTGCTCATTAAATTGTATAGAATCAATGAATGAATGAAAGGATGAAAGCACATAAGCTGCAGAAGGATGCAACGGATTTCATGTATTACTATTCTTGCTTAATTAACATTAAATTGCCAACTTCTTTAATTTAGGGTACATTTAACCATATTCCATTTCAATCATTCTCTGTTATTTTCTTTTAACACCAGAAAAAGTTATACGTTTCCTCACCTTTCGCAATAAGACTAAAGTGGGCAGAACACAAATTTACAAAATAAAAGCTTGGGCCAAACAGTTCAGAAACCCCAAATATTTACTTCTTACATTATAAGGCCTCTTGCACACGATACTACTGTTTGAACATCTAATTTTTCAGACGCGTTTTTTTTTTTTGTATGAATTTGCGCACGTTTTTGCACAAAAGCATATTCTTGCATTTTTGTTCTGCACAAAGGGGCATTTGCACACACTTTGCGCACATGAGGCGTAAGTTACTGACCAAAAATGCAGATTTTTCTCTTTTTTTTTTTACTGAAGAATGCACAGGGCTTGTTTACATGTCTGTATGCATAGGCACATTACAATTAATGGGCTGTATTTTGGCTCAGTAAAAAAAAAAAAAAAAAGCTGTACTTTTCAAGCTGCAATGTGCATTTCCAGTGATGGACATCCTAAGGGCCAATTCACACCAGTGTGTTGATCTGTGTTTTAGCACAGCTGTAAAATGCACATCAATGGAAGGACATTATGATAAACAATAATAATTTCCAATGTGTCCTATTCACCATAGACTGCTTGCTGTGGGGAAGCAGGGAGGAGCACCGAAGAGGGACCCGAGAAGAGGAGGACACGGGCTGCTCTGTGCAAATCCACTGCACAGGGCAGGTAAGTAGAACATGTTTGTTCTTTTTTGACTTTACAAATCACTTTAATAACTGTGGTAGAGCTCTGCTGATTGAGATCATCCAATCATGCACAAGCAAATATATATATTTTTTTCCTTGAACCTGATTGGGCAGTTGTACTGTGCTGGGGTCTTGACTAGCAATACTGAATTTGTGCAATGACAGAGGGAAAAAAAAAAAAAAAGAAGAAGGTTAAAAGCTGTGTTACAGCCGCAATTTTTTTTTTTTTTTATAGTCAGTCGCTGCAAACACTGTAGCTGCTGACTTTTAATAAGGACACTTAAGCTGGCCATACACCATACAATTTTCTTATTCAATTTCCTTTACCTTCAACTGTGTAGTACAAGGGCCTGCCTGATTGCATATCAATTGAAAGGGCTTAGGTGTGACCTCATATTATTTGGTTTTAAGAAATCTATAGAAGAAAATGTATGGCCAGCCTTACCTGTCCAGGGAGCCCACGATGTCGGCCCCCGTCCATTGGATCGGGTGCAGGCGCCGCCATTGTAACTAAGCGAAACCGGCAGTGGAGCTTTCAGGCTTCACAGCCGGTTTCCAACTGTGCGTGTAGCGCTGCACTTTATGAATGACCCCGTCGTCTTTTGGGACACACACAGGTCCCAGAAGGCCGCAGAAGGGGGGAGAAAGTGGAGGAAATGACGCACTGGCCCGCGACTGTACTTAAAAAAATATATAGTTATCCAAAAACGAGGGGTGGTCTTTTCTTCAAGACCAAGTTGTAAAAGTGGGTGGAACTCCACTTAAAGATTATTCTGTCATATTTGACATTGTATTTTTGCAAGTCATAATACTCCGTTAAAGTCAACATGACATTATAATAAGAACAAACATAGTCCCTATAAAACCTACTACAAAATAATGTAAGTATAATAAAGATAAGGTCTGCCATACAAATATGGATTTACTTTACACCCACTTAGATACAATGACATGTGTCACCCAGTTCAGATGTCCAAATCTACATGTTTACATGGGAGCAAGCTTGTATGACCAGACCTGCAGCCAAAGACCTAAGATTGTTTATGACTTATAGTAATCCAATCTACAGTAACAGGATATACACTGCAAACCAGGAGATGGTGTACCAGGACCCTCCATAGTGTCAGCTGAATGTTATCCCAGTGCTGGCCCCCCGATCCCTCTTATATAGCAGATCTCAGCGCTCCTGGTTCCTCCAATAAAGCGGATCCCTGTGCCATCTCCCGATCCCCCCAATGTAGTAGATCCCAGTGCTGTCTCCCGATGCCTCCTTCTATATAGCAGATCCCAGTGCTAGCTCGTAATCCTCCCTACACAGCAGATCCTAGTACTCCTCCTGATCCCTCCTACATAGCAGGTCCCAGTACTGTCTCCTGAAACCCTGTGTAGTAGATCCCAGTTCTCCTGATCCCCGTTCTGATCCCCGTGTAGTAGATCCCAGTTCTCCTGACCCCTCCTGTGTAGTAGATCCCAGTTCTCCTGACCCCTCCTGTGTAGTAGATCCCAGTTCTCCTGGCCCCTCCTGTGTAGTAGATCCCAGTTCTCCTGACCCCCCCCCCTGTGTAGTAGATCCCAGTTCTCCTGATCCCCCCCCCCTGTGTAGTAGATCCCAGTTCTCCTGATCCCCCCCTGTGTAGTAGATCCCAGTTCTCCTGATCCCCCCCCCCCCCTGTGTAGTAGATCCCAGTTCTCCTGATCCCCCCCTGTGTAGTAGATCCCAGTTCTCCTGATCCCCCCCTGTGTAGTAGATCCCAGTTCTCCTGATCCCCCCCTGTGTAGTAGATCCCAGTTCTCCTGATCCCCCCCTGTGTAGTAGATCCCAGTTCTCCTGATCCCCCCCTGTGTAGTAGATCCCAGTTCTCCTGACCCCTCCTGTGTAGTAGATCCCAGTTCTCCTGATCCCCTCCTGTGTAGTAGATCCCAGTTCTCCTGACCCCCCCCCCCCTGTGTAGTAGATCCCAGTTCTCCTGATCCCCTCCTGTGTAGTAGATCCCAGTTCTCCTGATTCCCCCGTGTAGTAGATCCCAGTTCTCCTGATTCCCCCGTGTAGTAGATCCCAGTTCTCCTGATCCCCCCCTGTGTAGTAGATCCCAGTTCTCCTGATCCCCCCCTGTGTAGTAGATCCCAGTTCTCCTGATCCCCCCCCCCCTGTGTAGTAGATCCCAGTTCTCCTGATCCCCTCCTGTGTAGTAGATCCCAGTTCTCCTGACCCCTCCTGTGTAGTAGATCCCAGTTCTCCTGACCCCTCCTGTGTAGTAGATCCCAGTTCTCCTGACCCCTCCTGTGTAGTAGATCCCAGTTCTCCCCCAGTGGTCTTACCGGTGGGCGCACTGTCCAGTATTCGGAGGTCGTAGGCCCCGGAGCAGCGATAGTTGGCGGCAGTCCCATTGTCCCAGACCACCACCACCTCCTCCGGGCTCTCGAAGCTTCGCACGGTGCCCACATGTCCCTCTCCGCCATCCTGCTTCCCCCATTTCCAGTCCGGGCCCCGGGCTACCCTGGCCCCGACTCCTTCCACCATGACCCGGTTATTGCGGGAGCCGCTCATTCCCCGGGAGGAGTTCAGGGACCGAGGGCCCGGCCGCCTGTCTTTCCCCCGGTACCGGGGCTATATAATGCTCGGCGGGGCAGCACTCCTCCGGTACGGCGCTCCCGTCCTGGAAAATAAACTTTCCCTGAGAGAAGAGCAGGCCAGTAATCCGGGCCAAGCTACCAACAGCCCAGCGCCACCGAGTCTGCGCAGCAGCCAGAGAGGCGTGGGAACCCCGGCGCGCCCCCTGCCTCAGGAGACGGGGGCGCGCCCGTGCTCATGGAAAGCTTCGGGAGCGCGCGTGGCTGTGTGAGGCCCGGGCGCCTCGGAAACGTCTGAGCCTTTGTTGTGTCTTATCTGTCCTCATATTACAATGGAGGCTTCATGGCATTCAAATGGTCACAATAGGCCGCATTTCACCGAACAAAGAACATTTCCCTCATTTTTTACCATCAACTTTCACAGTACATTTATAGATCCATGTTAAAGCAGACCTCCAACCCAAACAAGATAAAGAGCCAATCACACAGGCTGGGAAAAAAAAGCGTGTTCAGAAGAGGATCGCCGGGGGGGTTCAGGAGAGGACCTCCAGAGCGTTCGGGAGAGGACCGATTGGAGCGTTCAGTAGAGGACCTCCAGAGCGTTCTGGAGAGGACCGCCGTCACGTTCAGGAGAGGACCTCCAGAGCGTTCAGGAAATTACCTCCAGAGTGTTCAGGAGAGGACCTCCAGAGCGTTCAGGAAATGACCTCCAGAGTGTTCAGGAGAGGACCTCCAGAGTGTTCAGGAGATGACCTCCAGAGCGTTCGGGAGAGGACCGATTGGAGCGTTCAGTAGAGGACCCCCGGGCGTTCAGGAGAGGACCTCCAGAGCGTTCTGGAGAGGACCGCCGTCGCGTTCAGGAGAGGACCTCCAGAGCGTTCAGGAGATGACCTCCAGAGCGTTCAGGAGAGGACCTCCAGAGTGTTCAGGAGAGGAGTTTTTGGGCAGAAAAAAAAGCTTGACACGCCTAAAAATGCTAGACACGTTTAGTGCACGAGCCTTCATTCATTCCAATGGCCAGAAAAAATGGTAGACATGTGCGGTTCATTTCGTTCCGAATTGTAATTCTGGGAAATTTTTCCTTTTCCGGAAATTCAGATATATCCGAATCTCTGAATTACAACAGTAAAGAATTAAAAAATTCGAAATAGTTTTTGAATCAAATTAAAATAGTAATCAAATTCAAATTTCCAAAGAGAATAAAATACAACAGAAAATAAAGGAATATAATAGAATGGAAAAGAATAGAATAGAAAATAAAATAATGGAATATAAAACAGAACAGAACAAAATAAAATAATAGAAAATAAATGGATAGAATAGAGTAAAATAGAATAGAAAATAAAGGAATAGAATACAATAAAAAATAGAAGAAAATAAAAGAATATAACCATCTTCTGAAATTCTAATTTAAAATAGAATAAATTGAAATTCACATAGAAAAGGTATAGAATAGAAAGGATTAGAATAGAATAAAATAGAATAAAACCTTTCGAATAAACTCGAATAGAATAGAAAAAAATAGACCAGAAAAGAATAGAATAGAATTAAAAAAACAATAGAAACAATATAACCATTTCCCAAAATGTGAATAGAATAAATTTGAATAGAATAGAAAATAAAAGAATAGATTTGACTAGAATAGAAAATAACAGAATGGAATAATAAAAGAAATAGAATAGAATGAATATAACCATCTTCCAAAATTAGAATTTTGAATAGAATAAATTTGAATAGAATTGAAAATAATAGAATAAACAACAATGCAAACCAATAGAATAGAAAGAATATAACCATTTTCCAAAATTCGAATTTCAAATTGAATAGAAAAGTAGAGAATATAATAGAAAAGAATAGACTAGAAAATAAAGGATATATAAAAAAGGTGCAGCGCTAAACACACATAAATAAAAAACAATTGAAAAATTCAATTAAAAATATGTCCATAAACAGTCCAATGGTGTCTTTCTAAGGTGATGACGGAGGCATACATATGCAGGTGACAACGTGAAAGAAAATCTCCACCACAGTTGAAATGGCCGCTCACCTCACCAAGTGGACCCTTAGATCATAAAGGGTCACTAAAGCCTTCCCACCAGGGGTTAAATGATAACGATCCACTGGAGAAATACGTCACACTTGGCAGATATGCCGGATGGATGTCAGTCAGTCCTCACGGAAAAGCTCGATCCCATATCGCCATCAATCATGTGAATGAAAAATTTAAAAAACCATAGTGTTCTCTGCTTATAAACAGTTTATTGAAAAAAAGAGATGGGAATATAAAAACTTACAAAGAGAGCACCTATATCCCGGTTCTAGGAGGGTACAGCGTATAGCAAAGTGCACAGATCGGGCTGCGGGTGATGTCACTTGAAAGGTTGACCCTTGGTGTTCAGCTGCTTCTAATAATTTTACATAATATTTGATATACCATTGCGCTGATTTATTTTATTATTATAATTAGAAAATAAAGGATAGAATTGAAAAAAGAATAGACTAGAATGGAATAGAAAGTATATAACAATCTTCCAAAATTCAAATTTTGAATAGAATAAATTCAATTTCGAATGAAATTTGTGATTCCGAAGTTGCACCAATTTGACCGGTTCCATTGCCGACAATAGCGTGCCACTTCTCATGCGATTGGGGGGGGCCTCTTGTTAAAGAGGTCTGGGGGGAGCCGGATCTGGGGGCCCCCTTGTTAAAGAGGGTTTTCAGATTCCAATAAGCCCGCACCTGAAGACCCCCACAACCACCGGCCAGGGTTGTGGGGAAGAGGCCCCCCTGCCTCAAATGCCTTGGCAGGGCGGAGTCTTCCCACAACCCGCACACCTGCCTCCTTTCTTTACTTAGTCATTCCTTGCCTCTTCATTCCCTTATTTATTTTTTCCCCTTTTTACTCCTTTCATATTGTTATAGTAGTTGCAAACAAAAAGCTGCCCACTGTGATGAATTGGGAATCCACTCCAATTAGAAGTAGAGTTACTGACCAGAGCTAGTTGTGGCAGCTGGGCAGATAGTGGCGAAAGCCACAGAGTAGACATAGAGTGCTCAATATGCCTGCTCACTAAATGATGCCACAGAGTAGACATAGAGTGCTCAATATGCCTGCTCACTAAATGATGCCACAGAGTAGACATAGAGTGCTCAATATGCCTGCTCACTAAATGATGCCACAGAGTAGACATAGAGTGCTCAATATGCCTGCTCACTAAATGATGCCACAGAGTAGACATAGAGTGCTCAATATGCCTGCTCACTAAATGATGGTGAGAACCATAAAAAGGGCAGAGGTGCAGAATCTAAGGTACCGCTTGATCTTCACCAGAGGTGGAGATGTTACGCTTCAGGCGATAACTAGTTGTGGTCCTCTGACTCTGCTGGCCGGTAAGAAGAATTTTTTTTGTTGCTCTGTCCCAACTTTTTTGAGACGTGTTCCTGCCAATAAATTTGAAAAAATGACCTTATTTTTTCTTAAAATGGTAAATTTTCTGAGTTTATCCTTTGTTTTCTATTGTGAATAAAGTATGGGTTTATGAGAGCTAAAAATATTGTGTCTTTTGTAGATTATACACAGCGTCCAGACTTTTTTGGAATTGGAGTTGTACAACATTGTGCTTGTTCTCTCCCAAGGCCTCACTCCATCTTCCCTGACTTCCAGGATATGCAAAAAAAAAAACAAAACAAAAAACAAGTGGTAATCAAATACTATCACCATTGTGTGAAAAAAAAACTACAGTGGAACCTTGGTTTACGAGTAACGCGGTTAACGATCGTTTTGAAAGACAAGCAACTTTTTTTTTTTTTTTCCTGACTCGGTTTTTGAGTGTTGTCTCGCAAAACGAGCAGAATTCAAGCTAATGGGTGGTGCAGTACCACATTTGGCCAGAGGTGCGGGGGCATCGGGGACACTCGGAACGGTTCAGAGCCGTTCGGAAATACTCGTAATGACTCGGAAACACTTGAAAATACTCCTTTCCCGAGTGTTTCCGAGCCTTCCGAGGCTTTCCGAGTTCAGCCAAGCTGTCCCTGAGTATTTCTGAGGCTCTATGGCTCCCCCCACCTCTGGCCACATGCGGTATTGCATGTAATAGAAGTCAATGCGGAACGAATTATCTTCATTTCCATTGACTTCTATGGGGAAACTCGCTTTGATATGTGAGTGCTTTGGATTACAAGCATTCTCCTGGAACGCATTATGCTCGTAATCCAAGGTTCCACCGTATATACATGTCATTTGGGTACAGTGTTGCATGACAGCACAATTGGCAGTTATAATAGCGCAGTGCTGAATAGCAAAAAATGGCCTGGTCATGAAGGGGGTTAAACCTTCCGAAGCGCAATGTGATGTAGATGTGGCCAGGAGCTGTCTAACAAGCTACAGGCTAGACATGTGTGGTTCAATTAGTTCCGAATCAAAATTCAGACAAATTTTTCGTTAATTAGAAATTCTGATGTATCTGAATTTCCAAATTAGAAAAGTAACAAATTTAATCCAAAATAACGGATTCGAATAGTTTTCTAAGCGAATTTGAATCGTTTTAGAAATCGAATTTGAATTTCAGAAGAGAATAAAATAGAATAGAAAATATTAGTATTTTCTACTAGTGTCGGATAGTGTCGGTGGTAAAACGCCGCTATTTTTAGCGCCGTTTTTCCGTCGGATTTGCGGCGCATTTCGGCCGCTAGCGGGCCCTTTTACCCCCCGCTGGCGGCCTAGAAAAGGTTAAAACCCCACACAAAACGGCGTTTTACCGGCGGTATTACAGCGCTGCAACATTGATTTCAATGGGGAGCAGCGCTGGAGGAGCGGTGAGTTCACCGCTCCTTCACCGCTCCAAAGAAACTGCTGGCAGGACTTTTTGTGATGCCCTACCAGCGCACGGCTGCAGTGTGAAAGCCCGAGGGCTTTCACACTACAGACATTGGTGCAGCTGTTTTAGGGCAGATTGCAGGCGCTATTTCTAACGCTATAGCGCCTGCAAAACGCCCTTGGTGTGAAAGGGGTCTAAGTCAGCTAACTAACATATTCAGAAGGATGTCACCGATGGCAGATTTTAGTCAGTGTAAAGCCCAACTCCAGTGCCAAAATTCTGTTTCTTACATAATGGCCTAAAGAAATTCTTTTTTTTTATTTTCTGGGGATATTTATTATAGCAAAAAGTAAAAAAATTGTCGCTCTTTTTTCATTAATGATCGCCGCCATTACTAGTAAAAAAAATAATATTTAAATAAATAAAAATTCCATAAAAATATCCCCTAGTTTGTAGATACTATAACTTTTGCGCAAACCAATCAGTATACGCTTATTGGGATTCGTTTTACCAAAAATATGTAGTAATAATACATACTGGCTTAAACTGATGAAGAAAATAGATTTTTTTTTTTTACATTTTGTTATTGGATGTGTTTTATTAGCATAAAGTTAAAAATATTGTTTTCTTTTCAAAATTGTCGGTCTTTTTTTTGTTTATAGTACAAAAAATAAAAACTGCAGAGGTGATCAAATACCACCAAAAAAAAGCTCTTTTTGTGGGAAAAAAAGGACATACATTTTGTTTGGGTACAATGTTATATGACCGCGCATTGGTCAGTTAAAGTGAAGCAGTGCCGTATCACAAAAATAGGCCTGGTCATTAAGAAGGAAAATCCTTCCGGTCCTTAAGTGGTTAACCACTTGCCTACTGGGCATTTTACCACTTGCCGCCCGCCCTATTGTAGAAAGACGTTGGCAAAGTGGTTGTAAAATCCTGACCGGACGTCATAGGACGTCCCCCGGGGGCGCGCATTGCGGCGATCGTTGTTGCGGGGTGTCAGTCTGACACCCCAACGGAGACTCTTTACCACGTGATCAGCCGTGTCCAATCACGGCTGATCACAGTGTAAATAGGAAGAGCCGGTGATCGGCTTTTCCTCACTCGCGTCTGTCAGACGCGAGTAGAGGAGAGCCGATCGCCTGCTCCTCTGACAGGGGGGTCTGTGCTGATCGATTATCAGCACAGCACCCCCGAGGATGCCCACACTGGACAACCAGGGACGCCACCAGACCACCAGGGATGCCCAGCACAAGGTATGCCACCCTAGACCACCAGGGATGACACACAGTGCCCACAATGGATGCCAATCAGTGCCCATGATGGATGCCAATCAGTACCCACAATGGGCATTACTGATTGGCATGCATTATTGTTTGGCACTGATTGGCATCCATCAGTACAAAACAATGCTGCCTATCAGTGCCTATCCGTGCCACCTATCCGTGCCACCTATCAGTGCCCATCCGTGCCGCCTATCAGTGCCCATCCATGCCGCCTATCAGTGCCCATACATGCTCATTCGTGCCGCCTATCCATGCCCATCTGTGCCGCCTATCCATCCTGCCTATCCATGCCAATCCGTGCCAGCTATCAGTGCCAATTTGTGCCACCTATCAGTGCCCATCCGTGCCGCCCATCAGTGCCACATATCAGTGCCCATCAATGCCACCTCAGTGCCACTTCATTGGTGCCACCTCATCAGTGCTGCCTTATCAGTGCCCATCAGTGCCCATCAGTGAAGGAGAAAACTTACTTATTTACAAAGTTTTGAAACTGAAACAAAAAAAATACATTTTCTTTTTCAAAATTTTCGGTCTTTTTTTATTTGTTTAGCAAATAATAAAAAACGCAGAGGTGATCAAATACCACCAAAAGAAAGCTCTATTTGTGGGAAAAAAAATGATAAAAATTTAATTTGTGTACAGCGCAATTGTCATTTAAAGTGCGTCATCGCTGAAAGCTCAAAATTGGTTTGGGCAGAAAGGTGTTTAAGTGCCCTGTATTGAAGTGGTTAAACCCCCCTCCTGCCCAGACCAATTTTCAGCTTTCGGTGCTCTCACACTTTGAATGACAACTACTCAGTCATGTAATACTGTACCCAAATGAATTTTTTGTCTTTTTTTTTCATACCAATAGAGCTTTCTTTTGGTGGTATTTGATCACCTCTGGGTTTTTTTTTTTTTTTTTTGCGCTATAAATGAAAAAAGACTATGAATTTTTCTTTGTTTCTGTGATAAAATTTTGCAAATTATACATTTTTCTTCATAAATTTTGGCCACCATTTATACTGCTACATATCTTTGGTAAAAATAACCCAAATTAGTGGATATTATTTGGTCTGTGTGAAAGTTAGTCTACAAGCTGTGGTGAAAATCATAAAAAATTGATCACACCTGATGTACTGGTGGCCTATCTCATTTCTTGCTACCCGAACAAGCCAGGAAAGTACAAATACCCCCCAAATGACCCCTTTTTTGAAAGTAGATATTCCAAGGTATTTAGTAAGATTCTTTGCAAAATGAAGATTTTATTAAATTTTTTATTTTTTTCTACAAAATTGTCATTGTAATAGGTTATTCCTCTCACATGGCATGTGTATACCATAAATGACACCCCAAAACACATTCTGCTACTCCTCCTAAGTATGGCGATACCACATGTGTGAGTTTTTTTAACAGCCTAGCCACATGCAGGGCCCAACATGCAGGGAGCGCCATCAGGTGTTCTAGGAGCATAAATGACACATCTAACTTGTTGACTACCTATTACACTTTTGAAGGCCCTGGAGCACCAGGAAAATGGAAACTCCCACAAAATGACCCCATCTTGGAAAGCTAACACCCCAACGTATAATCTATGAGGCATAATGAGTCTTTTGAACGGTTCATTTTTTCCGGAAGTTTTTGGAAAATGTGCAAAAAAAATGAAAACGCATTTTTATTACACAAAGTTGTCAATTTATAAGATATTTCCAACACATAGCATGTACATAGAAAAAAATTACACCCCAAAATACATTCTGCTACTCCTCCTGAGTATGGCGATACCACATGTGCGAGACTTTTTACACAGCCTGGCCACATAGAGAGGCCCAATATTGAAATAGCACCTTCAAGGGTTTTAGGAGCATAAATTACACATCTCATTTCTTAACCACCTATTACACCTTTGAAGGCCCTGGAGCACCAGGACAATGGAAATGCCCACAAAATGACCCCATATTGGAAAGCTAACACCCCAACATATTATCTATGAGGCATAATGAGTCTTTTGAACAGTTCATTTTTTCCAGAAGTTTTTGGAAAATGTGTAAAAAAAATCAAAACACATTTTTTTTTACACAAAGTTGTCCATTTATAAGATATTTCCAACACATAGCATGTACATAGCAAAATTACACCCCAAAATACATTCTGCTACTCCTCCTGAGTATGGCGATACCACATGTGTGAGACTTTTACACAGCCTGTCCACATACAGAGGCCCAACATGCAAGGAACACCATCAGGTGTTCTAGGGACACATAGCATGCACATACCAAGAATTACACCCCAAAATACATTCTGCTGAGCAAAGGGCAAACAAAAGATTACCTGTGGTTTTAGTAGCACAGTTGTCCACAGGAGGATAGCACTGGTCCAGTCAGCAGGCAGGGACTTGGTCAGCAAAAGCGAACGCAATTGTCCAGGCAACAGGCAGGAATGCTGTCCATAGTCAGAACAGGCAGCAGGCAGGCATACTGTCCATATACAGTCCAGGGTCAATGCAGGCACAGATTGTCAGCAGTGCCAAAATATTGGTCATGGTAGTAGGCAGGAACATGGTCCATGTGGTGTGGTCAGTTCAGCCAATCAGGTGACCGGTAACAGACCTGAGGACCTGATTGGTGGAGAGGCGATTCAGTGTTAGGAAAGCAAATATTCCCTAGCCCCTAGCCAAAACATCCGGCAGACCCCTCTCCCCATGATCAGCCAAAGCTAACCAATGAGTTGTAGGTGGGGGCTCTCATGAAGCGAGAACCCCCAAGGCTATGGAGGAATGAACCTAAAGGCCAATAGGAAAACATTCCCAACCCCCCACATTACCCAATGGGCAGTTGATTTGGCTTGTTTCCCATGGAGAAGATCCCTTTAGTGCTCTCATCATACCAGCAGGGATAATATATAGCCATCCAATCCGCTTGATGGCAGGACACCCCTACTGGACATAGGATAAGAACAGATTTTTTTCCAAAAAAATCAAAAACACCTAAGTGTACACAAAAGTGCACTTAAGGGTGTGTCTCTTGTCCCCCCCCCCCCCCCCCCCCCGAAGAAGAAAGACCTTGCCCCTCCCCCATCACAGAAGAGCAAGGCTCCTGACAGGGGCAAAGCTCGAACATGGTCAAAAGGGCCTGGAGGACCCCTCTACTCATGGCCAGCCAAAGCCGACCACCGAGTACTATGTAAGGGGCTCTCCCAAAGAGAGGTCCCTTCAGTTCAGGGGAAGAAGTAACCAAATAACCACACATCTTTCCCCTAGACTTCAGGGTAGGCCCAAGGTCTCACACCCACCATCCAAGTAAAAGAAACAGAAGTGCAAAGTGACAAAAC
The DNA here is from genome assembly GCA_028564925.1 of Lithobates sylvaticus. Lineage (NCBI taxonomy): Eukaryota > Metazoa > Chordata > Amphibia > Anura > Ranidae > Lithobates > Lithobates sylvaticus. Next base: position 153,922,583 of record CM053030.1, read on the forward strand.
AGTGGAGAAAAATAAATTAAATAGTGCCAGTGCAGATGCACTGGCAAGGCCTTGCAGCCTGGTTGTAAAAATTGCCCTGGTTTAGCCAAAAGGCCTAGCCAATAGAGGGACTGTGCAGAAAAAGCTAAGGATTGTGGCCATGTGCCGTTTCACACCATGGGGTTTCCAAACCCAAGATCCTAGCCAAGAAGCTTTTGCAGACTATTTGGCCATCAGGGTAGTAAATGGAAACCATGGTCTATGGCAGAGGTGTCCAAACTTTTTTCAAAGAGGGCCAGATTTGATGAAGCGAACATGCGTGAGGGCCGACCTTTTTTCCTGACATTGTTTGAACCATTAAAATTCAGTCTGTGTGTTCGTTCGAGTACTGACACACTGCCCAACAAGAATTCTCTTGCCTTTGTGGCTGTGTGTGAGTAAAGAGATGATCTCAGGCGTGTTATTTGGATATACCGTATTTATTGGAGTATAACACGCACCTTCACTTTAAGAGGGAAGATTTAGGAAAAAAATACAATTTTAAATAAAGAAATATGAAGCAAAATAAGGGTCAGTGCCCATCTGCAGCACCACCATTGCCAGAAATGTCAGAAATGCAGCCCCCATCATTGCCAGAAATGTCAGGAATACAGCCCTCATCATTGTCAGGAATGTCAGGAATGCAGCCCCCATCATTGTCAGGAATGTCAGGAATGCAGCCCCCCATCATTGTCAGGAATGTCTGGAATGCAGCCCCCCATCATTGTCAGGAATGTCAGGAATGCAGCCCCATCATTGTCAGGAATGTCAGGAATGCAGCCCCCCATCATTGTCAGGAATGCAGCCCCCCATCATTGTCAGGAATGTCAGGAATGCAGCCCCCATCATTGTCAGGAATGCAGCCCCCCATCATTGTCAGGAATGCAGCACCCCATCATTGTCAGGAATGTCAGGAATGCAGCCCCCCATCATTGTCAGGAATGTCAGGAATGCAGCCCCCCATCATTGTCAGGAATGTCAGGAATGCAGCCCCCCATCATTGTCAGGAATGCAGCCCCCCATCATTGTCAGGAATGTCAGGAATGTCAGGAATGCAGCACCCCCCCCCATCATTGTCAGGAATACACAGCCCCCATCATTGTCAGGAATGCAGACTCACCATTGTGCAGTGCAGCCTGAATTATGCCCCTCCATCTGCCGCCTCGGAGGGTACAGGGAGGGGGCGGGACGAGCGCCAAAAGATAACATACAGGAGAAACTCCTGTTTTCTCTGCGGCCTCTTTAATACAAGGTCCCGCCTCCTTTTATGGACAGAACAGCCGTCCAATGGCTGTGCTGGAGACGGGACTTCCTATTACAGAGGCTGCCGTGTAAACAGGAAATACTCATGTGTGCACGGCTCTTGTCCCGCCTCCTCCCTGTCCCCTCCAAGGCATCCGGACATATATATCTTTTGTGGCCCCGGCGCTGGGAGATCGTTGGGGGCCACAAAAGATATACATGTCCAGATAAACAGGCGGCCCGTTCAAAACCGGAATGCGGGCCGCGATTGGCCCGCGGGCCGGACTTTGGACATGCCTGGTCTATGGAGTAGGGCAGGGATATGCAATTAGTGGACCTCCAGCTGTTGCAGAACTACAAGTCCCATGAGGCATAGCAAGACTCTGACAGCCACAAACATGACACCCAGAAGCAAAGGCATGATGGGACTTGTAGTTTTGCAACAACTGGAGGTTCGCTAATTGCATATCCCTGGAGTAGGGCCTGGGACCCATCAAGACCATATACAGTAGCCATACAATTTGTGTTAAAGTGGTTGTAAACCCTTACAAACCACTTTGACCTACAGGTAAGCCTAGATTAAGGCTTACCTGTAGGTCCAATAAATATCTCCTAAACCTATATGGTTTAGGAGATATTTAGAAAAGAAAAGGCACCGCTATCTACGGCGCATGCGCCGTAGACAGCGGCGCGCAGGCGCACTGCGCATGCCGAGATAACGGCGATATGCCGCTCTCATGCGCATGCGCGCAGGAGTGACGTCATCGCCGCTCTAGCGAATGACAGCGCTGGAGTGGCAAGACCCGGAAGTCACTCCGGGTTTGATGGCGGCGCAGAAGATCGTGGATGAGGACCGCTTCGGGGGCTTCGTTCTCAGGTAAGTCATTCATATGCATACTAGCTCATTATGCCTTTGCCTTGCAGGTTCCGTTTTTTTATTTTTAATTGGCTTTACTTCCTCTTTAAGAAGCAGTCAAAAAGCCCAACTGAATCATTGGCACAGTACCTATACATGTGTTTCATTCTATCACATATCCAAAAAAAATAAATAATTATTTCTAATTTCAGGACAAGCAGACAGAGCCATGCAAATCATTGCTTTGCACCCCATTGGCCATATGCACCATACACCAGCTGTTCTGTATGTGCAGCTGGTCAATGGGCCATAAAGCAGCTATTTTCATGGCTCTTCAGAGCAGAATTGTATGTTTTTGACTCTATAAGCTATAATGGGAACGATTAAACAACACGTGTTTTTATTTATTAGGCACTATCACTTAACAATCTATAGGGCCAAAATGGGTGATTTTGCTTCTATATAGCAAGTTCTGAAAATGAGTACATGCAAGAGAAGCCCTAGATGTTTTTGCTGTATGAATTCTGTATAATACTTTTTTTTATAAATCAGTTTTTAATGTTTTGTGTTATTGTGTATTGTGTTAGAAGTAAAAGGTTTACAGTCTCCAAATGAAAGATACCCACACAGGAGAGCGTAAATCCTGTATAATATTAATAATAAATCACATGGCTATGCTCGCACTCAAGTTTGAATGGGGCAAGGCTGAGCCAATGTTGCATGAACCATCTGAACATGGTACTCTTGCAATCATTTGGATAGCCTCTGTAGCCCGGTCTCTGTGCTGAGAGTGCGATGTGAACACAAACACAGCGGCGCATGTAAGTGTCCCCACGGATAAAGACCCAATTCCGTGAGGCTGCATATTTGTGTACAGCCATCAGAAAAAAGTAATAAAATGTAGCAAAAAAAAAGTTACTTTATTAAATGTTTGCATTTAGGCCTGCAGGACGTTGCATTCGCAATCAGTGCATCATGGGTCCAATGAACAGGCTCTTGCATTGTTTACTCCCAGCTCCCGGACCGTACAGAGGTGTGGACCTTCTGATAGGGTTAGCCCTTGTGTGTATAATAATAAGTTTTTTTTTATCAATTTTTTTATTAATATTTTCACATTAATAGGGCAGAGAAAGGAATAATAATAATAATAATAAATCACATAGCTATGATCACACTCAGGTTTGAATGAGGGCAAGACTGAGCTAATGTTGCATGAACCATTTGAACATGGTGCAATCATTTGGTCAGCCTCTGCAGTACCTCTTGTAAGCCACAAGATGTCAGTCGTCGGGGCTAAATAATCCCCATTGTCACTCGGCCTAGAAGACTGAGGAAATACAGTGAGTAAAAAGACCTTTTTAGCCTAATGTAACCACTAATGCAACCAGCAATCCTAAAAACAGCCAAACAGATCGAAGCGCGGCCCCAAAATGTTATACCATTGCATGGCATTGATAAACACTGTCAGTGGAAGGTTGTATTTGGATGTTTTTGGATGAAAGGCTGATTCAAAAGTTTGGATAAGGCTTAAGCCCCATACACACGGTCGGACTTTTTCATGGAATCTGTCCGATCGGACAATGTTGTTGAAAAATCAGACCATGTGTATGCACCATCGGACAGTGTTCGTCGGTTTGTCCGACGGACAAAGTCTTATCTCCTGCTGGAAAGATTTGCCGTCAACACGGTCCGATCACACCAAATCCGATCGTGTGTACGGTTGTCCGAAGGACAAAGTGCTACGCATGCTCAGAAGAAATTCTGTGACGGAAGCGCTCGGTCAGGTAAAACTACCTTTCCTAATCGACACAGCACATTCGTCACGCTGCAATGTTAAAATGTCTTTAATGCAGCGCATTCTCTTTTTCTTTACAATGCAACAAGAATGACATGTTTTAGCTGCTCCTATTCACCCGCACTTCTCACAAACTTAGTTCTTTATTACTTTGCAGCATTTATACACTACATGTTTATTTTTACTCAGATCGTAAAAGAATCTTTGTTATTTTTTTACCATGATTTGTCTTTTTTTTTTTTTTTGGGGGAATACATATTTGAAGGATTTTTTTTTTTTTTTTTTTTGGAGGGGGGTTGTGTGTCTCAACTTACCAAAACCACATTATTAACATTTGTATTTCTTGCTTAAATTTACTAGGAGTTTGTTGGTTGTTGGTGCCCCTTGTTAATTCTACTTTAGGATTAGTGAAATGTACTTGCCTACTCAAAGAAACACTGTCATTGTAGAAAAGTAAAACACAATAGTCAATGATTATTTCAAATCAAAAAAACCTTTATTTAGGTCACACCAACAAACCAAAGAGGAACGCAGCCATGGTGAAACTTGGGGAATTTGCAAAGCCTTGGCCCCCCACGGCAACCATCATTGTTCAAGCGTAGAAAATTGGGGGCCTGAGGAGTACGTATATTAAGGGGAGTGCAATCTGGTCGTGAAGTCCAAAGTATCCGGAACTGCAGCAGATGCCATCTAGGTCCCCAGGCTCTGGTACTACAAGAGGCTCCATCTTCTCTCAGACCAGACTGATGCCAGGTCGTCACTCTCAGGTCTTCCTTCCACGCTTCCTTGCACGTTGTGGCTGTCGTGCTGGTGGGGTGGCAGAAGGAGGAGGAGGAGGAGGAGGAGGCGGAGCATGGTAACTATGGTAAACATGTGTGAGTGGGGTCATCTCCCCAGCCCTACCCTTATTTAGGACATGGAGGATGAGCCCCTCACACATGTTGCGTTGCCTCACCTCCATACCCATCATTTTTGTGACAACCACCGAGCCAAAGGTCTCCTCGTCGGCGGGTGTGGCATGTAGGGAGTCTGAAGCCTCTCTTATCATGCGGATCGCTGACTGTGCCGCATAACCCCCCCTTCTCGCCCTTTTGTACGGAAGGCGGAGGGGAGGGGTTTGGGTGTCAGTCAGGCTCCGAGGCCTAGCCCCCTCTTGGCTGCCACTACCCACCTCGTGGCTGCCACTAACCCCTGCCTCCTCCTGACTGCCACCTTCCACAGCCACCTCCTGGCTGAGGTCTTCCTGTGTATGAAAAAGGGACATAGTTTCAGTTATTTGTTCATCAAACACACACAATTCTCATCTAGTGACTGGTGCAAAATGTTTACAAATAGAAAACCATACAATTCTCAGCCCAGCAGTTTAGATTCTGGCCACAAATGTCTCCAACACCACTGTCTGTTGATATGTCAAACACGTTAGGAACTAAGCAATTGGGGATCCTGAATTAAGTGAACATCATTCATTATTCCCATAAATGGTAACAAAAATACTATACCTGGAACAAGCTGGGCTCCTCCACCTCTTCCATACTGGAAGGCCCAGGTTGCTCCTCGGAAGATTCATCAGGGGTGGGCTGCGCGCAAGGAAGCGTGGAAGGAGGAGTCGAGGTTGGCTCCGTGACATCAGTCTGGTCTTTCAGAAAATGGAGACTCTGATAGTACCAGAGCTTGGGCACATAGACCTCATCTGCTGAAGTTGCAGTTTCCTCAGACTTCACGACCTTCTTCCGCTCCCTGATATACGCACTCCTCAGGCTGCCAATTTTCTTTCTTAGATCATCAACAGTTGCCGTGGGGAACCTTGGCTTGACAAATTCCACAAGTTCCTCCAGGGCTGCGTGCCTCTTTGGTTTGTTGGTGTAATGTGGGTGTTTACCCTGCCATAAAACGGGAAATTCCCTGAATTTGGCAATGAAGAGGGGGAGAAAACTCATGTCGTTGAATCCCTGCATAATCTCTGCAAGACACACCACCACACAAAACCCTATAAATTATGTCAGGCTAAACTCTCCTAATCTTCTCCATAAAGAAGCCTCAAGTTCAAATCAGTCTAGGCTAGTTATGTACCAACGTCAAATTGTACCTTCGTTTGTAGCGATCGTCTTGTGCGTGAGTTTTCTCTCCCCTCGTCTCCCAGATCGTGGCTACGACACAGGCGTGTGACGTTTTATATACAGTGCGCATGCGTCAAACTCCGCCCGCCCCTGACGATCTTTCTCGTCTATTCCCCACCCCTTCTCTTTACGGCGCAGTGGGGAGAGCACATGGCGTGGACACAGCAGGTGCGCCCCAAATATCCCACCAACGAGGAGGAGGACGAGGAAAGTCCGGAGGCAGAAACGTCCCGATCCCGGAGCCTGAAATTCAAGGCCTCCAATATGTCATTTGGAGAAATGTTGGAGATGGTGGACATATTAAAGAGGAGCGACTATGATGGGAAGTATGGGCCTTACCTCAACCCCAATGTCCGCAAGGCCAAGATCATGTCTAAAGTTGTGAGAAGGCTGTACAATCAGTTTGGGGTACAACGATCCAAGGAGCAACTGAGGAAACGCTGGTCAGACCTGAAACTGAGGGAGGCCGATCAGTACAGAAAGATCAAGCGAATTCTTCAAAAAAGTAAGTAGTTGTGTTTTGTGTTTGATTTCTGGCTTGCATACTGCTCCATGTGGTTTGATTTTTACAAAGTTGTACATTCCAAAATGGCCACTTTCAGGTTCGTCTGTGCATTCGATCGTACTCAGCCTCGATCTTTCTGCCACTGTCATGGTCGTGTGTGTGTGTCCATTCGATCGTACGCAACCTCGATCGTTCGGCCACTTATAATACGATGTTTGGTGTTTTTTTTTTTGGGGAAAGGAAGTTTGTTCTCACTAGAAATGTCATCAAGAATGTAAAGCCAATTTATTCAATGTAAAGGAGAGGTCACCCAGTAGCTGTTTACCCATCTGGACTCTAGAGCACTAGTGCTGGGACACCCAAACCCCCTTTTTATTAGGCTTTTCCACACATGTGCTCCAGTGGATACTAGAGGGGTGTCTCCATCACACAAACTTCTACCAAAAAGCTAGTCAGTTTAGCACCTTTACAAAGTGACTACATTCATGTAGTTGGCATTTGTAACTGGCCAAACTAAAATAGTGTCCGTCACTTTCAAGCAATGTTTGTCATTTCCTATTTCTGCCCTCAATAGATTGTGTTGCTAAATCTTCCTTTTGTACATTCTCATAGGGGAGCGAAAACTTGGGCCGTCTGAGGAAACCCCCAAACCAACACCTCCCAAAAAAGGGGAAAGAGCAGAAGCAGAGGAGGAGGAGGAGGAAGGAGAGATCATCGAACTTGGAGAAATTGTCACCACAACAGGTGAGTGTGGGAGAACACAGCTACTGGTAAGCTAATCCATGTATGGCTGCCTCATTTCCAACACCCCATTTTTGTTTGTTTGTGGTTTTTAGGTGACGTGGATGTTGTGGAAGAAAAATCGCACTTTACCACAGAGAGTGCCCACGTACTCATCGGGGAGATAATGGTCTGCAATAGAGATCTAGATTACATAAAGCAAAACATCAATGATGTTCAACAAAAATTGAAGAACATCATTGATGTTTTAGGAAAAATATGAAAACGCACCAAGTAATTAACACACATTTGTGCCAGCTTCTGAACACATTTGCAACTTAAAAACTGTGTGAAATTTGGAACATGCACACATTGTGTCCACATGTGCTAGCTCCCATCATGGTGGATGAATTCCAACGTTTTTTTGGGGGTACAAACACTTTACGAACTACGAAAGTGGTTGTGGTGAAGGGGTTGCACCCCCAAAAAACGTCCATTCATCCCCATGTTGGAAAATGGCACTTTTGAAGCTTCTAGGCATGTGTTTTACCATCTAATGACCATTTTCAGACCCAAATTGTGTGCATGTTCTAAATTTCCACTTTCCGGGGGTGACCCCCCCATGTGATGAAGGCAAGATCAAACACACTTTGAACATATAGTCATGTCTGATCTTGTCTTCACTTTACAAAGTTGAACTTTCCTAGTTCATCGGTTCTGTTTAGCTCCATGCCTGGTTTTACCAATTGCGGAATGTTTGTAAACAATGTTGTAAATAACCAAGATGTTGTCAGTTTTGGCGTGAAGATTGTAAACGCACTTGTGAATGTTTTCCTAGTAAACTTTTTTATTTTTCTAAATTGTGTGGCTTCCTTATTTAAAAAACACAATGCATTATGTATGTAAAATGTAAAGGATATGGGGGGCAATGGGTGTTATTTACTAAAGGCAAATCCACTTTGCACTGCAATTTTCTTTCCCAGGAAACTTTTTCAATGCACTTGTAGAGCATAGCGGATTTGACTTATGTAAATGACACCCACAGTGCTTTGTACGAAAACACGGAGCACAGCATTTTTCTGAATACACACATGTCAGACCTGGTGATGAAAAGGAGTATTTTGGGTGTCAGTTATGCAGGACAAACCTTCTCTAGACCAAAGATTAGGTAGCAAACACACAACATGAGAATAATCTTTTTGGGAAGAAGAGACTGTTACCTCCTTTTGCCCAGAAAGTGCATTCCCACTGTCGAAGGCAAAGGGAAAAAATGTCAAGGTAAAATAAGCTAAAAAGAAGACTGAAATGACAAGAAATCAGAGGTTGGTTAAAATATCAGATTTATTAAAAAATGCCTCTCACACATCGTCAGGCAGAGCAATGGCCCCCCTACCCACAAAGTACTCCATATATTGCTCGCGGACCACGCGGGCATTTAGAGGGGGCAAGCCTGGACGTGCCACTTGAAGGGCTGTGAGGTCCGCATTTGGAGGGCCCTCCACATCTGGGCCAACGGGCACCACATAGTTCCTGTTATGTCTTTTGAGGAAGTTGTGCAATATGCAACAGGCAAGAACTATGTGGTTCAGTTTGTATTCCGCCAAGCTAAATGCCGTCAGGAACAGGCGGAAGCGGCTGGCCGGGATGCCAAAAGTGTTCTCCACAACTCTTCTGGCTCTGGACAGCCTGTAGTTGAAGACCCTCTGGTCCGGGGTGAGGGTCCTCATCGGGAACGGCCTCATCACATGGGGAGTCAACGCAAACGCTTCATCTGCGACAAAGACGAAGGGGAGTCCTTCGGCATTCTCCTCTGGAGGTGGCAAGCACAGACTGCCACTTTGGAGACGCCAGTAGAACTCCGTGTGCGTAATGGCACCACCATCCGAGATCCGGCCGTTCATCCCCACGTCCACATACATAAACTCGTATGTTGCCGACACCACCGCCAACATCACTACACTATTAAACCCTTTATAATTATAATAGTAGGACCCCGAGTTGGGCGGTGGGACGATGCGGACGTGTTTCCCATCAATTGCCCCTCCGCAGTTAGGAAAGTCCCAACGGCTGGCAAAGTGGGAGGCCACAGTCTGCCATTCCTGTGGCGTGGAAGGGAACTGTGGAGTGAAACAAGAAAAAAATAATTAGTCACTTTGCACCTAAACATTGCAAGCAGATTAGACAATCAACATCTTGGAACAAGAGCATTGTATAAAATTGGAGGCTGGAAAGTATTTGCACAGAAAAGTAGAGGCTCCCCTTCACAGATTACTCACCCCCCCCATCAATCCCCCCACTTCTGATGGGCCATTGGCAATAACTAGGGTTTTGGGGAGGGGGGGGTGGACAGGTAACCCTCTGCACTTCATTGATTGGGAAATGGCTCAATAATGTGTGCTAGTTTGGCCAGACCCTCTGTACTTAACACTATTGGCAGCCCCCAGGAAAGATAAAATAACATTTCAACCCCCCCCCCCCCCCCCAAAAAAAAGGCAGGCACATTGTGACATTCTGAAATTACCAAGCAAGCTAATAGGAGGGAAAGAAGACAAAAAAATAGGAAATGGAATGTATGGAGGCAGCCCCTTGCACTACATGCTTTGCTGAATTCATCCCTAAAGATGCCCACTATAAAGAGGTAGGTATATAGTGTGTATGGACCTTGGGAAAGCCAGCAGATAAAGGATTGGTACCATCTGACAGAGCAGTTGGGGGAGGGCGTTCCTAATGAGTTTGCCCCCCCCCCCACCAAAAAAATAAAATTAAAAAGGGGCTCTACATGAAGTAAACCACACAGCAAACATTTGTGCATATTTTAGGGGGTGTTTGGGGGCAAACAATACTATGCAGCAGACAAAAGACATTGATTAAGTGACTAGGCCATAGGTGTCTATTGGGCCAGAAGAGCATGCTGGGGAGGTAAGTGAAGGGAAAAATGCATGAAGGAGAAAAGGGGCACAGCATATTAGAGCATATTGCAATCATGGTAATTAGGGAAGGAGGTCAAAAATAGAAGACATTAGCAAACAGAGCATACATAGAAGGGAATAGTAAAGGAGAAATGTTACCTTAATATAGTCCTCCTGCAGGACCTGGATGATGGCAGAACAGGTCTCTGGAATAATGATTCCCAGGGCCTGGGGAGAGATACCTGAAGAGAACTTCAAATCCTGAAGACTTCTCCCTGTCGCCAAGTACCTCAACGTGGCAACAAGCCTCTGCTCCGGAGTAATGGCTTGTCTCATGCAGGTATCCTGCCGGCTGATAAAGGGGGTCAGCAAAGCCAAAAGACGGTGAAAATCGGGGTCCGTCATCCTGAGAAAGTTCCTGAAATCATCAGGATTATTCTCCCGGATCTCACGAAGCAAAGGCATGTGCGAGAATTGGTCACGCTGAAGCAACCAATTCTTGGTCCACATACTCCTCGTCACTCTGTTCATGGACGGGTCTTGGCTCAAAGCTAAAAGCCCGACACCAATTCCGCGTACAGCACGAACTCGGCGACGAGTACGCACGGGAAACATCGCTCAGAAGGTCACAAAAGGTCGGCTGGTCAGAACGGACAAACAGAAAGCACCGATAAACAGCAAGGCCTGAAAGAACGAAATGAATACCAGCAACGAGCAGACAATAAGCAGTGCAAATCAAAGCGTCCTATATCAAGATATAGGCCGCAATGACCAACAAATGCGAACTGACTACACGCACTAATAAACAGATACGCACGACAAGCACAAACTGAAGAGCAGTAACGATCTGAGTCAGAAAACTGAGAAGCGCGAATCTTAAGTCACCAAACTTCGACTAACTCTCGATAAACACGGGATCAGCAGAAGGAGCCCAACGGGTGCCTGACGTGGTGCTGAACTTCCCTTTTGTAATCTCGTGGACGACGACTTACGTCACAACGTTCTTCCAGACCGGATATTCCGACAACGTGTGTACGCAACACCAACATCGGACAAAGTACGACGGACAAAATCCGACCGACCTGGTCCGCGGATTGTCCGACCGTGTGTATGGGGCTTTAGGAACACCAACCTGAGGAGCATCATACAGGAGGAACGTACAAAGTAATGCATCATTTTTCAGCAAGCCTTCAGCTCCAGTCTGGGAGTGTTGAATGCAGATCCTACATTGCTATTCACCTTTATTGGCCAGAAAAGTCTCTAATTTTCTTTCTGATTTAGCTTCACTTAGTTGCTGGGGCATAATCCTCCCTGACCTTATGGCTAGGCCATGCCCAATAGTCATTGAAGTAAAACTGTCTCTGTGACCAGTGGAGGCCAACTGTCACCAGACAGGGGAAGGCAATGGGAGGCCATTACACCATGGAGGTCAATTCCCATTGAGTGCTGATGTTGACTGCAGTTCTTGGACAAGGTTATAGCAACTTGATTAGAGCTAAATGGGTCTAATTTTTGTGCCAGTAATGATTTATTTACACTTACCTAAAATAAAGGCTGCATACAGAGAGAATGATATTATGGGCTTTGAACTCAACATCATCCACATTTATGGTAACATCAAAAAATTCGTCCTCCAGCCACAGCTCATGGAATGTGGTCCAGGCCATTCTTCTAATTGTCTGTTCCAGGATGTCAGTATTGGAGCAGGCTGATAAAGCCCCAAAATCCCAATCCATGGCCAACCCTGGAGGTCCTACTGTGCCCATCCGTGATATGTCTCTGTCTCTACTGAACTGACAGTTGGCTGTACTGCTGAGGCTACCTGACATTTCAAAACTGACCAATCAAAAGCCACTTCACTATTCTAGGTTACATTATAAAGTTTTAATGTCTGGTCATTACAGACAACCCTATTGGTTGTCCTTTGCATTACTATCAAGTCATTACCAATATACAATACATCTGTCACTTTTAAGGGAAAGTCCACCCTAACACTAAAATCTCTAAATCTACTGGCATCCACAATCTAAGACTAACCTATCTAGCCCTGTAAGGAAATCGCTATACATCCCTTATCTGAATCGCTATACATCCAGTCCGGTCCCACGCTGAGCTGTCAGTAGCGGCTTCTCTGTGTAGGTGGGTGCAGAGGACACAGCCGACAACGGAAGCCCCATAATAAGTCTATTGGTGGCGTCACTTCCCATTCATTTCACAGCCGTCATCAGCTGTGTGTCCTCTGCAGAGCTTCCGCTGCTGGAGACCGGATTGGCTTCAAAAAAGGTATGTATAGAAATTTCTTCTTTACAGGGTTAGATAGGTTAGTCTTAGATCGTGGATGCCTGTAGATGTAGCAATTTTTGTGTTAGAATGGACTTCCCCTTTAAAGCGGTAATAAACCCAAAAGCAAACATTTATTATATTGCAGCTTTCCAATTCTTAGATGTAATGACTGCATTAGTTTTCTTCTTTAGGTTTTCTTTCCATTATTCTGGTGATCCAGCCAGTAAGTCTGTTGTTTTCCCAAAAGGTCAATCTGTCCGGCAGATGTAGCACTTAGAGGGATGAGACATACCATTTAACACTGACAGGAGTGCTTACAATGATCATCTTTTATTTATTTATGTAAAACCTTTATCCCAAAAGGAACCAATCTGTTTGCTGTAATTGATTATAAACATAGGTATGCACAGGGGGTGTGCCGGGTGTGCCTGGGCACACCCTAATCACTACGTGCTGATTCCCCCTACTGACCGGGCTTCCCCCGTGTTGCACCTTTCACCCCCTGCAGTGTAGCTGCCTTACCCCCCCCCCCCCCTCTTGGCTGCTGCAGGGGATGTTTGAGAATGGACAGCAGGGAAAGGGCTAGTAAATATTTTATTTAACTTCCCCTTCCTTTTCTAAATTAACACAGTGAACACACTCACTCATTGTGTTCATTCTTAACTGAAGCATAGTAAACTGTGCTTCAGTTTGTGAATGAACAGGAAGCTGCTTAGCACAGAGCACTTCCCATTAATTCACTGTCCCGTGTAGTTGATACTGCAGAGAAAGACATGTGTGTTTGTGCTTTGGGGGCATACCCTAATGCAATAGGCTGCGCACACCTATGATTATAAAGTATTACCTGGGGTTCAGCTTCAATTTGTTAGTGTATCTAAATCTACCAGTCTCTCTAACATTCCCCCCCTCCCCCAGACTGATAACGCTGCTGTCCAAAGATGTCCCTTGTGCTCCTTAATCCAGAGTGTCCACTCTAATACAGGAGATGTGTCACTGGCCAGATCACCAGGTGAAAACAGAGGGGAAAAAAAGGCTAACAAAAGAAAACGAATGCGGCAACTGCATCTAATGATTTGTAAGATGCAATATATTACATTGTTGGTTTTGGGCTTAAAGCGGAAGTCCCGCAAATTTTTTTTTAAAAAAAAGTCAGCAGCTACAAATACTGCAGCTGCTGACTTTTAAAATAAGGACACTTACCTGTCCCAGGGTCCAGCGATGTCACTGCCGCCATTGCCATCTTCGGTAAGGGAATCAGGAAATGAAGCCTTGCGGCTTCACTTCCCGGTTCCCTACCGCGCATGCACGAGTGGCGCTGCGCAATCCGAATGGTCCCCGCTATCTCCTGGGACCCGTGTCAAATGTGACACCGGAGGGGGGAAAGGTTCCGAAAAGCGGAGGTTCAATTTTTGTGTTAACCTTCGCTTTAATACCCCTTTAATTTGATGGGCCTAACCCCTTCACAACAGAACGCAGTTCTGTGAGGTCGATATGTGTTATTAAAACTATACATATCATCCCAACTACTTAGTGTATCCAGGTGAATTACTGTATACCGTGTTTTTTTTTTTTTCAGGACAAATTTAGTTTACAATTCGTGGTAAATAGTAATGGATATCTTCCCATTTTTTTATTATTTAAAAAAAAAAGGAATCCTTTAAATGTTAGCTGTAAATCTTTTGCCATTACTATAACCGCTTGCAGACCACCTCATGTAGGGGTACGGCGGCAGAGTGGCTCCCCTGTGCTGGATCCAGTGTTAATTTTGGCAGCGAATTTCGATTTAGTGTTATTCTAAAGCCTTGTACACACGATCGGATTTTCCGCAGACAAAACCTCTGACTTTTGTCTGAAGGCGTGTGCCTGGATTTTGTCTTGCATACAAACAGCAAGGAATTGTCGTACTACATGTTTTTTCAGCTCTTTGGCGCCACCCTTCTGCTAATTTCGTGTTAGTAGAAGTTTGGTGAGTGTTGATTCGTGCTTTTCATTTTGCGCTTTTCATTTTGCGCTTTTCATTTCGCGCTTTTCATTTCGTGCTTTTCAGTTAGTTTTTGAGCGGCCATTCGTCAACCAGCCATGTTGCGGAATCGGAGGCGATAACATGTTATTTATTATTGGCCTTGGAGTTAATGCTTTGATCCAAGTCCAGTCCAGGAACAGGAGGGGGAGTTCTTAGATCAAAAATTGTTTGCTTTATTAATCTTGACCAATTATGTCATATGCCTTTGCTGCGGGAGCTCCAGGAGAATAATCCAGATGATTTTCGAAATTATCTTTCGGATGACGGATTCCTGCTTTTACCAACTCTTGGCATTGTTGACCCCCTATATTAAGAAGCAGGACACGTGCATGAGGCTTTTATTTTATTTTTTGGTTGAATAATGATTTGATTTGTTATATTTTCTATCTTTTTCGATGCATAGAATGCACTTTTTGGTTAAGTTCTATTGGCAGATAGCATGTCTAATTTTATTTGTTTTCTTTTTTAATGCACAATAAAAAAATTGTGGTGAATAATACTTGGCTATGTGTTTTACTTCTCTTTTTTTGTCTCTTATACTGAGTAGGCAGTTACATAAAAAAAAAAAATACAATGTAAAATTGAAAAGGGACACCAACATAGTTGTATCTTTGATCTTAAAAACTACGGGATAATGGTGTTGTGGTAACTTGCCCAAATAAAAAATAAAAAAAAAAGCATAATAATATTATTCTTGATATCACTAGAAAAAAAAAGCCTTTGATAATTAGTTTGCAATAACTCCATCAGTATCACCAGCAAAGCAGCTTCATTATATCCCATTAAAGAAGAAGAGAATTGGGCGCTGCATTTGGAGATTTCATAATTTGCCACGTCACGAATGTTAATTCTCCATTACAAACACTAGTTTACAAGACCGACCACTTCTGGCTCGTCCTTGCTTCCGATCATGCGTGTTTGTACTTTGGACTTTTGTCTGATGGAATTGTGTACCAACGCTCGGAAAATCCGACAACAGACATTTGTCGGCGGAAAATTTTAAAAACCTGCTATCCAACATTTGTTCTGCGGAAAATCCGACAATTGTACGATGGAGCATACACACGGTCGGATTTACCGCCAACAGTCTGTCATCACACATTTCCCGCTGGAAAGTCTGATCGTGTGTAAGAGGCTTTAAGCCTCTTACACACAATCGGATTGTCGTCCGGGAATCGTGTGATGACAGACTTTTTGCCTAAAATCCGACTGTTAGTACGCTCCATCAGACAGTTGTTGGCCAACTTTCCTCCAACAAATGTTAGATGGCAGGCTAGTAAATTTTCAGCGGACAACGGTCTGTTGTCAGATTTTTCTATCGTGTGTACACAAGTCCGTCGCACAAAAGTCCAAAGTACAAACACGCATGCTCAAAATCAATGCTCACCAAACACGACATTAGCAGAAGGTGCCCAAAGGGTGGCGCTAAAGAGTTGAAATTCCTCATAGTACTTCACTACGTTCGTGTTTGTTGGCAGACAAGTGTGCCGTTAGTATGCAAGACAAAATCCAGGCAAACGCCCTTCGGACAAAAGCCTGATGCTTTGTCTGCGGAAAATCCGATCGTGTGTACAAGGCTAAAGTCTTTTGACTAAAATTACATTTTAGTTTTAGTCCCATTTTAGTCTTTTGACTAAAATTACATTTTAGTTTTAGTCGTCTCAGTTGTTTTAGTTTTAGTCGTATTTTAGTCTACTAAAATAGTATTCATTTAGTCTACTAAAATGTTTTAGTCCACAAAATTAACACTGGCTGGATCACGTATCTAATAAGTCATCTAACATTTCTGGGTAGGGGGCATGTTTACATCCATAAGAGATGTAGAAGCTTTTAAGGAATTAAGTTGTGAATAAAAAAACGTTTTGAACTTTAATTAGTCGAGTATTCACATTTCTGGAGTTATGTGTGGCACCGGCACCTTAGGGTCCTTTATTGTCTTCCATTTTTGTTCTTTTCACATTTTTATGGATGTGGTGCCACATCAGTGTATTGTGCTCCATGTCTCTCTACCACTATAGTCCAATCACCATGGAATGTGCCAAGGCAGATTACGATGGTCTAAGAACATAATGGAAGTGTGAAAGCGAACTGATCTAATTACATGATCACTAAGGTGTCTAGAAGTCTGCTAAAAGTTCTAGTTACATGCATAGCGTACATTGTGTTAAATTGCAGGTGTAGATATCTAAAATTCATATTGTGTGGGTGTTTTTTTTTTTTTTTTTTTTCATTTTCATGTCATTTTGACCCTGGCTTCATTTACTTGCGAGGGTGGAAACGTTCTTTCTGTTTTTTATAAAAATATTTATTGCAGTTCCTACGAATAGTGACTAGATGGCAGCAAAATGTTACTAAATTGCAGTTCATGTAACCTAAAACACAATCCTGGTTTTGTGATACATCTTGTGTCCTTATATCTTTTAAAATGATTTGTGTTTGGGATATCATTGTTTTTTTTTTAGTGTAAAATGACAAGGAATAGCATAGGATTTTTGACTTACCATGAAATCCTTTTCTTGGAGTTCATTAAAGTGGTTCTAAAGGCACAAGGTTTTTTACCTTCAGGCATTCTATACCTAAAGGTAAAAAATCTTCTGGACTTAGCTTGCCACCCCCTCTTATGCCTCGTACACACGATCGAACTTTCCAACAACAAGGGACGTTGGCTCAAACTTGTCTTGCATACACATGGTCACACAAATGTTGGCCAACAATTAGGAATGTAGTGACATACTAGACATACTACGTGGTTTTCAGCTCTTTAGCGCCACACTTTGGGCTCCTTCTGCTAATTTTGTGTTAGTAGAAGTTTGGTGAGTGTTGATTCATGCTTTTCAGTTCGTTTCTGAACGGCCGTTCGTCAACCAGACATGTTGCGGAATCGGAGAAGATAACGTTATTTATTATTGAGTTATTGCTTTGACATAATTTTTTGGTAAACTTTCTATATTTTTGGATGCATAGAATGCATATTTTGGTTAAGTTCTATTGGCAGATAGTATGTCTAATTTTTTTTTTTTTAATGCACAATAAAAAGATTGTGTAGAATAATACTTGGCTATGTGTTTTACTTCAAATGACAGTTTGGGAGTAGGCAGTTACAATAAAAAAAAAAATACAATGTAAAATTTACAAGGGACACCAACATAGTTGTATCTACTCTTTGATCACCTATGGGAGCAGCCAGCTGCATCGTTGGAGCGTTCCACAGGCAAACCGATGGAGACGGTAATCCTGAAAAACACTGGCGAGTGCCACGGGGGGGGGGAGTCTCCTCTCGCTGCTTCGGAAAGCATTCCAGCAGCTCATGAGCCACTTGCTGCTGGCTGCAAAAAACAATATGGGGTTATGGCTGATCTCTTCAGCCATAATCCCAGTAAACCACTTGCAAACCTCAACGTGTAAAAATGTATTGCGGTGGGTAAAAGAGAAGTATGACCATAGCTTTTTGGCTATTATTCTTTTCTTTTGATCAAAGGAGTACATCTGTATTTGATCCAGAGTCAGCTGATTGCGGGTCAGTGTACCTAGTTCGACAAAGATCTGACTTTGCCTTTCAGGACGCGGCTGAGAGCCGGAGACAGCCATGTCCACCCTCTCCCCATCCTGGTGCTCCAGTGGGCGCTGGAGGAGCAGAGTACGGAGCATTGACTGACATTAAAAGAGCTGATTGATCAGTGGTGAGGTGATCGATTAACTCTCGGTTTTACAGCTGGTGTGGGACAGCTGCAATGTCATACGGATTCTGAAGCAGAGAGGTGAGTATGTATGTTTTGTCTTTTGTGAACCCCAAACTTCTCCTTTTAATAAGAAACTATAATGGACAAGGGTGAAACAATCATCTGTTTAGCCAGACAGACACTCTGGATATGATGTTGCTGACAATTAAGCAATATAATCCAACCTTTGAAATCTATTTGTAGAAAAGGATACATTTACTTAGTTGCTGAACTTGTGATAACTTATCTATATATTTATGCACACAGAGCTCTTCCGATAAAAGGTTTTCAGCTACTGCTGATATGTTGCAATATGTATTATTTAAAAAAGGCATGAAGAAGCGATTCATAAGTACTCAGTAAGGTGTGGCAGTAGGACCCCATGCTACCTGGAAGATTGCTGGTTTACGCCAGATTTTGGAGAGACAGGCACGCTGATTGCACAGCTGTGTGCTGGGCTATTTCGTTGTTACCTGACCAGGGCCATCTTAACAGCATCATGCAGTCTGTCCCAATTTTCGCACCTACGCTCAACAATTAAAGTATAATTCCTCACTGTGTCCAACATTGCAGCTTCACTGTGCCAACATTGCAGCCTCACCGTGCCCCCATTGCAGCCTCACTGTGCCCCCATTGCAGCCTCACCGTGCCCAACAATGCAGCCTCACCGTGCCCCCATTGCAGCCTCACTGTTCCCCCCATTGCAGCCTCACCGTGCCCCCATTGCAGCCTCACCATGCCCAACATTGCAGCCTCTCTGTGCCAACATTGTAGCCTCACTGTGCCCCCATTGCAGCCTCCCCGTGCCCCCATTGCAGCCTCACTGTGCCCCTTGCAGACTCACTGTGCCTCTTGCAGACTCACTGTGCCCCCATTGTAGCCTCACTGTGCCCCTTGCAGCCTCACTGTGCCCCTTGCAGCCTCACTGTGCCCCTTGCAGACTCACTGTGCCCCTTGCAGACTCACTGTGCCCCTTGAAGACTCACCGTGGAAGAGGACGGAAGAGGAGAGCCAGAGATCACAGAGCGGATAGCCGCTGTAATAGCTAACTTGCCTCCGCTCCGCTCGCCATTATACACAGCCCGCCTCTTCCTAACCCCGCGCCTGTGATAGACAGAACACGTCCCAGCATTGGACCCGCATTCTGTCTATCACAGGCACGGGGTTAAGAGGAGGCGGGGCTGTGTGTGATGGCGAGCGGAGTGTAGCAATTCCAATGCATTCTCTATAGATCCATCCTGCCCGGATGGGGCCCCATGTGCATCGGGGGCCCCTTGGCTGTGCCCAGGTGTGCCCGCTCAGAAAGACGGCCCTGCACCTGACTATTGCTCAGGGCCCCACCCAACAGACAGGTCTGTGCATGGGAGTCAGAGGCTGCATGGGGCAGCCAGAGCATGCATGTCTGCAGGAGGCAGATGTAGTTTGTAATAGAGCAGCAAGGAGCTGATCGGGAGTAAGCTAGGAGAGAGCTTGACTCTAAGAAACTCTTTTGGTCTGAGGAGCAGACCTAAGGCCTAGGCTGGAGGCCTGAAGCAGCCGTGTGGCAAGAGAGTAAGCCAAGGGTCTGAAGTATTTTAATTGTGCAAGATACAGTAATGGTGGAACCCCCTGCGTGGGCTACTGATGTCTTGTGAGCACTTTTCTGATCTTTTAAATAAAAGTGGGCTACCAAGCCCTTAAATACAGATTTGGACTGGTGCACTCATTGAAAACGCACCTATCGCTTGTGTCTGTTCACCCCAATCTTACAAAAGGTTAAAGCTGAACTCCAGAAAGATACCAAAAACACACAATAACGTATTCATTAAAGCGGAGTTCCACCCAAAAGTGGAACTTCCACTTATTTATTTCCTCCCCACCTCTGGTCAGCAGTTGGCACCTTTCGGGGGGAGCGGATACCTGTTGTACGCCAGCAGCTCGGCTCCCTCCCCCCCCCCCCGCCGCTGGGCCAGTAAGAGAGAGGAGCGGAGCGTATGCGCATTAGGGCGCTGGCTTTTAATTTTCGCAGGGATGGGCGAACTTCCACTTTAATACACGATGAAATGTATTATTTCCAAATTCAGACAGTGAAAGTACCTATTTCACTCGGTATCAGCCTCTTGCAATCCAGTGTACAGCAGATACCAGATTGGGGAAGGGAGAAGGATAAGGAGTCGGTCAGCTGGGCTGTATTGCTCATACGCCAACAAGGAGCTCACTATCCATTCACAGACTGGGGGAGGGACAAGACCTAACAGTTTTATTTAACTGCAACCAAAAAAAAAAATCAGGTCTCCTCTCCTACCAGGCAGGGCTCCACTGTGTTGCAGAGCTGTGTAAATCTCATAAATGGATGCAGATAAATACCATTTGTGTATTTGGCCATTTCACTGAAGGTCAGTTTTAATATTCATTAGCAACAAATTAAAGTGATTGTGAAGGAAAAAAAAAAAATAAATAAAAATAACCATCATGTTATACTTACCTGCTTTGTGCAGTGGTTTTGCACAGAGCAGCCCCAATCCTCTTTTTCTCGGGTCCCCCGCCGGCGCTCTGGGCCCCTCCCCCTTTCAAGTGCCCCATAGCAAGCCACTTGCTGTGGGGGCACTAGTGCATGCTCGCTCCCAATTCAGCTCAGCATCCATAAGACACAGAGAGGGAGAGATCCGGGAGAGCCTTGGGTCTTGTGCACGTTGCTGGATCAAGATCGGGCTTAGGTAAGTATGGGGGAGCTGCACAGTGAAGGTTGTCGAACATGTCACGCTTTAAAAATCGTGGAATGGCGACAAACTACTGTACCTAAAAATCTCCATAGGCGATGCTTTAACATTTTTTAATGGTTACCAGTTTAGAGTTATAGAGAAGATATAGTGCTAGAATTATTGCTCTCGTCCTAACGATTGCGGTGATACCTCACATGTGTGATTTGAACACCATTAACATTTGCGGGCGTGACTTGCGTATGCGTTTCTGTACATGAGCGCGGAGTGATGGAGCGCTTTACATTTTTTTTTTATTTTTACACTGTCCCTTTTAAATATATATATTTTTTTTTTTTTATTGCTGTCACAAGGATTGTAAACATCCCTTGTGACCATTTGTTAAAAAAAAAAAAACATCCCTTGTGACAGCAATAGTCATGTGTCAGGTATTTTTTGGAGTCTATAAGAGTCTATAAGCATTCAAACGCCAAGTTTGGCTGACACTTTTTTAAAAATCTGGCACCTTTAAGGCTCCAGTAAACCAGAAGTGATGTCATTACATTGCTTACAGGTTACTAGATCCGAGACCCGAATAAAGCCGATTCCGGCTTTATTCGGGTCTCCGGCCAGCTGGCAGATGTGCTGGATGGTCGCTCGTGCCTTCTGGTGGGACGAGACAGCCCAGGCGATCCACGGAAGGCAGCGGAAGGGGGGGTGTCCTCTCCCGCTGCTTGTAATATCAGCCGAGTGGCTGATTATCAGCATCGGTTGTTGTTACAAGAAAACGACCGTCAGCTCTGTAAAACGGTAGCTGGGTGACGCCTGCTGAACCAGAAGGCCGCAATTATGCGTTAATCGGCGTGAATTATTTGTGGAAATAACATGGTGTGGACAGTCACAGGCTGTGTCACGCCCCTCCAGCCTGTGTCTTAGAATAAGAGGGAGGTGAAGCCTCCATTAATCTGGTTAATGGGCATGGAGGAAAAGGGAGGAAGTGAGCTGTCATTTACAACTGTGTATACGCCCACATGTGTGACTCTATAATCACATGATAGAAACTCACTGAGAACTGAGCATGTGCAGAGTTGCCAACACTGCTCTGCAAAATCCCTAGCTGATTTGGGGACGTGAACAGAAGGTGGAGATAGAGAGCAGCAGGATCAACCAGTTTTGAATATTATAGAGGCTGAGTGAGTATGAATAGCATGCAATACAACATTTATTGGTAGTTTTCTATATTGTGGGTATAGTGGCACTTTAATCTCTTTTTGGTAACATTTTGTTCAGCTTGCACAATTGATCCTGACATTCATGCAACAAATGTTTTATAAATAGACCCCTAGTGTAGACATACTACAAGAGTGCAGAGAAACATGCATAAAGAAATTGAAATATTGTACGGCAGAGAGGGTAGTTTTTGCAGAACGTTCAGGTTGTAAAGCCTTACACTTTTGTACATCTGACCCCATGCTCTATGGCTGAGTGCCATTGACAAATCAATAGATTGCATAATACAATGTCCCAGATCCCTGTCTAACCTTTTCACTTGAAGAAGGAAAATCTTTATAAACTTGCTCTGTTGTTAATATCAGTATCGATATAGGGGCATCAGAAAAACAATTCATGTATATCTCTCTGCAATAACGGTTCCACGCAACACCATCTTTTTGAAGGTTCCTGAAAATTCAGGTATTTCTACCTTTCAATTAGTACAGTAGAGATTACAGAGAAAGAAAATCACATAGTTAAACTATTAAACCCAAAAGCAAGCATTTATTATATTGCAGCTTACCAATTCTTAGATGTGATGGCTGCATGCGTTTCCCTTTTTAGGCTTTTTTCTTCTATAGGTACTTTTATCTGGTAATCCAGCCAGCAAGTCTGTTTGTCATAAGCTCAAGCTCTCCAGCAGAATGTATCAGTTTACACGGATGAGACAAACCACTGGCAGGGGTAAATAAAATCATCAGCTTTATTCATGTAAAACCTTTACCCCCCCCCCCCCCCCCAAAAAAAAACTGCTTATAAAGTGTGAGCTGGAGTTTGGCCTCAATTTGTTAGTGGTTCTAAATCTGCTAATACATTTACCACTCCCCTCCCCCTAGACTGACAATGCTGCTGTCTGCTGTGCCTCATCTTCTCATTCCTCCAGAGTTGTGCCTCACTAATACAAGAGGTGTGCTACTGGCCCTGTCACTAGGTGAAAACATAGGGGAAAAAGCCTAAAGCCCCATACACACGCTCGGACAATCCGCGGACCAGGTCGGTCGGACTTTGTCCGACGTACTTTGTCCGATGTTGGCGTTGCGTACACACGGTCGGACTACGTTGTCGGAATATCCGGTCCGGAAGAACGTCGTGACGTAAGTCGTCGTCCACGAGATTACAAAAGGGAAGTTCAGCACCACGTCAGGCACCCGTTGGGCTCCTTCTGCTGATCCCGTGTTTATCGAGAGTTAGTGGAAGTTTGGTGACTTAAGATTCGCGCTTCTCAGTTTTCTGACTCAGATCGTTACTGCTCTTCAGTTTGTGCTTGTCGTGCGTATCTGTTTATTAGTGCGTGTAGTCAGTTCGCATTTGTTGGTCATTGCGGCCTATATCTTGATATAGGACGCTTTGATTTGCACTGCTTCTTGTCTGCTCGTTGCTGGTATTCACTTCGTTCTTTCAGGCCTTGCTGTTTATCGGTGCTTTCTGTTTGTCCGTTCTGACCAGCCGACCTTTTGTGACCTTCTGAGCGATGTTTCCCGTGCGTACTCGTCGCCGAGTTCGTGCTGTACGCGGAATTGGTGTCGGGCTTTTAGCTTTGACCCAAGACCCGTCCATGAACAGAGTGATGAGGAGTATGTGGACCAAGAATTGGTTGCTTCAGCGTGACCAGTTCTCGCACATGCCTTTGCTTCGTGAGATCCGGGAGAATAATCCTGATGATTTCAGGAACTTTCTCAGGATGACGGACCCCGATTTTCACCGTCTTTTGGCTTTGCTGACCCCCTTTATCAGCCGGCAGGATACCTGCATGAGACAAGCCATTACTCCGGAGCAGAGGCTTGTTGCCACGTTGAGGTACTTGGCGACAGGGAGAAGTCTTCAGGATTTGAAGTTCTCTTCAGGTATCTCTCCCCAGGCCCTGGGACTCATTATTCCAGAGACCTGTTCTGCCATCATTCAGGTCCTGCAGGAGGACTATATTAAGGTAACATTTCTACTTTACTATTCCCTTCTATGTATGCTCTGTTTGCTAATGACTTGTATTTTTGACCTCCTTCCCTAATTACCATGATTGCAATATGTTCTAATATGCTGTGCCCCTTTTCTCCTTCATGCATTTTTCCCTTCACTTACCTCACCAGCATGCTCTTCTGCCCCAATAGACACCTATGGCCTACTCACTTAAGCAATGTCTTTTGTCTGCTGCATAGTATTGTTTGCCCCCAAACACCCCCTAAAATATGCACAAATGTTTGCTGTGTGGTTTACTTCATGTAGAGCCCCCTTTTTTTGTTCTTTTGGTGGGGGGGGGGGGCAAACTCATTAGGAACCCCTCCCCCAACTGCTCTGTCAGATGGTACCAATCCTTTATCTGCTGGCTTTCCCAAGGTCCATACACACTATATACCTACCTCTTTATAGTGCGCATCTTTAGGGATGAATTCAGCAAAGCATGTAGTGCAAGGGACTGCCTCCATACATTCCATTTCCTATTTTTTTGTCTTCTTTCCCTCCTATTAGCTTGCTTGGTAATTTAATAATGTCACACTGTGCCTGCCTTTTTTGGGGGGGGGGGGGGGGGAATGTTATTTGATCTTTCCTGTGGCCTGCCAATAGTGTTAAGTACAGAGGGTCTGGCCAAACTAGGCCACATTATTGAGCCATTTGCCAATCAATGAAGTGCAGAGGGTTACCTTTCCACCACCCCCCCCCCCCCCCCAAAACCATAGTTATTGCCAATGTCCCATCAGAAGTGGGGGGATTGATGGGGGGGTGAGTAATCTGTGAAGGGGAGCCTCTACTTTTCTGTGTAAATACTTTCCAGCCTCCAATTTTATACAATGCTCTTGTTCCAAGATGTTGATTGTCTAATCTGCTTGCAATGTTTAGGTGCAAAGTGACTAATTTTTTTTTTCTTGTTTCACTCCACAGTTCCCTTCCACGCCACAGGAATGGCAGACTGTGGCCTCCCACTTTGCCAGCCGTTGGGACTTTCCTAACTGCGGAGGGGCAATTGATGGGAAACACGTCCGCATCGTCCCACCGCCCAACTCGGGGGTCCTACTATTATAATTATAAAGGGTTTAATAGTGTAGTGATGTTGGCGGTGGTGTCGGCAACATACGAGTTTATGTATGTGGACGTGGGGATGAACGGCCGGATATCGGATGGTGGGGCCATTACGCACACGGAGTTCTACTGGCGTCTCCAAAGTGGCAGTCTGTGCTTGCCACCTCCAGAGGAGAATGCCGAAGGACTCCCCTTC
Organism: Lithobates sylvaticus; assembly: GCA_028564925.1. Classification (NCBI taxonomy): domain Eukaryota; kingdom Metazoa; phylum Chordata; class Amphibia; order Anura; family Ranidae; genus Lithobates; species Lithobates sylvaticus. The sequence goes on from CM053030.1 coordinate 153,947,928, forward strand.
GTCTTTGTCGCAGATGAAGCGTTTGCGCTGACACCCCATGTGATGAGGCCGTTCCCGATGAGGACCCTCACCCCGGACCAGAGGGTCTTCAACTACAGGCTGTCCAGAGCCAGAAGAGTGGTGGAGAACGCTTTTGGCATCCTGGCCAGCCGCTTCCGCCTGTTCCTGACGGCATTTAACTTGGCGGAATACAAACTGAACCACATAGTTCTTGCCTGTTGCATATTGCACAACTTCCTCAAAAGACATAACAGGAACTATGTGGTGCCCGTTGGCCCAGATGTGGAGGGCCCTCCAAATGCGGACCTCACAGCCCTTCGAGTGGCACGTCCAGGCTTGCCCCCTCTCAATGCCCGCGTGGTCCGGGACCAATATATGGAATACTTTGTGGGTAGGGGGGCCATTGCTCTGCCTGACGATGTGTGAGAGGCATTTTTTAATAAATCTGATATTTTAACCAACCTCTGATTTCTTGTCATTTCAGTCTTCTTTTTAGCTTATTTTACTTTGACATTTTTTCCCTTTGCCTTCGACAGTGGTAATGCACTTTCTGGGCAAAAGGAGGTAACAGTCTCTTCTTCCCAAAAAAGATTATTCTCATGTGTGTTTGCTACCTAATCTTTGGTCTAGAGAAGGTTTGTCCTGCATAACTGACACCCAAAATACTCCTTTTCAGCACCAGGTGTGACATGTGTGTATTCTCCAAAATGCTGTGCTCCGTGTTTTCGTACAAAGCACTGTGGGTGTCATTTACATAAGTCAAATCCGCTATGCTCTACAAGTGCATTGAAAAAGTTCCCTGGGAAAGGAAATTGCAGTGCAAAGTGGATTTGCCTTTAGTAAATAACACCCATTGCCCCCCATATCCTTTACATTTTACATACATAATGCATTGTTTTAGTTAAATAAGGAAGCCACACATTTTGAAAAGTAAAAAAGTTTACTTGGAAAACATTCACAAGTGCGTTTACAATCTTCACGCCAAAACTGACAACATCTTGGTTATTTACAACATTATTTACAAAGATTACGCAATTTGTAAAACCAGGCATGGAGCTAAGCAGAACCTATGAAGTAGGAAAGTTCAACTTTGTAAAGTGAAGACAAGATCAGACATGACTATATGTTCAAAGTGTGTTTGATCTTGCCTTCATCACATGGGGGGGGCACCCCCGAAAAGTGGAAATTTGGAACATGCACACAATTTGGTTCTGAAAATGGTCATTAGATGGTAAAACACATGCCTAGAAGCTTCAAAAGTGCCATTTTCCATCATGGGGATGAATGGACGTTTTTTGGGGGTGCAACCCCTTCACCACAACCACTTTCGTAGTTCGTAAAGTGTTTGCACCCCCAAAAAAACGTTGCCATTCATCCACCATGATGGGAGCTAGCACATGTGGACACAATGTGTGCATGTTCCAAATTTCACACAGTTTTTAAGTTGCAAATGTGTTCAGAAGCTGGCACAAATGTGTGTAAATTACTTGGTGCTTTTTCATATTTTTCCTAAAACATCAATGATGTTCTTCAATTTTTGTTGAACATCATTGATGTTTTGCTTTATGTAATCTAGATCTCGATTGCAGACCATTATCTCTCCGATGAGTACGTGGGCACTCTCTGTGGTAAAGTGCGATTTTTCTTCCACAACATCCACGTCACCTAAAAACCACAAACAAAAAAAAAAATGGGGTGTTGGAAATGAGGCAGCCATACATGGATTAGCTTACCAGTAGCTGTGTTCTCCCACACTCACCTGTTGTGGTGACAATTTCTCCAAGTTCGATGATCTCTCCTTCCTCCTCCTCCTCCTCTGCTTCTGCTCTTTCCCCTTTTTTGGGAGGTGTTGGTTTGGGGGTTTCCTCAGACGGCCCAAGTTTTCGCTCCCCTATGAGAATGTCCAAAAGGAAGATTAAGCAACACAAACTATTGAGGGCAGAAATAGGAAATGACAAACATTGCTTGAAAGTGACGGACACTATTTTAGTTTGGCCAGTTACAAATGTCAACTACATGAATGTAGTCACTTTGTAAAGGTGCTAAACTGACTAGCTTTTTGGTAGAAGTTTGTGTGATGGAGACCCCCCTCTAGTATCCACTGGAGCACATGTGTGGAAAAGGCTAATAAAAAGGGGGTTTGGGTGTCCCAGCACTAGTGCTCTCGAGTCCAGATGGGTAAACACCTACTGGGTGACCTCTCCTTTACATTGAATAAATTGCCTTTACATTCTGGATGACATTTCTAGGGAGAACAAACTTCCTTTCCCCCAAAAAAACACCAAACATCGTATTATAAGTGGCCGCACGATCGAGGTTGCGTACGATCGAATGGACACACACACGACCATGACAGTGGCAGAAAGATCGAGGCTGAGTACGATCGAATGCACAGACGAACATGAAAGTGGCCATTTTGGAATGTACAACTTTGTAAAAATCAAACCACATGGAGCAGTATGCAAGCAAGAAATCAAACACAAAACACAACTACTTACTTTTTAGAAGAATTCTCTTGATCTTTCTGTACTGATCGGCCTCCCTCAGTTTCAGGTCTGACCAGCGTTTCCTCAGTTGCTCCTTGGATCGTTGTACCCCAAAATGATTGTACAGCCTCCTCACAACTTTAGACATGATCTTGGCCTTGCGGACATTGGGGTTGAGGTAAGGCCCATACTTCCCATCATAGTCGCTCCTCTTTAATATGTCCACCATCTCCAACATTTCTCCAAATGACATATTGGAGGCCTTGAATTTCAGGCTCCGGGATCGGGACGTTTCTGCCTCCGGCCTTTCCTCGTCCTCCTCCTCGTTGGGGGGATATTTGGGGCGCACCTGCTGTGTCCCCGCCATGTGCTCTCCCCACTGCGCCGTAAAGAGAAGGGGTGGGGAATAGACGAGAAAGATCGTCAGGGGCGGGCGGAGTTTGACGCATGCGCACTGTATATAAAACGTCACACGCCTGTGTCGTAGCCACGATCTGGGAGACGAGGGGAGAGAAAGCTCACGCACGAGACGATCGCTACAAACGAAGGTACAATTTGACGTTGGTACATAACTAGCCTAGACTGATTAGAACTTGAGGCTTCTTTATGGAGAAGATTAGGAGTGTTTAGGCTGACATTATTTATATTGTTTTGTGTGGCGTTGTGTCTTGCAGAGGTGATGGAGGCGTTCTACAACGTGAGCTTTCTCCCACACTTCATTGATAAATACCGGCAATTCCCCCTCTTATGGCAGGCAAAACACAGGGATTATAGCAACAGACCAAAGAGGTACGCAGCCCTGCTGAAACTGGTGGCATTTGTAAAGCCTACCCTGCCCATGGCAACCGTCGCAAACTTAAAAGTGAAGATAAACAACATGAAGACTACCTATTTCCGGGAGCGCAATAAGGTCCTGAAGTCACAAGCATCTGGAGCTGCAGCAGCTGATGTCCATGTCCCCACGCTCTGGTACTACGACAGGCTCCACTTTCTCAAAGACCAGGCTACTGTCAGGAAGTCACTCTCGACTCTTCCTTGCACGCGTCCTTCCACGCACGCCACCCCTGATGAGGCTTCCGAGGACCAACCTGGGCCTTCCAGTCAGGAATATGTGCAGGTGCCCAGCTTGTTCCAGGTATAGTAGTTTTGGAACCAGTTTGTTGAATAATGAATGATGTTCAGTTAATTCAGGATCCCCAATTGCTTATTTCCTAACGTGATTGACATATCAACAGACAGTGGTGTGGGAGACATTTTTGGGAAGAATCTAAACTGCAGGGCTGAGAATTGTATGGTTTTGTATTTGAAAACATTTTGCAACAGTCACTAGATGAGAATTGTGTGTGTTTGATGAACAAATAACTGAAACTATGTCCCTTTTTCAGACACAGGAAGACCTCAGCCAGGAGGTGGCTGTGGAAGGTGGCAGTCAGGAGGAGGCAGGGGGTAGTGGCAGCCAAGAGGGGGGTAGGCGTAGGAGCCTGACTGTCTCCCAAGTCTCTCCCCTCCGCCTTCCCTACAGAAGGGCGAAAAACATGGGGGAGGTGGGAGAGTCAGCGCTCCAGCTGATAAAAGATGCCTCAGCCTCCCTCTATGCCACACCCACCTACGAGGAGGCCTTTGCCTCCTTGGTTACAAGTAAATTTACGGGTATGGAGGCGGGGCAACGCAGCATGTGTGAGGAGGTCATCCTCAAAATCCTAAATGAGGGCATGGCTGGGGAGATGACTCCCCTCACACATGTTTGCGAGAGTGACCTTGCTCCGCCTCCTCCTCCTCCTTCTGCCACCCCACCAGCACCAGCACCACGGCGTGGAAGGAAGCGTACAAGGAAGACAAGAGAGTGACAACCTGGACTCAGTCTGGTCTGAGAGAAGATGGAGCCTCTCGTAGTACCAGAGCCTGGGGACCTAGATGGCATCTGCTGCAGTTCCGGATGTTTTGGACTTCAGGACCAGATTGCGCTCCCTTATTATTTAGATAGGTAGTCTTCATGCCCCCAATTGTTTAAGTCTGTAAAATGATGGTTGCCATGGGTGTCCAAGGCTTTGCAAATTCCCCAAGTTTCACCATGGCTGCGTTCCTCTTTGGTCTGTTGCTGAGACCTAAATAAAGGTTTTTTTGCTTTGAAATAATCATTGACTATTGTGTTTTACTTTTCTACAATGACAGTTTTTCTTTGAGTAGGCAGGTACATTTCACTAATCCTAGAATTAACAAGGGGCACCAACAACCAACAAACTCCTAGTAAATGTAAGCAAGAAATACAAATGTTAATAATGTGGTTTTGCTAAGTTGAGACATACAAACCCCCTCCAAAAAAAAAAAAACCTCCTTCAAATATGTATTCCCCCAAAAAAAAAAAATCTGGTTAAAAAAATAAGAAAGATTGTATTACGATCTGAGTAAAAATAAACATGTAGTGTATAAATGCTGCAAAGTAATAAAGAAGTAAGTTTGTGAGAAGTGCGGGTGAATAGGAGCAGCTAAAAGATGTCATTCTTGTTGCATTTTAAAGAAAAAGAGAATGCGCTGCATTAAAGACATTTTAACATTGCAGCGTGACGAATGTGCTGTGTCGATTAGGAAAGGTAGTTTTACCTGACCGAGCGCTTCCGTCACAGAATTTCTTCTGAGCATGCGTAGCACTTTGTCCGTCGGACAAGCGTACACACGCTCGGATTTGGTGTGATCGGACCGGGTTGACGGGAAATCTTTCCAGCAGGAGATAAGACTTTGTCCGACGGACAAACCGACGAACACTGTCCGATGGTGCATACACACGGTCTGATTTTTCAACAACCTTGTCCGATCGGACCAAATTGATGAAAAAGTCCGACCGTGTGTATGGGGCTTAAGAAAAGAAAACTGATATAACCACATCTAATGATTGGTAATACATTTTGGGTTTTGGGTTTAATACTGCTTTAATTATTTAGATATATGTTACACATCAGCGATTTTACATTAGTATCATTCAAAACTTCATCCTAACATTAGTGATGAAAAAATACTTGATTTCCCACTGTATTTATTTATGTAGATTTTATATGTACACATTTGAAAATACGAAACCCTCTATACTGAACTGGAAAAGGTTCTGATTGACCCGGATCCAGTCAAGCTAATTTCTAGGTACTATGCGGCAGTGGGCCCGGGAGTGACGATTACCACTTCTAGACCTATGGCACGATGAGTGGCGTGTATCCCGGAACTAACGAAATAAATGTGGCAGGAGGTACTCGACACGTACTTGGTGTCTGTTGTCTCCTCCGCTGATAAAATGATACAGTTCCGTTACCTACACCAGCAGTATTATACACCAGCTAGACTTTATTGTATGCAGAGGAAGGACTCAGCCAGTTGCCATAAATGTAAAGGGGCGGAGGGCACCTTTCTCCATATGGTCTGGGACTGCGAAAAAGTAAGTCCATTATGGTCCCAGGCAGTGTTGGTCATCTTACTTTAAAAAAGTAACTAGTTAAGTTACAAATTACTTCTCCCAAAACGTAATTGCGTTAGTAACTCAGTTACTACATTGGAAAAGTAATTAGTTACGCAGCAAAGTAACTGACTTTTTTTTTTAATATTCTATACGTGTAACTAAGGGGCGCATTTATTATTATTGTTATATATCGTGTAACCAAGGGGCGCATTTATTATTATTGTTATATATCGTGTAACCAAGGGGCGCATCTATTATTATTGTTATATATCGTGTAACCAAGGGGCGCATTTATTATTATTGTTATATATCGTGTAACCAAGGGGCTGCTCTATTATTACTCTTACCAAGGGGCAGATCTGTTATAGCGTGTAAGCAAGTGGCGGGTCTATTATTATTATATCGAGTAAGGGGCGGATGGCTACAGAAGAGGGTGAATGTTAAATTAATGGGAGCTCGATATATAACAATAATAATAAATGCGCCCCTTGGTTACAGTAATACTAGACCCGCCCCTTACACGATAGACGCCCCTTGCAGAGTAGCACGAGCATCGGGAGCGTGCGGCATCGCCTAATACAATTACATGTTAACTGCACCTGCGCGGTGTAGAGTTCACTCAGAGCTGTTTAGGTTCGGCAATTTTCGTAAGCTCCGTAGTCCTTCGTACTACGCAAGCCCTGCGCCTGCGCAGTTCAGGGGGTCCTTATCCGGCGGGGGAACTTTTTCGGCAGGACACCAGAATTACACTACTGCCATCTAATGGCAGTAGATGTAATTGGGGTAACTAAGCCAAAGTAATGGGAACTGAATTACCATGAGGGGAAAAGTAATCAGTTAGATTACTCGTTACCCTCTAAAGTAACTGCGTTAGGTAACTCAGTTTATTTTAACTCAGTTACTTACATCACTGGTCCCAGGTGACGGAATTTATCTCGGACCATTTTGATCTCCCTAACATTTGCTCCCCTCTGAGGTGTCTTCTTGGGGTGTTTGAGAAGGAGGAGATGAATGCAAACACAAAACAGTTTCTCAGGATCCTATTCTTTGGGGGTGAGGAAACTTATTGCCAGACGATGGATACATGATGAACAGCTGACACTAGGAATGTGTAAAAAAATAATAAATGCCAATGTTTTAATGTACAAAATGATGTATGAGGCTAGAGCAGCCCCCAAAAAGTTCAGAAAACTATGGTTCAGATGGGTGGATTCGGAAGATACCTTGGAGGAAGAGAGAGAATAGAACCCTTGAGTGAGTAGGTTTTCTCCCCTCTATAACTAAGACAGAGAGAACAAAGTGATATTCACTTACATGAACTTATGAACAGAGGTGGGCTACATCTCATTATACTGAAAAGTGACACTGAATGCAGACATCCCTTAGGGTGGGGGGTTTTTTGTTCTCTGGGTTATTCAACTGGTTTTAGTTTTAAAAAAAAGAGCGCAGAAATATGTGGGAAGGACAGGGTTGGTAATGTGTTTGGTTCAGACATGCAACTCCCGATATGTATATTGTGACTATGCTTAGTAAATGTTATCCTTCACTTTTTTTGGATGTAACCCTTGCCGGATACAGTGTTTGTACTAATTTCTATGTGCGCATAAAAATCTTTAAAAAAAAAAAAAAAAAAAAGAAAATACGAAACCCTCTAACATTGCTCTTAAATTGGATATACACGGCTGAATGTCAGGCTGAACAAAATAAATCTAGCTGTATATGTTAGGCATTAGATTACACAGCCTAGCTGAAATAGCACATATGAAAAAGCAGGAGGCAGTGCAAAAAAACAAGTGAAATAAATACTAAAGCATACGTGAACTCAAAAACCAGTGAAAAATAACTAAATAATTAAGCCGCAAGCAAGCTAAAAAAGTGTTCCGACACTAATAAGAGGCTGAATAGGTGAAAAAATTGCTGCGCTCTAATTAACTTGTCACTACACGCACAATATAATAAAAATCTGTGTGAGCCCAATCACACCTTGTAAAGTGCAAATATAAAGAATACACAAACTATAATAAATTATCTAAATATAACCACAAATAAATAAATATACAGTCAGGTCCATAAATATTGGGACATCGACACAATTCTAATCTTTTTGGCTCTATACACCACGACAATGGATTTGAAATTAAACGAACAAGATGTGCTTTAACTGCAGACTTTCAGCTTTAATTTGAGGGTATTTACACCCTATTTTAAGGGACCAAAAGTAATGGGACAGATTAACAGTCATCCATCAAACTTTCACCTTTTAATACTTGGTTGCAAATACTTTGCAGTCAATTACAGCCTGAAGTCTGGAACGCATAGACATCACCAGACACTGGGTTTCATCCCTGGTGATGCTCTGCCAGACCTCTACTGCAACTGTCTTCAGTTCCTGCTTGTTCGTGGAGCAAGCAGCAAGTGAAATGCATGCTCAATCGGATTCAGGTCAGGTGATTGACTTGGCCATTGCATAACATTCCACTTCTTTTCCTTAAAAAACTCTTTGGTTGCTTTCGCAGTATGCGTTGGGTCATTGTCCATCTGCACTGTGAAGCGCTGTCCAATGAGTTCTGAAGCATTTTGCTGAATATGAGCAGATAATATTGTCTGAAACACTTCAGAATTCATCCTGCTGCTTTTATCAGCAGTCACATCATCAATAAATACAAGAGAACCAGTTCCATTGGCAGCCATACATGCCCACGCCATGACACTACCACCACCATGCTTCACTGATGAGGTGGTATGCTTTGGATCATGAGCAGTTCCTTTCCTTTTCCATACTCTTCTCTTCCCATCACTCTAGTACAAGTTGATCTTGGTCTCATCTGTCCATAGGATGTTGTTCCAGAACTGTGAAGGCTTTTTTAGATGTTGTTTGACAAACTCTAATCTGGCCTTCCTGTTTTTGAGGCTGTCAGTGTTCCGCTTGCTCTGTGCGGGCGAATCGGTGCTTGCGCATGCGCACATGCGCCGCTGGGGTGCCCAGGCATCAGCACGTGTGTGCGCGCCGGCGTGCTCCTCAGGTTAGCGCACGTGTGCGGCGAGCGTGGGCGCGCGCTTGCACGGCAAGCACGGGCGCGCGCATCGCGGGCGCACACGTGCGCGCGCTACCGCTGTTTGGCGCCGGTGGGCCTTTTTAAGAAGTGGCAGTTGCACGTTGCCGGTGCTGTTTGTCTTCAGCTGTACCCTGTAACTCTGCTACCTGCCTGTGTATTCCTGAACTCTGACCCGGCTTACGTTGACTCTGCTGTTTCTCCTACCCTGCCCCCGGCTTGATTTGACCCTGCTTTTGGACTGATACCTAACGCTGATCTCCGCCTGCCTTGACCTTGCTGCTACCTGTACCTACTTACCTGATTGGCTAGTGTATCCAGACCCGGCTTGCCTGACGATCCTTCTGCCTGATCCCACACATGCTGAGTGTTTCCAGAGCTGCTGCCATCATCCTGGGGCCACCCTCCGTCCGGTCACTGGTCTTCCACCTACCAGTCCCTGCTGTTCCTGCCATCAGGAGGGTCCTGTCTACTACCAGCACCTGCCGCAGTATCCAGGCCAGGCACTCCTACCCCACTGTGCTCACGGGACCACTGTCTCCACTCCAGTGGGCCCTGAACCAGAGCTGTAAGAGAAGCCTTCTCCCAGCAAAGTCAGGCTCTCCACCCAGGTACCTAACAGAGGCTCACCAATGGTTTGCATCTTGTGGTGAACCTTCTGTATTCACTCTGGTGAAGTCTTCTCTTGATTGTTGACTTTGACACACATACACCTACCTCCTAGAGAGTGTTCTTGATCTGGCCAACTGTTGTGAAGGGTGTTTTCTTCACCAGGGAAATAATTCTTCGGTCATCCACCACAGTTGTTTTCTGTGGCCTTCAGGGTCTTTTGGTGTTGCTGAGCTCACAGGTGCATTCTTTCTTTTTAAGGATGTTTTTAAGGATCAACAGTTGATTTGGCCACACCTAATGTTTTTGTTATCTCTCTGATGGGTTTGTTTGGTTTTTTAGCCTAATGATGGGTTGCTTCACTGATAGTGACAGCTCTTTGGATCTCATATTGAGAGTTGACAGCAAACGATTCCAAATGCAAATAGCACACTTGAAATGAACTCTGGACCTTTTATCTGCTCCTTGTAAATGGGATAATGAGGGAATAACACACACCTGGCCATGAAACAGCTGAGCAGCAAATTGTCCCATTACTTTTGGTCCCTTAAAAAGTGGGAGGCACATATACAAACTGTTGTAATTCCTACACTGTTCACCTGATTTGGATGTAAATACCCTCAAAGTAAAGCTGAAAGTCTGCAGTTAAAGCACATCTTGTTTGTTTCATTTCAAATCCATTGTGGTGGTGTAAGGAAAGCTCTGCTGGGCCTAGTAGTTCCTTGTTGGTGCGATCGGGTGCGCGGGCTCGAGCGGGTGCGCGAGCTACTGCGCATGCGCGAAAGCGAGCGGGTGCGCGGGCACGGACGGGCGCGCGCACGGTCACTAGCGCCGAGCGGGCTATTTAAACCGGCCATCTCCACACAGTTCTTGCTGCCTGATCTACAGTGTTCCGCTTGTCATTTCCTGAACCTCTCTGTCTCTGCATTTGTGACCCGGCTTGCCCCTCTACCTGCTCTGCTGTCTGCCTGCCTCGATCCCGGCTTGTCCACGACCATCCTCCTGCTCATCCCTCTGGCTTATCCGCATTGTGCTTCTCAGTTACCAAACCCGGCTTGTCTGACCATCCTGTGCACCTGTCCAGAAGTGAACTATTACCTGCCAAGTTCCTGTGGTCTGTCTGCTGGTTCCTGTTGTCCGCTGCATGCTGGTTCCTGTGACCACTTACCTGCCAGTTCCTGTGACCTGTCTGCTGGTTCCTGTTGTCCGCTGCATGCTGGTTCCTGTGACCACTTACCTGCCAGTTCCTGTGACCTGTCTGCTGGTTCCTGTTGTCCGCTGCATGCTGGTTCCTGTGACCACTTACCTGCCAGTTCCTGTGATTCTGGCTGTCACCGACACCTCTTCTCACCTTGCCCTTTCCATTTTATTGCAACTCCCCGGAAGGAACATTTCGGTCCCCGCCATTGTTGACTCGGGAGCCTGCAGTTGTTTTATGGACTCAGCCTTTGCTACAGCGCATCGCATCCCTCTGCAACCCAAGACCCAAGGACTGCAGATACACCTGGCCGACGGTTCGGCCATCCGGTCCGGGCCTGTTACCCAGGAAACCCAGCCTATCTCGGCCTGTATAAACCACCTCCACCAGGAACTTCTGTGTCTGGACATTATTTCTTCCCCCCTGTTCCCAGTTATCTTGGGTATGCCTTGGCTCCGCGCCCATAATCCCTGCATTGATTGGACTACCAAGGAGATCCCCTTTTCTTCTCCCTACTGCTACCAGTACTGCCTCCCCAGGACCGCTGCTCAGCCTACCGCCCTAATGTGCCTGGACAGCGAAACCCGCCAATTGGTCCCCAAGGCCTACCACTCATTCATGGACGTTTTCAGCAAAAAGGGGGCCGAGACCCTTCCTCCGCATCGGGTGTACGATTGCCCCATTGAGCTTCTCCCCGGGGCCGAAGTACCCTTTGGAAGGATCTTTCCTCTGTCTGAACTGGAGCTCACCGCCCTCAAGGAATACATTGATGACAACCTTAGAAAGGGATTCATCCGTTCCTCTACATCTCCGGCTGGAGCTGGCATCTTCTTCGTGGAAAAAAAGGACCACACCCTTCGGCCATGTATCGACTACAGGGAGCTAAATAAGGTGACCATTAAAAATCGCTATCCTCTACCACTAGTTCCAGAACTGTTCCAGATGAATGGAAGACCGCCTTCCGTACACGATTCGGACATTTCGAGTATCTTGTGATGCCCTTTGGACTTTGCAATGCCCCCGCCACGTTCCAACATTTCATCAATGACATTTTTCGGGACTACTTGGATCTGTTCGTGATCATCTACTTAGATGACATTTTGATTTTTTCCTCTTCTATTGACAGTCACCGCCAACACGTCAAGTGTGTGTTGGGACGACTGCGGCAACATGGTCTGTACGCAAAACCCGAAAAATGCGAGTTTGAACAACAGAGCATACAGTTTTTGGGGCTCATCATATCTGTCGAAGGCATCAAGATGGATCCCCAGAAAATCTCCGCTATACAGAGGTTTGTGGGGTTTTCAAATTTCTACCGGAAATTTTATTAAGGGCTTTTCAGCCATCATTTCCCCGATCATGCAACTAACCCGACAGGGGATCCGGTTCCAGTGGACTGCCGAAGCCCAATCCGCCTTTGTTGCTCTCAAGAAGCTCTTCACCTCTGCCTCCGTGTTGAAGCATCCTGACCCGGCTCTCCCATTCGTCTTGGAAGTTGACGCATCGGAAGTCGCTGTCGGGGCGATACTTTCTCAGAGACAGGGCCCCAAGGCCCTTTTGTTCCCTGTTGGTTTTTCTCCCGTAAGCTGACTCCCCCCGAGCGGAACTACGACGTGGGTGATCGAGAATTGCTGGCAATCAAGGCAGCATTGGAGGAATGGCGGTACCTTTTGGAAGGAGCGGCCCACCCAATCCTCATATATACCGACCACAAGAACCTGGAGTATTTAAAAGCCGCAAAAAGGTTAAAACCACGCCAGGCCAGGTGGGCGTTGTTCTTCTCTAGGTTCGCTTTCCACGTCACCTATAGGCCGGGTTCCAAGAATACCAAGCCCGATGCCCTGTCACGGATGTTTACTGACCCTAAAGAGCCTACTTCACCTGACACCATCCTAGCCGCAGAAAACTTCCTTCTTCTTCAAGAAGACTTATTAAGCCGGATCAAGCAGGCGTCCCGGGACAACCCTCCACCTGCCGAGTCGGGAGCCTCAACCAAAGATGGCCTATTTTGGTCCAACGGCAAAATTTTCATCCCAGAAAGTCTCCGGGTTACTATACTTGGACTCTGCCATGACCATGTACTGGCTGGACATTTTGGCGTTGCTAAAACCATAGACCTGGTCCAACGTACATTCTAGTGGCCTCAACTTGCAAAGGACTGCAAAAAGTATGTGGAATCATGTACCACTTGTACCCGCAACAAAAGCAGCAAAACCAAATCCTGGGGGCTACTCAAACCCCTTCCTGCCCCGGAAAGACCGTGGAAGTTAATCACCATGGACTTCATTGTAGAACTTCCTCCTTCTGAAGGCCATACGGCCATCTTCGTGGTGGTGGACCGGCTATCCAAAATGGCCCATTTCATCCCCATGAAGGGAACCCCCTCTGCACCAGAGACGGCCCAAGCCTTCATTAAAGGAATTGTCAGACTTCATGGGGTCCCAACTAACATCATCTCTGATAGGGGGGTCCAATTTACTTCCCGGTTCTGGAGAGCCCTCTGCAATTCCCTCGGCATTGAATTATCCCTATCTTCTGCATACCACCCGCAGACAAACGGGCAAACGGTAAAAACAAACCAGACTCTTGAGCAGTATCTGCGTTGTTTCTCCCAACAAGACTGGCTCTCTTTGTTACCATTGGCTGAATTCGCCTACAATAATTCTACTCACTCCACTACCAAGCAGACCCCATTTTTTGCCAATTATGGTTACCACCCGTCATTTTTGCCTAATTCAGTACCCGAATGTTCCGTTCCTGCTGTTCTTGAGACGGTGGATTTTTTTTCTACTAATAACCAGTTGTTGCAGGAAACCATGACCCGGGCACAAAATCTCAATAAGGAGGTCTTCGACAGGGGCAGACGGGGGCAATTGGTCCTGGAACCTGGAGACAAAGTATGGTTGTCCACAGTCAATCTCCGGCTTGCTTGTCCATCTAGGAAACTAGGCCCCAGATTCTTGGGACCTTTCGCAGTTAAGCGAAAGATCAACGAGGTGGCATATGAGCTAGAGTTACCAGAGTCACTTCGGGTGCACCCAGTTTTCCACGTCTCGCTCCTAAAACCAGCGGTTCCCAATTCTTTCCCTGGACGGTCTACAGATCCCCCAGCTCCCATAATGGTTAACGGGGAAGAAGAATTTGAAGTGGAAACAATAGTGGATTGCAGGAAGAGAAATAACCAGGTACAGTACCTCATCAAGTGGAAGGGGTACGGTGCAGAGGAAAACTCATGGGAACCTGAAGCCAACTTGCACGCCAAGCACTTGATCCAGGCTTTCAAGAGATCACACCCTGAAAAACTGACCCAATTGGGCATCCGGAGGCTGCCCCTTGGGGGGGGGGGGCAATGTAAGGAAAGCTCTGCTGGGCCTAGTAGTTCCTCGTCGGTGCGATCGGGTGTGCGGGCTGGAGCTGGTGCGCGAGCTACTGCGCATGCGCGAAAGCGAGCGGGTGCGCGCGCGGTCACTGGCGCCGAGCGGGCTATTTAAACCGGCCATCTCCACACAGTTCTTGCTGCCTGATCTACAGCGTTCCGCTTGTCATTTCCTGAACCTCTCTGTCTCTGCACTTGTGGCCCGACTTGCCCCTCTACCTGATCTGCTGTCTGCCTGCCTCGATCCCGGCTTGTCCACGACCATCCTCCTGCTCATCCCTCTGGCTTATCCGCATTGTGCTTCTCAGTTACCAAACCCGGCTTGTCTGACCATCCTGTGTACCTGTCCAGAAGTGAACTATTACCTGCCAAGTTCCTGTGGTCTGTCTGCTGGTTCCTGTTGTCCGCTGCATGCTGGTTCCTGTGACCACTTACCTGCCAGTTCCTGTGACCTGTCTGCTGGTTCCTGTTGTCCGCTGCATGCTGGTTCCTGTGACCACTTACCTGCCAGTTCCTGTGACCTGTCTGCTGGTTCCTGTTGTCCGCTGCATGCTGGTTCCTGTGACCACTTACCTGCCAGTTCCTGTGACCTGTCTGCTGGTTCCTGTTGTCCGCTGCATGCTGGTTCCTGTGACCACTTACCTGCCAGTTCCTGTGACCTGTCTGCTGGTTCCTGTTGTCCGCTGCATGCTGGTTCCTGTGACCACTTACCTGCCAGTTCCTGTGACCTGTCTGCTGGTTCCTGTTGTCCGCTGCATGCTGGTTCCTGTGACCACTTACCTGCCAGTTCCTGTGACCTGTCTGCTGGTTCCTGTTGTCGGCTGCATGCTGGTTCCTGTGACCACTTACCTGCCAGTTCCTGTGACCTGTCTGCTGGTTCCTGTTGTCCGCTGCATGCTGGTTCCTGTGACCACTTACCTGCCAGTTCCTGTGACCTGTCTGCTGGTTCCTGTTGTCCGCTGCATGCTGGTTCCTGTGACCACTTACCTGCCAGTTCCTGTGACCTGTCTGCTGGTTCCTGTTGTCCGCTGCATGCTGGTTCCTGTGACCCGTCTGCTGGTTCCTGTTGCCTTCTATCTGCTGGTTCCTGTCATCACCCCGTCCAGGGTTGCTGATCTTCACACAACCTTTTCTGCTACACCTGACCTGCCTACAGCTGTTGGTCCTGCCAGACACTCGTGCTCCCTTCGACTCCTGCACCCCCTGTCTCCATTATCAGGGGCTGCAAGTCTGGGTAGTAAGAGAGGTCTCCTACTGCAATCCGGGCTCGCCACCAGGTACGTGACAGGTGGTGTATAGAGCCAAAAAGATTCAAATTGTGTCTATGTCCCAATATTTATAGACCTGACTGTATGTGTATAAATAGCTGTGAGCTTGACTTGTCTTCAGCAGCACCTGAAGTCTGTGACCTGTGTTTCCTGACTACCGACCTAGCTTGACTTGTCCTGCTCCTGAGCTTTTTGGTGTCCAGGCTGTATCTTAACTAGACTTCATCTATACCTGATCTGCTTACCTATTACCAACTCTGGCCTCAACCCTGACTACATTCCTGCTGCAGTCTTTGTACCTGATCAGCCTGCTCATTACTGACCTGGCTTATACCTTCACTCTGTATCAGTCTCCTGCCTTCACACATCTGTCTGCTGATCCTGAGAGTAGCCACTTGCCTTCATCTGTCTACCAATTCTGAGACCAGCTGCTCGCACATCTGTCGTTCCTGACCAAAATACATGTGTGCACTTCTGTCTGCTAATCCTGAGACCAATCATTTGCCTGTCCATGGTGACCCTGCTTGCTCTTTCAGTGAACAGTCTTTAGCCTTCCATTCTCCAGTGTTGATTCTACACATCAGTGACCATACAGGAATCTCCTATCTAGTGGCACTTATATCCAATAGGACAGTTAGTCACTCATGCCATATAGTGCCTTTGCTCTGTCTTTCTTCTCTATCGGTTTCCCTGGGCTGAAGGTGTACGAGAGGCCACCCTTAAACCTCATAAAGCTCCTAAAATTGGTAGGTGACAACAGCAGAAGGACAATTTTAATGAGCATGGCTAAGCCCAAATTTACTAGAGACAAAGTGCACAGGCTGGGGATTTACTACAAGATGTAGTATATTGCAGAGAATGGATCAATTTAAAATTATGCAGCAGCAAGACAGTTTTAATCAGAGATAATAGGCCTAACTGGTGTATGCCTAACTTTTAGTTCATTTATGAATATAGGTGGTGTGTTAAATGTGAGTCACATTAGGTGCATGATGTGTATATAAAAGCACAATATATGAAAAAGCTAGCAATTAGAAAAAAAAATACAGTTTCTTGACATACCCAAGTCTCACCTATGCAGTTTGTTAGCTTTCCCTATAACATCTTCTTATTCATTGACACTATGGCTGCTCTGTGCCCCCCTTTTCACAGTGCGGGGGCTGGATTATACAAAAGCCCTCTTATTGGCCCTTCTAAGCTTGTTGGCCATTTTCCAAAGGCCATGCAGTGCTTTGTGCTTTAATAAATTCTCTAGGATAAATCTGCAACTCGAACACGCAAGAATTGCCTCGCGCCCATGGTAGTTGAAAACTCTAGCCTCATCCCTACTCACTATCCCACGTAAAAAAAAAAAAAAAAATACAACAAGAAGGCACCGTGCTACATATCTGGTGATTCTCCCCTAAAGCACAACAGTTATGGATCACTTACAGTGGTGTGAAAAAGTGTTTGCCCCCTTCCTCATTTCCTGTTCCTTTGCATGTTTGTCACACTTAAGTGTTTCGGAACATCAAACCAATTTAAACAATAGTCAAGGACATCACAAGTAAACACAAAATGCAATTTGTAAATGAAGGTGTTTAGTATTAAAGGTGAAAAAAAATCCAAACCATCATGGCCCTGTGTGAAAAAGTGATTGCCCCCCTTGTTAAAACATACTATAACTGTGGTTGTCCACACCTGAGTTCAATTTCTCTAGCCACACCCAGGCCTGATTATTGCCACACCTGTTCACAATCAAGGCATCACTTAAATAGGAGCTGCTTGACACAGTAAGGTCCACCAGAAGATCCTTAAAGCTACACATCATGCCGAGACCCAAAGAAATTCAGGAACAATTGAGAAAGAAAGTAATTGAGATCTATCAGTCTGGAAAGGGTTATAAAGCCATTTCCAAAGCTTTGGGAATCCAGCGAACCACAGTGAGAGCCATTATCCACAAATGGCGAAGACATGGAACAGTGGTGAACCTTCCCAGGAGTGGCCGGCCGCCCAAAATTACCCCAAGAGCGCAGCGACGACTCATCCAAGAGGTCACAAAAGACCCCACAACAACGTCCAAGGAACTGCAGGCCTCACTTGCCTCAGTTAAGGTCAGCGTTCATGCCTCCACCATCAGCAAAAGACTGGGCAAAAATGGCCTGCATGGCAGAGTTCCAAGGAGAAAACCACTGCTGAGCAAAAAAACATCAAAGCTCGTCTCAATTTCTCCACAACACATCTTGATGATCCCCAAGACTTTTGGGACAACATTCTGTGGACCGATGAGACAAAAGTGGAACTCTTTGGAAGGTGTGTGTCCAAGTATATCTGGCGTAGAAGGAACACTGCATTTCAGAAAAAGAACATTATACCAACAGTAAAATATGGTGGTGGTAGTGTGATGGTCTGGGGCTGTTTTGCTGCTTCAGGACCTGGAAGACTTGCCGTGATAAAAGGAACTATGAATTCTGCTGTCTACCAAGAGATCCTGAAGGAGAATGTCCGACCATCTGTTCGTGTACTCAAGCTGAAACGAACTTGGGTTCTGCAGCAGGACAATGATCCTAAACACACCAGCAAGTCCACCACCGAATGGCTGAAGAAAAACAAAATGAAGACTTTGGAGTGGCCTAGCCAAAGTCCTGACCTGAATCCTATTGAGATGTTGTGATATGACCTTAAAAAGGCCGTTCATGCTCGAAAACCCTCTAATGTAACTGAATTAGGACAATTCTGCAAAGATGAGTGGGCCAAAATTCCTCCAGGACGCTGTAAAAGCCTCATTGCACGTTATCGCAAACGCTTGGTTGCAGTTGTTGCTGCTAAGGGTGGCCCAACCAGTTATTAGGTTTAGGGGGCAATCACTTTTTCACACAGGGCCATGATGGTTTGGATTTTTTTTCACCTTTAATAATAAACACCTTCATTTACAAATTGCATTTTGTGTTTACTTGTGTTGTCCTTGACTATTGTTTAAATTGGTTTGATGTTCCGAAACACTTAAGTGTGACAAACATGCAAAGGAACAGGAAATGAGGAAGGGGGCAAACACTTTTTCACACCACTGTAAGTAGTAAACTTTTTTCGTTTTGGATAGAGTGGAGAGGGATTAGAGCACCTGTCAGTTTTTATTGCTGTGTGTGTCTCCCCTTAAGAAGATTCCCACTCTCCATTTGTCCTGTTTGCCATTATCATTGAAAGTGAAGTAAAGAAACCCCCACATTTTTGTCTCTCCCCAGAA
The DNA here is from genome assembly GCA_028564925.1 of Lithobates sylvaticus. Taxonomy (NCBI): domain Eukaryota; kingdom Metazoa; phylum Chordata; class Amphibia; order Anura; family Ranidae; genus Lithobates; species Lithobates sylvaticus. The sequence goes on from CM053030.1 coordinate 153,966,586, forward strand.
GAGTAATAGATGGTAAATCTTCCAAAGGGGACACTAGTTCTGATGACATGGGGGTCCCCAAGGAATTCCCTTAATTTGCAGGGATTTCCTCTCACTTCCTGTTTGTCTATGGGACAGGAAATAAAGGGAAATCTCTGTAATAGGACACAGATGGTGAAAAAAATATCTGACAGGAGTTATGACTCTCCCTTACTCTATACAAATTGAAAAAAAAAAAGTTTTGCCTATAATTATACTTTAATAGGCATAATACTTAACCAGGTCATAAAAGACACAGAAGTAGCCTTGTTAAACAGGCCTACACCAAATATTTGAAAAACCTCCTAACAGACCGACCTGTTTCAAATTCAGTGCTACCAAACAAGTTATTCCTCTAAAAAATCCCCACAATATAATTTCCAGAAGTCAAAAACAGACTAAAACGATATTATGATAAAAGAGAAATTGACATCTAATACTCATGTAAAGTTTAAAAAATCTGGTCCCCATGAACTGATTGTACCAAACCTAGTGAAGTATCCCTTCACATTTAAAACGGACACATTTGGCACTTTTTTTTTGGGGGGGGGGGGGGGAGTGAGTACCATAGTTTTGACAGGTACCCGCTCCCACTTCCGGGTAAGATCATCGGTCTACGTGCATTTCCACCCCCTCCTCCTTCCCCTCGCTGCCTTCTGGGACACACACAGGTCACAGAAGATGGCGGGACCATTCAGAAAGCACAGAGCAACTCGTGCATGTGCAGTAGGAAACCTGAAGGCTTCACTGCTGGTTTCCCTTACTTACAATGCAGGCGCCAGCACCTGTACCTGAAGCCGATTGATGAATCGGCTGGGGCTGCCGGCATTGCAGGATCCCTGGACAGGTAAGTGTCCTTATATTAAAAGTCAGCAGCTACAGTATTTGTAGCTGCTGACTTTTAATTGTTTTTATTTCCAAACTGGAGCTCTGCTTTAAGTGCCAATATTAAAGACTTCCCAACCTGGGGACAAACAACCCCCCACTCAATCTCTCTCTTTTTTCTACCTTATTTTTCTTTTTGTTTGTTCATTTATTTTACATCTTTTCTCCACTTTCTCTCTTTGACCCTCCTATATTACAACACTTTACTCTCTCATCTCAAACAATGATATACAATCAATTTTAACTCAATCTACTCTTAACTGTTATATAGATTTCCATTTTGATACTTTACTTGTTACATTTGCAATATATATTTTTAAGAACGTACTGTATATCCTGCAATATTCTGCATTGTTTCCCTATCTATCTCACGCCCAAAGAGAACTATTCATACTAATTTTGTATTTCTTACACTGTTACTTTGCAATAATTTAATAAAAAATATTGTATAAGGAATAGAGTCATCTGCCTGTTGCTTCCTGCAATAAAAATGTACTTTTTCTTATTTATTTCTGCCTACTAATTCTTAAACTTAAAAGGCCGGTGAAATATTGCTTCTTTTCAGCTTGTGCCCCCTCTATAATAGTAGTAATGATAGGTAATGAATAGAACATTTTTCCATCATCCAGGGACTAGATAATAATCTCCAAACAGGGGAGATCACAGTGGGATAGTTGATCACGGATAGCATCTCTACTAGTTTCGCAGACTAATGCCGCTTAGTCAGGAGAATATCTGTAATTTGATTGACAAGTAGTCAATGACAATACACTTGACTAAAGTGATAACACCATTTGATACCAAAATATCAATAACAATAGAAATATTGAAGGTATAGGGGGGAAAAGAGGATCTTTTTCCCCCTATAACCTCAATATTTCTATTGCCTGGGGCCCACTTTTTATCTTGTACACGGGCCTACTCATTTCATGATACGCCCCTGAACAAAACGTCTGTTACATCAAGGGCAAATTACATCAAAAGCAATGCATAAACATTTGTTGTAATCACGTACTGATGATTAAGGCCCCTTTCACACTGGGGCGTTTTTCATGCGGTGCGGCGCTAAAAATAGCGCCTGTTCACCGCATGAAAAAATCCGGCCCCATTCACTCCAGTGTGAAAGCCGGCGGGCTTTCACACTGGAGCGGTGCGCTAGCAGGACGGTAAAAAAAGTCCTGCTAGCAGCATCTTTGGAGCGGGATAGGAGCGGTGTGTTCACCGCTCCTATACCGCTCCTTCCCATTGATTACAATGGGAGACCGCCGTAAAACCGCGGCAATACCGCGGTTACCGCGGTAATACCGCGGCTACGGCGGCGCTCTGCGGGGGGTGTTTAACCCTTTTTCGGCCGCTCGCGGGGGGTAAAACCGCACCGCGAGCGGCCGAAAACCGCGGTGAAAACGACGGTAAAGCAGCGCTAAATATAGCGCTGCTTTACCGTCACCGCGGCTCACCGCCCCAGTGTGAAAGGGGCCTAAGGCTCTGAGCAGTTCAACCCTTTGAAGATTGAGTATTTACCAGCTGAAGTCATGAGGGAATAAAGGATGTTGTGATGACTATACAATTAGATTAACTTATATTAATCCAGTCAGGGCTTTTTTTCCCTCAGAGAATAGGTGCAGGGACCATCCTCTTCTAAGTCACCCCTTGTCTCCACCCCCTACTCACCTTGAAGCACCGTCCCTTGGTTCTACCCCCTAACCAGTGGCGGCTGGTGCTCAAAATTTTAAGGGGGGCGCAAACGAACTGAAAAATTCTGAAAAATACTAAAACAAAAACATCAATTGCAGCCCCACTGTGCCCATCATATGCAGCCAACTGTGCCCATCATATGCAGCCACTGTGTCTATCATATGCAGCCACTGTGCCCATCATATGCAGCCAACTGTGTCCATCATATGCAGCCAACTGTGCCCATCATATGCAGCCACTGTGCCTATCATATGCAGCCACTGTGCCAATCATATGCAGCCAACTGTGCCCGTCATATGCAGCCTCTGTGCTCATCAAATGTAGCCAAGCCTACGGACTAAGACTGGAATGCCATTAAAGTTCATGTGCGTGTAAAGGCAGGCGTCCCAATACAAAATATGGTATCAATGACATATGTAACCAACAGGCAAGATAAGGTGAGGGAAGCCATCGTTTGCAAATGTCCCAGAATAAAAATAAGAATACAAGGTATAAAGGGGGACAGGAGCAGGGGTTTGAATGGTTTCCAGACTTATAGGTGAGCCTAATATTAGACCTTGTTACCAATATAATAAATAGCGGAGACAAGAAGGTGTATGGCCCTAATGGGCAAATACGTGTGGAAAAAAGATTGAAGAAGGACAGGAAAAAGAGGGCAAGAGAGGGTAGGATCAGTTGGGGAAGATACATGAATCTTGGGGAGATGGTTTTCCAGAAAGGGTAGAATGCCCTCAAAAGGGATAGTAATATTTTGTCAATAAGATATCCATGGTTCCCATATTTTGAAAACATTTTTCATGGGAATTTTTTGAATTTGCTGATAGCTTTTCATTAGACATAATTATTATTATTATACAGGATTTATATAGTGTCAACAGTCAGGGGCGTACCTAGTGCATTTGGCACCCGGGGCTGATCCTATATCTGGCACCCCCCACCTTAAAATGTAAAAGCACCCCACTGTACCTCGGGACATGATGCACAGCAGCACACTACAAGGAGGAGGAGGAGGCGGCGCCGACGGCTTCACTTTGCTCGGCTGTATGAGACCCGAGACAGATCAGAGCCGCGGAGAGAAGGGGATCGTTGCGGCGAACACACCCCCCCTCCCCTCACCTAACCTGCCGGCGCCGCTGCCTGTCACTGCGCCGCTGCGCTACTTCCATGCTTCCCCCGATCCACGCTTCAATCGCGGAGGGGGGCGCCGGCCTGACACCCCCCCAGTGTGTGGCACACGGTGCGGCCCGCCCCCCACTTAGTACGCCACTGCCAACAGTTTGCGTAGCGTTTACAATGTTAGGGCAGACGGTACAGTTACAATACAATTCAATACAGGACGAATCAGAGGGCCCTGCTCCATTGAGTCTATTTTCTTTAATCAAAACTTGTTTATTAATAAATTGCTCATATGATACATACAGTCACTGCAGTATGAAAATAAAAAGACAGTGCATACAGAGTATATCTTTCTTTAAGCATCCATATTATCTGAGCAATAACAGAAGATGCAGATAGTGAATTTTCTCTTTTACATCCCCTAACCCCAAAAAACATCAACCAGCACTTTCGACCCATTATAATAAAACTGCATTAGACATTTCTTCAGCTAACGGATAAGACATTAAGGCAGAGTCTAGTGCATAACCTTTTAATGTAATTTAACCTGTGTTTCCTACCTCTCTCTCTCTCATCTTACCCCCCCCCCCCCAACATCAACTGTAAACCTCTACAGAAGGACCCTGTCTAATACCAGTTGTGGAGGGGCAAGGCTAGAGTCATCCAGCCATGGTTGCCAAATGAGATCGCATTTTTTCGCAGCCTTCCTGTGGCTGTAGGCCAAGCGCTCCCTGAGAAGGAAAGAATTTACATAAGCGATCCACTGTTTCCCTGTGGGGAACGTTGGTGCCATCCAGAACCTCGCTATTAGTTTCCTGGCCAGATACAGCAACCTAGTGATCATATAGTACATTCCTTTCGGATACATTTCCTCATCAATTGCCCTGAGCAAGCACACCAGGGGGTTCAGGGGAACAGGAATCTGAGCTAGTCTGGAGATGCATTGAGACACCTCCATTTTGCCCGAGTTTCGGGCACCTCCATAGTAAATGTATGAAGTCCACCTGGTGTACTTTGCATTTTGGACATAGGGGAGAGTCTCTACTTCCCAATTTATGGAGTTGTATTGGTGTTCTATAGGCTCTGTGTAAGATAAATAATTGTGACAGTTTATGAGAGGCTGAAACAGATACCGCAGGTATTGACTCCAGGGCCATGTCCCATTGACCCCCATCTATAACTCTAATATCTTCCACCCATTTGCTTCTACATTTGAAGAGAGGCATGATCCTGGACAGAGGACAGCAATTCTGCATATATCCTAGTCTAAGTCTGTTAATTATTATCGAATTCTACAAAGTCCCTTACAGGTCTCGGCCCGGAGGACGTCCATCAGCAGAGGAGATGATGATACCTCTAAAGAGTGGGTCTGTTGCTGTGTCCACAGGGCATGTCTAAGTTGGAGGTATTTGTAAAAGCCCCCTGGGGCTAATTGGAATTCCTTACATAAATGTTCATTTGTTTTCAGCACTGTCCCTTCATATAACTGTGGGAAAAAACAGATCCCCCTCTCTCTCCAGCGGGAGAACCCCTGTAGTTCCTCAAGTTCTGAATATCTAGGGTTATTCCACAATGGGGTAAAGGGCAATGTGCCTTTAAGTGCCTGAGCTTTCAGAAATTTCTGCCACACTTTCCTAATGAGACCGCTTGTGGGGGTTGAGTGTGGTATACTACGCAAGTCCATTTCTATATGGGAGGCTGCTGTCAATGTGGGGCTGGACATGGTGACCAGCTGTTGGATTTGTGAGGCTATGAAATACATTTTAGGATGTGGTACAGCTAGTCCTCCCTTATCCTTTCCATATTGTAGGGTGGTTAAGCTAATCCTAGCTTTTTTCTTTTTCCATATCAGATCTTGCATTAGATAATCAATGTGTTTGAACCATTTGTTTGAAATCCACATAGGTGAATTGTGGAACACATATAAGAGCTGCGGAACCCATACCATTTTTCTTAGGTTCACTCGTCCCACCACGACAAGGTAAGCTTACACCAACTATTACATTTAGTCTTCTGCCTGTCTAGTAGCGGGCCCAAGTTCAATCTAAGGTAATCTGATGGATCTGGGGATACCACTACCACCAGGTATTTAAAGCTGTGCGCAATATCAATCTGACTTGCTCTTGCTGGCAAAGGTGCCTCCAGGGGGTCAATGGGCATCAAAATTGATTTGGACCAATTTATGGTAAAGCCTGAGAATCCACCAAAATCAGTTATAATCCCCATCACTGTTTGCAAAGAGTCAGCGGTGTCTCCCATATAGATAAGTTTGTCGTCCGCATACAGGGATATTTTATCTTCCAGCAAGCCTCTGCGAAACCCTACAACCTCTGGTGTGTTGCGGATCAAAATGCCTCCTCTAAAGCATCTGTCAACTCTGTCAGGGTAATTGGTGAGTTCAACATATCCCTGTCAACGTATCTGAAAGTTGGGGAAAGGGGCAAGATTGTAAAAATTAAGTTAGTTCTGTTGGCTGATAAATAGTTTTAGAAGCGTATAGGTCATTGTAAAACTGATGAAAGTCAATTAATATATCTGAGTTAAGAGTATGTGTTTCCCCTGTAGCAGACTTAATGGCTGAAATAATTGTAGAATCCCGTTGTTCTCTAGCTATCAAGGCCACATTGAGTCTATTTTCAAAGTCTTCAAAACCTAAACTAGAATTCCAGGCTCTGACTATCATGAGCTTGGTGGCTGTGAAAATATGTCAAGTAACTGTTCGGTGTGGAAGAGGGCAGGAATGGGTTTGTTGAGTAAAGCGTCAAAAGATCTCTTTGAATATATCACGTACCTGATCAGAGGCTGAAATGCTGGGAGGGCTTCCCTTGCGACTAAGTGCAGAGAGCCCCCTGAAGGTGACACAGGGAGAGCTATACTCAAAGCAGCAGGGGTCGCTGGCTGCGGCAGGTTGAGGTGGAGAAGAGAAGTCCACTGGTTGGCAGCTGATATGCAGGGTAGACCGCTGGGCAGGGGTACTTATGGAGTACCAGATGAGATCGTGCAGCAGAAGGAACCAGAAGTCGTGTCAGGAGCCAAGCCGGAGTTCATGCACAGGACAGCAAGCAGGAGCAAAGTCAATGGAACAAGGCGGGGTCATACACAGGGCAGCAGGTCTAGCGGGCAAACAGGAACAAGCCAAGGGTCAAGCTGGGGTTAACACAGATCAGGTGGGTCTAGGCAAGCCGGGTCATTAACAGGTATCCAAGACAACGGGAACAGGAACTCAGGAACACACAAGAAGCTGAAGATCATGCGGCAGTTATTCACTGCTGCAGCAAGCTTTAAATAGGACACTGGCGCCTCTCACGTATTGCATGCGCATTGGCGCACACGTGTGCGCATTGGCGCGCGCATGCATACTGGTGAATATGTAGTCCTGGTCGTCCTTGCCCGTGCGCGCGCATGTGCATTAGCATTGGGGAATTAGTATTTGCAGATCCGCTATTCTACTGGCCATTGATGCCGTTCTCCTGCGGGTAGGTCCCTGACAGAATATTTGCATGGAGAAGAATGTGAATGAGGTTGTACAGTTTTATCAAAAGTTTACAGCAGTGTTATCAAGAATGGGTATTAGTGCCTGGTTGGAGCAACCTCTAAAGCAAACTAGGAGTATGTCAGTATGAATTGCCCTAAACTAACAGGGGTGTCATGCCATCTATAAGGAACTTTGTAGAAGCTCTCTAGGACCAGGACATTTCATGAGGTTCTGCTGATGCCAGACGACATATTTCATGCCAATCCTCCAGAGTCAGGATAAAGTCCAGTTCAGATTCTCAGCTTTGTTGTAATGTTGGATGTGAGTCTGATATACTTTTTTTTTTTTTAAGCTTGTGAGAAAAAGAGAAAATGATGGTTAACAAGGAAAACATGCAGATTGTATTTAATCTGTACATAGCGGAAATGTTCTCTTAGAGGAGAAGCATGGCCAAAGCTCTTTTGGAAATACTTCTCCTGTGGGCCACAGGGGTGCACTTAGTTCTGCACTCCTGTGACTCAGATTCAGTCAACAGCGGGCTAAAGTTTGCTGTCGGCTGACATCACAGAGCCGGTCTAGGCTCTGCAGGGATCCCGACAATATTGTCGAGATCCACTCAGATGCCAGACCAGCAGCTGAGACAGCCTCTCCTGTCCCCTCCACAGTCTGGTGCTCTAGTGAGCACTGGATAGTCAGAGCACAGAGTGGTGACTGACATAGCGGACCTGGGAACTGATCGATCAGCAGTCGTTGATCGATTCTGCAGCCATCTAGTAGAGTATGTTTGATTTTTTTAGGATCCCACACTTCTCTTTTAAGCAGTGGTGGCCCATCTATTAGGGGCGCACATGCACTGCCCCCCCCCCATCTATGCGTCTGGCCCCCCGATCTACATGCAGGGCACCGGATGCATGGATTCCAATCAGGGTTTTTTTTTTTTTGAAGCACACGAGGCTCTAATAGGCTTCAAAAAAGGGTGGGCTTGGTCGCAGAGCACTGTGCCGGAAGCCTTCCCAGTTGTGTGACAATAGTGAATGAATATTTGCTATTGTAACACTGATTCTCCTTCCGGCCAATCAGGAAGCGTGTCCTGAGATCTGTCACCCGATTGGCCAAAAGGAGATCCGATTGGATGGGCCACCAGGAGGAGAAGGGAGGAGACGCAGGGGAACCGAGAAAGCACCTGCCGACAGCTGCTGCCGCCCAGAGCACTACCTGTAGGGTAAGTGCGGGGCCCAGAACTACTGACTGCTGACTGATCCGGGGGAACCCGACCAAGGATGGATTGGATTGTTTGGTGTCCCCAAAAAAAAAAAACACCAGCCGCCCGCCACTGCTTTTAAGGGAATGTCATTCACTTTGTGAAGTTTTTCAAATGTTCTGATTGATTTTGTGTGAGCAGGTAACAAATACCTCTAAAATGATTTCATTCCACCATGAAAATGAATATGGGTGGTCTGCTTCTGGTGAGGAGTCACCAATTCACCAGAGTATCTGCCACACAGGCATGTAGAGAGGTAATGTAACTTTGGAACCTTCTGTATTTTTGCTTCTGTACTATATATATATATATACTAAATTTGCACTTTATCCAACAAGTCCTTCCATTCTCTTCTTTTCTGCCCTCCTTTTCCATTTTTTCCCCTATATTTCAGTAGGTAATTATCTCCTTCTGAATCTTTTCCCTTTTCTCCATTCTTCACTCCCTCCATTCCTTTTTATCTAATTCTCCCTGTAATACTTTTTTTTCCTTATTCCTTATTTCCTTATTACAGCATCATTACTCATCCACTAGAGTGCGCTGTTACCCTCTACCTAAACTTAGTGTAAATCACAAATCAGTGATGTTAAAACCATTTCATATTTTTGTATATTTGGTTGATTTGATGAAAATTAAAGTTAAGATGTTTTTCATTGTACTGAAAGGGCTAAATTAGGGAGCAAAGAAATCAAAAGTTGCTTACCTAATCCTTACATTTTTTTTTTTTATACCCAGCCTTTAATTCATTATGTGTAATGCAAGGTCAGCACTGCAGGAGGAACAGGAACAGTGCTAATCCTTAGAGCTTTGTTTGTCTGTCATTAAAAAAAAGAAATGAAAAAAGAAATAGATATGAGCCCAGCATGCCAGATACGTGGTCTCTGCTATGCGTTCCTTACCATGCTAACACCAGGCCATATGTTCTTCAACACAGGATGGATGGATGGTGGATGTTTTAAGAGCAGGGTCCCAAATAATGGTTAACATCAAAGTACCTACCTATGCTTAAAGTTTTTCCAAAAACCTTTATGAATCCTTGGCTTTGCTAAGAGCATAAGTGAGTCACACCAGATACTACCCAATCTAATCCATCGGCCACTTTTTATCCTCAGTGTACAAGGCAGGTGTGGTGGCAGCATTCACACACATATTAGTACATAAATAGTGTGGCCACATGCAGGCCACGTAATAATATGGATAAACTCTTGAGATCTGCTATGGGTTTATAACATTTTTATTATTTCTCAGTTTCATTTTGATAACCTTTCACTGACTTGAGTCACATGCTTCTTCAGACCTGCAAATACCACGTATTTCCTTAAAGAGGAGTAACCATTCTAAAAAAAAAAAAAATTAAAAGTCAGCAGCTACAAATACTGCAGCTGCTGACTTTTAATAATCGAACACTTACCCGTCCCAGGGTCCAGCGATGCGGGGGATCGAAGCCCTGCTCATCCCCCCCTCCGCCCGTGATTGGCCGCGCAGTCATCTGGGACCTGTCACGTGTCCCAGATGATTGACAAGAGGGAGGGGGCAGAGCTGAGCCCTTCCTGCGCCGAGGGGAAGTGATAGCAACAGGCATTTAGAGGTAAGAAAAAAGAAATTTACAAATGTTTTATTTTTTTATTCTTTTTAGGAACATTCATGCGTTTTTTTTTTTTGGTTTTTTTTTTGTGCAACACCACTTTAAGCTCCCAGTGCTGAACAAATTGGTAGGGAATAAAAAGGAGAGGCTACTAGTGATGGTGGGGTGAAGAAAGTTAAAGCAAAAGGGCAAAGCACATGTTCGCTCTTAGGATCACAATGAAAAGAGCCATGCATTCTGCAAAGGATTTTGAAGAAGTCACGTGGGCGTGACGCAACTAGTCAGGAGAATCAGAGTCTGGTGACGCTGTGTGTGGTCACGGCCAAGATCACACACAACCCTACACATCGCTGTTTACTGTCTGCTTTAACTGTGAGTGATTCATTTTGATTTTAATAAAATTTATATGGTTTACTGCACAATGGAGTCCCTCCTTCCCTCTCTTTTGCCCACATGCTGAGTTATGCATTGAGAAGAGGTAAGGAGCCACAAGAACCCGTTTGTTTGCTGATTGTTGAGATAAAGACTTCTGTCCAGCTGGATTTAAGTAAGGCGGTTTTACCCTTACTCTGAGGTAAGGGGCTGGGGGAAGCATTTTTATCGGGCACCTTTGATCACGCATGGAGGAAACCACCTTTAAAAATACACGGCTACTAGGAGGATTCAACAGATATTGAAATCTGCACCTATAGAAATTACAGTGGACTTTTAAAGCACTATTATTCCTGTATCACTGCACTTTCAGCAATAATCTGTGTTGCACTTTAATCCCTTTTTTTGCATTTTTTCACATGCGTTGTTTGCACAGTTCTTTGCACATACAGCATTTATTGCGATTTTTTAATATCTATTTATTTATTGCTTGGACTTTTATTTATACCTTTTATATATATTTTTTGCACTTTCATAATTTTTTCACCTTTTTTTTGCATGATTATACATGTTTACTTCAGGAATTTGTTTGTTCACTATTTGATCTACAAGTGATCATTGCACAATTTTTTGGAAAAAAACGCACTTTATTTTGCACAGGACACTTTCTCACCATTGGATGTTTATATCAGTTTCTTGAGTAGTTATTTATTGTTATAGCACAGTTTATCACTTGATGCTATACATCGCCATTGAAGTTATCAATCTTGAGACGCTTTGTTGGAAGCCGTCCTTTGGAATTCTCCCTTAGGATTGCTATCCTTCCCAGCAGCAAGCGCCACATATATTTTTAATTTTCATTTTTATTTGTCTTAGTGCCATATATTACCATGTGATTATTCTCATAATCATTTTTATTAAGATATTTTTTAGTGTCTGCGCCCCATTGTTATATAATTTTTCTATATATTCCCTCTACTCTATTACGGTGTGTGAGCACCTTGATGGTGGCTGCGGCAGTTGTGAATTTTATTTATTAGTTGTTTATTGGTTTATATCCTTGTTTTGGTTTGCGCATTTGGTTTTCCCCTTTTATATTGCCATATATAGCTGGCATGTCAAATGACTTTTTTTGGGCTGCATTCTGCTCTTTCACTGCTTCGTGGCCCTTAACCTGTTTAATGACTACTACCTGAACAAAGCTCAAGCTGTTCCCTGATTGATTAAAGTTACAATAACGTACAGTTTGCATTGGTTTCAATACACTCTGGTGACTGAATGCTTCAGCTATTGTTTTTTTGTCTGGGATACAATTACTGTATACAGTATATGCAAAAAGTATTACTATCAAATTGGTAACCATAAATGCTATAATAACTTTCTGAAATGACGTAGAAGTGGCCCTTAGTAGACAAAACGTGGCCCCTTGAAGATTTATTTAACTTAATTTGGCTGTTTTATATAAAATTGTTATGTCCCCTTTATAGCAAGGGCAAAGAATGTCAGCAACAGTCAACATTCCTGATAATCCTCCTTTTTGGCAGCTCCCTCGGCACATGTTCCCATGCTCAATGCTTAATCCAGTATGCTGCAAAGAAAAAATCTGTTACGTTCTCCATAGGTCTTCCAGGGCATTTACTTATCTCAGCAGTTTGCTCTGCACGTTATTATGAACCCTCCTTCAAGTGGCTGATGGTCCAAGAAACATGCCAAGATGATGTAATGGTCACTTGCATTGTCCTAGATTCATTTTATTCAGAGAATATAGCTTTGGCACAGTCTAATCTCCTGTCTGTAATACTTCACATCTTCACATCTCTTTCTACCAGTGCCTATGTAAGTGAGTGAGCTATCCTTATACTCACTGTGCACTCTGGAGAGCTGTAGCCATAACAGTAATGCAGAAGAAATAAATTCTGCACCCCACCACCAGACTCACTCTCTGCCGACAGTTATCTTTCCTGCGCCTTAAAGGCTTTGTATACCTAAAAAAAACAAAGCTCTGGCTCTTTAGGTTGTTTATGTGTGATGTCTCACGTTTCTCCCTGCCAATGTTCTATTCTACCTGGTTGATTCTGCCTGTGCCCCTCCTCATGACAGTAAACTGACCACGCTAGCATGGCTGCTGAACCATGCTAGCGTGGTCAGTTTATGTATGGTGTTATTCCGCTGAAGATACAGGCAAGCTATGCAAAAGCACAGTGTGCCCTTTATCTTCTGTAGGTCAGTCACAGCCGCACCCCCCGCTGGGGTTGCCACCTGTCTGGCTTTGACCTGGACAGTTTGGGGTTTGACACATGCATCAGTTTGCCTGAAACCCGGACACACATACCTCCAGTCTAACTGATCTAATGGGGCTCTCTATGGGGAGCCTCTGTATTATAGTGGGGGTGACACTGACCCCTGTATTACAAAAAGGGGGGTTACACTGACCCCTGTATTATGAAGGAGGGGGTGACACTGACCTCTGTATTATGAAGAAGGGGGGTGACACTGCCCTCTGTATTATGAAGAAGGGGGGTGACACTGTCCTCTGTGTTATGAGGGGGGTGACACTGACCTCTGTATTATGAAGAAGGGGTGACACTGACCTCTGTATTATGAGGGGGGTGACACCTAGGGTTGCCACCTGATCTGGATTCACCTGGACAGTCCGGGATTTGAGTCATACTGTATGTACAAGTTTTAGTCTGCCTGAAACCCAGACGCATTATTCAGACCAGACTGTGGCTTCTCAAGTAACCGAGATAGTCACACACAAATCTGTTGCCATCTGTTAAGGCGGTTTGGCCATACCCACTGTTCGCTGCATTACTACTATCCATGGTGCACCCAAAGGTGTCCCAGGTAAAACACACAAGAGACTGTTTGTGTTCTATACCTCTTTCTATACTAGAAATACTATCCAAATTAAATGGAAGCAGCCCGAACCTCCCATGGTCTCCCAATGGAGAGCCCTGGTGAACTCCACGTTACCACTCTACAAACTCACATATATAAACTGTAAATGCCCCAAAAAGTTCAAGAAGATCTGGGGGGCATGGGCTAAGCAATGAAGACCCACACACCCTGTTCGCACTTCTGGTGAGCTCCCCCTCCCCCTTCTCCTCCCCCTCTCTTCTTTCCTTCTACTCCTCCACTGCCCTACAATTAGTCCTTAGAAATCTGACAGCATCCTAGCTCAATTCACAAGCTAAAAGTACTAATGTGTAAGTAATATTACTCTGGACCAATATGAGCAACAATGTCTTTCACTAACCGTTGTAAAAGTACAATGGTAATATGATCCATGCACAATTCTACGCTAAGATAATGAATTAGATTCATTATTCCATGTATGGCACTATTCATTGAGATTGTAATACGTTTTTTGTATGTATAAATGTTTCTTCTTTTGGAGACAAATAAAAACCTTTCTGTTAAAAAAAAAAAAAAAAGGTGTCGCAGGTCTTTTACAAGTCTTTTACAATTCTACTACAACAAAAAATTTGCCATGCGCCGCTAAAGTGTTTGGGTTTGGCTTGAAGAAAATGTGGCAACCCAACCACCCGCCCACTGCACCCGGCTGGGGAAAGGAGCCAGTGACGCTATGCCACCAGGTCAGAAGGCGTCCCATTGCTATGGAAGCGCAGAAGCACAGCGACAATGTAATTTTCCTGTCATGCTAGGCAAGTCCATGCATGACTGTGGATTGGAAGCTACAACAAAACAGTCAGTACAGGCTTATATTTCTCTGCAGAAAAATAATTTTATGATGAGTAAGGTTTATAACTACTTCACTTGTGACCACCAAGGGTAATATTCCAAAAAAGCAAGTAAAAGTGACATGACTTTATTGATGAGAAGAATGTTAAAGAGCTGTTTCAAGGTAAGAAACAAGTAAAAAAGGCGCATAGTCACAATACCTCGTATTTATGCAAGAGGTTTCCTGATAGTCCAGAGAAAAAAAGGAGGGGGGACAAAAAAACAAAAAAGGGGGGGGGGGGAAAGAAGAAAAATGATGAATGACTGGGTGTGTATGTACGATATACACAATCTGGCATAAGGGGTCGTCAGGGCTGCCACCGAAGAGGCCTGAAGCCGGGTCCAATAGGTGCTGAAGGAAAAAAACAAGGAGAGGGGCGCCTCTGAATATATATCATATAAACATTTATTGAAAGAAACAATATCCACTCACATCTTAAAAAAATCTGTTGCATTCAGACATCTCTGTGGAAGGAGGGCCAGCAGGACTGCAAGTCACAGGAGGTTTGCCCAGAAGCTGTCGTCCTTCTCACGTCCAAAGGGAGATGAACAGGCAGATGGGTGTAGCAGGTGGGGGTGTTTCCTCTTTGTGGTCATCCAGAGGGGTGATGACAACAGTTCCAAGAGACCTCAGGTTAAAATATCATGGCTCTTTGCAATTCAAAGAAAAAGGTTCCAGGTGGTGAAATGGGAGAACAAAGTCTCTGTAAAGGGTTAAAACATGGTTTCCCAGAGAGGAAGAAGGGATAGAGGATGGGGGGACGTTTCAGACCCAGTAACCTAGTAGCCTGCTGCTGCGGTGTCAGTATGGCCGGGTTCGTTCACCAGGATGTGTATAGGCACGGCCGTGTCTTCCGGTATCAGAACGAGGCTTGGAGTGCAAACACTACTAGGCGCCGAGGCGTGACGTCATGTCTCTGCGACGCGTTTCTGAGCTAGCTACGTTATAGATGGTAAGTATAACGGCGCTCCTTTCTCAAGCAAGGAGAGAAAGGAGCGCCGTTGCTTGAGAAAGGAGCGCCGTTATACTTACCATCTATAACGTAGCTAGCTCAGAAACGCGTCGCAGAGACATGACGTCACGCCTCGGCGCCTAGTAGTGTTTGCACTCCAAGCCTCGTTCTGATACCGGAAGACACGGCCGTGCCTATACACATCCTGGTGAACGAACCCGGCCATACTGACACCGCAGCAGCATGCTACTAGGTTACTGGGTCTGAAACGTCCCCCCATCCTCTATCCCTTCTTCCTCTCTGGGAAACCATGTTTTAACCCTTTACAGAGACTTTGTTCTCCCATTTCACCACCTGGAACCTTTTTCTTTGAATTGCAAAGAGCCATGATATTTTAACCTGAGGTCTCTTGGAACTGTTGTCATCACCCCTCTGGATGACCACAAAGAGGAAACACCCCCACCTGCTACACCCATCTGCCTGTTCATCTCCCTTTGGACGTGAGAAGGACGACAGCTTCTGGGCAAACCTCCTGTGACTTGCAGTCCTGCTGGCCCTCCTTCCACAGAGATGTCTGAATGCAACAGAATTTTTTAAGATGTGAGTGGATATTGTTTCTTTCAATAAATGTTTATATGATATATATTCAGAGGCGCCCCTCTCCTTGTTTTTTTTTTTTTTTTTGTTTCAAGGTAAGTAACACTAGTTCACAAATAAATATTTAGGCAACATGCCAGCTACAAATACATGTAAATGTAGCATAGCTTATAAACAAACTGTACATTATCTATGTCTATGGTCAAAATTTAAATCTGTTATATTAATTTCCACGTTAAATTTCAAATATTTCTAGTCTACTGCTAATGTTTCAAATGTAGTATTTTCAAATTGAAGTCTGTAAACTTACTATGTGAAGAATCTCATACATTTACTTTAAAGTAGAACTATAGGCAAAACTTTTATTTTTATTTTGGATAGAGTAAGGGAAGGTTATAACCCCTCTCATATTTTTTTTTCACCATCTGTGCCCCATTGCAGAGATTTCCCTTTACTTCCTGTCCCATAGTCAAACAGGAAGTGAGAGGAAATCCATGCTAAGTAAGGGAATTTCTTGGGGACCCCCAGGTTACCAGAACTAGAATCCCCATTGGAAGATTTCCACTCTAATACTTTTCTGGGTACAACTCAAAATTTGGGATTTTCTTTTACTCTCACTTTCAATGACAATGGTAAACAGGACAAATAGAAACGGTAAATCTCCCTAATGGGGGGCAGGCATACCTCCCAACAGCCTCGGATTGCCCGGGACAGTCCCGTAATTGGCAGCTCTGTCCTGGGTCCCAGGCACCTTCATTCCAGGACAATACAGTGTCCCAGAATTGCCTCCTGGCCCTGGGCCGATCTGATGCCCCCTAAAATAGCCCTTATATTGCTGCTGTCACTCACTGTGGTGGGTCCCTGGCTGGCAGAGACCCCTATGTTATTCTCCAGCCCCTGGCTCACTGTCCAAACTGGTTGCTAGCTGCGGCCCGCCTAACGTCTAGCAACCAGTGACGTCACGAGGAGGAGAGAGGCAGAGGCCCAGCATTCACCATGAAGTGCACTTGTTGAGCTAGAGCTGGAGACGGGATGGAGTTCGGAGGCGGAGCTGGCAGTCCTAGGTACAAGGATGACTTTCAGTGGCTGCAGGAGCAGGATCGGTTCTCCTATACACCGCCCCGCCAGCACCCCTATCCGGCCTGGCGCTAGCTGCATCCACAGTGTAGAGTCAAGAGGCAAACAGTCATCCGTACCTAGGACCGCTAACTCCGCCCCTGACTCTGGGTCTTGCCTGAAGGCTGTAGGTGAAATGCTACCTGCCCCGAGGACGCACATGTTTTTTTTTTTTTTAAAGATATTTTTATTGAATTTTTTCACACTGACATACAAACAATAAACACAAAAAAAAA
Organism: Lithobates sylvaticus; assembly: GCA_028564925.1. Taxonomy (NCBI): domain Eukaryota; kingdom Metazoa; phylum Chordata; class Amphibia; order Anura; family Ranidae; genus Lithobates; species Lithobates sylvaticus. The sequence continues at coordinate 153,983,639 of CM053030.1, forward strand.
CACAAAGAAGAAACACAGTGGTACAGACATACTCCGTATTAATGAACCTTATCTCAGTACTATTCCCCCCTTTTTCTTTCCCAAGTTTCCATGAAGGAGCAATAGTGCAGGCATGCTAAAAGTAGTACATTATGCTTTTGGCCTGGCACGGTCTATGAGAGATCATAGGGTAGATACATTATTGGGAGAGGGTCAGTGGGCTGCTCAGCCATCTGTCCCAAATTTTGTGGAATGTTTTTTTTATGTTTCCGAAGCTCAAAGGTAAGTTTGTACAGTGGTATAGCGTCATTAATTCATTTTAACCAGAGGTTTTTCATTGAGGATTGAGTACCCTTCCATGTCAACAGGATAGTTTTTCTAGCATAGAAATAGAGGATACATAGTAACCTTTTTGCATGTGAAGATAATTGTAGTTCACCAAAAATTCCCAGGAGGCCATTTTTGGGATGTACAATATTGGGTAGGCCCAAGGCTGAGGAAATAAAAGAACCCACTTCTCTCCAGAAGTCATTTACCATTGGGCATGTCCAGAAACAGTGAAGAAAATGAGCTTCCTCTCCGCAGCCCCGGGAGCAGCTAGCTGTAGGCATCAGTCCCATCTTACGCAATCTAGTCGGGGTGAGATGGGACTGGTGAAAAATCTTAATTTGTATGATACGGTCCCTTGATGCTATGACCGAGGTCTTATATGTCTCACAAAACTCTGTCCAATCGTCTTCTGTCAGAGAGATGTCCATGGAAGTCAATTTGTCCTGTGCCTTACAGAATCTGGGATTGGACTCTGTCATTAGAGTGGCGTAGTAGGCGGAGACTAGTTTAGTAGAGTCCGGTTGTCTCAGCAGTTGTTCTAGTGGGGATAAGTCAGTGGGGTCGTCCAGGCAGCCAAACTGTGTACGAATAGTGTGTCTAAGCTGGTAATAGTAGAACAAATAGGAACTAGGAAGGTCAAAGTCAAGTCTCAGTTGGTTAAAGGATTTAAAGCCTTGTGCATCGTATAAGTGATACAGGTACTTCACCCCCTTGGAGTACCAGCGGTTAGGGTCAGGCAAGGAATATAGTTCCTGCAGCGTGGGGTTAAACCATAAGGGATTGTTTGGAGACGTTGACCATGATTTGTGTGTAATTCTTTTTGTGACGTGTTGGAAAACTGAGAGGGAGGCGGACAGTACCTGGTCTAGAAGGAACCTTGCCTCTGTAAACTATGTTATGGAGTGTTTGCATTGAAGATGCAATGGCTCCCTCTGTGGTAGTGCAGGCGTTGGCGGAGACTGGGTGCAGCCAGTCATGTATGTGTACTAGCTGGGATGCCAAATAGTACAGGAAAAAGTTTGGAAACGCCAAGCCCGCCAAGTGTGTCGGCAGCTTTAGCGTCTCAAGTGCCACCCTAGGGGAACCACCTTTCCACAGGAACGTTGTGCAGATTGAGTCTATACGTTTAAAAACAGATTTTGGTATTTTGCACTGGGAGTTGGCCATAATGTATAGTAGTTTTGGTAAGTAGATCATTTTAATTGTATTTGCCCTCCCCATAAGGTCAAGAGGTAGATCCATCCATTGTTTAGTTTGTTCCTGTAAGCGGGTTAGTAGCGGTTCTAAGTTATTGGCAATATATGTGGAGAGGAGCGTTTGCACTATCACTCCCAAATACATGAATGAAGTTACTACTTGTAGCTTAGAGTCCGGGTGAATCTGGGAGGTTGCAGCTGTATCTAAAGGAAAGAGGCTGGATTTATCCCAATTCACTCGGAATCCCGAGTAGTCCCCAAATTTATCAATCTCAAACAGGAGTGATTTGAGGGATGAGTTTGTGTCTGCAAGGTACACCAAAGTGTCGTCTGCATAGAGTGAGATTCGTTCCTCAATGGAGGCGATAGGGAGACCCTTAATGTTTGGAGAGGAGCGTATGCGCATTGCCAGCGGCTCCATGGCCAGGGCGAAAAGTAGTGGTGACAGTGGGCACCCTTGTCTGGTGCCCCTGGTAATTGAGAAGGACTCTGTGACTGAGGAGTTGACTCGAATACAGGCCTTTGGGGATGTATAAAGAAGCTTGATCCATGCCACCACCCGGGGGCCGAAGCCATACAGCTGTAGCACCCGGAAGAGGAATGGCCAGTCGACACTGTCGAATGTTTTACACGTATCTAATGACACAATAGCTCTCGTGGGGTGACAGTCGTGTGGGTATTGTAAGTTGTGAAATAGTCTGCGAATATTCATCCTAGTGGGTCTTCCAGGTATGAAACCACCCTGGTCACTGTTAACCAGGGTCGTAACCACCGTGTTTAATCGATTTGCTAATACCTTGGCCAAAATCTTGACATCTACGTTTATGAGGGATATTGGTCTGTACGAGTCGCATTTAAGTGGATCTTTACGGGGTTTCAGTATTAGTACTATCAGGGCTTCACGCATAGTGGGTGGGAGAATTCCAGTATCTAGTGCTTTATTGTATGTACGTAATAAGTGTGGGCCTAGAAGGTCTTTAAACTGGGTGTACCATTCGGTTGGGTATCCGTCTAGGCCAGGGGTTTTATGTGCCAGCATTTGAGAGATGGCCGCAGCAATCTGAGGACGCACATGGTTAGCAACAAACTATTTGTCACAGCAATATACTGCCCAGCGAGTATAGTGTTCTAGGTGTCCTACTGACTGTCACTCTGCTCCCTCCCATACTGCCCCTTCCAGTCATGCTGTCCCTCCACTGCCCCGTCCCATCCTACTGCCCTCCACTGCCACCCCCATCATACTGCCCTCCACTGCCCCCCTCCCATAATCCTGCCCTACACTGTCCCCCTCCCATCATACTGCCTTCCACTAACCCCCTCCCATCATGCTGCCCTCCACTACCCACCCATCATGCTGCCCTCCACTACCCCCTCCCACCCATCAGACTCTTGCTTGTGGAACAATAATAAAAGCATATTTTATAGGTACAAGGAAGCCTGTTGTGTTTAATGATGCCCCTTAAGCTCCTCCCATGCCCACATTTGCAGCGGTGCACTATGCAAGGTTACTTCCTTTCTTAAGTGTCTCTCATTCTGAAGTTCAAAAGTTGGGAGGTATTGGGGCGGGCACAGACTGCAATAAAAACTTTTGCCACTAGTTATACTTGAATTCTGTGACATGTACTCACTATGCATCTAAATAATTTATATAATAATAGGTGATTATTAAAAACCATGGTGGACGTCAACCATAAGAAGAATGACCTTTTTTATGCCGCCAGCCCAGGAACCCCTGGATAGCATGACAGGTGGGGTAAGGGCATTGGAGTGGCACAAGTGGAACCATAAACAGATGAACCAGATCTTGGGAAGGATGGCTCAGTGAACACAGAAGCATAGCAAGCATACGAAATGAACCAAAGATCAAATGGTCGTGGTACAGGCAATGGTTTGCATGGGATGAGCTGCAAGATATAGAACAGCAGGAAAGATTTTTTGCAAATAGTGCAAGTAGCCCATTTTTTCAGTAACTCTGCAGACATATATATATTTGCATTGTGAGAAGGAGCAGTAAAGCCTAACCAATGTGTAGCAAAGCCTAAAGTACTATAGATCTTGAGGATGTAATAAGCACATTTGGCTGCCAAATGTATTTAACTACAAACTTTATAGAAATGTGGTTTCTAATAAAGACTAATACACAATAATAAGATTATTTACAGAAAGCTGACTTCTGTGTATATCTAAAAAAAAGAAAAATGAAAAAACTTTATTTGCAAAAAACGTATTTCTGAAATTCCTACATATTTTTCCATTGTTCAGTGCTGCTGACCTTGTTACTGCTGCAGGCACTTGTCTAGAGGATTCTGTTTCTCATGCCTACACTGCATTGTAACATACAAGGCTTCATCTGTGCAGGCTTTGTGTGAAATCTCCATTTTATGAGATTTATGCATTTCCCTTGTCATATTTAACGGCAGCTTCATTCATTCAAATAATACAAAGGATGACAATACCTACATTGAAAAGTGGTTCATAACTCAAGCTGTTTTAGTCATAAACTAAGGAATTCAGTAAAAAAAAAAAAATATATATTAAATTCTATAATATGCTGGATTTCATGCCAAGAACCTGGTAGTTGTTGGGGCTGAAATTAAAGAGTAAAAAGTGAGACTCTTGACTCAAATCTTAACCTGATTTTCAGGACACCTTTAACCTTTAAATTTGAAGTTCAGGTATGATTTTTTTTATAGTTACATTGGTCCAGCTTGGCTTACACAACATCACCACCCTGCCTCCCCCCACCACATCCAATCAGAGAATGCCTTGTATTCCTGCCTGAGACGTACTCAGAATGGTGGCAGTACCAAGCGAGTGACCCCCTGTGGTTACTATGAAGAAGGACAGCCACGTGGCTCTGCTAGTACTGTAGTAGCAACAACCACTACAGTGATTTGCAGCTTCCACAGGGATAGATCGGGTAATAAACATGCATTCTTACATTGGTCCAAGCTGTAAAAAACATACCTAAGCCTCAGCTTTAATAGTTGACCACCTCCTAACACTAAACCTTTAACCTAACACTGAAACATAATCCTTAACACTAAATCTGACACATACCTAACTGCCTAAATTCTAAAGGCCCATACACACGATCAGACTTTTTGACAACCAACATGCAAATTAGCTGTTTTGGACCAACATCCGACCGTGTGTACGCTCCATCGGACCAACTTTTTCCAGGTTTCATCGGACTTTTGTTGGCTGTGCGAACAGACCAACTTTCTGCCAACAAAAGTCCGATGGACCAAAGTCCGACCGTGTGTACACAAAACCAACGGACAAAGATAGATATTGGGGCAGAATGAATTGCAGACACAGGCATAAAGGAAATGAATGCAAATGGATAGCTCTGGAACAATTCTAATGTATTTATGAGGACATCATTTACACAGTGGTTTAAAGAAATAGGATGAAACAGCTGAGAACTGAAAATTCTAAACGTTTGACTTTAGTTAACCATTAACCTTTAAAACTTGACTCTAACCCTAATCTTAACCAATCTTGTAAACACATCTCCTAACACTAAATTAACACCTTTAGGCAGGCCATACACTGAGTGAATTTCTTTCCTGCAACCACCGACAGTGTTGCCAGAAGAATCCCTTCTGTCAAGGCACTGTATTCTCCCGGCGGGGGCGGCTTCCCCCATCGGGAGAATACAGTGGCTTGAGAATGCAATTTGAAGACAGTAATTATTGCTAGCGGCTATATCAGTTGCTAGCGATAATCGTATGTAAAATCCGTCTGGCTGGTTGTACCCAAGTTGAGCGATCAACTTGGGTACAATCAGCCTGCCCATACATAATTAGAATCTCGGCCAGTTCCTGCTGAACCATCTATGGCCAACTTCAGGCCCATACTTACCTTATCACAGTAAGTATCATGCTGTTCAACACAGCTGCTGGTTCCTGCACCAAAAAGCAAGACTGATTTGTAGCTTATTTTATTTCTATAGAGAATGTAATTAAAAAAAAAAAAACTAAACAAAAAAAAAAAAAAAGTTTTGCTGATATCCTGGTGCCATCTGATTTGTGCATTCTATTATTTATATGGAAGGGTTAAAGAGAATGCAACTAAACAACCAAAAACAATACTCTTTTAGTTTAGTCAGGTAAATATGTGTCGTATAAAATGCAGCCAGTAGGAGCTCTCAGCTTCTTATTACATGTTTTTTAGGCTGTGCTTAGTCCCTCTATTAAAAATAGCCTGCTGTTTACAGAAGTCAATAACTCAAGCTGACATTTACACACAGAGCGGAATGAGTTAGAGGATTGACTCATCCCTCTTATTCACTCAACTCCCCCAGCTTGCTCTGTACATAAAGGCATAGACACACAGACAGTCTAAAAGCCAAAAGCTACTGTCCTGCTCTTTTAGAGAACCCATATCATTAAGGTGTGGACCCTGTGTTGTGGGTGCACCTTGCCTGTGATCAATGTTCATTTGTAAAATAAAGTTGTAAAAAAAAAACTGATAAAAAACATTTTAAAAACTTTAAGGTTAGTCAATAATAAAAGTTTAAAGTTCAACTCCAGGATTACTATAGGGATGAATTGGCAGCTTACCCTAACTTCCCTGTACACTTCCTGCATTTTTTAAATATAAAAATCACCCCCAAGTAATGGTCACATGACTGCATCTGCTGTTTCTTTTTCATCATGTCTGTCATTCTGTGGGTGGTCCTGATCAGCACTTTAAAGAGGTTTATCCTTTAAAAAAAAAAAATTTAAAGTCAGCAGCTACAAATACTACAGCTGCTGACTTTTAATAATCGGACACTTACCTGTTCCAGTGTCCAGCGATGCAGGGGGTCGAAGCTCCGCTAGCCCCCTGATCCGCTTGGCCGCGCCGGCATTGCAACTGTGGGCACCCGCCTGTGGCTTCACAGCCGGGCACCCACTGCGCATGCACGCCGTGATTGGCCGCACAGTCATCTGGGACACGTGACAGGTCCCAGATGACTGGGGAGCCCTTCCTGCGCCGAGGGGAAGTGATGTCACCAGCCGAGGCTACGCAGGAGGCAGACTACGAGGGACCCCCTAGCAATAGGCATTTAGAGGTGAGTGAAAACATTTTTTTTTTTTGATTATTTTTTATTTATTTTTTTTATGAATTTTAAGCCATTTTTTTTTTTGGGTGGAAAAATCACTTTAAGTTCTTGCATTGGGACATGAAGTGCTTTTAGAGAATTACATATCCCTTCATCAAGTGTAGCACCCTATCAGAATGTAGGTGCTAGAATTAGGGTTTTGTTTAGCTGAGGAAAATTTAGGAAGGCCTGACTGGTAGCCAAGCCTGTTTGTTTTGATCTGGGCTGGGAGTGGCTCAGGGTAGGAGCTGGTGACTCACAGGCAGCACCACCAAGACCTCCCTCTTCTTTCCAGAGCTTTCTAGAGGAGGAGAGGATAGGTGGAACTGCCTGGGGTGTTCTAGGGAGCCCTGCCGAATCCCTAACCTGGATTGCTAGGGGGCAGGCATCCTTAAATACCCATGGTCAGCCCAGCTGGGGAGGAGTCATCGCGTAGGAGAACTGGAGATGGAGTGCTAGGCTGTCGGGGCCTTTGAGGCAGCTCCCCAGTCTAGGAGGGGGTGACCTTGGGCCTGGGCTCGGGTGCAGATGGGGCCCTCTGTAAAAACGTGGAGGTGTTCTGGACAGGAGGCACAGGAGGAGCAAGAGAGGACAGCAGGAGAGAGCACTGCCGGGCAAGTCTCAAGGGAGTAACAGCTGGTTGCAGTGAGGAGGGCTGGTGAGTGACATGCACAGTCATGAGGACTGGGGAGGCACACCTGAGAGGACTGGGAGAGTGAAGTCTGTGATGGGTGCAGAACCAGCGGAGTGGACTGTGGTGTTATGGATAGAAGAGAAAGAGGCAGCTGCAGCCAGGCGGGCTAGCAGGACCTGAGGGGGTGGTACTGGGCTCAGTAGCCACATGGACAACTAGCACCAAAGTCTACTCTATTTTGCTACACTATAGGGGAAAAGGGCATTTTCTAAGGACTGGCTGAGTCAGTGTCAGGCCTATCTAACTGTGTTAGCTGATCCGGAAAGAGCAAGCAAGTGATGTGCTGGAGGTGTGAGGAGGAATAGTCTGCTAGCAAGTAAGATGCTGGAGAGAAGACTAGGAGTGTATATACAGAATGTATATAGTTGGTCCCATGCAATGTTCTGCAATCTACTGGGTATCTCATAATTCCCTTTTCCCTATCTAAGTTCAAATCCCCCTCAATAAAATACAAAAACAAGTGACAGACGGACCACAATTACCAGCAGCCCCTGCGGGGGTATTGTTACACATTGCTCTTGCATTGCTGCAGGGGGGCAGGTTGGACGCAAGAATGTGCTGTTCCAACGGAGCTGCCTCCAGGTTTGCCCAATTGAGACACATCCACAGTCAGTTAATCTAGGGGTGGTTAGTGCTTAGGGTATGTTCATTTTTGATGTAAGGAAACTCGTAGCGAGGATGCTGGGGCTGGGACTCCAATGTGCACTGGATTTAAAAAATAATATTATGTAGAGGACAGAGGCCATGGGGCGACCCATAAACTTTGTTATAGAGCCCACCATTACACTACTGAGTGGTTTTATACATAGCTGTTCCCATGTACATTGTGCAACTAATTACAGGTCTGACGTATTTCTGAGGAAAAACAGCCTTTCTCCTAATACAGAAAAATTAAGATTATTATGCAATACATTGTTATTGAATAGATTAAATGCGTCCTATATAACTAGGAGAATTTCAAAGAAATGCCATAGAAACATGGCCTACTTGGGAAAAAAGGTGCTGGGGACCTTTATGTACCTATAAGAGGCAACAAGGATTTTTAACCGATAATCTTCCAAAGCTTGAGAATGAGAAAGAAAAGCTGTCAGGAAAAAATAATCACAAGTCAATAAAATATTTCATAGTAAGAATCTCAATATATGAAAGGGCCCTCCCTGGGGGATCAAAATAGAGGCAATTGTGTCTGCGCTTCATTGATTTCATGACATTGATAATTTCCTGCGCTTCAGAATATTTGTAAACCACAAAATCCCAATAGGCTTCGGCACTTCCTTTATGCATTTACGCTGAGTTGAAGATAAATCAACCAACAATATACAGTATAATGTAGCATATGTCTACTGTATATCTGATAACTTATTGAAGTCAGCACACCTGAAATTCCTGGAGGAGAACTATATGGGAATATTAGCTCAGTGGCCTGATAGTGACAGGCTTGCATGGGATTGATATTTTACCAAGTAATGCTGTCAAAATGTGATCTTAAAATACAGGTAATTATTATAAAACACTAGCAACAAATGATAAATCATTACAATGCACGGGCAATAAACGTATGGCATGCAGGGGTCAGAATTATGAAACATACAACATATCATATTGAGGGCAGTTTGTAGGAGTATGTAACACAGTGCCCCTTATATACAGTATCTGGTGGGGGGGGGGAATAAACCAGAATTTCTGATTGTGGGAGGAAATAAAATGGGAATTTGAGGGGGGGTGTTGCTAAAGGGTCCTGGGCGAGCTCTGAGGGGGGGTAGGACAGGGAGAGCTAGATTTTGGGAAGTGAATAAGGTCTCCCACTTCTCCCTAACTCTCTGGCTATTTGATAAGTTACATGGGAGACAAGAGGAAGCGTGTTCTGATTTCATTCCCCAGTGGGGAAACAAGGTCCTTCTGAAAGCCCGGTTGGCACTATAGTACAGGACAGCAGCTTTGTACGTCTGTGGAGCCTTTCCAATACCTTCACATGATGCAGTCCCTGGAAGTTCCCAGTGCTGAAACTTGGAGCGTTCCGGCACAAGACTCCAACTGCCACTCAGCACGCTGTCCCTAAGGCCTCATGCACACAGGGCCTCTGTTTAGCCACTCTGAACACCAAATATCCTGGCAGGGGAATAGCTGCTTACAAAGGGGTAAAAGCCGCGTATTGCACACACGTTTAGGCGCGTTTAGGTACGTCAAGCATTTGAGCGTAATGGATTCCATTGGTCAGAATATAAATTTATTCTGGCCATTGGAATCTAGCGTTTTCACACTGGGCGGTTGGTGCATCGACGGTAAAACGCTGCTATATTTAACAGCGCTTTACCACCAATTTCCTGTCGCTATTTGGCCGCTAGCTGGGCGCTTTTAACCCTCCGCTAGCGGCCAAGAAAGGGTTTAAACCACCGCACAGCGTTGCTGCAGGCAGCGGTATAGCCACGCTGCCCCATTGATTTCAATGGGCAGGTGCGGTGAAGGAGCGATGTATACACCGCTCCTTCACCGCTCCAAAGATGCTGCTAGCAGGACTTTTTTTACCAAGGCTTTCACACTGCTCTTTTCAGGGCGCTTTGCAGGCGCTATTTTTAGTGCCTGCAAAGTGCCCCAGTGTGAAAGGGGTCTATAGGTAAATAGTCTGTGCACTGCAGTTGCTCTAGATCTGAGGGGCACATGCAAGGAAAATAAATAAACAGCATTTTTGTTTGCACATAATTGGATGATAGAAATCCGAGCATGTGACCCGGCAGGTCAGGAAAGGGAGGGGACAAACGAGCGCCCCCCCCCCCTCCTAAACCATACCAGGCCGCATGCCCTCATCACCTTGCCCCTATGTTGATGAGGACAACTATAGCCGGTGGTTGTTGGGGTCTGCGGGCGGGGGCTTATCGGAATCTGGAAGCCCCCCTTTAAGAAGGCGGCCCCCAGATCCCGCCCCCCATGTGAATGGGTATTGATCAGGTACATCTTAACCCTGCCTATTCACCAAAAAAGCAGTGAAATGTAATAAAAACACAAGAACCGGTTTTTGACAATTCCTTTATTAATAGCTCTGTCTTCTCTAGCTGTCTTCTCTAGCTGTCTTCTCCTCAAACTGTCTCTTCCCGCTGTCTTCTCCTTCCTGCCTCTCCTCCTCGAGTTGTCTCTTCCCGCTGTCTTCTCCTTCCTGCCGTCTCTTCCTCAAGCTGTCTCTTCCCACTGTCTTCTCCTTCTCGCCGTCTCTACCCGCCTTCTTCTCCTCAAGCTGTCTCTTCCCGCCACCGCCGTCTCTTCCCGCTGCTGTCTTCTTCCTCGCCGCTGGTTACCCACTAAGAAAATGTAAAAAGCCGCTCTTGTCTTCATCTGATTTGTTGTCGCTTGTTCTCTGCTGACTCTTATATAGCAATGGGGCGCGGCCATCCGATTACATCACTCAGAGAGCCTGCTCCTTGTCACAAGGGGGCGGGCTCTCCAGGTGATGCCATTGCTATATAAGAGTCGGCAGAGTGCAATAGCTGGCAGGGAAAAATCTTTTTTATGCACTCTTGTGTGGACAGAAGAATCATTTTTTTCTCATAACAAATTAAGCTGTGAACTCATGGTTTAAGGATCATACTGTATATTGTAAACAGGATTATTTACCATGCCATCCTCCTAAAACTTCCACAATCACATCTCAGCTAAGTAAAAATTACACTTGTTCCAAAGAGTACTCTTAACAACTCATCTAAAATAAGAGTGGTTTTGACATTGAACTGTATTTGTCTATCTTGAGTACATTGCACTTTGACTGACATGTGTACAAGAAGTTCTTTCTATTATCTTTGGAGACGTATTTAGTTTGCTCCCGGGGAAGACTGATAAAAAAAAATCAGCTTAGAGAAGAAGACCTTGAGGCTAATGCACAATGGCAAATAGACTACATCTGCATTATGCTTGTAGATGTTTGTTGTAGGTCACAAGACATATTTTATCTTCACTGTATATGCAGGTGTAGAACGCGTTTCTGCATTAAACCTGATTTAAAAATTGTAAATAACTTAAAGCACAGCACTAATATTCTCCACTCTAACTTCTCTTAAAGAGTGCATAAAGACGCAATGAAAAAAAGCACCTAATTTATATACCAGTATATATAAAATCATCAATATTTAAATTTCCACTATTTGCTATTGGTAAAGTGCTCCAAACATAGAACGCATACAATCTCCTTCCTCTAAAGCAGTGGTCTCCAAACTGCGGCCCGGGGGCCAGATGTGGCCCTTTTATTGCTTTTATCTGGCCCTTGGAACACCATTTCGTCCACTGATACCAACAGTGGGGCACAATTCCCCCCACTGACACCAATAACGGGACACAATCCCTCCCAATGACACCAATCATGGGGTCCAGTTTCTCCCAATGACTCCAATGATGGGGCCCAATTCCTCCCAATACTTCCAACACACTAATCCTAAAGCACACATTCCTGTAGAAATGGCTGTGCATATAAGTGGGTGCTGAAGCAACCACTGGATGGAACCGTGTCAAGTCAGAGCAAAAGAATGCCACCAGCACACCAAGAATCTCCAGAGTGGGTCCAGAGCTTTTAAGCAGCGATTACATTGTTACAGCAGATTGCAACGTTTCAGAGCCATGCAGGACCCCTTCATCAGGCATGTGATGAGTGTGGTGGTGACATTCTTTTATCATTTCTCCCAATGAACACCAACAACGAAGCCTAATGATACCAATAATGGGGCCCAATTCCTCCCAATGGCACCAACAATGGGGCCCAATTCCTCCCAATGGCACCAACAATGGGGCCCAATGACACCAATGATGGGATACTATTCCTCCCAATGACACCAACGATGGGGCACAATTCCTACCCATGACACCAAAGACAGGGCATTGTTTTTTCCCACCGACATTGGGATCTTTTCTACGCTCAATGGCCACAGTCCGGCCCCCCTAATGTCTGAAGGACCGTAAACAGGCCCTTTGTTTCGAAAGTTTGGAGACCCCTGCTCTAAAGCCAAACAAAAATAAAAGATTTTCACCCTCGTTATTTTTACTAGTGCATCTCCACTCATACGGACAAAAATTCCCCCAATATTAGACCTCTCATTTTTGAGAAGGTCACTAACACATAGTAGTGTAAAACTCCAGATAATTCTTTGACCACCTAATAATTGCTAGTAAATTTAAATTTCACTGTTCAAAATAAAATGTCCTTAAAATGCTTTAAGAATAAAGCACGGAAAACAACATAGTGTACCACAAAATGTATTAAGTGAGCAATATTCACAAATATCAGTGGATGAAACACATTCTTTACTTATTTACTTATTGGCCTATTACTCTCTGGGCTCTGCGCCTACCTGACAAGTGTCTGGTGGTGTTCTGTTCTTAATGCTTGTGACCATTCTCTGTGAGTATAATGGAGCTTTTTATTATTTATTAAACGTTTTTTACAATAATACACTAGGCTGGCGCTCCTTTTCATTTTCAGTTCAGTGTCCCTGTATCGAAGAGGGTAGCAAAACCGTTGTGCATTCATTGGCAGTCACAGTTGTTGATCGTCCTAGGTGATCCAACTTAGTAGTGCATGGTGGAAGTTTTATCTACCGTATTTTGGTTCCCATGAAGACAGGACTGCCAAGAGTATCCTACCTGTAGCGCTGACTTGGTGCATTTTATCATTGCCTATTACTCAGCAAATGTCGGCATGCGCAGTGGTGTACTGTATATGTGTCACGGTTCCGTGGTTTTACCTCCTGTTCGAGCTGCTCGGGTTCCTGCCAATCCGCCCTGAACCCAGGTGTTATTAAGCCTGTGCACTTGTGGCTTAGTGTTCGAGCATCGTGTCTCCCCGCTAAAGCCGGACCCTCCTGTTCCTCTGGTGTTTCCTATTGCTGAGTATTCCCTGATTCTGTTTGTTGTTTAATCCTGTCTTTGTTCTCTGTGTTTCCCTCTGGCTGTGCAGTTATATCCCCTTTGGTTTCTGTCAGTGGATTCCTTTATTTCCTGTTGCTGTGTGTGTCTCCCTCAGTGTTGTCTCTGTGTGTACCCCGTGTCCTTCAAGCGTGCTATTTGACTGCACTATGCCACAACCTGGGGGTTGCCAACATCCACACCTCCAGTGGCTCTGGTGAAGACCGGGTCACTCTTTAGACCCTGCGACTCTGGCACACCTTTGTTGCGTGCAATCACACTGCTCCCGCAACCTGTAATGACCGTACCTGGGTACACCTGTTTAGTTGTTGCCTTGGCCACTAGATCTTGAGTTATGATCCCAGGTAATCTTACCCTCTGATCGTGACCACATGTACAACGTAAAATCTGTGCATGTTACTCAGAACTCTAGGCACATAATAAAGACACACAATAAAGAAGCTCTGTATTTATTAATAAATATTTTTTTTAAATAGAAAATAACTTTTATTATAGAAAATATTAAATTCCAGAGCAGACAGTATACAATAATGAGAACTAGGGTAAGCAGTACTCAAACACATTGACGATACAGTGGCATGTCACCCCCCAATGTACATGTACAACATATGAGTTATTATGGTGAAGAGAGGACATAACAAGAATATAATAATAAAATACCCACTACTCCAAATTCAGACATCACTTTTAAAGAATCCAACCAATAACTAAATAGAGTGAACTAAGACCTGGAGTATCAAGCCGTGGAGCCCATAGCTTCTCAAATTTGTCTGGGCAAACCCTATGTTGGTAAATAAATCTTCCCAATCTAAGAGTATCCCATTGGCTTTACCCATACGGAATGTGTGGGTCAGTCTACAGATTTCCAGTGCACTTTAAAAGGCTTACCTTCTTAAACCAGAGCCCAAGTAATGGCCTCTCGGGTGAGCGTTTGCAATTGTAGGGCATCAAGAATGCTCAGCATACACTGTTAAGAGTCTATATCAGGGATCCTCAAACTATGGCCCTCCAGCTGTTGCGAAACTACACATCCCATGAGGCATTGTAAAACTCTGACATTCACAGACATGACTAGGCATGATGGGAATTGTAGTTCCTGAACAACTGGAGGGCCGTAGTTTGAAGACCCATGGTCTATATGGATGGTTACCTGGAACACCTTATTAGGGTTACATATCTATTGGGCAGGACAATTCCTGCCCAATAGATACAGTGAGGGAAAAAGTATTTCATCCTCTGCTGGTTTTGTACGTTTGCCCACTGACAAAGAAATGATCAGTCAATAATTTTAATGGTAGGTTTATTTTAACAGTGAGACAGAATAACAAAAAAAACGCATTTCAAAAAAGTTTTAAATTGATTTGCATTTTAATGAGTAAAATAAGTATTTGCTCCCCAAGCAAAAAATGACTTAGTACTTGGTGGAGAAACCCTTGTTGGCAATCACAGAGGTCAGATGTTTCTTATAGTTGGTCACCAGGTTTGCACGCTCCTCTTTGCAGATCCTGTCCAAGTTATTAAGGTTTTGAGGCTGATGTTTAATAACTCAAGCTCCCTCCACATATTTTCTATGGGATTAAGGTCTGAAGACTGACTAGGCCACTCCAGGACCTTAATGTGCTTCTTCTTGAGCCACTTCTTTGTTGCCTTGGCCATGTGTTTTGGGTCACTGTCATGCTGGAAGACTCATCCACGACCCATTTTCAATGCCCTGGCTGAGGTAAGGAGGTTCCCAAGATTTGACGGTACATAGCCCCATCCATCCTCCCTTTGATGCAGTGAAGTTGTCCTGCCTCCTTAGCAGAAAAACATCCCCAAAGCATAACGTTTCCACCTCCATGTTTGACATGGGGATGGTGTTCATGGGGTCATAGGCAGCATTCCTCCTCCTCCAAGTTGAGTTAATGCCAAAAAGCTTGATTCTGGTCTCATCTGACCATAACACTTTCACCCAGTTCTCCTCTGAATCATTCAGATGTTCATTAGCAAACTTCAGACAGGCCTGTACATGTGCTTTCTTGAGCAGGGGGACCTTTGCGGGCGCTGCAGGATTTCAGTCCTTCACAGCGTAGTGTTATCAATTGTTTTCTTGTTAACTATAGTCCCAGCTGCCTTGAGATTATTGACAAGATTCTCCCGCATAGTTCTGGGATGATTCCTCACCGATCTCATGATCATCAAAACTCCACGAGGTGAGATCTTGCATGAAGCCCCAGACCAATGGGAAATTGACAGTTATTTTGCGAATAATCGCACCAACTGTTGTCACTCTCTCACCAAGTTGCTTGGCAACAGTCTTGTAGCCCATTCCAGCCTTGTGTAGGTCTACAATCTTGTCCCTGACATCCTCAGACAGCTCTTTGGTTTTGGCCATGGTGGAGAGTTTCGAATCTGATTAATTGCTTCTGTGGACAGGTGTCTTTTATACAGGTAACATACTGAGATTAGGAGCACTCCCTTTAAGAGAGTGCTCCTAATCTCAGCTTGTTGTCTGTATAGAAAACACCTGAGAGCCAGAAATCTTGCTCACTGATAGGGGCTCAAATACTCAATTTACTCATTAAAATGCAAATCAATTTATAACTTTTTGGGATATTTTTGATGTTATTCTGTCTCTCACTGTTAAAATAAACCTACCATTAAAATTATAGACTTTTTTCCCTCACTGTATGTAAGTTGGGGTTGCTTCTTGTGTTACATTAAGCAAGCACAGTTGGAGTATGGAGAGCTTCTTCCCATTGATCCTCCTGGAAAGGCCCAAAATCTGTCTCCCGATGGCTTAGGGGAAACATGACCAGTAGCATAGCATAACATCTACAAATAAACCCCTTCACATTGGCAGTGTTCTGCACTAAATTAAATAAAGGAGTAGGGGACTGCCACCATGTAGTATTACTGCCTAGCGCCTTTACAGCATGTTTTAGCTTTAAGTAGAGTAAATACATAGAGTACGGAATGCGGAACCTAGCCCGAAGCTCAGAAAATGGCCTTAAGGAACTATCCACAAAAATATGATGCAAGTGGATCACACCAAACTCCTTCCACCTACACCCATGCTGAAGGGCTAATTCAGGCTAAGTATTGTTACACCGTATGGGGCTATATATAAATATATATATATAGTGAAGCCTGAAACCTGCTGAAGCTGTTTAGCCTTGTTCCGTTTTTTTTTTTTTGCATTAGTGCAAAGGATGGAAAGATTTTATTGGTTTTGCCAAACACTAGTGCCTCCAGTCAAGATGGAATATCAGCCACTCCCATGGTGTGCAGAATTATTGACAATGTAGGGTCCAACTTGGGAGGGTCTGTCTCTGTGGGATGTAACCTACTAAGTGCTGTAACTGTAACTAAACATATTTTTTTATTCAAGCCATGTAAGTACGTGAATTTCACTTGCTATTGTCCTCTTGCTGTCCCTGTACAGCAGAGCTCAGAGTGGGAGAGGGAGAAGCAGAACAAGGAGCCAATCAGTTCTCAGTACTTGCTTAGATGTGACTGCAGCCTTAGCCCCCGTACACACGGTCGGAAATTCAGACACCAAAATCCGTCGGATTTTTCCGACGGATTTTGTCCGACACTGGTGTTGCATACACAAGGTCGGACAAAGTTGTCAGAAAATCCGATCATTCTGAACGTGGTGACATTCGTTGCGTACGACGGAAATACGTAGAGGCTATTAGCCAATAGCTTTTGTCTCGTAAATTTGATCTGAGCATGCGTGGCGCTTTGTCCGTCGGAATTCTCTACACACGATCGTAAAAAGTCCGATCGGATTTTGTTGTCAGAAAATTTGAGAGCAGGATCTCAAATTTTTTCTGTCGGAAATTCCGACGGAGCCCACACATGGGTGGATTTTCCGACAACATGGTCCGATCAGACATTTTCCGTCGGAATTTCCGATCGTGTGTACAGGGCATAATGCCGCGTACACGCAACCTGACTTTTCGACAGCAAAGGTCCGACGGAACGAATCCGGACAATTTGATCGTGTGTGGGCTCCATCGGACCTTTGCTGTCCAAAAAGCTGACGGACTTTAGAAATTTTTCGGCCGGAACTACGCCGGACCCAGTTCTTGCCGTTTCTGGAGCCGAGGGGGTGCCCTTCATAGGGATGAAGTGAGCCATCTTGGATAAACGGTCGACGATCGCAAAGATCGTCATGTGGCCTTCTGCTGGGGGTAACTCCACAATAAAATCTAGGGAGATCATCCTCCAGTGTTTAAGGAGACCCCAGGCCCTGGTTTTGGGATTCTTGTTCCGGATGCAGGTAGGGCAAGTGTCCAAAATTTTTTACAGTCAACCCGTAGTTGAGGCCACCAGAAGGTACGCTGTACAAGTCGGTGGTCTTAGCGACACCGAAGTGACCGGCCAAGGCGTGGTCATGGCACAGCTCCATAGTTGTTACCCGGAGCTGTTCGGAACTACAGAATAGGCCATCCTTCTTCTGTAGCTGGGTTTCGGAAGTGGGCTCTTGCTCTGCTGAGGCACGTTTGAACTGGGACAGTAAGTCCTCTTGAAGAAGGAGGAAGTTCCTATCAAAAAATCAGTTCGTGTGTATGCTAGTCCGACGGACAAAAACCGACGCTTGGGAAGCTATTGGCTACTTGCTATGAACTTCCTTACTCTAGTCCAGTTGTACGTCACCACGTTCAAATCCGTCGGACTTTGATGTGATTGTGTGTGTCCAAGTCCGTTCATTGGGAAAGTCCATCGGAACTCCGCCGAAAGTCCGTCGGGAAGACCATCGGACCCAGTCCGTCGAAAAGTTTGGTCGTGTGTACGCGGCATTAGAATAAGATCAGCAGTATGGAGGTTTAAATACTTCTAGATATCTGAAAACAGTAACACCTATAAAAGGCAGGCATGCAAATAACTTGTAGAACATGTGTTATAGTAGATGCAAATTGTGCTTTGATTCTAAAAAATGAGGTCTAATCACGCTTACAGGCTTTGCATCTTCTTTTAAAGCCTGGTAAAAGCACATCACATTTACAGACAAAGAGAACTTCTGTTCTCATTAATGCAAATTGAACCAAAAGGATGATGAGTTTATTTGTGTCTATTGATGTTGTTTTATGCAAACCACAGGCAAACTGGTTATAAGTCAAAGTTGTCATTTTAGATACAACTTGTAGACCAGGGATAGGCAGTTTTTAAGGAGGGGGGTCTAGCTAAACAATCTGTTAGCGATCAAAGAGGTGCTACACCCTCTTTTTTTTTCTTTAAGATTAAGTACACTTTCACACTGAGGCGCTTTTCAGACGCTTTCACGCTAAAAACAGCGCCTAAAAAGCTCACGAAAACGTATTTCCATTAAAATCAATGAACGCTTTCACACTGGGGCAGTGTGCTGGCAGGGCTGTGAAAAACTCCCCTCCCCATTGAAATGAATGAAAAGCTCTTCAAAAGCGCCTGAAAAGCTCTTCAAAGGCGCTCAGTGTTTTTACTGACAGTTTAGAAGCGCTTCAGTGTGAAAGTGGCCTAAAGGATTTGTTTACATTTATAGAAAAAATAATAAATGCACATATGTTTGCAGTTAAAATAAAGTGCATTTCATTTTTTTCCCTGCAGGAGCCTGGAACACATTGCACCTGGGATGAGTAGCTCACAAGTGCAATGTGGTCTCCTGCAGACATGTCCTCAGGCTTTCAGACCATATCTCTGTATGACTTTTTTGTTTGAAAGACGAAGGACATTTCAGTGGACTATGAGAGCGGTCATCAGTGCTCCTGCAGCCCATAAAAACTACAAGTCCATCTGCAGCGGTGGCAAATGGTACTTCTAGTTTTTTAATTCACAGGAATCTTTGAATAAATGACGCTGTTGTGAGGGCAGAGACCTGCACAGCTGCGCTGTTTTTAAAAAGTGACAGCAGGCGAGGGCAGAAGAACCCCTGCCCGCTGTCACAAGGATCGAGGGAAGAGGACGCAGGAGCTGGTACATGTTCCACCCTAAATAAGAGTGGAACATGTAACATGTTCCAAAGGTGAACTTTAAAGAGTAATGCCCTGTACACTCGGTCGGACTTTCCGACGGAAAATGTGCGATCGGTTCGTGTTGTCGGAAAATCCGATCGTGTGTGGGCTCCATGTGACTTTTTCCTTGGAATTTCCGACACACAAAGTTTGATCGTTTAAATTGCGATCGTGTGTAGACAATTCCGATGGACAAAGTGCCACACATGCTCAGAATAAATTACGAGACGAAAGCTATTGGCTACTGGCCTCTGTATAGTCCCAACCTACGTGTTGTACGTCACCTCGTTCTGAATGATCGGATTTTCCGACAACTTTGTGCGACCGTGTGTATGCAAGACAGGTTTGGGCGAAAATCCGTCTGAAAAAAATCAGACGGATTTTGTCGTCGGAATGTCCGACCGTGTGTACAGGGCATATCTCAACTTCTGTTGATGATCTGTGTACATTGCAGAGATTTTAACAAACTTTGTTGCAGATTCCTATCTTTTGTTGTTCTGAAGCAATAGTTATTTGTTTGACTGTGTCCATGTACAGAGTGAACCTGTATGGGAGTGGTTTTAGAATTATCAATCAGCTGCTGCACCTGCAGGGCTCTAATGAGGACAATTGCA
This sequence comes from Lithobates sylvaticus, assembly GCA_028564925.1. NCBI lineage: Eukaryota > Metazoa > Chordata > Amphibia > Anura > Ranidae > Lithobates > Lithobates sylvaticus. The sequence goes on from CM053030.1 coordinate 154,003,420, forward strand.
GGGTCTGTATCCCTTTAGACATGATTTCCCTTTGAGAGTACCTCACTAAAAATTAAATTTTTATTACAGGGGATGCTCAAATCGGATTTGTTTCTTAGTGCATACTTCTGGGAAAATCAGTAAGCCAATCACGTGAGCCGGAAATGAAATTTCTGGAGGTGTTCTGTACGCCATCTGTGTAAAGAACACCTCCAGGTAGCCATTGCATTTTACAGAAGAATACAGTGCTGCAGATTGAAAAGGAAAGTTAATTAGTCATGACTTGTGTCACAATTGTACATGCTATATTATTTTAATTTTATTTGCTATTTTTTTTCACACGAAAGTGGAGTTACCTTCTAATTTGCTACTAAACCCAGGACCCTGCATTCACTATATCTGGTTTCCCATAGTATACAGAACATGGAAATGCAATTATTTTAGTAAATATAAACTGCTAAATACCTTTTCTCATCAGCAGTTAGAGCAGTCTTGTGACTTCTATCTGTGTCTGAATTAAGCTTGTAGGAGGAGTTTTCATTCTACTCTGATTGTCCTATGAGGCTGCAGGACCTCTGACCCTCTGTTTGGACAGTGCTGATTGGCCCTGTGCTGATCACATGCACCCTTCCAAGAAAAAAAAAACAACTCTCTAGCAATACACACCACACTGCATGTGCAGACTCCAAAGGCTCTGTCTTATCAGCAGATGGATTGGGGACAGTGGAAGAATCAGTTACAAGAAGTTAGTACAACGATCTCCCCTGCTGAGCTATTGTGTTCTGACAGGGGGATGCCCCCGGCCCCCACCAGAACACTCCGATCAGCGCTCGAGAGATCAGGGAGTCGGTCGGCTGCTGGTTTTCCAGAATGCTTGTCCAACAGAAGCCGGACAGTTTTAGACCGATGTCTCCTGAAATTCAGCCCCTGTGTATGGGGCTTAAAGTGTTACTAAACCCAGGACCCTGCATTCACTATATCTGGTCTGAAAATACAATTATTTTATTAAATATGAACTTCTAAATAGCTTTTCTCATTAGCAGTACTCTGACTGTCCTACGAGACTGCAGGACCCCTGACCCTCTGTCTGGGTGATTGGCCCTGTGCTGATCACATGCACCCTCCCAAGAAAAAAAAAAAAAACTCTCTAGCAATACATACCAAACTGAGCATGTGCAGTGTGCCCCCAAGGCTCTGTTTTATCAGGCGATTGATTGGGGACAGTGGAACAAGGGGAGGTTCAGAGAAGACAGGATCAAACAGCCTTTTTACACAATGCAGAGGATTAACCCCACAGGGAGTATAACAAGCATGGTTTACTGCATATACAGACTGATTTTACTATTGTGGGTTTAGTAACACTTTAATCAAGGCTGCAATTTAAAGTACTAAAAGCACAATAAAAACGTAGAAAAGTGGTAACGAATGGGGCTGCTTGGCCACACAACCGCTCACAACGTACACAGTTGTCGTACAGCTATCCGGTAACTAGGGGGTTAAAACAGGTGGTGGGGAGGTGATGCAATGCCTCCTCACCACCTGTCTTTGGTTGTCTGAAAAGCGATCCAAACGCGGATCACACTTCAGGCAGCAAAGCAAGTCTAAACGAGGCCTAATGCTGGCCATACACGGTTAGAAAATCGTTCGGCAGAAACGTTCGCAACAAAAAATTTGTCGAACGTGCATGCGAGAACGCCAACATTGTAGCAATAGATGCCGCCCATAAGAGAGCTGCATTCTGCCACTTAGAAAAGCCAGCTGCATGGAGCCAAAGGTCTTTTTTTTAGCTGTCTTTAATGGAGGCATTCTGACCACCATACCTCCCAACTTTTTGAGATGGAAATGAGGGACACCTATCAGCAAAAGTAGGAAGGCATAGGCCACACCCCTTGCCACGCCCCCTTAAAGGAGAATTGTACAAAAAATCAAAAAGATTGGTTAAACCCACAAGTGCTTTTTTTTACCACTATCATTCCTTTATATTGGCTTTTGGAATTTACAAATGCAGCAATTTAGAAATCAGATGAAAGTTTTAGCTCTGGAAAACACTTTTTGATAGATAAAAAGTGCATTTTATATACAGCTATATAGATCTGACCAAAATGAGGAGGAATGAGGGACAGAGGGACATTGCTCCAAATCAGGGACAGTCCATCGAAATTAGGGAGCCATGTGACCACCACTGTCAGGGTGGTGCAAGGATTTTTGACACCCTAGGCAAAACCTAATTTTGCCGCCTCCCCTGGCTCCACCCCCTTTGCTCTGCCCATGTATACCCCACCTTTTTAATGAAGCGCCCATCAAATGCAGCCCACCAGCGACCATTAAATGCAGCCACACCAGCGCCCATCAAATACAGCCTCACCAGCGCCCATCAAATACAGCCTCACCAGTGCCCATCAAATGCAGCCCACCAGCCCCCATTAAATGCAGCCTCACCAGTGTCCATCAAATGCAGCCTCACCAGTGCCCATCAAATGCAGCCACACCAGCGCCAATCAAATACAGCCTCACCAGTGTCCATCAAATGCAGCCTACCAGTGCCCATCAAATGCAGCCTACCAGTGCCCATCAAATGCAGCCTACTAGTGCCCATAAATGCATGTTTGCTTGCTTCCATTCATTTGGGAGTCCGGACACAGACACAGTCCCCCACTGCCCCTGCGCCACTAACACTATGTGCGAATGGAGCGGCGGCTGCCTGCTAATGCCGAGACTTAGTTGCTTGCTGCAGAGAGAAGAGAGTAGGAACACCAATGGCCGGGCACCCTAGGCAGCAGTGCGCCCTAGGCGGCTGTCTAGTTTGCCTAGTGGTAGCACAGGCCCTGCACTGACCATTAATGAATTGGTTTCAGCAAGACTTCCCTGAGATCTGAAGATTATTTCAAGGGTTCCTCTGGGCTGAGAAGGCTGAGAAGGGGTGCAGCAGACAAGGATTAACATGGCTGACATATACACAAGTTTTCTGAAGGTTTTTTGTTGGAAGTGAAAATCGGAGAAGGAACGCTGAACATGACGAAGCATGCTGTACAGGTCAGAGCCATGTCCTCGAAGTGACTGTCACACTGGGATGCTGCCAGGGACACACCTGTGACACACAGCTGACATCAGCACAATCTTACAGGTTATATAGGAGATGGTGCTTTGTCTGGGGATGCTCTCTACGCCCACATCTGTTCCTGGCCTTTTATTAACGGCCTTCCCTTGGGAGGATTGTTCTAATGTGATTGGCTGGGAGGGAGGAGATTTAGACCTTTCTAGACCACTGATTGGGTGAAGGTGAAGCAAGGACCATCTCCCCATCCCAGTGCAGTATAGATTATTATGGGAAAGAAGGCATCCCTGGAATCCCCATAGATGTGCATTCACATTGTGGCTCACTCTCTGGGTTACATTACATAGCAATCCTGGCCGTGTCTGAAGAAGAATGAGGATTTGTTCGCTCAGCACTCCCAGGCACAGTGTAGCATTTTTTTTTTTTTCAGCAGACAGCGAATATTTTTTCTAGAAACAAGCAGTCAGTGCCAGGTGACATTTCACTCAATACTGAATAAACCTGACACTTGTAATGTCCATTGATTGAGCACTGACACTTGTGTCCGCAAACAGATCAGTTTTGTCCCCAGATGCCATGTTTGTACCCGCTGTGCAATAATCACTACACAAATAGCTCTGGATACTAATAAAAAAAAAAACTATAAGACATCACCTTTTTTTTTAAATGTTAATTTACATATTTAACCACTTCAATACTGGGCACTTATACACCTTTCTGCCCAAACCAATTTTCAGCTTTCAGCGCTGTCGCACTTTGAATGACAATTGCGCGGTCATACTACACTGTACCCAAACTACATTTTTATCCTTTTGTTCCCACAAATAGAGCTTTCCTTTGGTGGTATTTGATCACCTCTTGTTTTCTGCTAAACAAATAAAAAAAAGACCGAAAATTTTGAAAAAAATAAACTTTTATTGTTTCTGTTACAAAAACGTTGTAAATAAGTACATTTTCTCCTGCACTGACGGGCAATGATAAGGCGGCACTGATGATGGGCACTAATATGCGGCACTGATGCGCAGCACTGATTTGTACACATAGACAGCACGGATGGGCACTGATAGGCAGCACAGATGGGCACTGATAGGTGGCACTGATGTACATGGATGGTAATGGATGGTACCGATGGATGCCTATCAGTGCCAAACAATAATGCCTGCCAATCAGTGATGCCCAATGTGGGCACTGATTGGCATCCATTGTGGGCACTGATTGGCATCCCTGGTGGCTATGTGTGGCATACCTGGTGGTGACTAGTGGTGGGCATCCCTGGTGGTCCTGGTGGTGTCCCTGGTGGTCCAGTGTGGGCATCCTCGGGGGGGGGGGGGCTGCGCTGATAATCAATCAGCACAGACCTCCCCTGTCAGAAGAGCAGCTGATCAGCTCTCCTCTACTCGCGCCTGACAGACGCGAGTGAGGAAAAGCTGTTCAGCGGCTATTCCTGTTTACATCGTGATCAGCCGTGATTGGACACGGCTGATCACGTGGTAAAGAGTCTTCGTCACCTGTCACCTGTTTACCTCAGACGGACACACCGCAACAACGGTACTTTCTCATACCAGTACATGGTACAGCAGTCACATATCAGGAATATGAAGTGTTATGCCTTGTACACACGGTCGGATATTCCAATGGAAAAAGTCTGATCGGATTATATTGTCTGAAAATCCAATCGTGTGTGGGCTCTATCAGACTTTTTCCATCAGAAATTCCGATGGAAAAAAACAGTGAGCAGGATCTAACATTTTCCGACAAAAAAATCCGATCTGACTTTTTCCGATCGTTTGTAGAGAATTCCGATGGACAAAGTGCCACGCATGCTCAGATCAAATTACGAGACCAAAGCTATTGGCTACTAGCCTATATGTAGTCCCGTCATACGCAACGAACGTCACCACATTCAGAATGATCGGATTTTCCGACAACTTTGTCCGACCGTGTGTATGCAACACAAGTTTCGGACAAAATCCGTCTGAAAAAATCTGACGGATTTTGTGGTCAGAATGTCCGACTGTGTGTACAAGGCATTAGGGTAACAAACGCTTTAAGGCCACTTTCACACAAGTGCTCCTGCAGTTAGTTTTCGACCAGTGATTAGGTGGATCAAGAACAGTCGGCAATGTATTCCTATGGGAGGTTAGATTTAAGCGGATGTGCTTACATGTGCCTATACCCAGGGGTCAAGTCCTGGGGAAAAAAGTGTGGGAACTCCCACCCAAGATCCACTCCACCACCAAAAAAAATAAAAAAAATAAATGATACGCTCATAAGGAAATATATTTCACAGAAAATACAGTGACTGCGAATGCGACATACTACAGGAGATGACCAGACTGCAAATGCGACATACTACAGGAGATGACCAGACTGCGAATGCGACATACTACAGGAGATGATCAGACTGCAAATGCGACATACTACAGGAGATGATCAGACTGCAAATGCGACATACTACAGGAGATGATCAGACTGCAAATGCGACATACTACAGGAGATGATCAGACTGCAAATGCGACATACTACAGGAGATGACCAGACTGCGAATGCGACATACTACAGGAGATGACCAGACTGCAAATGCGACATACTACAGATGACCAGACTGCAAATGCAACATACTACAGGAGATGATCAGACTGCAAATGCAACATACTACAGGAGATGACCAGACTGCAAATGCGACATACTACAGATGACCAGACTGCAAATGCAACATACTACAGGAGATGACCAGACTGCAAATGTGACATACTACAGATGACCAGACTGCAAATGCGACATACTACAGATGACCAGACTGCAAATGCGACATACTACAGGAGATGACCAGACTGCAAATGCGACATACTAGAAGATAACCAAGTAGCCAGTTTTAAAATTTAAACCTGTCCTCTTTATAGCACCCTTCTTCACATTCCTGTCCTCACCCCCTTCACATTCCTGTCCTCACCCCCTTCACATTCCTGTCCTCACCCCCTTTGTAGATCCCCCCTTCACATTCCTGTCCTCACCCCCTTCACATTCCTGTCCTCACCCCCTTTGTAGATCCCCCCTTCACATTCCTGTCCTCACCCCCTTCACATTCCTGTCCTCACCCCCTTCACATTCCTGTCTTCACCCCCTTTGTAGATCCCCCCTTCACATTCCTGTCCTCACCCCCTTCACATTCCTGTCCTCACCCCCTTTGTAGATCCCCCCTTCACATTCCTGTCCTCACCCCCTTCACATTCCTGTCCTCATCCCCTTTGTAGATCCCCCCTTCACATTCCTGTCCTCACCCCCTTTGTAGATCCCCCCTTCACATTCCTGTCCCGCCTCCCTTTTATATCACCCCTCCTCATTCCTTTCAGTTTCTGATTCTTTCCCCCTCCGTACTTCATTAGAGTGCCCTCTGTCTTACCTTACACAGGACACAGATGACATCAGAGGCACAGAGCTGACATCGGAAGTGCAGCAAAGGGATGGACAGAGGGCGGGACCTGCCCCAGTTAACTGATTGGTTGATAGACTGCAGAGCGGTTCTATCAACCAATCAGTTAACTGGGCCAGCCCCTGCCTTCCGTGCATCGCTGTGCTGCTCTTCCGATGTCAGCTCTGTGAGGAAAACAGAGCTAGCAGGCAGCGGCAGCTGATGACAAAAAAGCTTTAATGGCGTGACCACGGCGGGGCCGCACAGATGATTGATGCGGTCCGGACTTGGTCCACTCTGCCTGTTAAAATCTAGAGCCTCGGGCGGCTCTAGTCCTAAAGAGGAGAGGGAACGGCGTTCCTGCTATGAAAAAAGTGCAGGGACGCCGTTCCCACGCGTTCCCGCTGGACTCGAGCCCTGCCTATACCCAGGTCCTTTCAGGTTTGAACAAATGCAAAAAAAATTGTGTCCAGGTCTGCTTTTTCAGACCTCACCAGATGTGGACATCTGCATACCCATAGTGTATATGTAGCGGGGGTGTATCACTTTTAGAGAGGAGGCGGTTGCAGTTCACAGAAACGGAGGATGAGACTACCATTCCCACAATCCCCTTGGCTCCCGGGAGGTCGGATGTTTCCGCCCCAGAGGCTGATGGGAGAGGTGATGTAAGGGGACGAGAGAGAGAGGAGACACCTGTGCGGACCGTCACTGCTGAAGGCCTGAAGCCTGGGCCTTGCAGCAGACTGAGGGAGAACCTTGTACTTTACAGCCAGCCCGTGTGGCGCGGAGACTGTTGCCTGGCCGCCGTTGGTCGGAACGGAGACCGGAACGCAGAGGTTGGGACGAGCGTGGCCGGACACAGCCACCAGAGGCCCCAGGACCTAGGACGGTATCCGGAGTGGTGAGCGAGCGAAAGCTCATCCTATACAGTTGCCTTATACTTTATGCCTATCTGACTGCCAAGGCTATTTACCTCAGAGAGCAGAAGATTGTTTCTTTCTTGTGGAATACAAATACATTGCTTAATCTCATATGTGCACCACCTCTACAGATCTTGTGCCGGTGAAGAATACTGTGTTCATCCAAGGACTGAGCTCCATTGTTAGGGATCAGGCCTGGTCCGTTAGGTATTTGCAAGTAGATTGTTGCACCTCAGAGGTGCCTAGCAAACGGTCGCTACACATGGCGCTCCGTCCCCCTATTGCAGTTCAGTCACACATATATCTCTATATTTGTATTACATACTGCAGGGACCTGCTTGTGTGTTGTTAGTAACTGTTTGATGCATGTTTCTACCTTTTCCACATTACAAGAAGTAAAGACAGTTATTCCAGTTAGCAGTTGTCTGTGAGTTTGAGTCCATTACACTTAGAGCATAAGTGATTTCATGTGTGCATATTTATATGTGTATTAACTGTGCCAGAGCGGGTAGAGCTTGGTGGAGCTGTACTCAGGGACCCAAATCAAACTTGCGGCCCTCTTAGTTGGGGGTATCGCTACATATACATTGGGCCAACAACAGAATATACAAAAATGTCACATGTAGCAATATGGACTACAAGCATAAAGCACCGTACCTTCTATGATTTCAAAGTATCGCCTGTGCCTCTAAAGATCAATGTATCCAGTGGCATCATATCTGTGTGCCAAATAAAAGGATTGTGAGATGAATAGTCCTCCCTTCAGATAATTGCTTTGCGCGATTGTGTGCCCGGACTACATATCCCAGGGATCTTTGCTGCCATCTGAAGATTGCTGGGAGTAGCTATAAAAGCAGCAGAAGCCCACATGGAGCTCTCTTCCTCCCGGGCCTTATGCAAGATGGAACTCTGTGCAACAGGGAGAGAGAGGTCGCAGGTTACCACACGGAGCATTACTTTCCAACCTGGGGTCTGAGGGGCCTAGCACTGTCGTTTGCTGTCGGACATCCTTTCCAGCACCACTCCGGTTACCTGCCAGTTGGTGTGTGTGGCGAGCTTCACGTTGGGAGATCGACACAGCAGATCCGCTGCACGAGTGTCGCTACACAAGTTCCTGTTCTGAAGACATCAGAGCGATCTGGTTGTTGGTGAGAGGTCAAATTGCTTGACTATTATGCATTCTTTATCACAGTACATTGAGCAGCACAGTACTTTACACAGACATCTTTTCCCCAAGAACACCTTACTGCATTATTTGAACACTGTGCTCACACATCTTTGGCTTTCCTCACTACAAGGAATCTACAGTTCCCACTACATGGAAACGGATTACAGTTAAAGGGGTGTTCCGGCCGAATTTATATTTTTAAATAAAAATACCCCTATAATACAAAAGCTTAATATATTCTAGTAAAGTTAGTCTGTAAACTAAGGCCCGTTTAGTTAGTTTATAACATTAGTTTGTTATTTTATAAACTTCTAGCAGGCCGTGGCCATCTTAAGTATGGGCATCTGAAGCCAGACTGTATTTCTTCCTGGATCTCATGCTTGCAGATCTCGCACATGCTCAGTGCAGCACAAGCGATGTAATAGATTTCAGGTCAGGTTACCATAGCAATGGCAGTGTCAGAGGAAGTTGCATCACATCACCCCAAGCTATGCAAACCTCTCCTCCCTTCAGGAACCAAGAAAGAAATTACAATTGCATTATTTCTTGTATTGCCTACCTGCAAATTAGCGGACCTCCAGCTGTTGCAAAAATATAAGTCCCATCATGCCTTTGCCTCTGGGTGTCATGCTTGTGGCTGTCAGAGTCTTGCTATGCCTCATGGGACTTGTAGTTCTGCAACAGCTGGAGGTCTGCTAATTACATTTCCCTGGTGTAGACCAAGTAAAGATGAATTTCTAAGGCATCACATTGCCCACAGCAAATCAAAACCACATTGCCCACAGAAAATCACACCGCATCAAATCACATCGCCCACAGCAAATCGCAACGCATCAAACCACATCGCATCACATCGCCCACAGCAAATCGCACCGCATCAAACCACATCGCCCGCAGCAAATCACACCACATTGCATCACATCGCCCACAGCAAATCGCACCACATCGCATCACATTGCCCACAGCAAATCGCACAGCATCAAACCACATCACCCGCAGAAAATTGCACCACGTCAAATCACATCACCCACAGAAAATTGCACTGCTTCAAACCACATCGCCTGCAGCAAATCACACCGCATCAAACCACATCGCCCACAGGAAATCACACCACATCGCATCACATCACCCACAGCAAATCGCACCGCATCAAACCACATCGCCCACAGCAAATTGCACATCGCATCACATCGCCCACAGCAAATCGCACCGCATCAAACCACATCACCCTTAGCAAATCGCATTGCCCACAGCAAATCGCACTGCATCAAACCACATCGCCCGCAGCAAATCGCACCGCATCAAACCACATCACCCACAGCCAATCGCACCACTTCGCCCACAGCAAATCGCACCGCATCAAACCACATCACCCACAGCAAATCGCACTGCATCAAGCCACATCACCCACAGCAAATCGCACCGCATCAAACCACTTCGCCCGCAGCAAATCGCACCGCATCAAACCACATCGCCCGCAGCAAATCGCACCACATCAAACCACATCGCCCGCAGCAAATCGCACCACATCAAACCACATCGCCCGCAGCAAATCGCACCACATCAAACCACATCACCCGCAGCAAATCGCACCACATCGCCCGCAGCAAATCGCAACACGTCAAACCACATCGCCCACAGCAAATCACACCGCATCAAACCACATCGCCCGCAGCAAATCGCACTACATCAAACCACATCACCCGCAGCAAATCGCACCACATCAAACCACATCACCTGCAGCAAATCACACCACATCAAACCACATCACCTGCAGCAAATCGCACCGCATGAAACCCCATCACCCGCAGCAAATCGCATCGCATGAAACCCCATCGCCCACAGTAAATCGTACAGCATCAAACCACATCGCCCGCAGCAAATCGCACCCCATTGCCCACAGCAAATCGCACCCCATCGCCCACAGCAAATCACATCTCCCCAAGCAGATCACATCACCCACAGCAAATCGCACCACATCGCCCCAAGCAAATCGCAACACCCACAGCAAATCGCACCACATCTCCTCAAGCAAATCGCACCACAACGCCCCAAGCAAATCGCACCACAACGCCCACAGCAAATTGCATCACAACACCCCCAGAAAATCGCCCGTCAAATGCAGCCACCTGTGCTTGTCATATGCAGCCACTTGTGCCCCTATCAAATGTAGCCGCTTGTGCCCCAAAGAGCACCCCCCTCCTCACATCAGGGTCCCCAAAGAGCACCCTTCCTCCTCACATCAGTGTCCCCTTCCCCCAACATGTTGCCTTCTCTACCCCCCAACATGATGACTTCTCTACCCCCAACATGATGCCCCCTACCCCCCTAAATGATGATGTATGCCAAACATGATGCCCCCAACATGATGATCCTTCTGCCCCCAGTACCAGCACATCAAGGGGAGATCAAAGAAGGAGGACATTTTTAAATAACCTTGGAGGTACAGTAGTCAGTTTTCTAACCTCCCTCCATTTTAGCCCCTATGCCCTATACAAAAGATATAGCAAGGAAAGGAAAAGATTGCAGAGAAGAAAAACCGGTCATGGTGAGACTTTCCATAAAAGTTGTTGAGTGACGATAGGGCTGTGCCCTGTACTCACCGCCTCGTCTGTGCCGCTATGGGGTGATGTTGTTTGCCGAGTGAGTACAGCTGATCCCTCCATGTGCTCAGCTCTCTTCTCTCCATCTTTTTGCCAGGCAAGCTGTACGTCTTCCTCCCGGTGTCTTGCCGAAAAAGGTCCCCCGAAGGAGTTTTGGTTCATACTGCGCAAGCACAAGTGCTGCGCCTGCGCAGTACAGGGGGGTCATTATACGCCGAGGGGAACTTTCTCGGCAGAACACCGGCTGATGTAGAAACTCTGCCCATTGCCTCACTTCCTATGTGACAAAAACAGCGAGATTTCGGCAATAGGCAATTCGCAAGGACTCCTGGGATACACGGCGACGCTATCCCAGGAACCCTTGTGAATCGCCTAGTGACGTAATCGCCTAGGCGATTAGGGGCGGAAGTGAAGAACTGAACAAGAAAAAAAAGGTATTTAGAAGCAAAAAATAATAAAATAAATGGCCACTGGAAAAAGTATGATCTAAGGGCATTCAGCACAGACAAAGTTAGAAAAATGGGTGGAGCTCCGCTTTAACGAGCTCTGACTAGCCACTGAAGAACATCAGATCTGCAAAGTGGACTTTATTGTCATTACTTATAGAAAGGCTCCTATATTACTCTCCTCTAGACCCGCTCTCCCTTCCTAGGATAGCGTGTAGGCTGGCCAGGTTCCATCTTTTTACAGTGTGGTAGTATAAGCAGTTAACTGAAACATCTGTCTAGGGGGGTAACGTTTGAAGAAAAGTGGACAGACTAAGCTGACTTTACCGGTACCAGAGAAGGACAATCACTATGTAATAATACTAAATCTCTTTATTACAAAAAATTCAAAAACATTAATTAGTTAAAAAATGTTTGTACATTCTATAAAAACAAGAAAAATAGAGCTCTCATAAATTTGACCACTTAGTTGATATCATAATAGATCTCTGTTGCTACTCGGTCAAAGAGGTTGACGTTTCACTTTCATGTTTCCTCAGGACCTCACTACATTGACTATAGACAGAGATCCTGTACAAAAGAAAAGGAGGTAGACATCACATTTCTAATCAGATGAAGAGTGCCGCATTACATTTTACCAGTATGATCCCCATATACATATATAGAGATATAATGTGTAAAGAGTGCCACTTACATATACAGAAGGGCCCTCATAAGAGTGGCATGCCAGGTGTCATCCAAAAGCAGCTTAACAAACAATGTCTTCTATTGCCGCGTACACACAGTCGGAATTCTCGTCGGAAAAAGCTCTGATGGTTTTCCCGCCGGAATTCAGACGGAATTTCGCTCAAACAGTCTTGCCTACACACGGTCACACCAAATTCCGACGGTCAATAACACCACGCCTTAAAAAACGTTGGACTGCACTATAAAAGAGAAGTTTAATGCTTCTGAGCATGCGTCGAATTGTTTCCGAGCAAGCGTCAGAATTTTGCGTGTTGGAATTGCATACACACGATTGGAAAATCCGATAGAAAGGTTTTCCGTCGGAAAAATTAAGAACAGGTTCTCAATCCAAAGGCCATCGGAAATTCCGACAGAAAAAGACCGATGGGCATACACACGGTCGGAAAATCCGATGAAAAGCTCCCATCGGACTGTTTCCATCGGAAATTCCGACCGTGTGTATGCGGCATATGAGTAAATCAACCAATACAATGATGTAATACTTACTGGTAGTGGGTACTGGACCCCAGAGGGGAAACAGAAGGAGAGGAGTCAGCCACCAATTCTCAATGTTTATACTGACTGGTTTTACATCATGGCCCCTAAAGAATTGAATTACAACGCATAATCAGTCTTCCAAATGCAAAGTCAATTTTCCTAGCATTCCCATCGGGCAGTGTCAGACAAACCAAAATATACCTCAATGATATTGAAGTGGCAATCAATAATGGTATTGAGCTTAAAGACTTGATGTCTCTATACCGAAGTGTTCCGTTGGGTAATGTCTAGGCATAATATAAAGATAATGGTATATGGTCAAAAAAGTCTGATTACTCAGCCATCATGCCGATGCAAATCCCAATAAAAATGACAACAAACTACAAACTTACCAACAAACCAATATCCAGGGGTCTATATCGATTTAAATATATTATAGGGCAACCAACCCTCGTCACATCCAATTCCTACTGCTCAGCCCCAAAAAATCTATAAAATACGCATGTAGACATAACCAGTCAGCTGCAGTCAAAACCTCACAGGCAATATTCAAAGTATCCATAATCAAAGCCAAATCACTGACACTCACCTAAAACAGCTTCCACTAGACAACACAGCATCTATTGCTGCTCACATCCCAAACCAGTGTTAATAAGGGCTGGTTTTGGCACCAAAACAGCCACTTAATTATCATTATTAGTTTCAGTTGTGAAGGGGGAGGCAGTACATGTTATGGAGCATCTAAATACACCCATATAGCGCCAACGAACTGCGCCATATGGTCCCGTGCATGCACAGTATAACGTTCTCGGTCTATGTCAAAACCAGAAGTATGCGCATGCGCACTAGCAGGTAAATCGGTCTTCTGATCACGGACAGCAAATTAACAGCTGCCAAATAATAGCGATTAGTGTATAACAGATCCCGTTCAACAAAACAATTTCTTCCCTATAGTCTCTTACATTTGCTTTACAACCTAAAAGCATTAACCATTACCTAAACCGACACAATTGCACCAGCAAACCCGGTGAAGGATTATAACTTCATGGTGTTGGAATAATTGCAAAGGGTTCCCCATGCTCCAACTACCGCAACACCACCACCTTGGACAAGCAGGGGCCATATTCAGGCCATCCTACTCCCAGATAATAGCCATGCAGGGGGTCCCAATTGCACAAAATGAGAATACATTGATTATAATCGCATACAGAGACTCCATGGAACATCACGATTATACACATTTGAAATGAATTTAAGATAAAGCAGGAGAGATGTCATCTCATCCCTTATGTATTATTGAAATGACCAAATGCTGCACCTACATCCAGATTCCCTGCAAGTACAGTATTTCATATTATTATCAATTCCAATTCCACTCCATTTGTGATTGATAGTGTGAAGTTGACATTTTTTTGTTATAAAATCGCCACGCTCAATTTCTTTGAAAACATTTTTCGGCACACTGCGCTCAAAAGGTTGTCTACTCCTGATCTAAAGAGTGGATACTACCAGATTCCTATGTATACAGACCGAGAGCACTGGGGTTTTTTGAGTTTGATCGGATGCCGCAGGGATTAACTGGAGCCCCTGCTACTTTCCAACGACTGATGGAGAACACGGTGGGTGATATGAACTTGGTAGAAGAATTAGTCTACCTAGAAGACATCATCGTGTTTGGCCAAAAGTTAGAAGAGCATGAGGCCCGATCAGAGAAAGTTTTCCAGCGACTACATGACAAGGGGTTGAAGCTGTCATTAGAGAAGTGTCAATTCTACCAGACATCAGTCACATACCTAGGACTCATGGTATCTGCCGAAGGGATAGCCACCGACCCCAAAAAGCTGGAGGCGGTCACTTCGTGGCCTCGTTCAACTACCGTCACCGAATTGAGGTCGTTCCTGGGCTTCTGCTCCTACTATAGACAATTTGTGAAGAACTTCTTACAGATTGCTCGCCCATTGAATGAGATGTTACATAAGCAAACAGAAAGGGAACAGCAGAAAACCCAAAAAGGGGGAGCCAGGAAGCCTCGGGAATCTATCCAGGAATAATGGACATTGAAGTGTGTGAGGTCCTTCGAGCAGTTGAAGAAAAGCTTGGTTGAAGCCCCGGGGCTGGCCTACACTGATCCCTCAAAGCCATATGAATTACATGTCATGTGGATGCCAGTAGAGATGGTATTGGGGGAGTGTTGTACCAAGAGTCGGAGGAGAGACTTCGTCCAGTGGACTATGTGAGTCGCAGCTTCATTACTTCAAATATTAATGAATAGCCCCATTGAGGGAGCCAAGGTGATTCATACAGAATGGGAACGAATGAAGCTGGAAGAGGGGATCGTATATCGAAGAGGTCCCTGTGAAGAGGCAGAAGGTGTGAGCCAGCTGTTCCTTCCTGAGAAACATTGTTTGACTGTACTAACCGCTCTCCATGATGATCATGGTCACTTAGGCCCAGATAGAACTTTCAAACTGGCCAATTATACTGGCCGTCCATGAGAACAGAGGTGGAAAGCTACTGCCTCTTGTGTCAGGTGTATCCAGAGAAAAACTTTCCCCGGCAGGGAAGCCCCAATGGGCCATCTACAAAGTCAAGGGCCAATGGATTTGGTGTGCATTGATTTCTTGTGCCTGGAACCTGATCTGAGCGGGAAGAGTAATGTCCTGGCTGTGACAGATCATTTCATCCGATATGCCCAGGCTTTCCCCACCAGGGAGCAACAATCTAGTACGGTGGCCAAGATACTAGTGGAGAAGTTCTTCATCCATTACGGGTTGCCTCAGCGCCTACATTCAGATCAAGGTCGGGACTTTGAGAGCAAACTGGTCTGCAGACTATGTGAACTCTTAACCACTTCAGCTCCGGACCAATTGGCAGCCAAAGGATCAGGCCCCTTTTTGCGATTTGGCACTGCGTCGCTTTAACTGACAATTGCGCAGTCGTGCGACGTGGCTCCTAAACAAAATTGGCGTCCTTTTTTTCCCACAAATAGAGCTTTCTTTTGGTGGTATTTGATCGCCCCTGCGTTTTTTATTTTTTGCGCTATAAACAAAAATAGAGCGATAATTTTGAAAACAATGCAATATTTTTTGCTTTTTGCTATAATAAATACCAAAAAATATATAAAAAAACATTTTTTTCCTCAGTTTAGGCCGATACGTATTCTTCTACATATTTTTGTTAAAAAAAAACGCAATTAGCGATTATTGATTGGTTTGCGCAAAAGTTATAGCGTTTACAAAATAGGGGATAGTTTTATAGCATTTTTATTAATATTTTTTTTTTTTACTAGTAATGGCGGTGATCAGCGATTTTTATTGTGACTGCGACATTATGGCGGACAGATCGGACATTTTTGACACATTTTTGGGACCATTGTCATTTATACAGCAATCAATGATATTTAAATGCATTGATTCCTGTATAAATGACAGTTGTAGTGAAGGGGTTAACCACTAGGGGGAGGGGTTATGGGCTGTGACGTGTGTGTTTTTTTACATTAGGGGGTGGGGCTGACGTCTGACGTCATTGATCGGCTTTCCCGATGACCGGGAACAGCCGATCAATGACAGGCAGTGTAGGAAGCATGGGGAGAGGTTTGTTTACACAAACCTCTCCCCGTTCTTCAGCTCTGTGACCCGATCACGGGACACCAGCGGCGATCGGGTCCGCTGGTCCCGCGGCCGGGGTCACGGAGCTCCCGACCGGGTCATGAGCGCGCCGCTGCCGGTGCGCGCGCAACCCACGGGCAGGCAATTGCAAAATCACGTTTATATACGGGATTTTGCCTGCCCGTGCCATTCTGCACACGTATATGTACATGGGGCGGTCGGGAAGTGGTTAAACATAAAAAAATCCAGGACTACTCCTTACCACCCCCAAGAGGATCCACAACCTGAGCGTTTCAACCGCACACAGCAGAAAACCATCATGTGGTGAACCCCACAGCCGCCCAGCCTCTACTCGATGTCTGGTGTGTGTTCCATCGCCGTGGTATAGGAAACTGAAAGTGACGTGACCGGGATGCTCCTCGAGGTACGTTTTGTTTTACAACATCATCAGGAAGCATCCCGATCACTAGGCAGATTATGTTAAATACCTTCAAAGTGGGATGTGATTGGCGGAGCATGACTGTCTCCACCCCTTACAACCCTCAATGTAAAAAGGTACAGCCAGTGAAAATCACTCAGCTGAAAGGCCGAATGCAATACCCTTTACATATAAATTCGAATTTGTCCAAATACATTTCATGAGCATGAAAGACCAATTGATGACATATACAGAAAACATATATAAAGATATGAAAAAACTAAAAATTAAAATAAAACTAAATATAAAAAAATGAAAAAAAAAAAAATAAATATAAAAATAAAAATAAAATAAAATGAATAAAAATTAAAAAATTAAAAAATTAACTGAAAATTAAATAAAAATCTGAAAATATATATGCATAAATATGTGTAAAAATACCCACATATACACACATATGGGGCTAAGATATATATGTCCTCTATCTTATATCAACAATCGAACATAGAAATACATCATGGGACATCCAATAACTTTTGGGGGTCAAGAAACTAGAGGGAAAATATTTAAAAATGCAATCATTAGTTAGGAAGCAGTTTAGGTCTAGGTCTGTTTCCAGTCAGTGGTCACAAAACAAAAATTTTAAATAAAAACTTTAATAACTTGTGACTCTGATCATGTCACTTATGTATTAGAAATGTCCATGCCCTAAACAGTACGTGGGTAGGACCGCACGTAAATTACGCACAAGAATCAATGAACATCTAGCAAACATAAAAAATGGGTTCCCACGGCCACCTGTCCTGGCGTCTTCCCCATCCATAATGGGACCAGGCAGGGATGTCCCCTCTCTCCTTTATTATACATCCTCACCTTGGAACCCCTCCTCCGATGTATCCGTGCAAATCCGGACGTAAAAGGTATAGCGGTACATCAGCAGGAGTATAAGATTGCCGCTTTCGCAGATGATATTTTGCTCTTTCTTTCACCCCTGCTGACGTCTCTACCTAATCTAATGCCAGTGTTAGAACAGTTCAAGACCATCTCGAATCTGAAAATTAACCTTTCAAAGTCTTATGCGCTAAATGTCTCTTTGCCCCCTAGGATAGTACAGCTCTGTCAGGCGAACTTTCCATTCTGCTGGAAAGCAGATGCTATTACGTATTTAGGCATCCAACTCTCTAGTAAACTTAAAGATCTATATGAAAAGAACTTCCTGGCGGAATTGAGGCTTATACAACAGGATCTTCACAGGTGGGAGGCCCCCACCATCTCTTGGTTCAGTCGGGCCTCAATTTCAAAGATGACGGTTCTCCCCTGCTTACTGTACAAATTACAGACTATCCCGATTCGTTTACCGCCCTCCTTCTTTATGGCTTACAAGCGCATGTGCAGAGCCTTTCTATGGGGAGCTAAGGTGGCACGAGTGGGGTGGGCAAAGCTAGTATTACCAAAGTCAGGGGGTGGAATTGGACTCCCAGACCTCCAAAGATACTACTGGGCAGTTCATCTAACCCGGGTGGTGGACTGGAGGCTCCATACTAACTACAAGGGTTGGGTGTTACTGGAAAAATTGATTTTGGGTACCGAACTCCATTACATCCCCTGGTTCTCAAAGACACACATACTGACTAATATCCATTCTCCTCCTCTTGTAGGAGCAACTCTGCATGCTTTTGAAAGGGCATGCAAAGTACACTCGCTTTCAAACATGTACTGTGCGATTACGCCTATCCGGGGTAATCCAGACTTTCCCCCGGGCATGGAAGGGGCCTTTCTAGCAGCAGAATGGCCTTACGCAGAAATGCAGGCTAAGCACTTCTTTTCCAGAGGAAGGTTTCTCCGATAGGGGGAACTGGCATCATTGTCAAAACACAAATTCTTTCCCCTTTTGGGCCTATATCCAATTGAAACATTTCTTGGACAGTCCTACGGACAGAGGTAACTTTGCGAAAACTCCTGCTGTATTGGAATCACTATGCTCTAGCTCCTCTCCCCAGAGTCATTTAATTTCGGGGCTTTATGCCACAATGTTTGGGGAACCTTATGCCTCCCTGAAATCGGAACATGCCTACTGGGAGACCGAGCTGGGCATAGTGAATGATTGGGATTGAGTGCATTTGTACATCCACAAGGGCTCTCTGAACGTTCATACTTAGGAGAACGGTTACAAAGTTAAAACAAGGTGGCACAGAACACTGGAAATACACTGGGAAGGGTAGCTGGTGGTGATCCCACCCCCTCCTCACATACTCCCCTTGCAGTGCCCCCCTCACCCCCCCTACTAAAGACTACTCCCCCACTACTGTAAGTTTCTTTATGTGGCCGTTTTACTAGCTAAATTAGAGGCAGCACTTGCCGGCTCCTCCTCTTGAATTTTTAACTCTATGCCTCCTCCTAGTTGGAACATGGTTATGTGTTTTATGGCACTACTTGTATTATCTATGAAAAACTCTCAATAAAATTCTTTTGTGGAAAAAAAATAAAAAATGGGTTTGACACAGTGTGTTAAATCACTTTAGACAGTTCCACAATAAAGATCCAACCTTACTTGTTTTCTATGGCATAGACAAAATTAAAAAGCATTGGAGAGGTAGTCATTAAAAAAGAGCTGTGTCACAGAATGAAACAAAATGGCTGTATAAATTAGATACTTTGCAGCCCTTAGGTATGAATATAGACCTAAACTGCTTCCTAACTAATGATTGCATTTTTAAATATTTTCCCTCTAGTTTCTTGACCCCCAAACGTTATGGGATGTCCCATGATGTATTTCTATGTTCGATTGTTGATATAGGATAGAGGACATATATATATCTTAGCCCCATATGTGTGTATCTGTGGGTATTTTTACACATATTTATGCATATATATTTTCATATTTTTATTTAATTTTCAGTAAATTTTTTCATTTTTTATTTTTATTCATTTTATTTTTATTTTCATTTTTATATTTATTTTATTTATTTTTATTTTCATTTATTTTTATTTGATTTGTATTTTTTTCATATCTTTATGTATATATGTTTTCTGTATATGTCATCTATTGGTCTTTCGTGCACATAAAATGTATTTGGACAAATTCAAATTTATATGTAAAGAGTGATTTTCATTGAATGTGGGTTTGTAGTCACAGACACGGGGGCTGTACCTTTTCACATTGAGGGATGTGAGGGGTGGAGATAGTCATGCTCTACCAATCACATCCCACTTTGAAGGTATTTAACAAAAGTCCTGGATGGCTTAACTCCAATGTAAAAATGCATATAAAAGCAAAGGAGAAGGCCATCAAAAAATACAAGGTTAAGGGATCATCATCAGCATTCAGACTTTTGGGTTCCTGGAGGACTGGGCCGAATTCTCAGTTGGTCACCAGTACTATAGAAGGGATGGACTGCACCTAAATGAGGAGGGTGCAGATGTGCTGGGAGTAAAGATGGCAAAAAAGTTAGAGGATTTTTTAAAACTAGGCAACGGGGGGGGGAGATCCAGAGGTAGAAATAGTCAGCACGGAACATAGTCCAAAGGGTAGTATTGGGGGCATTAGTGGTAGGTTGACTAGGTCAGATGGTAGACGCACCAATTAGAAATAAAGCGTTACTAGATCTACTGATTACCAACAATACAGCCTTGATCACGGATGTGGAAATACGGGGAAATTTAGGAAACAGCGATCACAGGTCAATTGGCTTCAGTATAAATCACACAAATAGGAAACATAAGGGGAATACAAAGACACTGAATTTCAAAAGAGCCAACTTCCCTAAACTACGAACCTTGTTAGAAGATATAAATTGGGATAAAATCTTAGGAACAAAGAACACGGAGGAGAGCTGGGTTCACTTTAAGAGCATATTAAATAAGGGCATTAGCCAGTGCATCCCATTGGGTAATACATTTAAAAGAGCGAACAAAAGTCCTGGATGGCTTTACACCAATGTAAAAATGCACATAAAAGAAAAAGAGAAGGCCTTCAAAAAATACAAGGTTGAGGGATCATCATCAGCATTCAAACTTTATAAAGAATGCTACAAGAAATGTAAGGGTGCAATTAGGGCAGCTAAGAGAACACAAAAGACACATAGCGGAGTAGAGCAAAAAAAATCCCAAGAAATTCCTTAAAGTGGGATTCCACCCTAAAGTGGAACTCCCGCTTTTCGGAACCCTCCCCCCCTCCAGTGTCACATTTGGCACCTTTCAGGGGGGAGGGGGGTGCAGATACCTGTCTAAGACAGGTATCTGCACCCACTTCCGGGCATAAACTCCCACGGGAGTTTACGCAGCTTCCTGTCCCGGCGCGCTGTCTGCCGGGACACACACGTGTCCCGGCAGACAGCGCTGAAGATTCTCATTGCGCCGCGCGGCTCGCGCTTGCGCAGTAGGGAATCGGGAAGTGAAGCCACTTCCTGATTCCCTCACCGAGAATGGCGCCGGCTACAGCAGAGAGCCGAGCGATCGATCGGCCTCTGCTGCCGACACCGCTGGACCCTGGAACAGGTAAGTGTCCATTTTTTAAAAGTCAGCAGCTGCAGTATTTGTAGCTGCTGGATTTTAAAAAAATCTTTTTCAGTACAGTCCCGCTTTAAGTATGTAAACAGTAAAAAAGGGAGGACAGACCATATTGGCCCCATAAAGAATGAGGAAGGACATCTGGTTACAAAGGATGGGGAGATGGCGAAGGTATTGAATGTATTCTTCTCCTCAGTCTTCACGAGGGAATCAGGGGGCTTCAGTAACCAAAACTGCAGTGTTTATCCTTATGACACATCACAGGATGCACCTCCATGGTTAACAGAGGACAGAATAAAAGTTAGACTTCGGAAACTTAACATTAATAAATAACCGGGACCAGATGGCTTGCATTCGAGGGTACTTAGGGAACTCAGTAAAGTAATTGCCAGACCATTGTTCCTAATTTTTACTTTAAGAGCATATTAAATAAGGGCATTAGCCAGTGCATCCCATTGGGTAATACATTTAAAAGAGCGAACAAAAGTCCTGGATGGCTTTACACCAATGTAAAAATGCACATAAAAGAAAAAGAGAAGGCCTTCAAAAAATACAAGGTTGAGGGATCATCATCAGCATTCAAACTTTATAAAGAATGCTACAAGAAATGTAAGGGTGCAATTAGGGCAGCTAAGAGAACACAAAAGACACATAGCGGAGTAGAGCAAAAAAAATCCCAAGAAATTCCTTAAAGTGGGATTCCACCCTAAAGTGGAACTCCCGCTTTTCGGAACCCTCCCCCCTCCAGTGTCACATTTGGCACCTTTCAGGGGGGAGGGGGGTGGGGATACCAGTCGAAGACAGGTATCTGCACCCACTTCCGGGCATAAACTCCCACGGGAGTTTACGCAGCTTCCTGTCCCGGCGCGCTGTCTGCCGGGACACACACGTGTCCCGGCAGACAGCGCTGAAGATTCTCATTGCGCCGCGCGGCTCGCGCTTGCGCAGTAGGGAATCGGGAAGTGAAGCCACTTCCTGATTCCCTCACCGAGAATGGCGCCGGCTACAGCAGAGAGCCGAGCGATCGATCGGCCTCTGCTGCCGACACCGCTGGACCCTGGAACAGGTAAGTGTCCATTTTTTAAAAGTCAGCAGCTGCAGTATTTGTAGCTGCTGGATTTTAAAAAAATCTTTTTCAGTACAGTCCCGCTTTAAGTATGTAAACAGTAAAAAAGGGAGGACAGACCATATTGGCCCCATAAAGAATGAGGAAGGACATCTGGTTACAAAGGATGGGGAGATGGCGAAGGTATTGAATGTATTCTTCTCCTCAGTCTTCACGAGGGAATCAGGGGGCTTCAGTAACCAAAACTGCAGTGTTTATCCTTATGACACATCACAGGATGCACCTCCATGGTTAACAGAGGACAGAATAAAAGTTAGACTTCGGAAACTTAACATTAATAAATAACCGGGACCAGATGGCTTGCATTCGAGGGTACTTAGGGAACTCAGTAAAGTAATTGCCAGACCATTGTTCCTAATTTTTACTTTAAGAGCATATTAAATAAGGGCATTAGCCAGTGCATCCCATTGGGTAATACATTTAAAAGAGCGAACAAAAGTCCTGGATGGCTTTACACCAATGTAAAAATGCACATAAAAGAAAAAGAGAAGGCCTTCAAAAAATACAAGGTTGAGGGATCATCATCAGCATTCAAACTTTATAAAGAATGCTACAAGAAATGTAAGGGTGCAATTAGGGCAGCTAAGAGAACACAAAAGACACATAGCGGAGTAGAGCAAAAAAAATCCCAAGAAATTCCTTAAAGTGGGATTCCACCCTAAAGTGGAACTCCCGCTTTTCGGAACCCTCCCCCCTCCAGTGTCACATTTGGCACCTTTCAGGGGGGAGGGGGGTGCAGATACCTGTCTAAGACAGGTATCTGCACCCACTTCCGGGCATAAACTCCCACGGGAGTTTACGCAGCTTCCTGTCCCGGCGCGGTGTCTGCCGGGACACACACGTGTCCCGGCAGACAGCGCTGAAGATTCTCATTGCGCCGCGCGGCTCGCGCTTGCGCAGTAGGGAATCGGGAAGTGAAGCCACTTCCTGATTCCCTCACCGAGAATGGCGCCGGCTACAGCAGAGAGCCGAGCGATCGATCGGCCTCTGCTGCCGACACCGCTGGACCCTGGAACAGGTAAGTGTCCATTTTTTAAAAGTCAGCAGCTGCAGTATTTGTAGCTGCTGGATTTTAAAAAAATCTTTTTCAGTACAGTCCCGCTTTAAGTATGTAAACAGTAAAAAAGGGAGGACAGACCATATTGGCCCCATAAAGAATGAGGAAGGACATCTGGTTACAAAGGATGGGGAGATGGCGAAGGTATTGAATGTATTCTTCTCCTCAGTCTTCACGAGGGAATCAGGGGGCTTCAGTAACCAAAACTGCAGTGTTTATCCTTATGACACATCACAGGATGCACCTCCATGGTTAACAGAGGACAGAATAAAAGTTAGACTTCGGAAACTTAACATTAATAAATAACCGGGACCAGATGGCTTGCATTCGAGGGTACTTAGGGAACTCAGTAAAGTAATTGCCAGACCATTGTTCCTAATTTTTACTGACAGTCTACTGACTGGAATGGTACCAGGTGATTGGAGAAAAGCCAATGTAGCACCAATATTTAAAAAGGGCCCAAAATACATCCCTGGGAATTACAGACCAGTTAGCCTAACATCAATAGTATACAAGCTCTTGGAGGGGATTATAAGGGAGTATATACAAGATTTTAGTAATGAGAACGGTATCATTAGCAGTAATCAGCATGGATTCATGAAGAATCAATCTTGCCAAACCAATCTATTAACCTTCTATGAGGAGGTGAGTTGCTATCTAGATAAAGGAAAGGGCCATAGACGTGGTGTATATGTATTTTGTAAAAGCATTTGACACAGTTCCTCAAACGTTTACTGTACAAAATAGGTCTGTTGGCATGGACCATAGGGTGAGTACATGGATTGAAAACTGTCTACAAGGGCGAGTTCAGAGGGTGGTGATAAATGGGAAGTGCTCGGAATGGTCAGAGATGGGTAGTGGGGTCCCCCAGGTATCTGTGCTGGGACCAATCCTACTTATTTTGTTCATAAACGACCCGGAGGATGGGGTAAACAGTTCAATCTCTGTATTTGCGGACGATAATAAGCTAAGCAGGGCAATAAGATCTGAACAAATTAATGGAGTGGGCAACTACATGGCAAATGAGGTTTAATGTCGAAAAATTTAAAATAATGCATTTGAGTGGCAAAAATATGAATGCAATCTATACACTAGGGGGAGAACCTCTGGGGGAATCTAGGATGGAAAAGGACCTGGGGGTCCTAGTAGATGATAGGCTCAGCAATGTTATGCAATGCCAAGCTGCTAACAAAGCAAACAGAATATTGGCAGGCATTAAAAAGGGGATCAAACGATAATTCTCCCGCTCTACAAGACTCTGGTCCGGCCGCACCTAGAGTATGCTGTCCAGTTCTGGGCACCAGTCCTCAGGAAGGATGTACTGGAAATGGAGCAATTACAAAGAAGGGCAACTAAGCTAATAAAGGGTCTGGAGGATAATAGTTATGAGGAAAGGTTGTGAGCACTGAACCTATTCTCTCTGGAGAAGAGACGCTTGAGAGGGCATATGATTTCAATGTATAAATATCGTACTGGTGACCCCACAATAGGGATAAAACCTTTTTGCGGAAGGGAGTTTAACAAGACACGTGGCCACTCATTAAAATAAGAAGAAAAGAGGTTTAACCTTAAACTACGTAGAGGGTTCTTTACTGTAAGAGCGGCAAGGATGTGGAATTCCCTTCTACAGGCGGTTGTCTCAGCGGGGAGCATCGATAGTTTCAAAAAACTATTAGATAAGCACCTGAATGACCGCAACATACAGGGATATACAATGTAATACTGACATATAATCACACACATATGTTGGACTTGATGGACCTTTTTTCAACCTCACCTACTATGTAACTATGTAACATAATCTGCCTAGTGATCAGGACGCTTCGGACATCCTTTCCAGCACCACTCTGGTCGCCTGCCAGTTGGTATGTGTGGCAAGCTTCACGTCGGGAGATCGAGACAGCGCAACCGCTGCATGAGTGTCGCTCGGAAGACATTGGAGCGATCTGGTTGTTGGTGAGAGGGCAAATTGCTTGACCTTTATCCATTCTTTATCACAGTACATTGAGACACTTTGCACAGACATCTTTACCCCAAGAACACTTTACGGCATTATTTGAACACTGTGCTCAGACATCTTTGGCTTTCCTCACTACAAGGAATCTACCCTTCCTAGGATAGCGTGTAGGCTGGCCAGGTGTTCCATCTTTTACAGTGTGGTAGAATAAGCAGTTAACTGAAACATCCGTCTAGGGGGTAACATTATCTCCAAAGGAAGTGTGTGTATATATATATATATATATATATATATATATATATTGTCATTGTTAAAATATTGTCTTGTGTCTTTCGGGGGAATTCCTTTGCTGAGTTGGCGCTGTTGCCTAGAACTCAGCAGATCTATTACCTCCTCTTTGTGACAACTTCCCCTTTTATTGGTTCAAGTAAAATATTCAAAGACCCTAAATACATTGAGTTGTCTGATTATTGCCATACAGTGATACAAGGATGTCTGAACCCAGAGTGTCAGGTGGGTTGGAAAGTTCACCAGGTCATCGCCGTGCAGATGAGCAGGTAATTCTAAGCAGTCCTCTAGGGGGCTGTGCTACACACATATGTGACATCAGTTTCCATTCTGATTCAACTCAACAGGGGATCAGTCTAGATTCCCATGCTGAGATGGAAGTCACGGGACTGAGGTTGCCATGTAAAAGGAGCCTAATGATGTCAAACAGTTACACGGAAGTAGTGTAGCACCCCCCTAGCGTTGCTAGAATGCTAGAGTTAGGTTTTGTATAGGGTAGGTAAATAAGGTATGTGCAGACTTGCCTAGCCTGTGTGTTTTTCTTGGTCACGGGCAGCATCTGATACCTCCCCCTACTTCTAGAAACATGCAGAAGATTCCAGAAGGATGTGTGTGGAGGGGTGGAGGAGCTGCCTGGAGTATTCTGAGGGCCCTGACCAATCCCCAACAGATGGGTTGGCAGGGGGCAGGCCCCCTCAAATACTGAGGGTCAGCCAGGCTGGGGTGTGTTGTTCGGGTGGAAGATAGAGATGGAGTGTTAGGCTGTCGGAGGCCTTTGAGAGTTACTCCTTAGTCGGGGGGTGAAGTCAGGCCTGGGCTTTGGGGGCGGAAGGGACCCCTCTTCATGACACACAGGGGGATCCTGGCCAGAAAGCACAGGAGCAAGTAGAGGACAGCAGAGTGTTGCAGTCAGAGGACTGAGAGGCATGCCTGAAGGGACTGGGTGCATGCAGTCTGGGATGAATGCAGAGCCAGTCTGGGAGGACTGTGGAGAAGTAGCCAGGAGGGCTAGTGAAAGGGGTAGCTGCAGCCAGGCGGGCTGGCAATGCCTGAACAGGTCTTACTGGGAGGAGTAGCCACAGGAATAGGACAGCTAAGCACTGGGACTTCTTTTCTGCTACACTACCAAAGGGACCTGCGGTCCCTGCCTGCAAAGGGCACTTGCTCTGGATCTGACTAAGTCTGTGTAGGATCATATTTTCAGTGCTAGCTGGTCTTGGGAGATGTAGTTCTACAAGCAAGATTGTGCAGGAGGTAGAGGAGGAGAAGTGTGTATATACTGTGTGTATATAGTTGTGTCCTTGAAGAATTCTGTGTTGATCAAGTGGATATCCCATAATAATCCTATCCAAGTTCAACTCAACTTCAACTCAAATTCAAACACAAAAAAAAACAAAGCTGCAAGGACTGATTTCTGACTCCAGCATGTGTGGAAAATTTGTGTGCCTGGCTGTGTAGGGTGGGAGATACCCATATTCACCTGCGACTCCTAACGGGGTAGCGCTACAGTAGTATAGATTTGACAGATGTGATCATTGTGTCTAGATGGGGATGACTATTCAACAGCCTCAACAAGAATATGTAATTGTATCTAATAAGTACGCTGCTGCTTGTTCAAAAACCCTTAGTGACAGATTTCCCGTGGTCAGCAAAGGGACCCTTGTAACTCATGCATGTCAATAATTAAAGGGATTATTCTCCGTTCTGTGCTATCCAATAATCAAGAGACTGAGGAGAAAGAGGAGATGGCTGCATGTTGAGATAAAGAGTGTCTTGTAACTCCTTTCAGCATCCTTCATATCGCTGTGTAACATAGTAACTCAACAAAAATACTAAATCAACAATGCTCACATTCCCTGAGCAGGCTGGAATAACTCTCATTGCAGTTGTTATATTTCTACAAATAATTTAATTACAGAGAAACTTCCGCTGGGGAACAAGACCCTCCCTCTGCTCCTCTTCCACACACCCATCTTTGAATATCCCATACATGGTAGATGTGCCACAGGTCTCTTCCAGGCACATCTGGGCATGTACAGGGGTGGTGCGTGTGCTTGTGCTTCTGGCGTGTGTGCATGCACAGAATCTAGTGGTGAGCATGCGTCGTTCTGTAACACTGCCTCCTGGGATGTGTAATGTGGACATTCCAGGAAGCCAGCGGGGTCCAATGTCATTGTCGCTTAGACAAGGAAGGAAGGAGTGCTGCGGTGCTACAAAAAGAATGGTAATACGCCTTCCTAATAATAGGGGGGAAATATTACATTTTACAATAGGTCTGCTTTAACAAAAGTCTTATAACTTGTAAAGACTAGGAAATGGTTGCCAAAAAAATAGAAAGGTACATTAATTGGTAACGCCAATCAAAACTTTTCTTTGCTATGCATGGTGGATTGCTTTTCAGCGGGCAGTTGACAGGCAGCTGGGAGGCAACATACCACCTCCTTACTGCCTGTTTTATTGCTGAAAAGTCTGCACCGACACACTGTAACTGTGTTCTTCATCACTAATGGTTTGGATCCCTTGCCGTCACTGGCATCTTCTCCTTGGGTGTCAGTCTTTGGGCATCTCCCTTGGCTGGCGCGAGATGATGTAACCCTGGCACATGTGCAAGTGTCAGTCACCCCAGCACACAAGGACTGTTCTGGCCATGTAAGCTGAGCTGCAGAAGACTGCAGAAGAGACATTATATGCCTCCTCTGTAACAATAGCCTGTCTGCTCACAGTCTTCTGTTAAAAAGGTAGTAAACCACAGCAAAAAAAAAAAAATCCCCTGCAAGGCAATGGCTTAATGTGCTAGTATGCCATGCTAGAAATGGTAAAAAAAAGCACTTGTGGGTTAAACCAATCTTGTTTTTTGTACAATTCTCCTTTAAGGGGGCGTGGCAAGGGGGTGTGTCCTATGCCTGCATACTTTTGCTGATAGGTGTCCCTCATTCCCATCTCAAAAAGTTGGGAGATATGCCGATATGTAGTACTTGGCGGGTTGGCAAGCCTGCCAAACAGTACACATTCAAGTACATGGGGAAGCGCTGCAAATACCCCGGCAAATATGGGTGTAGCGCTACCCCCAGTTAAGAGAGCCGCTGGTTTGTTTTGGGTCCCTGAGTACAGCTCCACCAACTCCCGGCAATTTGGCTCTACCCGCTCTGGCACAGTTAGTAAAGGGGTATGTATCTATGCACATATAAACATCACTTATACTCTAAGTGTAATGGGTATGAACTCACAAGCAGACTGCTGAGATAAGAATAACTGGCTTTACTTTGTCAGTAAGGAAAAGAAATAGTAACATGCATTTAAACATATGACTTACAATACTTTAGCAGGTCCCTGCAATATGCACTTAAACATGTACACATATATGTATTAACTAGCAATGAGGAAACGGAGCGCCAAGTGTGGCGACCGTCTGCTATGCACCCCTGAGATGCAATAAATCTATCTGCGCCTATCTAATGGACCAGGCCTGATCCCTAACAATAGAGCTCAGTCCTTGTACAAGTACAGTGTTCTTCACCGGCAATAAATCTGTAGAGGTGGTGCACATGTAGCTTTAAATGGTGTATTTGTAATCCACAGAAAGTGACATTTGCTGCTCTGAGGTAAATTGTGCCTAGGCAGTTCAATAGGCATAAACGTGTGTATCAATGCAGGATGAGCCGTCCGGCTCTCTCACCAATCCTGGGGTACCGTCCTCAGGTCCGACCGACCGACTGTAGGGAAAAGTCTCCGCTCCGCTGCTGCAGACTCTGAGGGGTGAGAGTCTCTCTCCACCTGCTGCAAGGCCCAGGCTTCAGGCCTTCAGCAGTCCCGGTCCGCACAGGTGTCTCTCTCTCTCTGTGATGTCTGTGTCTGAGTCACCAGCCCAGTCAGAACAGGAAGAGGCGGTCTCCCCTCTTCCCTTTTATATCCTCCCCCAGCAGCCTCTCGGGCGGAAACAGACATCCTCCCGGGAGCCTGGGGAATTATGGGAATTGTAGTCTCTTCCCCTAAAAGGGGTACGACCCCGCTACACACTCCCCCCACTTTGAATCTTTGGTCCCCAAAGACATTGTTCAAACTACAAGCTTTCTTTGAGACAACACGTTCACATAATTCAGACAGAGGAGCCTCCCACCAATTAGCATAAGATGGGGAGCTGTCCTGTCTACAGGTCACTTCAGTGTGGGCGACCTGTTTAACTGTGCCAGAGAGTGAGCTGGGGTTGCCCTCCACCAAATGAACAGTGGATGGGTCAGGGCGTTCAGCCCTTCTCCTTGCTGTGGTAACAGAGTCCTCTGAACTTTCTCCCATCTTGGGGTAAGTTAACTTCTTGGGAGGCTTCACAACTCTGCGAGCTCTCTGTTCTCTTGGGACTTCTTCAGGAACACATTCTGGCAACATCTCTGTTTCTGGAACATCTACTTCTTCTTCTTCTGAGTAGAGACCAGGGATATCTTCCCAGCACTCAGGCACATCACTGAATGGCACAAACTCTGTGGCTTCTGGGTTCAATGTGCTATCTTCCACATCTTCAGTAGGTGGAAGATCTATGGCAGAATTTCCTGGAGTTGAGGAAGGCCATAGCCATTCAAGTTCTCCTCTTTCTTCCTCTGGTTGGGGGTCCTGTCCACCCCTAACTTGGGAGGTCTGGGACCGAGTATTAGGCCTGGGGGTATCCAGAATGGAAACAGATTCAGGTAAGTCTCTTGTTGGAGGTATTCTGACTGCTTCAGTGAGTGGGAGCAAATGATTCCTATGCCAGGTCTTCAAAGGCCCCACTCCTCCTTCTGGCTTTAACTTGTAGACAGGCAATCCTGGTAGTTTCCTACAGATGATATATGGCTCTGATCTCCATCTATCAGCAATCTTGTGTTTTCCAGGGATCCCTAGATTGCGTAACAGTACACGGTCCCCAGGCTGTAGGTCCTGTACTCGAACTTTCAGGTCAAAGTTCCTCTTATTTCGGGCCCCCCTCTGGTCGGAGGCCGCTTGAGCTTTCTCATAAGCTATCTTCAGACTGCGCCTCAGTCTGTCCACATATCCTTTGTGGGAGGCAGCAGAGGCATGGTCTAAGGAAATGCCGAAGGCCAAATCCACTGGCAATCTTGCTTCTCTCCCAAACATAAGTCGGTAAGGGGAGAAACCTGTCACATCACTTGTGGTGCAATTGTAGGCATGCACCAGAGCTGAAATGTGTTGACTCCAATGTTGCTTCTTCTCTGTTTCCAAAGTTCCCAACATGTTCAATAGGGTCCTGTTGAATCTTTCAGGCTGGGCATCACCTTGAGGGTGATATGGTGTGGTTCTAGTCTTCTCTACTCCCAGAGAATCTAGTAACTTCCTGATCAGGCGACTCTCAAAGTCCCTTCCTTGGTCTGAATGGATTCTCTGTGGCAGTCCATAGTGAACAAAGTACTTCTCCAAAAGTACCTTGGCTACTGTAGAGGCCTTCTGGTCCTTGGTTGGGAAAGCCTGAGCATAACGAGTGAAATGGTCGGTTACCACCAGAACATTTCCCAATCCGCTCAAATCGGGTTCAAGGCAGAGAAAATCAATGCATACCAGATCCATTGGGCCTTCACTCTGTAGGTGGCCCATTGGGGCAGCTTGATGGGGTAAAGTCTTTCTCTGAATGCATCTTGCACAGGAATGGCAATACTCCTCCACTTCGGCCCTCATGCAGGGCCAGTAAAACCGGTCTCTGACAAGTTGGAAGGTTCTCTCTGCTCCCAAGTGACCATGCTGGTCATGTAAGGCAATCAGCACAGTCTCTCGGTGCTTCTCTGGGAGAAACAACTGCCACTTGTCTTCTGGTCCATCAGAGGGGCCCCTTCGGTAGACTACCCCCTGATGCACCTGTAACTTGTCCAACTCTCTTCTCAGTAAGCGAGCTTCTTTGGAAGGGTGAAGGCGAAGTCCCTCTGGACTCTGGTCTTCCAGGGCTTCCAGGACCAATTTCCCCATGGGGTCTTCCAATTGGTCACACCTTAACTCTTTCTTGGACAGCTTCGGCAGACACTCTTCTGCCAGTTGAGTTACCCCACAGTAACACTTTGGGACTCCCACTGTGGTAACTCCTATCTCTTCAGCTCTGGATCCTCCTCTGGCTTGGAGTTCAGCCCCTTGACAAAGAGCTCGCACTCCTTCTGGTGCCACTTGGGTCCAGTCTTCCCAGTCATCGACCATGACATGGGATCTTCGGGACAGGGCATCTGCATCCCTATTTCCAGCCCCTGGTCTGTACTTGAGGCTGAAATTGAATCCAGACAACGCCGCCAACCATCTGTGTCCAGTTGCATCCAGCTTGGCGGTGGTGAATAGATAGGTCAAGGGGTTGTTATCTGTCTTTACAGTAAACTCGGCCCCATACAAATAGTCTCTCAATTTGTCAACTACTGCCCACTTGAGAGCTAAGAACTCCAACTTGTGGGTGGGATAGTTCTTCTCGGAGGGGGTCAGGCTCCGGCTCACATAGGCCACTGGTCGTAGCTGGTCTTCATACTCCTGGTAGAGTACTCCACCTAGGCCCTCATGGCTGGCATCAACATGTAGCTCATATGGTCTAGTGGGATCAGCGTAGGCCAAAACTGGGGCTGTGGTGAGACTTCTCTTCAAGGTTCTGAAAGCCTCTTCACACCTTGAATTCCACTGGTTTTGGACCGACTCACTGGACCTCCTAGGCCCCTTTCCATCTTCCTCTCCTTCTGTCTTGAGCAGCTCGTTGAGGGGTTTGGCAATGCGGGCAAATCCATCCACAAACCTGCGGTAGTAGGAGCAGAACCCCAAAAAAGACCGAAGTTCTGTAACTGTTGTGGGCCTTGGCCACGAAGTAACTGCCTCCAACTTCTCAGGGTCTGTAGACACTCCTTTTTCAGACACTATGTGTCCCAGATAGTTCACAGAGGACTGATAGAACCGACACTTCTCTGGAGAAAGTTTGAGTCCCTCTTCACTGAGCCTCTTCAGTACTTTCTCCAATCTGGCTTCATGTTCCTCCAAAGTCTTTCCAAAGACAATGACATCGTCTAGATACACAAGGACTTCTATGAGGTTCATGTCTCCAACAGTCCTTTCCATTAGGCGTTGAAACGTAGCAGGAGCTCCAGATAGGCCCTGAGGCATCCTGTTGAACTCAAAGAATCCCACTGGGGTTATGAAGGCAGTCTTTTCTCTATCTTCTGGATGCATGGGGATTTGGTAATACCCACTCTTGAGGTCCATCACACTGAACCACTTAGCTCCAGATAAACTCTGCAAGGCATCTTCTATCCTTGGCGTGGTGTACTGGTCAGGAATGGTCCTCCTGTTGAGAGTTCTGTAGTCAATGCAGAGTCTCAATGACCCATTCTTCTTCCTGACTACCACAATTGGGGAGGCGTAGGGACTTCTGGACTCCCTAATCACTCCCGTCTTCTTCAGTTCCGCAAGCTGCTCCCTCAGATCCTCCAGATCTGCTAGCGGGACTCGCCTCACTCTCTCTCTGAATGGCTTGTCCTCTTGCATGCGGATTCGGTGGGTGGCACTCCTCGCACACCCCACATCAAACTCATCTTTAGAGAAAATCTTCTCCCATCTGGTCAGCTGGGCCTTGGCTCTCTCTTTCCAAGCTCCAGGTAGGTTAGGGTTTTCCATGGAGAGTTTCTTCCAAACATCTTCTCCTTCACCCGTTCCCTTCACTTCTGACCAGCCAACTGGGACAGCAGGACTCACCTGTCCCAGAAGCATCCTGGCAGGGATCTCCACGGGCTGCTCCGTGGGGTTCCTCACACTGACAGGGACTCTTCCTCTTGCCTTCTTCAGGTCCTTCAGTGAGATTACTTCTGGTATCACTTCCAGACCTGAGTGACCCTCCATTGGGTCAGGTTCCAACATCACAAAGGGGCCAGGCTGCTCCCAAGTAAGTTTCACCGTGGCTCTCATGCAGGTCACCTCTCCAGGCTGTAACACTGCTCCTTCTTTTCCAAGCCTCCATACCCTTCCTATCCCCTCACTTGGGGTCTTCTGCTCTAGGACCAACCGCTGGTAGGCTGCCTTCAGCATGGGATGGATCTTGGGAGGTGAAAGATTCTCTTTCTTCACCAGGGGAGTCAGAAGCCTTCTGACTAGATCCGTGTTTGTCCCTATGATCAGGGAGGTCTTGCTGGTTCCAGGCGGACGAGGGCACACCACTGCCAGGGTGTCGAACACTTCGGCCTTTCCAGCCACGGATGGGTCAAAGGTCAGCCGTATGGGTAGGTATCCATCGTAGGGGAAACTCTGAGTTCCCAATCCCCTTATCTCCAACTCTTCTATCTTCTGTATGGGCAGATGACTCAGGTATCTGTCATAGAAGTCCCTGTACAATAGGGTCACTTGTGCTCCAGTGTCTAGGAGAGCCTTCGTGTACACTCCTTCCACCTGGATAGGTACAGTAGGGGATGGACCAACTAGCTCTTCTGGGTAAGGCCTAGTTGATGCTGTCCTCTTCTTTGGACTCTTCGCTTTACCAGCACTTGATTTGCACTTGCTCCTTTCTTGAGCCTGGTATGCATTAATTTTCTCCCTCGTAGTGGGAGTGTGAACCCGTTGAGGGACATTGTTATCTCTCACTTTTGGGGGTTCACGTTTAGGAGTACTGTGTTCCTTCCGAGGGGTCTGCTCTCCTCGCTTTCTCTTCCTGTTGTGCTTCTTGGAGCTCACTGAAGGCGATGGGCACCCGGTTGACTCCTTCACCGGGGCCCTTTGGCGTTTCCCGCCGGCTGGCGGCTATCTGTTTTCTTCCTCTTGGGACTGGAACATACAGCTGCAATATGGCCAATTCCTCCACAATTAAAACAGATCATCTCACCGTAGTCAGGTGGGGATGC
The DNA here is from genome assembly GCA_028564925.1 of Lithobates sylvaticus. NCBI lineage: Eukaryota > Metazoa > Chordata > Amphibia > Anura > Ranidae > Lithobates > Lithobates sylvaticus. The sequence continues at coordinate 154,038,018 of CM053030.1, forward strand.
TGGTTCTGAAACAGCTGGAAACAATTCCCTCCTGCTTGTTTCTTTCTGGGGACTGGGCGTCTCTTTCGCCACTAGAGATGTCAGTATCTCCATCATCTGGGACATCTGCAACTTCAGGGCATCTACCTCTGTGTCTCCTTCAGGGGTTAAGGCCGACCTGACCGTGGCCACTGGAAGTTTTGTAGACCCCATCACTGGCTTTTCCCGTTTCTCTTCCAACAGGGCCTCTTCTTCTCTGACCACTCGAATGAGATCGGGGTAGTCCAGGCTCTTCCCATCCTGCCGGGTGCGTAGAATTAGTGCGACAGGGTCTAGGGGTTGGGCTCCCCTGACCACCTGCTGGGCACGGGCTTCATCTACCTTCCCCGGATCTATCCCCTTCTTCAGGATAATCCTATGCAGGATCTTGTCTATGCGTCCCATATACTCTGACAGCTTCTCCCCTGTCTTCTGGTAACAGTGTTCCAGTTGATAGGTAAGTTCTGTGACTTTTTCTGTCCCACCAAACACACCTTCCAGGATGTCTATGTAGTCCTGGGCAGTGCAATCCTTTTTACTTGTCTTCAGATTGCGTATGGCCTCTAAGGCAGGTCCTTTTAGGCTCTCTACAATCCTTTGCTTCTTTCTGCCTTCTGAGACCTCCCATTCTTCTAAGGCCTGCGTGGCGCCATCTAACCACTCTTCAAATCCCTCTTCTCCCGAGGGTACAGGTGTCCTCCCTGAAAACATCCGGAGTTTCCTGTATCCCGACATTGGGTAATCCCCGGGGTCTCTTCTGCACTGAGTCACAATCTCCCCTAGGACAGCACACAGTTCTGCACTAAGAGTAGTTTGTGCGGGTGCGGGACTTTCCGCGCCCTTCTGCTCTTCCTCCTTTGGGGATGGCATGGCTTCCATAGGAGAACAGTCTCCCTTGCGCGGCAGCGCATGCAGCACTTGATAGGCCTGACCATTCGGTGCTTGTATGCTTTGGCTCCTGAACTGCTCTGGAGTCTCTTCCTGCCATTCTATTAAGGCATATGTATGCCCGGCTTCATTTCTCATGTCCATTATCCATGGCTTTTGGCATGGGGATAGGGACATTATAAGCTGCTTGACTGCCTCTCTCTGCCATATCCCTGGCAGTTCAATGACTGATGCTGTGGCTGGGTCAGTGGCCCATAGTGTGTACCACTGTCCCACTTCTATCGGGTCCATGCCGGTACCTTCTGGCGGCTTTTCCCGCTGACTCAGGATCCCGGATTACGAGCCCCCACGTGTAGCGCTACCCCCAGTTAAGAGAGCCGCTGGTTTGTTTTGGGTCCCTGAGTACAGCTCCACCAACTCCCGGCAATTTGGCTCTACCCGCTCTGGCACAGTTAGTAAAGGGGTATGTATCTATGCACATATAAACATCACTTATACTCTAAGTGTAATGGGTATGAACTCACAAGCAGACTGCTGAGATAAGAATAACTGGCTTTACTTTGTCAGTAAGGAAAAGAAATAGTAACATGCATTTAAACATATGACTTACAATACTTTAGCAGGTCCCTGCAATATGCACTTAAACATGTACACATATATGTATTAACTAGCAATGAGGAAACGGAGCGCCAAGTGTGGCGACCGTCTGCTATGCACCCCTGAGATGCAATAAATCTATCTGCGCCTATCTAATGGACCAGGCCTGATCCCTAACAATAGAGCTCAGTCCTTGTACAAGTACAGTGTTCTTCACCGGCAATAAATCTGTAGAGGTGGTGCACATGTAGCTTTAAATGGTGTATTTGTAATCCACAGAAAGTGACATTTGCTGCTCTGAGGTAAATTGTGCCTAGGCAGTTCAATAGGCATAAACGTGTGTATCAATGCAGGATGAGCCGTCCGGCTCTCTCACCAATCCTGGGGTACCGTCCTCAGGTCCGACCGACCGACTGTAGGGAAAAGTCTCCGCTCCGCTGCTGCAGACTCTGAGGGGTGAGAGTCTCTCTCCACCTGCTGCAAGGCCCAGGCTTCAGGCCTTCAGCAGTCCCGGTCCGCACAGGTGTCTCTCTCTCTCTGTGATGTCTGTGTCTGAGTCACCAGCCCAGTCAGAACAGGAAGAGGCGGTCTCCCCTCTTCCCTTTTATATCCTCCCCCAGCAGCCTCTCGGGCGGAAACAGACATCCTCCCGGGAGCCTGGGGAATTATGGGAATTGTAGTCTCTTCCCCTAAAAGGGGTACGACCCCGCTACATGGGGTTAAAACCAGGGGCGGCGCGTCCATTAACCACTTGACCACTGAGCACTTAAAGTGGTTGTAAACCCTCTGGGACCACTTTAACCTAAGGCTTACCTGTAGGTGCAAGAAATATCTCCTTAACCTACATGGTTAAGGAGATATTTTACAAAAATCGGGCACCGATGTCTAGGGCGCATGTGCGCCGCAGACAACGTCGCAAGCGCACTGAGCATGCCGTTAGTGAAGGCTAACATGCTGTCAGTGACGGCTCCCGCGCATATGCGCCGGAGTGACGTCATCGCTGCTCCGGCCACTCACAGCGCCGGAGCAGTGATACCCGGAAGGAAGATGGATGCTTCGTGGAGAAGAGGACAGCGGTGACATCGCAGGCTTCTGTGTCAGGTAATTGACACATAATGGGCTACTATGCGATGCATAGTAGCCCATTATACTTTACCTTTGCAGGTAAATAAAGAGGAAGTAAACACATCAGGGTTTACTTCCTCTTTAAACTCCCTTCCTAACCAGACCAATTTTCAGCTTTCGGTGCTCTCACATTTTGAATGACAATTACTCAGCCATGCAACACTGTACCAATATGAAATGCTTGTCCTTTTTTTCCACACAAATAAAGCTGGTATTTAATCACCGCTGGGTTTTTTATTTTTTGCGCTATAAATGAAAAAAGCTTGAAATTCTGTAAAAAATATATTTTTTACTTTGTTTCTGTTATAAAATTTAGCAAATTAGTAATTTTTCATAATACATTTTGGCCAAATTTTATACTGCTACATATCTTTGGTAAAAATAACCAAAATCGGTGTATATTATTTGGTTTGTGTGAAAGTTATAGAGTCTACAAGCTATTGTGCCAATCACTGAAAATTGATCACACCTGAAGTACTGACGCCCTATCTCATTTCTTGAGACCCTAACATGCCAGGAAAGTACAAATCCCCCCCCCCCCAAATGACCCCTTTTTGGAAAGTAGACATTCAAAGGTATTTAGAAAAAGGCATGGTGAGTTTTTAAAGTTGTAATTTTTTCCCACAATTCTTTACAAAATCAAGATTTTTTTTCTGTTTTCACAAAAGTGTCATATTATCAGGTTATTTCTCACACACAGCATATTACACCCAAAATACATTCTACTACTTCTCCTGAGTATGGCAATACCACATGTGTGAGACTTTTACACACCGTGGCCACATACAGAGGCCCAACATGCAGGGAGCGCCATCAGGCGTTCTAGGAGCATAAATTACAAATCTAATTTCTTGACTACCTCTTGCACTTTTGAACGCCCTGGAGCACCAGGACAATAAAAATAACCCCATTATGGAAAGAAAACACCCCCAACGTATAATCTCCGAGGCATATCGAATCTTTTGAACATGTCATTTTTTTCTACAAGTTTTTGTGAAATGTGGAAAGAAAATGAAAACACATTTTTTTTTTTTACACAAAGTTGGCAATTTTTACAATAGTTCTAACATACAGCATGTACATGGCAAAAATTACACCCCAAAATAGATTCTCCTACTCCTCTCAAGTATAACGATACCACATGTGTGAGACTTTTACACAGCATGGTCACAGAGGCCCAACATGCAAGGAGCACCATCAGGCGTTGTAGGGGCATAAATTTCAAATGTAATTTGACTACCTATTACACTTTGAGGCACTGTAGTGGCATGGATAAGCCGTGGATGGGGATGGCTAAGCATGGTTGAGCCATGAATGTGGATGGCTGGGTATGGCTGAGTATGGATGGGATGGCTGAGTATGGCTAATGCCGCGTACACACGAAGGGACTATCCCGCGGGATTATCCGCTGGACCGAAGTCGAGCGGATAATCCCCTCGTGTGTGGGCGCCGGCAGACTTTTTTTGCCCAAAGTACGGCGGACTAAAGTTTTAAGTTTTGTTTTAAAATTATCCGCTGGACTTGGCAGTCCGGCGGACAATCCGGCCGTGTGTAGTATGGTCCGGCGGACCAAAAAGGACGCATGCTCAGTAGCAAGTATTTTTCTAGTATTTTTCGTTTTCTAGTCCCGTCGTACGTGCTGTACGTCATCGCGTGAACCGTCGGACTTTTAGCGTGATCGTGTGTGGTCAAGTCCGTTCGCTTTTTAGTCCAGCGGACCCAGCTGGAAAGTCCAGCGGATTGTCCGCTGGACTTAGGTCCGCCGGCAAAAGTCCGTACGTGTGTACGCGGCATAAGTATGGCTTGGTGGGTATGGATGGGATGGTCGGGTATGGCTGAGTGTGGATGGGATGGCTGAGTATGATGGATGGATGAGTATTGCTGAGCATGGATGGATGGATGAGTATTGCTGAGCATGGATGGATGAGTATTGCTGAGTATGGATGGATGGATGAGTATGGATGGCTGAGCATGGATGGATGGATGAGTATAGCTGAGTATGGATGGATGAGTATTGATGAGTATTGCTGGGATGGATGAGTATTGATGAGTATTGCTGGGATGGATGGATGAGTATTGCTGGGATGGATGGATGAGTATGGCTGGGATGGATGGATGAGTATTGATGAGTATTGCTGGGATAGATGGATGAGTATTGCTGGAATGGATAGTTGAATATTGCTGGGATGGATGGGTGAGTATTGCTGGGGTGATTGAGTATTGGTGAGTATTGCTGGGATGGATGAGTATTGATGAGTATTGCTGGGATGGATGGATGAGTATTGATGAGTATTGCTGGGATGGATGGGTGAGTATTGCTGGAATGGATAAGTATTGATGAGTATTGCTGGGATGGGTGAGTATTGCTGGGATGGATGAGTATTGATGAGTATTGCTAGGATGGATGAGTATTGATGAGTATTGCTAGGATGGATGAGTATTGATGAGTATTGCTAGGATGGATGAGTATTGATGAGTATTGCTAGGATGGATGAGTATTAATGAGTATTGCTAGGATGGATGAGTATTGATGAGTATTGCTGGGATGGATGAGTATTGCTGGGATGGATGAGTATTGATGAGTATTGCTGGGATGGATGAGTATCGATGAGTATTGATGGGATGGATGAGTATTGATGAGTATTGCTGGGATGGATGAGTATCGATGAGTATTGATGGGATGGATGAGTATTGATGAGTATTGCTGGGATGGATGAGTATTGCTGGGATGGATGGATGAGTATTGCTGGGATGGATGAGTATTGATGAGTATTGCTGGGATGGATGAGTATCGATGAGTATTGATGGGATGGATGAGTATTGATGAGTATTGCTGGGATGGATGCGTATTGATGAGTATTGCTGGGCTAGATGGATGAGTATTGCTGGGATGGGTGAGTATTGCTGGGATGGATGGATGAGTATTGCTGGGATGGATGGATTAGTGTTGGAATGGGAACAGAGATGCACTGTGGGCATTACACATCCAGCCCACAGTGCTGCAGCACTTGATCTCTCCCCTCACACTGTGTCGATCTGTACAGAGAGATGAGAGATGAACCGGACATGACGCTGGTTTGTTTACAAGTGATCGCTCCGTCACATGGTAAATGGCCACTAACAGCGGCCATTTACCGTGATCATGGATATTCCCAGGTGTGCGCCCCAGGGGGCGTGCGGGAGAAAGGTTCTGGGAGGACATCCATGGACACCCTCCCAGAATAAGCCGACCGCACTGCAGCCCTCTTTTGGCTATGGCCCAGTTGGCATGTGGTTAAAGGCACACAGGCACTGTCCCCTTCCTATCCATGCATCTGGCCCCCATACAGGACCCTGGATGCATGCATTCCAATTGGAGGGGGGGCATGTGATTAGAGCCAGAGGCTCTAATAGGCTTCAAAAAAGGGTAGGTTCGGGACACAAAGCACTGCGAACCGAGCCCACCCAGTTGCTTGACAATAGCAAATGCATATTTGCTATTTTCACACTGATTCTCCTTCTGGCCAATCAGGAAGCGGGTCTAAGACCCTCTTTCCTGCTTGGCCGAAAGAAGCGTTTCGATTGGCCGCCGAGGAGGGAGGAGACGGGAAAGCCACCATGATGCCCGCAGAGGAGAGCAGGGGAAGGGGAAGTCACCCGTAATACTTGCCGCCTGTCATCCGGGTGAAGCGCTACCCGCCATAACCCCCTCTCTGTGCTCCGGACCAAACCGACCGGACCTGGGGGTGGGCATGGTGCGGGTTACCCAACGGGGGGGGGGGCTACTGGTTAAAACAGTCAGTGAGGAGGCATTCCATGACTTGTCAGTAGCTTTTGGAGTGCGATCCGAACGCAGATCAGGCTTCAGAAGAAAGGGGGATTTAGACGCATGTAGATTTAGACGCATGTAGATTTAGACGCATGTAGATTTAGACGCATGTAGATTTAGACGCATGTCTAAATCTACCTTTAAAAAATAAATGAATGCAGCCACCACATCTAAGGATTGGTAAACTGTAATATAGTACTTTTTATTTTTTTTTGCTTTAAAATGGCTTTACTCTTCTATGTACATAGAACTTGTCAGTTGCAATGATATGCAAAAAAAGTGATTTTGATTTGTACATTTGACATTGTGCCCCCAGAATATGAACAGCCCAGAGCCCCCCCAAGGTCTGTTCCCAGCTGTGGTCAGCCCAGTTATCAGTGAGAGGCCTCCAGCAATGACAGCTCTACTAGTGTCAATGGAGCTCAGCTCCTGGCTGGCAGATGCGCAGCACCTCCTAGTGGCCGGCAGCGACAAGCGCGGAGAATGCTCGTCCAAAGGGAGGCTGAGGATGCCAGCTTTCATATAAGAGCGGTTCCTGGGCTGATCCTCGCCCACTACCCGGAGCCGGTGTGTGTCCTTTGCACGAGGCTGGGTGACAGCAGGCGGAACGATGCTGGAGATCATCAGTTTACAGGGCTTGACCCGGGAGCTGTCACTCTACCTGGAGAACCAAGTGCGAGTGGGTCTGTTCGGCTCCGGGGTGGGCTTGTCCTTGGTGCTGGGATTTGGTGCAGCCTATGCCTGCTACTACCTTAGTGTCATTGCCAAGGTATGTCTATTGTCTATAATTACCACCTCAGTGGCATTGCCAAGGGAACCCCATACATGTCTATTGTCTATAGTGACCCCATTAGTGGCATTACCAAGAGAAGCCCCATACATTCATATTGTCTATAGTCACCCCCTTAGTGGCGTTGCCAATGGAAGCCCCATACATGTCTAGTGTCTATAATTACCACCTTAGTGGCATTGCCAAGGTAAGTCCCATATGTCTATTGTCTAAAATGACCCCCTTAGTGATATTGTCAAGGGAAGCCCCATACACCACTATTGTCTATTGCTACCACATTGGTGGCATTGCCAAGGTAAGCCCCATACATCACTATTGTCTATAATTACCACCTTAGTGGCATTGCCAAGGTAAGCTCCATACATGTCTATAGTCACCCCCTTAGTGGCATTGCCAAGGTAAGCCCCATACATCACTATTGTCTATAGTCACCCCTTTAGTGACATTGCCAAGGGAAGCCCCATACATCACTATTGTCTATAATTACCACCTTAGTGGCATTGCCAAGGTAAGCCCCATACATCCTTACTGTCTATTGCTACCACCTTGGTGGCATTGCCAAGGTAAGCCCCATACATCACTATTGTCTTTAATCACCCCCTTCGTGACGTTTCCAAGGGAAGCCCTATACATCACTATTGTATATAGCGACCACCTTAGTGGCATTGCCAAGGTAAGCCCCATACATCACCATGTCTATAGTCACCCCCTTAGTGGCATTGCCAAGGTAAGCCCCCATACATCACTATCGTCTATAGTCACTCCCTTAGTGGCATTGCCACAATAAGCCCCATGCATGTCTATTGTCTATAATTACCCCCTTAGTGACATTGCCAAGGTGAGTCCCATACATCACTATTGTCTATAGTCACCCCCTTAGTGGCATTGCCAAGGTAAGCCCCTTACATCACTATTGTCTATAATTACCACCTTAGTGGCATTGCCAAGGTAAGCCCCATACACGCCTATTGTCACCCCCTTAGTGGCATTGCCAAGGAAAGCCCAGTGCATCACTATTGTCTATAGTGACCCCCTTAGTGACATTGCCAAGGGAAGCACCATACATCACTATTTCTATTGCTACCACCTTGGTGGCTTTGCCAAGGTAAGCCCCATACATCACTATTGTCTATAGTCACCCCCTTAGTGGCATTGCCAAGGTAAGCCCCTTACATCACTATTGTCTATAGTCACCCCCTTAGTGGCATTGCCAAGGTAAGCCCCTTACATCACTATTATTTATAGCTACCACCTTAGTGTCACTGCGTGATACATAACCACTGCCTATAGCAACTACCTTGGTGTCACTGCCAATGTATGCCCCACACATGATTACTGTCTATAGCAGATTGCAGGGTCTTGTAATGCATGAAATGTTGTGATCACCTTGATGATTGGGGTTATGTCATTCTAGGTAATTCTTTGCCTCTTACTCTCTTTACAGAAACCTCAGCTGGTGACAGGTGGAGAAGCATTGTGTAGCTTCCTAAAGCAATACTGCCCAGCTGTGACGGAAACGTACTACCCTACGCTGTGGTGCTGGGAGGGCAGAACCCAGACATTGCTGAGACCATTCATCACTGTCAAACCACAAGTTTATTACAGCAAGTGAGTATCTCTTGTCTATGTACAGCATGACTTCATTCATCCACCAGCTCTGCACTGACACCAGGTGAAGCTCTTCTAGTCCAGGTACCGGTTCACCGGTGGGCAAAGCCAAGCCATCCATCCTTTTGCAGAAAGCAGTATTAAAGGATTTGTAAAGGGAATTTTTTTTCAAAATACCAAACATTGTATACTTACCTGCTTGGTGCAATAGTTTTGCACAGAGCAGCCCGATCCTCCTCTTCTCTGGGGCTGGTGCTCTGGGCCCCTCCCCCAAGTTGAGTGCCCCCATAGTAAGCCCCTTGCTATGGGGGCACTCATGCGGGCTCGCTCCCAAGCCCCGCTCTCTGTGTCCATAAGACACAGAGAGCAGGGTCCATAAGGCTCCCTCCTCACTGGCTGTGATTGACTTACTGTAGAGCGCATGAAGGTAAAAAAAACTTCAGCCTTTAGAACCACTTTAAATCCAAAAGCAAACATTTATTATATTGCAGCTTACCAAGTGTTAGATGTGATGGCTGCATTTGTTTTATTTTTTTAGGTTTTTGTAGCAGATAGAGGGTTGAGACAAACCATTTACCACTGACGGGGTGCTTAAATTGATCAGCTTTTATTTATTTATGTAAAATTTTTATCCTAAAAGGAACAAAAACTGTTATGCCCCGTACACACGGTCAGATATTCCGATGGAAAAAAGCAGATCGGAATATGTTGTCGGAAAATCCGATCGTGTGTGGGGCTCTAGCGGACTTTTTCCGACGGAAAAAATTTGAGAGCAGGATCTCAAATTTTCCGACAACAAAATCCGATCGGACTTTTTTCGATCTTGTGTAGGGAATTCAGACGGACAAAGTGCCACGCATGCTCAGATCAAATTACGAGACTAAAGCTATTGGCTACTAGCCTCTACGTAGTACGCAACGAACGTCACCGCGTTTTAGAACGATCGGATTTTCCGACAACTTTGTCCGACCGTGTGTATGCAACACCAGTTTCGGACAAAATCCGCCGGAAAAAATTCGATAGATTTTGTGGTCGGAATTTCCGACTGTGTGTACGGGGCTAACTGCTTATAAAGTGTTAGTTGGAGTTTGGCTTTAATAGGTTAGTGTATTTAAATCCGCTAGTACATCTAACATTCTACTCCACCCAAACTGACAATGCTGCTGTCCAAAGGTGGCTCCTGTGCTCGTTCAGTGTAGGGCACTGTAATACAGGAGGTGTGTTACTGGCCAGATCTCCTGGTGCAAACAGAGGGAGAAAAGCCTAGAAAATGAAAACTTACACAGCTACCTTATCTAATGGTTGGTAAGCTGCAATATGTTCCATTTTTTGTTTCTGGTTTAATACTGTAGCCAGTAAGTATGCACACAAGCTAATAACATATCTGTTTAAATACAAGGCATGTCTGGTATTACTCATGTAATTATCATCCAGAAATGTCCATCCATTTACATGGACATATGCTAGAGTGGAGTCACACATGCATCAACCACCAGCTCATCAGCTGATGATCAACAAGATCTCTCTTTTCATGTGATACTCCAGATATCTTCTATTAATGGTGAAAAAAAAGAGGTACAGCATGGCAGGGTGGCTCTATTGTGCGAAACAACATACCTGTACGTTGCTTCGTGCACAAGATACTGTGAGCACGTACGAGCCGCCGGAGCCGCGTGCACGCTACATGGCGGGGGAGCCAATCAGTGGGTCTGGCGGACTCAATGTATGCCGGCCACCCGCGATCGCTCCACAGAGAGGCAGAACGAGGATCTGCCTATGTAAACAAGGCAGATTCCTGTTCTGACAGGGAAGTACGCAGAGATCTTCTATTCCTAGTAATCAGGAACAGCGATCTCTGTGTTCTTCCTGTCAGTGCATCTCTCACACAGTTAGAAAACACTAGCATCGAATACACTTAACCTTTTGATCGCCCCTGGTGTTAACCCCTTCCTTGCCAGTGTCATTTATACAGTGTCTGTGCATTTTTTTATTTTTTAGCACTGATCACTGTATTGTTGTCCCTGGTCCCCAAAAAGTGTCACTTAGGGTCAGATTTGTCCACCGCAATGTCGCAGTCCCGCTAAAGATTACCGATCGACATTACAGTAAAAAAAAAAAAAAAAACATAAATATATCCCATAATTTGTAGACGCTATAACTTGCGCAAACCAATCAATATACACTTATTGGGATTTTTTTTTACCAAAAATATGTAGAAGAATACATATTGGCAATTGTATTTCGGTACAGCATTGCATGCCTGCGTAATTGTCAGTTAAAGTGACTCGTATACTGTTGTAGACTCTTTACTAGATTGCTTAAGGTGTAGCTGTATTCTATTGTTTGTGTCTGCCTTGGGAGCAACCTATTATGGGATGTATATATGTCTCTGTGGATTAGCTGTGAGGAGGGGGGGGGGGGGTTCTCCAGCAGCCCCTCCAAAAGACATTCTACTGATAAGAAGTTTGAATACACCTGTGTCATGCTACTGGTGGAGGTAAAGTCTACCCCGCCCTGTTTCATTATGCAAAGAAGGGGGGTTGTCCCCTGTATGTATATCTCTGTGTGCCTCTGTTCAAATAAACAGTTCATGGTCCAGCTTTGCAGCCAAACAAGTCCTGCTTAGTTCTTGGTTGTAATATGTGGCTATAATATCTAATCTCTATATTTAGACTGGAGGAAGTGGTATATGACAGAAGAACTTAAGCGAAGTGTGGGAAGTTCCGTTACACCCTCTACTTTGTTCTTTATCTTATTAAATAATCCTAAAGATTTGCAAAAATGAATGCTTGAAAAATATCTCCACCCAACTAAAGATCACCATTTTAAATGCAACTATTCTAAGAAAACTGGAACAATCTTCTACCCACTACAGCATGTAAAGATCAGCTATATTTAAGCAATCCTGCGTAGATTCCCAAGTTGTATTAATTACTATTGGGTTTTCAAAGATTTCACTGAGTTTTTTTTTTTTCAGTTCATTGCCAAAAGCTATGTCTATATGTATACAATATATGATTAACCACTGGCCGACCGGCGCACGACGATACACGTCGGCAGAATGGCACGTACAGGCAGGAGGGCGTATATAGAAGTCCCTCCTTAATGCCTGTCCGTGCCATCGGGAGTGCGCCGGTCCCGCGCCGGTCAGGACCCCCATGAGTCCGATCACGGTCCCCGCGGACTCAATCGCCGCGGGGACCCCCGCGATCGTCTCACGGGAAGGCTGAACGGGGAGATGCCGAGATAAACAGCATCTCCCCGTTCTGCCTAGCAACTAGTGATGCCGATCTCTGCTCCCTGTGATTGGCGCAGAGATCAGCATTCACTAGCGGACAGCCACACCCCCCCACAGTAAAACACACCCCTAGGCTTACTTACTTACACTGCCCCCTTGTGGTTAACCCCTTTACTGCCAGTGTCATTTATACAGGAATCAATGCATTTAAATAGCATTGATTGCTGTATAAATGACAATGGTCCCAAAAATGTGTCAAAAATGTCCGATGTGTCCGCCATAATGTCGCAGTCACAAAAAAAATCGCAGATCGCCGCCATTACTAATAAAAAAAAATTATTTATAAAAATGCTATAAAACTATCCCCTATCTTGTAAACGATATAACTTCTGCGCAAACCGATCAATAATCGCTTATTGCGATTTTTTTTTATTTATTTTTTATTTTTTTACCAAAAATATGTAGAAGAATACGTATCGGCCTAAACTGAGGAAAAAAAAAGTTTTTTTATATATTTTTGGGGATATTTATTATAGCAAAAAATAATGCGTTTTTTTTTTTTCAAAATTGTTGCTCTTTTTTGTTTATAGCGCAAAAAATAAAAACCGCAGGGGCGATCAAATACCACCAAAAGAAAGCTCTATTTGTGGGAAAAAAAGGACGTCAATTTTGTTTGGGAGCCACGTCGCACGACCGCGCAATTGTCAGTTAAAGCGACGCAGTGCCGAATCGCAAAAAGGGGCCTGGTCCTTTGGCAGCGTTTTGGCAGAGGGCCGCCAGACTTTTAAAATGAATGAACTTGCCCACACATGGAGTAAAGTCCGTTTATTTTGAATGTGACTCCAGGTAGACCGGACTAGCGAAGGAAGCCAATGTCGCTGCCTCGATCGGCGAGATTGACACCTTGCTAGCCCCGTGACCTGGTATGGATTTAAAGGGGAATCCCTACGCTGAAAAAACGGCAAAAGTCCATAGCACACCCTTATCTGAGCACACAGCCCGGCCGGTCAGGATGTGTAAAAAACTTTTAGTTGTCAGCTAATCTTCCCTATTGCAGTAACAATCATTTTAACCACAGTAATCAGGGATGTATCTTTAGTACTAAACATCAAGGTTCAGGCTACAGGTAAAAGTATAACTTGTAGTGGCAGTGCCAGTTGTGAAGTTGTGTTTTGTGAGGACAAGAGGCTCAACTGGCAGTGGTTAGCCATTTACAAGACCGGAACACCCATGTACAGTCAAGTTTGTCTTTTATTCAGCAAGGCAGCAGACAGAAAACAATGCAGGAGGGCTTCTGGATACTGGGTGGCATAGTCAAGGACTACCAGTATGTGCTGGTGTCATCTGGCGGACCTCTAGAGTGACCAGATCCATAGCAATCCTCTCAAAAGGCACTTCAGCTATAGGCAAGGGTACCAAAAATATATTCAGGATGCATTATTTGACACTCAGGTCAAGATTAAAATATTGATCAACTGCTTAAATACTAGGTCAGAAAACCCACTGCTCAATCCTCTCTTGTGATTTTTCTACCCCTAAATAAGCACTCGGCACAGGTGCGAACTAAATCGCCTCAGGGCACTTTTGCCGCCAGTGTCTGTCTGGGTTTTCAGAAGAGATGGGTCTTGAGCTTCTTCCTGAAGGCCAGATCGTTTTCTTCCGAGCCATTCATTTTGTACTATTGTGTTGATCTCTGTGATTGTTCAGTGACCACATGGTACAGACAGAGCCCAACACAACACACTGTACCATGTGATAGCTGTGCCCAATCACAGCTGTCTTAGTAGTACATAATAGCTATGAATGGACGCCATTCATAAAAAGGAATGCTTATAACTAATTATCATAAAAAAAATAAAAACTACTGATCACCTCTCCAGAGTAGTACAGTGGCACTATGGTAAAATTGCCCTGCTCTAGTCACAGTATGTAAACAAACTTAAAAAAAAAAAAGAATTGTAAACAAAAAAAGAAAATTGTTAAAAAAAAATTATATTTATATATATATATTCGTTAGTATCCCTGATCTCTGCCATACCAGTCATATGGCGACACTGTACTGCTCTGGTGACAGGTTATAAAATGAGTGAAAAAAATATTTTTTTTTCTTAATTTTCCCAAAAAATTGCGACAACTTCAAAAAATTCACCATTCCTTTTACAAAATACCTCAGACTGTCTAATTTCCAAAAAATGGTAATTTGTAGGGTATTTGTACTGTCAGGGCATTTTGGGGCCTCAAGAAATGAGCTAGGCAGTCAGTACATCAGGACTGATTAATTTTCATATACTTTATGTACCATAGCTTGTAGACTCTATAATTTGCACACAGACTAAATAATTATGCATTGATTTGGGTTATTTTACCAAAGAAATGTAGCAGTATACATTTTGTCCTACATTTATGAAGAAAAATGACTTGTTTGCAAATCTTATGACAGAAACTAAGAAAATGTGTTTTTTTAACCCCCAAAGTTTTCAGTCTTTTCGTAATTTATTTAACAAAAAAAACCCAGTGTTGATTAAATACCACCAAATGAAGGCTCTGTCTCAAAAATTATAAAAATTACATTTTGGTACAGTGTTGTATGACTGAGTAATTGTCACTCAAAGTGTGGCAGCGCTAAAATCTGAAACTTGGCCTGGACTTGAAGGAGGTGAAAGTGTACGTTTTTAAAGTGGTTACATTTTAATGTTTTTTTTATCCATTTGTTTCATTGGAATTCCACAACTTTGTGGTCCCAAATCTTCCCAGACCACCTGTATATCTGTTATCTCTGGGACTGGAGCAGTTTCCTCTGACTCTGACCTCTGGGGAAAATTGCGGCCATGTGTTACACTGTGTAGCAAGTTAATACCCACACCCAAGATGTGCTTTACATTTTCACTAGATGTTTCTAGTAAGAGCACCGCAGTACTGTAGTCTTTGGCATGGTCATGCATACAGAGTACACCCATTCAATCTGAGCCAAGCTTGGCAGAGTCCACTAGACTGGCATGAACTAATATGGCAAGGCTTCCAGAGTTTCAAATGTCCCCCGCCTTATCTCCTTCTATTGTAATAGGACATATCTGCCTTCCAGTCTCAGTTCCTGGGTGTTCTGCAAAAATAGACTTGGCAAATAACAAGTGCCTCCCTAGAATACTCCAAAGGCTCATGTAATATGGGGCAATTGGCAACGACATGTCCCAGTCATTGGCACTGCAAACTCCTAATATGCCATGTCTCTTTCAAGGAAAATACTTCTTTTGTGCTAGGAGGCAGTTCAGATCTGGCACCCATGGGTATCTCACTGCACTCTTTAAGAGCCTGTTTATCTCTTTGATGAAAGGAAACAGATCTACCCATGGTTTGTGTTCCTGTTTTTTGGAGTAACCGAGGGCAGATCCTAGAGATAGTCGTCAGTAGTAATTTCTTACTCAACAAGAGACACTAGCTCATCCACACTCTTGAGATCAGGATGCCTACTGCGCTTCTGTATCTCAACCGGCATTGATTTGATGCAACGGTCGCGGAGAACTCACACCATAATTTGATTAGGTCTAAGTACCTCTGTTTGCAACCACATCTTTGTAAGGTGGAACAAATCATACATTTGGAACCTTGCAGGTTTGCAAGAGTCATATTCCCATGTAACCACTTGTTGCACTCGGATGACTATGGCCACCCTGAGCCTGGCTAGAATTTCTTCTTTGAATTGGGATACTCCTTGGCAACCTGAGGTTGTCGGTCAAAGAAGGCATTTTTTGGGCTCACCTAATAAAAAGGGTGCTAGCACACTGGCTCACTGCTTCCTACATCCCACGTTCAGCAGCTCTTTAATTACTTTTGGGCGACATGCGTCCGCCGATGCGGGTTTGATTGCAGTACGTTTTATCGCACGACAATTGCGGCTTGAGGTGTCATTCAAATTATTTATTTTTTTGTCATTCACACCTCGGCGCTGTCAAATTGCGGGCAAATCCATGTCAAATCTGCCCACGATTCAAAACGCTGTAGTGTGAATGCAGCCAAAGATGGCAAGGTAGGTTTCAACATCTTCTTCCAGGGCCAATTTCTGTAAAGAGCTCTGCACCAGGTATGCCAGCTGCTGCACCACTATCTGCCTCACTATCAGGGCCTTTATCTGCTGCTGTAGAGGTTTACTTGCTTCTGTCTCTCCAAGGAGGCTCGATAGGTTACTGTCAACTGTTGCATCTGCTGGACGGTTAAGTGGTTGGAGCTTTGCTAGTTATTATAATTGTCCTTGCATGTCCTCCTTAGATCTACGACTTTACTTCCAAGTGCACTTGTAGTACAAAGTGGATTTGCCTTTAGTAAATAACCCCCAATGTGTTGCATTGTTTTGTATGTGTTCTTTAATTTCTGAGCATGCCTAGTCTTGCTCTTCAGATTTTAATTTTTTTTTGTCAGAAAACCGTACTAATGAAAAAAATAAAATTGGACGTTGTGGTTACATCAGACAAAAATTTTCAAGCCTGCACATCCAGTTTTTGTCTGCCGAAAATTCGTAATCGGCTGTCAAATAGCATACTAACAATCAGAAAATCGGCAGATCGTTCATCGGACGATATTTATCTTCATATTTTCTGACCGTGTGTACAGGCCTTAAAGGGAAGTTTACAACCTCTTTAACACACACACATTTTTAGCATATTGAACCTACAGATACTGTAGTTTCAGTATGCAGAGTATACATGGTTGGTTTTACCCACTTTATTGTCTGCTCTGTGCAGTGATCTTTATGCTTCCTCTACACATTGTGACTTTGCAGAGAGAGGAAGAGAAGTAATGAGAAGTAATGAGAATAGGTCGCTGTTGAAATTCTTCGGAAGTTGAGCGGTGCAGCCCCGACCCCTCCCAGCATGTTAGTTGAATTGCACAATGGTAAGAGTAGCACACGTATCCCATGTTTGTGCTAACAGGAGTCAGACACTCGGGTGTATTGACAATACTCCTATTTATGATGATTATTTCTGCTATACATCTAGCTTAAAAAATGCATGTAATGGGTGTAAGGGGTTCACATTTATGTGTACAGCTTTTAAAAGCGTAAGTATTCTGTCTCTTAAAAAAAAAAAAAACCTGTAAGACAAAAGGCATAATGAGTTAGTATGCACCGCATCCAACATTACAGGTTACCACGCACTCCCTAAACGTCGCTTCAAAGCCACATCAAGCCATACTCAAGTCGCTAGAAAATCGCCAGGAAGTCACCTGGCAAAGTCGCACTTTAAGGCTAAATTCTCACTTTTTTAATTGCGGGCAGATTTGCCACGATTCTGCCCGAAATTTGAAAGCGCCGTTGTGAATAACAAATCACGCGACTCACATTTCAGATGCCATTCATTTGAATGACACCTAAAAAGCACGGTGCGGATCTGCCGCGCGATAAATTGCACCGCAATTGCGGCAACACCCATTACGTGAAGCATGTCGCCCAAAAAGTACCTCCTGAACTTTTTTGGGGCAACATGCTTCACGCGATGCGGGTTTGCCGCGATTGCAGTGCTACTTATCGTGCTGCAATCTCGGCAGACCCGCACCGTGGTTTAGGTGTCATTCAAGTGATTGGCATCTCACGGGAATCCCACGATCTGTCATTCACACATCAGCGCTTTCAGATCGCTGGCAGAATCGTGGCAAATCTGCCCGCAATTCAAAACGCTGAAGTGTAAATGTAGCCTAAGTTGCGCAACTTTCTGGTCGTGGCAGTGTGAACCAAGCCTTAAGGAGCTTAAATCCGATTCTCTATGTTTTAGTGAAGCTCAAACAGTTTGTTTGGACCAAGCTGGCTGCCCGTAGTGGGGCTGGACACTGCACCTAGCAGCACTAAAGCCGCGTACACACGATTGGATTTTCCGACGGGAAATATTCGATGACAGGCTGTTGGCAGAAAATCCGACCGCTTGTACTCTCCATCGGACAACTGTTGGATTTTCCGCGGACAAATGTTGGATGGCAGGCGTTCAAATTTTCCACGGACAAATGTCTGTTGTCTGATTTTCTGAGCATGTGTACACAAATCTGTGGCAAATTATGAAATCTCAAAATGCAGCGCACAATTCTCTTCTTCTTTATTTAATGGGATAATAATGAAGCTGCTTTGCTGGTGATACTGATGGAGTTATTGCAAACGTATTTAAAAAGGCTTTTATTTTCTAGTGATATCAAAAATATTATTATTATTATGCTTTTTTTTTTAATTTTTTTGGGCAAGTTACCACAACACCATTATCCCGTAGTTTTTAAGATCAAAGATACAACTATGTTGGTGTCCCTTATTAATTTTACACTGTATTTTTTTTTAAATGTACCTGCCTACTCCCAAACTGTCATTTGAAGTAAAAAACATAGCCAAGTATTATTCTACACAATTTTCTCAAATCGCCTTTCAGGACAACCCTGGAGAGAGCGCAGCTCCGCCCACTTTTCAGGAAACACATGCTTGACCTTTAAAACCCCTCCTCTTCCACCATGGCCTCAGTTATTTGTGTTTCCTCCGCCATGTGGAAGCACTTGTGGGAACCAGCAGGGCTGCGATCTCTCCAGGGGGAGCTGAAAGGCCTTACCTCGGTGAGGTGCGATTCGCGGCAAAACGACCATCCCAGCACCTTCCTGGTACGTTCGGAGGGTGTTCCGGAGTCCCCAGCCTTGTCCAGCTTAGGGGAGCATGGCCGAGCAGGAGGTCGAGGCGTCTTGGACCCGGGAGCCCGAGTTTGAATCTCGCGCGCTGGCGCTGAGTTGGCTTCCGGGTCCCCTCTGGAGGGCGGATGACGCGGCGGCCAGTGACGCGGCTTCCTGTTTGGGCGGGGCGACGAGTGGTTCCGGTCGCCTGACAACGCAGGGGCTAGGGGGCGGGTCCTTAGACCGTGTGCAAGCTTCCGGCCAGCGTAATGACGCAACGCCCGGGAGTTTTAAAATCCGCTGTGTCAGATTCAGTCCCCGCTGCGCTCTCTGCATGATGGAAGAGAGATCGTCAGCGTCGGTGGAGGCAGGCACCACGAGCACCGGTCAGGCCCAGGTAAGAGGGGCACAACGGTGCTCTCGATTCTTACCCTTATGGGCTTATGTTTTTTCCTTGTGAACTGTATTTCCCTCCCTCAGGGGAGCCTGCCCCTTCAGGTTTCTGAGGTTACTGTCACTCAGACCTGTGGGTTTATGGTGGCTGTGTCTTTTCCCCTTTGTTTGTCACAGTGGGGTGTTGTCCTTCTCCCTGTTGGTGGTCGGTGTGAGCACTGTTTGTTTTAGTGGGCCCTCTGCAGTAGCAGTAAGACATTCCTTTTTTGGTTTCTTTTAGGAGACTGTCTTGGGGAAAACTAAACGATCTAACCCTCCAGGCCAGAAGAAATGCCCTTCGTGCAAAGTACCATTGCGGGAATCTTGGCAAAAAGCCCTTTGCAAAGCTTGCATTAGGGAGCTGGTGGAGGAAGAGTCCTCCCAGCAGTACAGGGACCTCTTCTCCTCTGTTAAGGAGATTGCTAGTTCCCTGAGTTCTGTAAAAACCATGTTGGCTCAGAACCCAGCAGGTCAGAGCACTAGCCAGCAGCCACCTCTAAGTCCTAGACAATCCACCTCCAGACAGCTGGAGATCCTGGATTCCGAGGACGAGGGGACAAGCACTCTTCCTTCCCTCAGGGATTCAGAGGATGAGGGGGAAGAGGAGGATGAGGACCGTAGGTCTAGGTACAAACTTTCCCTAGAAGAAGTAGATGACCTACTTAAAGGTATATATACTACCTTAGACATTCAGGAAGAAAAGGTCCAACTGTCAGTCCATGACAGAATGTATCAGGGCCTGGATGACACCAAAACCAGGGTTTTTCCGGTCCATCGGGTACTTTCAGACACAGTCAAAAGGGAGTGGAAGGACCCTGAGAGAGGTCCTTTTCTCTCCAAAACCCTCAAACGGCGCTTCCCATCCGACGACAAAGAGTCGGAGGTTTGGAATAAAAAGCCGCGGGTGGATGCCGCTTTCTCCCAGGTCTCACGCCGCACTGATTTGGCATTTGAGGACATGGGGGTCCTCAAGGACACGATGGATAAGAGGGCTGATGGCCTCCTTAAAAAGGCATGGGATTCTGCGGCAGCTAGCCTCAAACCAGCCATGGCTTCCACGGTAGTAGCGAGGAACCTAGAATGCTGGGTGGAGAAACTTAAGAGTCATATTGAGGCGGGGACATCTCGGAAAGACCTCTTGGAATCTTTCCCTTTGATCCTGAAGGCAGTAAAATACATGGCCGACGCCTCTGCCGAGTCTATCACGTTGGCAGCTAGGTCTTCTGCTTTAGTTAATTCAGCCCGTCGTGCTGTCTGGCTAAAGACTTGGTCGGGTGACACGGCCTCAAAGATTAGGCTATGTGGCCTTCCCTTTTCTGGGGACCTACTTTTTGGGCCAGATCTGGAAACCATCTTGGACAGAACTGCTGATAAAAAGAAGGCCTTCCCTACTAAGAAGAAACAGGCACCGAAGAAAAATTTTCGTGCTGTTCAGCAGTCCCAAAAAAGTAGGGAAGATAACAGAAGCCGTTGGGCTCCCCAGAGGGGTAGAGGTAGGGGAGGAGTCCTGTTTAGAGCTCCCTCCGACCATACACCCAAAAGCAAATGACGGTCTGGTTCCAGTAGGAGGAAGGCTGTCAGCTTTCCTTCCGCAATGGAACAGGATGACTCCGAGCCCATTCGTGAGGAGTATTGTCGCCCAGGGCTACAACCTAGAGTTTCTAGAACCTCCTCCGAACAGGTTCTATGTCACGACCCTCCCAAGGGATCAAGACAAGGCCTCTGCCATGACGAACCTGCTGCAGGATCTGATACAGCAAGAGGTGGTTGTCGAGGTCCCAAAACATCAACAAGGGCAGGGGTTTTACTCCCACATTTTCCTAGTCAGAAAACCCTCAGGAAAATTTCGGTTGATCTTAAATCTAAAGATCCTAAACCGATCGATCCGGTACAAACATTTTCGTATGGACACCATCCACTCGATAACGAAATTGTTAATGCCGAATTGTTTCCTGGCATCCCTAGATCTAAGGGATGCTTACCTACACATTCCAATTGCCCAGACCTCCCAGCAATTTCTGCGGCTGGCAGTCAATCTGGGGGAGTCCGTTTGGCACCTGCAATTCAGGGCTCTGCCCTTCGGACTCTCGTCCTCCCCCAGGATCTTCACGAAGATTTTGGCGGAAGCTCTGGAGCCCCTGAGGCTGAAGGGTATTCCCGTAGTACCCTATCTAGACGACCTTCTATTTTTTGCAGACTCCAAGGAGCAGGTAGCTGTGAATTTGCAGGTTGCTCAAATCCACCTCAGAAGCCTGGGGTGGCTCCTCAACTTAGAGAAGTCAAGCCTGGTACCAAGTCAGGAAATAACTTTCCTGGGTTATGTAATCAACTCAGTCCTCCAGAGAGTTTTTCTCCCGCAGGCAAAGCGGGAAAAGGTCCAGGCGGCAGTGAAGCAGGTCCAAACGAACTGGGCAAACTCAGTTCGTTCTGCCATGAAGGTTCTGGGGCTTCTCACAGCCGCAATACCGGCAGTACCTTGGGCTCGGTTTCACGCCAGGCCTCTTCAGGCAAATATCCTGAAGTCCTGGTCGCATCAGGTTTCTCTAGAGAAACAAATCAGGCTCACGGTAAGAGTAAAAAGGGCTCTATGGTGGTGGAGGTGTCCGACCAACCTTTCCAGAGGTCTCCCGTGGGTCTTCCCGTTGGACAAGCGCCTCACAACAGACGCGAGTGCTTGGGGTTGGGGGGCTCATCTGGACGGTTTGACGACACAAGGGACCTGGACCAAAACAGAGCCGCGAAGATCGTCAAACTGGCGGGAGCTCAGGGCCATTCTCTTAGCCCTTCGAGTTTTTCGAGAGGAAGTGAGGGGTCATCATGTCCAGATCCTCTCGGACAATACGACCGCAGTGGCTTATGTACAGCGACAGGGAGGAACCAGGAGCAGTGCTCTTATGGTCCTAGCCGAGCAACTTTTCAGTTGGGCGGAACCATGGGTAGCCTCCCTCTCGGCAGTCCACCTGAAGGGTTCCTTAAACCTTTTCGCGGACATGCTCAGCAGGAAAAGACTGTTGGAGGCAGAATGGGCTCTGAATCAAGACGTCTTTCTTATGATCACCAAAGTGTGGGGGTCTCCTCAAATAGACCTTTTTGCCAATCGGCAGAACTGCAAGGTCCGCAGTTTCTTTTCCCTGCACAGGGAGGACGGAGCCGTGGGTCTGGATGCCCTGGCTCACCCATGGCACTACCACCTGTGCTATGCCTTTCCCCCCCTTCCCTTTAATTCCGTTGGTACTGAGGAAGTTCAGGGAAGAGGGGATCGGTATGATCCTGATCACACCCTACTGGCCCAAAAGGCCCTGGTTTTCGGCTCTCCTAGGCTTAGCAGTGGAGCCTCCGTGGAGGCTGCCAGTCAGGGAGGACCTGCTGTTGCAGGGAACGGTGGTTCACCCAGAAGTAGGCAGACTTCAGCTAACGGCCTGGCTTCTGAAAAAGACCTCCTAAAAGCTAGAGGCCTGTCCGATAGAGTAGTCAGGACTCTCCTGTCCAGTAGAAAGGAGGTGACTAGGGCAATATACTTTAAAGTTTGGAAAAAATTTAATTCGTACTGTACCTCTAAGGGATTCCAGGTCAAAAGTGTAGTGTCCGTTCTGGAATTTCTCCAAGAGGGGATGGAAAAAGGATTAGCAGCTAGCACCCTGAAAACGCAGGTAGCAGCTTTATCTGTTTATTTTGAAAAAACCCTGTCCAGGGAGACTTTAATTTCCAGATTTTTTAGAGCTCTGGCTCGAAATAGGCCAGTGGCTCCTACCTTTTTCCCTAGTTGGGATTTATCCATTGTCCTTCAGGGGCTTATGGAGGCACCTTTTGAACCCCTACAGGGGTCTTGTTTAAAAGATTTAGTCTTGAAAACTATTTTTTTGGTGGCTATTACGTCAGCAAGACGTATTAGTGAGCTGCAAGCTCTAGCAGTTACGGAACCTTTCCTTAGAATCTTCCCAGACAGAGTGGTTCTTCAAACAGACCCAGCGTTCCTGCCCAAGGTCTCCTCGAAGTTTCATCGCTCCCAGCAAATTGTTTTGCCTACCTTCTCTACAGCTCCTGCCAACGCAGGTGAGGAGGCGTTCCACACGCTAGATGTAAGGAGATGTCTTCTGCAGTTCCTTTTGGTCACTAAGGAGTTCAGGAAGTCTAATGCCCTCTTTGTGATCTTCTCAGGACCCCGCAAAGGGGAAAAAGCTTCGAAGAGCACCTTGGGCAGGTGGCTTAGGGGAGCTATTGCAGAGGCCTACAAGGCCAAAGGGGAAGTGCCCCCAGCGGGGATTGCTGCCCACTCCACAAGGGCAACAGCAGTTTCTTGGGCTGAAAGGGCCGGTGCTACGCCTGATCAGATCTGTAAGGCGGCCACGTGGTCAAGCTACTCGACCTTCCTTCGGCACTACAGGCTGGACTTACTGTCAGCTGCAGATCAGGCCTTTGGCAGGAAGGTACTGCAGGCAGTAGTCCCACCCTAGGTAAGCTTCTCGGTTATCCTCTCCAGGGTTGTCCTGAAAGGCGATTTGAGAAAGACTTAGTTAGACTTACCGGTGACGGTATTTCTAAGAGCCTTTCAGGACAACCCCTAGTTCCCTCCCTTGTGTTTCTGAATGCATAAAAAAAGGATACAAGTATCTGTCATGGTTTTTTGTGTGGTTCTCTGTGCTTTGTTTTCCAGTATGCCGGAGGTCCCCAATAACTGAGGCCATGGTGGAAGAGGAGGGGTTTTAAAGGTCAAGCATGTGTTTCCTGAAAAGTGGGCGGAGCTGCGCTCTCTCCAGGGTTGTCCTGAAAGGCTCTTAGAAATACCGTCACCGGTAAGTCTAACTAAGTCTTTTTTTATTGTGCATTAAAAAAAAAAAACAAATAAAATTAGACATGCTATCTGCCAATAGAAATTGACCAAAAAGTGCATTCTTTGCATCCAAAAATATAGAAAATATACCAAATCAAATCATTATTCTTCCAAAGAATAAAGTAAAAGCCTCATGCATGCGTCCTGCTTATTAATATAGGGGGTGACCAATGCCAAGAGTTGGTGAAAGCAGGGGTCCATAATCCGGAGATAATTCCGAAAATCATCTGGATTATTCTCCTGGAGCTCCCGCAGCAAAGGCATATGACATAATTGGTCAAGAAAGCAACCTTGGTCCAAGAAATCCCCATCCTCCTTCTGTTCCTGGACTGGACTTGGGTCAAAGCAATAACTCCAAGGCCAATAATAACACATTATCTCCTCCGATTCTGCAACATGTCTGGTTGATGAACGGGCGTTCAGAAACGAAACGAAAAGCGCTTAATGAAAAGCGTGAATCAACACTCACCAAACTTCTACTAAAACGAAATTGGCAGAAGGAGCCCAAAGGGTGGCGCTAAAGAGCTGAAAAAACACGTAGTACGTCACTACGTTCGTGTTTGTTGGAAATTCCTTGCTGTTTGTATGCAAGACAAAATCCAGGGACACGCCTGAGGTTTTATCTGCGGAAAAATACGATTGTGTGTACAAGGCTTAAGGCATTTTTTAGTGCGCTTTTAGTCCATTTAACATGGTTTCCTATGGATGTAGATCTGTGCATTTTATGGAAAGGGCCAGGGACTTTTTTTTGTTTTTTTTTTTTGCTCCATAGACTTCAATGGAGGAAAAGCATGTATTGAAAAACGCAAAATGCACCTGCAATATGTAAACTGCAACCTGCATAGGTGTGAATCAGGCCTCAAACTCTAGGAGGGACACACTGCTCCTAGATGGCCCCGTGTGAAAGAAGCCTTAAGCCCCATACACACGCAAGGATTATCCGAGGACCAGGTCCGTCGGATCATGTCCGTCGTACTTTGTCCGATGTTGGTTTTGCGTACACACGGTCGGACAAAGTTGTCGGAAAATCCGCCGGCCAAAAGTCCGTGGGACTTTTGAAAACGAACGGACTTGCCCACACACGGAGCAGTCCGTTCATTTCGAACGTAACTTCAGGTTACGTAGCTAGCGTAGGCAGTAAATGCCGCCGCGCTAGCTCCGCAAGCTGGCATGGATTTAAAGGGGGTTCCCCCCAAATCCATGTCAGACCCTCATCCGAGCACGCAGCCTGGCAGGCCAGGAAAGGGGTGGGGACGAACGAGCGCCCCCCCCCTCCTGAGCCGTACCAGGCCGCGTGCCCTCAACATGGGGGTGCCCTGGGGAAAGGGGGGCCGTGCGCCCCCCCCCCACCCCAAAGCACCTTGTCCCCATGTTGATGAGGACAAGGGCCTCTTCCCGACAACCCTGGCCGTTGGTTGTCGGGGTCTGCGGGCGGGGCTTATCGGAATCTGGGAGCCCCCTTTAATAAGGGGGCCCCCAGATACCGGCCCCCCACCCTATGTGAATGAGTATGGGGTACGATGTACCCCTACCCATTCACCTAAGGTGTAAAATGTAAAGTACAAAAACACACACACTTTTGAAAAAATATTTTATTGCACTGCTCCGGGGTCTTCTTCCGTCTTGGGGTCTTCTCGCCGGACTCCTCCGCTCTCTTCTGCTCTTTTACCTAGCTCTTTCACGAGGGAGGAGTCCGGCTACCTTCTTCGTCGTCGCCGCCGTCGTCTGGGGGTCTCGATCCGCCTTCGGGGGTCTTCCGGGGGTCTCTTCTGTTCTTGCGGCGGTCGTCGTCTTCCGCGCCGCCGGCGCCTTCTTCTTCTTGTCCTTCTTCATGTCCTTCTTGTTCTTCTTCTTCTTCTTCTTCTTCCGATGTTGACCCGACGCTCTCTCTGCCCGGAATGCCTGTGCCGCTCTGCGCTCGGACTTATATAGGGACATGGGGGACAGGGTCATATGCACATGTCACATGGTGACCCCGCCCCCTTGTGTTGTCACAGTCCCGGAGGATGCTGGGACTGTGACATCGCAAGGGGGCGGGGTCACCATGTGACATGAACATGTGACCCTGTCCCCCATGTCCCTATATAAGTCCGAGCGCAGAGCGGCACAGGCATTCCGGGCAGAGAGAGCGTCGGGTCAACATCGGAAGAAGAAGGACAAGAAGAAGGACAAGAAGAAGAAGGCGCCGGCGGCGCGGAAGATGACGACCGCCGCAAGAACAGAAGAGACCCCCGGAAGACCCCCGAAGGCGGATCGAGACCCCCAGACGACGGCGGCGACGACGAAGAAGGTAGCCGGACTCCTCCCCTCGTGAAAGAGCTAGGTAAAAGAGCAGAAGAGAGCGGAGGAGTCCGGCGAGAAGACCCCCAAGACGGAAGAAGACCCCCGAAGGCGGATCGAGACCCCCAGACGGCGGCGACGACGAAGAAGGTAGCCGGACTTCCCCCGCTCGGTAAAAGAGCTTGTAAATGGCGGGGGAGTCCGGCGAGAAGACCCCCAAGACGGAAGAAGACCCCCGGAGCAGTGCAATAAACTATTTTTTCAAAAGTGTGGGTGTTTTTTTTTTTTACTTTACATTTTACACCTTAGGTGAATGGGTAGGGGTACATCGTACCCCATACTCATGCACATAGGGTGGGGGGCGGGATCTGGGGGCCCCCTACGTCAACCAACGGCCAGGGTTGTCGGGAAGAGGCCCTTGTCCTCATCAACATGGGGACAAGGTGCTTTGGGGTGGGGGGGCCGCACGGCCCCCCTTTCCCCAGGGCACCCCCCATGTTGAGGGCACGCGGCCTGGTACGGCTCAGGAGGGGGGTGGGGCGCTCGTTCGTCCCCACCCCTTTCCTGGCCTGCCAGGCTGCGTGCTCGGATGAGGGTCTGACTTGGATTTGGGGGGAACCCCCACGCCGTTTTTTCGGCGTGGGGGATCCCTTTAAATCCATGCCAGGTCACGGAGCTAGCGCGGCGGCAGTAACTGCCTACGCTAGCTACGTAACCTGAAGTCACGTGCTAAATGATCGGACTTTGTTGTCAAAAAATCTATCCAGCAGGAGATAGGACTTTGTCCGTCGGACAATCCAATGGAAACTGTCCGATGGTGCCTACACACGGTCGGAATTTCCGACAACATTGTCTGATAGGACAGAATCCATCGGAAAATCCAACCGTGTGTATGGGGCTTTAGCGTGACCATCAAAAAACTAGTATGCTCAGAAGGCAAAGTCAGCAGTGGCAGCTTACATAATTCATTACAGGCCTGCATACTAACTACAAATTTCCTTTATCGGACAAAGTAAAAAGCACTGTAAACTATGCTGTGACATATAGCAGTTAATTTTTTATAAATCTGATTTCTGATGCCTGTTAATGTGTTTCAGCACTCTGGATAAAATATGCTGTACCCTCCAGATTTGCTGCAATTGACACAAAAGTGTCAGAAGCGATGAAATCAACATTCTCATGAGCCCAGTTTGTTCTCTTAGTTTAGATTACTTTTTTTTTAACTTTACAGTAGGTTTAAATAGTTTAGCATTTTTTTGGTAAGTCACTTAGACTTTATTGGATTATTTTGCTTCCACTGGCTTTTACTATGCTTTATTATGATTTTCTTAATATATGTATTAAGGTTTACATATACATGAATAATTTTATTTTCCTGCAACAAAAAAAATACAAATAACACCCCACAGTGTAATATACAATAATATAAAGACAAAATGCCAATTGTGAATGGTCTAAAAATTCCCTCCACTCAGTTTTTGATTTAATATATATATATATATATATATATATATATATATATATATATATATATATATATATATATATATATATATATATATATATATATATATATATATATATATATTATATATATATTATATATAATATATATATATTAGTAAATGTAGGGTTTGACATTTGCACATGTGCTGACCTCAGCCCTGTATTTTAAAAAATTTGTATATGTTCATTTCAGGGCTTTTTTTTTTATTTTTTATTTTTTTAATATATACAGCTGCAGTTGCAATACAAGACTAATACACACGAGTGGAATTTCCATCGGAAAAATCTTGGACGGTTTTTCTGACGGAATTCCGCTCAAGCTTGGCTTGCATACACACGGTCACACCGTCAAGAACGCGGTGACGTGCAACACTACGACGAGCCGAGAAAATTAAGTTGAATGCTTCCGAGCATGCGTCAAATTGTTTCCGAGCATGTGTAGGAATTCTGCGCATCATAATTGGTACAGACCATCGGAACATGCTCTCAATCTTTTGCTGGCTGGAATTCCGCCAGCAAAAGTATGATGGAGCGTACACACGGTCGCATTTTCAGACCAAAAGCTCTCATCTGACTTTTTCTGGCGGAATTTCCGCTTGTGTGTACGGGGCATAAGCCCTGGTTCACACCAATGTGACTCGATATGCGATTTGACAGTTTAAAGTCGCATGACCAGTTGCACCCCATTTGCGGCAATGGAACCATCCAAATGAAGTCAGGGCAACTTGACACACGTGAAATCTCACTGATTGTCGGCTTTGAAGTAGCGTGACTTCAAAGCCGCACTAGTGTGAACCAGGGCTTAGGGTAACTTTAGTTATTTGAGACCATAGTGCGGAAGGGTATTCTGATTATTAAAAAACATAGGTTATCATTTACTGTAGCACAATTTTTAATTATTTCTCATTTTTTTTTTTTACATTTTGGATTGAGTTGGGAATTTTAGACCCTCTGTCAAGTTTTATTGCTGTCTGTGCCCCTTTAGACTGAATTCACACCTATGCATTTTTAGTGCTTTTTGCATTTTGCAGATTTGCACCACAGAACGTGTTCCATAGAAACCATGTTAAATGGACTGTATTGCAAATCTGCAAAATGCAAAAAGCACTAAAAATGCATAGGTGTGAATCCAGCCTTCGGGAGATTTACTACTTTCAATTTCAATGCAGTCAGGCCGGATTTTTCACTACATAGTTGAAGGTAAATCTAAAGAAAATTGTATGATATATGGCCAGCTTAATGATAATTGGTGGTCACTGGATTTGTACATGAAACTAGTTATCAAGTGAAATGTAACATCTTTCATTATGATGAATCCTGGCGTAAACCTGTAAATAAAGAATTAAAAGTAAATGGTTACCCCTGTTCCAAAGACAACTGTTTAAGAGGGGAATTTCTCTCCCTTTGAGAGGCCTGATTCACACCTACGCATTTTTAGTGCTTTTTGCATTTTGCAGATTTGCCCTACAGTCCATTTAACATGATCTCCTATGGAACACGTTCTGTAGTGCAAATCTGCAAAATGCAAAAAGCACTAAAAATGCATAGGTGTGAATCCAGCCTAAGGCTCGATTCACATCTATGCATTTTGCTTTTGAGCGTTTTTGGACATGCGGTTTTACTGCGATTTTGCCGCGTTTAGCTTTTATTTTTTTTACACTGGTTGCTTAGCAACCAGCTATATACAGTGTAAAAAAATACGCAAATCGCGGCAAAAACGCGGTACTTGCGTTTTGGATGCGGCTTCATTGACTTCTATTACATGCAAAACGCTGTATTTTGCATGGAAAAAAAGTCCCTGACCCTCTCCAAAAACACAGAGGCACAAAAATGCATTGATGTGAACATGTTCCATAGGAACCCATGTTAAAAAAAATTCTCTGCATTTCTGCAAAATGTAAAATGCATCAAAAAACGCATTAGTGTGAATCAATCCTTAGACATGATTCACACCTATGCATTTTTAGTGCTTTTTGCATTTTGCTGATTTGCACTACAGAACGTGTTCCATAGGAAACCATGTTAAATGGACTGTAGTGCAAATCTGCAAAATGCAAAAAGCTCTAAAAATGCATAGTTGTAAATCAGGCCTCAGGCTGGATTTACACCTATGCAGTTTTAGTGCTTTTTGTATTTTGCACTACAGTCCATTTACCATGGTTTCCTATAAAACACATTCTGTAGTGCAAATCTGCAAAATGCATAGGTGTGAATAGGCCTAAGGCTCCATTCACACTAGCGCGTTTTTTGGTGCATTTTGAATTTTGCAGAGATGCAGGGAAATTTTTTAACATGGGTTCCTATGGAACATGTTCACATCAATGCATTTTTGTTCCTCTGCGTTTTTGGAAAGGGTCGGGACTTTTTTCATGCAAAATGCAGAGTTTTGCATGTAATAGAAGTCAATGGACCCGCATCCAAAACGCAAGTACCGCGTTTTTACCGCATTTTGCTGCGATTTGCGTTTTTGTGTTATTTTTTTTTTTCACTGTATATAGCTGGTTGCTAAGCAACCACAGTGTAAAAAAAAAAAAAAAAAAAAAAATACAAAAACGCAAAATCGCGGTAAAAACGAGTGTCAAAAAACGCGGAAAGCACCGCAAAAAGCACTGCAAAAACGCGCAAAATGCATTGATGTGAATCGAGCCTTACGTCCTATTGCATCTTTGGGACAAGAAATGAAGGGGAATTTCCCCAGACATGGACAGCAAAAGATAAAGTGCCAGGGTTTTTAACCAATCCCTATAGAGCTGCACGATTCTGGCTAAAATGAGAATCGCTATTTTTTTGCTTAGAATAAAGATCACGATTCCCGTGGCGTAACATCATCTTTCACATTATACAAAAAAATTGGGCTAACTTTACTGTTTTATTTTTTTTTTCCCCAAAAAATTACATTTGAAAGACTGTTGCGCAAATACAGTGTGACCTAAAATATTGCAACGACCACCATTTTATTCTCTAACGTCTCTGCTAAAAAATATTTTCTTTCTGCCAGTAAATACCTTACACAGCCCACTTCCTGTTTCTTGTCTAGAAAAAAACTCTAGGCTTATGACATCATGCACAGCTCTCTCACTCTCACTCTCCCTCACTCTAGTGAGAGTTTGCTCGGAAGGTGGGGGGGATGAGTCATAAGAGGGCCAATGAGAGCTGCAGAGCTGGAGGTGTGTGTCTTTGTAGATCCAGGAAGTGAACAGGCAGAAGCTTCCGCTGCCCACAGTTAAAATGGTTGCAGCCAAACTCGGTGGAGGGAGATTTCTTCAGCATATTTGGCAAGTACAGAATCACAGTATATATAAAATAATATGCAAAGTGGTTGGAGTGAAGTTTCAGAATGGCAAATATGTTTTTATTACAAATTATGTGAGCAGAGTACATTTCCTCTTTAAGTGGTAAAACTGACCTCATTTACAGACCAAAGTTAATTCCTTTGATCTAAAAGATACTTTGTTTATAGTTATCTCCCAGCGCTGACAATGTTGTGTTAAACTTGGCAGGCTGTCTGTTTTATTTTTATTTTTTTTGACAGCTGTCAGCTATGAGCAAAGAACTCTCTGCACTGAATCAAGGAAATGCTGTATTAGGATCGGGAGGGGGGGTTGAATCGACATTGCAATTTTTTTTAACGATTAATCGTGCAGCTCTAATTCCTTACTATATCTTACTATTTTTTTGCTACACATACAGTTTTAAATATAGTAGAATAAAGCTGTGTGGGAGCGTGCAGGTGTGCCCTCTGTCTGCATTCGGGGACCCGCATGGATGTCAGATTTGGAGCAGCTGCTGCATCCCAATTGACATGAATAGGACTGCCTGCACAGCAATGGAAAAATTGCAGGGCATTGCAGATTCCTGTTGTAAAAAAAAAATCTCTAGAGACGCATTCAAAAACAATGACTGTTGTGTATGCAATGAGAAGTCTAACATGTTGGATTACAGAGCACTTTTGTATATGTTAGACCCCTTTCACACTGGGGCGGTTTCAGGCGTTTTTTAGCGCTAAAAATAGTACCTGTAAAGTGCCTCTTATGCCTCCCCAGTGTGAAAGCCGAGAGCTTTTACACTGGGGTGGTGCGCTTGCAGGATGGGAAAAAGCATCTTTGGGGTGGTGCGGGAGCGGTGTATTCACTGCTCTCAAAAGGCCCTGCCCATTGAAATAAATGGACAGCGCTGCCAAAGCACTGCTGAAGCGCCACAATATGGGCGCTTTTAACTTCTTCGACCGCGAGCGAGGGGTTAAAAGCACCCCGCTTGAGGCCGAAAAGCCTCGCAATAAGGCTACTTTCACACTGGAGCGGTGGGGGCGCTGGTGGTAAAGTGGTGCTATATTTAGCGCTGCTTTACCGGCGTTTTAGCGGCGCATTGCGGCCTCTCGCGGGGCGGCCGAAAAAGGGTCAATACTGCCCGCAAACCGCCGCTGCAGCGGCGTTTTGCGGGCGGGTTCGGCGCGCTGCCCCATTGTTTCCTATGGGAACCGGCGCTATAGGAGCGGTAAATATACCGCTCCTACAGCGAGCCAAAGATGCGGCTTGCAGGACATTTTCCAGCGTCCTGCAAGCGCACCGCTTCAGTTTGGAAGCCCTCGGGCTTTCACACTGAAGACACAGCAACAGCTGTTTCGGGTCGGTTTGCAGGCGCTATTTTTAGCGCAATAGCGCCTGCAAACCGCCCCTGTGTGAAAGGGGCCTTACAGTGGTAAAGTGCCACTAAAACTAGCGTCGCTTTACCGCTAATGCCGACACCACCCCAGTGTGACTGTACCCTTACAGTTTCATGAGTATCTCCTTGTTTGTCTATATTAATAACTATTATTTACATTGTTGTCTGTATATTTTTTGTGACATAGATTAAAATAACAGTACTTTTCTTCTTGTCATATTGACTGAAGAATGAAATCACACACTGACCTGTATTTTGCCCTCTCTGTATTTAATCCCCGGGCTGTTTCTCTACATCAATTTATTCTGTCATTTTATGCAGATATTTACCATTTATCATTTTGTCATCGCATTGTTTTCTTTTATTTATTATTTTTCTTTTACATACTAGCCTACTAAAATGCATGACTGAAGATTTCAAAATTTGGATCCATGGATTTGTTTTGAATTTTAATTTTGTTCTGGATTTGGAGGTCGAAAAGACCCATAAAGGGAAAATTTGTCCACAGTTGCTCAATGGATTTGGTTTTACTTTCCTTTGGACCTAAACAGCTGGAATTGGGATTTAATAGACACTTCTCTGTTGAAAACTTAGTTAAAGTAGAATTGAAGGCAACAATTTTTTTCATTCTAGATAGTCGGATTTTTTTTTGCCATCTGTGCCTCATTGAGGAAGTTTTCCTTTACATCCTGTTCCCTTCGCCAAAACAGGAAGTGAGAGGAAATCTGTCTAAAGTTAGGAAATCCCTAGTTGTTACCAGAACTAGTGTGTCCTTCAAAAGATTTCAATATTTTCCTGTTCCAGAGCCAATTCAAAATGTGAGGTTTTCTTTCACTTAATGGTAAACAGGACAAACAGAAAGGGTTAATCTCCCATACAGCAACAAGAGTCCAACAAGCGTTCTAATGCCCCGTACACACAATCAGACTTTCCGCCAACAAAACCGTGGATTTTTGTTCGAAGGGTGTTGGCTCAAACTTGTCTTGCATACACACGGTCACACAAATGTTGGCCAACAATTCCGAACGTGAGAACGCGATCATGTACAAGACGTACGACGAGCCGCAAAAAAAGGAAGTTCAATAGCCAGTGCGGCTCCTTCTGCTTGATTCCGAGCATGCGTGAACTTTTGTGCGATTGACTTGACTTGTGTACACACGATCGGACTTTCCGACAACAAAGTTTTGTTGCCGGAAAATTTGAGAACCTGCTATCAAACATTTGTTGGTGGAAAGTCTGACAGCAAATGTTCGATGGAGCATACACACGGTCGGACTTTCCGACAACACGCTCACACCCAACATTTCCCGTCGGAAAGTCCGACTGTGTGTACGCGGCATAATCCTTATCCTCTAAAAGAAAAATAAGATTTTGTCTTTCGGTTATACTACATGCAAACCGCTACAGTAAATACACATATAAAATAAACACAGATGAGTGGATTATTGTACTTCTGTCTGTTTACTTCTATGATTTACACAGCACTAGCAAACAGAACATCCAGCTCAGACGACACCCCTGTCGTGCCAGTTTTTCATAACCTGAAGTTTCCTACCCGGTTTCCACAGTTTGTATCATTAAAGTGGGAGGAAACTCCCATGTATGATTTTTCCCTATAGGCAAGCCTATAGTAAGGCTTACCTACTGTATAGGTACTGTAGAGATCTCCTAAACGTGCACTGTAGAGGAGATAATTACTTTAGTCTGAATACTTCTGAGTCTGAATAACTAAAGTATAACTAAAAGCAAAACTTTTTTTCTAGATTTGGATAGAGTTGAAAGGGATTAGAGTCCCTGTCAGTTTTTATTGCTGTCTGTGCCCCCGTCAAGGAGATCCACCCTCTCTATTTGTCCTGTTTACCATCATTGAAAGTGAAAGTAAGGAAAGATCCCAAATTTTGGGTTGTCCTCATAAAAGTAATAGAGGGGAAATCTTCCAATCAGCACACTAGTTCTGGTGACCTGGGGGGGTCACCAAGGATCTCCCTTAATTTGCAAGGATTTCCACTCACTTCCTGTTTAGCTATGGGACAGGAAGTGAAAGGAAATCCCTGCAATGGGACACAAATGGCAAAAGAAATGCTGACAGGGGTTATAACCCTTCCTTGCTCTATCCAAAATGGGAAAAAAAATGTTTCCCTATAATTCTACTTTCAAGCGGAACTTCATTCATTTTTTCAACTATTAAATCTTCTGCCCTTGTTTTAACTTTGGACAGTAATTATTTTATTTTTTTTTCTGCCAGTAAATACCTGATACAGCCCACTTCCTGTTTCTTGTCTGGTAAAAAGCCTAGGCTAATGACATCATGCACGGCTCTCTAGCTCACTCTCGTGAGAGTTTGCTAGGAAGGGAGGGGGGATGAGTCATAAGAGGGCAAATGAGAGCTCCAGAGCTGGAGGTGAGTCTGTGTAAATCCAGGAAGAGAACAGGCAGCAGCTTCAGCTGCCCAGTTAAAATGGATGCAGCCAAGTACAGAATCGCAGTATATATAAAATAATATGCAAAGTGGTTGGAGGGAAGCTTCAGAATGGCAAAGATGTTTTTATTACAAATTATGTGAGCAGACTGCAGTTCCTCTTTAACCACTTGCCTACCAGGCACTTAAACCCCCCTCCCATCCAGACCAATTTTCAGCTTTCGGTGCTCTCACGCTTTGACAATTACTCAGTCATGCAACACTGTACCCAAATTTATTTTTTGTCCTTTTTTTTTCCCACAAATAGAGCTTTCTTTTGGTGGTATTTGATCACCTCTGGGTTTTTTTTTTTTTTTTTTGCGCTATAAATGAAAAAAGACCGAAAATTTTGAAAAAAAACAAATTTTTCTTTGTTTCTGATACAATTTAGGAAATTATTAATTTTTCTTCATAAATTTTGCCTACAATTCGAGGGACACGGCCAACACCGAATTTCCCTGCTGCGCGCTCGTGAGCGCGCACAGGGAACGAGGAAAGGGGAGGCCGTCCTATGACGGCCTGCCGGGATTTCACATCCGCGCTGTGGCCGTCATTCGGCTATGGCCGGATGTGAAGTGGTTAAGTACATGTGATATTTCAGTTTTTTCTTTTTAATACATTTACAGACATTTATTAAATTCTGTTTTCACTTTGTCATTATTGGGTACTGAGTGTAAATCAAAGTGGATGTAAACCCGAAAAATATTTTTTTTTTTTTGATGTCATAGTGTAGAGTATACGATTTCCTATCATTTGAGCCCAGTCTTGCTGAATGCTCTGAGCAATCCTCTTTTATTTTACAGTGAGATAAATCTTGACAAACAGACAAAAACGTTGTCAAATCTTCCCCCTTGCTGTGAGTGACATGTGATTTTACATATCTCGTGCATTAGCCTAAGAGACATAAATTATTTTTTAATTCCCTCCCATCCCTTTCTTCTGCTGCTCTGCCAGGATTGGATGTTGCACACCTCAGCATAATTGGGCATGCTGAAGTCATGTGGTTACTTTCTTGTCTTTTCACTGGATGTTGGAGATCATAGCAGAAGTTCAGTGTAAGGAATACACAGGAGAAAATGCATATTGACAAGGGGAGTGTAGAGGTGGGCGGGGAGTCTACTGACATCACGACTCCACCCACCGAGCTCCAGACAACAGACCCACCCACAGAATCTGCAGCTTTTCGGGTCTCATAACAGACAGAGGGGAGACATTTGACAGGTAAAGATACATGCAGGAGGCATTTATATACTTATAGATAACCCCTATGGCAGTAGTTTAAAGGGGTTGTAAACCCTCAGGTTTTTTTCACCTTCATGCATCCTATGCATGAAGGTGAAAAAACTTCTGCCAGTCACCGGTCTTCCAGCCCCCCCGTTTTACTTACCTGAGCCCCGAATTTCCGTCGTTGAGAACATGCCGTCCTTCTCTCCACGGGGTCTCGGCTCCTGATTGGATAGATTGATAGCAGCTCAGCCATTGGCTCCCACTGCTGTCAATCAAAACCAATGACGTGGGGGGCAGGGCCGAGTCCGGCATTCGTTATTTCTAACTTTCTGATCCACGGGAACACACGCTTACGTATTTTGGAGAAAAAAAGGTCTGCCTCTTTGCTGCAAAATAAAAGAAACTACAATTTACCTGTATCTGTACATGTTTCTATACTGATATGCAGTTTACATTCTTGATGGCATGATATACATCCAGCCAGAAAATCCAGATGAAAGCATGCACATATTTCCTGTATAGACATAGTTGTTAAGCAGGAAGGAGCACTCATGATGGTGCTGATTCAGCCTGCAGGAATGGTGTGTCATATTCTAAGCTGACAGTTTATGAAGTCTTATGAACTAAAACCGTTTTTTTTTTTTTTTTTTTTTTTTTTTAAGCAGCGATCTATAATTCTACTGATATGTATAGTCCAATTAGAAGGAAGTTGAGATCGAAAGATGGCCTTTCACTGTGTATTGGATCTCTTTTTATTAATTTTATACATATACCTTACTTTATAACTATAAATAATATCCTGTGGGGTGGTATGTGCCCTTTCATAAATATTGTATCATGTTTGTCGAGAACCGAAACTCTTCCCATTGTTGCCATATTTTTGGCATTTGATTCCTTACATTCTCCTCTTATCTGTTCCTCCACATGTTGTGTTTCATTCATTTCACAGGCCCATTCCGCTATTGTAGGACTTTTTGTTTTTCGCCATCTTTTGGGCTATTATTGTCCTGGCAGCTGTTATCATATGGTGAAGAATAGCCGTCTTTTTATAGATTTCATTGACTCCTTTCACTGTGTAAAGATGCAGTTAGTGTCTGTTTGAGCAGGGAATGGGTCCCTGAACAGGTTTAAAGCGGAGCTCCACACGCTATTTCGTTTTTTTTTTTTTTTTTGCACCCATTAACACAGTCGCATATACACAATTGCAAACTCACTTGTTTGTAGATTTAACTTGCCCGCTGTCCGCTTTCATTGAAAATAACAACTTTTAAAACATCAGGACGGCCGTTCTCATCTTGCTTGTGGGCATGTGAAGCCCCCAAGCATTTACTTCCTTGTTCCCTTGATGTTTAGCTACCAGCATGCCTCGTTCCTGCACATGCTCAATATTTAAATTCGTCTAGCGTCTGGTTTGCTATCACAATGGGCGTAGTTCCCGCTCCCTTGTGATGCAAAAAAAAAGAAGAAATCCCGCGATAACTCGTGCCGGGCCGCCGCACTGACTCCTGGGAACAATGACACAAGCTCCCAGGAGCCAGTGCGTCAAAAAGGAAATTGCGAAATAGCCGCACATACCCCGCCAATATCCGCACATTCCACATCCAGGAAATACAGATCAAGATGTGTAAATCAGAGGTACAGTAGCAGAAAAAAAATAAATAAAAACGTTCCGTTTTTATTTTAGAACACTGAGGTAATCGGCTTGAGCTAATCTTTGAAAATTGGGTGGAGCTCCGCTTTACCTCCGATTGGAGACAGGAGAGTATTGCCCACAAAAGACTATTCTCTAGCCAGTCATTGCGCCTATATGCTGCAAGAGCATCTTGAAGCCTGACAAGGAGATCATGTGTGCGGGCAGAGCTAAGCCTCGTACACGCGATCAGATTTTCGGACACCCGAACGTCTGTTTTTTGTTGCATGCTAGTCTCGTCTCGAAAGTGAAGAGGTTACTCTCCATACGAAAATTCTCGTATGACAGAATACAACTCCCGAAGTGACGTAAGGTGTTGACTAGTTTTGTATGTATTCTTTCGTTTCTGAGCGTGGTTTTCCGCTTATGATTTCTTTTTTTCGTACAAAAACCGTACTAATTAAATGAAAATTGGACGTTGACTTTCCGTACGACAAAAATTTTGTAGTCTGCACATCCAGCTTTTGTCTGTCAAAGTCCGGAATCGGCTGTCGAAAGTACCATACTGCTTCTTCTAGAGTGTTGTGATACACACACACTATTATCCATGCATTAGCGCTACAATTTTGGATTTATACGTTTTTTGACTTTGTTTGTTTTGTTTGCAGCTTTTGTATGGTCCTATTTGATTAGCGCGGTTTTTCCCCCATTTACTCTTCCGAAAGTACCATACTGACCATCCAAAAATTGGCTACGTCTGAACAGACCAAGGTGTCTGAGATAAGCAAGGAGCAGTCTGTATGTGGCCAGACAAGAAGTCCAGTATGTATATAGTGTTACAGACTTCAGCACTTTCCCTTGTTTTCTGTTTCTTTCTTCTCAAGATTGTGGTTCCTTAGCTTTTCCTCTGCCAGAATTTTTTGTTGTCGGGCTCCTGATTTTTATTGGCTCCATCAACTGAACCACCTTTACGTGCAAGCTCTCAGCTGGCCCCCACCAAAACCTAGGGGAAAAGTCATAATCGCGATTCACCCTCCTCCAAGCGGGTAACTGACAGCAGCTTACATCCTGTGCTCTCCCTTCTCATCTAGTGGAGTGTGCAGGGAGCTTGCTGCCCAACCCAGGAAGTTTAGGGAAGCGGTGCTCATCTGAAACTGGTGGGCGGTGAAGAGAAAATGTAATGCCGCGTACACACGAAGGGACTTTGTCCGCCGGACAAAAAGCCGGACTTTCCAGCTGGGCTTCGGCGGACTTGAAAGCGAACGGACTTGACCACACACGATCACGCTAAAAGTCCGGCGGTTCACGCGATGACATACAGCACGTACGACGGGACTAGAAAAAGAAAAATACTTGCTACTGAGCATGCCTCCTTTTTGGTCCGCCGGACCATACTACAGACGGCCGTATTGTCCGCCGGACTGGCAAGACCAGCGGATAATTTTAAAAGAAAACTTAAAGTCCGCCGGACTTTTGGGGAAAAAAAGTCAGTCGAAGGCCCACACACGAGGGGATTGTCCGGCGGACTCGAGTCCAGCGGACAATCCCGCGGGATAGTCCCTTCGTGTGTATGCGGCATAAGTGTTTCTGCAGAGATACAAAACAAAAAAAATGTACTGGTTAATGTTTTACTTCCTAGATAGGATTATTATTTTCTTTTAAAAAGATGAACGTTAAGTGCTACTCATTAGCAGAAAGGACAGAGCCGCCCCATTCTCAGCCTAAGGAGTAGTAGACAGAACTGTGTAACTAATTAGCCAGGAGGTAAAATACGTTTGTGTTTGTTGTTATACCAAACAACTCCTCCATGGGCAGAACATTGTGTTATTTTAACCACTTACCCACTGGGCACTTAAACCCCCTTCCTAACCAGACCAATTTTCAGCTTTCGGTGCTCTCACACTTTGAATGACAATTACTCAGTCATGCAACACTACCCAAATGAATTTTTTTGTCCTTTTTGTTTCCCACAAATAGAGCTTTTGGTGGTATTTGATCACCTCTGGGTTTTTTTTTTTTGCGCTATGAATCAAAATATACTGAAAATTTGGTAATAAAATACAAATTCCTTGTTTCTATTACAATTTATTGGCGAGTGGTGGCAGAGCGTTGCACAGTGGTGGCAGAGCGTTGCACAGTGGTGGCAGAGCGTTGCACAGTGATCTGTGATGCGCTGGGTCCTCGGGACCCGGCGGTCACGGATGTTCCCGAGTGCGCGCGGGAGCAAGTTTCTGGGAGGACGTCCGTAGGACGTCCACCCAGGATAAGCCGACTGCGCTGTAGCCGTCTGTCGGCTACGGCCCGGTCGGCATGTGGTTAATGTATGGATGAATAGGAGTGGGTAAAAAGCCCTAAAATTGTTTCTTTTTAGACTGCTATAACGTGGCACTATAATAAAATAGCTGCCATTTCCCATGCTACCACAGTCTGGATTCATACAAGCCATGGCTTCTTATTTCTAGAAATATAAAGGAAGTGGAAACTTCCAGTGACGTCAATACCTTTCTTCCCATCAACAGAGAAGAGCATAGGGTGGTCAGTGAGGGATGGTCATTGACCACTCATAACCCCATCCCTTCCCTCCCTGTTATGTAAGGATTGTCAGAGATTGACAATATGTCAGGTATGAAGTACACACTGTAGAGGCCCCAAAACCTTTCTATTCTGGCCAAACCTCAGACTGTTTCAACAAAGCTTTAAAATGTCTTTAGAAGGCCAAAGATGCTCACCACTTTCTACCTCCTGCACAATCCTACTGGCCAGTGAAACTGCCCATCATGGTGATGGGCCAAAAGGAATGTGTGGAGGTATGGGCACTTCAGACTTGAAGCAATGAATGCTAGATTACATAACAGGTGTCCCTCCGTTTAATACTATTTCTATGGTATGTCTTGACTTTCATGTTAGACCTTTTTTCCTTATTGTGGAGCAGCAGACAATAATTCCTGAGCACAATGGAGCTGATTTATAAAAACAAGGAGTAAAGAAAACCCTTCAAAACTGGCTAAGTACATTTTCACAAACTATTGGAAGGACAGCGGAACCTGATGTGCTTTCTTTTTCTGCAGACCATCTCTAGAGGCACTTCATGGGTGGAAGCAATTACACAAAGCAAAATAGAAGTATAGTAAGGGCAGCTCCATAGCCCTGGAAATTCAGTGATGGTGTGTGAGCGGCCTGCTAGCAATAATAAACCATGCAAGGAGATACTATGTTGTTGTGATGATCCCTATCGCTGGACTTGCACATGAATCATTCATAGGAAGTCTAGAGCTGTAAAAGCTCATAGGATAATGAACAAATTGGTTGCTAACGTGCATGTGGGAGATCTACTACACTAATCTTTACCTAACGAGTCAGCATTAACACAACATATATGCACAACAACAATATAATACATAATTATATCTGTAACAGATGCTTTATAACATCGAACACAAATAATTAATTACCGGTGCCATTTTGATGTATACGGTAGTTTCTTGGAATACTTACATGCTGAACAAAGCTTCCTTTAGTCTTTGTGAATGACTATGTCCTACAGTTTTCCTATTTATATATAAGTACCTCTATATATTCATGTACCGTGAAAGCATCAGATACAGTCAGCTCCATTTTCTCAGAGGAGTGGGTGTCTAGTGATTTGCAGTTAACAGAATGTGGGAATATGTGAGAATCCATTATTGGATTGAATTCTAGATTGAGTTCTTTTTAGTAACTAGTTTGGTATACGTCACACACATCCAGTATTACAGATAGGCTTTTGTAACCATACAGTAAAACGTAAGCATAATTGTGTTTTTATGGCAAACAATGCAATTAAAGACAAAAAGAGGGTGGGGCGTGACCTTATGAGGGATCAGTGGCTGCGTGTGAGGGCTCACCACGCTCTGTCCTGCACTACCATCCTGCCTTACCTGGGGGGGGCTTTCTGCTTGGCGTGCCCCCGATCTGAGCGATTGGTGAGCCGTGCTTGCCATGGACGGAGGTGGCGGACCAGGCGGGTGAGACGGGCTTGTGGATAGTTGCCCGCTTCCTGTGATACAACATGCAGAGTCTTGCGAGCGGCGCAAAATCTTGCGAGAAGCAGGAGGACAGGCGCAGTACAGTGTACACAGCGAGGGGAAGCCTGCTACAGCCTGCTGGAGCTTACTGAAGCAGTATATTGTGCAGCATATTGTGCTGGTCAGAGACTGGTGGGTGACGGGGGGGGGGGGGGGGATCATTGTGTGAGCATTCCTGCGGTTGAGGAACTGCCCCGGCTGGGCAGTTTTAGGAGACCGGCTATGATGAGAAAGGAGAGGAGCAGCCAAACCAGGAGAATGCTGGCTCTCAAACTACACGGTCTGTAAAGGAGAAGGGGAATCAAGCGGCAGCAGCAGCTAAGCTGGAGAGGTTTGCACATACCCCTACACAGTCGCCAGTCAAAGGTAACCAGCCAGGTGAAAACTCACCCAGGAGAACCTGCGGACAGAAAGAGCCACGGCCAAATGACAACAGTATCTGGCACAA
Source organism: Lithobates sylvaticus (assembly GCA_028564925.1). NCBI lineage: Eukaryota > Metazoa > Chordata > Amphibia > Anura > Ranidae > Lithobates > Lithobates sylvaticus. The sequence goes on from CM053030.1 coordinate 154,080,255, forward strand.
AAACTGTACGTAAGTAAGAGGCTCAGAGGGAGAAATCCCTGGAAATATGTCTGAAATAACTCCTGATTTAGGATTATCATCAGAGGCTGAACCAACATTGAATGATTTACTGTATGCAGTTAATGCCTGTAAAAGCTCATTGTGCAGCTTGTATGACCAGTTAAAGGGTATTCAGGAAGAATTACTTTTAATGAGCCATGAACTACAAAAGACGATGGAGAGAAAAACTACCCTGGAGGAGAGGCTAAGCCAGGTTGAGGATAACATATTTCCGTTAAAGCAGGAGATTAAAACAATGAAAGATCAAATGGGCCTGTATATAACAACGATGGACGTAATGGAAAATAGGCGGCACAGGAATAACGTGCGGGTGGTGGGTCCCCCGGAGCGGAGTGAGGGACCCCACCCCACAGAGTTCCTGGAGAAATTCACAACTTTTTTTGATAGAAAGGGCTCATAGAGTTCCATTTAGAGCCCCGCCACCAGGAGGTTACCCTAGGCCTCTTATAAAACTGCTCAATTATAATGAGAAAGTGATCTTGTTGCAAAAAGCTAGAGAGATGGGGAACATCTTCTACAACGGAGTCAGGATTTCGCTATATCCCGATTTCTCACTGGACTTACAGAAGCGTAGAGCGGAATTCATAGAAATCAAACGCAGCCTACAAAAGTATAAAGTTTTATGTACGCTTTGCTGTATTCAGCATGGTTACGTGTGATGGCTTTAGGGGGAACCTGTGTTTTTGACTCCAGGTGGAGCGGCACAATGGCTAGAAGATAACAATAAGAACTTGTAGATCTACAGTTTGCAGCTGTTGTAGTATACAGTTAAATTGGAAAACAATTACTTGTTTTTGATCACATGTTTTATTTTTAGTTAAAGGTATTCTTTGTATAGGGGGTGGAGTGGGGGGTTGCAGCTGGGTGGTAGATGATAATGTATGTATGGATTATTTTGGTTAGAAATGTATTTCTGTTAGACCTGGTGGGGGTGGGAGGGATGGGGAAGGGAATAAAAAGTGTGGAAAAGTAACACAATCAAACCAAATGCACTTGACGGGTATGAGAGGGTGGGGTGGTTTGGGGAGTATGGAAAGGTCACAAGTAAAGCCCCTAGGGCAAGCCTAGATAGGCGTAGGGTAGGAGAGGGGGGGGGGGGGGGTAGAGGAAGTGGTAAGGGGGAGTATGGAAAGTAAGGTGGGAGGGTGGTGTGAGGGAGGGATAGTGGAGAAAAGTATAATAAAGTCACAAAGGTGGAAAGGAATGAAATCAAAAGAAAAAACACAAGAATGTCACTCATGCTTAATAAGAAATGACAAAGAAAGCACATTTAATGGGAGGGATCTTCCTGATGGGGTTTTTTCCCTTTTTTTGAAGGACACAATTATAGAATGGAATGCCTTTGGAGGGCAGTTACATTAATAAGTAATGATATAGTAAGAAATTTTTTTGTTATTTATTTTTTTGGCCTTCTTTTTTTTTTTTTTTATAGAAGTTTAGATCCCACCAGGGGTACGGATGGATAGGGCATCGGAGGGTCGCTTGTGTCAATTTTTTTGGAGGCGGTCAGATGGTGTCACATCTGGAGATCTCGGAATCCAGGGGGCCAGCGGTATTCCTACTTTTTGGGTTCATATACTACCTTGTCCCGAATATACGGGTATCTAGGAAATGGGGAAGCACAGCGGCTAGTGAAAAATATAGCGTACTGACCAAGAGGAGTGTCGGATCATTCACCACTGGTGCTGACGGTAAATCCAGGGGGAAAAGGCTCCCCAAGAATGTGGAAAATAAATCCCACTATGGTTGGAATTAATGGATAAACCCGATGAAATAATTTTAAAATGAAAAAGAGTTTGAGGTATTTAACACAGGCACAGCACCGGTGGGGATGGTGTGGACGCTCTATACCTTCGGGGGTTACTTATCCAACAGGTGGTAAAGCTCAAAAGAAAATCAAGGGAGTGGGAGGAGAACATTAGGAAAGAGGTGCTGGAGACAGAGAGACAGTACGTGGAAGATCCAATCCTAGAGAAGCAAGGGGAATGGCTAAATAAGCAACAAGAATATAAAATGGCTATTACAAGGAAAGTGGAGAATAAGCGACTCTTTCAGAGACAGTGTTCCTTTGGAGAAGGTGAAAAATAGGGCCGTATGTTGGCCCTCTTGGCCAAAACCAACCCCCCCCCCCCCCCCCCCCCCCCCCCTTAACTATTTTTGTGATCAGAACAAGGGGAGAGATCTCTTCTGAGCCGTCTGTGATTTAGGAAACATTTGCTGACTTCTATAAAAATTTGTATAGATCACGGCAGGGGGAAGGGGAGAGAGGAATTGAAAGGTTTCTGGGGGGTTTGGAAATACTGGCGCTCTCGGAGAGGGATAGGGACAAGATGGAGACCCCCATAACTTTAGAACAACCGCAACAAGCGTCAGCTGGGATGGCCAATCAAGTCTCCTGGGCCAGATGGCTTCCCGATGGAGATTTACAAATATTATGGGGAGATGTTACTCCCGGAGCTTTTAAAGACATTGAGCTGGGCAGCAGGAGAGGGGAGGCTGCCCTCCTGGAAGTCAGAGGCTACCATAATAGTATTGCAGAAGGAGGGGGAAGGATCAGCTCAAAGCCTTTTCTTATAGACCAATATCATTATTGTGTTCCGATCTCAAAATAGTGGCAAAGGTGTTGGCAACCAGAGTGAATAAATACATTTCAAAACGTTATACATCTAGATCAGTCGGGGTTCATCCCCAACAGATCTATTAGCATTAATATAAGAAGAGTGTATCTGAACCTGCAGACCCCGACAGAGAATACGGGTTCAAGGGCTATATTGTCCTTGGATACAGCCAAGGCTTTTCATAGCCTGGAGTGGAGGCATCTCTGGCGGGTTCTGGAAGGATTCGGATTTGGCCCTGTCTTTATAGGATGGTTGAAAACACTTTACAACGCCCCAAGTGCTAAAATTAAAATCAACAACGAATATTCAGAGAGGATTCAGCTTGAGAGAGGGATGAGACAGGGGTGACCTTTGTCACCCCTGTTGTTTGCCCTTGCGATGGAGCCACTGGCAATTGTGATAAGATCAGCAACTGGTATGCAAGGATTTCAAAAGAAATTAGGGGAAGATAGGATTGCACTATATGCAGATGATGATTTATTTTTTTAAGGTGACAGTCATCTCTGCTCACGGTAATGCATATAGTGGAGGAGTTTAGACGATTTTCGGGCCTAGCTATAATTTGGGAGCTTTGTTACCTGTTGACCCACTTGGAAATCCCATTTTGTCTGGAATCCCTTAGCTAAAAGTAGTGGAGACAATGAAATGCCTCGAAATAATGCTGACAAGTGACCCCAATCAGTACATCAGTGATAACTTGATCCCACTTTTACTAAAATTCAAGCTGAAAAGTGACATTTGGAACCAGCTCCCTCTGTCAGTGGCGGGACAAAGTAATTTTGGTTAGAATGATCTGGATGCCACAATTGCTGTACCTGCTGCATAATTCTCCAGTCTGGATAGCTAAAAAATGGTTTAAAAAAATAGAGTCCCTTTTTAGGGAACTAATTTGGAAGAAGGGCCAGGCCCGGATTAGTTTACAGACATTGCCGTTCCACATCCTCAGTTATTTTTTGGCAGCCCAACTGCAGCAGTTGGGAGGATGCATCACGTCGGGAGGAGGGAATGCCAGTGGTAGAATGATGTTACAGGGGGCTCTGCATAACACAGTAGTGGAGGTGCTGGAAGCAGATTCCTTTGCTCTTGAGTGTCCAACACTAAAGTAATTACTAAAGTAAATACTAAAGTATGGCAGTCAGTTAAGAGACTGATGGGTTATAAAGGGGTAACAGAATACTCCCTTCTCTGGCATAACAAACATTTGCAAGAACTATTGGTTATGAGGGGGATTAATGAATGGGAAAAGCAGGGTATAAGTCAATTGATTCAACTATATGAAGGTAACACTCTAAAATCATGGGAAAGCGTATAGGATACCAGATTATTAATTTTACAGATAAGGCATGCCCCGAGTACCCCGAGTACCCAGTTTAATAGTCAAAAAGTAGAATGGAGCAAGATTCCCCCTCCTCCAAACTAATTTCAGAGGTATACACGCAGATAATTAGGAGAACTATTACTGAGGTAGTGTCTTCTAAAAATAAGGGAAGAGGATGTAGGGGTAATGACTCCAGAGCAATGGAGGAGGATTTTGGAACTGGGGCCATTGGTGTCAGTTTCCCCATCACAAAAAGTAATTGCATCTATTTCTGTTGCATAGAGCCTACTACACTCCTAAGAAATTGTTTGGCCGGACATTAGACACTAAGTGCCCCAGGTGTCAGACGGGGATCTCATACATATGATGTGGAGATGCTCAAAACTGTTTCAGTATTGGGCAGAGATACTTAATATCATAAACACAATGTTTGGGACCACACCAGAATTAGAAGCTAGAGTGTACATGCTGGGATATATGGACAAAGGTAGTGAGTCAGCAAGTACTATAACGGTGGTTCTGAGGTGTTTATACCAAGCAAGAAAATTGATTGCACACAACTGGCAATCACTGAGACCTCCGTCTCCTGAAGAGTGGGTTAAAGTCATACATTTTGACAGTGTGGAAGGAAAAAGTGACATTTACTAGACGCTGCAATTTTAATAAGTTTGTAAAGATGTGGAAGCCCTGGCTGTGTAAAATGGACCCCCCCCCTGAGTGATTGGGAAGGGAGCTCACGGTGGTCTTAGGGCAAGTTTGGTAGTATAAGGCCCCTTTTACACAGGCGGCTGTTCTGCCACAGTTAAAAGCATTATTATTTTTTTTATTTAGAAATTCAGAGAATCCTGGCACAGCATTCACTTGCAGTTGTACATTGCGATTAGCTGTGTTTACATGCAGTTGGGTTTAGCTGCGTTGGAACATTCTTGCCATTTCTGATGTGCTTCCTGTTTTCCTTTCCTTGTTGCCGCTGCTATCTGCAGGAGAAATAGTACACTGCGATTACCCGCAGTTATGTGCAGATAGCTGCAATAAATCAGTCCTGGACGCAGTCAGATTTATTTTTCCTATCTGCACCAAACCCTATGTAACTAAACCGTTTCTAAATGCAGTGTGTGAATGGGGCCAAGGAAAGCATTGTGTGAGTTTAGCTGCGGTAGATAACTTGAAAAAAGCTGAATTCTATCCACCCGCGTGAAAGTGGCCTAAAGGTAAAAATATAAAAGCGGGTAAATAGGTTAGAGTTACAAAAGATGATTGACATTTGTATAAATCTCCATGGTGAGGGTGTGCGGGACGGGGTGGGTGGTGGGACAAAAGGTGGGGATGCTATGTAAGTAAAGGTAAATTTGTAACACCTAAGGGGGGGGGGGGTGTGTATGTAAGCTGTAAGGCTCAAATGTGTGTTTTGTACTTGTGAAATTAATTTAAAAAAAAAAATTTAAAGAGGGATTGCACCGAAAAAAAATTAAAAATAATTATAAGTCAGCAGCTACAAATACTGCAGCTGCTGACTTTTGATAAATGGACACTTACCTGTCCCAGGGTCCAGCGATGTCGGCAGCCGAAGCTGAGAAATCGCTCGGTTCTCGGCGGCTGCCGCCGCCATTCTCGTTGAGGGAATAAGGAAATTAAGCCTTACGGCTTCACTTCCCGGTTCCCTACTGCACATGCGCGAGTCGCGCAGTGCAATGGGAATTGTCCGCGCTGTCTCTGGGACACGTGTGTGTCCCAGCAGACAGCGCGGCGGGACAGGAAGAGGCATAGACCCCCGTGGGAGTCTATGCCCGGAAGTGGGTGCAAATACCTTAGACAGGTATCTGCACCCCCCTCCCCTGAAAGGTGTCAACTGTGGCACCGGAGGGGGGGGGTTCCGATGAGCGGAAGTTCCACTTTAGGGTGGAACTCTGCTTTAAGTTTAAAAAAAAAAAAGACAAAAAGAGGCATTGAGAAACCACTGTCTATGTAGGAATATTTTCTGCTGAATGAGGAGACTCGTTAGTAGTAGTCTACTGCTAGGCATCTACGGTACCAAAGGATTGACAAAGTAGGACTGCACTGGTAAGAAAGCTACAAAAAAATAATGCAGTTACACTTTGAAACAGAGGGTATAATCGATTGACAACCGTTGTACCAAATGAACCTCCTGCACTGCTCCTTCTAGCTATCTTCTTAATATATATGCACTTGGTATTTTTACGTTGTCACTTTTACCTTTTGTGAGAACTAGCATCAAGAATAAAGCTTTTAAGGACACCGACACTCGCTTTTCTTCTTTTTCTTGCCCATTTTTATTTAAAAGAAAGTTCCAGAGAAAACACAAAACATGAGTTTCCCACGCAGGGGTATTCAGCATTCCTGTTCCATCAAAATAAATGACATTCAGCCCTTCTGGCTTGCACAGCACTGCCGCTCTGTTCTTAGATTCCAGGCCCTTGTCTGTCTCCTACAGACTGGACACTCACCAACTCGGGGCACACCGCTGCCCCCTTGCTGCTCTGGCTCCCACCTCTTCTAGGTGGAGCCCTACTGACTCCTGGGCAACAACCTCCTGTCTGCTGGGGTGGAGCCCAGAATCATGCTCAGGTCACAACTACTAGCCCAGCACACACCTGACCAATTTGTGGTTCTGAATACCTAGACCCATGAATGGAGACTTCATCCCACCCGTATCACTTTGAAATCTCCAGGCCCCAAAACAGACTTTACCAAGCGATGAGGAAAACTGAAAAGACCGTTTCCTCTCCGTGACACAAGCTCCCTGGAGCCCCTCAACCCGCCTGGTTAAGAATTCTGGTGTCACAATCTTTCTATACCCCCCGGCAGAGCAACGCTCTGCCACTTTTTAACCCCTTAGCACAGACCATATGCACACATGCGGCCTCGGCTTGAAGGGGTTATACCTGGGTGATGTCTGCAGCTGCAAGCATCACCACGGTACCGCTTTTAGAGCGGACGGTCAGCTCTTTAGGGATAACAACCAATGCTACTAAAAGTCGCTCGGCTGTTATCCTAAAGGAGCAGGAGGGGACGTCCTCCTGCCGCCTCCCGCTGCTCTTCCCGGGCCTCCTGTCCCATCAGGAGACCCGATCCACGATCCGTCACTTAGTAGCTTGAGACTGGAACGAAGCCGGGAACGGCTTCATTCCAGTCTCCTATGTAAAAACACGGAAGCCGTGTCACAACGTCACTTCCTGTTTACTCGGCTGCCAATGGCGCCAATTTTTAAAAAATTACAGTATTCAGAATCGCAGTTTTTGGCAATCTGAATACTTTGAAGTGCAAAGGAGGGATTTGGGGTCTTTTAGACCCCCGATCCCTCCATAAAGAGTACCTGTCACCACCTATTACTGTCACAAGGGATGTTTACATCTCTTGTGACAGCAATAAGAGTGATCAGAATAATTATTATTTTTTTTTTTTTTAAGTGACAATGTAAAAGAGAAAAATTTTTTTTTTTAAAGTGCCACCGTCCCTGCGAGCTCGCAAAGAAACAGAATAAGTAAGTCGCGCCTATGTAAACGGTGTTCAAATCACACATGTGAGGTATCGCTGCAATCATTAGAGCGAGAGCAATAATTCTACCAAAAGACCTCCTCTGTAACTTTAACCTGGTAACCATTACATTTCTTTTTAGAGCATTGCCTATGGAGATTTTTAGGTACCATTCCACGAGTGTGCGCAATTTCAAAGCATGACATGTTGGGTATCGATTTACTTGGCATAACATCATCTTTCACATTCTAAAAAAAAAATGGGCTCACTTTACTATTTCGTTTTTTTTTTTTTTTTTTTTTATTCATGAAGTGTGTGTTTTTTTTTTTTTTTTTTTTTTTTCCCAAAAAAATTGTGTTTGAAAGACCGCTGCGCAAATAACATGTGACATAAAATATTGCAATGATCACCATTTTGTTCTCTAGGGTCTGCTAAACATATGTATATAATGTCTAAGTAATTTTTTTAGCAAAAAAATACGGATTTTAACTTGTAAGCAACAAATGTCAGAAATAGGCTTAGGCATGAAAGGGTTAAATAACAAACCTGCATACCCTGCATGAGGCGCAAGCCTTTATGGTTCAAGAGTTGCCTAACAGTCCTGTAATGTCTTGTACTATGACGTTTCATTATTTCTTGCATACTGCCTTTGTTGGTCTATCTGTACCCGCATTTGTCATCATGACATGTTGGTGTACTCTGACGCATACTACTAAATGAAGAATTAAGAAGAAAAAATTGAATGTTTCTGATGGTCATAAGGACTCCTGTAAGTCCAGGTTTAGGCTTTGTTGAGACTTGGATGCATCATCCTACTGTGCTTGTAATCTCTTGTTTCCATATGTAAATCAGGAGCCTTTCCAGGCTGTTTCTTCTGATGACCTCCATGAGCATTTCAGGAAGCTTCCCCATACACAGGGCTAGCTCAGGTGCAAGTGCTCAATGCGGTACTTACTCCATCAGTGTGCAAAGTAATTGTGGATGTATTGATTCAAATAATCCAGTAGTTTCAGATATTGTGCCACATCAAAAACTCACAACTCATTATTGTCAACGGAAAAATACAAGGCTCTCAAAAGAAAAGCAAGACCCTTGAGAGCCATTAAATTCAGCTGTTCCTATTCCTTACATTGATATCTCATTGTTTTTCTTGGTACAGCATATAGGTTGGTTGCAGAAATCTAATTAAAGTGGTGTACTTTTCTCTATTGTGTCTTCCAGTGAGCTTATTAAAACAGCAGATGGAGGGCAGATTTCGCTGGACTGGTTTAGTAATGATGATAATACACTTTACCCTGACGCCAGCACAAGACCTACAATCCTTTTACTGCCTGGGCTCACGGGAACGAGCCGCGAATCCTATATTCTACATATGATTAAGCACAGTGAAGAGCTTGGATACAGGTAAGTTCAAAATTGAAGTACACAAGTGTTCGTTAAGAATGATCAGTTTCTATAAATCACACTCTTAATATTATCAGAACTGATATGTCTTAAATGTTTTTTTTATTTCCCCAGTTTGGTACAGATTTTAAAAAGGGTTGATTATTTTTCTGAAGACACCTAGGCTAATGCATTGTGAAATTCAACAACAGCAGAAGTTACATGTGGTCTCTTCTACTCAGGAGGGGGGATATAAAAGTGTGGTTGACTTTTTTATTGGGCCTTAGACTAAATAATACACAGATTGATTTTATAGAATTGAAGCAGGCACAGTCAGTTTCACTGCAAGTGATAATGCCACCCCACAATCAGCCCAAGCAATCTTATAAATTATTCCCACTAGGGGACAGACTATCCAGGTATTTTTTTTTTTTTTTTAAATATGGAACGCTTCACGAATTTGTGTGTCATCCTTGCGCATGGGCCATGCTAATCTTCTCTGTATCGTTCCAATTTTAGTATATGTGCTGCCAAAGCGAGCACATCCAGTTATTACTTATCGCAGATGGGGCTAGGCTGTGCCAGTGGCTACGGAGGAGACACAGAACTGCATAGAGACATGGAGAGCAGGATACTCATTGGCACAGGTGGACAGGCTCAGCATGCCTGCATGTACAGTGGAGGTGGAAGTCCTTAGCGGGGGCAAGGCACAGAGTCTAAGGAGCTACATTATCTTCATCAGAGCTCCTGAAGGTGAAGATGGGTTTTGCTGCAGGTGACACCCAGGTTGTGCCCCCCCCTGATTCACCGAAGCGGGCTACTGGGAACTGAGATCAGGTAAGCAGGTCTATTGCAGCACTAGGAACCTGGATTCACAGGCCAGTGGGTAACACAGCCCAATCAGACACAAAACACACAATAGCATTGGGAGTGGGTAGAAGTGCACAAAGTAAAATCACTGGTAAAGGTCACTGGTAAAAGTTGGAGCGCACTTGGGTATACTGCAGACCACTATAGGTAAGGATGCGTGGAATCGAAAAGGCAGGGAGCAAACATGGGGTGCATAGGTGCTGATAATCCGACTCCAATTTCAAAAAAAGTTGGGATGTTATATACAATCTACATAAAAACAGAATGCAATGATTTGCAGATCTCATAAACCCATATTTTATTCACAATAGAAAATTGGAAATGTTTAACCACTTCAGCCTCGGAAGATTTTACCCCCTTCCTGACCAGAGCACTTTTTACAATTTTGGCACTACAACGCTTTAACTGGTAATTGTGCGGTCATGCAATGCTGTGCAATGCATGCAATTTGTGTCCTTTTTTCCCCACAAATAGAGCTTTTTTTTGGTGGTACTCAATCACCTCTGCATTTTTTATTTTTTGTACTATAAACAAAAAAAACGTAAATTTTGAAAAAAAAAATATATATATATTTTTTTTTTTTGCTATAATAAATATCCCCAAAAATTTTTTTTTTTTTTAAAAAATATATATTCTATATATTTTTGGTAAAAAAAATAAATCGCAATAAAGGATCGTACACACGATCAGACTTTTTGACAACAAACATGCAAATTAGCTGTTTTGGACCAACATCCGACCGTGTGTACGCTCCATCGGACCAACTTTTTCAGTTTTCATCAGACTTTTGTTGGATGTGTGAACGGACCAACTTTCTGCCAACAAAAGTCCGATGGAGCAAAGTCCGACGTGTGTACACAAAACCATCAGACTTTTGTACAAAGTACAAACACTCATGCTCCGAACCAATAAGCCTATATTGATTGGTTTGCGCAAAGTTAGAATCTACAAACTATGGAAACGTTTTTTTTATGGCATGTTTAAATTTTTATTTTACTAGTAATGTCGGTGATCTGTGATTTTTAGCGGTACTGCGACATTGCAGCGGACCGATCGGACACTTTTGACACATTTTTGGGACCATTGACAGTTATACAGCGATCATTGCTATAAAAATGCACTGATTACTGTGATAAATGTCACTGGTAGGGAAGGGGTTAACACTAGGGGGATTAAGGGGTTAAATGTGTTCCCTAGTTAGTGTTTCTTACTGTATGGAGATGTGACTGACTGGGGCAGGAGACAGGTCGCTGTTCCTACTTACTAGGAACAAACGATCTGTCTCCTCTTCCCTGACCGAACAGGGATTTGTGTATTTTACACACACAAATTCCAGTTCTGGCTCTCATGCCAGCAATCACAGGTGGCCTGCGGGGATCGCGCCCGCCGCCCACGTGCATCGGTTCCCCCGCCGCAGTGTGCACGCGTGCCTCCAGCGGCTCTTAAAGGAGACAACGTACCCATACGTTGTTTTGTGCAGCCGTGCCATTTTCGATCAGACTTTCCGGACTTTCGGAAATGTTGGATGTCAGGCTGTTGGTGGAAAACCTGACCGTTAGTATGCTCCATCAGACAATTGTAGTTGGACTTTCCGACAACAAATTTTGGCTAGCATGTTTTCAAATTGTATTTTTTTTAAATGTAACTGCCTACTCCCATACTGTCATTTGAAGTAAAACACATAGCCAAGTATTCTACACAATTTTTTTATGGTGCATTAAAAAAAAAAAAAAAAAAAAAATTAGACATGCTATCTGCAAATAGAACTTAACCAAATGTGCATTCTATGCATCCAAAAATATAGAAAATATATCAAATCATTATTCAACCAAAAATATGATGTCAAAGCAATATCACCAAGGCCAATAATGAATAACACGTTATCTCCTCCAATTCCGCAACATGTCTGGATGACGAACAGCCATTCAGAAAAGCCTGAAAAGAGCTAAATGAAAAACTTGAAAAGAAAAGCGTCAATCAACACTCACCAAACTTCTGCTAACAGGAAATCAGCAGGAGGAGCCCAAAGGGTGGCGCTAAAGAGCTGAAAAAACACGTAATACGTCACTACGTTCGTAATTGTTGGCCAACATTTGTGTGACTGTGTGTATGCAAGACAAGTTTGAGCCAACACCCTTCAGACAAAATTCCACGGTTTTGTTGGCCAACAATCCGATCATGTGTACAGGGCTTTACACTTGCCTCTTTCCAGTCCAGAGATCTTACTTTTTTGGAGTTCTTTAAAGCTCCCTAATATGGAGGACAGAAGTTGGCAAATCAAGTATTACTCCCACATAGCAGATGGTGGAGTGATATCCAACCTCTTCATTTGTTGGCACCTTTCAGGGACAAGCATGGCCTCATGATTCAGTGAATGTCTTTTCTGCCAACTTGTAAGATTGTTTCCTACAATCTAGTAATTTTTTCAGACATAATCGCCTTTAGTCAATTATTACTAAATCATTTGCTAGCTCCTGAAAATGTATGTGATTAGCAGCACCTTACCAAACTTCTGGCTCACACATTATAAAAAGCCTTTGGTATGATAACCGTGCATTGGGGAAGTCTGCAACTTTTTTAGTGTCCTGGGGAACAAAAGAAAATACATATTGTGCCAGCATCTATTTGAGCTATCACAACAATTACGCTTTGTTTGATAGACATTTATCTGACATGTACATCCACATGTCAAGCATACACTTTTTCCAGCATATTGATCTCCTGATGCTCAAAGAAAATCTATTATGGTTTTGTATACCTATTCTTAATAACTTAAACTAATTTTAGTTTGGTAAATATGTAGTGTTGCATATGAACATTTAGCATTCATCTTTACAGCCAGCAGATAGATCTCTAGACTAATTTTAGAATCATTTATGTGTTAAGCTATGTTTCATCATCACCTTTGCTGAAAAAAAGAGTCCAATAGCGCAATTAAAAATGTATGCACATTGTTAAATGGCTCCTTGCAGTGACCCTTACTTTATTGGATGGCTCAGTCCAAGGTGAACTAATAGGGCAGGCTGAAATTCCTGAGATGTCTTTAGATACCCCATAGTGCTCTGAGAATCATTTACCATGTATTAAATGTTTACATGCAAAAAAAAAAAGATCGTAAACGTGTATTGACAAAAAAGATATAACCATATGAAAATCCTTAAACTTAGAAAAAAAATATTACTATAAAATTGCCCCTAAATGATTATTGGTTTTCTTTATGGTTGTACAGTTATGCCTATTATACTACTTTAAAATCTACGTGAAAGTATGTATGTATGTATGGGTAACTTCATACCTTATGTTCCATCTGCTTAGCAGCAAGTTGTTCATTGTTACATAATCACCCGGAAAAAAAGACCCTTCCATCAAGCTTAACCAAAAGACAGAAATAAATAAATTAAACACCTGCATCCTTAAAGGGGTTGTAAACCCTCGTGTTTTTTCACCTTAACGCATCCTATGAATTAAGGTGAAAAAACTTCTGTCACTGAGCAGCTCCCCAGCCCCCCAGTTTTACTCACCTGAGCCCGTTTGTTCCCCCTGCCGGAGACGCGCTCTACCTCTCTGGCTGGGGGTTCTCGACACTTGATTGGATAGATTGATAGCAGTGCAGCCATTGGCTCCCGCTGCTGTCAATCAAATCCAAGGACGCGGGCCAAGTCTGGCCTTCTGTGTCTATGGACGCAAATTCTGGACTTGGGGGCACGCCCGGTAACCCCCAGGGAGAGTGCTTCTCCTAGAGGGTTTACCGATGCGGGGAGGAGCCGCGAGCACTATTGGGGGACCCCAGAAGACGATGATCGGGGCCACTCTATGCAAAACGAAATGCACAGTGAAGGTAAGTATGATATGTTTATTTTAAAACAAAAAAAAGGGTTTACAACCCCTTTAAAACCCTAAATCCATAGCTGACCCAGAGGAAGGCAAAACGCCCTCATAAAGCATGGTCCAATTAGGGAAAAAAGGCAATCGGATACCTCCTGGATCAACAATCTACAGTGTTATTTCTTAGAAATATTAATGGCAAATTTATATTTTGTGCGTTTTAAAAACACATGTAGAGCTGGCTAGAACTAGCTCCTGTGAAAGTCTAGTCCATATGTATAGCTCTCTAGCCTGTTCTCTGGAGATGTTGAATTCTCTTCTTCCAATGACCTTTAGGCTGGGTTCACACCATCACCGCATGCGGCTCCCAGCAGGGGTCTGTTGCGTCCCTGTTCACCATTCAAGTCCAATTTCAGCATGAATTTTTGGCTGAATTCGGACCTGAAAGGGACCAAAAGACGCACAGGGCTCTTGTGCAAATTCGCAAAGGAGCCGCAGCAGAGATATGAGAACCGGCTCCATAGAGAGCCGGTCAAAATCTGCTGCTATTGCGAATTGGATGCGGTGGAACCCACATCCAATTCGCAATGGGGTAAACCCAGCCTTAACTAGACAATTTTACAAAAGGTTATTATATGGACCATTTGTGCATTTATACAAGGTGATTATATCCCCTTCTTAATTGCCTCTTCTAAAGTGTAAATAAATCTGCTGCAGTTCATATTTCTTCATTGCTGAAGTCACGTATGCCCCTTATTAGTTTAGTTGCCCTTCTCTGCACTCTCCAATTCCACAACATTTATTTTTAAACTGGTCTCCAAAACTTAACTGCATATTGATGTGGTCTACCTATCTAACTAATGTTTGTAAAGGGGACAAAATAAGTCTTTAACTCTTTTAATACATGAAAGTATATTGCTTGCTCTAGAAACTACAGCTTGGCATTGCATGTTGTTGTTGTGTCTGTGATTTACCAGAATACACAGGGCTTTATCCATGATTGACTTGCCCAGTATGTTATGCAAATTGATTTTAAATGAATAAAAACAGTAGCGCTAATAATCACAGTGTCTGTGAATAAACTAAATATTTAACCTGTGTAAACAATACTGAAAAATATGTATAAACAGTGCTAAAAAAACAACAACACAATTAATCACCTATATACATAAAGTGAAAAATTAAAGTGAAGTGTGATTATATATTTTTTGCAGGTGTCCAAAAAAGGGAAACAAATCCAAACAAAAGTCCATAAACTGTTACTTGTAGTGATAATGTTTCAAAAAGTGACAGAAAAGTGAATGAAAAATCCTGAAGCAAATAAAGTTTTGAAGTGTCTTTAAACAAAATTCTTGAAGTGACTTGAAAAAAATATCTTCCACCACACCACCTGTGTTCAGTGCTACCGCACCCTAAGGAATCGCACTCACCAGCAGTGTATGCCTTGCACTCTCATGCTCGGCCAACTCGCTTAATAGCTCCACATGGGTCACAGATGGATCCAGACAGAATGTTAGATAATTGCACTCCACATATAAGGAAAAAAGAGATGCTTCCAATAGTGAAGTAGAGTAAACCATTTATTTCAACAGCACACAAAATTCCTCAACCATTGTACTCACATCCTTCATATAAAAATAAGGCACTTCAGCATAACTTTTCAACAGGAAACAAGGACCCAGCAGTGGTGACCCGATATATTATGGTCTCGGCGGACCCGGCGTTAATACCAATATGTCTCACCCTCCACGCTGTCTCCTTTCTCTTTCTCTTTCACTTCACACGGCACAGCACACCCAGTAACTGGAACGTTGAATGTTAAATGCTCCTCACAGTTGCCATGTAACCATACCCAGACATGTTTCACCGAAGTGGCTTAATCATTGGGGTTTACTCTGGTTTACTCTGCGCCAGTTTTTAATAATCTAAAGCATTCAAAAACACTGATCTTGGTGTTGTGTTTTTTTTTTTTTTTTTTTTTTAATGCTTTTAAGTGCAGAGGGATCAGAGGGTCTTATAGACCCCAGATATCTCCATAAAGAGTACCTGTCTTATGCCTATTGCTGTCACAAGGATGTTTACAATACCTTCTTTCTGACAGCAATAAAGGTGATCACAAAAAAAAATTAAAGCAACATTGTAAACATAAACAAAAAAGAATAATATAAAAACAAAACAATTTTTAAAGTGCCCCATCCTCTCGTTCCCGCGTGAACAAACTTGTCTGTTCCACACCCATGCAAACAGCGATTGTCCCATACATGTGAGCTATAACCATGAACGTCAGATCATGGGCAGTAATTCTATATATAGCACTTTGACGAATCATGTCTGGGTCAGCTTTCCCATCAGACCCTGAGACAAGAACGGTATACTGCGGCTGGGGTGGAACAAATTTAGTCTTGCCTAGGGCAGCACAAAACCAAAATACACCACTGGCAGTAGGGGAGGAGGTAAAACTGCAGCTCAGCCGCCTGCTTTGATCACTAGACCAGGTGTCCTTATTGGAAGATTTATCCCCTGTGCCAATGTTGGTGGCAACTGTAAAATTTGGTTTTCCGTTTATTTCTCTGCCAGGGTCAATGATCACCAGTACTAAAAAGAGTGTAAATTGTATCGGAGGGGACACAGCCAGCAATTAAGACCTGAATGGGGTTTTAATATCTGTCTACTTTATCCAAAATAAGAAAAAAAAAATTGCGTTTTTATATTCACTTTATTTTAACACTTAAATTTATGAGTTTGAGGTGGGACAAACATGAAATATCAAAAATGACTGCTCTGAACAAGACTTTTCCTTGCTCAGGTTGTAATAAATCGTTCCTAGATTATCTGAACTTTCTTAGCTACTCCTAACTGGTTCATTGTCTAAAATATATATTTTTTTGTTTTAGGTGTGTCGTTTTCAATAATCGAGGTGTTGCTGGTGAAGATCTTTTGGTAAGTTGTCAAAGAACCTATGAAAACCCATCTGGTTAATTTGATCACTTTTCTGAGTAATTGAAGGGGTATCAAGTCTGTTTAATCCAAGCAGAATAGTTCTGCCCTATTGTCTACAGATCTGCTCAACTACTACAAACTACTACAGCAATGACCCTTTATGGTGTAAAGGGCTATGGCTTATGTATGAAGGCATCACAGTCAAGCAAGCAAGTCAAATTTATTATGCTTTTATGGGCTTCTGAGTTTCTTTGGTTTGCCTTTGCTGCTTCTAGTTGCTTTTGCATTCACAATAAATTTTATCGAAAAAAAGCAGCTCAAACAGTCAAAAACCCATGTACATAACATTTCAGATGACCTAAGGCCCATTTCTCACGATCGTTCCGACGGGGTCTGCCTGCCCATTTACCAGGCGGACACGATTGAAACCTCCATTCTCCTCTGTAGAGCGGCAGGTGTAAACGGACATCTAATCCAAAAAGGCTAAAAACAAATGGATGGGGATCCGATCCCCTTCCGTTCAGTGGATTGGATCAGATGGCAGTCGGGTGTAAATGGACAGGTGGTCTGTTTACATCCTACTTCCCCTAAAGGAGAACACGCTGTGTCTGTGTCCACTCTGTATAAGCGGAATGGACACAGACCAGTCATCCGCCTGCTCAGCGGAGATCATCAGACAGACACCCTGCTGAGAAAGTGGATTGCAGACGGAGTCCACCTTGTGTGAAAGGACCCTTCCCTATCCTGGTAGGCCTGGGGCTATGGCCCCATTTTTATTTTGGTTAAAGCAGTCCTAAATCCCAGTACCAGGGAGAACAGTGATCAAGCGCGTTTTCTTAGCCCGCCCTACCATTTTGCTCCCATAGAATTTGTTGTTGTTTGAGGCTGTATGTTGCCCTATAGGTTCTGGATTGCACCCCAACCAGCCAAATCATCAAATGTTTTTGGGCACATTTAGGCTGCATTCACACCTTTGCAGTTCCCAGAAACGTGCGAAAAAGAATGCAAAAACACACATCGTGCTTGCAGTGCTATTATTTCTTAGCACTCCAAACATGGTTAGCATTGTGTGCCAAAATGCACAAGGCTCAGGTGCAGGAGCTACTTTGGCACATTTATTGCACATATGAACAGACTGCCCTATGCTGTCGTGTAAGAAACGTGCAGAAAAAGTGTCAAAACCATCTATCGCGCAGGTGTGACCCAGTCTTATGCCGCATACACACGAGCGGAATTCCCGTCCAAAAAATCTTGGATGGTTTTTCCGACGGAATTCGATCAAGAATGCGGTGACGTACAACACGTCGAGAAAATGAAGGTCAATGCTTCGGAGAATGCGTCGAATTGTTTCCAAACATGCGTGATTTTTTTTTTGCACGTCCGAATTGCATACAGACGATAGCATTTTCGGATAGGAACTTTTCCTGACCGAAAAATAGAGAACCTGCTCTCAATCTTTTTCTGGCTGGAATTCCGCTTGAAAAAGACCGATGGAGTATACACACGGTCGCATTTTCCGACAAAAAGCTCTCATCTGAGTTTTGCTGGTGGCATTTCTGATCATGTGTACGCGACATAAGGCTCAGAAATATGCATTTGGTCACCCATGTACCTGGGGCTTTTATCCACTGCAGTGTTAATGTCTTTATCTGAACGGAAATGTGATTACGCTATTCATTACACAGGATTTTCTTGTTTATATATTATTATTTATATTAATATTAATTTTGCTTTGACGGAAACAAGAAAGCAAACCTAAAATATTTATTCCGTTATTCTGCAGGTCTAATGTTATGTGGTCTCTCAGGTTTTACATTGGTATATATAATAGATTGGACCTTGGAGACCTGTGCTTAGATTTCTTGGTAGTCCAGATACGTTCATTGGTTGAGTAATGTGTAGACCCTTTATTGTCTGCGCACTGTAGCCCATTCAGAGAATTTATTAGTATTCAGACAGGACCAAGTCTGGAATCTTTTTCATTGAGCAGGATTTTGAAAAAAAGCTGGCAACAAATACTTTGTAGTAGTGATCCCCTCCCACAGCTTGAAAATATGTGAAATTTCCAGGGGCAGCAGTGTTGTAAATGATCTACTGTAGGTATTCTATAAAAGTGAAGAAAAAGTAAGATTGTTTAATGCACTAGAGTTCGAGAAGTATTTGTTTTACATACAGTATATAACAAATTGGTTTCAATGTACTGCATTTCCAAGTATTGCTCCCGTCTAAAACCTATGTTGTATATAGTTATAAAGACATTGTCATTTACCTGGCTTGAATACATCCTAAAAAAAAAACACACAAACCTTAAACCCTGTTGTAGCAGCCATTGTGTAAATCATGGTAGATAGTGTCATTGGTCAGAGCCTACATGCATGTATCTCAAAGGGTGGTTTGCTGTTTTTGGTCAGAGTGAAGGTAATTTGACAGTCAAGTTCTTCATATGTGTTACTTATAGCCAACTATAAGGCCCCTTTCACACTGGGGCGGTTTGCAGACGCTATTGCGCTAAAAATAGCGCCTGCAAACCGACCCGAAACAGCTGAAGCGGTGGGCTTTCACACTGAAGCGGTGCGCTTGTAGGACGCTGGAAAGTGTCCTGCAAGCCGCATCTTTGGCTCGCTATAGGAGCGGTATATTTACCGCTCCTATAGCGCCCGTTCCCATTGGAAACAATGGGGCAGCGCTCCGAACCCGCCCGCAAAACGCCGCTGCAGCGGCGGTTTGCGGGCGGTATTGACCCTTTTTCGGCCGCTCGCGGGGGGTAAAACCACCCCGCTAGCGGCCGAAATGCGCTGCTAAAACGCTGGTAAAGCGGCGCTAAATATAGCGCCGCTTTACCGCCAGCGCCCCCACCGCGCCAGTGTGAAAGTAGCCTTACATTGTTGGAAATGCTTGCATGGTTCCAAATTACTTTTTTTTTTTTTTTCTTTGCTGCTATGATCTGATCTGTTAGAGGGTGGCAGGGTGGATAAAAATCGATGATTGATTTAAAAAATAAATTAAAAAAACAGATTTTTTTTATTTAAATCGTTGTTTTTTTTTTTTTTTATCAAATATATTTTAATAAAATGCTTTTGGAATAAAAATCTATCTAAAGATAGTTTTCTATTTAAGATACATTAATAATTTAGTTTATTCAGCATGAAATGGAGCTTAGTTTGTAGCATGATGCTGTAAATTCTGCAATATTTACATTTTTGGTAAACTGGTAAAAATGAATACAAGCTAAAATAACATGCACTGCATTGATGCATTCACACAATTTCACAGTAACCATGAGATAAAACAAAGTTCAGGAATATTCCTTTATCCTATTTTGCAAATCTATGTACACTACAAACTGTATGATTGTATCGGTTCTGATATCGCTGTTTTATTAACCTAACATCTTATTATTCTAAATAGGAAACCTTAATTTTGTTTGCAAATATTAAAGATTCTAAATACCAGCAAGACTAAGTCCTTACATTTAAAGAGCACCTGTCATTTCAGACCCATCATGGCAGCGCCTGTTAGCAGGCATCCACTCACCTGCTGCCGCCACGTCCCTCACCTTGTTGTGTCACTGCCGCATCACCAATTAAAAAGAATGGGACTGTTGGTGAGTCAATAGCAGGTCAGAGGAGGAGGAGGAGCTGCTAAGGGACAGAGATGACAGTTGCTCTTTCAAAATTATGATTTAAATCGACTACATTCGTTCTTCATAGTTCCACTGTAAGTAAGAGCGTAGCCACCTTCTTTCTCACTCCCAAGATGGACTAAACTATGTACTAAGGGACGCGTAGAGCAGTACACGACTACAACTAACGTGCACTGCTCCTTTCAAGCATATGGTAGTGAGGGTTAAAAAGAGAAATTCAGTAGCTCCCAGAGGATGTTAGAAGGAAACCTAAAAACATAGTAAAAAACTATTTCATGAAAATAGATTACAGGTCTATTAAGTAGTGGATGTGTATGGATTAGTTTTGAAAAATAAGGATATCATTTGGTGTCACTTTATACAACCGGGGAGAGCCAACCTGGCTGATTTAGCACTACCCTGAGAATTAATGTACAGTAAGACTTTGTGTACTGGGCCTGTAAAGCACTCATAGACATCCCAAACTTCCCCTGAGGTAATCATCTAATGTGCACCTCTTCGTAACGTTAAAGTGATTCTAAAGGAAAGATTTTTTTTTTTTTTAAATAACAAACATGTTATACTTACCTGCTCTGTTCAATGTTTTTGCACAGAGCAGCCGCAATGCTCTTCTTTTTGGGTCCCCTGCCAGCGGTCCTGGCTCCTGCCCTCTGCCAAGTGCCCATAATAGCAAGCCTCTTGCTATGGGGGCCCTTGAGTAAGCCTGCTCCTGAGTCGCGATTTGTCTGTCCATTCACACATACAGCGTGCCTCAGCTTTGCCCCCGCTCTCTCCTCATTGGCTCACTGGTTGTGATTGACAGCATCAGGAGCCAATGGCACCCGTTGCTGTGTGAGCCAATGAGGAGAGAGATACCCAGGAGAGATGCTGCTCTCATGCACATCGCTGGATCTGGACCAGGCTCCAGTAAGTATAAGGGGGATCTGCATCCAGACGTTTATTTATTTTTTTATAGTAGAGGTGCACCGAATTAAAATGTTGGTGTCAAAACTGCAGGTTTCCGAAAAACCTGAAAATGACAGTTTTTAAAATTTCTACTGTGCACCTCTACTAGTGTTATGGGGACTGAGGACATTAATGTGGGGGGAGCTGAGGACTGGAAGGTGGGGGGAGCTGAGGACTGGAATGAGGGGGGCTGAGGACTGTGATGTTATGGAGACTGCGGACTGGAATGTGGGGGAGCTGAGAACAGTAATGTGGGGGGACGGGACGGGACTGAGGACAGTATGCGGGGGATGATGTAAATAGGGGCAGAGTTTAGTACTGTTAATGGGGGCTGATGTCAACTACTGTGAAAGGGATTGAGGGGGGCATGTAAAGGGGATCTGAGGACACTCCTCAAGAGATCTTGATGTAATGGGGGGAGAGGACTGTGATGTGCAGTGGGGACTGAGGACACTGATGTAAGAATGGGTTAAGATCTGATTCTTTTATTTTTTTTCAAAATCACGCCGCACCAAGCCGCATGGTGCTGCAGCAACATACAATTTGGCGCATGCGAAAATGTGCAACAGGTACCCGACATGATATTCAGACCTCTGCTAGAAGAACATTTTTCTTACCGGACCTCTGTGAATTCAATATCCCTGTCATAAAGAAAACTACTGAGGTTATTTACACGTACTTTATTTTATTTGTGAACATTTCACACCCACTTTTTTTTTTTTTTTTTTTACCTTAATGCAGAGAATGCATTAAGATTAAAAAAAAAAAAGCTTTAGAATCACTTTTAAGTGTTTTTAACCACTTAAGGACTGAGCCTCTTTCTGAGATTTGGTGTTTACAAGTTTAAAATAAAATATTTTTTAGCTGGAAAATTACTTGGAACCCCCAACCATTATATATATATTTATTTTCTAACACCCTAGAGAATAAAATGGCGGTCGTTACAATACTTTATCACACCGTATTTGCGCAGCGGTCTTACAAAATACACTTTTTTGAATAAAAAAAAATAAGACAACAGTAAAGTTAGCCTAATTTTCTTTTTTGATACCCAACATGTCACGCTTCAAAATTGCGCCCGCTCGTGGAATGGCGACAAACTTTTACCCTCAAAATCTCCATAGGTGGCGATACCTTACATGTGTGGTTTGAACACCGTTTTCATATCACGTATGCGTTCGCTTCTGCACGCGAGCTCGGCGGGACAGCGCACGTTTATAAAAAAAAAAATTCTTATTTATTTTACTTTTTTTTTTTTGATTTTTACACCGTTCTTTTAAAAAAAAAAATGTGTCACTTTTATTCCTATTACAAGGAATGTAAACATCCCTTGTAATAGAAAAAAAGCATGACAGGACCTCTTAAATATGAGATCTGGAGTCAAAAAGACCTCAGATCTCATATTTACACTAAAATGCAATACAAAAAATTAAATGTAATTTGAAAAAAAAGTCTCTTTAAGAGCTATGGGCGGAAGTGACGTTTTGATGTCACTTCCGCCCTGCAGTGGTATGGAGACGGGTGGGGGCCATCTTCCCCTCACTCATCTCCATACCAGACGTGACAGGACCCAATCGCCTCCACCTCTCCCACCCCTGATAAAAGTGATCTTGCGTGGAATCCGCCGCAGAGACCACTTTCATCTGAAAGCGGACCACCCGCTGAAGAAGAGAATACCAGGGTTAGGGCAGCTAGCCTCTGCCATAACAATGATATTCCTCTTCAAAGTACCAACGTATAACGACGGCGGCCAAAAGCAAACATTGATTATATTGCAACTTATCAATTCTTAGATGTGATGGCTGCATTCGTTTTCTTTTTTAGGCTTTGTTCCTTCTATTTTCATCTGGTGGTCCAGCCAGTAAGTCTGTTTTTCTTCAAAAGAATAAGCTCTGCAGTGGAATGTATCAGTTTACATGGATGAGACATGAGAATTTAACACTGGCAGGGGTGTATAAATTGAACAACTTTTATTGATTCATGTAAACCCATAATTCAAAATTGAAAAAAGTAACTGATTATAAAGTGTGAGTTGGAGTACAGCTTCAATTTTTTTAGTGTATTTAAATCTGCTAAAAAAAATTACCCCCCCCCCCCATGCTGCTATTTGCTGTGCCTCCTGTGCTCATTCACCCGGAGTTTTGTCTCGCTAACGCAGGAGGTGTGTTACTGGCCAGATCACAAGGTGAAAACAGAGGGGGGGAAAAAGCCAAAGAAAAGAAAACTGATGCAGCCACCACATCTAATGATTGGTAAGCTGCAAAACACAACATTTTTGGTTTAATACCACTTTAACTAGTTGTAACATACCAAAAAAAAATCAGTACCACCTTCCATTACTGTTGGAGAAAATCTTAAAACTGTCCAGTGTGTTTCAGATCTCTTCAGAGCATTTAGTGGGAACAATTTGTTCTCTGTTGCTTTAGCGATAACAACAATGCGCTTTTGTAACCAGTGGTACAAAATCATTATTAACAGAGCTCCAGGCCGTTAATTAAATAAATCCACAGTATGTGCAGATACGGTATAATCAGCTTTAAATATCTTGGTATGTTAAGCGTGGGCCCTCTGTTTAGTGATCTGAGGTGTTAATTCCTTATTAAATTTAGACTTCCTTCTTCCTCGCCAAATGACTTGCACAGTAACAGTCAGTAAAGTGCAGTTAATTGCTGTATGGTGTTAAAATATACAAAAATATGGATTAAGGTCTTTGAAATGTTCACCTTTTCTATAGACTTTCCAGCCTTATTTAATAAAGTGATGTTTATTCTTCAGTGAAAACCATGGAAAATATATTCTGGTAACTGTACTAAATAATGGCATGTATTGTTTGTATTCAATAAACAAATTGTGCGACACTTAGATCACAATATATTAAAATATGTGTATAAATAAAGTCAACCCTGTCTATATTTCCCACAATAAGTGTATAACTTTAAATAGTGTGTGTGTGTGTGTGTGTGTGTGTGTGTGTGTATGTATATAGATATATCTATCTCTATCTATCTATCTATCTATCTATCTATCTAATGTGTGTATGACACACACACACACACACACACACACACACACACACACACACACACACACACACACACACACACACACACACACACGTTGGCTCTCTCTGTCTGCTGGAGCGGTTTGGAGGGCACTCTTTGGAGGAAGGAAGCACCCAAGCAGGTCCGTCACATGTGTGTTACCAAATAACCAATAAACTTACAAATAAACAACCAAACATCAAACCATATCAATTAGTGAAAAATGCCCATCTCTGATAATCCATCAATCTGATTGCAATGCTTCCAATACATGCAAGGAAATATGTGTTCTCCCAAAGAGAAGGACCTCCACTAAATCCCAAAAGGTGTCCTCTCATCTTAATAGCTGACCCTCGGAATAATGAATAGACTAGGGCAGGGATGGTGAACCTTGGCACCCCAGATGTTTTGGAACTACATTTCCCATGATGCTCAACTACACGAGAGAGTGCATGAGCATCATGGGAAATGTAGTTTCGAAACATCTGGGGTGCCAAGGTTCGCCATCACTGGACTAGGGTCTTCAGTTACCAAGGGGCAACATCCTACTTTGAAGGGCATTGAAAACAACAAAAAATAGACCAGGTGGACATTTAAGGTACTCCCAAAAAAATATGTAACTAAAACAGTCTTTTTTTTTTTTTTTTTTTTAAATGTACATATGATTAAGGGCCCTTTCACGTGTACGGGCTCCGCTTTGCTCAGTGGGGAAGTCGATCCGTCGATCCCCCGCTGAGCAGGCAGATGACAGGTCTGTCTCTGCACTCTGTGCAAGGACAGACCCGTCAGAGCGCCGCTCTCCCCTATGGGGGGTCGGATGAAGACAGCCGTAGAGTCCGTTTTCATCTGATCCGATCCGCAGACGGATGGAAAAATAGGGTTTTCCTCCATCACACTTTTTCGGATCAGAGCGGGTCAGATGTCAGCGGACATGTCACCTCTGAAACCACGGCTTGGTGTGAAAGGGATCCAAGAGAACAAGTTTCAAGTCAACTGGTCTGCGACCCAGGCGAGTTTCAGTTAGAACATGTCAGAACACGTTCAGTTGTGAATGGCTGTGTGACCATAGTGCTATGCCACTGGCATTCTGGGATTTAAATTGTCACACCTCGTATGTGTTGCATGGATTGGTCCTGATATGTTATGCTAAGGTTTGTTTATGTATGTGACGGATCCTGTACTCAAGGTGTCCGCCATAAATGCTTCCTAAGTCCTGGAACATGAGTCCAATGGATCTGGCTATAGAAACCCCAAGAACTAGACAACACCAGTCTTGGAGTACATCAGGAATAGCTTTCATTTGAGATGTCACACACATATATACAGCCGGATGACTAAAAACCTAACTCAATTAGCATGAGCTAATTAACTAAATCAACACTGGACTCCTTCATTCAATTGCAGGGTTAATTAGCACATACAACAATAAGTGAAATACTCCCCAGAATCTGTGTCAAGCCAGACTACTCATTTGCATTATACAAGACAACAGACAGGTGGCTGGAGTTGATATTAGCATCTGACATGTCCAGAGTCTATGTATCTTCGGGGGCCAGCTCAGGGGTAACACCAGCTCAGGGGTCCCCAGGCATGCAGCTCAAAGAGCACCATTCCCCCAAATGCCAGGGCCCATAATCGCAAGGCAATAGGCTCGCATTCAGTCCCCTCCAACAGCCTCTGTCCCGGCTAGGTCTGTCACAAAGTATAAATACCCAGTTGATATGCTATACATATTGTCCTCTAGTATTTGTTATATTGGATATATATATATAAGTATATGGTATTGTATCCTAGGAGTGTGAAAAAACCCTCTGGATGAGTTCTAGTCATTTGATGTCTTATGTGAATCTGCTTTAATGTTATAATTTTTACACTTTAGTCGTGTACAATAATACAATTTTTTTTTTTTTTTTTTTTTTTTAAAGTCTGCTGGGTCTATTTTTTGCTGTTTTCAATATCCTTAGTAGTTAACTCTGATTACAAAGATCAAATACTCTTAAGAACACTCTTGGGACCCAGATGGCAACAAAATTTCTCCAAGCAGCAGAGGTCATCAGCCCAATTAAACTACTATCCACTGCTGAGTCTCCAAGAAAGCTCTGCGGCCCAAGCATGATTAGAGAAGTATAGCCAAAGCTTGTTTGGCTGTACTTCTCCTGTGGATCACAGGAGTGCAGTCCATTCTGCACTCTTGTGATCCATTTCAGCAAACGGCGAGCTGAAGCCCGCTGTCAGCTGACATCACAGAGCCAGTCCAGGCTGGGATCCACCCAGGAGCCTGGACCAGCACCTGGCTCAGCCTTTCAGTGAGCCGCTGAGAGCCTGGGCCAGCCACTCCCACCCCCTCCACAACCTAGTGCTCCAGTAAAAGCGTGGGGTGGGGGGTTGAGCAGACAGCTATGACTGACAGTCACCAGCACTCAACTCATGGAGCACAGAGAACGGAGTGATCAGCGGAGCGGGCAGGGGACAGATGCAGCATCGATCTAGGTAAGTATGATGAAAGAAAAAAAACTCTAACTTCTCCACCATAGTGTACTCCGTTTGCTATTTATTAAATGAAAATTAAAAATGCACCCACATTGCCGTGTTGCAGACAGAATCACTTTGTACAGAAAGTCAGCAGTGCTGCAATGAAGATAAGCTGCTCATTGCCAAGAGCACTCAGTAAACAGCCAGCTCTCCCAGGCTCTGCCCAACATGTTTCGTCAATCGCGATGTCATCAGGTGCACGAAAAGAAGCTGTCACGGGAGAAGCATTGACTGCTGGAGACTCAGCAGTGTATGGTAGTTTATGCAAGTGGAGGAAGAGGGTGCCATCCTTCTGAAGTTCAGGTGGAGAGATAAAAACAGAGTGAAATTAGGATGATAAAAAGATGGATAAAATTAACTTTTGGGAGTAAGGAGGGTGTAGACCAGTGTTTCTCAACTCCAGTCCTCAAGGCACCCCAACAGGTCATGTTTTCAGTCTTTCCTTTATTTTGCACAGATGATTTGATCAGTTTCACTGCTTTAGTAATTACCACAGCCATTTCATCTGAGGGAAATCCTGAAAACATGACCTGTTGGGGCGCCTTGAAGACTGGAGTTGAGAAACACTGGTGAAGACTGTCTGGAGGGTAGTACATCTTGCTCAGGCTCTGAGGAGGGTGGCTAGTATGGGTGGAATGCAGATGTCTGTTGTGCGGTGATGTGAAGCCTACAGGTGGGAGGACCGGTGGTTCAGGTCGATGTCAGAGGCTTGCAGGTAGTCCAGCTGTGCGGGTGTGTGTCAGCAGCTATGGATAGTGTCAGGCTGCTTGGGACATTGGAAGCAGATGGGGATCGAGACTTGAGTGGTGAGGGGCGGTAGAGGCAGATGGGGGGGTAACTGTGGATCTGGATGGAAGTATCAGACTGGACTGGGAGTGAAGACGACTGTGGCTGGAGCTGTCAGGCTACTCAGATGGTGGAGGCTGGGGGTGACCACTGAGGATTCGCAGGTTGTGGGGCTGCCTCGGGAGGTGTGATGGCGGTGTATACTGGTGAGGTGGAAACCAAGCTGAGCTGTAGTCTGACCAACAAGCAGGGACGCTGACTGCCCTGCAGTGCATCGGCGTCCCTGATCTGTCAGTCCGCTTGGAAAGGGTTGGTAGGTACAGAAGACCACAAGGATGGCGTGGTGACGTGAAGGGGGTGTGGTTACGTGTTTTAGGGATCCGCCCCTTTATCAAACCAATTATCTATTGTATGGTAGTTTAGCTGGGCTGAGAATCTGCGGCTTTGAATAACTTTGTTACCATCTGGGTCCGATGAGGGTCAACAATTAAGGTTAGCGGACACCCTTTGGGATTCGGTGGAGGGCCTTATCTTTGGGAGAACACACTTTTCCTTGCAAGTTTTGGAAACATTGCAATCGGATTGATGGATTTTCAGAGATGGACATTTTTCACTAGTCAATGTTTGATGTTTTGCTGTTTATTTTGATTAACATACACATATTAATTCATGGCTATATATATATATATACATATATATAATTATATATATATATATATATATATATATATATATATATATATATATATATATATATATATATATATACACACACACACACACGCTATTTAAATTCATAAGCATATTGTCGGAAATAGACAGTCGATTTATGTATACATATATTTTTATATAATGTGATATAAGCACAACACATTTTATTTATTGTTTCTTTGAAGAGTTTATCACTTTGGTGCTTGCACGTGCAAGTTAGGGAGACGGGTGCACAAACTTTATTGAGTACTGATAATGTTAGTATTCAGTATATTATTTTTTGTTTTTGACATTTATTTAAATGATATGCAAAATTATATCCGTAACAAGCTATCCAGTGAAAGTGGCAAACGTTGAAATAAACTACAACACTAGGGGTGCAGACAAGTATTTAAAGGGGGGGAAAAAAAGATTTGTGCCATGTAAATAAATTGTGACTATTGTAAAGCATCTGTGCCAGAGTTAGGCCACATGCACATGGGCAGAAAACTTTTGGGAAACATTTTTTTTGCATGCCTCTGGATTCAATGTGTCCAATCATGCCGTGATTTTACTGCAATTTTGCACGTTTTGCATCCAGAGGTCAAAACGTTCCTATCCTGAATGCGATTTTTCCACATTCAGGAGAGGGAAGTTGAGGGAGGTTGAACCTCCCCTAACCGCAGCAGCTCCTAAACGATCCTAAAAGCCTATGTGTACATGAACACACAGACTTTTATGGAGTTGTGCTTTGGCAAAAAAAAAAAAGCTCCTAAACTTAAGTTTAGGAGCTGCTAGTGTACATGGAGCCTAAGTTTGTCTCATCCTCTGAAAATTGTGCTGAACAGCTTGGCCTCCATTTAAATAATAGGAAATATGTTGCAAAAGAAATGTGGGGGAAAAAAATGAAATTAGAATACTGAAGGTTGTCATTACTTGTATTAACTGCATACAATTAACAGACCTCAGCTGATTACGTTCTTATTGCTTGTTATGAGTTACTTCACTTAGGAAATTGGAACTTAAAGTGGTAATAAACCAAAAATATAATATCCTGCTGCTTACGTATAATTTAGATGAGGTGGCTGCATTCGTTTTTTTCCTTTTTTAGGCTTTTTACCTCTTTCCGTCTGGTGATCTGGCTGGTAGCACACCTCCTGTATTAGAACGCCGACACTCTGTATGAAGGAGCAACAGACAACTTTGGACAGCAATGTTGTCATGTTTGGGTAAAGGGAGTATTCGTCTGAAGCCTCTCTGTCCGAAGCCAGCGCCATGTTGATTACTGTCTTCCGTGTCCACAGCGATTTGGGCTTCCGACCTTTCTGTTTCTCCCTGTTGGAAATCTCGCACATGCTCAGTGTCTGTATTCAATGCAGTCAATCTCTCCTCCTCTCATGGGATTATGGAGCGATGCAGCAGAGAGGACATGATCAAGGCACGGCATGTTATAACAGGGACTAATGGCATGAGAAGTGTGCCGTAAACAGAGGTCGTTATGCGCATGCGCCGGTGACTTCATACAGTAAACAGGAAGGGTTTGCAAGAATACTAAGCAGCATAGAAGAGAACCAAAGACGGTGATTGGCTCTGTAATCCATAAATATTGAAGCATAATCTGTTTTTTTATTTTAATCTTTTAACTCATTTACTACCACAAACTTATGTTGTACATCAGTGGCAGTGAAAGGTTTTGCATGCACTTGAAAAAATATGACAAGAAGAATGTTGGAATTCAGGTGGAAGTGGAACATTTGTACAGCTGCCTGATGGTTTTAATGGACCCCCAGTACATAATCCCAACCCCCACCGCTTCCCCGACTGCCATGTTTCCCGGGCTCCACTATCTACATGTGGAACCAGGATCCGCATGGTGGCTGTCCCTGAGTAGAGGTGAGAGAGACCAGTGAATGTCCATTCACTGATCTATGCTAGTTTGTAAGAACTAAGGATTTAGGAATTAAGCAACAATGATTTCATTACTTCTGGTTTCCACTGTCACAGCAGCCAAGAAAAAAAGCTAATGAAGTTTTTGCGATATAAGCACAAAAAGACCTAAAGTTTTGAGAACAATCATCATTTTTTTTTTTTTTTTTTTTTTTTAGTTTCTATTATAAAAATTTGCATATAAGGACATTTTCTTCAGAAAAATGTAGGCCTAGATGTATACTGCTACATTTCTTTGGTAAAAGTAACCCAAATCAGTGTATATTATGTAGTCTGTGTGACCGTTGTAGAGTCTACAAACTATGGTATGTATCATTGAAAATTGATCAATCCTGATGTACTGACTGTCTCATTTCCTGAGGCCCTAACATGCCAGAAAAGTACAAATACCCTTCAAATTACGTTTTTGGAATGTAGACAGTCCAAGGTAGTAAGAGGCATAGTGAGTTGTTTTTTTTGTTCACAAAATTGTCATATTAACAAGTTATTTCTAACACACAACATAGGCACACTTGCAATTACACCCCAAAACCCATTCTGCTATTTTTGATTATGGGGATACCTCATGTGTAAAACTTTTTCACAGCCTGGCCACATAGAGGCCCAACATTAAAGTAGCACCTTCAGGCGTTCTAGGGGAATAAATTACACATCTAACCTCTCACATTTTTGAAGGCCCTGGAGCACCAGGAGCGTGGAAACACGCACATAATGATCCCATTTCGGAAAGCAAACACCCCACTATAGTTCCTGTGAGGCATAATGAATCTTTTGAACATGTAATTTACTTTTTTACGCAAAGTTTCAATTTATAAGATATTTCTAACACACAGCATGTACATACCAATTATTACACCCCAAAATACATTCTGGTACTCCTCCTGAGTATGGCAATATCACATGTGTGAGACTTTTCCACAGCCTGGCCACATAGAGAGGCCCAACATCCAAGTAAGACCTTTAGGCGTTCTAGGGGCAAAAATTACACATTGAATTTCCTGACAACCTAAATGTTTTTGAAGCACCAAAAAGGTGGAAACGCCCACAAAATGACCCCATTTTGGAAAGCAAATGCCCCAATGTAATTTCTATGAGGCATAATGAGTCTTTTAAACATGTCATGCCAGGGTATCGGCAAAGAGGTACTCACCGAGGCCAAGATGCCGAGAGCGGTGGCTGTTGCGACTCGGCGCACACCACCCCTGGAGGTGATACAGGGAGTGGGTTGCACCAAGAGGCACAAGCCTCCAGCGGGACACCTGACTTGTGTGAAGGTCTGGAAGATGGCTCGTACAGGATGGACGGGACCGGAAGGTAAGTAGCAAGCAGGTCTGTAAAACAGGTGAGGAAAGTCCAGAAACAGGCCGAGGGTCAAACGCAGGTAATCAGTCCGGGAGCCAGCAAGGCTAAGTGCTGAAGGTAGAAGATAATCCAGAGGCAGACTGAGGGTCAAACACAGGTAATCAGTCCGGGAGCCAGCAAGGCTAAGTGCTGAAGGCAAAAGGTAATCCAGAAGCAGGCTGAGGGTCAAACACAGGAGAGAGCAGGAAGTCCGTAAAACAAGCCAGGCGTCAGGTCAGGAGAGATTCAGCATAGTCTTCAAACAATCCGGGCCACAACAGGAAGTGGCAAACAGGAACAGGAAATGGTAAACAGGAACAGGAAGCAGAGGAACACAGGTGAGCTGAGACAAACCAGCAACTTGTCTGTCTGCCAAGGCTCCTTTTTATAGGCTGGTCAGGGGATTCACGTTATGCGTGCACTTGTGCATGCGCGCTGCTGAGTAGGGCCGCGAATGTGCGTGCGCCAGAGTGCCATTCCATGGCGAATTTGTGGTAAGATTGATCCAAGTTACTTCCCTGATACAGGGTCAGTACAGGCAGCAGGCTGACACCCAGGCAGCAGACAGGAACATGGTCCATAAATAGTCCAGGGTCAGTACAGGCAGCAAGCATAGATATGGTCAGCACAGCCAAAGTATTTGTCCAGGCAGCAGGCAGGAACATGGCCCATAAAAAGTCTTGGGTCAGTATAGGCAGTAGGTAGAGATGTGGTCAGCACAACCAAAGTATTGGTCCAGGCAGCAGGCACAAACGTCAGGTTTAGGGCCTCGGTAATTAAAGAATGGGAACAAAGGTAGAGGCTTCTTCCCACCCAAATCTCTTCAAAGCCTCCGGTCCCCAGACTCTGATCCGTGAAAAACAAATCCAAGAGAAAACCATCTCTACTCTGAACACATCTCTGAAGCCCCTCACATACACTTTATTACCAAAAGTATTGGGGCACCTGCTTTTACACACACATGAACTTTAATGGCATCCCAGAAATAGTCTGTAGGGTTCAATATTGAGTTGGCCCTCCCTTTGCAGCTAAAACAGCTTCAACTCTTCTGGGAAGAGATTTAGGAGTGTGTTTATGGGAATGTTTGATTATTCTTCCAGAAATGCATTTGTGAGGTCAGGCACTGATGTGGACGAGAAGAACTGTCTCGCAGTCTCTGCTCTAATTCATCCCAAAGGTCCTCTATCGGTTTGAGGTCAGGACTCTGTACAGGCCAGTCAAGTTCCTCCACCCTAAACTAGTTCATTCTTCTTTTTTTTTTTTTTTTTACGGACCTTGTTTGGATTAGCAGCAAGGATGGAAAGTGTTATCATAATAGGGGATTTTAATTAGCCAGACTGGACGGAGGGAACACGCATTCGTCTAAGGCTCGGCAGTTCCTAAATGCCTTGCAGGACAATTTCATGGGTAAGATGATAGATGCACCAACTAGAAATAAAGTGTTACAAGATCCACTGATTACCAACATTACAGACCTGATCACGGATGTGGAAATACGGGGAAATTTAGGAAACAGCGATCACAGGTCAATTGGCTTCAGTATAAATCACACAAATAGGAAACCTAAGGGGAATACAAAGACACTAAATTTCAAAAGAGCCAACTTCCCTAAACTACGAACCTTGCTAGAAGATATAAATTGGGATAAAATCTTAGGAACAAAGAACACGGAGGAGAGATGGGTTTACTTTAAGGGCATATTATATAAGGGCATTAGCCAGTGCATCCCATTGGGTAATACATTTAAAAGAGCAAACAAAAGTCCTGGGTGGCTTAACTCCAATGTAAAAAAATGCATACAAAAGCAAAAGAGAAGACCTTTAAAAACAAGGTTGAGGGATCATCATCAGCATTCAGACTTTATAACAAATGCAACAAGAAAAGTAAGGGTGCAATTAGGGTGGCTAAGATAGAACACGAAAAAGATACAGCAGGGGAGAGCAAAAAAAATCCCAAGAAAGTAAACAGTAAAAAAGGACAGACCATATTGTTCCCATAAACAATGAGGAAGACATCTGGTTACAAAGGATGGGGAGATGGCGAAGGTATTGAATTGATTACTCTCCTCAGTCTTCATGAGGGAATCTGGGGGCTTCAGTAACCAAAACTGCAGTGTTTATTCTCGTGGCACATCACAGGAAGCTCCCTCATGGCTAACAGAGGACAGAATTAGAATTAGACTTGGGAAACTTAATATTTAATAAATCACCGGGACCGAATGGCTTGCAACCAAGGGTACTTAGGGAACTCAGTCAAATAATGGCCAGACCATTCCTAATTTTTACTGACTGCCATGGTACCAGCGGATTGGAGAAAAGCCAATGTAGCACCAATATTTAAAAAGGGCCCAAAATACATCCCTGGGACCAGTTAGCCTAACATCAATAGTATACAAGCTCTTGGAGGGGATGATAAGGGACTATATACACAAGATTTTAGTAATGAAAATGGTATCATTAGCAGTAATCAGCATGGATTCATGAAGAATCGTTCTTGCCAAACCAATCTATTAACCTTCTATGAGGAGGTGAGCTGCCATCTAGATAAAGGAAGGCCTGTAGACAGGGCATTTTTACTTGTTTTTTGCAAAAGCATTTTGACACAGTTCCCCATAAACATTTACTGTACAAAATAAGTTTGTTGGCTTGGACCATAGGGTGAGTTCATGGATTGAAAACTGGCTACAAGGGCAAGTTCAGTGAGTGGTGATAAATGGGGAATACTCGAATGGTCAGGGGTGGGTAGTGGGGTCCCCCAGGGTTCTGTGCTGGGACCAATCTTATTTATTTTGTTCATAAACGATCTGGAGGATGGGGTAAACAGTTCAATCTCTGTATTTGCGGATCATATTAAGCTAAGCAGGACAATAACTTCTTTGCAGGATGTGGAAACCTTGCAAGAAGATCTGAACAAATGAATTGGGTGGGCAACTACATGGCAAATGAGGTTTAATGTAGAAAAAATGTAAAATAATGCATTTGGGTGGCAAAAATATGAATGCAATCTATACACTGGGGGGGAGAACCTCTGGGGGAATCTAGGATGGAAAGGGACCTGAGGGTCCTAGTAGATGATAGGCTCAGCAATGGCATGCAATGCTAACAAAGCAAACAGAATATTGGCATGCATTAAAAAAAGGGATTAACTCCAGGGACAAAGCAATAATTCTCCCACTCTACAAGACTCTGGTCCGGCCGCACCTGGAGTATGCTGTCCAGTTCTGGGCACCAGTCCTCAGGAAGGATGTACTGGAAATGGAGTGAGTACAAAGAAGGGCAACAAAGCTAAAGGGCCTGGAGGATATTAGTTATGAAGAAAGGTTGCGAGCACTGAACTTATTCTCTCTGGAGAAGAGACGCTTGAGAGGGGATATGATTTAAATTTACAAATGCCGTACTAGTGACCCCGCAATAGGGATAAAACTTTTTTGTGGAAAGGAGTTTAACAAGACACACGTGGCCACTCAGTAAAATTAGAAGAAAGGAGGTTTAACCTTAAACTACGTAGAGGGTTCTTTACTGTAAGAGCGGCAAAGGATGTGGAATTCCCTTCCACAGGCGGTGGTCCCAGCAGGGAGCATCGATAGTTTCAAAAAACTATTAGCTAGGCACCTGAACAACCACAACATACAGGGATATACAAGGTAATACTGACATATAACATAGGTTGGACTTGAAAAAAGAAAACCTTCTATGAAGGAAAGGGGGAAACATGAGGCCACATACCTCTGGGATTTTTTGTTAACGGTATCTGGGTAGGTATATAAAAAGATTGAAGATGTATATAAAAATATAGAATTTTATTAACCCATTAGGGTGAAAGACAGGAAGGATACAGATAATACATCCATATTTTACAGACATATATGTTACATCAGATAAAAGTGTGAAGCTTCGCCATACTCGACATGTTTCACTCTGTAGAGTTTCTTCAGGAGTTTTATAGGTTAAGCTCAAAAAAATGCTGAAATAACAAAATCGCATGAGAAACGCATCCTTTTTATATCAATGAACAAAATAAATGTACATGTTCATACAGTTTTTAGAGCAATAGGCTCGGGCACAAAATACATCTGGGTGAATGAGCAATAGATACATGGTTATAGGTAAAATATAATGAAAACCAAGGGCATAGAAAGCAGAGGGAGGAATTTAGAGAGTGAAACCAGGCAAAGACTTACCACAGATACTTGGATAGGTTTGGAAAAATGTTATCTGCATATATAGAAAGTTTTTTGTTATAAAAACAAACTAAGTTTCAATGGGAGATGAAGTCGCCTCCAAAGTGCCAAACAAAGCAGCAAGTGTCGCTTGCAGAGAGTCACGCTACAAATGTAAAGAAAATAGGTAGGACTGTTAGTCAGGAGGTACTGATAGTGGGTTCATGATAATAAATGAAAATTGATGAAAACGTCAATTGATTAGTACCTGCTGGTCAAAAGGAAGTACGCTGGTGGTGAATGAACTTGAAAAGTTCCGTTTTAATGTGCAAAGTTTGCTAATTGCATAAGGTCCAAAAGTTATTTGGGCGTCATCCTAGAGTAAGTCTGCAATACATCAGGGTAATAAAAAACCCTGCGTTAGTTGCTGAATATACAAAAAATTTATTGTATATAAATTGAGAAGGGTCATCAAAATAGTGATGAATATAAAGTAAAATAGAGTCTTACCCCATAGGTATATAGTGTCCAAAACGGGAAGGGCCGATTGAGTGGGGGCGGATAAAACCGTCTCACCCTCTCAAGTGCTGGAGGTTCCCTGCAGAAAGAGATGAAGGCAGGGGGGAGGCTGCCTTAAGTAACGGCTCCCCGACCCGGCGGCGTCTGACATCACCGCCGGGTCGTGGGCGCCAAAGCAGCTAAGACCGGCCGTGAACGTCCATAGATGGATAGTGCGCATGCGCCGGCGACGAACCCTGTCGCCGGCGCATGACGTCAATGGGCGCGTCGCTGACACGCGGCGCGCCGGCGGCCATCTTGGAAAATCCAAGTTTGCCAACATCTCTGGATAGAGAACTGTGTGCAAAGCCATCCATAGTAACAGGAATCCCCCCAGTGGCTAGCGTAAATTGCCAACTGAGGGGAAACATGCAAGATAGATGGGGAAAAGAGCCAAGAAGCCGAGGACGGACAGGGCCAGAGTGAGCCAAAGAAAGTTACTATGGATGGCTTTGCACACAGTTCTCTATCCAGAGATGTTGGCAAACTTGGATTTTCCAAGATGGCCGCCGGCGCGCCGCGTGTCAGCGACGCGCCCATTGACGTCATGCGCCGGCGACAGGGTTCGTCGCCGGCGCATGCGCACTATCCATCTATGGACGTTCACGGCCGGTCTTAGCTGCTTTGGCGCCCACGACCCGGCGGTGATGTCAGACGCCGCCGGGTCGGGGAGCCGTTACTTAAGGCAGCCTCCCCCCTGCCTTCATCTCTTTCTGCAGGGAACCTCCAGCACTTGAGAGGGTGAGACGGTTTTATCCGCCCCCACTCAATCGGCCCTTCCCGTTTTGGACACTATATACCTATGGGGTAAGACTCTATTTTACTTTATATTCATCACTATTTTGATGACCCTTCTTAATTTATATACAATAAAATTTTTTGTATATTCAGCAACTAACGCAGGGTTCTTTATTACCCTGATGTATTGCAGACTTACTCTAGGATGACGCCCAAATAACTTTTGGACTTTATGCAATTAGCAAACTTTGCACATTAAAACGGAACTTTTCAAGTTCATTCACCACCAGCGTACTTCCTTTTGACCAGCAGGTACTAATCAATTGACGTTTTCATCAATTTTCATTTATTATTATGAACCCACTATCAGTACCTCCTGACTAACAGTCCTACCTATTTTCTTTACATTTGTAGCGTGACTCTCTGCAAGCGACACTTGCTGCTTTGTTTGGCACTTTGGAGGCGACTTCATCTCCCATTGAAACTTAGTTTGTTTTTATAACAAAAAACTTTCTATATATGCAGATAACATTTTTCCAAACCTATCCAAGTATCTGTGGTAAGTCTTTGCCTGGTTTCACTCTCTAAATTCCTCCCTCTGCTTTCTATGCCCTTGGTTTTCATTATATTTTACCTATAACCATGTATCTATTGCTCATTCACCCAGATGTATTTTGTGCCCGAGCCTATTGCTCTAAAAACTGTATGAACATGTACATTTATTTTGTTCATTGATCTAAAAAGGATGCGTTTCTCATGCGATTTTGTTATTTCAGCATTTTTTTGAGCTTAACCTATAAAACTCCTGAAGAAACTCTACAGAGTGAAACATGTCGAGTATGGCGAAGCTTCACACTTTTATCTGATGTAACATATATGTCTGTAAAATATGGATGTATTATCTGTATCCTTCCTGTCTTTCACCCTAATGGGTTAATAAAATTCTATATTTTTATATACATCTTCAATCTTTTTATATACCTACCCAGATACCGTTAACAAAAAATCCCAGAGGTATGTGGCCTCATGTTTCCCCCTTTCCTTCATAGAAGGTTTTCTTTTTTCATTTAAATTGGGATTTTGGTATCGCTATTTGTTCAAACTTCTTCATCTAACAAACCGATTTTTATAGGTTGGACTTGATATACTTGTGTATTTTTTCAACCTCACCTACTATGTAACTATATCATGCACAGCTCTCTTTCTCTCTCCTGAGAGTTTGCCAGGAAGGGAGGGGGGATGAGTCATAAGAGGGCCAATGAGAGCTGCAGAGCTGTAGGTGTGTGTGTCTGTAAAAAAATCCAGGAAGTGAACAGGCAGCCGTTTCAGCTGGCCACAGTTAAAACTGTTGCAGCCAGACTCAGTGGAGGGAGATTTCTGCAGCATATTTGGCAAGTAAAGAATCACAGTATATATAAAATAATATGCAATGTGGTTGGAGGGAAGCTTCAGAATGGCAAAGATGTTTTTATTACAAATTATGTGAGCAGAGTGGAGTTCCTCTTTAAAGTGACTGTAAACCCTCTTAGGAAAAACAAACACAGGTGCAGCGCTCACATTGGGGATAGCACCTCATAAATAAGTAATGGAATCCTTTACTGGGTGCTTCTGGCTCTAATGACTTCCGTCCATTATGTAAATCATTCCAAAACAAATGTATCTGGCAGCTCCAGGGTCCATTAGAAAATCTTTTATTGCTACATAAGACCCCTTTCACACCGCACCGCCGTGCTATTTTTAGCAGCGTTTTACCGTCGCATATGCGGCGCATTTCGGCCGCTAGTGGGGCGCTTTTACCCCCTGCTGGCGGCCGAAAAAGGGTTAAAACCCCCGGCAAAACTCTGCATTTTGCCAGCGGTATTACAGCTCTGCCCCATTGATTTCAATGGGGAGCAGCAGTGGAGGAGCAGTGAGTTCACCGCTCCTTCACTGCTCCAAAGAAGCTGCTGGCAGGACTTTTCCTGACGTCCTGCCAACGCACCGCTGCAGTGTAAAAGCCCTCAGGCTTTCACACTGCAGACAATGGTGCAGCTGTTTTAGGGCAGATTGCAGGCGCTATTTCTAACGCTATAGCGCCTGCAATACGCCCTTGGTGT
Source organism: Lithobates sylvaticus (assembly GCA_028564925.1). NCBI lineage: Eukaryota > Metazoa > Chordata > Amphibia > Anura > Ranidae > Lithobates > Lithobates sylvaticus. The sequence goes on from CM053030.1 coordinate 154,119,240, forward strand.
TCTCGGCTGTATAAGGAGCTCAGAGAGCTGAGGAAGGAGAAACCACATCACACTGGTTTTCCCAGTGAATGGCTGTGCAGGGGCGGGGGGGGGGTGTCAGGACAAGTTTGATCATTGGAGGAGAGCAGGCTGAGTTCCCAGCATTGCTAGAGAACTGACCATGGCGTGTTCTCCTGCTTAGTGTGGTCAGTTTTGATCAGGAAAGCACAGGGACTGGCTGAACACCAGGGATTTCACATAAAAGAAGCAATAAAAAGAGAACAGGATGTTTTCATACAAGTACATGGTACAGCAGGCACCTCTGGGGACATCCTGCGAGTAAAGTTGAACCCAGAGGTCTTAAAGATTACTGAAATTACCTGCAGTACCAGGATAAAGATGTATATGCAATGTACAAAAAGACAGAGAGGATCCACTAAATAATACAGCACCTCATCCCTTGATATTAGAGTATAAACGAAGGGGGTGGTGAACTAGGGATTATAGCGGTGCAAGGATAATATAGGATAGTCGGGATTGACTCACAGTTCAATGCTCAAGACTCTTATTTGTTTAGTACAAAATAGTTTTATTACACATAAATACAATCATATAAACAATTACATAGAAAAAGGAAAAGCAAAAAAGCAAAAATTATTGATACATATTAGACAATATTAGTCATATAAAGTCTTAGCAGGAGTTAAATTGTTGAATTTTATCCTGAATGGCACACAGGCCATTTATACAAAGCTCAATCCAAAATTACCGTTCAGTTCAGAGATACATATAGAGTTTTAGAGAGAATTCAGGGTTACTGTGAATGGGATGACCTGAAGTAGGCTAGACGAGCCTTAGTAGACGATTCCGACATGTTTCGCCATAACAATGGCTTCCTCAGGGTGGGTCTACTGTACAAGATAAGTGTATCTAATATGAGAAAGATTGTCATAATTAATATACCTTACTATGAAGTTAGATCAAAAAATAGCCCCTTCCGGTTACCAAAAAGGGGGTTTGGACAAGGATAGCCAGGGAGAGAGCCCACCGATTGGGATCCGAGAGGGATGGATTGCCCCCACCCCCAATCCCCTGGTGATGGAAACAGGGGTGTCCCCTTTGATCCAATCAGAACTTACCCAGATCGGTATAAATGGTGGAAAAAATCAGACACAGGTCAGGCTGTGGAGTAAGGTGGTCCTAAAGGGTGGCTTCAATGCATGGCAGAAGGCGAGTCAAGCCAGGCCACAAAGGAGATTTTCTAATCAAGAAAGAGGTATGGGTAAAAATGATGATAAATTGTAAAAGAATCAAATAATATAGTGTTGTTAGTCCATGATAGGTTAATTCATGGACATGACACCACACACTATATAAAGTGGACATATGTCTCAAATGTTTACTTACTTCAACAATTGGTTTAAAGGAATGCTGATAAGGGAAAATAGAGGAACCTTGTGATTTAACAAAGGATGGTCAGAAAACAGGAGGCACCTGAAATATATTAATATGGATAGGGATGTGGAGCTTGGACATAAAAGGGTAAATTGAATATAAAAACAAATTTGTAATTTAGTACCTGTATCAATCTGCAAATTGGGAACTGGTTCTGCCCAAATGGGAAGATAAGTGGACACCTTTAGGTGAAAACAGTGTCCACAAAAGCCGAAGGTCCCTGATAAATTAAAAGTATAAATAATCAGAGCAATCTAAGTTGAATGTGGCGAAAAGCCAATTAAGGGATCAAAGGATAAGTGTAGGATAGACTGAGATAGCTTACTTGGTTGTGGAGAGGTTTGATACGTCAGGTGCCTCCGAGGTCCCGTAGTGGACTGAACTGACAAGCCGGCTTTTAAGCTCACCTTCCAGTCTGAGGAGGCGTGGGGAACGCCCCTCAGTCAGCGGACGTACGAGCCTCTGCGCATGCGCTCTACATGCGCCTCGGTCAGGGGCCTCCAAGGGCCATAATTCCTTGCGGTGCGTGCGTAGAGGGCGTGATGACGTGATCGTCACAAGAGGCGATTCGCTGCAGAGGCTGGGGTGGGCGGGTTTGTAAGCACCGCCCTTGGGTGTCCATACCATGTATAGAGGCACTACCCAAATGGACACACCTACCATCCAATCAGCAGCCGTGTCGGAAAGCCGAGGGATGGAACTAGTGGGATGTAAGTGAGAGAGAAAAAAAAGGGGGGGGGAGAAGAAAAAGGGGGCTGAGCCTGGAGATGTTAGCAGGGCCGTCCCGCGGGTCCAACAATACGGAGGGCATCCCGCCCAATCCTGATCTCTAATCGAAAGGAAAAGGTAAAAAATAGAATAGAATAAAATAAAGGAAAAATGGGCGGGCTGAGATAATGACATTTAGAGGTATGTGAGGATTAGTGCTGACATTGTATAGTTAAGTATATTAAAGGGAAACATACAGAGAATTTGAGAAAGATCAATCCAAGTTGATGTTAATCAAATACCTGTTTAGGTTTAGTTGTTAAAGAAAATTAGAGAAATGCGACAAGGGCAGTTCAAGAATTAAATAGGGAATGTAGAATGAGGAAAAATATAATTGAATTCCCGTACAGTATATTTAGTAAAGTTTTTCAATAAATTAAATTAATTTGGGTATATATCAAAAAGTACCATTAAGTTGTTGAAAAAATTGGAAAAATAGGGAGCGGGCTTTGGCGCATATTGGGGACGAGCTCAACGAACAGAGGCATGGACAAAGGACATAATGAAATGTAATAAGGAAGCGGGGGGGGGGAGAGGGAAGGGGGGGGGGGGAAAGGGGGAGAGGAGGGGGGAGAGAGGGGGCTGGAAAAAAAAAAAAAAAAGGTGGGAGGAAGGAGGGAGGGGAAGAGAGGGGGGAAAGGGGATGGGCTGGGGAAAAGGGGGGGGGGAAGAAAAAAGGGAAGGGGGGGGAGGAAAAAGAGGGGGGAGAGAGGGGGAGAAAGGGGGAAGGGGGAAAAGTGAAAGAGTTATAAAAAGGATTTAAAGCTAATATATTCGTTCATGCCAGGATGTCTGGTGGCGTCTAAAGTGTATATCCACCTGGTTTCAAGTTGGAGTAGACGGGTATCAATGTCTCCTCCCCGTATATTGAGGGGTATGTGTTCAAGGGCAGAGAACAAAATTGCAGTGGCATCAAAATTATGTTTTTGGGCAACATGACGGTTAACTGCTGTTGAGATTTTCTTTTTGAATAAGGGTTTGATGTGGTCCTGTATGCGAATAGAGAAGGCTCTCTTTGTTTTGCCGACGTAGAAGCCTCCACAGCGGCAAGTAGCTAAGTAGATAACTCCTATAGTACTACATGTGACTCGATATTTAAGTTTATGCAAGTTACCGTTGGGTAGTAAAGTGGTGTTAGAGTTGGATAAAAATGTGCAAGAATCACAATGGCCACAGGCAAATGTGCCTGGATGGTCCGTTTTTGTGTCATTAGGGGCATAAAAATGACTGGAGGTTAATTTATCACTGAGGGATAGTGGTCGCCGATAGGTAATTTCCGGGTATGTTTTGACATATTGTCCTACTATTGGATCAGTTGAGAGTAGGGGCCAGAATGTATTTATAGTATTCCTTATTTGAATGGATTGGTTTGAGTATTGGGTAATAAGACGTACAGGTTGCATTGATTGAAGATTTTTGTCTCTAAAGATTAGTTCCTTTCGTTCCAAACGTTTAACTCTATTGAATGATTGTTTAAGTAAATTGTGGCTGTAGCCTCTTAGTCTCAATCTTTGATATAGTTCATAGGAGGATTGGTAAAAATCTTTATCATTAGTACAATTTCTTCTTATGCGTAGATATTGGCTGTACGGTATGCTCTTTAAAAGGGTTTTTGGGTGAGAACTGGATGCATGCAATATGGTATTGCCAGCCGAGGCTTTTCTGTATAGCGAGGAATATAATTTTCCTTCGTTGTCAATAGTTATAGTGAGATCAAGAAAATTAATCATTTGTTGGCTGGAATCCAAAGAAAATTTTAAGTTGTATGCATTAATGGAAATTTTTTTGAAAAATTGTTGTAGATCCAGGTAGGTACCAGTCCAAAAAATCAAAATGTCATCGATATATCTCAGCCAGGAGAAGACATGCTGGGTAAAACACCTCATCTCCGGGTCCGAAAGAATTTCCTTCTCCCACCCCCCCCCAGATACAGATTGGCGTAGGAAGGGGCACATTTAGTGCCCATTGCTACGCCCTGTATCTGGAGGTAGTGGGAGGATCCGAAAGTGAAATAGTTCTTGGTTAAGATGAACTTAAGTAGTGATAAAACAAAATTATTGTAGGGTTGTGCATTGGGGCCATGTATTTCCAGTTGTTTGGCTACAACTTCCACACCTCTTTCATGTGGTATGGCGTTGTAGAGGCATTCAACATCTAACGCAACAAGGTATGAGTTTTTAGGTAACTGTTTGTTTTCGAGAATGCGTAGCAAATGGATAGTGTCTTTGATATGGGAGGGAAGTGCAAAAACAAGGGGAGCAAGGTGTTTATCCACAAGCTCACTAGCTTTTTCTGTGAGTCCTTCACAGCCAGATACAATAGGCCGGCCGGGGGGTTTAGTCATAGATTTGTGGAGTTTGGGAAGTGCATAAAAGGTCGGGGTTTTGGGTTGAGTTACATGTAAGAATTTCCAAGTGTTGGCATCTATGGTTCCCTTTCTGGTTGCATGAAAAATTAAATTTTGATATTCCAAAATATATGATTTAATTCGAGTGGGACAGATGGGTCTGTACCAATCGTGGTTGTCAAGGATGTCATGGCACATAGTCATGTAAGCCGGGACATCCATGACAACTACGTTTCCTCCTTTGTCGGAGGGTTTAATGACTATATCTTGGTTAGATTGAAGTGACTTAAGAGCTTTCTGTTGAGCCTTAGTTAAATTTGTCATACCTGATTCGTCCAAATTAAGTTTTTTTAGTTCCTTTGTGGTTTGTTCCACAAATGCCCAGATAGAGGGATTGGTGGTTAGGGAAGGGAAGTTTTTGGATTTAGGTTTAAAAATGATCGGGCATGAAGGTGTAGTAGCGAGAGTGGTCGTCTCGTTTTGTATATTATCCAAAAGGTCATCATCAGTAGGGTCTGCTTCGTCTAAGAGAGTCATTAGGTCCTCTAGAGCTTGAATTTCTGCTAGAGTAGGAATGGTATTGTCTGTGTTAGAAATTTGGGTAGATGTTATTTTATTATGATAAATTGTTTTATAAAGTAGTTTCCTCGCAAAAAGGTGAAGATCCTTTACTAATTGAAAACAATCAAAATCTGTAGAAGGACAGAAGGTGAGGCCTAGTTGTAAAACCTGGATTTGAGGTAATGTAAGTGGAGAGGAGGAGAGGTTAACGACATCTAGATTAGCTGTTCTGATATGTTCTGTAATATGTTGTGGGATTAAGTCGAGATTGGTGGTGGATCCGAATTTTGGCCTAAAAAAATGGGCGCAAGTTTAAGTTCTTGAGATGATATAGGAAACATGGTGGATAGAGAGGGTTCGCTTGCTCTTCTAATTGGAGATGAGAGGGCAGGGTTTGAAAGATTGGAAGAGTCCAAGGTATACATGTGAGTGGTTGAGAGGGGTATATTAGGTAAAGGTGGTTGGTTCTTGAGGTAAGGGGTGGAGATACTAGAGATTTTGGAGCGAGTGCCCGAGGGTCTAGTTAAAGAGCTGGTGCCCAAGGCTCGTTTTATTAACTCTGTAGATGAGGTAGGTTGGTCGTTTTTTCGCTTTTTAGTGATAGGGTCCTGTGAAAGTTCATGATAGGTTGTACTGGAGCTAAAGGAATTAGATGAAGTACTAGGTGGGTCAGGGTTACTTTTAGGTGGTTGAAAATTGGATGATTTTGTCGATGCCCTAGTGAAGGAGGGATTATCCCATTTGCAGGCATTTGTATATGCAAGTTTGCATGTATGCACATTTTTTTCCAAATACGTAGCAAACAATTTCTAAAAATAAAAAGTTTTTAGTTCTGCTTTAATGTTCCACTTTTGGAGGTACATAATATTTGAATTTGAACGTGGGAGGGGGACAGAACTTAAAGTAGAAGTTCAGCTAACACCTAACTAACTCTAAACCTACTCGCAGCCACATTCTAAAACTAATCTACAGTATCCCTGTAAGGAAAAAATGGCTATACTTACAGTATCTTTTCTGCAGCCTCGCCAGTCCCACGCTGAGCTGTCACATAGATAGCAAGGATAACTTGTCACAATTTTTTGGCAGTGTTGAATTGTAAGTATGTTAACTTGCTGCACATTTTCACTGTCAAATTGTACACTTGCAAAGCACATGAAGCACAAATTCTAGTTAACACTTTTCCGATTTGTAGCAAATTTGCATGGCAAGTCTCTAGCAAGAGCAAAGTTGCAGTGGTGAGTCTACAGCAAGAGCTCCTCAAGTCTAAAGTAAGAGCTCTGTAAGTTTATAGCATGAAAATTCAGCCACAGTGACCCCTGTGGTGGGATGACTATTGCACAACATAACTGAACTAGAAATTGCAGCAGACTTGCAGAATGTTTGCAAAGAAAATTGATCTGGAGTCATGCAATGCAGACTTGCTGCAATTGTGCAACAAACTTGTAAAGCCTGGCAAGTCTAGAAAAACTTGGCAAGTCCTTTCCAAACCTGTAGTAGAGCAATTGCTTGCTATCTGGGCAGCGGCGGCTTCACTGTGTGGGCATGTGGAGAGGCAGCTGACAGCGGAAGCCCCATAGTAACTCCATGGGTGACGTCACTTCCCAGGTATTTCCCAGCCATCAGTTCTCTTCTGCACACAGCATCCGCCGCTGGAGACTGGACTGGACTGGCTTCAGAAAAAGTATATTTAGTGATTTCTTCTTTACAGGGCTAGATATATCTGTTTGAGAAAGTGGCTGCAAGTAGATTTAGGCTGGGTTCACACCACTGTAAAGAGCGACTCACAGCAGGGGTCTGGTGCGTCCCTGTTCACCGTTTCAGGTCAGATTTCAGGTCTGAATTTTTGGCTGAATTCGGACCTGAAACAGACCAGAAGGTACACAGGTCCTCTGTGCAATTTGCTCCCGAGATGTGTGAGAGCGGGTCGGGGAAACCCCCACAAAATTCGGAATAGTGTGAACCTAGCCTAAAGCCTGGTACACACGAACAGATTGTTGGCCAACAAAGCATCAGACTTTTATCCGAAGGGCATGTGCCAGGAATTTGTCTTGCATACAAACGGTACACAATTATCAGCCAACAAACACGAACGTAGTGACGTAATACGAGGAATGTCAGCTCTTGGTTCCGAGCATGCATGTTTGTACTTTCAACTTTTGCGTGCCGGACTTGTGTACAGACGATAGGAAAATCTGACAACAGACCCTTGTCCGCTAAAAATTTACTAGCCTGCCATCCAACATTTGTTGGTGGAAAGTTGCACTGAATTGTCTGATGGAGCGTTCTTACGGTCGGATTTTAGGCCAACAGTCTGTCATCACACAATTCCCTGCCGAATATCCGATCGTGTGTACGCGGCATTCGAGTTAGGTTTTGGGTGAACTTTTACTTAGGCAGACTGATTGAGATAGCAACATAGCCCATAGCTAACAATGATCAGGTTAGACGTCTCTGTACATACAAATTAAAAAACACAGTTGTACATCCTGTTTCACATTCCTCAATGGTTTCTGTGGCTTTTTTGGATAAGACTTCTTCCTGTGTGCTAAAAATGTCCTCTGCGTCTTTATCAGCATGACAGTCCTTTATAACAGCAGTAGACATAACCACAGCTGTTCCCCACCAAGCATACAGTGTGCCTAATGTATAATGAAAGAGAATGGAGAAGTGATGAGAATAGAAGGAGCTTTAGTATCCATTCCTAGTTGTGCTGTATGTAAGCCAACTTACTGTCACCTACTAAAATGGCTTTATGCACATAAATAAAACATAGCCAAGGTAATGTCATCCTATACAAAAAAGAAAAAATAAGTTTGAGTTTTACTTTATAACAGGTACAGGGGGGCTATTCTATAAGACACATACAATGTCATTTTAAGGTTCATTACACAATCTCATATTGCTTTGTTTACTCCTTGCAGACACCAAGGACATATTGTGCTGCCAACACTGAGGATTTGGAGACGGTCATTCAGCACGTGCACACAATGTACCCCGATGCTCCAATGACGGCAGCTGGTGTTTCCATGGGAGGGTAAGAGATTTGAAATTCAGTTTTGTCAGCAAAAAGTAAAGCAGAATATTGTAAATGTTCAGAGGCATCTTACCTCCTCTGCAATAATATGTCATACCTTCCAATATGCTGTAAGCAAAAATCAGGATACGTATACACCTATCCAATGGTGCCAGTCCCTGAAATACCCATTTCACAAAATGCCACCCTCATTATGGTGCTAGCAAACTAGGATGTCGGTTTAACCACTTCAATACCGGGCACTTATACACCTTCCTGGCAAGGACAATTTTCAGCTTTCAGTGCTGTCGCACTTTGACAATTGCGCGGTCATGCAACGCTGTACCCAAACTACATTTTTATCATTTTGTTCAAACAAATAGAGCTTTCTTTTGATGGTATTTGATCACCGCTGTGGTTTTTATTTTTTGCTAAACAAATAAAAAAAAATGTGTAAATAAGTACGTTTTCTCTTTCACTGGTAAGGCGGCACTGACGGGCACTGATAAGGCGGTACTGATGAGCAGGTACTGACGGGCACCAACAATGGGCACAGATATGCAGCACTGATGGGCACTGGTAGGCAGCACTGATGGGTGGCACTGATATGCAACATTGATGGGCATTGATAGGCGGCACTCATGGGTGGCACAGGTGGGCACTGATGGGCGACACTGGGCACTGAAAAGATGGGTACTTACGGGTGGCACTGATAGGCGCCACTGCTGGGCACTGGGCAATGATGCACGGCACTGATATGAGGCACTGATGGGCATCCCTGGTGGCACTGGCAGTGGTAGGCATTGTCAGTGGGCACTGGCAGCTGCCTGGGCATTGATTGGCAGCTGCCTGGACACAGATGTGCATTTCCCTGGGGGTCTAGGGGGGGCATACCTGGTGGTCCTGGGCGGCATTATGGTGGTCCTGGGTGGGATCCCAGGGGGGGCTGTGCTGATCATGTGGTAAAGAGTCTCTGTCAGACACGCTTTACTTAGATCAGTGTTGCAGGGTGTCAGACTGACACCCCGCAACAACGATCGCCGCGATGCACACCCCCGGGGCTTAATATCCTGAGGACGTCATATGATGCCCAGTCAGGATATTGAAACCACTTTGCCGCCGTCATTCTGCTATATGGCGGGCGGCAAGTGGTTAATACAGGAACCCTTGGGATATATGCATTTTAAGTACGTCCGCCGCTGTATTTAAGTGATGCATGATAACGGAATTATGTGCTTGAAATTTTGTTCCATTGCATTTATAGTTCCGGGCTTGAATAAAAGGTAACTGTTTTTAGCCATATCAATGAGCATTTAAACTGCACTAGAACATTAATAGTAGACTAGCTTGCTTCAGGTAGTGTCTGCTCTTTATTCTCTAGTGGCAAAATAAAAGATGAGCCATACAGTTGTCTCTAATAGGAAACCTTAATTCCCATAGCAAGCCTAATTCCCAGTGCTCCTCAGTACACGTACCCAAAGTGCAAATTGATATAGCTACATGTAATTATAAGAACTATTAACATGGGAACATGGCTTATAGAACTTAGTGAGTGCAGTACAGCCTCAGCCAAAATCAGTAAACGTATATTTAGGAGTATGGACAGCTTTAAAAAAAAAGGTCTTATAAATACACTGTATGAAATTTTTGTGTTACAAAACCCACAACAGTGAAATCAGTCTGTATATGCAGTAAAGCATGCTTGTTATACTCACTGTGGAGCCTGAAGGGTTAATCCTGTGCATTGTGTAAAAAGTCTGTTTGATCAGGTCTTCTCTGATCTTCCCCTTCTTCCGCAGTCCCCAATCCATCTCCTTATAGTACAGAGCCTTGGGGACACTCTGCACATGCTCAGTTTAGTGTGTATTGCTAGAGAGGTTTTTTTTTTTTTTTTTGGGAGGGTGCGTGTGATTGGCACAGGGTCAATCAGCACTGTGCAGACAGAGGGTCAGGAGTCATGCAGCCTCATAGGACAGTCAGGGAAGAATGAAAAAACTCCTTCTACACGCTTTAAAAGAGAAGTGTGTGTTTTTTTTGTGGGGATATTGATACTTACCGATGCTGCAGCTGTCCCCTGGCGTCTCTGCACCGAGAACAGAGCCACCGAACATCAACAATGGTTCGGTTCTATCAAATGTCAGTCAGCAGGTCTCCTGCTCTGCTCCTCCACACTCATTGGAGCGCTGAGCTGTGGGGGAGCGGCTGAAACACTGAGACTGCCATCAGTCAAGGCAGCTGGCGGGTCCAAACTTCCTAAGTCTGGATGACGCGCTGCCTCGACTGATCCTGTGACATCAGTGGAGAGCGGATTTTAGACCGTTCTCTGCTGAAAACGCGTCACAGGAGTGCAAAACAAATGGCACTCCTGTGACCCATAGGATAAGCCCAGCCTAAACAGCTCAAGCTGGATTTCTCCTTTTAACCAGTGCTCAGGTGGACACTGATAGAAGTTGCAAGACTGCTATATACTGCTGATGAGAAAAGGAATTTATCAGTTTAAATTCAATAAAATAATTGCATTTCCATGTTCTGTGTACTGTGAGAGACCATATATAGTTAATGCAGGGTCCTGGGTTTGGTAACAGGTTAAAGCTGAATTCCAACTTTCTTTTCACTAGAACTGAATGGAATGATCAATCCCAGCATAGATCATACCTCTGTACCATGTTTCTCTGTTGTCTGCAGATCTCCTGATATTCTGGGTTTAGTTGTGGCTTTGCATCATGTGACACTCTGTATATCCTGCAGCAGCTAGAGTCTGTAACACTCCTCTTTGTAATCTTTCAGACTCTGCAAATTATGAAATTTCCTTCACAGCTCTGATGGTGGAAGGGATGGAATATATCCTAATTAGCATTCAATCCCACCCAGTCACACCTACAGCAAGAGTCCAAACCTCCCAAGACTCTAGCACAGATCACAACATTATTCAAGAAGGAAAAACATTCGTAGACAGCTTGTTCTGAAAGCTAGCTGTGCTGCTGCTGGGAAGGATTGAATGGATCACAATTACGATTAAAGGGGTTGTAAAGGTTCTTTTTTATTTTCTAAATAGGTTCCTTTAAGCTAGTGCATTGTTGGTTCACTTACCCTTTCCTTCGATTTCCCTTCTAAATGTTTTTTTTCTTTGTCTGAATTTCTCACTTCCTGTTTCTCCTCAGTAAACTTCACACCATCATCTGAGTGGTGTTTAGTCAGCCAGAACAGCTTACTAACTAACCTTTACAACCCCTTTAAATCCTGCCCAGTTATATATGCCCAGTTATATATGCCGACCAGTGTGAACAGGAAGAGTCCCACACCTCAGATCCCGCCCTCCTAAAGCCCTGCTCTCTGAAGTGATTTACATATGAAGGAAACACCTTTATAATAACCTCACATAGCCCTTCCTCTGTAGTCTTGTAGTAAACCATTATTCTTTGGCATGCAAGAATGACACTGGAGGAGGTATAACACATTTACAACTTTCAAGGCCCAGAAACACCCACAGTAACCATAGGACCCACCCACATCAACTCCCAGAACTGCTACAAGTGACTCCCATAGCCCGCCATGAAGCTACAGAGACTCATGGGAGATGTAGTATCAGGACTGGTAAAAGAAGGAAATAGTAAGTCAGAGAACTCTGAAATTCAGCCAGGAGGAGTGACATCACAGACACAGAAACCTGCTGTATACAGCCAAATGCAGTACAGTGCATCTGGAAAGTATTCACAGCGCTTCACTTTTTCCACATTTTGTTATGTAGCTGCCTTATTCCAAAATGGATTAAATTCATTATTTTCCTTTAAAATTCTACAAGCAATACCCAGTAATGACAACGTGAAAGAAGTTTGTTTGAAATCTTTGTAAATTTATTAAAAATAAAAAAATCACATAAGTAATCACAGCACTTAAAATTGAGCTCCGGTGTATCCTGTTTCCACTGATCATCCTTGAGATGTGTCTACAACTCCTGGCAGATGTTCTGGCATCTGTTTAGACACATTTAGGCTCGTCAATAGTTTATGCATTAATGCATTCCATGAGTCAGAATATTAATTTATTCTAGCCATTGGAATGTAGTAACACTCAGCCACTAGTGTTTAGGCACGTTTGCGTGCAATTAGGTGCGTTCAGCTTTTTTTTGCTCTGCAGCTCCTTTCCTGAACATCCCTAGTGGGTTTTTTCAGTCTGTAAACACTCCTCTTCTAATACGCCTGTAGACACTTGTGTACATGGACACAGGGAGGGATTTACTAAAATTGGTGCACAATAAATCTGGTGCAGCTGTGAATAGTAATCAATCAGCTTCTAGTTTTTATTGTCAAAGCTTAAAGCGGTAGTAAACCCGCTAAACTTTTTTTATTTTTTAAACACCTGTAAGGGAAAAGGCATAATGAGCTAGTATGCACCGCATACTAGCTCATTATGAAATACTTGCCTTAGAATGAGGCGTCGGTAACTCACCTGGTCCACGTCGAGGTAGCTGACATGTTGCCTCGGCGTGTCTTCCGGGTATTGCGACTCCAGTGCTGTGAGTGGCTGGAGCCGCAATGTCGTCACTCCCGCGCATGGGTGAATTCTTCCCGGCAGGGTTTGGATTCTGCTGGCCTTTTATCCAAGAATCCCCCGTGCGCATGCGCCGCTGCAGTCAGCGGCGCATTGCATGGGGAATATCTCCTAAACCGTACAGGTTTAGGAGATATTTTATTTTTTTACCTACAGGTAAGCCTCATTATAGGCTTACCTGTAGGTAAAAGTCTCTAATTTGTGACTTTACAACCGCTTTAACAGAACAAGCTAGTAGTTAGAAACTGGTAACTATGGTGGAAAACACCTGTAGTAATTCCCCCGAGGTGGTGAGCGGTCGATGCACTGGTTTGTAGTGTCTTCCTAGCACTCGAGCAAACATGTAAATAAAGGAGAGCCAGCAGCTTTACATTTATTAATCCAGGTGTGGCACAAAATAATACAGGGCTTACACATTTCGGCATGTAGCTTTACTTATATCCACGGTTATGACTAAGGCCACACACCAAAACGCATAAGCCCTGTATTATTTTGCACCACACCTGGATTAATAAATGTATTCATTGCGGAAGATCGAGCTGCCAGCTTTCCTTTATTTACATGATGGGTTACTATGCACAGCTGTACCAGATTCTGTGTGCACCAGTTTTAGGCTGGGTTCACACCAGTGCAAATTGGATGTGGATTTTCCTGCATCCAATTCACATAGCAGGAGATTTTGACCGGCTCAGACATCTCCACAGCGGCTCTGGTGTGAATTGCACAGGAACCCTGTCTGTCTTTTGGTCCATTTCAGGTCCGAATTCAGCCCAAAATGCGTGCTGAAATCGGACCTGAAACAGTGAATGAAGACGTACTGGACTCCTGCTGTCAGCCGCTGCATTCTCAAGTGTGAACCCAGCCTTAGTAACCCCCCCCCCCCCCCCCCCCACAATGGCTTATATAGAGGTGTTTTTACGTGCTGAAAAAAAAAAACCCACCAAATGCCTGTGAAAACTGTGGCTTAGTCTGCATGAAGCCTACTGTCACGTACCAGGTGTGAGGCAGAGATGCTGAGAGGGCTCCCCTTGTGGCTTAGTGCAGCGCTTCCCTGAAAGTGGTACATGGAGAGCAGTGCCCAGAGAAGAACGGTTTGCCAGGTACTGAGATGAGATGAGATGAGCTGGTCACCGTGATTTAGCAGGAACAGGCTGGATGAACTGTAAAGCTGGTGTGCTTGTGGAGTACCAGGTAAGCTTGACAGAGTAGCAACCCAGAGACTTAAACAAGAACCAGGCGGGGGTCATACGCGGTAAGATCAGTTCAGATGATGAGATTGGGTCATACACAGGAAGATGGATCTGTAGCAGAGTCGATAAGTCAAGCCAAGGTCAGACACAGTGGAGCAAGCCAGAGAGAAGTCAGAAGTACAAGCCAAGGGTAAATCAGGAGATCAGGATCACAGGGCAGAGCAAGCTGGGTCAATAACAGAAGTTTAATCAGGATCAAGGAGAAGCTGAAGATAATCCAGCAATGAGCAGCTCCAGCAGCAGGCTTAAATAGATCAGGAAGTAAGTCATGTGATCTGTTCAGGTTACAAGGAGGAAATGCCACCCACATTAGTCACACTGTGCACCATGGCGGCCATGATTGTCTTGGGTGGAATTGCCAGTCCTTCTTCGGCCATTTCCCTGACACCTACCTAGTAAATAATGCCGGTAATAAACAACCAATATCTTATAGATGTGGGTTACTTAAAGGAAATCTATAGTCAAAGTCACACTTTCCTTTTATAACATCAGCATTGTAATAGCAATACAAACAATACTTGACAATCCAATATAAGATTTACGTTCATGTTGTGAGTTCTGCCTGTCTGCTGGCCATCTCTTTCCACAGCTGTATTCCCAGCATGCTTTGCAGCTTCTCCTCTGCTGTTTACTTTCAAGGACTACATATCCCATGGTACCTTGCCTGCAACCAGTGACTCCACCTCCTGAAACTCCTCCTCTTGGCGCTTCTGTAGTTCAGAAGGCAGGTTCACTGAGATGTGTGACATGACACATCAGTGCCTACTCACAGGGCATAGTGAATATCTGTCAAAGAATTCAGGGTAGGAAATGTGCAGGGATCTTCCCAAAGTAAGTTTACAAACTTGAAGATTGTTCAGATTAATAGGTGTAGGCTAGAAATAAATAAAATATAATGTGGAAAGGAATGTAATGATATTAAAATTTGGATCATAGATATGCTTGGGATAGACACTTGGAAATGAAGGGGGATTTTCTGATCATTTCCTCCAGATCTATCAGCTTCTTGCAGTTTAACCACTTCAGATCCGTGCTATAGCTTCAGATCAGCGTGGACCTACTTTGCCAGGAGGGCGTCAATAGATGTCCTTCCATGCTCGAGCGGCCTGTATACCCTCTGCAGGGCGTGCGGCACGCGCTCTGTGATCAGCGAGTCTGAGACTCGCTGGATCACGGATCCGAGTAAGGGGTCGATCCTGACCCCTTACCACGTGATCAGCTGTCAGCCAATGACAGCTGATCATGTGAGGTAAACAGAGCCGGTAATCGGCTATTTTTTCTCCTCGCGCTATCAAAAAAAGGCAATCAACGGCGGCTGTCAGAGGGACATTGGTCCCGATCAAGGAGAGCAGCCACCAGCTCATCTGTGCCACCTACCAGTGCCCACCAGAGCCACCTACCATTGCCCAGAGTGCCACCTATCAGTGCCCACAGTGTCACCTATCAATGTCACCAATCAGTGCCTCATCAACAGTGCTGCCCATCAGTGTCACCTACCAGTGCCATCTATCAGTGGTACCTATCAGTAACACCTATCAGTGCCATCTTATCTGTCTCCATCAGTGCTGCCTTATCTGTCTCCATCAGTGCTGCCTTATCTGTCTCCATCAGTGCTGCCTTATCTGTCTCCATCAGTGCTGCCTTATCTGTCTCCATCAGTGCTGCCTTATCAGTGTCTCAGTGCCCATCAGTGCTGCCTCATCAGTGCATATCAATGAACGAGATAATTACCTGTTTGCAAAATTGTATAACAAATTATAAAACATGATTTATATTTTTTTAAATTTTCTGTCTTTTTTTGTTTAGCAAAAAATAAAAACCCCAGTGGTGATTAAATGCCACCAAAAGAAAGCTATATTTGTGTGAAAAAAATTATAAAAATTCCATTTGGGTACAGTGTAGCATGACCGCACAATTGTCATTCAAAGCGTGACAGCGCTGAAAGCTGAAAATTGGTCTGGGCCGGAGGGGGGTTTAAGTGCCCAGTAAGCAAGTGGTTAAAAGATAAAAATAAGGATGTACATTGTGTGTGAGTGTGCAACACCAGTTTACATTGCTCATAGAATGTTGGTGTCACCTTGTGTTTATTGTATGCAGACAGATTTGGGTCATACTGGAAAAAAAACTAGTCCTATGGTCCCATGTGCAGTCAGTTGTTGTTCTATACAGTTGTACCTGAGGAATTCCATAACTAAGAATAGTTCGACATACACAAATCAGGTAAGACAGGTCCGGGTCACGTTTTGTGAACTATGCATTTTTTTCCCCAGTGTTTATGTAAAGTTCCCCATGAAGTGACTGACAATGTTCATAGAAAAGTAGATTTCATACCAGTAACCATGCAGGATGAGATGTGATGTCAGCAACAATTAGGTTTCTCATTGTATATGGTTCTTGGTTTTTACTGTACCCTGCTTTACTGTGCTCCTTTTTACATCTTGGCAATTTAAATGGATGCAGATCACGCATGTTGCATTTTTTTGGTATGACTTGTTAACTGGTTAAAGCAGTATTAGGTGCAGTCCGGCTGCAGTTTGGGCAAAGTGCAGCTGACCCCTTCAGGTCACGTGTGGAATAACTGCACTTTTACCATAGACTTCTATGATGTCCCGCAGTTTTGGTGCGGTTTCAGAAAGCGCACCAAAGATGAATCATGTTTTGGTGCACTTTCTGAAAACTCACCAAAATGGCAGAACCTCGTAGAAATCTAGGGAAAGCACAGCTAACCTGCACAAAAAACGGCGGCTTAGCTACGCTTTTGCAAAAGCGCAGCACACCCATGCGATCCGATTCATGTCCGAACTGTCAGTTCGCAGTGCGATATGCAAGCTGAAATGGGGGTGTCATTACCATTGTATTGACACTTTGCATATGGCGAACTGCTGGGCGAGTTGGGTGCGACGTCGCGGGGAACCCGCAGTGGATTTGCAGGGTTCCTGCATCGCAGAAGTGTGAACTGAACCTTAATGTGGTGGCTGCATTTATATTCCTTTTTTTTTTTTAGATTTTGGTGCTTTACTTTCACAAAATGATCTGGCCAGCAAGGGCTCATTTAGGCTTGTGGTTGGGAGGGCAGTTGAACCACATTTTAAGCACCCCCCCATGCCCCCCCCCCCCCCTTTAGCAGAAAAGGGAGCAGACAGGTGTGTTTACGTACTGCAGTTGCGAGGATTTGCCATATGCCTGTGGCCAAAACGATGGCTCCTGTCTTAAGACTGCTGAGCGTGACCCATTCAAGTGGACGGCAATTATGTGGTTAAAAAGGCGTTGTAAAAGCCTCACATCACCTTTTCACGGCCACTCAATTGGCTGTGAAAAGTGACACAGATGTGGATCACTTTTCAGAGGTGCAGCGGTTTAGGCTAAACTTACCCCAACACACTTCCTGTACTAGAGAGGTTTATTTACTAAAGCTGGAGAGTGCAAAATCAGGCTCACTTCTGCATAGAAACTAATGAGCTTCGAACCTCCAAGCCTAAGCTTGTTCAGTTAAGTTAAGCTTTGGCAACAAAACCTGGAAGCTGATTGGTTTCTATGCAGAAGTGAGCCTGATTTTGCACTCTCCAGCTTTAGTAAATAAACCCCTCTAGCACAGGAAGTGTGTTGGGCTAAGTTTAGACTTGCGTCAAAACTGTTGCACCTCTGAAAATTGACCCACATCTGTGTCACTTTTCAGAGCCGTGAAAAGGTGATGTGACGCTTCTACAAGTGGCAAGTTGGAAAAAAAAATTTATAACAAATTTCTAACCGTGAATGTGGTTTTCATTCAGGAAAGTTCATTCATTCCAAAATCAAATGTTAAGTTTTTTTAATGTACTTTTGAATGACATTCATCATTGAGCGTACTGAGAATTTCTGTTCGTACGAATGCTAATTTGAAAATGTAGTGTATGGTCCGCTTTAGATGCACAAGCATATTTAGTCGGAGTTGACTGAAAATTAAAACCAAATACCTTTTTAAAGCGGAGTTGCGCCTGCAAAAAAAAAATTAAAAGACAGCAGCTACAAAAACTGCAGTTGCTGACTTTTAAAATAAGGACACTTAACTGTCCAGGGCGGCGGCGATGTCCTCACCCGAAGCTGACCTGTCCCTCGGCTCCTGGGTGAAGGCGCCGGCATCTTAAGTAAGAGAATCAGGAAGTGAAGCCTTGTGGCTTCACAACCTTGTTCCCTACTGTGCATGTGCGAGTCTTGCTGCGCGTTCTGACTGGTCCCTGCTGTCTTCTGGGACCTGTGTGTCGCCCAGAAGACAGCGGGGGGGGGGGGGGGGGGACAGAGGAGGGGTCGGACATGGCCTAGATCTTTCGCCGGAAGTGGAAGTAAATACCTGTATTACACAGGTATCTGCACCCCCCCCCCCCCTGAAAGGTGCCAAATGTGACACCTGAGGGGGGAGGAACACGAATCAGCGGAATTTCCATTTCTGGGAGGAACTCCGCTTTAAACAGTTATACCAACAGTTTTTTTTTTTTTTTTGTCCCATTTGGGGAAAAGGGTTTTATATTGAATACAATCTCATCATTGTAAGCACCGCTGTCAATGTGTAATGGGTTGTCTTAACACTCTAACTGCTATTTTTTTTGCTGGACAGCTTGGTCTGTGAAAAATAAAAGACTTATGGCCAAATCACCAAATGGAAAAAAGCCAAAAAAAAAATGAATGCAGAAAACGAATGGGTTTAATACCTCATTAAAGCAGAGTTCCACCCAAAAGTTGAACTTCTGCTTATTTGCTTTCATGATTCTTTTAATTGCTACCTATACCTGACATACCGTATATACTCGAGTATAAGCCGACCCGAATATAAGCTGAGGCACCTAATTTTACCACAAACAACTGGGAAAACGTATTGACTCGAGTATAAGCCTAGGGTGAGAAATGCGCAGCTACTGTAAGTGGAAAAGAGGGTCAACAATGTCCATTTGCAGCCTCACTGTGCCCATTTGCATGCCTCACTGTGCCCATTTGCAGCCATAGGTCCCCCAAACTTCAAACTTGGTAGTTAAGGGTTCCTAAATGCCCTCTAGGGTCCCGAAATGACCTTGCTGCAGATGGACACAGTTGACCGACTTTGGGGCCCTGTATCTCGGGGTCACTTGGTGCTAGGAACCCCATCTTTGGATATGTTGTAGTGTTGGTTTCACTGGGTTGGCATACCAAATGGGTTCCTAGCACCAAGTGGCCCCGGGATACGGGGCCCCAAAGTCGGGTCGGAAAATTTAATTTTCTGCTGCAGAAAAGTGCTTAACTCAAGTATAAGCCGAGGGGGGCATTTTCAGCACAAAAAAATGTGCTGAAAAACTCAACTTATACTCTAGTATATACGGTAGATAGAATGGCCCTTTCAGCTAAATCTTTTTTTTTTTTCCTTCTTTTATAGAATGCTACTGCTGAATTACTTGGGTAAAGCTGGTCGCCAGACCCCACTCCAGGGAGCGGCTGTATTCTCTGCTGGTTGGGAAGTCTTTGAATCTGCAGTCATACTTGAGAAACCGATTAACTGGATACTCTTTAATTACTATTTAACCACGTGCCTACAAGCGTCCATTATGAGGTGAGCATTGGCTAAAAAAAATGTGTACGTGTCAGCAATGACATAGCAATCGACATTGCCTAAAACCTAAAAAACAAGAAGTTAATCGTTAACACAGAACTATAGGCCAAACTTTATTTTTACATTTTGGATAGAGTTAGGGAGGGTTATAACTATCCTCAAATTTTTTTTTCGCCATCCGTATCTCATTACATAGATTTTCCTCCACTTCCTGTCCGATAGTCAAACAGGAAGCGAGAGGAAATAGCTGCAAATTAAGGGAATCCCTTGGGGACCCCCAGGTCACCAGAACTTGGTGAATTGGAAGATTTCCCCTTTTTTATTACTTTTCTGGGGACAAAACTATCCAAAACTGAAAAAAATAATGTTGCCTTTAGTTACACTTTAAGATTTATGTATGCTTTAATTAGGAAATGTGTATCGTCTGGCTGGAAAAAGTTATCGCACAATTAGCTGTAAAGAATGATGAATTCTTTGGCAGTAAACATACAATTTTTGCACCTGTGTATGTAGCTGTTTGACACTAGTTCTGCTTTAAAGGGGTTGTAAACCCTCATTCTATGCATTAAGGCGAAAAACCTTCTCTCATGCTGCAGCCCCCCAGAGCCCCCATTTTACTTACCTGAACCCGGTCTTTTTCCCCCCGGGGACGAGCACACCAGCTCTAGCTGCTGTCTCGTGTCCTGATTGGATAGATTAATAGCAGCGCAGTCATTGGCTCCCTCTGCTGTCAATCAAATCCAATGAGACGGGCGCCGGGGGGGGGGGGGGGTGGGGCCGAGTCCTGCTTTCTGTGTCAATAGACACAGGACTCAGGAGCAGGACTCGGGAGTACGCCTGCACGGGTTTCCCGAAAGGAGAGCGCTTCTCCAATGGCGCACTCAAGAAGAGGAGGAGTTACCAGCGCCGCTGAGGGACCCCAGAAGAGAAGGATCGGGGGCACTCTGTTCTTAACCAACTGCACAGTGGAGGTAAATATGATATGTTTGTTATAAAAAAACAAAAAAAAAAAAAAATGAACCTTTAGTAACCCTTTAAAGCTGGACTCCAGGAAAAGAGACCAGGTCCTGCACCCTCTTCTCACCAATGCTTCGGCGGTTGCAGGTCCTGTGACATCATCAAGTCCAATGCAGGGCTCATGCATTGGATGCAAGAATGCTGAGTGACAGTCTACTGCCGAGTGTAGGGGAGTAGAGGAGGATGCCCACTATCAGGGGATTTGAGTATGTGGTAAGTAAAACTGTAAGTAAAAATGTTTCAGGGGACTCCAACAAATGAAAAAGTGATGTGTTATTAGAACTAGTGACAGCCTGTATCCTATATATCAGTTTTAATTTTGCCCATAGTTAGACTTTAAGGCAGGCACTCTCCACCTTTTTACCCTAGAGGTACCCTGAACTCATTTTCAGGTCTTAAGGCACCTTACATTGGTGTCCAGTGGGAAGAATGCCCCCTGGCAGTGATGGTCAGAATGCCACCCTTAGGCCTCTTTCACACTGGGGCGGTTTGCAGGCGCTATTGCGCTAAAAATAGCGCCTGCAAACCGACCCGAAACAGCTGTTGCTGTGTCTTCAGTGTGAAAGCCCGAGGGCTTTCACACTGAAGCGGTGCGTTTGCAGGACGCTGGAAAATGTCCTGCAAGCCGCATCTTTGGCTCGCTATAGGATCGGTATATTTACCGCTCCTATAGCGCCCGTTCCCATTCAAAACAATGGGGCAGCGCGCCGAACCCGCCCGCAAAACGGAGCGCCGCTTTACCGCCAGCGCCCCCACCGCTCCAGTGTGAAAGTAGCCTTATAGACAGCAAAAAAGGTCATTGTTGTCATGCTGCTGGCTCTTCCAAGTGCCGTTGCCCGGGGGAATTATGCAAGCACCATCAAATGGAAGGTCAATCGGCCACAGCTCAAGGCACCCCTAATGACCTTTGGAGGGTTCCATGGAAACCTCGCTAAAAAATGGCTTCTTTAAGAGCTGGTTTACAGTAGCTGCACCCTTTCAAGAGCATACTGCAGTGGGTTGCTTTTCAGAAGGTGCTTGAAACGTCTTCTCGCCACCTATTTTAACCCCTAAAAGCTTGCTCCTCAGTTGCCTGCACCACCGCAACGCAACCGTGTCCATTGTAGTTGAATGGGTCGCGTTCAGCAGGCAGTACTGCCCCCTCATTTTTGCCATTCCTCCATGGAAAGCATTGCAGCTGTAGCATGTACACACCCCCATCCACTGCCTTTGCTGCTCAAAGTGGTTGTAAAGGCACAAGGTTTTTTACCTTTATGCATATAATATATAATAATAATAATATATAAAAAAGCCTTCTGTGTGCAGCAGACCCCCCCCCCCTAATACTTACCTGAGCCCCCTCTCGATCCAGCGATTTCCACAAGAGTTTCTTCAGGGACTCGCACTCCGGATTGTTTTTTAGAGCAGCAGGAGCCATTGGCGTGGGATCCGAGAAGAGGAGGATCTGGGCTGTTCGGTGCAAAACCACTGCACACAGCAAGGAAGTATAACATGTTTGTTATTTAAAGAAAAACAAGGCTTTAAAACGCTTTAAGGGCTGGTTCACTTATTAATTTCAGTGAGCTGCTAAACGCATGGGAAAACGCAAACAATGTGGCAGGTGCAACCTTTAAAAGTTGCATGGTTTGGGCTGTCATTAACAAGCAATGGCACCTGCACATGTCTGTAAGAAAAACACACAGAAATGCTCCTTTCCTGCACCACGTTCTGGTGTGAACAGGTCTTACGGTGTAGTGGTTGGGGGCATTGTAAAAATGTGTGTTTTCAAGACCTGCCCCCCTCTCCTCCACAACCACAAGTCTAAAGATGGTCTTATGGGGAATTTTCCAGGTGCATGTGTTTTTAAGCAAGTGATTGGTTCACCCAAGTGAATGTATGGTGAAAGTCACATTCACTGATTTTAAATAAGTGTTCATTTGCTTTGTAGTACAAACAGGAAAATATAATTAGGAGCAGACATCTTACTTTGCTACCACAACCGCAACCAATATGTTACTAAAGAAGCTTTGTGTTTTTGATCCTTGTATATGCATCTTTTACCTATACTGGTTGCAAGACCTACACTATATTACCAAAAGTATTAGGACGCCTGCCTTTACACACTCTTGAAATTTAATGGCATCCCAGTCTTGGACTGTAGGGTTCAATATTAAGTTGGCCCACCCTTTGCAGCTATAACAGCTTCAACTCTTCTAGGAAGGCTGTCCACAAGGTTTAGGAGTGTGTCTATGGGAATGTTTGATCATTCTTCCAGAAGTGCATTTGTGAGGTCAGACACGAGAAGGCCTGTCTCGCAGTCTCCGCTCTAATTCATCCCTAAGGTGTTCTATCGGGTTGAGGTCAGGACTGTGTGCAGGCCAGTCAGGTTCCTCCACCCCAAACTCGCTCACTCATGTCTTTATGGACCTTGCTGTGTGCACTGGTGTGCAGACATGTTGGAACAGGAAGGGGCCATCCCGAACTGTTCCTACAAAGTTGGGAGCATCAAATTGTCCAAAATGTCTTGGTATTCTGATGCCTTAAGACAGTGTTTTTCAACTCCAGTCCTCAAGGCATACCAACAGGTCATATTTTCAGGATTTCCACTGTTTTGCACAGGTGATTTGATCAGTTTCACTGCCTTAGTAATTACCACAGCCGTTTCATTTGAGGAAAATCCTGAAAACATGACCTGTTGGTTCGCCTTGAGGACTGGAGTTAAGAAACACTGCCTTAAGAGTTCCCCTCACTGGAACCAAGGGGCCAAGCCCAACTCCTGAAAAACAACCCCACACCATAATCCCCCCTCCACCAAATGATTTGGACCAAAAAAACAAATAGGGGGTCCCCTAAGGGTTTGGACTTTTAAGGCATGCAAGATATATAACCCCAGATATAGTATGAGATAATGTATATTTAGTAAAAGCGTTTATTACAAAGATTATACAAAAAAAGGTTTGACAATATAACTATATAAAAACTTTTTGAAATATTCAAACAATAATTGATTCATAGAATACAGTATATAGGTATATGTTGTAGGCGTTGACTCACACCGAAACGCGTCAGATGTGAGTCAACGCCTACAACATATACCTATATACTGTATTCTATGAATCAATTATTGTTTGAATATTTCAAAAAGTTTTTATATTGTTATATTGTCAAACCCTTCTTTGTATAATCTTTGTAATAAACGCTTTTTCTAAATATACATTATCTCATACTATATCTGGGGTTATATATCTTGCATGCCTTAAAAGTCCAAACCCTTAGGGGACCCCCTATTTGTTTTTCTGTACTATAGGATGTGGCATGAAACACTAAACTCCCCTCCCCTTTACATGTGCGTTCTATGCTAAGCCTACAACCTTTTCTAATGATTTGGCCCAGTGCACAAAGCAAGGTCTATAAAGACGTGGATGAGCGAGTTTGGGGAAGTTGACTGGCCTGCACAGAGTCCTGATCTCGACCCAATAGTAGACCTTTGGGATGAATTAGAGGGGAGGCTGCTAGCCAGGCCTTCTCATCCACATCAGTGCCTGACCTTACAAATGCACTTGAAACCTCGTGGACAGCCTTCCCAAAAGAGTTGAAGCTGTTATAGCTGCAATGGGCGGGATGCCGTTAAAGTTCATGTAAAGGCAGGTGTCCCAATACTTTTGACAATATAGTGTGTATTTCTCAGGGCCCTTACGCCCCTTCTGTTTGCACAAAAATAAAATACATTTAAAAAAAAAAAAAGTTTTGTTACCAAAGGGCCAAATTTATTAACTGGTTTTACATTTTTTAACTTTGACTACAGATAGGCACTTTGGTTTAGGAAGAAAACGTTTTCATGGTTCGGTTATTCAAATTATAAACATGGACTCTATGGGGTGGATCAGCTAAAGGCAAATAGACTTCACTGAAAGGGAATTCTTTAGCCTAGTAAATGAAGTGAAGCATCGCAGATTTTATTATTCGTTCATGCCAAGACAAATTGTTATTGTTTTCCTCACATTAGATTGGATTGTCTTTGCAAAGTGAATTTTCACCACACTTACAGTCAAGTCACAGTCAAGGTGAACAGCCTATTTGCTGTAGCTCGACTGGGAAAACATGCCTAAAATAATTTGCATATTAGGCTATGAAATGTATTAACAACAGTGCAGAATACAAAACAGAAAACTTGCCCTGGGAATTGGCACTGACTTCTTGGGCTTAAAGCGGAACTACACTGAGCGCCACAAACCAAAAATGCTATTTAATTCATTTCTAATATTTAAAGCAAACTCCTCTGTCCATCCGTGCTTTATTTTACTGAAAAATCACTACGGAAAACACAAAATAGCATTTTTGGCCGTGGCCATCTTTAGTGAGGGCAAATGATTCATGTAGAATTTACTACCTGAAATCTATGTGCCTTTACCTCAAGCAAGCATGCAGGAGGGTGTGCTTAGCTAAGAAACCCCTCCTCCCCTCCTGTAGACTTCTGGAATGTATGACATCATTTGCCTAGGTCAGAAACCGGGAAGTAACCAAGAAAAAAAAAAAAGTAAATATGATATATAGGGCTGGGGAAAAAAATGGATTTAAATCTTGAATCGAGTTGAGAGGTCAAATCGATTCAAAATTTCAGCAAATCGATCCTGAGGTGCTGCGGGCAGGAGTTTTTAGGCGAGTCCGTGGCATCGGCCTAGTCCACGAGGAAGGTCGCCGCAGACTAGGCCGAAGCCGCGGCCTCGCCTAAAAACTCCTGCCCGCAGCTCCTCAGGACCGGCGCAGTGTTGAATGGCGAATCAAGTGTTTTTTTTTTGTTTGTTTTTTTAAATCCGTTTTTTCTTTTGTTTTTGGAGAAAATCGTCCAGCTCTAATGATATACTTTCCTAATACATTCACTAATGCTAGCGGTATAAGGGCTCTTTCACACGGGGCGGATCAGTGCAGATCCGCCCCGTGGATAGCCGCTTGCTCAGCGGGGATCGCCGGAGCGATCTCCGCTGAGCAGAAGATGACAGGTCCGTCTCTGCACTCCGTGCAGGGACGGACCTGTCAGAGCGCCACTCTCCCCTATGGGGGATCGGGTGACGACGGACCGTAGAGTCCGTCGTCACCCGATCCGCTCTGCAGACGGATGAAAAAATGGGGTTTTCCTCCGTCTGCAGAAACGGAGCATAGCGGGCACGGACGAGATCGGGTGTCAGCGGATGCTCATCCGCTGACACCCGCTATCCCATAGGGATACCTGTATGTCCATTTTTCATCCGAAAACGGAAGGATGAAAAACGGACATACGGTCCGTCCGTGTGAAAGAGCCCTAAGAATGAAAACTAGTCTGTGTTGATTTGGAGAGTGAAGTTCCGCTTTAGGGGGTTAACAGGAGCTAACCTTACAGAAAAGCGATATTATCAGGGGCATTGTTACCAAAAGACCATGTTATCAGATACCAAGCTGCCAGATTAGGGGAGCATGTTACCAGAGGATTCACATTACTAGAGATCTATTGTTAACAGAGCTGCCATGGTGGCAGAGAGATGATGTTCAAGGGTTGGGGGTAGGTTGCTAAAAATGGCACAACAAAAGAACCGAAAAGCTGAAGAGTTTAATAACTTGAGAGCCAATGGACTTCTGATGCTTCTCCTCTACAGCAGTGGTACTCCTTGTAGTTATGTCTTCACTCAATGGGCTATGTCAGGGATATGCAATTAGCGGACCTCCAGCTGTTGCAGAACTACAAGTCCCATGAGGCATAGCAAGACTCTGACAGCCACAAGCACAACACCCAGAGGCAGAGGCATGTTGGGACTTGTAGTTTTGCAACGGCTGGAGGTCCGCTATTTGCATATCCCTGTGCTATGTATTGATTTTTTTTTTTTTTTTTTTTTGTATATTCTCTTTTTATTCATAGATATTATTCAGGGTTTACAACATTATCAAATATCCAATATTACATTTTTATGAGAGTTGGTGATTAGACATGTGCAATTCGTTTCTTTTTTTTTTTGTTTTTCGTTTTTTTTTCATTATTTTCGTTCGTTCGTTTTCGTACGAATGAACGAATCGTACGAATCCGAATAACGAATCATTCGAATCGAACGAATCCGAAAATCCGAAAAAAACAAATTAGAAACAACGAATGTACTAATGAAGAAAATCCGAAAAACGAAAACGAACGAAAAAATTCGTACATTCGTAACTTTTTTTTTTTTTTTTTTTTTTGAATTGGTAATTTTCCGTGTCCCTTACAATGGTGCTGCTAAACGTACTTCGAATGGATTGAACAAAAAAAATTCGTACATTCGTAACTTTTTTTTCGATTCGTAACTTTTTTATTTTTTTTTTCGATTTGTAGTTTTCTGTGTCTCTATTGAACAAAAAAATTCGTACATTCTTAACTTTTTTTTTTCGATTCGTAAATTATTAAAATGTAATAATAGCATACACATTACATAAAATTATGAATTATGCTCCGATTACGAATAAATATGAATGCGTCCGAAAATTAAACGAATCAACGAAAAAATAACTCGTACGAATCGTTACGAATCAACGGAAACGAAAAAAACGAAAACGAAAAAAAAAAAACATTTTTTTCAAAAACGAAACCAAAAAAACGATTTTTTTTGTTGTGCACATGTCTATTGGTGATATCACCTTGCATTTTTACAAAGCGCCATCTCTCCTCTTCAAATCCTGAAAAAAAAAAATACTAAAAGGAAAAAAAAAAAAATGAACAAAATAAATGATCGTCTCTGTCTCTCTCTCTGTCTCTCTCTCTGTCTCTCTCTCTGTCTCTCTCTGTCTCTCTCTCTGTCTCTCTCTCTGTCTCTCTCTCTGTCTCTCTCTCTGTCTCTCTCTCTGTCTGTCTCTCTCTCTCTCTCTCTGTCTCTCTCTCTCTCTCTCTGTCTCTCTCTCTCTCTCTCTGTCTCTCTCTCTCTCTGTCTCTCTCTCTGTCTCTCTCTCTGTCCCCACCCCCCCATGCTATGTATTGATTTATAGTCATAATATCCAATCAAATTCCATAGTGTCTGCTGATAATGAATAATCTACAGTCACACGGGCACTTGGGGGCCGATAACGCGCTGCATTCAGAGGTCTCTGGACGCAGCAACACTCTTTGCTATGGCCGCATGCAAACTGGCAGATTAGCTACAGTCCTATTGTGTGCATCCAGACCTCTGCAGAAATGCCGACCCTGAAAACCCACTGTCTGCGTCCAGGGACAGTCAGATTCTACACTGGCATACCTGTACAGCATACTTTTTGTAAATCTGTGTCTGATATACAATGAAAAATGTGCGTGTTTTGTATTGCAGGCATCGCCGTGTACTGGAAAAGCAATTTGACATTGATTATATTATGAAGGTAAATTTTTTTTAATCTGTGGGCTAAGCATTTATTTTTTAATATTATATATTTTTGTATTATAGCTGACTTAGCATGAAGATATTAACCTGAACCTAGACAACCACACGCCTGCCTAACAAATCCTCTCACTGTACTATTTTTTTTTATTTTTATTTTTTTTTTTTAACTGAATTTTCTCTGCAGCATGCTGTGCTGTGCTATACTGCAGATCAGCTGATATTAAAGTGGCTGTCATTTAAATTCTTTACAGCGAGACTGCTTGTCATGTCTAGTATCCTAATATCACAGCAACCATATACAGTATCTCACAAAAGTGAGTACACCCCTCACATTTTTGTAGATATTTTATTATATCTTTTCATGTGGCAACATTGAAGAAATGACACTTTGCTACAATGTAAAGAGGGGATCATGCTCTGCTTCAGTATGTCACAGTACATGTATATGAAGTAGCAGGTGTAGTTGATCCTTCAGCATATAGAGGCTTAATCAGAAAGAATTTAACTGCTCAGACTACAGTACAATACTACAGTATTCTGAATACAGATCTACATATTAAATGTCACCAACTGCTGTGCTGGGATGATGATAGAAGCTTCAACCATCAGTAACCTTTAATAGCATTGCTAGTGTTCCTTCAAAAAAAAAAATTGCTTCTGGATGTATAACCTCAATTAACCACTTGAGCTCCGGAAGGTTTTACCCACTTCATGACTAGGCCATTTTTTGCTATTTAGCACTGGGATACTTTAACTGGTAATTGCATGGTCATGCAAGGCTGTACCCAAAAAAAAATTTATATCTTTTTTTTTTTTTTTTTTCACACAAAAAGATTTCTTTTGGTGGTATTTGATCACCACTGTTTTTATTTTGTATTATATAAACAAAAAAAAACTTTTTTACTTTGCCACAAAACATATCCAATAAAACAAAAAAAAAAAATGAATTTCTTCATAAATTTGGGCCAAAATGTATTCTGCTAAAAAAAACAATAGGTGAATATTCGGTTTGTGTGAAAGCTACAGCATCTAGAAACTATGTTTTTTTTTTATTTGATTTTATATACTAGTAATGGCGGTGTTCAGCGACAGGTAGTGGGACTGTAATAGTGCAGCAGGCAATCTGGCACTGGGTGGGAACTGACTGACACCACCAGTGACACTAATACAGTGATCATATAATACTATACTATAAAGGGATTGTTCCCTCTGTACAGAGCCTGTGTGGCCTGAACCCAAAAACAGGCAGCGACGTATAGGTACGTCACTGTGCCTGTAGGAGCCACCCGTCCACAGTGCAATGCAGGCAGGAAGTCCTAAAGAGGTTAAAGGAAACCTGACTTGAGAGCTATATGTGGTCAACCATTCATGACCTATGTTTGACAAAACTAGCTTTCTGATACCATGCTGATCCAGTGGCTTCAGTACATTCTGAATCTCTGACCCAGACATAGTCTGCATAACCTGACAGAGGTTCTAACCCTTCCCACTCTAGCTAAAACAAAAAACTTTGGTTAGAGCTCAATTTTAAAGTAACCCTGTCACAGACCTTGGGAAATCAAAGCAAGCTGAGATTGAACCAATGTACTGTAAAATCAAAGGTTAACCTGAGCAAAAAACTGCACGTCATAGTAGACCATGGATTCAGAGATAAGTGTAGCTAGCCGTATATGTAAATCTCAACTCTTCCTCTAAAAGTAAACTTCCTTGGCACATTTCACCAAAATATCCTTGTGAGCAAGCCAGCAGTGGTGAATCACTTTGTGGTTTATCCGCTTATGATGGGAAAGAGGATCTTCTCACTCCTCCCCGCTCCCTCTTCAACCGGAAGTGACGTACACCACTATCTGTGAGCCGTCCTGAGTTTCTGGAAGCGCTGGGAACCACCAGTGTCCCTGGATCCATCAGCTGCCTCTTCACCAGTGAGAAGATCGTCTTTCCCATGAGCGGATGAACCACATTATTAATCCCACATGTGCTGACATCTCATACATCTTGTGAGTTATCAATTGTCTTTTATGGAATAAAATGTCTTAATAATGCTGCACTTAGATAAAGCTGCTCTCCTGTCTTTGTCTGTCCCTGCAACAGGCATCCCCATCAGATATGCCATCTCCTTCTATGCAGGAGACAACTGTCAAATGGTGGATAGTCATTCTTTTGTAGCTATGACAACAGCCCAGAATGAGAAAATAAATCGTCCCACTAGGGGACACAGATAGCAATTCTAATATTTCACCATTCAACCCAAAATTAGAAAAACAAAATTCCTCTGACTCCTAAAACTGAAGTTATTCAAATAAATGTATTTGTATCATATGCTTAAAGTGGATGTAAACCCTCACATATACCCAGCCTCAGATTAAAAACAGAGATTAAACAAATCTTCCTACATAGGTTTTACTTGTGTATCTGTGCTTCTTCTATTGCCTACACCCCTTCAAAGGTGCAGATTGTGTTAAAAATCTTTATTCATCTGTTAGGAGCACAGAGGAGGGGGTGGAGAGACTGCAGTTACAGTATGTGAAAGCTCATTGGAAAAAGGAACATACCCCCTCCACACAGCACAAGAACTGCGTTCTGAATAGACTAGCCCTGTTCTGAGCTCTCCCTCCCGACACAAATTTATCTCATATGTTGGGAAAACTTCTCAGAAGTGACTCATGCTGATAACAGAGGAAAGAAGCACCACAGAGAAACGACACTTAGAGCTTTGGAGATAAGTAAACACTCCAAATTTGTGGTTTGCTCAACTTTCATGACTAGGGTTTACAACCACTTTAAGGTTACCATTGTTTCCCATATTAGTTTTGGTCATCATCTTGAAGATCCAGTGATGTCTGAGAATGCTGGCCATCACATTATTTCCTTTTGTTCTGTCTGCAGGCTAAGTCAATTAGAGAGTTTGATAAAAGATTTACCTCAGTGATGTTTGGTTACCCTACAAATGATCACTATTACAAGGATGCCAGTCCTTGCCACAAGGTGAAATCAATTGAGATACCAGTATTGTGTCTGAATGCTGTAGATGATGTCTTTTCTCCTGGTCATGGTGAGTATATGTGCAAAACATATGTAAAATGTGCATACTATGTATATATAGTATATTGATAGCAGAATAACAATGCCTATCTCTAAAAATGAGTGATTTATGGAGCTCTAATTGGGCTGGAAGAATGGCCTATATGAGTCAGCCCAATGCTTTATCCTCTCAGGAGCACCATTGCTAGAATCTGATCAGTGATTGGTAGCATTAAAAAACAGCCTTCAGTAAAATATATTTTTCTGACTTTCTGTACAAGCATATTACCTCTAAAGATGCTTCTCCTAGGTCCTGACACCTGCTGTATAGGGTAAAAATCATACTTTAATTCATGCTGGAAAGTACATCCAGAGCTTTACCTCTGATGTAGTGAGTATGAGAGTAGCGGCTCCTATACAGAGAAGGGATTCTGGCATTTATCCGCCTTTCCCTCTCCCGTTATTTCTTCGCAAAACTGCAGCATAGCTCCCAACTGTCCTGGATTTCAAGGGACTGTCCCTGATTTGGAAAAAATTCCCTCTGTCCCTCTTTCCTCCTCATTTGTCCCTCATTTTGGTCTGTTCCTCATAGTTGCATATAAAATACACTATTTATCGTTCAAAAAGTGTTTCCACGGGTGGGTTTAAAGGAGAAGTCCAGCCTGAGCTCATTTGGCTGGGCTTCTCCTGTGGATCACAGGAGTGCAATTCGTTTTTCACTCCTAAGACCCGTTTTCAGCAGAGAGCGGTCTGAAGTCCGCTCTCTGCTGACGTCACACAGATCAGTCCATCCCAACTCTGGGAATCTGGATCTGCCAGGTGCCTGGACTGATGGCCGTCTCAGCCTCACAGCGAGCCGCTGAAAGGCTGAGATGCCCTGCTCCCCGTCCCTCCACCGCTCAGTGATGCAGTGAGCATGGAAGAGCAGAGCAGGAGTGTTGCTGATTGACAGGCAGCAGCTCTTCGCTGGGGGAGGTGAGAGAACTGAGCCATCGGTGGTGTTCGGTGGCTCGTTCTCATTGTAGAGACGCCGGTGGAAAGATGCAGCATCGGAACAATGCTGCATCCACCTAGGTAAGTATGATTATGGGAAAAAGAAATTCCCCAAATTCTCTTTTAACTAATAATTTTTTGTATAATTCTCCTTAAAGGGGGTGTGACCGGTTGTGTGTCCTATGCCTACATACTTTTGCTAATAGGTGTCCCTTATTCCCATTTCAAAAAGTTGGGAGGTATGCTGTAATACAGGCTAAAGTCTGCACCAAGTGAAAAATAAATACTACTACGCTACTGATAATCTAAGCATATTTTGCTAAGGCTGAATTCACACTGACATTAAGAGCAGGCGCTTGAGAGGCGTTAAAAAAGCCCCTCAAACGCCTATGCACAAGATACAATAGACAGCCCATAGTGCTGTTCACAGTAATGCCGCGTATACACCAGCGGTTTTGCCATCGGAATAAACTCTGAAGGTTTCTCAGACGGAATTCCGCTCAAGCGGTCTTGCCTACACATGGTCACACCAAAGTCTGACCGTCTAGAACGCGGTGACGTACAATACATACGACTGGACTAGAAAAAGGAAGTGCAGTAGCCAATAGCTTCTTGCGTCAGAGCATGCGTCGTTTTTGGTATGTTGAAACAGCATACAGACGAGCGGTTTTCCCGATAGGAATTGGTTCCGTCTGAAAAATTTAGAACATGTTCTCTTTCTAGGTCCGTCAGAATTTTCGACATAAAAACTCCGATGGGGCATACTCGCGATCGGAATATATGATGAAAAGCTTCCGTCTGACTTTTTCTGTCAGGAATTCCGCTCGTGTGTACGCGGCAAAAGTGTTGCTTCGCTTCAAAATTGAAGCCCCATGTCGAGTCAGGAGACGTTTAAAGCCTTTCAATGCCTCCCATTCAAGTTTATGGTAACGCCTCGCAAGTGCTCTGGCAGACGGTTGCGGAGTGTTAAGATTAGTTAATTTACTGTAATGGAATAGGCGTTTGTGGAGCAGTTTTAGTGCTCATCAAATGCTTTAAAACTGCCAACAGGGCGTTTGGGGAGCATTTTTAACTCCTCATTAATGCTTGTAAAACACCTGTCTAATGCCCATACTAAAGCTCATTGACGCCGATACAAACGCCATGAATGAATGAATGAATGAATAATTTGTATAGCGCTACAATGCGAACCGAATCGCCTCAAGGCGCTGTAATTAGTGCTTTGTTGTCAAGCTTCTTAGAAGAGGTGGGTCTTGAGTTTTTTCCTGAAGACCTGATGGTTTTCTTCCATGCGGATGTAGGTTGGTAGTGCATTCCATAGCCGTGGTCCTTGGACAGCGAATCTTCGTTCCCCTTTTGATTTGTAGCGGGACTTGGGGATGAGGAGGAGGTTTTGGTCGGACGATCGAAGACTGCGATTGGGTGTGTAGCGTTTTATTTTCTCGAGAAGGTATTGAGGCGCGTCTCCATGGGTGCATTTGTGGGTGAGGCAGAGGGTCTTGAAAATGATCCGATTCTTTACGGTTAGCCAGTGTAGTCTCCTCAGGGAAGGGGAGATGGATTCCCAGGGTTTTTTTCCTGTTATCAGCCTTGCCGCCGTGTTTTGGATAAGTTGTAAGCGTGCAAGTTGATATTGGGGTAACCCTATGTAGAGGGAGTTTGCGTAGTCCAGTCGTGAATTAATGACTGTTCCAACTACCACTGCTTTGTCCTCCTTTGGAATGAAGGGGATGAGTCTGCGTAGAAGGCGAAGGAGATGGTGAGATCCGCTAACTACCGATCCTATTTGTGCCTCCATTGACATTTCTGAGTCAAAAATGACTCCAAGACTCTTGGCCTTGGTCCTAGGGGCGATGGTCTGTCCAAAGATGGTGGGTGGTGTCCAAGGGATCTTGGTTCGGGAGTTTTGGTTTGCATGTAGAATAAGAAGTTCTGTTTTTGATTCGTTGAGTTTAAGAGAGCTGGCGGTCATCCAGTCGTCTATTCGAGTGAGGCAGTTTTCTAATTGCCGATGATGGTCTTTTTGTCCAGTGATCCGAAAGTATAATTGGGTGTCATCAGCGTATGAGTGGAAGCAGAGATCCGATCTTCTGATGATTTTGAGGAGTGGGCGGATGTATATGTTGAAGAGCACTGGCGACAAGGGTGATCCTTGAGGGACTCCACAAGAGATTGCCCGTGTTTCAGAGGTAAAAGCTCCTAGTTTCACTGTCTGAGAGCGATTTCCTAAGAAGGATGCGAACCATTGTAGGTCTGCGTCTGCGACTCCTGCTACTTCTGTAAGGCGAATGAGTAGAGTGTTGTGGTCCACAGTATCAAACGCTGCGCTGAGGTCCAACAGCACCAGGAGACATGATTCTCCGTCATCTGCTGCTTCGAGGGCGTCGTCCCAAATCTTCAGGAGTGCCGTTTCTGTGCCATGGCCTGGGCGGAAGCCTGATTGTAGAGGATCCAGGAGTTTGTGTGTGTCTAGGTGGCGGTGTAGCTGTTGTACTACCGCTTTCTCCATAATCTTGGAGATGGTGTTGAGGCTTGTTATCGGTCTGCGGTGGTTGGGGTCCCGGGGGTCGAGGTTGGGCTTCTTTAGCAGGGGTTTGATGATGCCTTGTTTGAGGGCGCCTGGAACAATCCCTTCTTTAAAAGATTGATTTATGAGGTGAGTTAGCGTAGGCGCCAAAATGTCAGAGCATTCTTTCAGCAGTTTTGTGGGGATGATGTCATAGGAGCGTTTGTTGAGCGTTAGAAATTTAGTCAAGTGTGAACAAGCCCTAATATAGGCACTCTGTCATATCTTTCCCCTACATGTCCTGAGACATGCCTTCTATATACTGTGGTGGAGACCATTTTATATGAGATTAAGCCTGTGGAGTCTGGAAAGGAGGATTTGTATAGAGGAAAGCCTGTTGGAATGTTTGTCTAGCGAGCAAATTGTGAGACAGGTAGTGGACACCGGGTATTGTGAAAATCACCAAGGAGTATCATTTACGTGGTCACTATATTTGGATGCACTTTGGCAAATTTGTACTTTATTTATTACGTTTGCACATGGTTTATTTTGTGTCATTTTTTTAACTGTAGCGCAGTCACACATTTTGATTTGTATCCATTCGTAAAAACGCCTTTTATTCTGATCACTGAATGCAAACAGTTCTGCGAATGGACAAGGGGAGATACTGCTGATTTCCTGACCCTCCTCTCCATGTCTCCATTCACAGAACATCTAGTATTTTGTGAACAGTATTATAAGGTGTTTTGTTAATAAACAAGGAGAGAACAAAGGGAGGGTAAATAATTTTATCCCTTAACCCTATGAAAACTGCAGCTCTTGTAACCCTCATCTTTGCAGAGCCAGAAGTAGGGCACTGCCTGTACTTTCCAGCATGAATGAAATTATGATTTTAACCTTATACAGCAGCGATCCACATCTAGGGTAAACCTCATTAGAGGTGATTGTATATCTGGATGTCATAGTCGGTTGCATATAATTCTATTATGAAAAGAAAATAATTCTTTATGTGGAAAAGTAGTTGACTTTTCTCCTGAGATAGTCCTCTACTGTTATTCATGGCCACTTGTGCTGTTGTATGACTCCTTTATGGTTTTTCCTACCTTTTTTTTTTTTTTTTTTATTTATTTTTTTTTTTTATTTTTTGCATGTTACAAGTATCATGTATGTTTAAAACTTCATAAAAATAATTTTTGAAACAAAAAAAACATTCTAAAGGCCCGTACACACGATCTGACTTTTTGACAACAAACATGCAAATTAGCTGTTTTGGACCAACATCCGACCGTGTGTACGCTCCATCGGACCAACTTTTTCAGTTTTCATCGAGCTTTTGTTGGCTGTGCGAACGGACCAACTTTCTGCCAACAAAAGTCCGATGGAGCAAAGTCCGACCGTGTGTACACAAAACCATCGGACTTTTGTACAAAGTACAAACACGCATGCTCAGAACCAATGCGAAAGATCAGACAACAATACAGAAGTTGACCAAAGGTGGCGCTGGAGTATTTGAACGTCCTCTTTTGAAGTGTCGTCAGTACGTTAAAACGTCACTACATTCGTGTTTGTTGCCTAAAAAGTCAGATCGTGTGTATGCAATACCAACTTGGGGCCAACGCCCTTTGTACACAGCACACATAAGAAAACATTTTTTTTCCCTGGAATTCTATTTTGAGGAAAAGTAAAAACTCAAGAGAAAATTCCTGTAAAACATGTTTTAATATGCTTAAAACTGGACCTATACTAAAATGGTACCATACAGCGGACAACAGTCTTTTTTGTATTAAAAAAAAAAAAAAAAAAAAGTTTGAAGCGCTGAAATGCCTTTTCTGAAGAAAAATATTGCTACACGTTTTCTCTCTAAAATGTATTTTATATACTAGCAAAGATGCAGATGCAGTTTATATACTAGAACAGTGATGGTGAAACTTGGCACCCCAGATGTTTCTGAACTACATTTCCCATCACTGTACTAGAACATAAAGGATATAACATGCACACCTGAAATTGCATGCAGTAACCATGCGAATCATTGGTGGTTATTTATGAAAGGCAAATCCACTTTGCACTACAAGTGCAAAGTGCACTTGAAATTGCACTGAAAGTGCACTTGGAAGTGCAGTCGCTGTAAATCTGAGGGGTAGATCTGAAATGAGGGCAAACTCTGCTGATTTTATCATCCAATCATGTGCAGCTAAAATGCTGTTTTTTATTTTCCTTGCAGCGACTGCACTTTCAAGTGCAATTTCAAGTGCAATCTGCACTTGTAGTTTGCACTTGTAGTGCACAAAGTGGATTTGCCTTTAGTAAATAACCCCCATTGTGTTAAAGGAGGCAACCTATCATGAACAAAACATGGAGGTTGCCTTTGCTGACATATTTCTCTGAAAGGCTGACTGTCATACTGATTCTTTAAATTCAAAACTGTAAAATGCGCTGAAAAGGCTTTACTTTCACTTACTGACTTTGCTTACTTTCCTGACACTAACATTCTGTGAAGCCTACTACACACTGCTAGTCTTTTTTTTGTTCAACCCAGCAGGTTTCGTTCAACCCAGCAGGTTTCGTTCAACTGACAGCTCAGGTCCGATGTTAGTACAGCAATCTCCCCTGCTGTTATATTGTGTTTTGACAGGTGGACCACCCCCCTGCCAGAACACTCTGGTCAGTGCTCTCAGCCATTGGCCGAGAGTGCTGATTGGGAGCCGGTCAGCAGACCTTTTTTTAGTCATGCCCTACACACGGGCCAAATGTCGGCTGGTTTCTATTGAAGCTTGTGTGTACAGGGCTTAAGAAAATAAACAAAAAAAAAAAAAGTGTACTATAAGAGTAAACTTAGGTCGGACTTTGAAGGCATAGGAAACAATGAAGAGGTATGAAAATAAACACTATTTATTGATATACACAACGTGAATAGAACAGTACAGAAAAATTTAAAATCATGTATATTGATACATAATGTGCAGTGAGCCCTTGTGTATCTACGCGTTTCACCATTGGGCTTCTTCAGGATAAAGTCAAGGTTATACAGATAGCAAATAAAGAGAACGGACCTCACTGTCTGAAAATAGAACATATAGGTTTTAAAATGGTGATATACCACTCTATCCTGAAGAAGCCTAATGGTGAAATGTGTAGATACACAAGGGCTCCCTGCACATCATGTATCAATATACATGATTTTTTATTTTTCTGTACTGTTCTATTCATGTTGTGTATTTTTCAATAAATGGTGTTTATTTTTCATACCTCTTCATTGTTTCCTATGCCTTCAAAATCCGACCTAGGTTTACTGTTATAGTACACTTTTTTTTTTTTTTTTTTGTTTATTCCCTCAATTTACGGATGTGGCTATGTGAGTGCGCTTCTTTTCTGTTCATTATTACAGGGCTTAAGAGTCCAAGAAAGATGACCCCTGTATTTCTCTCATTAAAAGTGTACTTTAAAGAGGAAACGCAGTTATTCATTTTTTTCATTACCATGCAATAAATAGCCAAAAGCATATGGCACCCCTTCATATTACTGAGTTTGTGTTTTCTGTGAAGGGTACTGCTAATGCTACAGCATAGACATTTTAGACAATTGCACACTTCCAACCTTGTGTTATCAATATGGGGAAGGACTCTTTCTGTTCCAGGATGACTGTGTCCTGTCACCCGTGCATAAGCCAGCTCCATAAAGACTTGGTTTTATGTAAAGAAGTCGAGTGGCCTGCACAGAGCCCTGACCTAAACCCTACTGAGCATATTTGATGACCATTAGAATGCCAATTGCTGGTCAGGTCTTCCTGTCCAACATTAGTATCTTGGACAAAAATGGCCAGCATGCTCTCACCTTGAGAAAGGGGGCCTGTGTGTCTCTGAAACATTGATGTTTTTTTTTTACTGCATGAGCCATGTTGCTTTTTATTTTTTGTCATGATTTCATCAGGACAAAATTTTCTGTCATTCTGACCACACGATTTAGGGCAACATAGTGTAAGTAAAAGTAAAGCTATCCATATATGGCTATATTTCTCTTGTTCAGCCCACTGCCAAATCAATAGATTCCTTCATCCAGACTAACCAGCATGGATGGAGGAATCTGCACCAACAGCTATTGAATTCAATCATTTTTCAACTAAGTTTTGTCTAACTCTGTGATTTCTATAAGGCCACCAACAGCTCAAATTTTGTTGCGTTCAACAGGAATCAAACGTAGTTTGAGGTGTATATGGCCATATTTAGTTTGACTATCACTTAAGAAACAGCACATAATACTAAATACTTATCTAGTAATAATGTTTTTTAATTTTTTTTTTTCTTCACTTTAGCAATACCAGTGGAATGTGCCAAACAAAATCCAAACGTTGCTCTGGTGCTTACCGCCTATGGAGGCCACATTGGATTCCTGGAAGGCATTTGGCCAAGACAGCAAACCTACATGGATCGTATTTTCAAGCAGTTTGTTCAAGCAATCTTTGAGCATGGCAATGAAATTTCAAGCATGTAGCTTCTTGAGATTATGCTGTTTTTGTTGTCTTCTACTTGATGTTATACAAAGGCAGGCTCTGAAAAAAAAGTCATTACAGCTTATGCACAAGTTAACCCTCTAGATGCTAATGACTTATGAAACTATACCTCTAAAGAAGTACAAGGGTTAACAGCCAATTGGAACAAGCAGGCAAGCCAGCGAACAGAATTGAATTCTCTCGTATTCAAAACTAGCAAATATTTAAATATATAAATATATATATATATATAGCAATTATATATATAAATTTTGTAGCAAGAATTTGCATACAGGAATGTTAGCATTTTGTATTTAAATTTTTAAGTGTTACCAAGAATGACCTTAAGTATATATTAAGCTCTGCATATACTGAATTGCACTTAACCAGAATCATGATGTACACAAATACACATTCCTCAGGGTTTTCATATAGACCATTTTTTTTCTGCCTAGAGTTGCAAGCATTACCATAATACAGTTTGAAGGATTATCAGATCCTGATTTGTGTTAACATAATGCATGCTCATGAAGGCACTGTACAAAGCAAATGTAACACAGCATATGTGAATGGATAATGTAACCTTTACAAAGCATACTACAGAATGAAGGAAAGCATGGACTGTAGCAGTATTAGACTGACTTTATTAACTTATTGCAAATAGCCTGTAAGACATCCAATGTATAACTTATTTTATGTTCTAAGCCATGTTTTTTTTTTTTGCATATTTATTTTATAATTGGCTGATTTCCAATGCATTCCAAAGTGTATATATTTTAGTTTATCTTCAAATAAACAGTGTAATTTGAATCTGCCTTCTGGTGTCCAGTGATGTTATTCTATGAGCATGATGGTCAATATTATGTTAAAAGATATCTAAACACCAGAACAAAATTGTAAGATCTTAGGCCTTTAGTAAGGGGCACAGGAACTTTACCATGGGTTCTATGAGGCTCCCTTTCCGATGATACACTGGCAAAAAAAAGGCTACAAGGACATCCCTCTATTCCCTCCCACTCCCAGGTAGACCCAGTTTTTTTACTAATGGGTTGATGGACCACTTCTCTCCACTAAGAGAAGTTTTACTCTTTCACATGGAGTTTTTCCTTGATCCTTTTATCAAACTTTCTGGCTGTACTATAGCCACTGTGACTTCCTCTGCAGCGTCCTGGCTCCTCGGCTGAGCCTTGGACTGGATCCCACATGATGGAAGAAGCAAGGCTGCCTGTAATGTTGCTGGAATGCATTGTATCCTGTTGGAGCTGCATACTTGTGGAGTGAGCCGCAGCATGCTTTTCAGTTCCAGGACTGTGGTCTGCCAACAACAGAGCCCTGTCCTTGAATACCTATGAGGGTGTATGTCCATTGTGGAGGGCAAAGCCATGGTGAGGTTTGAATACAGGGTGGAAGCCAGTTAAACATTCGTGCCCAGGGTGCCATTGCAATTTCTAAACCTCTTTAGGTGTGTGAGTGCCAGTGACCACCCCTCCGGTGGCTTGCAGCATGGAGCACTGGATTAAATTACATGCATTGACACACATGCTATTGGGGCTACTGTGTCTCTGTGACCTTCCTCCTAAAAGTGCGACCTTGAACTCACTGCGCCTGCGGCACCTCATTCTGAAATTGGTTACTGTGACTGCATGCCCTGCCTCTTTCTGGGTGCTTCTCCTCTATTGGCAGAGCAATTGGCAGAGCAATTGGGTTTAAATCAGCGCATAGTGCTTGGCACCAAGGCTTTCCCCTCCCTCTCCACAGCAGTGGAGGTTATGAGTTCTCTCTCCCTCTGAAGACAACATTTCACTACATTTCACAAAGCATGGCCATCACAAAAGCAAGGGAAAAGGGTCAGATGGACCCACTAGTTCAGGCACAGCAATTGGCTCCAATTGTGGTGGTCGTTTATCCATTTAGGGCCCTAGTATCCTTTTATTATGATGGT
The DNA here is from genome assembly GCA_028564925.1 of Lithobates sylvaticus. Lineage (NCBI taxonomy): Eukaryota > Metazoa > Chordata > Amphibia > Anura > Ranidae > Lithobates > Lithobates sylvaticus. The sequence continues at coordinate 154,160,014 of CM053030.1, forward strand.
TACCCAAAAATCTTACTCCCTAAGATTCTTTGGCTATTCTGCGGTGGGCATTTCTTGTGGTTGATCCTGCCATTTCCTTTCCTCAAGGCCCCCCTGGCAGATAATCCTATGTTCAAGGACCAGGACAAAAAGTTAGATGCTCTCTTTAAAGCTCTCTTTTCTTTAGTGGACCCCACCAGGCAAACGGCAGTTGCTTCTTTGACAGTTGCCAGCCCATTACTATCTGAAATAAATGCATGGCATGAGATCCTAGTTCCATACTAATGGATGTCTCAGTCCACAGTCAGTTAAACATTTTACCCATGCCCTTACACTACTGAATTAATAGATTAGCGGGCACACTTCTTCAGATCTCTAAAGCCCCATACACACGGTCGGACAATCCGCGGACCAGGTCCGTCGGACCATGTCCGTCATACTTTGTCTGATGTTGGTTTTGCATACACACGGTCGGACAAAGTTGTCGGAAAATCCGATCATTTTGAACGTGGTGACGTTTGTTGCCTACGACGGGACTACGTAGAGGCTAGTAGCCAATAGCTTTGGTCTTGTAATGTGATCTGAGCATGCGTAGCACTTTGTCCGGTCGGACAACCGTACACACGATCGGGTTTGGTGTGATCGGACCGGGTTGACGGCAAATCTTTCCAGCAGGAGATAAGACTTTGTCCGTCGGACAAACCGACGAACACTGTCCGATGGTGCATACACACGGTCTGATTTTTCAACAACCTTGTCCGATCGGACAGAATCCATGAAAAAGTCAGACCGTGTGTATGGGGCTTTAGATGAGTCTTCTCTCCAACCAATGGTCAGGATCCTTTGGCTCAGATACCAGTCAGCTAAGTTGCCATGCAAGAAACTCCTTAAGCAGTTGCCCTTTGAAGGTGAACTCCTGATTGGTACTTTCTTGTACAGGAGATAATAGTACCCTTCTCCACCAGGAAGGGGAGTCTCATGCCTCTGCCAGTGATACTTCTACTCCTGAAGCTAGGAAAGGTTCCTTTCACCCCTCTTCCAGTTCCAAATCTAATGCAGCAACATACTTTTGTAGGAAGAAATTACCTCTAAACCAGTCAAGGCTGGTTCCAAGGCTTCTTCCAAGCTCACCCACATCCACATTACAGGGTCATTAACCCTTTAGCAATGTTTTCAAGGCTTCTAATCAAACCTTTTAAGTCCCCAAAACAAATAAAGGAGTGCAGCCCAAGGAAAACTCGAAACTTCTTCCTACGGGTGCAAAAAGTTCAGAATGGAGACTGCCAGTTCAGTCATTGCCTCCATCCTTCCAGGTGATTTTCTGTCCTCAAAAGACAACCACGATGTTTTACTTTTACATTTCCCATCTTTCTAGCCCATCAGCGCTGTGTGTGTTAGCAATGGACGAACCGCATTACCAATTTGTTGCCCCCCCCCTTGGCCTTTTTATGTCCCCCGGGTTTTCACCAAAGTACTTGCTCTAGTTTTGGCTCTGCTCCATTGTCAGCGAATTTTATGTTGTTAGTTACCAAGACAACCTCCTGCTCAAGAAGCATTTCTCCATATCCCTAAAAGCCAGTATCCAGAAGACTCTGCAGAGCTTCAGATGGATCCACAATATGGGGAGGTCCTTGCTGGACCAATTTTGCAGATTGGCGTACCTGAGCCTGACATTAGACACTGCCCTGGCCAGGATCTTCCTACCTCAGAAAAAAGCTTCTCTCCAATAGTTCTAATACCTCACTTTGTGCCTGATTTGGGGTCTTGGGTCTCATGTTTGCCTCCCTCGTGCCATAGGCTCAGTTTCATTCCAGACCATTGCAACTCAACATACTGACAGCGTGGAACAAATAGACTTGGTCCTTGGACTACTCTATGCATCTGTCCTTCCCAATGAACATTCTTGTGTCCCCAGTAGGATCAGATAAGACTGATCTACACTTTTCCACTCACCTAGATTCACCCTTGTCTGCTTCGCAGGTCAAGATGAAGGACATTCTGGTGATTGAATTAGTGATTGAAGCAAAAGAAGTTCTGGACAGCCACACTCCAGAATATAGCCTGAAATAAATGCCATTGCTAACCACAGCTGTGGCTTGTATTTGTTGGACTCTTTACAATAAAGGCTATATTCCGGAGTGCGGCTGTCCAGATCTTCCTTTTTGTTTCATCTTGCTATATGCTTAGCCTGCACCTGGTGCTCCAGTTCAGAGGAAAGTCTTGTATCCACATATCCACCTGGAGCGGAGATCCCCTTCCCTTCCCCTGACATCCAGACTCCTGACAGACTCTATGTGGGCACCTCCAGATCATCTGTATGTTCCGTCCCAAGGGTCAGTGCCCTATCTCGTGGGATGTATTATGTCCTTCCAGTCTGCCCTAGAATAGCATCTGATTTTGAGACAAATCAGGCTTTGCTGTTCTATTTCAGAGACCCTTGGTCTCTCATTACCTGGTTGAGACCTTTGTTCTGGGGTTCTCACACATCTATCCCTGTGTACGTTCCCCGTTGTCTCCTTGGAACCTTAATCTGGCTTTGCCTCTTCAGTAGCTGACTTTTGAACCTATTCTGAATATTCTTTTGTCTGACGTCACTCGCAAGGTGGAATTTTTTTGTTGCTATCGCCTCTGCGCAAAGGGTCTGTGAGTAAGCAGCCTTATCCTGTTAGGAGCCCTTCCTCAACCTTTCAAGGTTGTCTTGCAGCCTAAAGCCTTCTTTCTTCCTAAGGTGGTCTTTTCCTTCCAAGAGAATCCTGTCCTTTCTCTCTTATGCCCTGCTTCTTGGGAAACTATGTGCTCCAAGAGTTCTGGGCTCCGTGACCGCAGCCGCGGGACCAGCGCACCCGATCGCCGCTGGTGTCCCGCGATCGGGTCACAGAGCTGAAGAACGGGGAGAGGTCTGTGTAAACAAACCTCTCCCCATGCTTCCTACACTGCCTGTCACTGATCAGCTGTTCCCTGTCATCGGGAAAGCCAATCAGTGACGTCAGACGTACAGCCACGCCCCCCTACTGTAAAAAAAACGCGCACACACACTGACGTAACCCCTCCCCGCCCCCTAGTGATTAACTCCTTCACTGCCAGTGTCATTTACATAGGAATCAGTGCATTTAAATAGCACTGATTTCTGTATAAATGACAATGGTCCCAAAAATTTGTCAAAAATGTCCGATGTGTCCGCCATAATGTTGCAGTAACAATAAAAATTGCTGATCGCCGCCATTACTAGTAAAAAAAAAAAAAAATTAATAAAAATGCTATAAAACTATCCCCTATTTCTCAAAACGTCTTCCAGGACAGCCCATGAGACCTAGGGCTCCTCCTACCAGGACAGGAAACGCATTCCCCCCACCAGATAAAAGGGCGGTCCTCCAGGCCCCATGTCAGTTATTAGTGTTTCCTCCGGACGGGGGGGTAACATGTTCCAGGAACCTGGTCCCCTAGGTCTCATGAGCAGGGGCTCTGTAAGGCTATTTGGGGGCATATCACTAACCTTCTCTTCTGCCAGAAGCAGCACACCGCTGGGGAGGTTGGTTGTGCTGCTGTCTCCTGTCTCTCTGTGCCTGGAGAGGGCCATGACCGTGTCTGCTCCCAAGCGCCTGTAGTCTCTATGTGAGCAGCAGTTTCCTCTCCTCACCCACAGCATGGCTGAAAGGTGTGAGGAGAAACAGGAAGCAGCAGCACTTGAGGGGGCGGAGCTTCTGCACTCCAAGCTGGCCCACAGGAAGTGCCGAGTGATAGGTCACTTCCGGGGCATATGACATCATCATCGGGCGCCGGAGACACTGGTTCCAGTCTTTTTAAGCGGTGCGGATGGGAGACGCTGGCTACTGGTGTGTTTTGGTGGAAAGCAGCCAGGCTGTGGAAAGCTAAACGGCAGGATGGACCAGTCTGCAGTTCCTGCACAGGCAGTGGAAGCAGTGCCCAACACCAGCACCTCGCAGGTAAGCCTGAAGTGTTTTGTCACTATCTTGCTATCCCTGTGAGTGTTCCCTCCCCCTCCCCTCTCTGTAGTAGTGGGTTATGCGGACACATTTCTTCCCTCCTGCACGTGGTGTTTCGGAGTGTCAGGGTGGCTGTGAGTCTCATTTGGGGTTGTTTTATTTTTTTTGTCTTACAGACAAAGACCCAGGAGAAAGGGCACAGCCACCTAAAAGGAAATGTGCGGTGTGCGCAAACAAATTGAGCTCCTCTTGGAGCAAAGCAGTTTGTCGCAGCTGTATAGAGGGCCTTGTAAATGATGACCCGGTTACCTCTTGCCAAAAGATGCTAGCTTCTGTCAGAGATGAGCTTGCGTCCACCTTTTAGTTCCTTTAGAACGCTTATTGACAAGCTCCAGACTCCAGCAGAGGGTCCCTCGTCACAGAAGACGACAGTCAGCACTCTGCAGCAGGCGGACAGTGAAGACTCTGAGGCTGAGGTCAGATCTACCCGTTCCTCTCCAGAGGAATCAGGGTCAGAGATAGAGCCCGGGGATAGAGAATCCACTCGGAGCTCGAGATTTAAGTTATCCGTAGAAGATGTGGATGACTTATTGAAGGCCATCTATACTACCCTTGAATTGAAAGAAGAGGAGGTTCATCTATCCAAACATGATCTCATGTATAAGGGATTGCACAAGAAAAAATCTAGAGTTTTTCCAGTCCATAGCTCATTGATTGATACTATCAAACTGGAATGGGATAATCCTGAGAGAAAACCTTTCTTCTCTAGTAACCTTAAAAGGAGGTTTCCTTTTGATGAGGACACTACGCAGCCGTGGAATAAAAATCCCAAGCTAGACGCACCCCTTTCAAAGGTTTCAAAGAACTCGGACCTAGCGTTCGATGATATGGGTACGCTTAAGGATCCGATGGACAAGAGGGGGGATATCCTTCTCCACAGAGCCTGGGACTCTGCGGTTGGGAATCTCAAACCTGCTCTGGCCTCCACTTGTGTGGCCAGAATTCAGACTCATCTGTTGGCAGGTACCTCCAGAGTGCAGATTTTGAAGTCTTTTCCTCTCCTCTTTCAGGCAGTAGGTTTTTTGGCAGATTCTTCCGCAGAGTCAGTGAGAATGCCGGCCAGGACCTCGGCTTTAGTGAACTCGGCCAGGAGAAGCCTTTGGCTTAAGACCTGGTCAGGGGACTCAGCCTCCAAGTTACGCCTTTGTGGGCTCCCCTTAACAGGCGATCACTTATTTGGCCCAGGGCTGCAGGAGGCACTGGAACGCACTGCCGACAGGAAGAAGGCTTTCCCAGAGAAAAAGAGAATCCCAGCAGCCAGGAAGTTTTTTCGTGGCCAAGGCAGGCAGCAGGGTCCTAAAGGAAAGGACAGCAGGCCGAAAAAACACTGGACAGGGCACAAGGGCAGAGGCAAAGGGGGGGTCCTGTTTAACCCTCCTCAACAGCCCACCAAAAACGCAGTGACTTGCGTTCCCCAGTGGGAGGAAGATTGAGGGCCTTCTTCCCACAGTGGTCAGCAGTTACTTCAAGCCCCTTTATTCTGGACCTTGTGACCAACGGGTACAGGCTGGAATTCGCCCACCAACCACCAGAGCGGTTTTTGGTCACCTTTCCTCCCCAGGATCGGGAGAAAGCGCAGGCCCTGGGTCTCCAGATCGGAGACCTGTTGGATCAGAAGGTCCTGATTCCTGTTCCCCAGTCAGATCAGGGCAAGGGATTCTATTCCCATGTATTTGTTGTCAAAAAGCCGTCAGGGAAGTTTCGACTTATCCTGAATCTCAGAGCTTTAAACAAATCAATCAGATACAAACATTTCCGGATGGAGACGGTTTTCACTATCAAAAGCCTACTCTACCCAAACTGCTACATGGCCGCGTTGGACTTGCGGGATGCTTATCTTCACATCCCTATCCACTCAGCTTTCCAGAGATATTTAAGATTAGCAGTGAAGATGAGGACAGGGACCCGACACTTCCAGTTTCAGGCCCTCCCCTTTGGTCTTTCCTCAGCCCCACGCATTTTCACAAAAGTGTTGGGGGAAGCCCTAGCTCCACTCAGGCTAAAAGCGATAACTATTATCCCTTACTTAGACGACCTCCTGGTGGTAGCAGCGTCATACCAGAAGCTGTTGGAGGATCTCCAGGCTGTACGGGACTTCCTACAGTCCTTAGGCTGGTTAATAAACGTAGAAAAGTCGTCCTTAACTCCGGCCCAGAAGGTGACTTACCTGGGTTACGACTTTTGCTCAGTGGATCAAAGGGTCTTTCTTCCTCAGGAGAAGATTACCAAAATGATCCAATCTATGTCAGCATTGCAGACAAACCAGTCGGTCTCCCTAAGACAGGTTTCGAGGGCAGTGGGTTTGATGACCTCATGCTTTCCTGCAGTCCCATGGGCAAGACTTCATCAACGTCCACTACAACTGTTCCTCTTAAGAAACTGGAACGGGGATGCAAGGTCCCTGGAGTCAAGGGTCCGGCTTCCCACCAGGGTAAAGAGAAGCCTGTGGTGGTGGAGAGCAAGCCAGCACCTAGCAGGAGGTCTCCCATGGTCCATTCCCATTTCCCAAAGGATTACTACGGATGCGAGTTCCTGGGGATGGGGGGCCCATCTCAACAATGCAGTGGCACAGGGAGAGTGGTCCTCGAGGGAGGCAAGGGCTTCATCCAATCAAAGTGAGCTTCTAGCGGTTCACAGAGCCCTGCAGTCCTTTCAGATAGAGATCAGGGGCCACAATCTTCAAATTCTGTCGGACAACGTTGCAACAGTCGCATACCTCAACAAGCAGGGGGGCACGAGAAGCCGGATACTCCAATTGCCCAGGAGATCCTAGTATGGGCAGAGGGGAATCTGGCTTCAATTTCAGCTGTGCACTTGAAGGGCACACAAAATTGTTTAGCAGACTACCTCAGCCGTCACCGGGTAGATCGAGACAACTGGTCCCTTCATCCCGAAGTCTTTGCAGACCTCACCAGCAGATGGGGATACCCAGTAGCGGATCTGTTCGCAAACAGGAACAACCGCAAGACGGAAATGTTCTTTTCCATGAACCCAGCAGACCAATCCTTGGGGATCGATGCGCTGGCAAACCCATGGCCTTGCATGCCTTCCCGCCGATCAGACTTATTCCAGAAGTCCTCCGGAAGTTTCTTCTAGAAAAAACAGACCTCATTCTAATTGCCCCGTTTTGGCCCAAGAGGCCATGGTTTTCCCTGCTACAGACTCTAGTTTCAGAGCCTCCACTGAGTCTTCCAAAGAGGGAAGACTTATTGTTGCAGGGTCCAGTGTCTCACCCCCAGGTGATTTCCCTAAGATTGTCGGCTTGGTATCTGAAGAGAAGATGCTAAGTGCCCAGGGGTTCTCCGACAAAGTAGTCAGGACTCTGGTAGACTGTAGAAAACCAGTAACCAGAGCCATTTATTCCAAGGTTTGGAAAAAGTTTAATTCTTGGTTATCGGAGAATCGGAGACTAACCCACGATATTCTGGCAATTCTGGAATTTTTTCAAGAGGGGGTTGACAAGGGTCTTTCCGTTAGTACCCTAAAAGTACAAGCGGCAGCTATTAGTGTTTTCCTCCAGTTTTTTCTCCTGGAAAATCCCATTGTAGCCAGATTTTTCAAATCAATTTCAAGGGCCAGGCCAGTAGTGGTGAAAAGTTGTCTATCTTGGAACCTGTCCCTAGTACTTCAGGCTTTGGTGGAATTTCCTTTTGAGCCTCTCGAGGAAATCTCAGTTAAACTACTTACATTAAAAGTAGTTTTTCTGGTAGCTATTACCTCAGCACGTAGGGTAAGTGAGCTGCAGGCCCTGTCAGTTAGGGAGCCTTTTCTCACGATTTTTGATGATCGAGTCGTTTTAAAGACTGATCCAGGTTTTTTGCCTAAGGTGGCTAGTACATTCCACCGAACTCAGGATATTGTACTGCCATCCTTTTGTAGTTCACCGCACGGCGAACAGGAAAGAAAGTTTAGTTGCTTAGACGTAAGAAGGATCCTCCTTGCCTATCTTGAGGTCACTAAGACCTTTAGGAAAACTGATGCTTTGTTTGTCCTCTTTTCGGGGGCACACAAGGGAAACAGTGCATCTAAAGCCACACTAGCCAGGTGGATAAAGCAAGCTATCTCTGAAGCTTACAAAATTAGGGAGGTTTCTCCACCTTTTGTCACAGCACACTCAACTAGAGCCTTATCTACGTCTTGGGCTGAGAGGGCTGGTGCCTCACCGGAACAAATTTGCAGGGCTGCCACATGGTCCAGTTACTCGACCTTCATTAAACATTATCGCCTGGATCTCCCATCAGCGCAGGAGCAGGCGTTTGGTCGTAAGGTCCTGCAGGCAGTTGTCCCTCCCTAGACTGGTAAGTTCTGGCTCATCGTCTCATGGGCTGTCCTGGAAGACGTTTTGAGAAAAGCTGAGTTAGACTTACCGGTAACTCCTTTTCTGAGAGTCTTCCAGGACAGCCGGATTCCCACCCGGTTTTGTCTAAAGTTATGTGTATTATGCATATGTTTTTCAGGGACGTCCTACGGTTCTTGAGTAGACTGACATGGGGCCTGGAGGACCGCCCTTTTATCTGGTGGGGGGAATGTGTTTCCTGTCCTGGTAGGAGGAGCCCTAGGTCTCATGGGCTGTCCTGGAAGACTCTCAGAAAAGGAGTTACCGGTAAGTCTAACTCAGCTTTTTGTAAACGCTATAACTTTTGCGCAAACCAATCAATAATCGCTAATTGCGATTTTTTTTTTTTTTTTTTTTAACCAAAAATATGTAGAAGAATACGTATCGGCCTAAACTGAGGAAAAAAATGTTTTTTTTATATTTTTTGGGGGATATTTATTATAGCAAAAAGTAAAAAATATTGCATTTTTTTTCAAAATTGTCGCTCTATTTTTGTTTATAGCGCAAAAAATAAAAACCGCATAGGCTATCAAATACCACCAAAAGAAAGCTCTATTTGTGGGAAAAAAAGGACGCCAATTTTGTTTGGGAGCCACGTCACTCGACCGCGCAATTGTCAGTTAAAGCGACGCAGTGCCGAATCGCAAAAAGGGGCCTGGTCCTTTGGCTGCAAATTGGTCTGGGGTTTAAGTGGTTAAAAAACACAAAATAAAACAAATAGGTCGTACTCACCTGCTCTGTGCAGTGGTTTTGCACAGAGCTGTCCCTATCCCCCTCTTCTCAGATCCCTCGCCAGTGCTCTTGGCCCCTCCATACTATCAAGTGCCACTAGAGCAAGCAGCTTGCAATCGGGGCACCCAAGCAGGCTCGTTCCCAAGCTGTGGCTCTGTGTGTCCATTCACTCAGAGCCGCAACTCCGCTCCGTCCCCTCTCTCTCCTCATTGGCTCACTGGCTGTGATCGACAGCAGCAGGAGCCAATTGTGCCCCGCTGCTGTCTCAGTCAATGAGCAGGGAGAGTCAAAGAGAACCACTGCTCTTGTGCACATCGCTAGATAGAGATGGGGCTCAGGTAAGTATTGGAGGGGGGTGGGGGGGACTACTGCACAGAGAAGTTTTTTTTTAACCTTCATGCATAAATTGCATGAAAGTGGAAAACCTTGAGCCTTTAGAACCACTTTATCCATCATCCTATACCATCAGGAAGGTGGGTGATTGGCCTAATATGTATTATGCAGCAGAACAACGACCCCAAACATACATCTAATGTATTTAAGAACTATCATCAGCATAAGGAAGAACAAAGAGTCCTGGAAGTGATGGTTTGGCATCCACAAAGACCTGATCTCAACATCATCTGGTCTGCCTGGGATTATATGAAGAGACAGAAGGATCTGAGGCAGCCTACATCCACAGAAGATCTGTGGTTAGTTCTCCAAGATGTTTGGAACAACTTACCTGCCAAATTGCTTTGAAAACTGCGTGCAAGTGTACCTAGAAGAATCAATGCTGGTTTGAACCCAAAGGGTAATTACACCAAATATTGATTTGATTTAGATTTTTTTTTCTCTGCACTCACTTTGCATTTTGTCAACTGATAAAAAGAAACTATTAAAATATATATATTTTGAAAGCATTCTTACTTTACAGCATTTCTTCACATCTTCCTAAAACTGTTGCATAGTTCTGTTGGCTAAATTTTTGTCCATTTGTCTGCTTATATAAAAAAATAAAAAGTTGTAAACCATGTAATAGTCATAGGTGTTTCAGTCAAGTTAACATATACAGTGCCTTGCAAAAGTTTTCACCCCCTTGGCTTTTTACCTATTTGTGATGGATCAGAACACAATAGAATAAGTTGGTGAAGTAAAATTAGAAAAATATATACATAAAACTATTTTCCAGAAATAAAAAAAATGATAATTGGCATGTGCGTATGTATTCACCCCCTTTGTTATGAAGCCCATAAAAAGCTCTGGTGCAACCAATTACCTTCAGAAGTCACATAATTAGTGAAATGATGTCCACCTGTGTGCAATCTAAGTCTCACATGATCTGTCATTACATATACACACCTTTTTTGAAAGGCCCCAGAGGCTGCAACACCTAAGCAAGAGGCACCACTAACCAAACACTGCCATTAAGAACAAGGAACTCTCCAAACAAGTAAGGGACAATGTTCTTGAGAAGTTCAAGTCAGGATAAGGTTATAAAAAAAAAAAAAATCCAAATCTTTGATGATCCCTAGGAGCACCATCAAATCTATCATAACCAAATGGAAAGAACATGGCACAACAGCAAACCTGCCAAGAGACAGCCGCACACTAAAACTCACGGACCGGGCAAGGAGGGCATTAATCAGAGAGGGAAATTAAGGTAACCCTGGAGGAGCTGCAGAGTTCCACAGCAGAGACTGGAGTATCTGTACATAGGACGACAATAAGCCGTACGCTCCATAAAGTTGGGCTTTATGGCAGAGTGACCAGAAGAAAGCCATTACTTTCAACAAAAAGTAAAATGGCACATTTTGAGTTTGCGAAAAGGCATTTGGGAGACTCCCAAAATGTATGGAGGAAGGTGCTCTGGTCTGATGAGAATAAAATTTAACTTTTTGGCAATCAAAGAAAACGCTATGTCTGGCACAAACCCAACACATCACGTCACCCAAAGAACACCATCTCCACAGTGAAACATGGTGGTGGCTGCATCATGCTGTGGGGATGTTTTTCAGCAGTCGGGACTGGAAAACTGGTCAGAGTTGAGGGAAAGATGGATGGTGCTAAATACAGGGATATTCTTGAGCAAAACCTGTACCACTCTGTGTGTGATTTGAGTCTAAGACGGAGGTTCACCTTCCAGCAGGACAATGACCCCAAACACACTGCTAAAGCAACACTTGAGTGGTTTAAGGGGAAACAAGTGAAGATTGAGGTAACAGCCTTGTCTGTCTTTTTTCTTTTAAAAATGGCGCCACCGAGATACAGAGCGGATGTCCTGTGTATCTCGGCGGCGCTCGGTAGTTCTCGGCCGGCTTTCGGGTATTTTCCAGGTTCCAGGCTATCTTCGGCCGTTCTCGGCTATTTTCGGCTTTCCGAAAGCCGACGAGGACGGCCGAGAGCGGGCGAAAATAGCAGAGACCGGCCGAAGATATCCGAGAACGGCCAAAGATACCTGATCGCCGCCGAGAACGGCAGAAAAGCTTCCAAACAGCGGAAAAGCTTTCAAACGGCGGGGGGTCGGCGTATAACACGCACCCCCGATTTTCCCCTGATTTTAAGGGGAAAAGTGTGCGTGTTATACGCCGATAAATACGGTAATTAAAAAACACTTTGGGGCCTATTAATTATTGATATGTGTGTGTGTGTAATACTGTATATATATATATATATATATATATATATATATATATATATATATATATATATATCTCACAAATCAGACACCTGACACTTTTGACACTTTTTTGGGGACTAGTGACACTAATACAGTGATGAGAGCTCAAAATATGCACTATTAATGTACTAATGACACTGGCAGGGAAGGGGTTAACACCAGGGGCGATCAAGGTGTTAAGTGTGTCCCTAGGTGGTGCTTTCTAACTGTGTGGGGGATGGTTTGACTGGGGAAAGTAAGACATCCATGTTCCTGCTTAGCAGAAATACAAGATCTCTTGCTTTCCCTCTGACAGAACAGTGATTTTCCTTGTTTACATAGGCAGATCCCCGTTCTGCCTCTTCCGGGAAGGATCCCCCTATGGCCAATCAGCACACGATCCTGGTTCCGGCGGAGTGCGCATGCCCCCCAAAGCTACTGCACGAAACGACATACAGGTACGTTGTTTTGTGCAGCCGGGCCACCTTGCCGCAGTAAATGCGCGGAAGGCGGTCTGGAACCGGTTAATCTTAGTATGAATGCAGCTGTTCTGTGAAGCCCTCAGAGGTTTGTCAGAGAACCTTAGTGAACAAACAGCATCATGCAGGCCAAGGAACACACCAGACAGGTCAAGGATAAAGTTGTGGAGAAGTTTAAAGCAGAGTTAGGTTATAAAAAAAAAAAATATCAAGCTTTAAACATCTCACGGAACATGGTTCAATCCATCACCTGAAAATGGAAAGAGTATGGTACAACTGCAAACCTACCAAGACATGGCTATTCACCTAAACTGACAGGCCGGGTAAGGAGAGAAATTATTAAGAGAAGCAGCCAAGAGGCCCATGGTAACTCTGAAGGAGCTGCAGAGATCCACAGTTCAGGAAGGAGAATCTGGCCACAGGCCAACTATTAGTTGTTCACTCCACAAATCTGACCTTTATGGAAGATTGGCAAGAAGAAAGTCATTGTTGAAAGAAAGCCATAAGAAGTCCCGTTTGCAGTTTGTGAGAAGCCATGTGGGGGGAAACAAAACCCTAAACATACAGCCAGAGCTACAATGGAATGGTTTAGATCAAAGCATATTCATGTGTTAGAATGGCCCAGTCAAAGTCCAGACCTAAATCTAATTGAGAATCTGTGACAAACTTGAAAATTGCTGTTCACGGACACTCTGCATCCAATCTGACAGAGCTTGAGCTATTTTGCAAATAAGAATGGGCAAAAATGTCACTCTCTAGATGTGCAAAGCTGGTAGAGACATCCCCAAAAAGACTTGCAGCTGTAATTGCAGTGAAAGGTGGTTCTACAAAGTATTGACTCAGGGGGCTGAATACAAATGCACGCCACACTTTTCATATATTTATTTATAAAAAATGTTGAAAACCATTTATAATTTTCCTTCCACTTCACAATTTTGTGTCTCTTTGTGTTGGTCTATCACATAAAATCCCAATAAAATACATTTATGTTTTTGTTTGTAACATGACAAAATGTGGATATTTTTCAAGGGGTATGAATAATTTTTCAAGGCACTGTATATATTTAACATTCACACAACTTTCACCCAAGATTCATGCTTTTATTTTTCAAATGAATCTGTGCAAATCCTATGTGAACCCCTTGGGGTGTATTTATAAATCAGTGAATGTGACGTTCACCAGTTTGACCCCTTTCACACTGAAGTTCTGCTAAAACAGCGATAAAGCGCCTGTCTTTTTTGCGGTGCTTTAGTTGCACTTTTCAGGCGCTAGCTCGCTGGTGTTTTTTTAAGGTCACGTGACAGCTTGACCTTAAAAATAGGAAAAAAGAACAGTTTTGCAGCGCTTTTAAGGCGCTTTGGAAGTGCTGCCCATTCATTTCAATGGGCAGGGGCATTTTGGGAGCGTAATTAATAGCGCTCCCAAACCTGCCCCAAAGATGCTGCTTGCAGGACTTTTTCTAACGTCCAACAAGTGCACTGCCCGAGTGTGAAAGCACATATTGCAATGAATGGGAGGCATTTTTCAGGCGCTTTTCAGAGGCGATTTCTAGCGCTAAAACGCCTGAAAAACTGCCTCAGTGTTAAAGGGGTCTTACTGTGGGTGAATAATCCTGGCATACAGGTATGCGTTTTACATTACAGTGATTGACCGCCTGCAGTGAATGTTTAGTGAATGTTATGTTCTCTGCCTATGCCTAATTTTTAAATAGACAAAGGACAGTAGTTCTTAACAAACAAAACAGTCATTAGTCCCTGTTCTGACTTAACAACTGAAAACGGAATTGTTATTTACAGATATATGTAATTGCCAGAAGTCTAATGCCCCGTACACACAGTCGGAAATTCCGACCACAAAATCCGTCGGATTTTTTCCGACGGATTTTGTCTGACACTGGTGTTGCATACACACGGTCGGACAAAGTTGTCGGAAAATCCAATCATTCTGAACGTGGTGGCGTTCGTTGTGTCCGACGGGACTACGTAGAGGCTAGGAGCCAATAGCTTTGGTCTTGTAATGTTTTGAGCATGCGTGGCACTTTGTCCGTCGGAATTCGCTACACACGATCGGAAAAAGTCCGATAGGACTTTGTTGTCGGAAAATTTGAATGCAGGATCTCAAACTTTTTCCGTCTGAATTTCCGACGGAAAAAGTCCGATGGAGCCCACACGTGGTCGGAATTTCCGACAACATGGTCCGATAGGACATTTTCCGACGGAAAATCCGACCGTGTGTACGGGGCATAAGAAGCATCTCACATTTAAAAGGGCAAATTCAACAAATGGGTGTTCGCCTTGTTACAAATGACACACATCTACACTTTTGAAGAAAAAAAATACATACATACAGTGCAAAGAAAAGGCACATACTGGATGACCATCACCATTACAGCTATGACTGTATATATCATACGCCATATATCAAAATACTAACAACTTACAAAGCCATCCACAACTCGGCCCCTAGCCACATCACTAACCTACAGTAGTCTCAAAATACCAACCAAATCATTCTCTTTGTTCCTCCCAAGACCTCCTGCTCTCCAGCTCCTTTGTCACGTTTTACCATGCTCGCCTCCAGGACTTTTCTTGAGTCTCTCCCATCCTTTGGAAGTCTACTTTTTTTTTCTTTTTTTTTTTTAAGAAATCTGTTCATTATTTTTATACAACAGAACAACACAGTACACATTGAGCAAATTATAAATACATCATTGAAATCCTCATCAGATCACATCTTCAAAGTCAGGTCAGATAAATATCAACAATCAATATAAGAGGGTGACAAAGATTATACCAATGACATGAATCCTTCCTGATGCCACAAGCGTAACCAACCTAAGCAGATTTAAAATAACAATACAACATTAGCATAGCATGTTGGCAGCAGTAGCATATAATTCATATGACAGTGGATGCATTAGTACCATGCTCAGGAGTTGGTGGGAGTGTCTGAGGCCGTCAATGGCTAAGCCAACCACTTAGCCCCCTATTCATGTAGGTTTCTTTATACAGTGTAAGCTGTTATTAATCAATTGTTTTCAAAATGAAAACGTAGGAGGGGTAGATTTCTTCCAATGCAAGGCAATGGCTTTCCTACCATAGAACAGTGTGAGATTGGCTAATGTCCGCTCCACAACTGTAATCAGAATCTCCTCCATCAGACCCAACAGGCATACAGACATTGAGGTCTGTAAGGGGGCGAAAATAATGAAGTTTAGCAAAAGCCCACTATGTGTGGACAGGTCCAAAAAATGTGTGAGAAGTCCCTCGGGCCAAACCAAAATGCCAACACACGGAGGGACATGCAGGATTTATTTTGTGGAGTCTGTTGGTTGACACTGTCTACTTTTAGGAGATCCCTAAAAACCTCTCTTTTCAGAGAAGCCTATGCTGCCCCCACCTAATAACTGTACTGCCTGCCCCCCCACCCCCCCCAGTAATTACCTGTTTTATCACTTGACCCTCCCTTTTAGATTGTAAGCTCTAACGAGCAGGGCCCTCTGTATCCTCTTGTATTGAATTGTATTGTAACTGTACTGTCTGCCCTCATGTTGTAAAACGCTGCACAATCTATTTGCGCTATATAAATCCTGTATAATATTAATAATACACCATTTTAGGTATTATAGTTTATTTAGAATTATACTCAGTGACATAGGGAGGGAGCCCTAGATGTCACCTTGCCTGATGAATTATTACCTCAGATGCACTTCATATTCCAAGCTCCCTATGTGTATGACCATCTGAGTGCGTTTACTGTACAAAGTAAGGTCCGTTGGCATAGACCATAGGGTGAGTACATGGATGGAAAACTGGCTACATGTGCGAGTTCAGAGGTTAGTGATAAATGGGGAGTACACGGAATGGTCCGGGGTGGAAAGTGGGGTCCCCCAAATCCAATCCTATTTAATTTATTCATAAACGACCTGGAAGATGGGATAAACAGCTCAATCTCTGTATTCGCAGATGATACTAAGCTAAGCAGGGCAATAACTTCTCCGCAGGATGTGGAAACCTTGCAAGAAGATCTGCACAAATGAATGGTAAATGAGGTTTAATGTAGAAAAATTTAAAATAATGCATTTGGGTGGTAAAAATATGAATGCAATCTACTCAATGGGGGGAGAACCTCTGGTTGAATCTAGGATGGAAAGGGACCTGGGGGTCCTTGTAGGATGACTGGCTCATCAATGGCATGCTATGCCAAGCTGCTGCAAGCAAAGCAAACAGAATATTGGCATGCATTAAAAAGGGATTAACTCCAGAGATAAAACGATAATTCTCACACTCTACAAGACTCTGGTCCGGACGCACCTGGAGTATGCTGTCCAGTTCTGGGCACCAGTCCTCCGGAAGGATGTCCTGGAACTGGAGAGAGTCCAGAGAAGGGCAACAAAACTAATAAAGGGACTGGAGGACATTAGTTATGAGGAAAGGTTACAAGCACTGAACGCTTGAGAGGGGAAATTATTTCAATGTACAAATACCGTACTGGTGACCCCACAATAGGGATAAAACTTTTCCGCCAAAGGGAATTTAATAAGACACGTGGCCATTGACTAAAATTATAAGAAAAGCAGTTTAACCTTAAACTGCGTAGAGGGTTCTTTACTGTAAGAGCAGTAAGGATGTGTCATTCTCTTCCACAGGCAGTTGTTTCAGCAGGGAGCATCGATAATTTAAAAAAACTATTAGATAAGCACCTGTATGATCACAACATACAGGGATATACAATGTAATACTGACATAGGCACACGTATAGGTTGGACTTGATGGACTTGTGTCTTTTTTCAGCCTCACCTACTATGTAACTATGTAACAAGCAGCCCAGCCAAGGCAAGAATGAGGCTGAATTCCCCAGCCATGGACAACTGCGAGGTCAGGCAGCCATCCCCCTCTACAATGTGTACAGCCAGATCCTATAGCTTCTTACCCCACAGTGGGGCAGCCTGTCCTAGACACCACTCTTAAGGAGATGCTCATGTCCTTAAAGCGGAACTTCAGTAATTTTTTTTTAACTTTCCACCTATTAAATCTTCTGCCCTTGTTGTTTTAACTTTGGATAGTAAAACATTTTTTTCTGCCAGTAAATACCTTAAACAGCCCACTTCCTGTTTCTTGTCTGATAAAAAGCCTAGGCTTATGACATCATGCAATGCTATCTCTCTCACTCTCCTGAGTGTTTGCCAGGAAGGGAGGGGAGATGAGTCATAAGAGGGCCAGTGAGAGATGTAGAGCTGGAGGTATGCTTCTGTGTGCCTGTGTAAATCCAGGAAATGAACAGACAGCAGCTTCAGCTGCCCACATTTAAAATGGCTGCAGCCAGACTTAGTAAAGGGAGATTTCTGCAGCATATTTGGCAAGTACAGAATCGCAGTATATATAAAATAATATGCAAAGTGGTTGGAGGGAAGTTTCAGAATGGCAAAGATGTTTTTATTACAATATATGTGAGCAGACTGCAGTTCTTCTTTAAGTAGCTTCCTGCAAACTGACATGCTTTAATTTTTGCACAAATTCAGGCACAACATTAATGTCCTAGAAGACAGGGTATCACACATAGAAGCCAATCTGTGAGATATTACCACGATGGTCAATGACTTAATTGACGCACACGATGACCAAGTAGAAGGCCACAAGTGGATAAAGGATAAAATAGCTGACATTGAGGATAGATCCCGACATAACAACATCAAGAATCGTGGTGTTCCAGAATCAGTGCAGCCTCTTGAATTGCCATCTTATATTAGGAGCATGATTAAGGCTTTGCTACCAGATTTAACAAATATAGAATTGGTCAATGATCGCATCCACAGGCTCCCCAAACCTCCGTTCCTGACCGCCTCCACACCTGTTTGTAGCTGCTGATTTTTAATAAACACACACTCACCTGTCCCAGGATTCAGCGATGTGGCAGCCCAAAAACCTTGGTTCTCTCCCTTAGTTCTCTCCGGCATCACAAGTGTGAGCACCCAGCTGTGACAGCTTGTGGCTTGCATGCGCAAGTCACTCTGTGTTTTCTCAATGACTGGGCAATCTTCTGTGACCTGTGACGTGTCCCATAAGATTGCAGGGAGGGAGGGGAAGAGGAGAACTAGGTGGCCCAAGAGAAAGTGGGAGCTTGGTTCCTTTAAAAACTAGGTACCCACTCCCCCCCCCAAAGAAAAATTACAAATGTGGCATGTCAGGTGGTTAGGAGTCTTTAAAGCGGAACTCCGCTTTAAGTTAACTAATCCTGCTTCTTCCCTGGCTTCGATACAACAGACACTGGATGAATTTAGTCATAGTTCTTACTACAAGGTAAATGGCTCCAAATTATTTATCCTGTCTCTAGGATTAACACAGGCACAACAACTCACACTTAGGAATGAGTATCCTTATGTATGGGCCACAGACTATATTGACTATCTATTCACTATCTGGGGATTAAGCTAACCAAATCTGTATCCTCTCTTTACCAGGCTAACTACACTACTTTCTTACGCAATCTTCCTAAGGAACTAGAGCATATGTCCAAGCTCACACTCTCCTGGTCAGGTAGATCGGTAGCATTTAAAATGCTCAAATTACCTCAGTTTTATAACTATTTAGATAACTTCCCATTCCAGTCCCTCTATCTCTCTTCACCTCCTTACAAACGAACTTGGGGCGGTTTGTGTGGCAAAACTTGAAGGCTAGAAGCTCTCGGCCCATCTTAATGAAACACAGGTCTGTGAGTGGCACAGGCTATATCAACTTCAGGGATTATTACAATGCTACCATCTTAGCACAACTCAAAGCCTGGTTTGTTTTCAGTGTTACTTGTCCATGGCGCGACATTGAATCCCTTCAGATTCCAGGTCATAACTTAAGTGTTTGGCTCCTTAGCGCACCTCAAGTGAAAAAGGGTAATTTGGCCATCTCCCCCACCATTAACGCCACAGTGACAGCCCTTAACTATTTCATTACCAATGCCTCCAAAGGACACAATCCTTGTAAATTACCCCTTCCAGTCTCCATACTTTCTTACTTATCCCTAATCTATTCTTGTGAACATGGCAGGACAAGGGCATAACACGGATATCAGGTCTAGACTCTAACAACCTCCTTAAACTGTTTACATTTTTACAAAAAAACTTCTCTCTCTTGTCTGCAGATTATTATAAGTATATTCAAGTAACTCATTGCTTTTTTCACAACCCCCAACTGCACAAATATGTCCATAATAGGGTGTGGAAATACTTATCGAATGCAACTGTCTCTACCAAAGGTGTCACTCTATTTTACAATCTGTTACCGGACAAAACATCCTTTAGCAAACTACCTCCTATGGTGAAATGGGAACAAGACATAGGCCGCTCCTTCAGTGAATCTCAATGGCTAACTTCTTTAAATTCTAGCTTCAGAGCAACCCATTCCTCTAACTTGTGGGAACTTACATGTAGCACCCTGGAGTTTAGGCAGGGTTGCTCCTCACAAATGTACTTGCCAGGAATAGTTATCCTGGTTGATTGTTAGAAATCTATTGATTTGGCCTTGTTGCACTTTTCTCTTCTACCACTAGGTGGCCGGGTACTTGGTGGTACTAGATACGAGAAGGGCAAAGTAAGGTCAGGTTATGGTATATGGGGTATCTCAGCCAATGGGCAGGGGTTTTCTTGAATCCCTTGGCCTGCTGGGAGAGCCTATATATTCAGGGCGAGTCAGGTGATCTATGTTCTGTGCTACCTGGACAGCTGTCTGAGTGGACATGTGTTGTATTGTCCGGGCTGCTAGGCCGGAGATTGAGCCTATCCCAGGCACATTTGGCTGCTAGGCTGTCTGAGGGCCTACCCAGAAGCAAGAGAGCAGTGCAGGGTTGGGACTGCGGCTTGCAGTCTAACCAAAAGAGACGGTTCTGCCGGCCGGAGAACCTGTCATGGTCGGAGGTAGAAGGGAAGCTGTCGCCACTAAGGGACCAACCACCTTGTTATCAGGGACCACAGTAAGTAACTGAAGCAAGTACCAGAGCAGTATTCTCACCAAGCGGGGACGGTGAAAAATCAGGAAACTTCAGTGGGTATCAAGCCAGGGACCCAGCCAGCGGAGGTGACGCTTGCAGAGCAGCCTTGTGTGTCAAGCCAGGGACTGAGCAGACCAGTGGGGTGACGCTTGAGAGGTATTTAGACTGCCAAGCTAGGGACCCAGCAGAGAAGCTGGAGTGGCGCTTGAGGAGGATACCACCGTGAAGATTGGAGGAGCTCAAGGGATTCAGTGGCAGTGAATCAGCAGGTCTAGTGAAAGACTCAGTGGGCTGAAGAACTACAAGGAGAGGTTGTAGTGAAAGAGAAAGGAACTGTTACATTTGTGTAAGGAACTGTTAAAGACTGTTGCCATAGGAGACAGCATTCCTGCACATGCAGGTGGTGTCTTGCTGGATGCCTTTCCCTGCATGGCTGTCCTCCTGTTGAAGTCTCGGAGTCTGCCAATTGAACTTGCAACTACCTAAGGGTGTCCTGGTCCTAACCCTCTTTCCCCCAAAAGTTTGTGAAGAGAAATAAACTCTCTTTTGCATTCAAGAAGTGTCTGGCTCCCAATGACTTTAATCATCTTGCATCCAACCATGCCTCACAATCCAATATACACAGAATGATGTCAGCTATCTCTGGCCCTGGAGGTTCTCATCCGAAGGAGGCCTGGAACCTTGCTACATACATTGAAAGTTAATCTCTGCTGGTCCAAGATTCATATATATGCCCCAGCCACTTCACCTTCCTGCTGGAGAAACTGTGGGGAAATAGGGTTCCTACAGTGGTGTGAAAAAGCCCCCTTCCTCATTTCCTGTTCCTTTGCATGTTTGTCACACTTAAGTGTTTCAAGGACATCAAACCAATTTAAACAATAGTCAAGGACTCATCCAAGAGGTCACAAATAGACCCCACAACAACGTACAAGGAACTGCAGGCCTCACTTGCCTCAGTTAAGGTCAGCGTTCATGCCTCCACCATCAGGAAAAGACTGGGCAAAAATGGCCTGCATGGCAGAGTTCCAAGGAGAAAACCACTGCTGAGCAAAAAGAACATCAAAGCTCGTCTCAATTTCTCCACAACACATCTTGATGATCCCCAAGACTTTTGGGACAACATTCTGTGGACCGATGAGACAAAAGTGGAACTCTTTGGAAGGTGTGTGTCCAAGTATATCTGGCGTAGAAGGAACACTGCATTTCAGAAAAAGAACATTATACCAACAGTAAAATATGGTGGTGGTAGTGTGATGGTCTGGGGCTGTTTTGCTGCTTCAGGACCTGGAAGACTTGCCGTGATAAAAGGAACTATGAATTCTGCTGTCTACCAAGAGATCCTGAAGGAGAATGTCCGACCATCTGTTCGTGTACTCAAGCTGAAACGAACTTGGGTTCTGCAGCAGGACAATGATCCTAAACACACCAGCAAGTCCACCACCGAATGGCTGAAGAAAAACAAAATGAAGACTTTGGAGTGGCCTAGCCAAAGTCCTGACCTGAATCCTATTGAGATGTTGTGGTATGACCTTAAAAAGGCCGTTCATGCTCGAAAACCCTCTAATGTAACTGAATTAGGACAATTCTGCAAAGATGAGTGGGCCAAAATTCCTCCAGGACGCTGTAAAAGCCTCATTGCACGTTATCGCAAACGCTTGGTTGCAGTTCTTGCTGCTAAGGGTGGCCCAACCAGTTATTAGGTTTAGGGGGCAATCACTTTTTCACACAGGGCCATGATGGTTTGGATTTTTTTTCACCTTTAATAATAAACACTTCATTTACAAATTGCATTGTGTTTACTTGTGTTGTCTTGACTATTGTTTAAATTGGTTTGATGTTCCGAAGTGTGACAAACATGCAAAGGAACAGGAAATCAGGAAGGGGGCAAACACTTTTTCACACCACTGTATATCACATTTTATGAGCTTGTAACAAGATATCACCCTTCTGGGAAGATGTATTCCAACTTCTAAATGAAGTATTTGGAATCCCAATCTCCAGAATTTGCTCTATTGAGCATTGGCATTGACAATATCCCCTTCCAACTTCGCTACATAACCAGCCATATTCTTCTTGCAGCAAGGTTAGCTATTGTCCGTCACTGAAAAACCCTGAGCACATCCCCAGAAGCAAAAGTCATATCTTTAGTGCCCACTCATGGATCATATGAGCACAGGGGAGTATGGCCTCTGCTAGGGTAAATTGGTCACAATGGCTAAGTTGGTACTAACGAGCATTCTACAACCCAAACAGAATTTTTTTATTTTTTTTATTGCTCCATCTAAAGGGCTCTGTTGTTTACTTACTTCCTACACTTTCATGTATATTGATATTGCTCTCTGTTTATGTAATATTATTGTGCTCTATGAATATGGCAATCTTATGCCCCGTACACGTGGTCGGATATTCCGATGGAAAAAGTCAGATCGGATTATGTTGTCGGAAAATCCGATCGTGTGTGGGCTTTAGCAGGCTTTTCCTGACGGAATATCCGATGAAAAAAATTTGAGAGCAGGATCCAATCGTGTGTAGAGAATTCCGACGCACAAAGTGCCACGCATGCTCAGAAGAAATTTGGAGACGAAAGCTATTGGCTACTGGCCTCTACGTAGTCCCGTCGTACGTGTTGTACGTCACCTCGTTCAGAACGATCAGATTTTCCGACAACTTTGTCCGACCGTGTGTGCAACACCAGTTTTTGACACAATCAGTCGGAAAAAAATCGGACGGATTTTGTGGTCGGAATTTCCGACCGTGTGTACGGGGGCTAAGATATGTGCTCTAATGTTTAAAACTTCAATAAAAACTTATTGAAAGTAAGCACAGTAAAGGGTTGTTTTCTTTCTTTTTTTCTATGGTGACATCAGTACTATTGAAAAATCATATGATATACCACCCCTTACCACTCCATTAAACCTATTTGCTTAAAATGCTTATAGTGCATTTTGGTTTGCATTTCATATTATTTTCACATAAAAGCACAAATTAAAGTTACAAGGGAATGATAACTTATTTGAAGAGTAAAGGTGACCTTGGGACAAAACTTATTTTCAGGAAGTGGGGCTAGGACTTCTATCAGGTTATTATTGTTGTTCTGTTCCCATGTGATTTTTTTCCTCATTTAAAAAAAATCCTCTTACTTCCTGTTGGATGTCTAAGTGAGGGGAAAACACAGATGGCACTAAAAATTGGACAAAGGTTCTAAACAATCCACACTTAATCCAAAACTAGAAAAACTATTTTGGCCCCTCACTTTAGGCCAACCCAGTTTTATTTATGTAATCATTGATTCAATTGAGCTGCTATGTAAGAAATATAAAAATAAAGATATTTAGTAAAGCTCTGGCTACTCACTTAATAGTTTTATTCTATCGTACAACAGAAAAGTGTTTTCCTATAGCCAAAGCACATGCCATTAATTTAGGAAAGTGTGATAATGCAGACTGGGCACCCCGAAAAGCTGTGTGAGAGGGCCCAGGGCAGCCATATTGTTTGAAAATCATAAACAGTCAAGACATTTATTTTTTAGCAGCAGTGACCCCCCATATTCAGAACCTGGCTACATTAGGACTTCGTCTTATACAATTAGTCCATTGTGAGGACACTGCACACCCTCTTCACACTATTAATTAACATCAAAACAAAGCAGGGTAACCAGATAACATTTGAGTTATCCTAGCTACACCCCATTAACAGGACAATCCACAATCCAGTCTTACTCTAATAGCCATCATAAAACAGTCAAGCTTTCAGGCTTAAGTAACTAAAATATTAGGCGACACCTGTCCTGGTCTCAGACTCATCACCTGTCGAAATCAGCTCAGCTGGTGGAATAATAGGATTGCCACATCATACCTTTAATCCAGTACACATATTAATTACACAGATTCTGAGGCTGATTTAATGCAGATAAGGAACCAAGTGAGTTTAATTACCACCTTAATCCGCCACAGAACCTGTGTAATTAATGCGTGTCCTGGAATAAAGGGATTATGTGGCAACCCTATGGAATAGCCAAATACACATCCCTATATAAAAATGCAGAAAGGGGCTACCGGAGCCAACTCCTATATTAATATTCGTTTATGAAGGCTGCACTCTGGAAAGTAAAGCCCCATACACACGCGCGGATTATCCGAGGACCAGGTCCGTCGGACCATGTCCGTCACACTTTGTCTGATGTTGGTTTTGCGTACACACGGTCAGACAAAGTTGTCGGAAAATCCGATCATTCTGAACGTGGTGACGTTTGTTGCCTACGACGGGACTACGTAGAGGCTAGTAGCCAATAGCTTTGGTCTTGTAATGTGATCTGAGCATGCGTAGCACTTTGTCCGGTCGGACAACCGTACACACGATCGGATTTGGTGTGATCGGACCGTGTTGTCGGCAAATCTTTCCAGCAGGAGATAAGACTTTGTCCGTCGGACAATCCGACGTACACTGTCCGATGGTGCATACACACGGTCTGATTTTTCAACAACATTGTCCGATCGGACAGAATCCATGAAAAAGTCCGACCGTGTGTATGGGGCTTAAGAGGACTAAGTGTTCAATTACTGATTATGATTATGATGATTAGGAGAGTTGCGCCAATCAAAATTTCTTTTATATCCTTTAGACACTAAGTTTAAAGAGCTTGTTTTATACCACTACTATCTACTGAGGGTCCCTTTGAGGATTTGGCCAATCCTATGGTGGGTGAGGTAAGATGACAAATATTAGGAAATAACAAAAAATTATAGAATGACAAATAATATTGTGCCTCTAATTACTGTGCAATGCTAAACACTCCTATGTGAAAGGGTGAAATAATTTTATACAATCCTGTAAGCAAAATTCTACAGGAAAACAAAGCCTCCCAATCATGCAAACCCAATCCTGCAAAGAAAAACTTCAAAGAAAATACTTCAAAGAAAATATACGTGTGTATCTATAGTCCTGTGGAAGAAATTTCTGTATGGCCCAGCCACAATTTCTGTAAGGAGAAAAACACAAGACCACAATTCTGTGAAAAGAAGACCCCCCCTCCTTCAATCCAAATCCTGCAAAGGAAGATTCAAAAATAGGTGTATTCTCAAATTCTATGTGCCACAAAAATCATAAAAACATGTAAAGCATATGAAAAAGTCCATGTGTTGCCACCACTGACATTCTAATCAATCCGAGACGGGTTAATTCCACTCGGATACACCACCAGTGATTGGTACTTTCGGAGTTTATGTGCATCACCCTGTGAATCCACCACCACTAAAAAATGGCCACTCACCAGATTTAGGTGAGTTATGGGCGTTTGGTTTATTAGCCGGATAACCACTCCTTTGCTCTGGTTACTCTTCACTCAAGGATCCAGATAGCTTTAATACAGGGGGTATCCTCCATGCTCAAGGGAAATAATAAGAAATGCTCCCATAGCGTAATATGTCCAAAAAATGTATTAAACAAACAAAAATGATAAAAGACAAGAGAACTTTTGCACTCACATTTGCCTGTGCCCTCAAAGCCGGCACTGAGCCTCTCCAGCCGTGTATAGGGGGACCTCAAGTCACAAAAAGCCACTGTGCTGTGTTGCCTATCCCCTCATATGCCTGCCAGCTGACCAGTTTAGCGTTGTAGATGTTACCCAGCAGCCTCTATGCGTTTCGCAAGTCTGTATGCGTCATCAGGAGCTTCCTGTGATTAGGTACCTAATCACAAAACAATAGTATCTTTTCTTTAAGTACTATTTTTCTTTCTAGCGCTGCATTTATATATATACTAAGCTGCATGGCCATAAACCTGTAACCTCCCATTGGCCACTCCTCAAACCTATTAGTTGGTTAGATCATTTCTGTCAACACCCTCCTCTATGAGAGCCACTAACCCATCTTATTTTCATTGATTGGACTGCTGAATGTACAGAACCAGGACTCTGTTAAGTATTTTCATTCTTTAACCACTTGCCGACCGGCGCACGATATACGTCGACAGAATGGCACGTACAGGCAGGAGGGCGTATATATAAGTCCCTCCTTTAGCCTGTCCGTGCCATCGGGAGCGCGCGGGGAGCGGCGCGCTCCCGCGCCGGTCGGGACCCCCGTGAGTTCGATCGCGGTCCCCGCAGACTCGATCGCCGCGGGGACCCCCGCGATTGTCTCACGGGGCGGCTGAACGGAGAGATGCCGAGATAAACAGCATCTCCCCGTTCTGCCTAGCAACTAGTGACGCCGATCTCTGCTCCCTGTGATTGGAGCAGAGATCAGCATTCACTAGCTGACAGCCACGCCCCCCCCACAGTAAAAAACACACCCTAGGCATACTTAACTCTTACACTGCCCCCTTGTGGTTAACCCCTTCACTGCCAGTGTCATTTATACAGAAATCAATGCATTTAAATGCATTAATTGCTGTAAAAATGACAATGGTCCCAAAAATGTGTCAAAAATGTCCGATGTGTCCGCCATAATGTCGCAGTCACAAAAAAAAATCGCAGATCTCCGCCATTACTAATAAAAAAAAAATTATTAATAAAAATGCTATAAAACTATCCCCTATCTTGTAAATGCTATAACTTCTGCGCAAACCGATCAATAATCGCTTATTGCGATTTTTTTTACCAAAAATATGTAGAAGAATACGTATCGGCCTAAACTGAGGGAAAAAAATGTTTTTTTATATATTTTTTGGGGATATTTATTATAGCAAAAAATAAAAAATAATGCATTTTTTTCAAAATTGTCGCTCTATTTTTGTTTATAGCGCAAAAAATAAAAACCGCAGGGGCAATCAAATACCACCAAAAGAAAGCTCTATTTGTGGGAAAAAAATGACGTCAATTTTGTTTGGGAGCCACGTCGCACGACCGCGCAATTGTCAGTTAAAGCGACGCAGTGCCAAATCGCAAAAAGGGGCCTGGTCCTTTGGCTGCAAATTGGTCCGGTCTGAAAGTGGTTAAACCTTTTTTTTTGCTGTTGCATTATTGGCTCTTTTTTTTTTAATACTCTATTTTCTTTATAAGATGCCGTGCTACCTCAAATGAAGTAAACCATAAACATTAAAGTGCAACTAGTGATTGACATACAGTATGTTATGTATGTTATCCTATACATTTTTGCCACAGCTTGTAATTACCTTTCACCATTTGCATGGTATCTCTGTCACGTTTATTTAATACTCTTTTAATGGACATACTGTATTTTGTTTGCAAGATTTTTTTTTTCTATTATTAAACAATAGTTTGAAAAGTGTTACTATAGTCTCTAAGGCCCTTTTCACACTGGGGAGTTTTTCAGGTGCTACAACGCTAAAAATAGCGCCTGTATAGCGCCTGAAAAAATCCGGCCCTTTCACTCCAGTGTGAAAGCCGGAGGGCTTTCACACTGGAGCGGTGCGCTAGCAGGACGGTCAAAAAAGTCCTGCTAGCAGCATCTTTGGAGCAGTGTATTCACCGCCCCTACCCATTGAAATCAATGGGACACCGCGGCAATACCGCCGGCAAAGCGCTGCTGTGCGGCACTTTGCAGGCGGTTTTAACCCTTTTTCAGCCACTAGCGGGGGTTAAAACTGCCTGCTAGCGGCCGAATACCGCGGCTAAAGCGACGGTAAAGCAGCACTAAATATAGCGCTGCTTTACCGCCGACGCCACTCCCGCCCCAGTGTGAAAGGGGCCTAACGCAGAACTAAAAAAATCCCTGTCTCTTTGAAGAGAACTGCTATAGTGTGAATGTCTGGATACACCTGTCTGTGGTGACAGTGTGTGTTACAGATGTTGGTGTTTTAACCACTTAAGCCCCGGACCATTTGACTGGCCAAAGACCAGAGCACTTTTTGCGATTCGGCACTGCGTCGCTTTAACTGACAATTGCGCAGTCGTGTGACGTGGCTCCCAAACAAAATTGATGTCCTTTTTTTCCCCCACAAATAGAGCTTTCTTTTGCTGGTATTTGATCACCTCTGCAGTTTTTATTTTTTGCACTATAAACAAAAAGATTGCGACAATTTTGAAAAAAACACATTATTTTTTACTTTTTGCTATAATAAATATCCCCCAAAAATATATAATTTTTTTTTTTTTCCCTCAGTTTAAGCTGATACGTATTCTTCTACATATTTCGGTAAAAAGAATCGCAAAAAAGAGTTTATTGATTGATTTGCGCAAAAGTTATAGCATCTACAAAATAGGGGATAGTTTTTTGTATTTTTATTAATAATTTATTTTTTTACTAGTAATGGCAGCGATCAGCGATTTTTATCATAACTGCGACATTATGGCAGACACATTGGACAATTTTGACACATTTTTGGGACCATTGGCATTAATACAGCGATCAATGCTAAAAAATTGCATTGATTACTGTAAACATTTCACTGGCAGTGAAGGGGTTAACCACTAGGTGGCGCTGCAGGTTAAGTGTGTCCTAGGGAGTGATTCTAACTGTGGGGGGGCTGTGTGTGACACATCACTGATCACCGCTCCCGATTGCAGGGAGCTATGATCAGTGAGAGTGTCATTAGGCAGAACGGGAAGATGCTTGTTTACATCAGCATTTCCCCGTTCTTCCTCACCACGAGCCGATCGCGGGTATCCCCGCAGACATCGAGTCCCGCGATCCCGCTCATGGAGCCCGCAAGCCGCCTCTTAAAGGGCAACGTACAGGTACGTTAATCTGCCTGTATGTGCCCTTCTGCCGCAGTATATCTGCGTGAACCGGTCGAGAATCGGTTAAAGTGGTTGTAAAGGCTCAAAGGCTCAATGTTTTATAAATTAAAGAAAATCTGCCTTTAATATTGCTTTAAAGTGAGGTGCCCCTTAAAAATTTTTTTAAAAGTCAGCAGCTACAAATACTGCAGCTGCTGACTTTTAAGTCCAGCATTCTTACTGTGGACACCCGGGTGTGGCTTCACAGCCGGGCACCCATTGCGCATGCGTGTGATACGCCGCGCAGTCATCTGGGACCTGTCACGTGACTGACTGCGGTGAGGGGAAGTGACGTCAGTGACCGGGCACTGAAGGAGGCAGACTACGAGGGACCCCCTAGCAACAGGCATTTAGAGGTGAGTAAAAAAAAAAAAAAAATTTTTTCCAATTATGTTTTTTTATTTTGTTTATGAATTTTAAGCTATTTAGTTTTTTTTTGGTGGAAACACCACTTTAAGTCATAAGTGTAATTGCTGCTGTTATGAACGTTATGAGGCCGAACCCTATCAGGGGGCAGTGTGGCTATATCTGGCTCTCAGTCTGCTGACACTTAGGCCCCTTTCACACTGGGGCGGGGAGCCGCGGTGACGGTAAAGCAGCGCTATATTTAGCGCTGCTTTACCGTCGTTTTAACCGCGGTATTCGGCCGTTCGCGGTGCGGTTTTAACCCCCGCGAGCGGCCGAAAAGGGGTTAAACACCCCCCGCAGAGCGCCGCCGTAGCGGCGCTTTGCGGCGGTATTGCCGCGGTTTCACCGCGGTGTCCCATTCTATTCAATGGGAAGGAGCGGTATAGGAGCGGTGAACACACCGCTCCTATCCCGCTCCAAAGATGCTGCTAGCAGGACTTTTTTTGTCATCCTGCTAGCGCACCGCTCCAGTGTGAAAGCCCGCCGGCTTTCACACTGGAGTTAAAGGGGCAGGATTTTTTCATGCGGTGAACAGGCGCTATTTTTAGCGCTGCACCGCATGAAAAACGCTTAGGTGTGAAAGGGGCCTTAGATTGTGGTTCTGCAAGCTGGAAAATCATTGTGCAGGGTGAGGCTGAGAGTGGCATTGTCGCATACCAGTGACAGTGAGGTGTGAGTTTGACCGGCCATTTGTAGGTAGGGGTGGCCAGAACTGTAAAATACGGCTATTTTTACAATATCCTTTGTTAGCATGTATAAAAATAATTTTTTTTATTCACCAACTAACTGCATAGGACATACAATGTAATCTGTTTACAAAGATAATGTTAAATCCATACATTAAATCGGAGTTCCACCCGTTTAAAAGTCAGCAGCTACAAAAAGTGTAGCTGCTGACTTTTAATAATCAGACACTCACCTGTCCCACGGTCCAGCGATGCAGGCGCACAAAGCCACGATCCTCTCCCCCTCCTCTCCAAGGCGCCGGCATTCTAAATGTGGGCGCCCAGCTGTGGCTTCACAGCCGGGCGTGCACTGTGCATGCGCGAGTCGGTCATGCGCTGCACATGCGCGAGCCGCGCTGCGCACTGTGAATGGCCAGGCAATCTTCTGGGACCTGTGACGTGTCCCAGGGTACCTGTTCCTACCACAAAAAAATGACATGTGGCTTGTCAGGGGGTCACCTTCACTTAAAGTGAAAGTTCAATTTTTGGGTGGAACTCCGCTTTAATTAGCAGATATACAGTACTTTAGTTACAATATAGAATGTATTGCTATTATTTATATTTCCTAAATGAAAGTCACTTTGTACAAATACAAAAATAACACAGACAACTACAGTTTTAGGTAATAAATAGCCGCCAATCCAAGACTTGCAACCCTGAAAGGATGAAATCTATTATTTGAGTTGTAACATAGCCCCCTTCCACCACCATAAAGCAGCCTCTAAATAATGCTGGATGAAGCACAAATGAATGTAGTATTGTTTCCTGGAATTATATACAGTATGTTCTGTTGCTAAATTCAGCTGCAGGTGACCCTTAGAGAACATAATGTTCTTGACTTCAGCCTCATTAGCCGGAGTAAGCAAGGGCTATAGATGGCAATAGAACCACTTTACTGACATCATTA
This sequence comes from Lithobates sylvaticus, assembly GCA_028564925.1. NCBI lineage: Eukaryota > Metazoa > Chordata > Amphibia > Anura > Ranidae > Lithobates > Lithobates sylvaticus. The sequence goes on from CM053030.1 coordinate 154,190,879, forward strand.
CATTTAGCATTTAGTTTTCGGCATTACTATTGGAATAATAACAGGAGTACATTTTTGAAGTCAAAAGCATAAAACTCAAAACAGATATTCATTGGTCATTGATTAGTATAATGTATAAGTTCCACTTTGACTTTGTTGCTGGGGAGTTCCGCCTCTAAAGGATCATAGAAAAGACTATTAATGCAATCATTACACTTGTGAAACTATATCCTATACAATGCGTTTAGGTAAATGTGAGCATCAAGTACGATTAAGCTGGTATTCTAAAGTGAGTTACTTTTAGCTAAAATGAGCCTGAATATATAATATTTATACCAAAATATATAAATATAAAAGACAACACACACATTTACAATTTTACCTAAAAATTGCTCTTCAATGTAATCACTGTGTTGACATACAAATATGAAACATTGTATTGTTTTACTTAGACCCCTTTCACACTGAGGCAGTTTTCAGATATTTTAGCGGTAGATATAGTGCCTGGAAAGCGCCTAAAAACTTCCTCCCATTCATTGCTATAGGTGCTTTCACACCCGGACGATGCTCTTGCGGGACGCTGGAAAAAGTCCTGCAAGCAGCATCCTTGGGGCGGCTGTATACAGCGCTCCCAAAATGCCCCTGCCCATTGCAATGAATGGAAAACACTTCCAGAGCGCCTAAAAAGCGTTTTGGAAGCGCCGCAGCACAGGAGTTTTTAACCCCTTCTTTGGGGTTAAAAGAGACCCGCTAGCGGCTGAAAAGCGGTGCAAAAGCAGTCTCCAAGCAGCCTTACTGTATTGGAACAGAGAGATGTATGGTCTTCTACCTTCAATTATGAAATATTACCAACTAAGTGAAACACATACATATAATGAAGAGCGCTACTATAGTGTCAATCTATGTATATACCTGTCTGTGGTGACGGCGTGTGTTACAGACATTTGTTTTAAAGTGGTTGTAAATGCTAAAGGTTTTTTTACCTTCATGCATTCTATGCATGAAGGTAAAAAACCTTCTGTGTGCAGCAGCTTCCCCAGCCTCCCTTAATACTTATCTGAGCTCCATCTCGATCCAGTGATGTGCATGGGAGCAGAAGCTCTCCTGGGTCTCTTCCTCCTCATTGGCTGTGACAGCAGCAGGAGCCATTTGCTCCCACTACTGTCAATCACAGCCAGTAAGCCAATGAGGATGGAGTGCTCTCTCTCTCTCTCTCTCTCCTCAATATATCTGTTATTAAATGAAATAATCACACTTTAAATTATACTCTACCATTTGATGAACTATAAGTGAATTATATATATACAGTCATGGCCAGAAAAAAGCAAGACTACAGTTTGCCAAAATGTACTTGAGTAAGCCAAAATCCTTCTGGGAAAGTTTCTTGTGGACAGATGAGACCAAGACAGAGCTTTTTGGTAAAGCACATCATTCTACTGTTTACCGAAAACAGAATGAGGCCTACAAAGGAAAGAACACAGTACCTACAGTGAAATATGATTGAGGTTCAATGATGTTTTGGGGTTGTTTTGCTGCCTCTGGCACTGGGTTCCTTGAATGTGTGCAAGGCATCATGAAATCTGAGGATTACCAAAGGATTTTGGGTCGCATGGTAGAGCCCAGTGTCAAAAAGCAGGGTTTGCATCCGAGATCTTGGGTCTTCCAGCAGGACAATGACCCCAAACATACGTCAAAAAGCACCCAGAAATGGATGGCAACAAAGCGCTGGAAAGCTCTAAAGTGGCCAGCAATGAGTCCAGATCTAAATCCCATTGAACACCTGTGGAGAGATCTTAAAATTGCTGTTGGGAAAAGGCGCCCTTCCAATAAGAGAGACCTGGAGTAGTTTGCAAAGGAAGAGTGGTCCAAAATTCCGGGTGAGAGATGTAAGAAGTTTATTGATGGTTATATGAAGCGACTGATTTCAGTTATTTTTTCCAAAGGGTGTGCAACCAAATATTAAGTTAAGGGTGCCAAGAATTTTGACCAGACCATTTTTGGAGTTTTGTGTGACATTATGTCCAATTTGCTTTTTTCCTCCCTTTTTTTGTTTTGTTCCAATGCACACAAAGGGAATAAACATGTGTATAGCAAAACATGTGTTACTGCAATACTTTTCTGTGAGAAATACGTGATTTTCTGGAACAATTTCTGGGGTGCCAACAATTTCGGCCATGACTGTATAAGCAGTAAATTAGGTTTTGGTGCCAGAAGTTGTGTTTATAGTTTTTGTAGCAAAGCTTTTGGCACCTAAATTGACTGAAAATACAACTGTGCCAAGCCATCTTCCTGAACTCTTACATCCCTGTAACACTTTATCTTACCTTGAGGACTTGTTCACCTGTGGGTCGCTTTCAGAGAGCATTGGACAGGTGGTAAGGAGGTGTTGCATCGTTTTAATCCCTTGAATTACATTAGCATGCCAAGCCAAGAGCGCTTGCATAGTGACCCCATTCACTTGAATGGGTCTCGTTCTGTGGGCTCTACGCTAGCCAAAAGTGACAGGGGATATAGTTTCTGCCATGGCTGCAAAGCAAGGTATTGCAGCTGTGGCATGTGTACACTCAAAGCCACTTCCTCTGTAGCAAAAGTGGGTAGATGTTGGGGGCTGGTAAAAGCATAGCTCAACCGTAGGCTTTTGCTGCCCCCAGATATATGTGTGAATAAGTCCTAACACAGATAGCAATAAAAAATGACAGTAGTTTTAATGGTTCCCTACACTATCCAAAACGGAAAAGGTTTGGCTATAAATAAACTTTGAATGAGAAATGTGGCCAGGTTATGGACATAATTACATAGTTGCCAACTGTCCCGGATTTGCTGGGACGGTGCTCTCTGCTCTCTCTCACAGTGGTTGCATCATTCCTCTCTGCTTTGACTCTTCTTGTGCCCACTTCAACATCCCCCCACTGCTCTTCTCTGCCCCCCAGCTCCAGTTCTCACCTCCCCCAGAACTGATTTATCTGTAACTCTCCTGCTACCAGCTTCTCCTCCTCTCCCCTCCCACTGGCTTCTGCTGCTGCAGGGGAACCGCAGGAGAACTGTAAATAAAAGCCCCCACTATTGTTCCATCCCCCCCATCCTGTACTTGAACCCCCAGCAACGCCAATTTCCATCATGCCCCCCACCCCCACCCCAGTGCTGCTGTCCAACCTTCCCACCTCCCTCTCCTGCCTGTGTTAGGATGAATGGCGGGAGCTGGTAAACATGTCATGTTCACCAGAAAAGCATGTCGTGTTCACCAGCCCCTTCCTGAATGAACACAGGGAGTGATCGGTGCCAATAAATCACGGGCCAGACCAGAAACATAGGCCACGTTGTGAGTGCTGTAATCTGAATTACAGTTAAAAAGATAATTGTAGAAAGTGCACAAAAAAAAACGAAATAAAGATAAGAGTAGGTAATTGGGAACTGAAACATTTTAATTTTTACATAGAGGTTAAGGAGGTGGAAGTGGATGGGTTAATTTTAGATATACAGGAAAAATAAAGTGCATCTGTGCCCAGACTATGGACATTAATGTATTTGCAAAAATGTAAAGTGATATTTTTTTTTAAAATAACAAAAACATGTAATACTTACCTACTTTGTGCAATGGTTTTGCACAGAGCGGACCCGAACCTCATCTTCCTGGGTCCCCCGCTGGTGGATCCTGGCTTCTCCTCTTCTCTGTGGTACCCCATAGGAAGCCACTTTCTATGGGGGTACCACCTGGGGGCTCGCTCCAAAGCTGTCCTGCCTGTGACTATAGATAGACAATGCAGCTTGGCCCCCCCACTCCCTTCTTAAAGGGGTTGACTGACAGCAGCAGGAGACAATGGCTTCCACTGCCTAAGCGAAACCTGTGAGAGTGAGGAGAGCCATTACAGATGGGCACATCGCTGGATCGAGTGAGGACGGGGGGGTGAGAGGCTGATGCTGTTACCTAAATTTTTTTTACTATAATGCAGGGAATGCATTAAGTTAAAACATGTTTAGGCTTTAAAACCACTTTAGCAAGCACTTAGGGTTGACACACACAGTGCCAAAATTCCTCGGCACTGGAAAAATGAATTACACGGAGTACTTTTTTTTTGCCACACACCACAGTAACTCATTGGTATGACCTAACACCCTAGGAAACAAGGAACAATGCCTTGTCTATGTATTGGGGCTATGCTGGGCAAGGCAAACCCTCCAAGATCAAAATAAATACTCAGAAAACTCAGTCTGGTTTTTCTGATTCCAGTTGTTGTAACAGTGCCTCAAACCTTCCTAAGACCTCTATAGCTAGGCTGAAATACGCTGCGGCTGGATGAAGCTGGATGCTGCACCAAACATTACATGCATTTAGTGCCGTATGAGTACATTGATGTATACACAGATTCCAGATATTCCACATTACGCATAGAATGCTAAACGCTATTACCACTTAGTACAGTGAGTAGCCTGTGTTGCCATGGCCATTTTATTTATTTTTTAATAGCAAATTAGATCTTGACTACCACCTGGAAGATAAAAGAGTTCATTGCGTTCCCAGTGAGTTTTAGCAGCCAGGCTTTCTTAGCTCGTTAGAAAAAAGGCTGGTTTAACAGGAAGTGATGTTGGCAATGAATGGAGGAATGAAGAAAGTAAGATAGCTACCATGTGTTTGGGAAGAACAAACAAAGTTGCAGACTTCAAGGAAGCGATCGTCTTGACAATGAGAATGTATCAACCATTTTTATAGGTGCACCTTCTTCGGGCATCTTAAGCAGTCCCTACAGGTATGGTGTAGTTTCCCTGGAATAGCGACTGTGGTGCAAGGTCCAGTCAAAGGCTGTAACCTTTTCTAACAGTTGTAAACACTATCACCTTTTTCTTGTAACAGCTAATGGGGTCGCTCTTTCGTGTTTAGTGTAGTCATGACCATGGTGCATCTGCGTTTGTCTACTGGCAGGATGATACTCGGCACCTTACTAATTGATGTAAGAGCCTCCTCTCTAGTGAAGCTGTGGAATCTAGCGAATCTAGGGTCAAGTTGGAAAGAGTTGCTTTGGCACTGGATATGATCTCTTAGACCCTAAGATGGAGTTGTTCAGCCTCTTCCTTCAATATATGTGGTTGTTATGTATAGAAGAGTTTGTAACTGTCATTTTAACCTCTCTACCCTATCGACATGACAACAATTTACACCTTCAGCCATGCAAATCGATTGGGTTAACACCTATGCAGACATCCTGACAACAAGGGATAATATTATATACCTAGAAAAAAGGGTGAAGGCACAAATATCCTGTTTTATTCTTGCACAATCAGCGTATGCCTTGACACATTCTATGGTGGATGGAATAAGGTGACTGTGCCACCTATTTGGATATAAGTGCTGGGGTATGTTCCTGACACTCATTTAATATACCGGTAAGTGCTGAGATATGTTCCTGACACTCATTAGAACTGAAAAAGTGGCATGGATAGGCTGTGAAATATCTTCAATATTACAGAACAAGGTCAGACGAATGTAACAAATTACATCTTGCTATACCATGACCTGGGTAAATGAGAATCTATACAAACAAGAGAATTTATGATTTAAAGGGAGCAATGAAGAAATGGAAGAGAGAGAAAGGAGGGAATGGAGAAATGGAAAGACGGGAGGGATAGAAGAAAGAAGAAAAAAAATGGGAAAAGCAAAAAAAAAAAAAGAGAAGAGGGGAAATTAAGGGATTCAAAAGGAAGCAAAAACTGAGAGAAGGAAGAAGAAAATAAGAAGGGGGGGGGGGGGCTAAGGTAAAAGGGAGAATGCTTAAAGGGCAAAAATAGGGGGAAGCAGGGACAGAAAATGAAGAAGCAAACAAGAGAAGAGTGAAGGCAGGCTAGCTTGTTTTTAGGGCGGAAGTTCTGGGGCTGTCCTCACCCTTCCTTAGCGAGTTACTGTTTTGAACAAGCCTGTGTTTATTAGGTGCCCTGACACATGATTTGCACATATACTGTAATTCTAGGTGAATAACTCACCATGTAGTGAAGAAAGTATACAACATTTGAATAGATCTACAGTGACAGCCCTTGCATAAATCACCAGCCAAAATTTTAGTAAGCCACTGTTTAGAGATGTCTGTTCCATTCCCTAGATCCTTATTATCTTTTATATACCAATCTATGTATGGCAAATACAGAATCAAAACTGCTAGCTCAATGTGACCTTTACAATGTATACCTTTTTATAAGCCACACCAACATTGTCAAGCAAGAATCAGGATTTCATGTAATTACACTGCCACCCACTGGCTTTCGTATTCTTTCACTTGAAGGGAATGGAAAGAACCACTGTAATCTATTTAACTCCCAGAGACCAACAACATGAAGGGGTCCTACACCACTCACCACTAACATGAGGAGGCACTTCTCTACTTTCCTCCATCATAAGAAGACACTTCACCACTGACCATCATTGTAAGGGGGGACTTCACCACTAGCAACGTAAGGGGGAATTTCACTATTGTAACGTAGGGCGGAACTTTACCATAGTCAATGTAAGGAGAAACTTCACCACTATCAACATATAGGAGAACTTTATTATTATTATTATACAGGATTTATATAGCGCCAACAGTTTACGTATCGCTTTACAACTTGAGGGTAGACAGTACAAATACAATACACTTTAATACAGTAGGAATCAGAAGGCCCTGCTCCTTAGAGCTTACAATCTAAGAGATCACTACAACATAACAACATAAGGGGGAACTTCACCACTCTCAACGTAAAGGGAGATTTCACCACTATCAACGTAAGGGGGAACTTAACCACTATCAATGTAAAAGGGAACTTCACCACTATCAATGCAAGGGGAACTTCATTAATGTTAATGTAGCACCCTGTCAGGAAAAAATTTGTTGTACTCAGTGGAGTAGTTATCTGTTTTCTAGATCTGATCAGGTTTCCCTAAGCTTGGTCATTGATTACTCCTACCTGCCTCTAGAAGAGCCTTCCAGAGAATAGAAAACTGAAGTTATAAATATTTATGTATCCTCAGCCTAACAAGAGGTGACTAGATAAATAGAGGTTTGTCCTGGGGTTGCTGCCCCTGGGATGCAGCTTGTGGCCTCGGCATGTGCTCAGCTAAGGGCTTGAAGAAATCTGAATTGAAAGATACTGGCCAGAGAACATCACCTGCAGAGAATGACCAGAAGAGGGAATATTTTATCACAGGCGAATGTTGCATGGAAGCTGGTAGATGACAGCTATCCTTGGACATTGTGAGTAGGACCCTTGCTTAAGACTCCAGGTGTGCATGTGCTTTAAGAGTTGCATGCTAGACGTTGCTGTATGGACTATGACTGCTCATAAAGAGCCCTAGAGTAACTGGCGATCCCCTGTACCTACAATCAAGGCTGCTGCTAGAGGACTTGTGATTAAGAGACTGTCCCTCTACATCTGTTTGTGGTTTGGAATATCCTGCACCCTTATCCTTCTCTTGTTCAATATTTCTGCAAAAGGCTTATAGAAAAGACACCCCTAGACTGAGCCTAGTTAGCTAGGCCGAAAAAAGACACCAGTCCATCCAGTTCAACCATAAAAAAAAAGAAATAATAAATAAAAATAAAATATATCGTACAATCCAATAAACCCCATATTATACCCACAGTTGATCCAGAGGAAGGCAAAAAAAAAAACCAAAAGAGCATGCTACAATCTGCTACAGCAGGGGAAAAAAAATCCCTTCCTGATCCCCTAGAGGCAATCGGATTTTCCCTGGATCAACTTTACCTATAAATTTCAGTACCCAGTTATATTATGTACATTTAGGAAAGCATCCAGGCCCTTCTTAAAGCAATCTACTGAGTTAGCCAGAACCACCTCTGGAGGGAGTCTATTCCATATTTTCACAGCTCTTACTGTGAAGAAACCTTTCCATATTTGGAGATGAAATCTCTTTTCCTCTAGACGTAAGGAGTGCCCCCTTGTCCTCTGTGTTGACCATAAAGTGAATAAAGCCCCATACACACGCGCGGATTATCCGAGGACCAGGTCCGTCAGACCATGTCCGTCATACTTTGTCTGATGTTGGTTTTGCGTACACACGGTCGGACAAAGTTGTCGGAAAATCCGATCATTCTGAACGTGGTGACGTTTGTTGCCTACGACGGGACTACGTAGAGGCTAGTAGCCAATAGCTTTGGTCTTGTAATGTGATCTGAGCATGCGTAGCACTTTGTCCGGTCGGAATTCGCTACACACGATCGGATTTGGTGTGATCGGACTTTGTTGTCAAAAAATCTATCCAGCAGGAGATAGGACTTTGTCCGTCAGACAATCTGATGGAAACTGTCCGATGGTGCCTACACACGGTCTGATTTTCCGACAACATTGTCCGATAGGACAGAATCCATCGGAAAATCCTACCGTGTGTATGGGGCTTAACTCAACACCAAGTTCACTATATGGACCCCTTATATATTTGTACATGTTGATCATATACCCCCTTATTCTCCTCTTCTCAAGAGTGAATAAATTCAGTTCCTCTAATCTTTCCTCATAGCTGAGCTCCTCCATGCCTCTTATCAGTTTGGTTGCCCTCCTCGGCACTTTCTCCAGTTCCCCGATATCCTTTTTGAGAACTGGTGCCCAAAACTGAACTGCATATTCCAGATGAGGTCTTACTAATGATTTGAACAGGGGCAAAATTATATCTCTCTCTCTCTGGAGTCCATACCTCTCTTAATACAAGAAAGAACTTTGCTTGCTTTGGAAACCGCAGCTTGACATTGCATGTTATTATTGAGCTTATGATCTACCAAAACCCCCAGATCCTTCTCCACTACGGATTCCCCCAGTTGTACTCCCCCTAGCATCTATTATGCATGCATATTCTTAGCCCCCAAGTGCATAACTTTACATTTATCAACATTAAACCTCATCTGACACATAGTCGCCCAATTAGACAGAGCATTTATGTCAGTTTGTAAATTGGAGACCTCCTGTAAGGACGTTATTCCACTGCATTGGTGTCCACAGCTTGGTGTCATCTGCAAAGACAGAAATGTTACTTTTGATCCCAGACCCAATATAATTTATAAAGATATTAAAAAGTAAGGGTCCCAGCACTGAACCTTGGGGTACACCACTGATAACCTTAGACCATTCAGAGTAAGAATCATTAACCACGACTCTCTGAATTCTGTCTTTTAGCCAGTTTTCTATCCATTTACAAACCGATATTTCCAAGCCTGTAGACCTTACCTTACACATGAGCCGTGTGTGGGGAACTGTATCGAACGCTTTTGCAAAATCCAAGTATACCACATCCACCGTCACCCCTCTGTCCAAGGTTTTACTTACCTCTTCATAAAAAGAAATCAGGTTTGTCTGACAACTTCTGTCTTTCATGAACCCATGCTGTCTGTTGCTTAAAATGTTTTTTTCCAGCAAGAACTCGTCTATGTGGTCTTTTATTAATCTCTCCAGTATCTTCCCAACTATAGAAGTTAAACTAACAGGTCTATAGTTACATGGTAAAGACTTTGTTCCCTTTTTAAATATAGGCACCACGTTCACCCTGCGCCAATCCAGTGGTACTATTCCCGTCATTAATGAGTCCCTAAAAATTAAATACAATGGCTTTGAAATTGCAGAGCTCAATTCTTTTAAGAGCCTGTTTGTTGGTGTGCATGGAACAGGTGTATGGACCTGGCAGCCTCTGAACGGGTAGGGGAGACCTGAGTATATTCTCATCGCCCCCTCCGGGGGGAGCGCGATATCAACATAAGGGGGAACTTCACCACTGTCATCCTAAGGAGGAACTTCACCACTGTCTTTCAACATGGAGAGCCACTATAGTAATGACTATCAATGGCAAGTCACCACTAACCACCAAGATAATGAGGGTACTTCACCACTATCAACATAAGGAGGAACTTCACCCATGTCAACGTAAGGAGGAACTTCACCCCTTTCCACCAACATGGAGAGTGACTACAGCAATGACCATCAATGGCACTTGACCACTAACAACCAACATAATGAGGGCACTTCAGCACTATCAATGTAAGTAGGCATGTTACCACTGAATAAAATGCCTAGCCATTGGCTCCTGCTTAGTGAAAATTAATTCCCTACACTAATCCGCTTCACCCAGACTCTGGTTATATATGTAGCGCCGGGCTCCTGACGAACACGCGCTATGTCTTTTGTAAATTTAATGTTCCTAAAACCACAGTTGGGTTTTGGGGTTAATCGTACTAAATTACGGTTTCAGTACCAGTCTGGCTGGATTGCAATGTGTTCTGCTTGGCCTCTGGCAGGTACTAGAATGCAATTTGGCTAGACGCATTGGGTGCCAATCTCTCTCGGAACCAATCAGTGAGTGTGTCGTCTTGCGGTGCATTCTGGGAAAGGGTATTAAAGGTACTGAGATCACGTGCTACGGTGTTCCGGTCCAGAAGATCTTTCTGTCTGTTTGGTCCTGGTCCTCCTGACCAGCCCTCAGGGGCCCTCATGGCCTGGGGTGCAGATCCATCCAATTCCGAGTCTCGGGGCTGGCTAGCCCGAGGGACAGTAACTGGAAGGAAGATTCTAAGGTGGTCCGGTGCCATCTCGTCTTTGGAGAGGCCCAGCAACTGAGAGAGCAACCAGGGGAGGACTCTTCAGCAGAGGGCCATGCACAAGGCTGGTTCCTGTGTTGCGTTTGTTAAAATATGATTTTTTTAACATCAGACATAACATTACATGGGAGAATATTACAAGTTTAGTTGATCAGATTCTCTGGTTTGAGTAGAATTCTCAAACAAATGCTGTTTTCATACAATGGTGTTAGATAACATTCTTGTATTCAAATTGACAGTTTGAAGAGGCTATTGTCTTGTCAGCTACAGTAAACAGGCTGAGAGTGTCCCTCAGACTGAAAAGAATGACTGTTATATTGATGACAGGATTTCATTTGAGGAGACAGTGGGTAGCTAGCAACAGTCCATTGTCTCGTCAGCTACAGTAAACAGGTTTAGAGGGTCTCTCAACCTGAAAAGAATGACTGTTAGTCGGTTGTTATGGAAGCAAGTCTATAAACATTAACTTTGGTCAACAAACTGGGACAAATAAAATGGATGAGTAGAGACACACACATCATGCTGTAACATCAGGACACATCATCATGCTTTGAAGACCAGAAGCCATTCATGATAGAAGGACAGAACCTGGTCTCCAAGAAGAAATATTGTCAATGGAGATCATGAACATACAGTAACAGAAGTTAAGTAACCCTTTAAATGTATTTGTACTGTTAGACCTTAGGCTGTTCTATTTTCTAGGCATTTTGCTTGTTATAGATATCTGTCAGTCTTGTATTGTATTCCTAAGATTGTAATAGTTTTGTACAGCAGCTTTGTATAGTAAAAAGCACATCTATACACTGCAGAAGTCTCAGCTTCCTTGTTATACCACAGAGTAACCTTGCTAGATAGACGCAAAGCATAACAGTTGGGGGCTCGGCCGTGACTGTGCTATAGTTCAATTGAAGCAGAGCTGTTTTTTCTGTAGTGTGTAGCTTGTGCTAGGTAAAATGCTGCGTAAGCTGTTTAGGAAAGGAAAGGCTGCAGAGGGTCCTGGTGACCAGAAGGAAGTGTGCAGCTTACCTATCTGGGCCAGAGACAATGAGTGGGAGCCTCTTGCTAAAGAACTTGTGAAGTATGCTTCTCCCTTGAAGCTGACTTGGGGTGATAAAGTCTCAGATCATTTTGTAGATTTTAGCCTTAAGGGGTTGGATTTGAGTAAAAAAGAGAAGAAGACAGTGTCCACAGTAGGATGGCATTTTCTTCATGCATTTTACATCGAATCACATAGAAGGGAGAAGGCAGAGGCAGAAGTTAAGGTATTAAAAGACCAGCTAGCAGTTGCTTCAGAGTGTGTACGTTCAACTGCTAGTCGGGCTGATGATTTGCAAGAGCGGTGTGCAGCCCTCATGACCAAATCAATTAATGCCTTAAGGAAAAAGAAGGGCCGTAAACCTGTTAGTAAAGCCAGGGTACGTGCCATTGTCACATCCCAAAACTGGGATTGTGAGGATGTGCTCTCCTCAAATGATAGTGAGGATGAGGAGATAGAGTTTGATATTTTGCATGATGATCTGCTAGTGCAAAAGAAAAAGTATGCCAGACCTCTCATTACTAAGTATAGGAAACGGCAACATGATAGAGAGGATATGGCAGATGGGGAGGTGCATTATCGCAACCCCAGAGATGTTGAATTTGAAGAAGTACAGGAGTTTACACAAACTGAACTCCATGAGCTGGCAAAACAATACAAAGGTCTGGGGAGCCTCTAGTGAGTTGGCTCCTACGCTTATGGGATGAAGGGGCAGACAGTGTTGTTTTGTCAAGTAAGGAAGCAGTGACTATGGGAGTGTTAACCCATGATCCACAATTGCGTCAGGCAATGCAAAAAGCCAGAGAGTTTAGCGTGAATTTTTCACTGTTAGACCTCGTGAGAGATGGAATAGTCCGAGTATACTCTAGTCCTACTGACCTGGAAAATACCTACTCCTGGAGATCAATAGCAGAGGGTATTTCCAGGTTACGTGAGATGGGTTGTATAACCGGATTAAATACGTTTCCAGAATGGATGGGTCCAGATATGGAACCCTTTACGTCTGCTCTGCGCTCTAAGCTGATGAAGTCTGCGCCATTTAATCTCAGGGCTCCCTTATTGTCCTTGTTGGGAGGCCTGGGATTAAACAGCAAGATTCATGAAGCTACAACCCTTTTAAGCCAGTTGGGGGAGCTAGAGGAGACTAAAACAAAACCTGTCAGGGCAGTAGATAAGGTCAAGGCCAGACAGGAAGAATACAAGCAGAAAAGAACAGAGAAGAAAGGGAATGGGGTAGAGAAGACAGGAGGTGAAGAGAAAACCAGGCTAGTTATTTCTAGGAAAGAAATGTGGGTGGACCTATTAAAGGCAGGAGTACCTAAAGATGAGATAGATGGCATTTCTAATGCAGAAATGCTGAAGAGGTGGAAAGATTTAGTAGGTAAAACTGTCAGGGTTAGAAACACTACTCCTAGTGAAGATAACATCAGCCTAGACTTAGAGGAAACAGAACAGACACCCCCTGTTAGCCCCAAACCAATTTCCAAAACTGAACGTGAACACAAACCCAAATCCCTTTATCCTGGGGAGGAGTTAGAGAGAATCAGAAAAGGGGATTGGGAGGTTCCTTATCCTTTATGAAGGGAAGGTGAGTCTCCTGTAATAGCCGTGAGGGCAGTGACAGCAGGAGACCGACGCCCATATGCACCTGTCACTGTATGGTGGGGGAAGTCATCTTCTCCTACACATGTAATGGCTTTAGTTGAGCCGAAGTTACACTTTTGCAAGGAAATCCTTCCCATCACAAAGGAGAATTGATTTATGTAGAAGGTTTGGGAGGGCAAACTACACCAGCAGTTAGGATACGGGTGAAATTGGCTATTGGCAAGGGATCAGGATTTATGACAAATGTTTTGGTATCAGAGTTACCCGAAAATATTCTGGGGATGGATGTACTTCAAGGTCAGTCAATTCAGACTGAAAGAGGTACATTCACATTCGGGTATCCTGATAAAGCGTATCTGGTAAGGGCGGTGAAGGCTGTGGTCAGAGGTCATGCAAAATGGACCCCTGTCTACATTCCTCCACCAGAGAAGCCAGTCTGTCTCAAGCAGTACAGATTTCCTGGAGGCCACAAAGAAATTGGGGAGACTATTCAAGAACTATTGAGAGTAGGGATCCTTAGACCTGCTGTAAGTCCTTTCTCGTCTCCGGTGTTCCCAGTAAAAAAGCCTGATGGGACATATAGAATGACTGTGGATTACAGAGGTCTAAACAAAGTGGCACCTCCATTGAAGTCAGCTGTACCAGATATGATCTCAATTGTTGAAAAAATTGCTAAAGATGCAGGAGAATATCATGCTGTGATAGACCTGGCTAATGCTTTCTTTTCGATTTTAATAGACCCAGAGTGTCAAGACCAGTTTGCTATGGTGTGGGACGGCCGCCAATACACTTTCACTGTGCTCCCTGAAGACTATGTTCATTTTCCAACGATTTGTCATGGACTAATTGCCCAAGATTTAAGTACCCTGAGTTTGAAAGTCGCTGTGTTCCACTACATTGATGACATCATGATCTCTGGAACAAAAGAAGATGTAACTGAAGCACTGCACCTGCTGATACATCACATGGAGAACAGAGGGTGGGCTATTGACAAAGACAAAGTCCAAGGACCTGCAACAGAAGTGAAATTCCTGGGAATGATGTGGACTGGGCAACAGAGGAAAATTCCAGAGACAGTTGTGCAAACTATCCAGGCTCTGTTGCCCCCTACTACCAAAGAGGAGGCACAGAAGTTCATTGGAGTTGTGGGGTTCTGGAGATCGTTCATCCCACATCTTGGACTGATTCTGAGGCCTATATATAATGTCACCCGGAAAAAGACTGAGTTCTCATGGGGTTCAGAGCAGCAGACTGCATTCCTGGCTGCTAAAGAAGCTATTTTGCAGCATCAGGGATTAGGACCCGTGAGACAAGGAGTACCATTTCAGCTGGATGTAGTGGAGCAGAATGGTACCATATCTTGGAGTCTGTGGCAGCCAAATGAAAAGAAAGGACTAAGAGCAATACCCATTGGATTTTGGTCCAAACAACTGACAGGGGCACAGAAGAGATACACGCCCCTAGAGAAGTACCTGTTTGGGGCCTACACAGCACTTCAACATGTAGAGACTATTACAGGAAAGGACACAGTCACCATCCATACTGCATTGCCAATAGCAGGATGGGTGAGAGATAATGGACTGATCACTAGGGCAGCTGTAGCCCAGAACCAGACACTGATGAAATGGAAGTGGTACCTTCAAGAAAGAGGGGGTATTGCAGCTGGGGATGTTAGAGACATTTCAAAACAGTTGGCAGGGCTTGTTACTTTTACCAGCACCTGGCCAGAAGAAGAAATTCCTGTGCTGCAGTCATCCCCCATTCAAGAGGCTCCACCCTTTGAGTCTCTGTCAGAAGACATGAAGCAGTCAGCATGGTTCACTGATGGTTCAGCCATAGTCGCCTCGTCTGGGCATAAATGGACAGCAGCAGCCAAGTACAGACACAGTCCTGCAGGAGACCAGAATTGGAGGGTCCAGCCAGTATGCAGAGTTGAAAGCTGTAGTGATGACTCTTCAGGAGGATCCTTCTTCCCATGTCACTATCTACACTGACAGCTGGGCGGTTTTTAAAGGACTGACAACTTGGATGCCCACGTGGAAGTCCAATGAATGGATGATTCATGGAAATGTGGTGTGGGGAGGCAAGGAAGTCTGGGACTACATCTGGAAGGAAGCTCACTCGCGCACCATAAAAGTGGGGCATGTTGATGCACATGTGCCCCTAGTCCCAGACTTTGAGAACTATAACAGAGTTGCAGATGAAATCGCCAAAGTGAAGGCAGTTGTGCCAATTGATCCTGTCTTGATGAACTTGGCCAACTGGGCCCACAAGCAATCTGGACATTTGGGGCAGAAAGCAACATATGAATGGGCACAGCAGAGAGGCTTGCCTATATCCATGGACATGATAAAGACTGTAATAGGGAACTGTACAGTGTGTGGAGAAGTGCGACAATGGCCATTACAAAAGTACTCCACCGGGTCGATTAAGAGGGGTGAGAGGCCTGCAGAGATATGGCAGATTGACTTCATCGGTCCCCTGCCCCGGGGAAACAATGGACTGAGATATTGTTGCACTGCAGTGGACACCTATTCAGGACTTATGCTTGTTCATCCTTGCAAACGTGCAAATCAAGCCGCACCGCTTCAACTGCTACAGAAACTTGTCGTTGCTTATGGTTGTCCCAAGCAAGTCCAAAGTGATAACGGCTCACACTTCACCGAATCAACAGTACAGCAGTGGGCCAAAGATTCTGGAGTGCACTGGTTGTGCCACATCCCATACCATCCACAGGCAGCTGGTTTGATTGAAAGATACAACAGGCTATTGAAGGACCAGATACTCAAACTTACACCCACACATACACTAAGGGGGTGGGATCGGGTCCTCACACACGCAGTCATGTTGTTAAATTCTAGGCCAATAGCCAAAAGCACACCATATGAGAGGATGGTAGGGGCTGGGGCACAGATTCCACAGCTGGAGTGCAGAGTTCAGTATTTATGTAAGGTTCCTGAAAGAACAGGGCTTAAGAGATACCATGTTACTGCTTCCCATGACATAGAAACCAAGAGTGACGTATCTGAAGCTGAAGCCTATCTAGGAATGAGAGGGAATCTGGCAGGAAGGTTTGAAGTTATATTTGCATTGGCAGATGAGCTTCAAGACAGTGGCTGGGACTCTGACTGGTTAGTGGATACTTCTCAGCAAGAGTGGAAAGTGAGGCTACATAACTTAAAACCTTCCAAAATAAACAGCAGTGATCTTCTGGGAAATATCAGTATATTTCCTCTCCTCCCTATTGATGTTCTTTGGGAGGGTCAGAAGTGGGTACAGGCAGGGGGCAAAGTGTTAGTCCGATATCCAGGCAAGAAGCCATTTGGAGGAGAGATCGTAGCTAAAGGGCCTGGATCTACTGTTTATGTATTATTAGAGGGAACAGATAATCCGCTTTGTTTTCCACTCCACAGGCTGTCTCCGATTTGATCCATAGGAAGACCAGAGAAAAGTGATTACAAGATGGAAAGAATGAGGGAAGATCGCAAGAGCTGTGGAGAGCAAGGCCTTTGATGTATTACAAGCCTGGACTTGTTTCTACAGAACTTTAGAATGGACTTTCTAATGAACTTTTTAAGTTTAAAGACTGAAACATCTTCTCAATGACAGAAATTGGAGGTGTTGCATTCAAGGAAAATTAATGTTTAGAATGAGTTTTATTAGTAATGAAGTGATTTTCTATATGGAGTCTGAAAGAAAAAAAATCTAGGGCGGAATGTGTTGCGTTTGTTAAAATATGATTTTCTTAACATCAGACATAACATTACATGGGAGAATATTACAAGTTTAGTAGAATTCTCAAACAAATGCTGTTTTCATACAATGGTGTTAGATAACATTCTTGTATTCAAATTGACAGTTTGAAGAGGCTATTGTCTCGTCAGCTACAGTAAACAGGCTGAGAGTATCCCTCAGACTGAAAAGAATGACTGTTATATTGATGACAGGATTTCGTTTGAGGAGACAATGGGTAGCTAGCAACAGTCCATTGTCTCGTCAGCTACAGTAAACAGGTTTAGAGGGTCTCTCAACCTGAAAAGAATGACTGTTAGTCGGTTGTTATGGAAACAAGTCTATAAATATTAACTTTGGTCCACAAACTGGGACAAATAAAATGGATGAGTAGAAACACACACATCATGCTGTAACATCAGGACACATCATCATGCTTTGAAGACCAGAAGCCATTCATGATAGAAGGACAGAACCTGGTCTCCAAGAAGAAATATTGCCAATGGAGATCATGAACATACAGTAACAGAAGTTAAGTAACCCTTTAAATGTATTTGTACTGTTAGACCTTAGGCTGTTCTATTTTCTAGGCATTTTGCTTGTTATAGATATCTGTCAGTCTTGTATTGTATTCCTAAGATTGTAATAGTTTTGTACAGCAGCTTTGTATAGTAAAAAGCACATCTATACACTGCAGAAGTCTCAGCTTCCTTGTTATACCACAGAGTAACCTTGCTAGATAGACGCAAGCAAAACAGTTCCTCAACAAGAGCCTGGAAGCTAAGTTGAAAGACACCAGGTGAATCCACGCTTGTACGGTATCGCCGGGCCTGCTGCAAGATACTGGTACCGTATGAGGGTTCTCTAATTTCATTTATCCTTCAGTTACAACCAAGTCTGTGGCAGAGACTTTATTCTTCAGTTACACCCAAGTCTGTGGCAGAGACTTTATTCTTCAGTTACACCCAAGTCTGTGGCAGAGACTTTATTCTTCAGTTACACCCAAGTCGGTGGCAGAGACTTTATTCTTCAGTTACACCCAAGTCTGTGGCAGAGACTTTGATCTATTTGAACACTCTATCGGCTGCTAGGCCTAGTGAAAGGAGGTTTATCCGATAGCTGTGAGAATCCAGTTGTGAGTGGCTATTCTCTGGATTTATACGTTGAGAGACTTTCAGTCTGTGCAGTTCCAAGAGTACCTAAACTTTCCACCTAAACCCTTTATCCTTGTTGAGAGACTGTGTTTGTCTATTCTATTTTCTTTTTTTTTCTATACTATACTATACTATACTAAGGCCCCTTTCACACTGGGGCGGTGAGCCGCGGTGACGGTAAAGCAGCGCTCTACCGTCGTTTTTACCGCGGTATTTTTTACTTTTTTTTCAATGGGAAGGAGCGGTATAGGAGCGGTATATCCCGCTCCAAAGATGCTGCTAGCAGGACTTTTTTTTTCATCCTGCTAGCGCACCGCTCCAGTGTGAAAGCCCGCCGGCTTTCACACTGGAGTTAAAGGGGCAGGATTTTTTCATGCGGTGAACAGGCGCTATTTTTAGCGCTGCACCGCATGAAAAACGCCCCAGTGTGAAAGGGGCCTAATAGTATTTACTATACTATTTTATTTATTTACTTTTATTATATATATATATATCGGCCTAAACTGATGAATAAATTTGTTTTTTTATTTTTTGGATATGCATTATAGCAAAAAGTAAAAAATAATATTTTTATTATTTTTTTTTATTATTTTTTCAAAAGTGTTGCTCTTTGTTTGTGATCAAATACACCAAATGAAAGCTCTATTTGTGGGAAAAAAAGGATGCCATTTTTGTTTGGGTACAGTGTCCGGTCCTTAAGTGGTTAAATATCAGCATTTACTACGTTAGCTCTGGAAGGTTTTACCCCCTTCATGACCAGGCCAATTTATGCGATATGGCACTGCATTATTTTACCTGACAATTGTGCGACACTGTACCCAAATACAATTTATGTCCTTTTTTGCCCACAAATAGAGCTTCCTTTTGGTGGTATTTGATCACCTCTGCAGTTTTTATTTTTTGCGCTACAAACAAAAAAAAAAAAACGACAATTTTGAAAAGAAAATATTTTTTTTTTACTTTCTGCTATAAAACACATCCAATAAAAAAAAATTAAAAATCAAAATTTAAAAATAAGTTTAGGCCAAAATGTATTCTGCTGCATATTTTTGGTAAAAAAAATC
Organism: Lithobates sylvaticus; assembly: GCA_028564925.1. Taxonomy (NCBI): domain Eukaryota; kingdom Metazoa; phylum Chordata; class Amphibia; order Anura; family Ranidae; genus Lithobates; species Lithobates sylvaticus. Next base: position 154,210,011 of record CM053030.1, read on the forward strand.
CCAATAAGCGTATATTGATTGGTTTGCACAAAAGTTATAGCATCCAAAAACTATGGGATAAATTAATGGAATTTTTATTTATTATTATTTTTTTACTAGTAATGATGGCGATCAGAGACTTATAGCAGGACTGTGGCAGACAAATCGGGCACCTAACTGACACTTTTTTGGGAACCAGTGACCCCAATACAGTGATCAGTGCTAAAAATATGCACTGTCACTGTACTAATGACACTGACAGGGAACAACTAGGGCAATCAAGAGGTTAAATGTGTGGCCAACATGTTTTACTATGTGTGCTGTGTGCTATTTTTACTAAGCAATGTGCTGTTTTTTTACTTCCTGCAGGAAGAAAAAAATAGCACATTTCTGCTGTCAGAAGAGAGCCCTGTGTTTGTTTACCTACACAGGGCTCTCTTCGGTAATGTCCAGAGCTGATCGTTGGGTGTTCAGCAACCAATCAGCCTGCACTCACAGCACAGCCAGGGCGGCGGGGGCACACGGGCATGCTCCCTACACGGCGTGCGGATCACGTACTAGATCCTGCGCAAGAGAGACACCTTGCCACCGTATATGTACTGTATATGGTCGGCAAGTGGTTAAGGCATTAAATTATAACTGAAGGCAAAACTTTTTTTTTTTTTTTTTTGGATAGTGTGGAGAAGGATTAGAACACCTCTCAGATCCTTATTTCTGTCTGCCTCCCTGTTGATGCGATTCACATCTCTATTTGTCCTGGTGACATATGTGGGGCAATCTATGGTTTTGCTGATAGGCTCCCCTGATGCTTGCATTTACATGCGTGAAGGGGGGGGGGGCTCATTTACATGTGTTTAGGGGGGGGGGTCTCAAAAAAAAAAAAATTTGAGGGGGATTTTAAGTGTAACTTTAATTTATTACTCTTTTTCACTTTTTTTTTTAAACTACATTTTGTTTTCATCAGATAGGAGACAAAAAGTACCCTATGTGATGCATTGGTGACAGGTTCTCTTTAATGAAACATCAGGGATCTGAAAGACCCCTGATGTCTCACCTGTCCTCCAAAGTGCAGATGATGGTGATCATGCATTCCAGACATTGTGCCGGAGGGAAGTGTATTGGATATTTCATTCACAGACATGCATTCCCATGGGCTTAAATTTTGAATGGGATGTGAGCCATTTTTATAAATAATATTAAATCTGATGCTCTTCTCTCCTGTATAAAATACAGCTTTTTCTGGATCCATGTACTGTGCATTTTTGTGTATTTTCTTTTTTGATCCTTTTTTTTAAGTATTTGTGATCTGTGGGTGCTTGTATATAGTTTTTTGCACAATACACAGTCATGTAGCCATATACTTTCGTCCACATCCTTATCCCATCTGCTATTACAGGTTATTCACCTTTTTTTGAGATATAATTAATATATTCTGCACATATTACATGTGCATATATATATTTTTATATTTTTGGTTTCATTTAATATTTTCATATGTTCTTGTCCTAACATACTGTTGGATTTAGTCTACATATAGGTTACATATATTTTTCAATATCTTTCAATATCTTTCAATATAAGCTATAATCATTTTTCTTGTGTTTTCTTTTCTTTTTTTCTTTTCATTATTTTTTCTTTAATTACATAATTTTTATGTTTATTTTTTCTTTGATATAGTCATTTCGAAATTTGTGGATTGAATATTTTCGGTCCGTTTTTGGTCTGTCAAATTGTTATGCCGCATACACACGATTGGAAATTCTCGTCGGAAAAAGCTCTCATGGTTTTCCCGTCGGAATTCCGCTCAAACTGTCTTGACGCGATCGGAAATTCCGTCGGAAAAATTAAGAACAGGCTCTCAATCTAAAGTCCGTCGGAAATGCTGACAGAAAAAGACCGATGGGCATACACATGGTCCGAAAATCCGATGAAAAGCTCCCATCCCATTCCGGCCGTGTGTACGCGGCATTAGTTCTCAGTTATGTATTTTTATTCTTTGTCTATTATTGATGTGACTTCGTTGTTTTTATGATCTATACACACGCACACAACTGAGACATACAAAAAGTTTACACAGAGGGAGGTCCTACTTAAGTAAGGTCAGTGGAACATTTCAGGGTTATGAATAAGCACAATGTAATCGTGTGAAACGCGTCTACCTGATGCACTTGCTACTGTCCTGTGGTGTGTGACTCTTTGCTTTTATGGAATAAAAATAAAGGACTTCGGTGTGCAGCCACTCCTTTTTCCATATAATTTGCATGGCAGGTGAGCCGTAGCTTGCACCCGTGGAAGGAGTCCTTATACCAGTTCACCTGGAGTGGTGTTTCCTTGTCTCCAGAGTGCAGATCGCACTCCATTAGATTCTTCCCCAGCCATACTGTGTGTAAACCATCACTTGAGGCTGGGTTCACACTATTGCGAATTGAATGTGGGGTTCACACATCAACGCAGCGCCCTCCAGTGCAAATTGCACAGGAATCCTGTGCGTCTTTTGGTCTGTTTCAGGTCCGAATTCAGCCAAAAATTCTGACTGAAATCGAACCTTAAACGGTAAATGGAGACGCACTGGGCCCCTGCTGTGAGCCGATGCGTTCGCCAGTGTAAACCCAGCCTGAGGGTTTTTAAGAAGCAGGGGAGATCAGCACACAGATGTTCACTAATCTCCCTCCCCTCTACCTGGCGGTATCCCCAGTTCTAGTCCTAAGTCTGTCGATGGGCACGTGAAGCCCAGGAAACATGGTGGGGGGGTATGCAGGTTGAGGGGACCTGTAGTAGTTCCACCCAAAAGTGTAACTTCCGCTCATTTGTCCGCTCATTTGTCTCCTCTCCCCCTCCGGTGCCACAATTCGCACCTTTTGCAGGAGGGGGGACAAGATCCTGTTCCCACTTCTGGGAGTCTGGGCCGCGGCCCGTGACATCACCGAGGGGCTCCCTCCTCCTCTCCCTGTCGCCGGGCCAGTAGGAGAGAGGAGTGGGGCCTTGCGTTTGCGCAGTAGGGTTCCCGGCGTGAAGCCATAAGGCTACACTGCCGGGTACCCTTACCTGACAGCTGATGGAAGCTGCGGTGCCGACATCGTGGGACTTCAGGACAGGTAAGTAGCTGCTGGCTTTATTTTTTTTTGGGGGGGGGGGGGGGGGCGGAACACCGCTTTAAGCCATGTCCACCACCTTGCCCAATGTGGTTCCATGATACAGCCATTCTTACTCCATGGTGCACAAAGACTTCCACATTCCTACTAAAAAGCCTGTATGGCTAACAATGTTAGGAAAGAAAAAAAAAAACACTAGAAAAATGGCCCCATGGCACCATAGCATTGTCCCCCCCTATCACCCATTTGTTTGTTTTTTTCAGGTAACCCATTTGTTTTTAATAAATTATATTCTGAATAGAGGGCTGTGATGACTGTTAAGTCAGTGTCTCTCAGGAGTTGTTTTACTAGTTCTGTTATGTGTTTCGGGTTACAAACTGCCTGCTGGTGCTAGGAGGATTTACCTCAGTTGCTGGGCAGATCTTCAGTTAGCTGAGAGCTGGATTGGTGACAAACTTTTAGGGGGAAAACAGCTGGCCAATGAAAGTAATTTTTCACCTATATGTTCCCCCATCACTGGGCGGTGTCAGCGGGTACCTCAGGTGTGTCATCTCTGGATTAACTTCAGCGTTTCTTTTGGATCTTTTGACTTTCTCCCCCACCCACCCTCCCTTTTGTTACTTTCCCTTGTCCACCTTTACGGGTAATGTCACTCGCCTTTATCAGGTGGTCGCTCACCTTTATCAGGTGGTCCACCTTTATGAGGTAATGTCGCTCACCTTTATCAGGTGGTCCACCTTTATGGGGTAATGCCGCTCACCTTTATCAGGTGGTCTCTCACCTTTACCAGGTGGTCCACCTATATGGGGTAATGTCGCTCACCTTTATCAGGTGGTCCACCTTTATGGTGTAATGTCGCCCACCTTTACCAGGTGATCCACCTTTATGGGGTAATGCCGCTCACCTTTATCAGGTGGTCCACCTTTATGGGGTAATGTCGCCCACCTTTACCAGGTGATCCACCTTTATGGGGTAATGCCGCTCACCTTTATCAGGTGGTCGCTCACCTTTACCAGGTGGTCCACCTATATGGGGTAATGTCGCTCACCTTTATCAGGTGGTCCACCTTTATGGGGTAATGTCGCCCACCTTTACCAGGTGGTCCACCTTTATGGGGTAATGTCACCTACCTTTACCAGGTGGTCCACCTTTATGGGGTAATTTCATCCCACCTTTACTAGGTGGTCCACCTTTATGGGGTAATGTCGCTCACCTTTATCAGGTGGTCGCTCACCTTTACCAGGTGGTCCACCTATATGGGGTAATGATGCTCACCTTTATCAGGTGGTCGCTCACCTTTACCAGGTGGTCCACCTATATGGGGTAATGTCGCTCACCTTTATCAGGTGGTCCACCTTTATGGGGTAATGTCGCCCACCTTTACCAGGTGGTCCACCTTTATGGGGTAATTTCATCCCACCTTTACTAGGTGGTCCACCTTTACGGAGTAATGTTGCCCACCTTAACTGGGTAGTTGACCTTTATGGGGTAATGTCGCCCACCTTATACTAAGCAGGAACACAGATCTCTGTGTTCATCCAGTGAGTCCATCCCCCACACAGCAAGCACCCCCTAGGGACACACTTAACCCTTTGATTGCCCCTGGTGTTAACCCCTTCCCTGCCAGTGTCATTGTTACAGTAACAGTGCATTTTTTTTTAGCACTGATCACTGTAATAATGTCACTGGTTCCCAAAAAAGTGTCAAAAGTGTCAGTTAGGTGTGCGATTTGTCCGCCGCATTGTCGCAGTCCTGCTTAAAATTGCTGATGGTCGCCATTACTAATAATCGAAACAAAATAAATAAAAATGATGCCATAAAAAATATCTCATAGTTTATAGACGCAATAATTTTTGCGCAAACCAATCAATGTACACTTATTGGGATTTTTTTTTTTACCGAAAAAATGTAGCAGAATACATATTGGCCTAAATTGATGAAGAAATGTATTTTTTTTATTTTTTTTATTTGATGTGTGTTATAGCAGAAAGTAAAAAATATTTTTTTTCAAAATTGTCGGTCTTTTTAAAAAAAAAAAAAAAAAAAAAAAAAAAAAAAGGAGGTGGTCAAATACCACCAAAAGAAAGCTCTATTTGTGGGTAAAAAAGGACATCAATTTTGTTTGGGTACAATGTCGCACGACCACGCAATTGTCAGTGCCGTATCGCAAAAAGTGGCCTGGTCATTAACCGCTTCCCGACCGCCTCCTGTAGATATACGTCATCAGAATGGCACGGGCAGGCAAAAGGACGTACCTGTACGTCCCCTTTAATTTGCCTGCCCGGGGGGCGCGCGCGCGACCCGGTCGGGAGCTCCGTGACCACGGCCGCGGGACCAGCGGACCCGATCGCCGCTGGTATCCCGCGATCGGGTTACGGAGCGGAAGAACGGGGAGAGGTCTATGTAAACAAACCTCTCCCCGCGCTTCCTACACTGACTGTCACTGATCGGCGGTTCCCTGTCATCGGGAACGCCGATCAATGACGTCAGACGTACAGCCACGCCCCCCTACAGTAACCACAACACAACACGTCACACTGACTCCTCCCCGCCCCCTTGTGGTTAACCCCCTAACTACAACTGTCATTTACATAGGAATCAGTGCTATTTAAATAGCACTGATTTCTGTATAAATGACAAATGTCCCAAAAATGTGTCAAAAATGTCCGATGTGTCCGCCAAAATGTCGCAGTCACAATAAAAATCGCTGATCGCCGCCATTACTAATAAAAAAAAAAAATATTAATAAAAATGCTATAAAACTATCCCCTATTTTGTAAACGCAAACTAATCAATAATCGCTAATTGCGATTTTTTTTACCAAAAATATGTAGAAGAATACGTATCCGCCTAAACTGAGGAAAAAAAAAACTGTTTTTTTATATATTTTTTTGGGGATATTTATTATAGCAAAAAGTAAAAAATATTGCATTTTTTTCAAAATTGTCGCTCTATTTTTGTTTATAGCGCAAAAAATAAAAACCGCAGGGGCGATCAAATACCACCAAAAGAAAGCTCTATTTGTGGGAAAAAAAGGACGCCAATTTTGTTTTGGAGCCACGTCGCATGACCGCGCAATTGTTAGTTAAAGCGACGCAGTGCCGAATTGCAAAAAGGGGCCTGGTCCTTTGGCTGCCAATTGGTCCGGGGCTGAAGTGGTTAAGGGGGTAAAACCTTCCCGGGCTAAAGTGGTTAATTTCTTCCGGCCATTGATATGAATAAACGCTCGAGCGATAAACGCACCTAGTGCTTACGTGTGTACGTCAGTTGTTTTTTTTGAGGTAAAACGTCGCCCTCCTGAGCGCGCTGGCCCTGATTTGTTTTTTTCTGCCTCTAATGCTGTGTTTCTGACAGCATTTGTGCAGGAGGCTGATTTCAGCATGCACATAGGACAAGACACCATGAACTATGACAGGACTGGCTTTTATTATAAAAAAATACAGTCCTCCCATCACATGACCATCAGCCAGAGGACCGGGAGCGCGCTCTGCAAGATGAGTACCGGGGAAACACACGGGAGCGAGCTCACAGTATCATGGAAAATCCCAGCAGCGGCGACGGAATCAAAACGAGTCTTGAGCCGCAGTAAGGGGCGGGGCTACAGAAGTAGCAGTGTGCGCATGCTTTGATCGGCTTTACTGACGCTTTACTGCTCCTCCCGGGAAGTTTCTCCTGTCTGCCCGAAGCCGGTGATCTATCAGTGTGTACCTTCATACGGTAGGGCTGTGCGCTGCCCCGATAACTCGATACTTCCGGTTATCTGTTCCATAGGAGGTGCTGAGTGAGGGGAGAAGAACCTGATGAGCGAAGAGGGTGGACGGCTCGAGCACTCCCCCATCAGTCCGGTTAGTGTCACTGCTAGAAGGTGTATGTCTTGTCTCAGTCAGTGTGGGGATAGTGCTGAATGTGGGGTACAAGGGGGGATAGTGCTGAGTGTGGGGTACAAGGGGGAATAGGGTGACATGAGTCATGTCTGGATAGGAGGAGTGGGGGAATGTAGTCCTCTATAAGGTGTCCCCTAGGATCCTCCACTCCTGGAATGTGTCACCAATGTTCACCATGCTTCCTGCAGCTCTCATGGTGGCCTTGTGGTTTGGTCCTCTCAGGAATGTAGATCATGCCACTCAGAGATCCCAGAATAGATATTCCCTGAAGCCGACCCCCGGGATACAGGTACATTCCATCGGTAAACTCCATCACATACACTGATCAGCTGTAACTTTAGGGTCACCCACCTAATATTCAGTAGGTCCCACTTTTTCTGCCAGAACAGCCCCGACCCATCAAGGCATGGACACCACTAGACCTCTGAAGGTATGTTTTGGTATCTGGCACCAAGCCGTCAGTAGCAGATCCTTTAAAGCAGAGCTCCAGTCACCGTAATCAATTTTTTTTAGGAAAAAGCTCCCCTATGATTTTTATTACTTGTACGTTTAACCACTTACTGCCCCCCATATAGCAATATGACGTCGGCAAAGTGGTTGCGATATATCCTGACCAGACGTCATATGAAGTCTCCAGGATATCAAGCCACTTTGTGCCCCCGGGGGCACGCATCGCGGCGATCGTTGTTGCAACTCTGATCTAGGTAAAGAGTCTCTGACAGAGACTCTTTACCACGTGATCAGCCATGTCCAATCACGGCTGATCACGATGTAAACAGGAAGAGCCGTTGATCAGCTTTTCCTCACTCGCGTCTGTCAGATGTGAGTAGAGGAGAGCCGATCGACTGCTCTTCTGACAGGGGGGGGGTCTGTGCTGATTATCAGTGCAGCCCCCAGAGGATGCCCACATTGGACCACCAGGGACACCACCAGGACCATAAGGGATGCCACCAGTAGTCACCACCAGGTATGCCACCCTAGACCACAATGGATGCCAATCAGTGCCCATGATGGGCATCACTGATAGGCATGCATTATTGTTTGGCACTCATTGGTATCCATCAGTACCATCCATTAGTGCCCATCCGTGCTGCATATTAGTGCCTATCAGTGCCACCTTATCGGTGACCATCAGTGCTGCCTCATCAGTGCCCGTCAGTGCAGCCCCATCAGTGAAGGAGAAAACCTACTTGTTTACAAAGTTTTGTAAAAGAAACAAAAAATAAAAATTTTGGTCTTTTTTTTTTTTTTATTTGACGGAAAATAAAAATCCCAGAGGTGATCAAATACCACCAAAAGAAAGCTCTATTTGTGGGAACAAAATGAAGAAAATGTAGTTTGGGTACAGTGTAGCATGATCACGCAATTGTCATTCAAAGTGCGACAGCGCTGAAAATTGGTCTGGGCAGGAGGGTGTATAAGTGCCCAGTATTGAAGTGGTTAAATTAGAATAGTATTCATGCTGATTCGTTTTAAACCTTTAAAAATGTACCTGATCTCGGAAGCAGGCAAGTGGCCATGTATGATGTGGGCATTTGAAGCCCACTTGTGTCTTTTTTTTTTTTTTTTAGGATTTGGTGCAGCTGGCTACCTAGCGTGCACCTCCCAATCTCGCGCCTGAGCAGTGATGACACAGCGCGGTGCAGTTGATTGCAGGCTGTCATGTCATATTAAAAAAACGCAAGATGTTATTAGGCTTCCCAAAAAAGTGGTTGTAAAGACAAGGTTTGCCTTCTGTGTGCAGCAGCCCCCCTAATACTTACCTGAGACCCCTCTCGATCCTGCAATGTCCACGAGAGCCTTGCCTCTCTCCGAGGACTCGCACTTTTGATTGGCTTTTGGCAGCAGTGGGAGCCATTGGCTCTTGCTGCTGTCAATCACAGCTAGTGAGCCAATCGGGAGATGGAGGGGGCGGGGGCCGAGCTGCGGCTCTGTGTGTGTTTGGACACACAGAGCTGCAGGTCTTGAACACGCCTGCTTGGGTTCCCCCATGGCAAGCTGCTTGCTGTGGGGGCCCCAACAGCCGGAACGGGCCAGGAGCGCCGGCGGGGGACCTAAGAAGAGGAGGATCCGAGCTGCTCTGTGCAAAACCACCGCACAGAGCAGGTAAGTATAACATGTTTGTTATTTAAAAGAACAAGGCTTTACTATCCCTTACCCAAAGACTCCTGGGTTAGATCACGCAGATATCCCAGGAGTTCAATAGGAATCGTCTAGGTGGCCGGACAAGGAAGTGTCGCCTGAAGATATTTAACCACTTCGCATCCGGCCGTAGCCGAATGACGGCCACAGCGCGGATGCCAAATCCCGGGAGGCCGTCATATGACGGCCTCCCCTTTCCTCGTTCCCTGTGCGCGCTCACGAGCGCGCAGCAGGGAAATTCTGTGTTGGCCGTGTCCCTCGGACACGGCCAATCACAGATCGCTGTAAACGGCCAATAGCAGCGGCCGTTTACAGCGCGATCGCCCTGGCCAATGAGAGATGATCTCATATGTAAACATATGAGATCATCTCTCAGCGCCGCTCCTCCTCCTCACACAGAGACAGCGTGTGAGGAGGGGGAGATGAACGGCTGCAGCGCCGTAAGTTTAAAAAAATAAAATGCCATCTGTGCCCACTGCCACCACTGCAACCTGTCCCCAATGCCATCTGTGCCCAATGACATCCCCAGTGCCACCTGTAGTCAGTGCCATCTGTCATCAGTGCCACATAGTGCCATCTGTCATCAGTGCCACATATTAGTGCCATCTGTCATCAGTGCCACCTGTCAGTGCCACGTGCCATCTGTTATCAGTGTCACCTGTCATCAATGCCACGTATCAGTGTCATGTGTCATCAGTGCCACGTATTAGTGCCATCTCTCATCAGTGCCACATATTAGTGCCACGTGATATCAGTGCCATGTATGAGTGCCATCTGTCATCAGTGCCACATATTAGTGCCATCTGTCATCAGTGTCACGTGTCATCAGTGCCCCATATTAGTACCATCTGTCGTCAGTGTCACGTGTCATCAGTGCCACGTCAGTGTCACGTGTCATTGTCCTGGTGCTCCAGGGCCTTCAAAAGTGTAATAGGTAGTCAACAATTTAGATGTGTAATTTATGCTCCTAGAACACGTGATGGCGCTCCCTGCATGTTGGGCCTCTCTATGTGGTCAGGCTGTGGAAAAGTCCCACACATGTGGTATCGTAATAATCAGGAGGAGTAGCAGAATTTATTTTGGGGTGTCATTTGTGGTATACACATGCCATGTGAGAGAAATAACCTATTACAATTACAATTTTGTAGAAAAAAAATAAAAAATACAAAAATAATTCATTTTGCAAAGAATTGTGGGAAAAAATGACAACATAAAAAAGCTCACCATGCCTCTTACTAAATACCTTGGAATGTCTACTTTCAAAAAAGGGGTCATTTGGGGGGTATTTGTACTTTCCTGCTTGTTCGGGTCACAAGAAATGAGATAGGCCACCAGTACATCAGATGTGATCAATTTTGTATGATTCGCACCACAGATTGTAGAGTCTGTAACTTTCACAAAAGCCAAATAATTTCCACTAATTTGGGTTATTTTTACCAAAGATATGTGGCAGTATAAATTGTGGCCAAAATTTATGAAGAAAAATTAATAATTTCCTAAATTGTATCACAGAAACAAAGAAAAATGCTTTTTTTTTTTCTTCAAAATTTTCGATCTTTTTTCAATTATAGCGCAAAAAATAAAAAACCCAGAGGTGATCAAATACCACCAAAAGAAAGCTCTATTTGTGGGGAAAAAAAGGACAAAAAATTCATTTGGGTACAGTGTTGCATGACTGAGTAATTGTCAGTCAAAGCGTGAGAGCACCGAAAGCTGAAAATTGGTCTGGATGGGAGGGGGGTGTTGGTGCCTGGTAGGCAAGTGGTTAAAAAAGGTATTTAGAAACTAAAGAAAATAATTTCCATTAAGCCTTGAAGTTTTAAAAAAAAAAAAAGACTGGAACTGTGCTTTAAAGTACTTCTAAAGGTAGAAAGTTTTTTTACCATCCTGCAGTAAGGTGTAAAAAAAAAAAAAACCTCTCTGCATGCTACCCTCCCTAAATACTTACCTGAGCCCGATCCAGTGACGTGCACAAGAGCTGAGGCTCTGTCAGGTTTCTCTCACTCACTTTAAGTTTAAAGTAATTGTACTGCAATTTTTTTATTAAATTAAAATACATTTTTTTTATACTGACCTGGTATTGTACAGGGCGATCCCTTACCTCTTCTTCTGGAATCTCCCACTGGCGGTGGCTGCACCTCTTTGCCTGTGGGCGCTCCCTTTGCAAGCCATGTGGTGAGAGAGCACTTGTGCAGACGAGCTCCCGAGCTGGGCTGTGTGTGTCCATAGACACGCCCAGCCCAGCTCCTGAGGCAATGAAACCCATTTGTGGCAAAAAAACCGTTCAAATCCGCTGCAACTTTGAAAAAGGTTCCTGCACTATTTCTGTGCGATTTGCCATGATGTCTGTTAAATGAAGTATGGTAGATGTCAGCAAGCCGCACATGAAATCTGATAGTCGGCTTTGAAGTCGCACTGGTGTGAACCAGAGCTAATGGGTCTGCATTGATTTCAAGTGAAGGGGGCAAAGTCCTTTTAAATAACTCAAAGGAACGTCAAATTTTTTACTAATTCTACTATGTTAGCCAATAAAGGGGTACCCCTTAAGAACCCAGATATTCTACACTGATAAAACAAGAACATTTTCTATGTAAGAGGCGAGCAGAGGGATGTTGGAAGCCTACAGGCTCCAGTGATGGGAATTCAGCCTTGATTGTGTTTTACTGGCAAGCTCAGATGAACATTATCTCTCCAAATGTACTGTACTTTACAGCTTGTGGAGCTTGAAAAGTGGCCAGTTCTGTGTAGTGTACTTGATTAACACATGTCAGTTCTGTTTTATAGATTCCTGCTGAAAAGCTGACCCACGTAGTTGTTTATTGCCGTCATTTGTTCCCAAAAAATTCACTTTGAGGCTTCATCTCTAGCACCTCATATACACTCACTGGCCACTTTATTACCTGTTTAGTTGCTTGGTAACACAAATTGCTAATCAGCCAGTCACATGGCAGCAACTCAATGCATTATGGGATCTAGATGTGGTGAAGACGACTTGCTGAAGCTCAAACCGAGCCTCAGAATGGGGAAGAAAGGGGATTTAAGTGACTTTGAGCGTGGTATGGTTGTTGGTGCCATATGGGCTGGTCTGAGTATTTCAGATCTACTGGGATTTTCATGCACAACCATCTCTCGGGTTTACAGGGAATGGTCAGAAAAAGAGAAAGTATCAAGTGAGCGGAGGTTGTGTGGAGGAAAACGTCTTGTTGATGTCAAAGGAGAATGGGAAGACTGGTTTGAGATGATAGAAAGGCAACAGTAACTCAAAGAACCACTCGTTACAACCAAGGCATGCAGAATACCATCCCTGAATTCATAACGCATTGAACCTTGAAGCAGATGGGATACAGCAGCCCCAAGACCACACCGGATGCCACTCCTGTCAGGTAAAAACAGGAAACTGAGGCTACAATTTGCACAGGATCATCAAAATTGGACAATAGAAGATTGGAAAAACATTGCCTGGTCTAAGCCGTCTCCATTTCAGCTGCGACATTCAGATGGTAGGGTCAGAATTTGGCGTAAACAACATGAAAGCATGGATCCATCCTGCCTTGTATGAACAGTTCAGACTGGTGGTGTAATGGTGTGGGGGATATTTTCTTGGTACTCTTTGGATCCCTTAGTACCAGTTGAGCATCATTTAAACTCCATGGCCTACCTGAGTATTGTTGCTGACCATGTCCATCCCTTTATGACTACAGTGTACCCATCTTCTTCTGATGGCAACTTCCAGCAGGATAATGTACCAGGTCACAAAGCTCAAATCATCTCAACCTGGTTTATTGAACATGAAAATTAGTTCACTGTACTCAAATGGCCTCCACAGTCACCAGATCTCAATCCAATAGAGCACCTTTGGGATGTGATGGAACAGGAGATTTGCATCATGGATGTGCTGCCAACAAATCTGCAGCAACTGTGTGATGCTTTCATGTCAATATGGATCAACATCTCTGAGGAATGTTTCCAACACCTTGTTGAATCTATGCCATGAAGAATTTAAAGCCGTTCTGAAGGCAAAAGGGGGCCCAACCCCGTATTGGCAAGGTGTACCTAATAAAAAGTGGCCGGTGAGTGTATAGTCATTGTGGCCAAGTGGTTAGCACTTCCACATAGCAACACTGGGGTCACCGGTTCGAATTCCAACCACAACACAACCTGCCTGGAGTTTGCATGGTCTCCCTATGCCTGCGTGGGTTTCCTCCCACACTCCAAAGACATGCTGGTAGATTAATTGGCCCTAGTTATGTGAATGTGAGTTAAGAACCTTTGGATTGCAAGCTCTTTGAGGGCAGGGACTGATGTGAATATAGTTGGCTCCATATATATTTGGACACAGACACAATTTTAGTTTACATATTCAAACTATAGTTAATGGATATGAAAGTGCGCACTCTCAGGTTTAATTTGAGGGTATGGTCATCCAAATCGGAGGAAGGGTTTAGGAATAACTTAAGAATAGCCACCCCCCCCCCTTTTTTTTTTTTCAAGGGGACAAAAGTAATTTGGACAATTGAATCAAAAGCGGTTTCATGGCCAGGTGTGGGCTACTCCTTTGTTATTTTTTCATCAATTAAGCAGGTAAAAGGTCTGGAGTTTATTCTAAAGCCTCATACACACGATCGGATTTTCCGCAGACAAAACCGCTGACTTTTGTCCAAAGGGCGTTGGCCCCAAACTTGTCTTGCATACAAACGGCACACAATTTTCAGCCAACAAATACATACGTAGTGACGTACTACGTGGTTTTTCAGCTCTTTAGCGCCACCCTTTGGACTCCTTCTGCTAATTTCGTGTTAGTAGAAGTTTGGTGACTGTTGATTCGTGCTTTTCAGTTTGTTTCTGAGCGGCCGTTCGTCAACCAGCCATGTTGCGGAAACGGAGGAGATAACGTGTTATTAATTATTGGCCTTGGAATTATTGCTTTGACCCAAGTCCAGTCTAGGAACAGGAGGAGGAGGAGGATTTCTTGGACCAAAAACTGATTGCTTTATTAATCGTGACCAAGTTATGTGAATGTATTCATACCTTTGCTGTGGGAGCTCCAGGAGAATAACCCAGATGATTTTCGGAGTTCTCTCCGGATGATGGACCCCTGCTTTCACCAACTCTTGGCATTGTGGACCCAATATATTAAGAAGCAGGACACATGCATAAGGCTTTTATTTATTTTTTTGGTTTAATAATTTTGTTTTGGTATATTTTCGGATGCATAGAATGCACTTTTTGGTTAAGTTCTATTGGCAGATAGCATGTCTAATTTTTCTTTTTTTAAATGCACAATAAAAACATTGTGTAGAATAATACTTGACTATGTGTTTACTTCAAATGACAGTTTGGGAGTAGGCAGTTACATTTAAAAAAATACAATGTAAATTTAACAAGGGACACCAATATAGTTTGTATCTTTTGATCTTAAAAACTACGGGATAATGGTGTTGCGGTAACTTGCACCAAAAAAAAAAAAAAAAATAACAAGCATAATAATATTAATCTTGATATCGCTAGGAAAAAAAAGCCTTTTGAAAATGTGTTTGCAGAAATTCCACCAGCAAAAGTCCGATGGAGCATACACGCGGTCGGAATTTCCACCCAAAAGCTCACATCGGACTTTTGCTGGCGGAATTTCCGATCGTGTGTACGGGGCATTAGTGATTGCAGTGACATAACTGAAATAAATTGACCGTGTTGATTCCACGGGCAATCTCTTGGTATTCTAGCCGTTTAGTGTGAACAGCATTTTTCTGGTTTGTGCTGACCAGTCTGTAACACCTGTTGAAACACCGTGACCAAAAATGTCCCCTCCAACCCCCTCCCTTCCTTTTCTTCATCTCGCAGATCTATGTGATCATAGAGGTATCTTATAAGTACCCGGAAAAAAAAAATCTCATCGAAAGGCGCATTACAGGAGCCGCCCCAACTACCTACAAGGGAGTTGTTTAGATATTCTCAAATAACACATCACCTTAATACCCTCGAGCTGACTTCCTCGACCCCCCCCCCCCTATGGAGTATCTGTGTAGAACAGCAGATAAGCACACTGGTCACATATCTATGATTTCCACAATACTACATGAAGGTCACACCAAACTGCCTTATATGGTAGAACGGGAACTGGCCTTGGGGGAAGAGTTGGATGTAGTACAGTGGAGGAAATTTGCCCAATTCAACTCAAAATCTTATATCAATACCTCTTTGAACAAGGCGAATTATAAAGTTTTCCTACAGTGGTACTTAGTACCAGCTCGATTGGCATCCTCTGTCCCGGGGGTCTCCTCCCAGATGTTTCTGGGGATGTGGTCAGGAGGGAACAGTCCTCTATTGTGGACATGCAGCAAATTAAGGCGGTTATGTATAAAGACATATCATTTTTATCTATTCCCTCACCCAAGTGAATCTACCCAAGACCCCACAGCAGGCCCTTCTGGGGAGGCCGGTGGAGGGCACACCGGGACATTGAGACGCCTGATTGCATTTAATTTCACTGCAGCTAAAGATATCTATTGCACGGACCTGGACGTCCCCCATGATTTCCTTTGACCTTTTAAAGACCAAACTGACATGGATTTATGATCAATGAGATAACGGTGGCTATTCTCCAGTATACGCTGGCCTACTTTAAGAAAACCAGGGATCCCTGGATAAAATACATTTTCAGGTCCCCTCTGGGGTCGGAGGGCTACCTGTATGACATATACTGTATATATTTTTCTAATTTTACTTCACCAAATAAGACTATTTGTGTTCTGATCCATCACATATAATTCAGATTAAAAACATTGAACTAAAGGCTGTAATGTAACAAAATAATAGGTAAAAAGCCAAGGGCGTGAATACTTTTGCAAGGCACTGTAGAGTGTGCATGTCTCGTACTTTAGTCTTTTCCATCTTTTCTTTGGCTTCATTGCTCTTTCTCTCGCGCTCTGTCTTCCCACATTCTTTTTCCTTTTTATTTTATCCTTTCTCTTTCATATGTTGGTACAACTATTAAGCTATTCCTGATCGGGTGTAGCTTCTTTATCAGCTTGCTTGAAGAAAGTGTCTTCTAAAAACTGGCAGTAGGTTTGGGAGTGGATTTTCAAGCCAACTAGCTCATCTTTAATACTAGCCCACACCAGTGCCCCACCTCCACCTTACATCTAAGTCAAAGTGGAGCACTGTGCTCATTACTGATCCAGCCACAGGCCCATCCATCTGGTTTGTCAAGAGTCACTCTCATCTCATCAGTCTAGGGCTGCAACGAACGATTATTTTCATAATCTGCCGATTTCTTGTTCGATTAACCACTTACCCACTGGGCAGTTAAACCCCCTTCCTAACCAGACCAATTTTCAGCTTTCGGTGCTCTCACACTTTGAATGACAATTACTCCGTCATGCAACACTGTACCCAAATGAATTTTGTGTCCTTTTTTTCACACAAATAGAGCTTTCTTTTGGTGGTATTTAATCACCACTGGGTTTTTTATTTTTTGCGCTATAAATCAAAAAATACAGAAAATTCGGTAAAAAAAAAAAAAAAATTCTTTGTTTCTATTAAAAATTATTGGCAGAGTATTGGCAGAGTGTTGCACAGTATTGGCAGAGTGTTGCACAGTGGTGGCAGAGTATTACAGTGTTGCACAGTGGTGGCAGAGTATTACAGTGTTGCACAGTGGTGGCAGAGTATTACAGTGTTGCACAGTGGTGGCAGAGTATTACAGTGTTGCACAGTGGTGGCAGAGTATTACAGTGTTGCACAGTGGTGGCAGAGTATTACAGTGTTGGCAGAGTATTACAGTGTTGCACAGTATTGGCAGAGTATTACAGTGTTGCACAGTGGTGGCAGAGTATTGACCAGCGCTGTGGGCACTACACATCCAGCCCACAGCGCTGGTCCCGTCTCTCCCCCTCTCTGCACCGATCGGTACAGAGAGGGGAGGGAGGAACCGGCGTCATGACATGACGCCGGTTTGTGTACATGTGATCGCTCCGTCATTTGACGGAGCGATCACGTGGTAAACGGGCGCTATCAGCGACTGTTTACCGTGATCCGTGATGCGCCGGGTCCTCGGGACCCGGCGGTCACGGATGTTCCCGAGTGCGCGCCCCAGGGGGCACATGGGAGCAAGTTTCTAGGAGGACGTCCGTAGGACGTCCACTTAGAACAAGCCGACCGCGCTGTGGCCGTCTTTCGACTATAGCGCGGTCGGCATGTGGTTAATCGGATAATAACCTTTAAAAAAAAAAAAAAGTATGGTGTATAATTTAGGTAATATGTAAAGTTTAAAAAAAAAGCTATTTTTTTTCTTTTATATGCAGTGATAAATATAAATAACCAACTATATGGTTAGGGAGCAAAATCTCGAATCCACTCTGAAGCCTTGTACACACGATTGGATTGTTGGCCAACAAAACAGTGGACTTTTGTCCGAAGGGCATTGGCCCAAACTTGTCTTGCATATAAACGGCAAGGAATTGTCGGCCAACAAATACGAACGTAGTGACGTACTACGTTGTTTTTCAGCTCTTTAGTACCACCCTTTGGGCTCCTTCTGCTAATTTCGTGTTAGCAGGAGTTTTAGTGAGTGATTAGTGAGTGATTCGCGCTTTTTATTTCGCGCTTTTTTTAGTTTGTTTCTGAACGGCCGTTCGTCAACCAGCGAAATTGGAGGAGATAACGTGTTATTTATTTTTGGCCTTGGAGCTATTGCTTTGACGTTGTTTTTTTTTTTTTTTTTGGTTGAATAATGATTTGATTTGGTATATTTTCTATATTTTTGGATGCATAGAATGCACTTTTTGGTTAAGTTCTATTCGCAGATAGCACGTCTAATTTTTTTTTTTTTCTTTCTTTTTTTTAATGCACAATAAAAAAATTGTGTCGAAAAATACTTGGCTATGTGTTTTTACTTCAAATGACAGTTTGGGAGTAGGCAGTTACATTTAACCACTTCAGCCCCGGTGGGATTTACCCCCTTCCCTACCAGAGCACTTTTTGCGATTCGGCACTGCGTCGCTTTAACTGACAACTGTGACGTGGCTCCCAAACAAAATTGATGTTCTTTTTTTCCCACAAATAGATCTTTCTTTTGCTGGTATTTGATCAAGGCTGTGGTTTTTATTTTTTGCGCTATAAACCAAATAAAGAGCGACAATTTTGAAAAAAACACATTCTTTTTTACATTTTGCTATAATAAATACCCCCCAAAAATATATAAAAATGTATGTTCTTCTACATTATTTTTGTAAAAAAAAAAGCCTTTGAAAATGTGTTTGCAATAACTCTATCAGTATCACCAGCAAAGCAGCTTCATTATTATCCCATTAACCACTTGCCTACCAGGCACGAACACCTCCTTCCTGACCAAGACATTTTTCAGCTTTCAGCGCTGTCGCATTTTGAATGACAATTGCGCGGCCATGCAACGCTGTACCCAAATAACAACATTTTTATCATTTTTTCCCCACAGATAGAGCTTTATTTTGGTGGTATTTGATCACCTCTGCGGTTTTTATTTCTTGAGATTATAAACAAAAGAAGAGGGACAAGTTTGAAAAAACATAATATTTTTTACTTTTTATTATAATAAATATCCAATTTTTTTATTTATTTAACAAATTTTTTCCTCAGTTTAGGCCGATACGTATTCTTCTACATATTTTTTTGGTAAAAAAAAATTAAGCGTATATTGATTGGTTTGCGCAAAATTTATAGCGTCTACAAAATAGGGGATAGATTTGACATTTTTATTATTTTTGTTTTACTAGTAATGTCGGAGATCTGCGATTTTTATCGTGACTGTGACATTGCGGCGGACATATCGGACACATTTTAGGGACCATTCACATTTACACAGCGATCAGTGCTATAAAAATGCATTGATTACTGTATAAATGTGACTGCAGGGAAGGGGTTAACACTAGGGGTCGCTGCAGGGGTTAATATGTTCCCTATATTAGTGATTCTAACTGTGGGGGGAGGGGACCGATCGGTGTCCCTAATGTACAAGGGAAACACCATCGGTCTCCTCTCCAGTGACAGGACGTGGATCTGTGTGTTTACATAGATCCATGTCCTGCTCAGTTACTGGGCAATCGCGGGTGCCTGGCGGGCACGCGCGCCCCCTAGTGGCCAAAATGTTAGCGCCGTCATATGACGGAGGCCCGCCACAAGAGCCACGTCACAAATGTTAAAGGGGAAGTAAAGCCTCGGGGGGGATACACCCTGCAAGGCAAAGGCATAGTATGCATAGCATACTAGCGCATTATGAATAACTTGCCTGAGATTGAAGCGACCCTCGTTCGCCTCCTCCGACGCCGCCATCTATCCCGGAGTGACTTCCGGGTATCGTGGCTCTGGTGCTGTGACTGGCCGGAGCTGCGATGACGTCACTCCCGTGCATGTGCGCTGGTGCTGCCACTAACGGCATGATCACCGTTGGAAGCGGCATGCATAGTGCGCCTGCGCCCGGTGTCTACGGTTATTTCTGCAGATATCTCCTAAACCTTTTAGGTTTGGGAGATATTTCTTTAACCTACAGGTAAGCCTAGATTAAGGCTTACCTGTAGGTGCAAGTGGTTGTAAAGGGTTTACAACCACTTTAATTCTCTATTACGAGCGCTAGTCCGACGACTTGTGTACACACGCTTGGAAAATCGGACAACACACATTTGTTCGTGGAAAATGTTAAAACCTGCTAGCCAACATTTGTCCACGGAAAAGCCGACAAAAATTGTCCGATGGAGCATATACATGGTCGGATTTACCGCCAACAGCCTGTCATCACACATTTCCCATCGGAAAGTCCGATCATGTGTATGAGGTGTATGAGAATAATAGACAGAAGAGATATACTGTATATACTATTTGAGGTTGAATCTGGTAAATATCATCAGACTCAGATCAATTTTTTTATTTAAAGAAAAAAAAAATTAGACTGTTTTGCAGATTTTCAGAACTAATATATTATATGCTGTCCATAAAAAACAAATGTCTAACTTTAAAAATAAATAAAAAATTGAATTTTAATAACGTTTGTTCGAGTTTTCTAATCGTTAGTGGGGTCAAATCGATATTCGTTTCGACCACAGTGATGGGAAAATTTGAAGGAGCAGAATAGAAACTTCTTGGTCAAAGGAATTTTCAGACAGTGTATGTGGTTTTCATTCAGAAATTACATTAATTAACTGAATGTTAAAAGCAAGTGAAATTTTCCAATGACATTCTTTCATTCAGTGCATGTACAAAGATTATTCGTATGAATATTCTCGTCCGAAAATCAAACCTGTATGGCCAGCATAAGGCTCAGTTCACACCTATGCAGTTTGCTTTGATCAGTTTCTGCAGTGCTTTTTGCTGTGTGTTTTTTGCACACGCGATTTTGCTGCGATTTTTGCATTTTTATTTTTTATGTTTTTTTTTATTTTTTTCTTTGGCCAATTTGTTGTTGGACAGATTTAAAAAATGCAAATTACTGCAAATTACTGCAAAAATGCACTACATGCTTTTCTGCAGCTTCTCCGTTTAAAGTCTATTGAACCAAAGAGCACCGTTTTGTGTTAAAAGCCCTAAGACATTTAGTAGAAGCAGCATGCTTCTTTTTTTTTTTTTTTTTTTTTGGTATCGTCTGTCATAATGGGGTTAAAATTTTGTTTTAATTGTCCCCTTTTTATAGTACAAAAAGAGCAGATAATCACTACTATAAGAGGTTTATTTATACTGTGAAACTGTATGTGTAAAATATGTATGTGTGTGTGTGTGTGTGTGTATGTATGTGTGTGTGTATATGTGTGTATATATGTATATGTGTGTGTATATATATATATATATATATATAAATATATATATATATATATATATATATATATATATGCGTATATTAGGGCTGAAACATTTAATCGATTACTATTTTCATAATCGGCCAGTAATGGGGGTTAAAAAAAACTAAAATTACCCCTTTATAGTACAAAAAGAGAGCAAATAATCGCTACTGTAAATATTACTTTCACAGTTCTTTTGAAAATAAACGTCGATTTAGAAAATCGAACAAATGTTCTTAAAATAATTTTTTCTTTTTTTGAAGGAAGACATTTATTTTTATTTTTTTCTTAATAAAAAAAAAAAAAAAATGATCTGAGTCTATTTACCACCCTTTTAATAGTATATACCGTATATATCCTCTAATAGTATATCTTTTCTGTCTGTTATTCTCAGAGTGGATTAGATATTTAGCTCCCTAACCATATAGTTGGTTATTTTATATTTACCACTGCATAGAGATTTTTAAGAATAAATTGCCTTTTTTTTTTTATTTTTTTATTTTTTTAAACTTTACGTGTTAACTTAATTTATACACCACAATTTCTTTTAAGGTTATTAATCGGCTAACTAATACATTTTGAAAATAATAGTTGCAGCCCTTACATATAGATAGATATAATATAATTATACCCCCCAGAAGTAGGATCTATGGACATAACTGAAGTCAGACATGAAGCTATATGAAAGGTAGAAGGGAGATATAAATCTTTTATATTAAAGTAGTACTAAAAGCTAAAGCTTTTATTTTTTCATGGATATGATAATTTTATATATAATGCACAATACTGGTAAAAGTTTACTTTAAATGTAATTGTAATGCCTTCTATTACCTCCAGTCTATCCTCCTCCACCTTCTCTGGGTTCAGATTCTGATCTTCCCCGCACAGCCTTTAGAGTAATTTTATTTATTTTTATTTTTTTTTGGTTTTGCACAGAACAGCCCTGATTCTCCTTTTCTGGGGTCCCCCGCTGACACTTCTGGCTCCTCCTGCCTTCAGAGTGCCCCGATAGCAAGCTGCAAAGTGTAATATACAGTGCCACTATAGCAAGGTAAAAAACTTCTGACTTTAGAACCACTTACTACATGGCCCATGATGAGGTATTGCTCCTCACACATTCGCTAGGTTCTCAGGCACTTGCTGACATGGATGGTGTACTGAGCTATATGTGTGCTGCACTGTATTTCTGGATATGTAAACAAATAATACATTCTGTGTATGCAGGACGACTAATCGGCTGGCCGACTAATCGATTATCAAAATAGTTGACAACTATTTTGAACGGTTAGTTGTTTCGGCCCTACATCAGTAAAAAAAAAAATTCCGACCCGACTTTGGGGCCCCGTATCTCGGGGCCACTTGGGTCTAGGAATCCCAAATTTGGTGTGCCAACCCAGTGGACCTAGCACTATAACATATCCAAATATCAACTGGGTTTGAATGCCAAATTTGGGGTTCCTCGCCCTAAGTGGCCCCAAGATACGGGGCCCCAAAGTCGGTTCGGAAAATGTCATTCTCAGCTGCAGAAAAGTGCTTGAGATTTTCTGACCCGAATTTGGGGCCCCATATCTCGGGGACACTTGGTGCTAGGAACCCCAAATGTTGTATTCCAACCCAGTGGAATTAGCACTACAACATATCCAAAGATGGGGTTCCTAGCACTAAGTGACCCCGCGATACAGGGCCCCAAATCGGTCAACTGTGTCCATCGACCTACCTTACCTTGGCCGTGCCTCTGAGCACTGAACGCCTTGTACTTCTGGGCACTCCAGGTAGGCTGCAGTTCTGGCATATGACAACACTGGAGGATAATGAGTTCCTGGTAGCTTCACGTTTTGATTCATCTCAAATCTTTGGCAGTTAATTTGTGTCTTCTTTTTTTTTTTTTCTTGCAATTCTGTTGACTATTTGCAACAAAGCATTAGATGGTTCTCTGATCACACCTCAATATCTTAGTGCTGCATCCATCTGAAAGACTTTTTTGTTTGTTTATTTTTTTTTTTTTTTTGACTTTTCAAAGTCAGTTAAATCTCTTTTTTGATCCATTTTGCCTGAGGAAAATAAGCTGCTGAATAATTATAAACACCTTGATACAGGGTGTTGATCTCCTTAGGCCACACCCTCCCTCATTACACAAATGCACATCACCTGATATGCTTAAATCCAATAAGCATTCACGCTTATACAGCTTGAAATTGGACAATATGCATAAAACTGATGATTTTGTCAAACTCACTTGCCTAATAATTGTGCACACAGTGTATTTTCTTATTTCAAATGACATTGGTTGAAATTTCTAGCCATGGTTATGTACTTATGTCTACTTTCATTCTTTCAGTGATGACATCACAGAAAAGGAAGTCCTCCTTGCCAGAGAACACTACAAAGCGTCAGAAGCTTAAAGAATCTGTTACTCCTAAAAAGAGACTTGGTGTTTCTAGCAAAGCTAAAACAAATCTGTCTTCAGCGCAGAAGAAAAAAACAGAAGAAAAAACCTTACAAGCACCAACAAATAAAGCCATTAAGAACTCCAAACCATCCAAGGCAGAAGCTGGGCGAAAGAGAAGTACAGTTTTAAAAGCTACCAAAAAAAGTGCTGTAAAAATTGTGCCTGCAAAGGGTAAAAACCCACGTAAAGCCAAAGAGGTGACTCCTTTAAAAAAGGGTACACAAAGGTCTTCCAGCAGTGCTTCAAAAGCACAGAAAAAGAATCAGTTGAATGTTAGAAAAACTGTGGCTAAAGAATCCACTGCACAAAAAAAAAGTAACAAAATAACAAAAAGCACTAGCAAAAATCCTGCTTTGAGAGTAACAAAAACGGTTAAATGTGTGAAAAAGAGTGTCGGCACAAAAACCAGATCTAAATCTGATTTACAGCCTGCAGGTATAAAGAAAACGGTCAATAATGTAAACCATGGCACTCCAAGCAAACCTGCAAAGAATTGTGATATTCTGCCAAAATGCAAAAAACAAGTTAAAAAGGTCATCAATATAAAGAAGGCACCAGTTAGGAAAACAACGGTTAAAAAATCAGATGTGGAACCCAAGACAAAAGCACATAAGCCAGCACAAGCTGTTAAAAAGGCAACTGGAATACGCAAAAAGGGGTTAAAGCCATCACCGCCAATTTCACAGCAAACAATTCCTGTGGTGTCCAAAAAAAAGCTTAAAGACAATGCTAAGCAAGGATCTACAAAAACTGCTCCAAAGAATTCTAAAATACCTAGAGAAAAGATAAAAATTTCAGAAGCTAAAAGTAAAACATGCTCAAAACAGCCTAAGAGAACTTGCCCTGTCAACCACACCAAGAACTCTGTAAAATCTGAGTCTGTCCCAAACAGTACTGTAAAGAAAGAGATTAAAGTTGGTAACCCGTCCATTTCTTGCAGTAGTAGTTCTAAACAAATGTTAGATTCATCCTTAAATAAAAGAATATCCAGTGAAGGCAAAGCTGCAGCACCATTTAAGCGTAAGAGGACCACAAAACCTGTTGACAGCACAACCAAAAGTAAAGCAAAAAGGCAAAAGGTTGTCCAATCAGAAGCCAATAAGAAAAAGGATACACCCTCTGAAGATGACCAGAAATCTAAGAGAGTTAGTATCTTGGATTTGTGCAATGAAATTGCTGGAGAAATAGAGTCTGACACAGTAGAAGTCGTTAAAGGCCCAAGTTCTCCAACTAGTCCCACTGAGGAGAAGACTAAAGATGAGAGCGCACAAATCCTGGCAGACGTCTCTCCACCCGTTGCTGAAAAAAGTCCAGTTAACCAACTGAATCGTTTTTTTCCCAGTAGAAAGCCACAGAATATCAAATGTAAACTGGAGAAAAAAACAAGTCCAGGAACAAGGAATTCCAAGTGGATAAAAATCAAATTAAAAAATAGCTTTTCTCAAAATAATCTACTCCGAAAACGAGCTGCGCTTCCCAGCCTTGAGTTGATGAAAGCAAAAATTTCACAAGGACGACAGTCGGCATCTTGTACCCCTGTTTCTGTAAATGCCAGAAAATCTGATACAATGTCAGCAATGGAGAATAAGCATACCAAACCTGCTGTGTGTCAAAAGGTAAAAGACAATAATGCCCAGATAGCTGGAAGTGGAGATATGTTGAAGACATCTGCAGAGAATGGCTTCTTAGAAAACCATATAAAGCAGGAGCTTGAGGCAGCACTTGATGAGGTAATAATGTGGTTATTTTACGACTTTACCCTCAGATAATATTGTAAATATCCACTTTCTTCCAATTAGGAAATCATTGACTTGTCCTGTATCCTTTTTATAAAGGTCAGCCCATTCGTACTTGATATTTTGGCTTTGTAAGATGGTGGAGATTTAAAAAAAAAAAATGTTTCCATAATAATTTTATTGAAATTTTATAGGAAAGTACAAATACAACAGTACAGCAAAATGAAACACCCCAATGGGTTGTTCCATAGGTAAACAATGGTAAAATGAAAATAAAATAATTAAAACCGAAAAATATTAAAGCTGCTATAATTCCAAAAGGTCACCTATACAACATGAGTGAAATTACAAATATAATTATTACCCCTATGTCAGCAAGAGCTGTAATCAAGCGAATAAGCCAGAGGTAACTCGCTTCCAAGGCAAAATAGAAAAAAAAGGATAGGGGAAGAGGATGGAGGGTGGGGGGGTTTAGATGGTGGAATTGAGCGCCGCTCTGTTTAGGAGGCACCACGCCTCCGACTAAGCCACTCCCTCCCCTACTACCAGCATGCCATAGCATGTCTATCCACAAAGGGATATGTAGGAAGGCTCCAGTGTTGGTAAATGGGTATGGCATTGAAAACCAAAGCCATGAGTCTACTCCATTTGAAGCCACATCTCCTGACAGCTTAAACCCTACCAAATGCAACCAACTCACCCAGGTATTAGTAAAGAAAGAGATTCTGTCATGGGCACTGGGAATCCACTCCTCCATCTCCTGTAATCTATTCAGAAAAATGGACCAATCTCTTATGCTAGAAGTGTCTGCCCACTGGATAGGAATGTACAACCATGCTGCCTTTATTCATATGTAACAAGAAGGATCCTCTTGTATTGTCGCTCAGAGAGCATGGAGTGGTGAAGCAAGTATTGGCCTGGAGTAAACTCCACAGCAGCCCCTGCCACCTGGGCTGTGATGTCGTCTACTTTAGTCCAGAAGGGAACCAGACTAGTGCATGTTCACCAGATGTGGCGAAATGCTAACTACTGCATAAAATTTCTCTAGCAACCATAGACGGTTGAGACAGCACATTGTACCAGCGTGCATGCATTTTACAGGCGTGCATGAGTGATGCGGCCTGGTGGGCAGCAGACATGGGGAGAATATATAAGCTGATGTTTCTAGTCTCTTACTCTTTACAAAAATGCCAATTATCTGTCATGCTGATAAATGGCTGTTGTCACTTTTGTCATTTCTGAGCCACTAACCCCAGAACAAATACACAGACCAGGAGTTCTGACTTGCTAATCGACATGCTTCTCTTGGCTCAAGGAAGTAGGGGCATTGGTAAGCTAGATATTTCTAGTAGATCCTTCCTTCCTTCCTTCCTTCCTTCCTTCCTTCCTTCCTTCCTTCCTTCCTTCCTTCCTTCCTTCCTTCCTTCATTCATTCATATTTTTTTTTTTTTTCTTCCTCCTTCATGACCACAAACATTTTACATTGTTGGCTAATTTGCTAACTTACATAATTTGTATGTTAAAGCAGAACTCTGGGCAAAAACGTATTTACATGTCCTTGTTGCTGATTTCCTACCGTTACTGATTGTCATCCAATCTCTGGTTTACTCAGTAGTTGCTCTGAAATAGCCTATTCAATTTCAAATCCAACTGTTCATTCTCTTTGGTTTCCTGTTTGTAAGACCTGTGGCTGATATGCCTCCTATTCCCCCAGTCACTGGTCTTGGCACATCCCTTCTGTAGTTCTTTCTCCTGGAAGCAGTAATGTAATTCAGCTTCTCTTGCTGTGGTGGGTGGACTGAGACTCTGGGACACATTCAACATGTACAGATCTAGTGTACCCCTCCACATTCACTAAAATTCTCTGTGGTTGATGGGAACTGTAGTTTCATTTTACTGTATCGAGATAGGAGAGGATAATCTCTGTTACACCTCCTCTTTGGCAGGGCAGATGCAGTTAGCGTTTAAATTGCAGAGATGAGATCATGAAAATTCAATTAAACTTTTCCTCAATGGTAAGGATTTTCAAAATTGTATTACTGGCTTAGTGTTCTGTGTAGGGGGTGTACTGATGGGTGATCGACCCAGTGCATGAATATGTGGGTGAATCTGGCCTCAGCCAGATATTTCCCCCTTCTTTTCAGCTAACTGTACTTTGAATTGTTTGTGCTTTAAATAATTATAGTTGTCCCTCGTTTTGGCTTGATAGGGTTTCAGATTACATTTGGATTCAAGTCCTGAAAATTCTCCAATGAAGAGAACCGCCGTGTCCACTTCTTTACCAGAGCTCAAGCCATCAGTTCCTCAAAGTAGGTGCTTTTTAACTATACATATTGAGAACATATTGTTAAAGGATAAGTATGGCCAAATTTTTCATTTAAATTTTTTTTTTTGTGACCCAGAATTAGCCAAAAGCAGACGGCTGACATCACAGATCAGTTCCAGTCCCTGGAAGGATCCTGACAATGACCAGATCTACCCAGATGCCTGACTGGCAGCTGGCCCAGTTTCTCAGCGTGCTACTAAAAGCCTGAGCGATCAGCAGTCGTGATCGCTCAGTTCTTGGGCTGTCGATTCCCACATTTCCCCTTAAAGTTGGGAAGGATTAGATCGCCTACCCAGTTTTTTACTTCTTTACTAAATTAATATAAATATATTTTTGTTTGGGTTACTTCTGATATCGCCAGCAAAACAAGTAGAGAGGGGAATATATGTTTGAGGTTGGTGGGTTTGTAGGACCAAGTTACTGCACGTTTGTTTTTTTTCTAGGAGAAAAATTTCTGCGTAATGATCAGTAAAATACTTGCATATAGATGCATTTTAATTGAGTAAAGACAAGTATGTGTACATCATTTATTTTCTCCCTTTGTTTAGACTCAACTTGCGAGCCCACAACCGCATATACATATGTGTTTATGCGCATGTTCTTAGAATCAAATGTTTTGATTCGCCGCTGGCTCTGAAAGTAGCTCATGTTTATACACCTGTGTGAATGGCTCCATTGAAAACCATGCAGCTCCATTCAGATCCGTAATTAAAAAAAACTTGTGTGAATGAAGCTTAAAGGGGCTGTAAAGTCCAAAGGTTTTTTTATCTTAATGCATTCTATAATACTTACCGGAGCCCCATCGCTATCCAGCGATGTCCACGAGTGTGTCGGTCGCCTGACTCTCTCTCTCTCCCTCCTGATTGGCTGAGACACCGCAGTGGCACCATTGGCTCCCACTGCTGTCAATCAAAGTCAGCCATTTGGGAGAAAGAGGGGGTGGGGCCAAACTTCAGCTCTGTGTCTGAATGGACACTCGGAGCTGCAGCTCGGCTCGGGTGCCCCCATAGCAAGGGGCTTGCAGTGGAGGCACTCAACAGGAGGGAGGGGACAGGAGCACCGAAGAAGTACCCGAGAAGAAGAGGATTGGGGCTGCTCTGTGCAAATCCACTACATAGAGCAGGTAAGTATAACATGTTTGTAAAGTCTATTTTTTTTATATAGAAAAATAACAATCACTTTAAACGATCCAGGCAATATGTGTGCTTGGAGTTTTTTTTTTCTTCTTTTTAAATGATGGTTCATCTCTCCATTCAGGATAATCTCTGTTCAGACAATTATGCCAACTTGTTTTTCAAGTTCATTTAAAGGGCAGCAAAATTGTGCATGATGAGAGTTTGTTGGGCTATTAAATGCCCAGATATTTGATGTGAAGTAGTGTTGCTGGTGGTGGTGTTAAGGCCTCATCCACACAGGGAGTACAATACTGTATACCCCTGCAGGGCTGTTTACACTCATACGGGGATGCACAGGTGTCCGTGCATCCTGTGCAGGCAGTCCCTTTGATGTCTATTGGGACACAGCTGCTACATGGACACAGCCATTGTGTCCCCCAAACTCACCCTGTGTGTGTTCAGGGCTCATCTGTTTCTTAAAGTTACAAGGCCACCATCTGGTCTTCTGTTCACGTGGGTTTTTTATCAGGTGCTGACTCCAGCTTTGGCCATAAGGTTCTTCATGCTGCTAAAGTTGGGAACCTAATACCCTTGTTATGGGCCTGTTGGCATTATATGCTATGTTGCTCACCCCCCCAGTTGTATTGCTTGGGAACTTCCCATGGTCTTAGTTAATGGAAACCTGTATCCTGTAATGTACAATTTAGAAATAAAGATGTTTTGACTTGCCCGTAAAATACTTTTCTTGGAGTATACTACAGGACACTCGTGCCCCCTTCATCCTGGTGGTTTCTTCTGATTGTTTGCTAAAAAAGCTGATTACTGGGGTTAGGAGCGGTTATATGGACTGTCATAACTTTGTTTGCCAGTGTCCTCACCTGAAGGTGGTAGCATATATACCTTGATTAATAAAAGCCTGTGTACTGTACTCCAAGAAAATGATTTTACAGGCATCTAAAAAAAAGTAGTGGTCTTATGCCTATACCATTCTTAAATAATAAATCAAGGCATCTGCATGTTATACATAGGTACATTTGGTCCAGTACACCACTACTTCAGTGATCTTCACTTGCTTCCGAGTCTTGCGACAAGTTGCTGCTCTCCTACATTGTAAATACAAGAGGTCGGCTGCTCTGCAGAAGCCCCATTCAATAAATGCTTTACATTTTCTGAGTGACTGCTAAGCTTTTCCTGATTTGGACGAGGTGGAGAGCCGGCGTAGTGACACAAAGCATTCTCTGAATGGTGCCCGTGCTGCATGGTTGGCCTTCTGGATTCACAAGGCATTGGGCGGGCTGCTCATCATGGAACCCAGAAGCAAGTGGAGATCACTGGCGAAATGGTGTCTATTTCACTGATTTCCAGCTTCCAGTGGCATCAGCCAGGTATGGAATATACATAGTTACATTGGGCCAATGTAACTATGTAGAACACGCTGATGCCTGGAATTATTCTTTAATTTCCCCCATTGTGGTTGTACTGTTGGTTGGAAAACGCTGCGTATAAAAGAAAGCATACCTAATTGATCAGCTTTTATAAAAGTTCACACAGTAGGTGACCAGGGACTGTGGAGTTAATTGCAGATTTTATTTTTTTTTTTTTTAAACGGTTTTAAGATGCTGATTCGTATAATCGATTAAAAGTGCTTAATAAATGAGATGTGGATATTGAAATCTATTTTAGGCAGTGATTGCAAGCAGCTGACAGACCAGATGGCTGCATCTGCTGGGAAAGGGTAAGTGCTAAGTCTGTATTTAATGGTTCTGTAGTGCACTTGTGATGCGCGGGTGTTGCTGTAGCAGACTGGCAAGCGATGAAGCTAAGCATCATGAAAATGCTATATTTATCTGGATACATACAGATGCATTTTTGTTTTCTTTAAAAAAAAAAAAAAAAAAACAGTTTTTATTGGGTAGTTTCGGTAATAATACATAACTTAATAGCTATAATATATTTGTATTTATTCTTTACACTTCAATATACAACGTACAAAGACCTAGACAAGGGAAAGTTTAGAACACAATCTGCGTATTAATTTTTTTTATAATTTTTGATGGCAGTAATGTTTGAAACAATTGTAGGAAGGTTAGCTAAGCTGTGTGTGTTGTGTTTTTTTTTTTTTTTTAATTTTTTTTTGCCAGTTTGCGTCTCTAGAGATGTGTGCCAGTACACACTGGACATGTTAAAGTCATAAGAATGCAGATACTGGCCTCGACTTAACGGTTATTCTATCCAAAGCTAAAAAAAAATAGTTTGAGCTTAGACACAGAATAGCTTCTGGAACTCGTTTAGGGAATTTAACAAAATGGCTATACATCACAAATGGACTATAGAAAACATTTCTTTGCAGTTGTTTGTAGCTATTTGTATGTGTATTGCATCTGTTACAGGGTTACAGTAAAACAAGATGTACCAGAAACAAAATCAACTAAGCCAGCCTCTGATGTAAGCATTCAGAAAGAAATCCGAAGACTTAAAGAGGCCACCAATGATAGCAACAAGCAACCTATCATAGTAAGTGTGGGTCGTGTACACTACAGGGGTATTACAGTATGTGTTGTAATGGTATGATATCTATTATATCAAAAATGAAAATGCTGTAGTGACTTATCAGTGATTTCTATAACTTCAATGTACACTACTATAGAGACGTGATGGTTGTTTACACGTCACATGCGTTTAAAACCTGGTACACACTACAGTTGTTTTTTTTTTTTTTTGCGCAACCTCTGTGGGTTGCACAAAAAAACTGACAGCTCCGGTCGGTAACCGCTGTACTAACCATTCAAGATTAGTTCCACAATCTCCCCCGCTGAGCTGTTGTGTTCCGACGGGGGATCACCCCCTCCACCAGAAGACGCCGATCAGCGCTCTCTGCCATTGGCTCATATTCTGCCCTCACCTCCCTTTTTTTTTTTTCCCCACCTCTCTGATCAGCTACTATTCTGTCATCTCGCTGCTCTGACAAAATGAGCAACCTGGCAGAATGTACAACCTGCGTCACATCCTGTGACGTGGAATCAGCTGTAGCTCCAAACCACACGCACTGCGCAGGCAAAACCCGTCATACATCCCTTCAGTGGCCGACGTCCATGCACGGAGGAATTTGCTTGACAAATGTTCACGACGGAAATGACCTAACACTTACGAAAAATTTACGTTCTTAAGGCCATCTTGGTACAACTTACACTCGATCACACCCACAGTAAGCAGGCGAAGCGGCGGACATCTTGCTACACCCAACCCTGTTTTGAATTGGCAAACTAATTTCAGCAATCGAGTGAGCTTATCTACATAAATATATACTCGATTGCTGAAATTAGTTTAATAATTCAAAACTGGGTTTGGTGTAGCAAGATGTCCATTGCCCCGCCTGCTTACTGTGGGTGTGATGATATTGAGTGTAAGGTGTAGCAAGATGGCCTTAAGAACGTCAATTTTGTAAGTGTTAGTTAATTTCCGACGCAAGCATTTTGTCAGACGTCAGCCACTGAAGGGATGTATGACACAGTGCGCGCAGTTTTCAGCTACAGCTGATTCCACGTCACAGGAAGTGATGCGGGTTGCACATTCTGCCCGGTTGGTCATTTTGTCACAAATTTTGCTCTACCTCCACCCACCCAATTTCAGATTCAGCTCCCATTCTGCCTACTCGTGTTTTTATTTTTTTCTCTCTAACCTTGTGGTCTGTAACCACCTCATGATCCATTTGTTCTCTGCCTCATGTACCCTCTGCACTCAATGGCCAACTTTTGGCCAAATAATACTTATGCAGCCCAAATATTGTCTGATTACCTTGTAATGTATACCAGCGTGTTTATTAAACTAACACTTCATCAACAGGCATATTGTAAACATTTTAAGGCCACGTTATCTATACCACTTACCGAAAGTCATTATCTTTCTTGTGTCAGGATGCTGGACAGAAACGGTTTGGTGCCATATCTTGCTGTGTTTGTGGCATGCTGTATACTGCGTCAAATCCTGAAGATGAGACACAGCACCTTCTGTTTCATAACCAGTTCATCAGTGCAGTAAAGTATGTGGTAAGCACTATTTATTGTATGGCCTTACACTTCCTTCAGGATTTAAAGTAAACAAAGAACTTAAGTAAAGTATTCACAGCGCTTCAATTTTTCTTCATTATTTTCCTCAAAATTTTACAAAAAATACCCCATAATGACAAGGTGAAAAAAGTTTTTGTTTGAAATCTTTGCAAATTTATAAAAAGGAAAAAAAAAAATCCTATGTACAGAAGTATTCACAGCCTTTGCCATCACACTCAAAATTGTTTCCACTGATCATCCTTGAGATGTTTCTACAACTTGATTGGAATTCACCTGTGGTAAATTCAGTTGACTGGACATGATTTGGAAGGGTACACACCTGTCTATATAAGGTCCCACAATTAACAGTGCATGTCAGAGCACAAACCAAGCCATGAAGTCAAAGGTTTTGTCTGTAGACCTCCAAGACAGGATTGTATGGAGGTACAGATCTGGGGAAGGGTACAGAAAAATTTCTGCAGCATTGAAGGTCCCAAGTTTGGTACCACCAGGTCTCTTCCTAGATCGGGCCGCCCTTAGTCAGGGAGGTGACCAAGTACCCAATGGATCCCTCTGACAGAGCTTCAGCGTTTCTCTGTGGGGTTAGGAAAGCCTTCAAGAAGAACAACCATCTCTGCAGCACTCAACCAATCAGGCCTGTATAGTAGAGTGGCCAGATGGAAGCCACTCCTCAGTAAAAAGCACACGACAGCCGGCCTGGGGTTTGCCAAAAAGCACCTGAAGGACTCTCAGACCATGAGAAACAAAATTCTCTGGTCTGATGAAACAAAGATTGAACTCTTTGGCCTGAGTGGCAAGCATAGTGTCTGGAGGAAGCCAGGTACTGCTCATCACCTGGCCAAAACTATCCCTACAATGAAGCATGGTGGTGGCAGCATCATGCTGTGGGGATATTTTTCAGCGGCAGGAACTGGGAGACTAGTCCGGATCGGGGGAAAGATGAATGCAGCAATGTACAGAGACAGCCTTGATGAAAACCTGCTGCAGAGCGCTCTGGACCTCAGACTGGGGCGAAGGTTCATCTTCCAACAGGATAACGACCCTAAGCACACAGCCGAGATAACAAAGGAGTGGCTGGGGGACAACTCTGTGAATGTCCTTGAGTGGCCCAGACTTGAACTCGATTGAACATCTCTAAAGAGATCTGAAAATGGCTGTGCACTGACACTCCCCATCCAACCTGATGGAGCTTGAGAGGTCCTGCAAAGAAGAATGGGAGAAACTTTTCAAAAATGGATGGGCCAAGCTTGAAGCATCATATTCAAAAAGACTTGAGTCTGTAATTTGTGCCAAAGGTGCTTCAACGAGTACTGAGCAAAGACTGAATACTTATGTACATGTGATTTTATTTATTTTATTTTTTATATAAATTTGCAAAGATTTCAAACAAACGTCTTTTCAGTGTGTCATTATGGGGTATTGTTTTTAGAATCTTAAGGAAAACAATGAATTTAATTCATTTTGTAATAAGGCTGTAACATAATAAAATGTGGAAAAAGTGAAGCGCTGTGAATACTTTGCAGATGCACTGTGTGTGTGTGTGCGTGCAAAGTGGACCTAGGCTCAAAAAAGTGAACATTTGCCTTGTTGCAGACACTGATGCACCTCGCATTCCTTTGTATTTCTCTTGCTGGTGCTTGCTTTGCACAGGTGCTGGGAGCCGGACACAGGTACTCGCTGTGAAAGAGTGACCTCCTTACTAGCTGCGATGTTGGAGAGCCGTGCGCCAAGAGAGTCTGTCCGACATTGCAGCTAGTGTTACAGGGCACCTAAGATAATGGGACAAAGTACTTCATGAGGTTTGTACCATTAGGAGCTGAATTATGTTAAAAGAAAAGTAACAATTCTGCTTTAAAGTGATTGTAAACTCTCACCCTGTAAAACAACCCATTGAGTTTAAAATCGAATTACAAGGTAAAACATTTTGTGTATTGATTTAAAAATAAAAACATTTAGACCCCTTTCACACTGAGGCACTTTACAGGCACTACAGTGCTAAAAATATTGCCTGTAAAGTGCCTCTCCTGTCACTCCAATGTGAAAGCCCGAGGGCTTTCACACTGGAGGGGTGCACTGGCAGGATGTCAAAAAAAATCCTGCAAGCAACAACTTTTGAGGTGCTTTAGGAGCGGTGTATACGCTGCTCTTGAAATCAATGGGCAGCGCCAGGAAAGCGGCGCTTTGCGGTTGCTTTAACCCTTTTCCGGTCTCTAGCGGGGGTTAAAAGCGTCCTGCTAGTGGCCGAAAAGCGCCACTAATAGGATGGTAAAGCGTCGCTAAAAATAGCGGCGTTTTACCGCCAACGCCCCAGTGTGAAAGGGCTCTTATAAATCCCCCCCCCCTTTTTTTTTTTTTTTTAACGTGATTCCATTCCCTTGTTCTCAACTTCATAAGAGCTGGGGGAGGAGAAATGGCAGCACGCTGAACTTCCTATCGTGTGTGTGTGTGTGTGTGTGTGTGTGTGTGTGTGTGTGTGTGTGTGTGTGTGTGTGGTGTCAGAACAAGTCTGATCTTTGAAGGAGAGCAGGCTGAGTTCCCAGCACGTCTAGAGAACTGACCACGGTGTGTTCTGCTTAGTGTGATCAGTTTTTAAAAGAAAAGCAGAGGGACTGGCAGGAACAGGGATTTCACACAAAAACGAAGCAATGCAAAGAGAATAGGATACAAGTACAAGTTACAGAAGGTACATATCGAGAATATGAAATATTGGGTTTAAATACTCTTTAAGCCTTATAGTATATCTGCTGTTTGAGATTTAAGGCACTGCTGCTTTAGTCTTACCAGATTTGAAGTGAGATTTGGATTTGTCACTACTGTTCTGCTCACTGGTCTCTTTCTTGGAGTCTCTGACATGAGGAAGAAAAACACCTACTAGGATGGCTGCCTACCCACCGACAGGTTGCAGAGTAGGACATGGTAAGCCAGTAATAGGAAAAGATTAGGTGCAAAGTGTCCACAGCAATATTAGTGACTAGTTCTTTGCCATCTGCTTTATTTGGGGCACAGCTTCTAGGACTCAATTCCTCTTAACTTTGATTTATGCTATACAGGGCTGGAAGAAGGAAAGGATTGTGGCTGAATATCCAGATGGGAAAATCATAATGGTGTTGCCGGATGACCCTAAATATGCACTTAAAAAGGTAGTTGCAACTTTTAACTTCAATATTTTTCACTTTCATTGCCTTAAACTGGTAAAATGTAATCACATTTACCTTTTTTACACTTCTTCCTTCTTCTTCTTTTTTTTTTTTTTTTTTTTTTTTTTTTTT
This sequence comes from Lithobates sylvaticus, assembly GCA_028564925.1. Lineage (NCBI taxonomy): Eukaryota > Metazoa > Chordata > Amphibia > Anura > Ranidae > Lithobates > Lithobates sylvaticus. Next base: position 154,245,871 of record CM053030.1, read on the forward strand.
AAGGTTGAGGAGATCAGAGAAATGGTGGATAATGATTTGGGGTTCCAACAAGTTCCACTTCGGCTGCATTCCAGGACAAAAACCCTTATGTTTATTAGCTCTGACAAGAAAGTTGTTGGGTGTTTGATTGCGGAACATATACAATGGGTAATTATTGATCCTGGTTCGTTGTTTGGAACTTGCCTATGCTGCATTTTCTGCTTCACAATGTTTCCACATTTGCAATAAAAAGATTTTCAAAGTAAATCTTTTATTTGTATATGGCAGGGTCTTGAAACTTTCTAAAGAAAGGGCCAGTTTACCGTCCTTCAGACTTTAGGGGGGCTGGACTGTGCTCAGTTAGCGTAAAAACAATGCTCAATCTTTAATATTAGGGGAAGAGTTGGTGTCAGTGGGAGGAATAGTGCCCCATTATTGTTAGTCAAGGAATGTATGCCCCATTCTTGGTGTCAGTGGAAAAATTTGGAGTAAGTAAGAAGCCACTTGCAGACCATCTTCTCTTAGGGCTTGTTCACATGAGCAGCAAGGGGGATGGTAAAAATAGGCAGATGAGCTGTGTTTGTGTTTTTTTTTTTTTTTTTTTTTTCTGCACACACCCATCACCTCCCACTTTAACCACCTCAGTACAGTGCATTTTCACCCCCTTCCTGACCAAGCCATTTTTCAGCTTTCAGCGCTGTCGCACTTTGAATGACAATTGCGTAGTCATACCACACTGTACCCAAATGAAATTGTTATCATTTTTTCCCCACAAATCGAGCTTTCTGTTGGTGGTATTTGATCACCTCTGCGTTTTTATTTTTTATTTTTTGCGCAATAAACAAAAGAAGAGCGACAAATGTAAAAAAAAAATCAATATTTTTTACTTTTTGCTATACTAAATATCCCCAAAAAATATATAAAAAAACATTTTTTTTCCTCAGTTTAGGCCGATACGTATTCTTCTTCATATTTTTGGTAAAAAAAAATCGCAATTAGCGATTATTGATTAGTTTGTGCAAAAGTTATAGCGTTTACAAAATAGAGGATAGTTTTATAGCATTTTTATTAATATTTTTTTTTTTTTACTAGTAATGGTAAATCGGTAATGGATCTGCGATTTTTATTGTGACTGCGACATTATGGCGGACACATCGGTCATTTTTGACACATTTTTGGCACCATTGTCATTTATACAGCTATCAGTGCTATTTAAATGCATTGATTCCTGTATAAATGACACTGGCAGTGAAGGGGTTAACCACTAGGGGGCGGGGAGGGGTTAATTATGTTCCCTGGGAGTGATTCTTACTGTGGGGGGAGGGGACTCACAAGGGGAGGAGACCGATCGGTGTGTCTCTGTACAGAGAACACACCATCGGCTCCTCTCCTCTGACAGGACCGTTGATCTGTGTGTTTACACACACAGATCCACGGTCCCGCTGTGTTACCGGGCAATCGCGGGTGCCCAGCGGACATTGCGGCCGCTGGGCACGCGCATCAGGTGCCCAGTGACACGGCGAGCGCGCGCACGCTCCCTGGAGTGCACTGAAGGGGAGGACGTCATATGACGCCCTCTCGCGCTGAGAGCTGCGCCGCCTGGCCGTCAATTGACAGCCGGCGGTTGCAAGGTAGTTAAAGTAACACTAAAGTCGTCTCGCTTTTTTTTTTTGCTTTAAATATAACAAACATGTTAGACTTACCTGCCCTGTGTAATGGTTTTGCATAAAGCAGCCCCGATCCTCTTTGGGTCCCTCACCGGCTCTCCTGGCCCCTCCCTCCTGACGAGTCCCACCAAAGCAAGTAGCTTGCTATGGGGGCACCCGAGCCGAGCCACGGCTCCCTGTGTCCATTCAGACTCGGAGCCCCGGCTAGGCTCAGCTCTCTCCCTCTCTCTTATTGGCTCACTGACTTTGATTGACAGCAGCAGGAGCCATTGGTGTCTCAGCCAATGAGGAGGAGAGTCTTGGGCAGCCAAGTCTCTCCTGCAACATCGCTGGATAGAGAGGGGGCTCAGGTAGGTATGAGGGTGGCTGCTGCACACAGAAGGTTTTTTTAATCTTAATGCATAGAATGCAAGAAAGGGTCAAGGACTTTTTTTAAACTCAAAATGGTGCATTTTTGGTTAAATAGAATTCAATGAAGATGCTGTAGAAAAGCATGTAGTGCGGTTTTGATACATTTTGCGATTTTTGAACTGTCCAAACAAAAAAAGCATAAAAAAGCAAAACACCGAAAAAAAAAGTGAAAAAAATGCAATAAAAATGCATATGCAAAAAGCACTGCAGAAACGGATCAAAAGCAAACTACATAGGTGTTAACCAGGCCTTAACCAAATTCCACTGAATACTTGAACACTGTTCATGGTGGCTGCTGGTTAAAGTTGAGCTGCAACCTTACTTTCAGCCCTGCACAGTTGTACAGGCACCTCTTCTGTACTGAAATTACTTTGATTTCACTGCACACTTTGAGCTTCTCAGGTGAGATAGAGCCCCTATTTCCTGACAGACTCCATGGCAGCCTACGTGTGGGTTAACCCCGCCTCCTCTCCAATGCTATAGGACCCCATTACCATAAAAGAACACTCACCACTCCATACTGTGTTCCTTTTTTGTCCTCCTCCTATGGACCTTCACATTCCGTTCGCGTCCGGTAGGATTTCGGATTTGTCGTTTCTGAAGAAGCATACCTATGCGGTGCAAAGCTCTGTGCTCAGCCATGGGCGTGCGAGTAAGTTTTTTTTTTGAGGCTGGATGTCCTTCTCCCCCCAGAACGGGGTGGTGTTGCCTCGGTATGCTGGTGGTCGAGGGACGTTGGACGGATGGCATCGGCGGCTGGCAAGGTCTGCACCGTTATTTGTGGCTCCATGGCAGTGTTATTTGTTATATGTGTTGTCCCTGGCGTCTAGTGTACTCCCCCCCTGGATGGCGGCTGGAGCGCTCCTGCGTTCCAGCTCGCCGTATGATTTCCGGGTTCCTGGCCGCTTCGGCGGTCTGCGCATGCGCACCAGCCTCCGGCGAAAGCGAGGCCTGGTTCGCGCGTGCGCGGCCTGACGGTCGCGCATGCGCAGTATGGTTTTCTCACGGCGCAGGTGCACGGTGGAGGAGCGGTGACGTCACGGGCGGGGAATTTAAATTCTGGGCTGCTGCTGCAGTCCTATCTGGGTTTCCAGGAGAGTGGAAGCAGCAAGCCCGTTCCCCAGCCCAGGCAAACTACTACAAGGTCAGTGCTTGTTACTCTGAGTGTACTGTTTTAAAAAAAAAAAAAAAAAAAAAAAGTAAAGTTTCTTTTAAAAGTATATGCATGTATTTAAAATTGTGATCATATTTTTTTGGGGTTATTTTCTTCCAAATGTAATGGCACAATACCGTCTTATGCTTTTATGCGTGGATATATATGCATTTAATAATATGATGTTTTTAAAAAAAAAAAAAAAAAAAAACAGAGACGGCACGCATTGTCCTTGCTAGTTCTTGTTGGCCGGTTTGTTGCTTAGGGTATTTTTCTCTTACAGACTGCAGTATTCATATTGTGACGCCCGTCGTCCACAGGTTATGGACAATTCACCGCCTTTTAGTGGCCAGCCCTTACGCACTAGGTATGTGCTGGTAAGGGAGGGGTTGATGTACAACTGTATGGCTTGTTTGCTTTCTCTGATGCCAATGTTTTTTTTCCCCACCCTGTTTGTGCTTCAGCCCTTCCAGACCGGATTCGCAGGATAGGGACCTTGCCAGGCCACAACAAAAGCAATCGTCTAGATCTAAGCAAGGATCCTCGCATGGGTCTCATCATCAGAGGAGAAGTTCTCATTCCTCCTCCAGATACCGCTCCCACCGCCATGATGAACGCCCAAAGTACAGAACGTGCTGGGGCTGTAGGACACGAGTCCCGGATGACAAGTCATTATGTGACAGATGTTTTGCCAAGGCGGTCGGGGAAAAAGACACGGAAAACCAGCGCATGGAGTCCCTGGTGAAACGTGTTGTACAGCAGTCGCTTAAGGACATGGTGGTCCCTCACACGTTGAGCCAGTCGACGACGGCGTCTGGTCCTCAGGCTGATGAATCCCGTGACGATCCGGGTACGTCCCAGCCCTACGAGGCTTCTGGTGAGTCCTCGGGAGAAGAATTCCCGGACGAAGAGATCGGGGGCTTTGATTTCGCCATGGTCTCACCACTGATTAAGGCAATTAAAGAAGCCCTCAAGTGGGAAGAAGCATCTACTCCCCCGGCCAAACAGAAGAAGTTTTTCAAGCAGCTGGGTAAGGAGCGGCCAAACTTCCCTTTACTCACAGAATTAAAGGATGTGATAGAGGAAGAGTGGAGCAGGGTGGATAGGAAATCCTCCATGACTACCAAGACTTCCAGGTTGTACCCCTTTAAGACGGAAGAGGTGAAGCATCTGGAGAACGCTCCGCTTGTGGATGCAGCGTTGATGCGCTTGGCCAAGCATGTCACTCTCCCGATGGAGGACTCGGTTTCCTTTAAGGATGGTCTGGAGAGGAAGATCGACCAGGACCTCAAAAGGATCTACGGTCTGGCTGGAATGGCCTGTAAGCCCGTCTTAGCCCTAGCGGCTATGTCCAAGGCCATGGAGGCATGGACTGAAAATGTGGACTCCTTCCTGAATAGCGTATCGGCCGAACTGGCCAGGAGTTCAGCAGCAGCAGAGCTAAAACTCGCAGCAGTTTTTCTGGGGGAGGCTTCCATCGACTTAATTCGTCTGTTGGCACGCATTATGCTGTCATCGGTCACGGCTAAGCGCGCCTTGTGGCTACGTCCTTGGCTCGCCGATCCTGTTTCCAAACAAGCCTGGTGCAAAATCCCCTTCGAGGGATCTACGTTATTCGGTAACAAGTTGGATGATGCCATAACGCGGGCGACAGGCGGTAAGTCGGGGTTCCTTCCCCAGGACAGAAGACTGCTCGGGCGGAAGAAGCCTCAATTCAAGAGACGAAGTCCTGAGCGCTCGAGGGAGGTACGCTCCTACAAACCAGGAAGGGACTTCAGAAGGAATTGGAACAGGGGACAGAGTTCCTTTCGCAAGTCCATCAAGAACCAGTCGTCTGGTGGACGTGAGCCACCCAAGTCCTTCTGAGATCGTGCCCGCCCAGGCGGGTCGGGTGGGGGCCCGTCTATCCCTCTTCCGGCACGTCTGGGTGGCCTCGATCTCGGATTATTGGGTCATCAAGACGGTCTCGTCAGGGCACAGGTGGACCTTCTCCAGCATTCCCCCTCCCAGGTTCGTGTCTACCCAACTTCCTCGGTCGGAGGACCAGAGACAAGTTCTACTCTCATACGTGGAGCTGTTAAAAGCCCAGGGGGCAGTGGTCCGGGTGCCAGAAGAAGAGCGTTTTCAAGGGGTCTACTCTCCCCTCTTCTTAGTACAGAAGAAAAGCGGATCATGGCGACCAGTGATAGATCTCACATACTTAAATCGGTATATACAATACGGGAAATTCAAGATGGAGACTCTTCTAACTATACAACAAGCCATCCAACCAGGGGATTGGATGGTCTCGATCGACCTAAAGGACGCTTATTTTCATGTTCCAATAGAGGAAAGCTGCCAAAGGTTTCTAAGATTTCATGTCGATCAAGACCATCTACAGTTTATCTGCCTCCCCTTCGGGTTGACGACCTCCCCTCGAGTCTTTTCAAAGGTGCTCTTGGCAGTGGTGGCCCTGATCAGGCTGAAAGGGGTAAGACTGTATCATTATCTAGACGATCTGCTGGTCCTGTCGCAAAACAAAGAGCAGCTGTTAGTTCATCGCGAGCTGGTGATGTCCACACTAACCAGCTTCGGTTGGCTCCTAAACATGGAAAAAAGCCAGCTAGTGCCAACCCAACGGCTGATTTATCTGGGTGCCCAGTTCGACACCGTGCAAAGTACAATCTCGTTACCGGTGGAAAAGATCCCGGTCATTCGGGAAAGGGTTTCTCAAGCCCTTCATACACAATACTTGAGAGCCTCGCAGTGTCTCAAAATCGTGGGGACGATGGTCTCCACGACACCCATGGTCAAGTGGGCCTTGTGGAGACTACGCCCATTCCAGTCGGGTTTTCTGAAACAATGGAAGTCGGGAAGCAAAAGCCAAAAGATACGAATAACATCAACAATGAGGAACAGTCTCTTCTGGTGGCTCCAACACAAGAATCTCCTGAACTGTCACTCGATAGCTCCCATCTCTTGGGTAACGGTCACAACCGATGCCAGCGGGACCGGCTGGGGGGCCCTTTGCGGGTCGGATCTTGCACAGGGCAAGTGGGACATAAGTCTTCCTGTCCTAGGATCGAACATTCTGGAACTCCGGGCAGCCTGGTGCGCTCTCCAGCACTTCTCCCAGATCTTGAAGGGGAAGTCGGTACTGTTGCGAATGGACAACACCACAGCGGTCTCCTATGTGAAGAGACAAGGGGGCACCAGGAGCTCTACCCTTCTCCGGGAAGTGGAACCCATTCTGTTATGGGCACAGAAGAATTTGGTGAATATTTCTGCGGTTTTTCTCCCAGGGGTGCAGAACACGCAAGCGGACTTTCTATCACGCACCCAGTTGGACAACAACGAGTGGTCCCTCCACATTCAGTCCTTCAAGTGGATCCTGTCGCTGGGTGTCGATCCAGAGGTAGACCTTTTTGCCTCCCCGTGCAACTTCAAAATAGAGAGGTTCTACACGCGGAACCGCTGCAGCCAAGCTCTGGGGACAGACGCATTGACAGACCAATGGAAATTCAGGAGGGCCTATGCCTTCCCGCCAATTCCCCTGATTCTCAGATTTCTTCAGAGGCTCCAGATGGAGACGGTGGAGGTAGTGATGATCGCTCCTTACTGGCCCAACAGGCCTTGGTTCCCTCTGCTAGTTCAACTGAGTATACGGGAGCCGGTATCTCTCCCGCTCAGGACGGACCTTCTGTCTCAAGGGGCGGTACTGCACCCATGTCCAGCAATACTGAAACTGATGGTCTGGTTCTTGAAAGGAAGAGGCTAGAATCCATCGGATGCGCTTCTAGTGTGATTTCTACCTTATTGAGTTCCAGGAGATCAAGTACGAATAAGGTATATGGCAGGATCTGGTCCAGATTTGTGAGTTTTTGTGTATCTACGGAGAGGTCCTTTGAACATCCAGGTGTCCAAGATATCCTCGGTTTCCTACAGACTGGCCTTGACCTTCCCTTATCCGTAGGCTCTCTCAGGGTGCAAGTTTCAGCTTTGTCAGCCTTCTCCGGTACCTCCTGGGCAATCCATCCGTTAGTTCGTCAATTTTTCAGGGGGGCCTCAAGACTCAAGCCCCAAAGGAAGTCGAGATTCCCTAAGTGGGATCTTCCCCTGGTCCTGGATTATATTTCTGGGCTGAGTATGACGGGGCCATCCCCGCTTTCCGTTAGAGACTTTTCGGAAAAAGTTGCCTTTCTGGTGGCAGTCACCTCGGCCAAGAGGGTATCAGAGATCGGGTCGCTGGGCTTTGAAGAACCCTTTTTGACTTTCTTTCCGGACCGGGTGGTCCTCATTCCTATGTTGGGATCCAATCCTAAGGTAACCTCGGTATTCCATCAGAATCAGGAAATTGTTCTACCTACCTTTAAATCGCCGGGATCTGATGACATTCACCCTTTGGATGTCGGGGAAGCACTGAGGGAATACCTTCGCGTTACCTCCGCCTTTAGGCGTTCAGATCATCTTTTCATACTGCACTCCGGCAGCAACAAGGGGAACAAAGCTTCAACCAGGACTCTTGCAGCTTGGATTGTGAGAACGATACAGCAGGCTTATAGGGCTAAGGGCTTGGCTCCTCCTGAGGCGGTGACAGCGCATTCGACTAGAGGAATGGCTACTTCATGGGCAGCGGCCCGGCACGTGGCTCCCGAGACAATCTGCAAGGCAGCTTCTTGGGCTTCTATTAATACTTTTATGTCACACTATTGCGTTGAACCTGCTTCTTTATCCTCTGTTAATTTTGGTTTGAAAATTCTATCGGCTGATAGACCGGATTAAATATTTTTTGTTTAAAGCATACCCACCCGTGTGGTCGGCTAGTTATTTCCCACACGTAGGCTGCCATGGAGTCTGTCAGGAAAAAGGAAAATTTATTATCAAATACTTACCGTAATTTTCCTTTCCTGATGGACTCCATGGCAGACTGAGTTCCCACCCATGAGTCATATGAGTAGGCTAGTTACGGAACACAGTATGGAGTGGTGAGTGTTCTTTTATGGTAATGGGGTCCTATAGCATTGGAGAGGAGGCGGGGTTAACCCACACGTAGGCTGCCATGGAGTCCATCAGGAAAGGAAAATTACGGTAAGTATTTGATAATAAATTTTCCTTTTTCCCGCCTGGACATCCAGCATTATCAAGCACGTTCCTCCCCAGCATTACTGTCTCCGGCCTACCACTTTTATAGAGAAAAGCTGGTTATTGGAGCACAATGGAGGAAAAGCTCATCTAGAAGCAATGTAGGTTGTAGCCACATCATTTGAAATCCCACCTTTAGGCTATTTCTGCTAATCCTCATTATGCCAACGGCAATCTTAAAACTAAGTCTGTGGTGGTTCATTAATTATATTTTAGTCTGAATATGTCTAAAAATCATATACATGTATTTATTTGCCCTCTGTTTGGCTATCCGTCATGGTGTGTGTTTTTTTTTAATTTTTTTATAGGGTTACAGAGTAATTGAGGATTTTAATCCAGGTAATCCATCCTCTGACACAGAGAAGTTATTTTCTGAGAGAGGGAAAGCTTGGTGCTGTGCTACTACTCCCGAGCCGGCTATCTGTGGAGTAAGCCGCATCTGGGTATTCTCAATGATGAGGAGGCAGAAGATTGCTTCCAGGATGCTGGAGTGTCTAAGGTAATTATAACCAGGCTGTATAGGATTATTGGTAATTGACAGTTGCTAAGCTGTTTGCAGACAGTCCGGCTATTAAAGAACCAAAGGCTACATGAGCTTTTATCTGTAATCCCCTTTTCCCGCTGCTGATGAAGGGGAGAGGAGGCCTACACACATGACCTTCATTGCTTTAGTACGGTTCTTTAGGAAGCCGCTCTTTGCACAGGAATAATCTGGAGATGGTATAGAAATACACAGTGACAACATGGTGGTGCTAGAAGACCGTGAGAGGAAAGATATGCTAGTGCACTATTTAGAATTAGTGGAGCTATTTGGATGGAGTATCTAATCCAATTAATAGTTTTTATTTCTCAATTAACCTACAAAGTCTCCATCTTGTTAATTGAGCAAGTTTTTGGTCATCCATAATAATTTCTCCTACACAACTGATGCTGTTTGATTTAATAAAGGTTTCTTTCTCGTCTATTGAGGAACACGGGAAGTCTTAAACCTTGGGGTTACAATGTCTCCTAGAGGTGGATTAGCTAGTAGCAAACTAAAAAACTGCAAGCGAGCCCAGGGTACAACCCATCCTACTACCAGCATGCCTAAAATTTTTGCTCATGTCCTAGGCGAATGCATGTCTTTTCTTCAGCGCTGCTGTTTTTTTTTTTTTTTCGTTTTTTTTTCTAGCCTTTTTTTCTTTTCTCTAGACAGCAGCAGGTGGGCATTGAGCATTGACCTGCAATTTATGCAGGGCAGGCATCTCCAGGTTTTCTTTTGGACTGTTGCCCCTGCTGGAATGGATGTTGCAGGGTTGCTTAGAAGTGTCCTTTGGGTGCTTTACAGTCTGGTTTTTGTTACGTTTGCTGCAGAGCACTCTCCAGGTCCAGAGGTGCAGGCATTGCTTTATTTGTCTCTAAACACTTACTTAGTGACCTGAATGGTCTACTCACTGGGCACCATATTTTTCTGCTGTATTTGCCATGAACAAGATAAATGTTGTGGGAAAGAACACAAACCTCTTTTTTCTGGTTGGAGTGTCATGCGTGTACTCTGTGATCTTTACCGTCGAAGTATTTCCCAGCTGCTGCAAAGAGCCACATGGATTTTCGATCCTTATGTTATGTCATATTGGTGTATATTTCCTCAGCTTTGATGAGTGTATTTTAGTTTTGTCCTCTTGTCTGAGGTTTTAACTACAGTCATACAGAACTTTAATTTAAATTACCCTAATTAGTAGGTTTTAGACTCTGATAGCAGAGGCTGCAAGTGTTACCATGCCCTCTCCAACAGATTAAGTATCTGCTTTACCTGCATTCTTGGTGATATCTGAGCTAAAGGCTGCAGAGACTCTTATGGATGTGGTGCACATCACTCTATATGTTTAACGTGTTTCTTCTACCAGTACTGTTGCTGGCCTCTGATCTTAAAGGGCCCCTGAGGTTGCAAACACTTTTTACAGTCACTCCATGGGCTCTGTTAGACTGTCCAGGTCTGCTGTCTCAAGAACCTAGTTACTATCTTACTATTTGGTCGCTAGCTTCAGTGGCATGGCTGTTGAAATGGGAAAGAATCAACTCTGAATCTGTGATTCGTACAATGCTCAACGTTCAGAAGTCCACATTTCACAAAGTCTATCATCAGAAATGGAGGGTATACTTTGGCGCGAGTCTTAAGGATTTTCCCACAGGTATTTCTCTGCGCAATCCTTTCTTTCCTGCATTTTTAGCACCATCGAGAAACAAGTCTCTGCCCTTCCCATTTTGCTTCAGAGACCATTGGCTTCCCACTCTGTAAATAAAACCTTTTGTGCACATGTTCTCATGTGAATTAATCCCCTTACCTTTCGCAATCCAATCCCCTCTGTCTCCCTGGAATTTGAATTTAGCGTGTTTCAGAAGCCTCTCTTTGAACCTATCGGAGATTCCTTTCTTATCTTACTCAATGCAGTTTTTCTATTACCTCGGCAGTGCAAGTGCCTGAGCTGACAAGCTTGTCCTGCAAGGACCCTGTTTGGTCTTGCCTAGGTACAAGGTGGTATTGAGGTCCAGGGCTTCCTTTCGACTGTTATGCACCTTAACCAGGCCATTGCCCTTAACTTCAATATGGCTTCCATGAAAAGGAAATTACCCTTTTATTGTTTGGATGTGGTTTTAGCTACTGCTTCTTTCAGAAAGGTAGATTGTTATGGTCATCCTGGTTAGGTCCAGGAAGAGTGCTCTAGCTTCTTGTTCCACCATTTTCGGTGGTGCAAGGATCAGGTTTCCCACTTGAGAATTATGAATCACTCCTTTTAGGGCAGTGTGCTCCCTTTTTAAGACCTAACTTTGGGTGTGAGGTTATTAATGTGGCTTTTGAGTTGCAGGCAGTCCCTGTATTGGTTTTTGTTGGGCCTGTTGGCTGTGTTGCCTATCCCTCAATTGGACTGCTTTTGGATGTCCTGATGGCTTAAGACTTCTTGTGTCCCTTATTTGACAAGAAAGAAAATATTATTCCCCAAAGGGGAAGTTTCCGCTTGTTTGAATCTTCGGGTGAGGACATCGCTGGATATCTGGATAGGCAAGTGTCCTTTTTATAAGTCAGCATCTACACTATTTTTTTTTTGAGGGGGGTAAAATAGTTTCCGTGAACAACACAGGTCCCAGCCCTCAGATTATGAATATATGTTGCAAAACTAAAATGTCCTGATAGTAGGAGGTTATACCCTGGGCTGACCTATAGTGGTGTTTTTATTTATTTTCTTGCCATTTTGTAGTTTAACTCTAAGAAGGTCTTCAAAACCTAACTCTCTAGGTTTCTTGTGCTTTAACCCCTTCCCCCCGCCTCCTGGCTCTTAACGTGGTTCTAAATGCTGGGAGGGCTGGTATTCCGTTCACGTTAGCGCTATGATTGGCTGTCACAGCGGTCACTCGATTGGAAAGCTCCCGATCGCAAGTATGCTTTAAGAGCTTTCCGGTAACTGTGCTGGGAGCCACAAATATGCAGCCTTTCAGTGTTCAAGCCCACGGGAAGAGGTTAAATAGTTCATTCGGGCCAGCTTCATCCAAATGAACTATTTTCATTAACTAACTGATGCCTCCACCAGGAGCACTGTATAAACTGTGTATGTATCAGCTGCATAAAGTATACAGCAACAGGATGGGGACTTCCTGTCTCATTCCCAAAATAAAAATGAGTCTGCCTGAGTGCTGCTCAGACTCTTGCATGAAGCTTTGTATTTTATGAATGAATACAAGGATAACTTCTGACCGGCTGAGGCAAAGCGGTGGGCAGAAACCTCGTGATCATTCATAAAATACAAAGGTTTTCTGTGAATGGCTAGCCACTGCCTCAGCAAAGCGAATGAGACCAGGCATGGAGGGGAGAGAAGAGCTGCAGATGTGCACAGCGCTGAATTGAATGAGGGCTCGCATAAGTAAAAGGGGAGATGAGGTGGAATACTAATGCCTAAATATTTTTTTTTTTTTTCAAATATAAATTTTTATTAAGTTTTCAAAAGAGGAAAAACAGAAAATGAGGCCAGGCCTCAACAAATCATACAATCACAACATTGTGCCGAGGGTCGCAGCCTCCCGGTTTTGAATCATATATATCAGCTATACCAAATATTCGCCCTTTTGGCCTTCTATCTATTCCTGGGTTTCTTGATCGTTGTAAGTGTCCCGCCAAGGAAGGGTCCTTCGCAATGTTCTCTACCATTGGGCTATTCTGATAGTCCGCTAGATTGTATTTATAGGAAAGCTAGCGAAGTAGTATAGAATCGGGAATAAGTTCAGTTTCGAAAAGGAAGAAAAAAGGGGGGAAAGAGGAGGAGGGGGGGGGGGGGGTAAGGCCGCCAGTCTCACTTTCTTAAATTCGGGTCGTTCTCTGATTAGTCTAATCTACATGACAGGTTTCGGGCACAGGTCCCCATGAGGGCCTTCCCTTCATCGGAAAAGATAAATGTATTCCACAGTGCCCATGTCTTTCTATAAGATTCTTGTTTATCCTGTGAGGTCAGTATGAGGTCCTCCATTCTGTTTATGTCCTCCACCTTCCGCATCCACATTGCTGCAGTTGGTGGGGATTGCTGCTTCCACAGGAGTGGAATGCAGGATTTGGCTGCGTTATTTAAGTGCCTCAGTATAGATTTCTTATATCTTTTGGGAGACAGGGATGATAGATGGAGCAAGAAAAATGCTGGGTCCTCGGGAATCTGAAATTCTGTAAACTCTTGAGACGTGGAGCGAACCACGTTCCAAAAGGGTGTCAACACCGGGCAGGACCAAAACATATGTAGTAACGTCCCTCTTTCCCTCTGACACCTCCAACAGAGTTCCGAGGATTCAGGAAAGATCTTGTGCAATCGACTAGGCGTGTAATACCACCTAGTCAGGATCTTATAGTTAGTTTCTTGCACCTTCGTGCAAATGGAGGATCTAAGGGCGAAATCTATCATAGCCTGTCTCTGGCTCTCCGTGAATGTGCATTGGAGTTCCGCTTCCCACTTTCCAAAGCATGCCAGATTTGGCGGTTTAGAGGGAGTGTTCGAAAGAACTCGTGTCAGAGGTTCCGTACCTGTCAAGAATTCTTCAAAAGATGTCTTTGGTCTAGCGTAAAGGTGGGGGTCTGGGATGCTGTGTAGGAAGTGATGTATCTGTACCGCGTTCCAAAATGGTAACTGGTACCTGCCATTTGAGGCCGTCAGCTCCTCAATGTTGGGCCATCTGTCATTCACCACGAAGTTGCCTGCCAGTGCTTGGTTATTATTTCTTAACGCCAGGAAGGTCGTAGTGGAGTGCCCCAGCGGGAAGCCGGGGTTCCCCAGGATCGGGGTCAAGGGGGACGTCCTGGTCGTCTGGGCGTTTTGGAGGGTCGCTTGTCTACATTGTCTGAGGGTGTTCCCGATCATTGGGTGAGTCCTAAATATTTTTTACCTTAATGCAAGGAATGCTGTAAGGTAAAAAAGATTTAGGCTTTAAAACAACTTTAAAAGTTGGCTTTAGCTTGTACCAAGAAGAATGCCAACCTCCCACAGCCACCCCATACTATAACTATAATGAACTAAAAATATATGCTGTTATTATAGTCATCCATTTATGATTCTAATTTTCTCCTAACAGAAACCATTTTATATATGGCTCTCATCTGAATAAGGATGAAATTGCATTCTCGGACCCAACTCCAGATGGCAAGCTGTTTGCAACGAACTATTGTTGTACCAGTCAGTTTCTAGTATATAATTTTATCAGCGGATCTCATCCATCAAGTTGAAGATTGGACTTCATAACGTCTTAGTTTACAGACAAAGCCTGTATGTTTTCAGATGCCCCTACCAATGAACTCAGGATGTGAACACCCCAAGGTTTGTTCACATGTTATTTTTAACTGGAATAAAAGGATTCACTAAAGCTTGATTTTTAAAGCAAGTATTTTGATATTTTTCTTCCAAGAAATCATGGTTCAAGTATTTTCTATACTGTACTTTAGTCATGTTTACATGCAGCAAATGAGTTTGTTCATAGTGGACTAAACTAATTGTAAAGATCGAAGCCTCTGATGAGTGTAAACTGAAGTCCTCATGTGGGTATATACAGAAGCGTATGATGAGTCTGCAGACAGCATTGTCTGTGGCTTGTGTCTTCTCTTGTTCTGTTTTTTAGACCAGTGACAGTTCTGTAAATTTTAAAGAAAGAAAAGTCTCTTGTTTTTAGCAGATAAGTTCACTCCCAAATAATTAACCAGTAGGACAAATATTGAAGTATCTTATGCATATTACTTTGAAGGAAGATTAATATTTTAAATGGACCTCCACTTAAGGCTGAAAATCCAATGTTATTATGCTTATTAATATGGTTGCACCAATTACTGTTTTTTTTTTTTTTTTTTTATTTAATTTTTTTCTGACGAGTACCCATACTTGGGTCTTATTTATCGAAGGAAGAACTATGTTGCCCATAGCAAACAAAACCTCTCTACCTACCGCTGAGAGTATGAAAAGGAAAAAACTGGTTACTGTGAAGCAGAATATTCCGTAAATCGGTACAGACATGTCATACTGGCATGGGCCTTGAAAATACTGATACCTTTGCGGTGCAATTTGAGCTCATACAAAATGAGGCACAAAGAATCAAATGCGATTTGAACACGAATGCAGTTTGATTCCTGTCTGAATCACATGTGGTTTCCTGCACTGCTCCTGTGTGAACCCAGGCTGAAGTCACTATGACAAGCCTGGGTTCACACAGAAGCAGTTCAGGAATCGCACTGCATTCCTGTTCAAATCACATGCCAGTCTTTGCAGTGTGTTTTTATTTTTGTATGGGCTCAAATTGCACTACAACGGTTTCAGGTATCTGAGCATTTGCACGTGTACTCGGGTATCCGTGCAACCCTAGTTATTAACACACTGTGTACCACTAGCTGTAAAACTCCCTTGCTGTTCTTTTGCTGTTTCCAATATCGGGGCTTTCTGATTTGAACTACAGTTTTTTTTTTTCATCAGTTTTTTGATTTATTTTTATTTTTTTCCAAGTTAAATCGAAGAAAAAAATCAGACGGTTAGTTTTGTTTTATTTTCAAACAAAAAAGATCATCCAAAAAAATGTGAAATGGAAGTAGTTGTAAATGCTCCATAAATGGGTATTATACTTGCCTGCTCTGTGCCATGGAATTGCACAGAGCAGCCCCAAACTTCTTCTCAAATCTCCTGGCTCCTCCCCTCCGCTGAGTGCCCCCATAGAAAGCCGCGTGCTACGGGGCACTCGTGCACGCTCCCTCCCAAGCCTCGCTATTTGCATCTATAGACACAGACAGTGGGACTCTACCCTGCCCCCCTTGTCACTGGCTTTGATCGACAGCAGCAGAGGCCATTGGCTCTGTCTGTCTCAGCACAGTCCAGAAGGTGAGGGGAGAGAAGAGCTGCAGGTGGGCACAGTGCTGGATTGAATGACAGCTCAGGTAATTAAAGGGGGGGGGGGGGCATGAGGGGGGATACCGATGCCTAAACATGCATTAAGGTAAAAAAATGTTTTTAGGCTTTAGAACCACATTTCGGTCACAGTTGCAATTTTATTTGGCAGCTTCCAAAGAAAAGTCAGTGGCCAGCTTTATGGTATTATATGGTAAACAGTATTGTACATAGAAATATTTAAACCTAGAGACACTTACAAGGTTGCCATGGTGGTACATTAATTGCTTTACCTGAAAGGAAATGTAGCAGGGCATTGCATAGATGAGGGGAAAAGAATTACAATGCATTCACTATTTCTTTGTTTTTGCTGGAAAATCATCAGTCCTGTTTAATCTGTGAACTATTCCATTGCACTGTATTTTTAAAACTGCTGTTACTTTGCTCTTGTTTTCTGAAAGAACATTGATACGAGGGACCGTGCATATGGAGGAGTGCATTACTGTCTGCATCTAACAATCAGCTTATGCCCTTCATTTTTCTAGGCTTTAAAATAAAAGGATGAGCTAGCTGCATTTTAGTGATTTTATTTTTTTTCTATATTTATTTTTCCTTCTTTGAGTTTCTAAATGTACTGTTATTCCCCAGGAAAACTAGTGTTATGTCTCATAAATACTACAAAAACTACTACAACGGAATGGGTCTTATTTATCGAAGAAAGAACTAAGTTGCCCATAGCAACCAAAACCTCTCTACCTACCGCTGAGAGTATGAAAAGGAAAAAACTGGTTACTGTGAAGCAGAATATTCCGTAAATCGGTACAGACATGTGATACTGGCATGGGCATTGAATATGAGGCATCAGTTCCTACCTCTTATGGTTAGACTAATTCAAATATTCAAATGGAATCTGGCATGAAGCAAAGTACTTTACCAGAATTCTCTTGGCGGAATTAGTTGTGCTAGAGCAGTGATCCTGTTTGGCTGAATGTCACTTCCCTCGGAGCTCATAGATGGAAACGGCCGTTCACTGACTTCAACCACAACTAGGGATTCCAGCATAGGTACATTTCTTCATGCTATATTCCCCCGTAAATTACCTTTTTACAGTGAAGATATATGCTTTTGTTGTGCAATGTATGTATACCTATGAGGATTTCAGAGTGACACTTGTCTGCTTCACAGTCACTCTTTTTTTTAAGGGTTTTTTATAATGTATGTTGATAAACTGCTGTGGCCTTCTGTAAATGTGTAGAATAATGGTGTTTTTTTTTTTTTTCCCTGACAGTTTGGCTTGATTAACTGTAAATAAACCAATTCATTCGACCTTACATTTGGTGTCTCTTGTACTTTTATTCCTGTTCTCTGAAGAGCCATCTAAAATGTAATGTAACTTAAGGCAGGCCATACACGGGTCGAATTTCGAAAGAATTTTTTCTTTTGAAAATCTTATCTAAAAAATTTTCGTTTTTGTATTTCGCACCATTAGTGGGCTACAGCAACAGCCGATTTTCGTGCTGCCATCGGATTTTGAGTAATCAGACATGTTGGAAGTGTTTGAAAAAACAAATGATTTTCTAATCAAAGATGGGAGAATGGTGCGAGTAATGTAATCGAAAAAGAATTGCGCATGTGCAAGAAAAGAAAATTCCCGGAAAGAAAAGATTCACAGCCACGGAAATTCTTTTCTGTAGCAACATGAGGTGATATTGAAGGCTTGGTTGGCCAAATTTCTAAATCAATGGTGGCGCCATCGGAGCACAAATTTTCTGATTTTTTTCAAACGACAATTCTTTTGAAATTCGACCATGTATGGTCAGTCTAAGGCCACTTTCACAGTGAGGCGCTTCTAAACTGCCAGTAAAAACACTGAGCGCTTTTGAAGAGCTTTCCATTCATTTCAATGGGGAGGGGAGTTTTTCACAGCCCTGCCAGCACACTGCCCCAGTGTGAAAGCGTTCATTGATTTTAATGGAAATAAGTTTTCGTGAGCTTTTTAGGCACTGTTTTTAGCGTGAAAGCGTCTCAGTGTGAAAGTGGTCTAAGTGTTATAGCTTTGTGTTGGCTAAAGGCAGCAGCATAAGAACAGCCCAGTATAATCCACTCTCGCTCAGCATGCCTTGTTTTTGCTAGTGTCTTGCTAGTTTTATCAAGATTTTATTTTGCATCTAGCAAGTTTCTTTAACCTAAACAGAGACAGAGCTCATTTTTTTGCAGCTTTCCAGATTGGCTGATCCTTGGCATTGTCATGGCTGTACCCAGAATCTGCCGAAAAGAAGAAGGCCTGCAAGTAATTTGTCTTGGGTAACTGGGTGAGGATCTTACATAGAGTTGAAATATGTTGAGTCCTCCACAGAGTGCTTTACAGGTTCAGGCCACAGTGAACCTGTTTGGTGGAGCTGTGTCCCTGAAGACCCCTTGGAGAGGTATGCCTGCTGGAGGGGCAAAGCTTGGCATGCTCCCTGGATCCTGCCTCTCTATAACCTGATGTGCCTGGGAAAGTGGTGTCACAGGGCTTGTCTGTTTTCATAGGAAGCCTGTGTCATTGCATACAATCCAGTTCCAGCCTGAGGGTTTTATCCATTGGGCCTTGGCTGCAAAACAAGCAACTGCATGGTGAGTGCTGGGAACTGTGCCATTTCTTAAATTTGGTGTGGAAGTGCTACTCCAGCAATTTAATTTGCGAGTATCATTGTGGACTGTCTCTCCAGCTGCCAGTTGGCCTTACAGTGTCCCCTCTATGGGACTTGATACTGATTGCTCTGGTCATTGTCCCCTGCCTGGTTTAAAGCACTCTTCTGTGGTTTCCGTAACATGTTACTAAACCTAGTAGTATGAAAATAGTGCCCACAGCTTATAAATCTTCTTTTTACATTAAAATACTGCCACTATATACCTTTTTGGCTGAGTGTTCAGGTGAGAGGAGATTTGCACTACAGCCTGTGTCCTCATGCTGTTATGGGAGGTGAATCATCCATGAATCAAATGCGACATCCTACCTACTATGTTCTTCTACTTTTGCTTCTGCAAAGTCAACTGAGGATAAGAAGTCCTGTACTTTTTTGGTTTCAACACACAAGAAGTCAGTCTACAGACATTATTTTACTGCTATTGGCGACTTCAGCGGGGCACCGAAGAGGATCAGGCTGCTTGTGCAAAACAATTGCACGGAGCAGGTAAGTATAGGCATGTTTATCATTCTTATTTTTTTTAATTAGGATTTACAACCCCTTTAAGCTGCCTGTGGATGGTGTCAGGTCAGCAGACCATACTGCCTAAACAGACTGGGTTTAAAAAGATAATACATTGACCTAAGTAGCATTTAAAAACAAAACACTTACTTTATCCCTCCTGTCGTGACTCCGTGTGAGCTCAACCTAGTTCTGTTGGCTAAAAAAAAAAAAAAAAAAAAAAAAAACTTGTCACTTGAACTTGGGTTATTCCTCTGGCCATCCTTACAAGGTTGCCTTTCTCAATCGCAATAACTTCTGCAAGGCAAGTCACTGAGTTTACATGCACTTTAGAGTTGCAAACTCAATTTATTTTTTTTATTTTTTTATTAGGCTTGCACCTTGTACAGTATAGGATTTCATGTTATCTGTGCCCAGTCTTGCCACAAAGAGTTAATCCATCTTTTTTCAGTGAGATAAAAATGGTCAGAGAAATAGATGTAGGTTTCTCCCCCTGGCTGTGAGTGACAGGTGATTTACATATCATGCAGGATGTATTCTGTGTACTTCAGATCCCCCTCCTTCGTTCTTCTCCAGCTCTCCCAGGATTGGCTGCTCCACATCTCAGCATGCTGAAGTCATGTGGTGACTTTCCTGGGTTTTGACTGGATGTTAATGATCATGGGGCATAATCCACAAGACCAACAGAAGTTCAGTGTAAGAAATACTGATACCTAGCCAAGGGGAGTGTATGGCTCCAGCCAACAATATCATAACAGAGAGGGGAGACATTTGATAGGTAAGGACGCATGTATATCCTTATAGATAACCACTATGGCAGTAGTTTAGAAAGTATGAGTGTGGGTTTACATCCACTTTAACCTATAAATAACCTTTTCTTTGTGTGTGTTACACAAGGAAAAGGTTGAATTAAGGCCTGGGGACTCCCCCCCCCCCTCTTTACTTTCCTTCATCCCAACCAGGAAGTTGTGCTGCCCTCTCTTTCTTGCATAATTGTGTTCGCTATTATAGTGAGAGGGGGAGTAAACAATATTAATAAATGTGGTTGCATAAGTTTGCACATCCTCTTATAACTGGGAATGTAGCTGTGTTCAGAATTAAGCAATAACATTCAAACTCATATGAAATAGTCAGTACACACCTGTCATTTAAAGTGCCTCTGATTAACCCCAAATAAAGTTCAGCTGTTCTAGTAGGTCTTTCCTGACATTTTCTTAGTCACATCCTGCAGCAAAAGCCATGGTCCGCAGAGAGCTTCCAAAGCATCAGAGGGATCTCATTGTTAAAAGGTATCAGTCGGGAGAAGGGTTCAAAATAATTTCCAAGGCATTAGATATACCACGGAACACAGTAAAGACAGTCATCATCATCAAGTGGAGAAAATATTGCACAATAGTGACATTACCAAGAACTGGACAGCCCTCCAAAATTGATGAGAAGAAAACTGGTCAGGGAGGCTGCCAAGGGGCCTGCAGGACTATCTGACAAGTACTGGCAGTGTTATACAATGGGGGGAGATTTACTAAAAGTTGAGCAAGCAAAATCTGCTGCAGCTCTGCACAGAAACCAATCAGCTTCCAGGTTTTATTGTCAAAGTTTAATTGAACAAGCTGAATTTAGAAGCTGATTGGCTACCATGCACAGCTTCACTAGATTCCGAGTGCTCCAGTTTTAGTAAATCTCCCTCATTCTTCATATGTCTGGGCTATGGGGTAGAGTGGCAAGACGGAAGCCTTTTCTTACAAAGAAAAACACCCAACCCTGGCTAAATTTGGCAAAAAAAAAAAACATCTAAAGTCTCCCAAAAGTATGCAGGAAAAGGTGTTATAGTCTGATGAAACTATAAGGAACTTTTTGGCCCTAATTCCAAAAGCTATGCCTGGTGCAAAAACACCACCATACCCACAGTGAAGCATGGTGGTAGTAGCATCATGCTTTGGGGCTGTTTTTCTTCAGCTGGAACAGGGGCCTTAGTCAAAGTAGAAGGCATTATGAACAGTTCCAAATACCAGTCAATATTGGCACAAAACCGTCAGGCTTCTGCTAGAAAGCTAAACATGAAGAAGAACTTCTTTCAGTATGACAATGACTCAAAGCATAATACATCCAAAAGTAATTGCTTCACCAGAATAAGATTAAAGTTTTGGAATTGCCCAGCCAAAGCCTAGACCTGAATCCGATTGAAAATCTGTGGGGTGATCTAAAGAGGGCTGTGCACAGAAGATGCCCTCGCAATCTGACAGAATTGGAGTGCCATGCTGATATACTCATCCCCAAAAAAAACAGTGCTGTAATAAAATAAAAAGGTGCTTCAACAAAGTATTAGTTTAAGGGTGTGTACACTTATGCAACCATATTATTTACTTCCCTCCACCTAAAAGATTTCAGTTTGTTGTTCAACTGAGTTGTACAGTTTATAGGCCCCATTAAAAGGTGGAAAAAGTTCTGAAATTATTTATCTTTGTTTAATTTTTTTTTAGATCACAGAAACCCGACTTTTTTTTTACATCCAGTGTACGCACTTCTCTTTACCTGTTAGTTAGTAGACACTGAGCTGTGCATGTGCAGCTCAGCGTACATTTATAGCATGGCTCTGTGCTATGCTCATGTGACTCCCATGCACATGTGTGGGAGTGATGTTATTGCAGCCCAGCAGCTGAAGAGTCTGATAGGAGGAGGGCGGCTGGGAGAAGATGGACGCTCCTGTGACAGCTGAGAGCACTGACAGCACAGTGCTAGAGGAGATTGTTTAGTAGCTACATCTGGCATAATGTGCTACTGTGCAGTGCATACTAGTACATTATGACATAAAGCTCTCATTGGCCAATATTCTATTTTTTACAACAGGATTTAATTCTACTTTAACAACAACCTCCAATACTACCTGAAAGTGTCTGTGCTTTCCCTGTCAGAATATAGCCATTAATAGAAAAATTACATTAAGAGTTGGGATACTACTATAAAAGGCATCTTGCACACAAACTTTTTGTTTTGTTTTTTACATGAAAGCAAGTGTGAAGAAAAGGAAAAGGGTGTGTGAACAAATGATACAGATGCAAGTGTGATGAGAAGTATGGGGGGGGGGGGGGGGGGTGGAGAATTACACTAGCCTGTTTCCAGCACTTGGTCTTTTCAACGTATGAGGCTATTGGCATCTAGCAAATCAGCAACCAGGAAAAGACAACCACATGTCATGTTCCCGACTCCAGCATTTCCCTTTTCTAGGCTGGCAACCAGTACCAGTGTTTTGCAGCCAGCAACTGTGGAATTCTGTCAGCAGTCCAGCCTGTAACCAGCATACCTGAACCTGAGAGTTCTTGTGCACCCCAGCCAGTCTTTCTTGTATGTTCCTGCCAGTAACTTTTAAGCAATATCTGCATCTGGTCCCTCTTTACTGTTTTCTATTCGCTCCAGACTTGCCCCCCTCCCCCTGAGCCCAGTATCGCAGTGCTACAAGAGACTTGCTGCTGTTACTACTAGTGGACCCAGTGCAGTGCAAAAAAGACTCATCCTGGTATATCTGTACTCAGCCTCTGGTAGCTGCCTGCTTGGGTAAATCCGAGGATAGCAACCTGGGAGTCATCGGCAGCAAAACGTGAGACCCTCTGGTGGCTTCTTAGACCCTCTGCCTTGACCCTCCTAAGGGCTCCCACCTTTACTAAACAGGCAGACACACTGACTCAATTACCTTCAGTGCCATTGGCCATGGAGTCTTGGCAGTGTCCCTTGCCTCTGTGGCTTACGCCCCCAGCTATTTCTACCGAGTCCTGGTCAGCCATTGTGCTTTTAATGGGAATGGATTCCCCATCCAATCTTTGAAAATGATGAAGCATTTACATTTTAAAATATCTTGTCTGAACTGTTTAAAATGCACCTATGCTCAGTACAGGAACAATCAATTATTAACTTGCAGTAACAGATGCCATCTCCGACCTCTCTAGGGGCTTTTGCTTTGAATTATTTTTTTTTGGACCACAGCAGAGTTAGGTTTCAGTCGGTTTCATATAGTTTAGAAACACCTGCAGGTTGTTTACATTAGAATGGCAGCAGGTTCCCAAGTTTTGGGCCCCTTTCACACTGGCTTTCCGATCAGGTCCGCCTTTCAGTTTTTCAGGTGGACATGATTGGATCCTCCATTCACCTCTATGGGGTAGGGGATGCCAGCGATGACCTGTCCGATGACACCAGCTGTCATCTGATCCATGAAATCCAGACGGATGGCCGATTGGATGAAAATTGGACAGGGGGACTGATCTGTCTATGCACAGTGAGCGGAGACAGACCTGTCATCCACGGTTTTCACTGCTAATCACTATATTTACTTTTGACTGTAAGCGCTGTATTATTTGTATTCCTTAACGGACCAATAGTGCTTTGTCCAGTGCGGTTTATAAAAGGGCACTAGGTACATTTCTGCCCACCACTTCACTGGTTTTAGTACAGCGGTTGAAAAAGCAGGTAAATAAAAAAAAATAAGACTATCAGCACAACAAGAAATTCCACAGACATTTTGGTAAATAACTTTAATAACAACAGTTTAATTAACTGATAAAATTACCAATATGCAAACAATACAGCATGAGGTAGACTGACTAGTGATGCCAAATTCACCAAGTTTTTGGTCAATAAAGTCCTTTTAAGCAGCATATTTAAATTTTTCATCACGTAAAAACAATTTGTATACATTATAACAAAATAAGCTTGGTGCTGATATAACTGACTCAGATTACATTCAATATAGGCATCATTCATGACTGAGGCAACCTTGGCATAGTATTAGCCATGTTTTGTGAAAAGCACGAGAACACCATTAAAAACATTGCATGTCCAAGCTCTCTTTGGTGACAGATCTGTTATGTCAAACAATTTATGTAGTGTTTCACAAACAGTGTTTTTTTACAAATCATAAAATTAGAAAATGGGTATAAAAGTTACAAAGATTAGAGATGCCATTTTGTGTTACAACAGGCCCACAGGATGAATGTTTTTCCTCACTCTAGAAATGAAGTAATTTAGTGCAAATTGAAAACCTAACAGGCTGGAGGAAAAACATACAACTATGTGGAACAACTAACAGAATGGACCCAAACGAAAATGCAATACAACACAGTATACTCTCACAACACAGAAAGAAAGTTTAAATATCGTTCTTTAAACTTTGCCCTTACCTGGCCCATGTAGCATTTCATCCTGCGAGGAAAAATCCCAGTCTGGAAATTGATTGCCTTACAGGCCAAAACTAATGGTGACCCCATTGTTCTTTAACAGTCCAAAACACACAATAAGGAGTGCACCAAAGGCAAGACTATTTTGCAAAGTATTAAAAGAAAAAAAAAAAAAAAAAAAAAAGCTAAACAAAAAACACAAATATGTGCAACACCAATCAATGCGACATATATTACAAGTACGCAATTCTTTTCTTATATATTAAATATTTTGTTCTAATTTGTAAACATTTCATCTGTAATAGCTTAACACTATTTCCAACTGAAGCTAAAAATGTTACTTAAAAAGTGAAATAGTAAGAACATGGATGGTTACCTGCATGCTTAGCGTGTAAAATGGAATACTAACATTTGGCCCATTTTGCTTTGGTCTTTAAAAAAAAAAAAAAAAAAAGAACACGTGGATGCTGCCATACCTGCACATTTTTCAAGACCCTCCATCTCATCTTGCCTATGCTAGCTGGTAAGTGACTCAGAACAAGGTTGTGGCCGACACCTGATGCACACATTCTTGTTCTAGGCCAGCAACTCCCCAGATAGCAAAGTCATGGAACATGTATTTGAAAAAAAAAAAAAAAAGTTAGCAGTGCCCATTTTTCTATCCTGACAGGTTTATATTAAGTGTTTTTTAAAGGAGCGTGTGCATCTTATATTTGGACAAGTAAAGGAAAAAAAGTTTCACATTCATGAATACACCATACCTTTTCCTATTAAGACGATATGCATTTCTTTATAACATTTCAACGTCAGGCTTCAGTTTCAAAATAACAGGGGTATACACTTGTCTTTTGTGCATTTACGGTTATATAAAACAAATAAGTGCCTCAAGTCAGGCCTATCTAATATGCATTTCACTGTTTGTTTATATGATTTCATTCAGCAGAAATCCATGTCAGAAAGGCATGCAAAAAATATTGATCTCTTTTTGCCTTGGATATCAATAAATTACTTTTCTTGAAACACACTTAGAATGCGATTTAAAGAGTGGGAACAAAATATAACCTTTTAACCTATGTCTTTTACAAGGAGGTTGCTTTTAAGATTAAGAATCTGTGCTGGTTTATCTAGCATTATGTGAGGGAGGGGAAAAACCTGTTTCCTACGGAGTAGCAGTAAACAGGCTAGGGAGGCACTAAGGAATCCTAACATTCTGTAACCCTATACAGGAATAACATTTTCCCCAATGTTTTTTTACATTTAGTAAACAGCACACTCGTATAGTAATAGATGAACGCAACAAGTGGCTAGATAAAATGTCCGAATTGATGCATTTTGTCTGAAAAAAAAAAAAAGGAAAAGTGCACACGCTGGACAGGATGTCAATAAAATAGGTCCTTATATGTTGACACAATCATCAGTTTTATGTATAGATCATTTAGATCATGTACGGTTCATCAGCAATACTGAGAATACAAGAATAAAAATGAACTCTAAAAAAATATTTGGCACACTTATCTCTTAACAAATGTAAAAATGATCTGGAAACGCATTTAAATGTTGACAGATAAAGAGCGGTCATTGAGCATGGTGTCTCGCAGGAAGTCTTGCTTGGCCACAATTTGCATTAAAAACATCATTAGTAAAGTAGAAAGCGATTGCTCCACTAGTCATTTTTGTGCTAATAAAAAGTTGATAATCAGCCTGAAAATGCATTGGTCCAAAGACCCAGGATGATAATTCATGAAAGTTAAGCAAAAATAAAAAAAGGCAAAAAGCACTGAAGTCTTCATCTGTCCAACAGTAGCACTCAGATGGACAAAAAGGTAATCTTGGTTATGTGGACATGGTCCATCCATTAATCAGAAACAAGTGAATCTGAATCTACTGATTTCTTTGCACTTGCTTCAGAATGACCTTTCACAGCCACTTTTCAGGTACTGCATTGCAAAAAATAAAAAAAATAAATTAAAGCCTCCCAACATTCAAATGTGTCGTCCAGTAAGGAAATAGAGTGGTTTGTCATCGATGCTGTTAGCAGTCTGGAACTCATCTCGCAGTCGGAACTGCCATTCATCCTCCAGCTCCAAACGTACAATGGTTTGCCGAAGAGAACTTCTGTCCTGACATATAACACAGAGTGTAGCACCTGCAAGTAAGAGGAATACAATGCGTTTAGCATAAAACCACCAGCATTCATATTATGTCCCTGCACAACCTTCTTTCTTGGCCACCAGAAACCTCACCCCATACACACCGCAGCATGAGAGATTGCACTGGACAAAAATTATGGAAGGAAAAGAATATATCTGTAAGGTCCTGTAATCTGTAAATTGGCATCACCACCCCCTCTGCCCTCATCTCTAACAATTTAGTGCATGTGCAGGCATGCCACAGGGCTATTCTGAGTATCTGGAACCTGGCACAGACCTGTGGCATGTCTGCGCACATGCAGGGGATCCTGGCCCATGTGCAACAATGCCGGTGATTTTCCAATATTGGACATTATCTGTGTTCATAGGTCGGAATCCTAGCATGTGTGCAGACCTGCTAAGAAGGGGCAATGATGCAAAGTCACCAGCACCCCAAATAAATACATTTCACATATATTTTATTGTGATTTCAGCGTCACATAAGGCATAACAAACAAGACATTTTGGGGCCTCGCAGGGTCCTTTTTTCAAAGCAACATAGTGACAATAGTCAATGTTGCCTTGAGAAAGGGTTCTACGACACTCCAATTCTTGGTTTCTTGTGCCTTATGTGTTGCAAAAACCACATGTAAAGTCACCAGCACTCCAAAAAAATGCAGTTTATCTATGCATCTGATTCTAGCATGGCACCATCTTACATAATAGGTGAGGCTGAAAAAAAGACACAAATCCAACCTATGTGTGTGATTATATGTCAGTATTACCTTGTATATCCCTGTATGTTGTGGTCATTCAGGTGCTTATCTAAATCGATTTTTGAAACTATCGATGCCCTCTGCTGAGACTACCGCTTGTGGAAGGGAATTCCACATCCTGGCTGCTCTTACAGTAAAGAACCCTCTACGTAGTTTAAGGTTAAACCTCTTTTCTTCTCATTTTAATGAGTGCCCACATGTCTTGTTAAACTCTCTTCTGTGAAGAAGTTTTATCCCTATTGTGGGGTTACCAGTACGGTATTTGTAAATTGAAACCATAACCCTTCTCAAACGTATCTTCTCCAGAGAGAATAAGTTCAGTGCGCGCGCAACCTTTCTTCATAACCAATATCCTCCAGACCCTTTGTTGGCTTTGTTGCCCTTCTTTGCAATTGCTCCATTTCTAGTACATCCTTCCTAAGGACTGGTGCCCAGATCTGGACAGCATATTCCAGGTCCGGCCAGACCTTGTAGAGTGGGAGAATTATCGTTTTATTTCTAATCCCCTTTTTAATGCATGCCAATATTCTGTTTGCTTTGTTAGCAGCAGCTTGGCATTGCAGGCCATTGCTGAGCCCACCATCTACTTAAACCCCCAGGTCCTTTTCCATCCTAGATTCCTCCAGGAGGTCCTCCCCCTAGTGTATAGATTGCATTCATATTTTTGCCCCCCCCCCCCTCCCCCACTCCATCCTCCAGGTCGTTTATAAACAAATTAAATAGGATTGGTCCCAGCACTGAACCCTGGGGTACCCCACTACCCACCCGGACCATTCTGAGTATTCCTTAGTTATCACCACCCTCTAAACTTTCCCTTGTAGCCAGGTTTCAATCCATGTACTCACCCTATAGTCCATGCCAATGGACCTTATTTTGTACAGTAAACGTTTATGGGGAAATGTGTCAAATGCTTTTGCAAAATGCAGATACACATCTACGGGCTTTCCTTTATCTAGATGGCAACTCACCTCCTCATAGAAGGTTAATAGATTTGATTTAATAAAGAGGGACGCTACCTGAAAAAAATAAATAATTAAAAGCCAGCAGCTAAAAATACTGCAGCTGCTGACTTTTAATAAATGGACACTTACCTGTCCCAGGTTCCAGCGATGTGGGCAGCAGAGGCCGATCAATCGATCGGCTCTCTGCTGCTGCCGGCGCCATTCTCAGTGAGGGAATCAGGAAGTGGCTTCACTTCCCGGTTCCCTACTGCGCATGCGCGAGTCGCGCAGCGCAATGAGAATCGTCAGCGCTGTCTGCCGGGACATGTGTGTGTCCCGGCAGACAGCGCGCCAGGACAGGAAGTGGCGTAAACTCCCGTGGGAGTTTATGCCCGTAAGTGGGTGCAGATACCTGTCTTAGACCTGAAAGGTGCCAAATGTGACACCGGAGGAGGGGAGGGTTTCCGAAAAGTGGAAGTTCCACTTTAGGGTGGAATCCCGCTTCAAGAATCGTTCTTGCCAAACCAATGCCGATTACGGATATTGATACCGTTTCCATTACTAAAATCTTGTATATATTCCCTTATCCCCTCAAAGAGCTTGGATACTATTAATGTTAGGCTAACTGGTCTGCAATTCCCAGGGATGCATTTTGGGCCCTTTTTAAATATTGGTGCTACATTGGCTTTTCTCCAATGCGCTGGTACCATTCCAGTCAGTAGACTGTCAGTAAAAATTAGGAACAACGGTCTGGCAATTATTTGACTGAGTTCCCCAAGTACCCTTGGATGCAAGCCATCCGGTCCCCATTATTTGTTTAGTCTAATTCTGTTCTGTTAGCCATGAGGGGGCTTCTTGTGATGTGTCATGAGGATAAACACTGCAGTTTTAGATACTAAAGCCCCCCCGATTGCCTCATGAAGACTGAGGAGAAGAATAAATTCAATACTTTCGCCATCTCCCCATCCTTTGTAACCATATGTCTTCTTCATTCTTTATGGGGCCAATATGGTCTATCCTCCTTTTTTACCGTTTACATACTTAAAGAATTTCTTGGGATTTTTTTTGCTCTCCTCCGCTATGTATCTTTCGTTTTCTATCTTAGCCGCCCTAATTGCACCATTACATTTTTTGTTACATTATAGTCTGAATGCAGATGATGATCCCTCAACCTTGTATTTTTTGAAGGCCTTCTCCTTTGCTTTTATATGCATTTTTACATTGGAGTTAAGCCATCCAGGACTTTTGTTCGCTCTTTTAATCTCTTCCCGACCAGCCGCCACCAGTGTTAATTTTGTCGACTAAAACATTTTAGTCGACTAAATTAATATTATTTTAGTCAACTAAAATACGACTAAAACTAGTCCGGTGCTTTTTTTCCTGTGAGTCTTACTAGTGAACCAGTAAATTTAGAGGCCAAAATGTCCAATCAAAGGTACACTAGTGAAGAGGCCTACACGTTTCTGAGCATGACAGATGAGAGTGAAGAGGAACTCACCCATCTGTCAGATTCAGGCTCAGAATACGAACCTGTAGACAGCAGCAGCACCCTGACAGATAGCTCCGATGACGGAGTAGTAGTCCCTGCCAAGGTCAGGCGTACCCGACCCTGTTCTTCTGTTGAGGTGCAAGAACCGCAGGGCTCTCATATGGAGCAGAGAGTCAATACTAGTGCCGCTCATCCTTCTGGTGAACTGGCAAGCACCAGCGGCCTAGTACATCCTGGTCATACAGCCAGCACTGCAGTAACACTTGGGCGAGTCCTATAAGTGCAGTTCAAGCTGGTGAGGTGGCTAGCACAAATAGTGTCCCACAGCCACCAAGAAGACAAAGACAGGCCCATTGAGCCCATATTGCCCTTCCTGCTGCAATTGCCAATCCGAATTGGGAGCCCACCACTTCTGCAGCACCTGTTCCACCCCCATTCACTGGTCAACCCAGAATTCAGGTGGAAACAGTTGATTTTACATCACTTGATTTTTATTCGCTGTTTTTCACAGAGGATCTCTATAGATCTATTGTGGACCAAAGCAATTTGTATGCTGGTCAATTCCTCTGCACTAATCCCCAGTTGACCCTTGCCAGAGATTGGAGACCTATTACGGTCTCCAAATTTAAGACCTTCCTGGGCCTATCCCTCCTCATGGGCATAACTTAAAGTGAGTTGCGGTCATATTGGTCCACTGACCCAATTCACCATATGCCCTTGTTCTCTGCCTCCATGACCAGGACACAATACGAGCAGATCTTGCGGTTCATGCATTTCAATGACAAAAAAATTTGTTGTCCTCAGTGTGACCCTGAATACGATCGGCCCCTCGTAAACCACTTCAACCAGCAGTTTGCAGCCTTGTTTACTCCTAATCAAGTTGTCTGCGTTGAGGAGTCTCTGATTAAGTTTACCGGCTGCTTGTCATTCAAACAGTATCTTCCCAGCAAGCGTGCCAGATATGGGGTCAAGATGTACAAGCTCTGTGACAGGGCAACAGGCTATACATATAGTTTATGGTTCACGAGGGAAGAGATAGTAACGCAGAGCCGGAGAACTGCCTAGACAACATAGGGAGCGCTGTTAGATTCTGTGGGACTTGGGGTCACCCTTATTCGGAACAACTTGTATGTGGACAATTATTACACAAGCGTGCCACTTTTTAGTCACTTGTTTGATCATGGAATTAACGCATGTGGCACCGTGCGATCTAATTGCCGGGGCTTACCCCAGTGGCTTGTAGATTCCAGTCTTAGGCTGGGGGAGAAAGCTTGATTGAAGAGTAATAATTTGCCCGCTGTGAAGTGAAGGGATAATGTTTTCGTTCTGTCCTCCCTTCACACAGACAGGACGGGCCAAATGTCCAAAAATATAATCTTAATATGGGAGGGGTGGACCTCAACGACCAGTTGTTGGCGCCGTACCCAATTGCCTGTAAAGCCAGACGCTGGTATAACAAAAAAATCTGTAGATTTATTCCAATTTGCTCTGCTTAATGCTTATGTGCTATATAAAGCTTCAGGACAAATTGGATCCTTCCTTAAATTCCAGGAAGAGATCACAGGCCTTCTGTTTCCAGACAGTGCTGAGCGGAACTTGGCCTCCCTCGGGCCACAGTACACGAGGCACCCGGCGCCATCTTGCGGCCTACGGGCCTGACGGAACCCGCGATCCCCGGCCTTGCCTGACGCATCACAGCAGTACAACACGGCCGGACACCACCTGCGGACGCCTGAAAGCCGGAAGGGCCATCGGAAGCTGCCCCCAGCGAGCCCCACTACTCAGCAACCCGGCGCCACCTTCTTAACAGGCCGGCAGGCCCCAGGAACACAGTGAGTACAGGCCAGCGGCCTTCATTTACCTGCATATGCCTCCCGGATATCACTAGCCCAGAAACAATCATCGGCCCCCCACCTGCCTAGCTAGACAAGGGGGATAACGAGCCCTCATAGGGAAGGGTACAAACCGGCAGACGTCAGCACTAAGGGAGCCCCTGGATCCGGCCTACCTCCCGGCGGCCATCTTGCTACCCCCAGCACACCTTATCCTTTCATCCACTGTCCCACCCAGGACATACCTGCCAGTACCCCTGACCCACTGTGTCCCTGACACTATAGCGCCCTCCAGGCAGTTGACAGTGGGGGCAGAAGGCTGATACACGTGGGTGGCTACCTGATAACTCCTGGAGCACAGCGGCCATCTTTGTACTCACATACACCCAATTCGGCCAGTATACTGCAGCACCTTGAAAAATATCAGAGATTGCCTACTTACTGTGTGGTACTACCCCTTATTATCCCTCACCCCTGCATGCTTTTTGGAAGAAACAAGTCTACATGGGGCATGGGCTCTCAGTCCTGCGTTACTTCCACTGTAACGCACATGTGCAGCTAACTTAATGTGACTGTGGGGCGCTCCGCCTGACACCCAGCGTCAAGCTCCAATTATGCCAGCAAAGACACCTAAAACCCGTTCTGTAATTGCAAAGAAATCCAGCAAGTGCCCATCAATAAATCAGGCTGTTACCGGCTCCATCCAGAAATACCTAGCTACTAGCAGAGCAGGTCCCGGTGCAGGCAGCTCCCAATCCAGAACCTCGAGGCGCATCGCGTCCCCGGCTTCATTAACTGCCTCCGCGAGGGAAAGCTCACCCACATCATCCTACTGCTCGGACCTCATGGAAGTCCCAGGGTCCCCTACGGGTTCCGAAATGTCATCCCTATTGAGCGGTATTAAAAAAGAGCTTGCCGCCATGGTTTAGAAAAATCAATTAAAAAGGAAATTACGGGGGTAAGAGCGGACATGGCACACATCTTAGATAGAGTTGAAGAAACGGAACAGAGGCAGGATTCACATGCAACGGCCATAAGAGAGCTGCAGGATACAGTTACGCAACTAGCCTTTGCCCACCGTGCCTCGTTATATAAACTCGAAGACCTCGAGAACAGAAATCGCAGAAACAATCTGCGCATTCGAGGTCTCCCTGAGGCAACCGGTTATGATGACCTTGAACAGTCAATTCGAGGGGTCTTCAACACAATATTGGGAAAACCTCCCACTGACCCGCTACAGTTCGACCGAGTACACCGTGCGCTTAGGCCTCGCAGCACCAACACCGAACAACCTAGGAAATGTCATTTGCCGCCTTCACTATTTCTCAGACAAAAATGCCATTACAGCCAAGTTGAGAAACACCCCCCGATATTGACTTTCACGGAGCGATCCTAAGCATCTTTTCCGATTTATCCAAAGAAACCCTGGACCGCCGCAGAGCACTTAAGCCTCTTCTGGAACACGTTCTAACGGGATCATTTACAGATGGGGTTTCCCGGCGTGCCTTATTGCCACCAAAAATGGTCGCTCACATACCCTCAGATTCCCAGAGGAACTGCCACAATTCTTGAAGGACCTTAGTCTGTCCTCGGTAGACCTACCCGGATGGCATGACCCGGTCCCAAAGTTTTCACACATCCAGGATTCCCAGTGGCAAAAATCGCCCACAGAGAATGGGCGTTCATCTGCGCAGGGCTCTGCTCAGATGCACGGTTAAGGAAAGGGGCCAGGTAAAAACATACGGATGTGGCTCACCCTTTGGTGATTTGTCAGGACTCCAGTGATCAACCCCACATAAGAACTTCCTACAGCTGGATGAACTGTTTTTATTTTTTGTTTAGCTTGTTGCAGGTACTCATATTCCATGAAGCAAAATGTTTCAAGAAGGGATTTACACTGGCAAAGACTTTGTAACTACTTCTGCCTTTACATACGGGGCACCCCCCCCGCCCACATTTCCGTCTGGGGTGGGTGACTGGGCAGCCCTCGATTTTTTCGGTCCAGGCCTTCTGTTTCCAGACAGTGCTGTGGCCCAACTTCCCAATCCAAATGCAGTGAGCCAGCTGCATGAGAGGCATTTTCGGTATGTCCTCCCTGCTACCACTACCCAAAGAAATCCACGAAGAAAAAGATGCGTCTGTATAAAAACGGGGATTTAGGCGTGACACCCGCTTTTATTGTCCCTCCTGTCCTGACCAACCTGGTCTTTGCATTGGTGAATGTTTTGAACGCTACGACACACTAGTGGAGTGTTAGCGCAGGGTACAGCATTGCACAGGATCTCGAAAGATGAGATGGCCATCACATTTTGAGAGACCCTAATCTGGAACTTTTACATAAAAGTGCAAAAAAATAAAAAAAATATATAAAAAAGCCAAAAGTAGTCGTGGTTTTATTTTTAAAGAAAAAGGATATTTAAATTTTTATTTTTATTTTCAAAACTGACAAAAAGCAAGCTCTGCAAAATAATCAACATGACTCTCAGCAAATAGCTTTGGACGTCTACTTTCCAAAATGGGGGGTTTTGTGCTATCTGGGCATTTCATGGCCTCCGAAACTGTGTTAGGCAGTGAGGAGTGAAATCAAAAATTTTACGCCCTTAGAAAGCCTGAAGTCTATGATTGTTTTCGGGGTCCTGTACACAGACTGCCAAAAAGTCCCACACATGTGGTATCCCCATACTCAGGAGAAGCAGCAGAATGTATTTTGGGGTGTAATTCCACATATAACCATGCCATGTTTGAACAATATATCATTTAGTGACAACTTTGTGTAAAAAAAAAAAAGGGAATTTTCCCGCAACTTGTGGCAAAATATAATATATTCCATGGACTCAACATGCCTCTCAGCAAATAGCTTGAAGTGTCTTCTTTACAAAATGGGGTCATTTGGGGGGGGGGTGGAGTTTGTCCCATCTTGGCATTTTATGGCCTTCGAAACTGGTAGGTAGTGGAGTGAAATAAAAAATTGGCACCATTAGAAATCCTGAAGGCGGTGCTTGGTGTCATATACACGGCTAGGCTCCCAAAAAGTCTTACACATGTGGTATCCCCATACTCAGGAGAAGCAATAGAATGTATTTTGGGGTGTAATTCTACATATAACCATGGCATGTGTGAGCAATATATCATTTAGTGACAATTTTGTGTAATTTTTATTTTGTGTCATTTTTCCAATCACTTGTGACAACAAAAAATAAAAATAAATATTCAATGGGCTCAACATGCCTCAGCAATTTCCTTGGGGTGTCTACTTTCCAAAGTGGGGTCATTTGGGGGGGGGGGGGGGGTTGCACTGCCCTGCCATTTTGGCACCTCAAGAAATTATATAGACAGTCAAACTAAAAGCTGCGTAAATTCCAGAGAAAATGTACCCTAGTTTGTAGACGTTATAACTTTTGCACAAACCAATAAATATACGCTTACTGACATTTTTTTTTACCAAAGACATGTGGCTGAATACATTTTGGCCTAAACGTATGACTTGAATTGAGTTTGTTGGATTTTTTTTATAACAAAAAGTAGAAAATATAATTTCTTTTCAAAATTTTCAGCCTTTTTCAGTTTATATTGCAAAAAATAAAAATCGCAGAGGCAAATACCATCAAAAGAAAGCTCCATTTGTGGGGGGGAAAAAAAAAGGATGCAAATTTTGTTTGGGTACAAAAATGCATGACCGCACAATTACCAGTTAAAGGAGCGCAGTGCTAAATTGTAAAAAGTGCTCTGGTCATTGAGCAGCCAAATCTTCTGGGGCTGAAGTGGTTACATTTATTACCCAATGGGATGCACTGGCTAATGCCCTTATTTAATATGCTCTTAAAGCGAACCCATCTCTCCTCCAATGTTCTTTGTTCCTAAGACTTTTATCCCAATTTATGCCTTCCAGCAAGGTTCGTAGTTTAGGGAAGTTGGCCATTTGGAAATTCAGCATCTTTGCATTCCCCTTATGTTTCCTATTTGTGTCATTTATACTGACGCCAATTGACCTGTGATCGCCGTTTCCCAAATTGCCCCGTATTTCCACATCCGTGATCAGGTCTGTATTGTTGGTAATCAGTAGATCTAGTAATGCTTTATTTCTAGTTGGTGCGTCTACCATCTGACCCATGAAATTGTCCTGGCAGACATTTAGGAACTGGCGAGCCTTAAATTAATGCGTGGTTCCCTCCACCCATTCTATGTCTGGATAATTAAAATCCCCCATTATGATAACACTTGCCATCCTTGCAGCTAATCCAAATTGTGATAAGAGGTCCGTCTCGCCCTCCTCCCCCAGGTTCGGGGGCCTATAGCATACTCCAAGTATTATTTTTCCCTTAGCTTCATCCCTTTGGAGCTCTACCCATAAGAATTCAACCTCCTCCCTAGCTCCCTTAGTGATGTCATCCCTCACATTCACTTGTAAATTATTCTTGATATATAGACATACCCCTCCCCGTTTTTTACCCTCTCTAGCCCTACAATAAAGGGTATACCCTTGAATGGCTGCCAGCCAATTATGAGAGCTGTTGAACCAGGTGTCTGAAATTTCCTCCAAATCCTCCTCGTACAACTGTGTCCCTAGTTCACCCATCTTGTCCACCAGGCTCCTGGCATTGGTGAACATACCACGTAGTTTAGATCGGTCGCATATTATCCTCTTATTGAGTGTTCCGAGATTGCAACTAGGACTTGTTACTACCATCTGTGGAATTCACTTTGAGCACCCATCATTACAAGGTTGAGTACAGTGAGGAGTGCAGCTTCTATTTGTCTTTATAGGCTAAGAGGGGTGGTCATGGTAGGGCATCAAATCTTCCAGTGTGTGTACGTCCTCAGTAAACAGTCTCCTGGGACATGTGAGTGGCAATCCTAAGAGGCAGCAGAGGGCCTACATAGTTTTCAAACAGGCAAGGTACTGTAATATACATAAAAAATAAATAGCTTTTATGTGACATATTTAGGTCTGTTAAATATACCATCAAAAATTTGGTTATAGCTGTTCAATTAGTGAAAAAAATACCTGTTGACCCTACCAGAAACATTGTGAGCTGCTAATGTGCTGCAATCCCAATAGTTGTTGCCAGCTAATCTAAAGATTACAGAACCACCTATGTACAGTATTATGGGAGAGAGGAAGGGGGTAGGGAGTTACATTGTAGTCCAGTCCTTTGGTGACAACTGTTTCTCTATAGTTATAGCACAGTAAGTGAGAACTGTCACTCTAGAGTAGAAAATGTGTTTCTGGCAGGATCACAAACTACAAATAAAGGAAAAGTCTGGAAAAAGAAAAACTACTGCGGCCACCACTTCCAAGGACTAAGCTGCAGCAGATTCAATTTTTTGTTCTTTGCTTTACATATACCCTAAAAGTAAAACCTTCTGTGTGAAGCAGCCCCCCCCCCCAATACTTACTTGAGCCCCCTCTCGAGCCAGTGATTTCCACAAAAGACTTGCCTCTCCAGGGGCTTGCAATCCTGATTGGCCTTTGGCTCCCGCCGCTGGAAATCACAGCCAGTGAGTCAATCAGGAGATGGAGGAGGTGGGGCAGAGCTGTGGTTCTGTGTGTGAAAGGACACAGAGCTGTGGCTCGGGAGCACGACTACTTGGGGGCCCCCGGCAGGAGGGAGGAGCCAAGAGCGCCAGCATGGAACAGAAGAGGAAGATCCGGGCTGCTCTGTGCAAAACCACTGCACAGAGCAGGTAAGTATAAAACATTTTTTTTTTTTAAATGAAGCGCCGACACTTTTCTGAAGTGTGCGCTATTCTCTAAATTTCGTTTTTCCAGAACTGTAACTGAGTTCTGGGGGTTAAGTGTTCTAGGTTTTTTACGTTGGCATCAGTTTGGCCAGGCTGTACTGGAGTTCTGCCTGGTCATAGGTGAAGTGAGCACCTGTGACAGGCTGCGAACGCAGCCTGGTTGGACGTGTTAAATACCAATCTTTCTCTGAGCAAATCAGTGGGTGCGCCTGGCCCTGCTGTGTATTCCGGGAAGGGGTATTTAAGAGGGTGAAGTCACGTGTTCTTGGTCTGTGTGGTTCGGCTTGCTCTCGGATTCCTGGTTCCGGTCCGGATCAACCCGGCGAGGGGTCCCGGACATAGGAGTTTCTGCTGCCCCCGTGGGCCTAGTCACCCTGACCAGCCCCAGAGGCCCTCATGGTCTGGGGTGGGGATCCGTCCGTTTCCGATCCTCGGAACTGGCTGGTTCGAGGCCCAGTGGCTGAAGGAGGATTCTGGGGTGTCCTCTCGGGATTGGAGAGGCACGGCAACTCGCACAAGCGACCAGGGGAGGACTCTTCAGAGGAGGGCCAAGAAGCTGGCTGCTCGGTAAGAGCCTGGGAGCCGAGATTACATGGACACTAGTGAATCCGCATTTCCTACGGTATCGCCGAAACGGCTGGAAGATTCAGGTACCATAGGAAAAGTTCCTAAACCCATCCTTCGGTTACAACATAGTCAGAGGCAGAGACTGTGCTAATCTTTGAATCACTTGTTGGCTGCTAGATCTACAGACAAGGGTTTATCCAACAGTGAAGTGTCCAGTTGCGAGTGGCTACTCTCTGGGCTAAGGAGACATGTCGCAAACCCAAAAAAAATAAAATAAATAAAAAAACACCCAGATTGCCGCCATTACTTGTAAAAAAAAAAAAAAAATACAAAAGCCATAAATCTATAGCCCATTTATTAGTTGCTATAACTTAAGCGCAAACCAAACAATGTATGCTTATTGCGATTTTTAGTGCCAAAAATATGTAGAAGAATACATATCGGCCTATACTGAGGAAAAAATATTAGCTTTTTGTTAAAAAAAATTGGGGATATTATAGCAAAAATTTGAAAATAGTGTTTTTTTTTTCCAAAATTGTCGCTTTTTATTTTGTTTATAGCTCAAAAAATAAAAAAGGCAGAGATTATCAATTTTGTTTAGGTACAGCGTTGCGCAACCACGCAATTGTCAGTTAAAGCGACACAGTCCTGAATCTCAAAAAATGGCCTGGTCATTGAGCAGCCAAATCTTTCGTGGCTAAAGTGGTCACTTTCACTGAAAAGTTTTTTCCCCCTATGCTAGGGTCTCCAGTACGGTATTTGTACATTGATATTAAATCCCCTCTCAAGCATCTTCTCCAGATGCTTGTAGTCTTTCCCCATAGCGGAGGTCCTCCAGTCCCTTTATTAGCTTTGTTGCCTTTCTCTGGACTCTCTCCAGCACATCCCTCCTGAGGACTGGTGCCCAGAACTGGACAGGATACTCAAGATGCGGCCGGACCAGAGTCTTGTAGAGTGTTAGAATTATCATTTTATCTCTGGAGTGAATCCCCTTTATAATGCATGCCAAAATTGTGTTGGCTTGGCTTGCAGCAGCCTGGCATTGCATGCCATTGCTGAACCTGTCATCTACTAAGACTCCCAGGTCCTTTTCCATCCTAGATTCCCCCAGAGGTTCTTCCCCCTAGCGAGTAACTTGCATTCATATTTTTGGCCTCCAAATGCATTACCTTGCATTTTTCAACATTAAACCTCTTTTTGCATGTAGTTGCCCACACTATTACTTTGCTTAGGTCTTTTTGCAAGGTTTCCACATCATGCGTAGAAGTTATTGCCCTGCTTAGATTTGCATTGTCAGCAAAAACCGAGATTGAGCGGTTTATCCCATTGGTACCAAGACAGTACCCTGGGGGACCCCACTTTCTACACCAGACCATTCCGAATACTCTTCATCACCACCCTTTGGACTCACCCAGTTTTCAATCCAGGTGCTCACCAAATGGTCGATGCCGACAGTTTAGTTTTTACAGTAAATGTTTGTGGGCAACTGTATTGAATGCCTTTGCAAAATCCAGATACACCACATCTACAGGCCTTCCTTTATCTAGATTGCAGCTCACTTCTTCATAGAAGGTTAAAAGATTGGTCTGGCAAAACAATTCTTCATGAATCCATGCTGATTACTGCGAATGATACCGGTTACATTACTAAAATCTTATATTACACCTCGGGTGTAAGCCATCTGGTCCCGGTGGCTTTGATACTGTAGTATAAACCAGCAAGTGGTTAAAGTGAAGCGTGTACCTTTAAGAAACCTGAATTTCTTCAACATCCCTGCACAGACAAAGGAGTCACACAAATAGAGCAGAAGTCCACTGAATGCCAGTCCGTCACAGTTTACATTTACAGAGTGTGGTCTGGAGCTCACATAGCACAGCGTCACCTGAAATGTGGAATATCAACAGTTAATTTTATATGAGGACTTAATGAAGAAAGTTAGTGTGTAATTTTTTTATTAGAAGACATCTACATTAACGCAGACTACGCAATTTGATTTAGAAGATAATGACCAAATAATATGGTTAAAATTGTTTATTAATGCCAATTGTTTTTAACAGATTTCTAAAGTTTGGGAGTACTGAAAATATGTAAAAAAACAAAGACGTGCATCAAAAGCTAATGGAGAACCATAAAATGTTCCAACAATTCAATCCCAAGGCCTCATTCACATGGGTGTTGAGGCCTGTACACCGTGAATCAGCTGTTTGTGTGACTGAAGCTGCTAGGTGCTGCCTGCAGAAAGACTATGTAAGTCTATGGAGGACACAGCAGCTGTATGCACACAGCCACTCGTCATCCGACGAGCATACGGTGGCAGGTGAGTGGCCCTGCCTGAACGTTGATAGTGTGCATTCCAAGCAGCTCAACCACATGCCTGTAAAATTTGGATAAGAAGCTGTGTCAGTAGAGTCCCCAGACTTGCATAAGCTGTCTGCGTGCAGCACCTGGCGGATCCAGCCACATGAACAAATGCCCAATTCAAGACGTACAGGCTTCAGCACCTATGTGAATGAGGCCTACAAGCATATAGGAAGAAGGCACATAGAATGGTGCTTACCTCAGGTCCTAGGTTCAGGTAGCAGTCTACAGCCAATAGTGGGTTCCTCGGATTGGTCACGGCCTTTGGAAACAATTTATGAGCACTGTACTGAAGAAACTTCTCCAGCAGGAACTGAGCTGGAGCTGCCAGGAGTGTCTGTTCACTGTCTGGAGCACACACGTACTGCATAGGGGAGATGGAACCAGCACTTTCTGTTATCTACACAATAGAGAAGAAACACAATACAGAAGAAACACACCATAAGGATGCCGCTTTGTCTATATAGAAAACAAAACAAGCTGATCGTTCCAATTTGAACATAACTGCTTTAAAAAAAAAAATCTCCAGAAGGGTTTTGTGGCTGCAGACCTCCAGTACAATTTACATGCTATAATCCCAAGGGGCCAGGATCTTCTTTCTAGTAATTAGATGGCCTAAGACCAGGGAGTCTCAAACATGCACTGTACAGTACAGCTTGTTAAAGTGTAGGTAAATCTCCAAAATATGCTCTCATTTGCCCCTTTTTGGTCTGTCCGTCACCAGATCTCTGCTCTGCCCCTCCAGCGCTCACTGATGTACTGGACTGTGCAGGACACAAGAGCATCTGGCTCAGGCCTTCAGTCACCCATTGAGAGGGTGAGCCAGCTGCCGGTCCAGGCTTTTGGGCGGATCCCACCAACATAGTCGGGGATCTTTTAAGAGCCTGGACCGGGTCTGTGACATCAGCCCGCTGTTGGTTGAAAACGGATCACAGGCATGCAGAAGGACTGCACGCCTGTGATCCAATGGAGTACAGACAAAAAAAAAAAAAAATTTGGCTATACTACTCCTTAATTATGTTTCATGATATCCGTTTGATGTTGATCTGGTCAAAAATTCAGAGCTGGCTTATGTCCTCTTCATACTTGTGTTATCACAAAGAGATCTCCTAGAGCCTTTTTGCTATGGAGATATGAGAGTAGGAGTGGTTAGGTAGGTTAGCAAGAGACACTGTGAAGGCCCACACCACTCATGTCACAAAACTGCTTTCTGTGGTCAGTCCAAAACCGGTCCCTGGGGGTTGGGTTCTGCATTTCTGCCAAACCAAAACTTGTTATTTTTGGAGGTCTTTAAAAAGGCATACATCACGGGATTTTCTAGTAATAGCCTTATTTTAAAAAAAACAAAACAAAAAAAAAAAAACACATTTCTGTTTTTGTTCACATCAAAACTGCTTCTTCCTCTATACAAAAGCCATTAGGAATATAAAAGCATCCTGAAGCAAGCAGGTCAGAAAGAAGTCAACTGCAGGTCATATACACCTGTCAAACTTTGAAGGTTTCAGAAGCATCGTAAACTGATGTCAAATGCATTTGACGGGCACCTGAAAGCAAGCTGCATTTGCCCATTGACACAAGTCTCAGGCTGACCAACAGTGACTCAGTTCTGCCCAATTTTAAAGCCTGAGGCAAGGAATATTAGGCCATTTCTTGATCCCACCCCCTATCCCATTAAGAAATGTTAGAAGTGTAAATTCATTATATTTTAGGTGATGAAGGGTTTCTGATAAACTCACAAAAGTATATGTAATTGTTGGTAGGTTTTGAAGGTCATTAGGACATAGCACAGAGGGCATAGACAGATATGTTTTTTTTACTGTGTAAGTAATTCTATTCTGAGTAACTACTCAGGACACAGGCTTATGGGTGGAGTTATGCTACTTATTTGTAGACTAAAACCATGATTGGGTATATATGCAAATTTGGGTGTCCCCAGGGAAGTTCTGACAATACAGTATGGGACACTATAAGAATGGAAAAGGTTATGGTAGAACTAGGATGGGGAGGTGTAGAGTGTGAAGGAACTCGACACTCAGAGAATGTAGCATCAGATGTCCCTTCCTCCTTCTGAGGCCTTAACCATGCATATATTACTAAGATGACCTGAACTCTGAAGCCATAACCATGAAGTCTTGTCTTTGCTAATTCTCGCTGATGAAATAAACTACCTAAGTTGGATGAGAAACTGATTCTTAAATAGTATCAGAATGCTGCCTTACAACAAGACATACAATTCTCTTCTGATATTGACTGACACATTGAAACAGACTTTGCTAATTCATCTTGAAAACGCTCCTGTAAGTAGACTGACGAGATAGAGATATTTTTCTCCTCTACACACCTATTTTTCAAGAAATAACCCAGAAATAACTATTGATCAGATTTGTTACTGTGGGTTGTCATTGGTTCTACTTCTCCAAATATTTGTGCTGGCTGCAAAAGTACCAGTCA
This sequence comes from Lithobates sylvaticus, assembly GCA_028564925.1. NCBI lineage: Eukaryota > Metazoa > Chordata > Amphibia > Anura > Ranidae > Lithobates > Lithobates sylvaticus. The sequence continues at coordinate 154,288,213 of CM053030.1, forward strand.
TCGTTGTAGGAGGAACTATTCACCATAGTGCTAATAATGTTTAAAAAAGGGTTACAAACCTTAGTAATGCATATATCCCTTAATATTATGAAATTACCAGCATAACATACCATGACTTTGGGCTTGACAATGAAGTCCTTGTGTCCACCCACGTGTATATGCTTCTTCATTAGGCTGAAGTTGTTGAAGCGGCAAATCGGCAAACCTCCACTATTTGCTCTAAGGTTGAAATCTATGTCTTCACAGAAGTACCTGTAATAATAAACCATATCACCAAAAATGTACCTCCTGTAGAAATTTAAGGACAGTCTTTCCTTCATAAAAGAGCTTACACAGAGAAAAGGAAACCGACTTGAAACTCACCATGTCCCTGTAAGAACAGCTTTGAATGATTAGTCTGACTCAATCTGTCTGCTCACTACTACTAACTGCACAATTGTGTGCTCAATTCTAACCAAAACATATTAAGTATTGTCAGAGCAGAGAAGAGTTGGAGTCTGTCGGGTTTCAATTGCCATCTATTTTCCTAATGGAAAGCTAGAGGGAAGAGTTAACAAAAACGTTGGAATAGCTCTCCAACAGAAAGGGAGGTCGAGTTCCGACGATGCTTTTATGGCTAGTTGTCTCTTCCTATCCCATAACGACTATGCCCACCACCAATTTTGTCTGTAGCATGGGGCACAGAAAAAAAGAAAAAAAAAAAAGACCCATGAGGAATATTTTTCCGCTCTCCCACAATACAAAAAAAAAATGGATGTTGGCTTTTAAACGCATCTTTAGTGCTTATAGTAGCAAAACTTTACTACCCTGCCTCTGGATCAGTAAAAACACTTTTATAGATTCGATTTTGCACATCGATGATAGATTTTATTAAGATTACACTTGTTTATAATAGTTTATAATTTTTGTTTGTTTATGTTTATTGGTATTATATGTCCATACAGATTCTCAGAGTTATTTATTTTAATAGAACACAACAGTGTTCAAGCAACTAGAGTTTTCATATATCCCTAGCGGATAGTACACAGCAGAGGTAGGCTAGATAGCACACCTGAGCACAGGTTTATACTGTTCATTTACCTAAGCAATTTCTTTTTCTCAATTATGGTTTAACTCCCATCCTAAATTGTCCCAAGTTGTCATGCTTGCTTCTATGGGTACCCCATCCTCATTGTCCTTTGTCAGACAAAGCCTCCTGCCTGAACCAGTCAAGACCAAGAACTTTTTCACCCTTATGAGAAGATACATTACCCTAAAGCCAGCTTACCTGTTAAGATCATACTGCACATTCTGGGTCAGGTCCACGTTGAGCATTATAAAGTCATGAACATGGCACCTGGAGAAGGAACGCTTGGGGAAGCTGGAATTTAGCTTGCTGTTCCACTTCTGGATCCCCAGCATTGCATAGTTGGTGATCTTGGGTGTAGCTTCGATATGCTGTAGCACATACTTCAGAGAGACATTCTTGATACCCCAATCAGTCTCTGTAAATGGACTAGAAATATCCAGATCAAGCTTTAGAATATGCCAGTATAGCTGTATTGTAATTCATCATCAGTATACACCACGAGCTGTGAAAGTGTGGTACACAATCAACTTTGCTAAACCCACTCATGTTTCCTCACATTTGTAATGTATCTTTGTAATCTATAAAGCTGCTGGACTTTATACTACTGTGCCATAGCTCCTGTTCTTTAGAGATCTGGTGAAATTGTGAAAGTAACATTTTATATAGTCACTAAATTTAATGCATTCCAAAATAAACCTCTCTTCATAATAGCTGCTTTAATTCCATATAGTTGATGCGCTTCAAATACTATGACATTGTCTTGAAGTACAGTAGGGCAAACAAGTATTTAGTCAGCCAATTGTGCAAGTTCTCCCACTTAAAAAGATGAGAGGCCTGTAATTGTCATCATATGTATACCTCAACTATGAGAGACAAAATGTGGAAACAATCCAGACAATAACATTGTCTGACTTTTGAAAGAATTAATTTGCAAATTATGGTGGAAAATAAGTATTTGGTCACCTACAAACAAGCAAGATTTCTGGCTCTCACAGACCTGTATCATCTTCTTTAAGAGGCTCCTCTGTCCTCCACTCATTACCTGTATTAATGGCACCTGTTTGAACTTATCAGTATAAGACACCTGTCCACAATCTCAAACAGTCACACTCCAAACTCCACTATGGTGAAGACCAAAGAGCTGTCAAAGGACACCAGAAACAAAATTGTAAACCTGCACCAGGCTGGGAAGGCTGAATCTGCAATAGACAAGCAGCTTAGTGTGAAGAAATCAACTGTGGAAGCAATAATTAGAAAATGGAAGACATACAAGACCACTGATAATCTCCCTCGATCTGGGGCTCCACACAAGATCTCACCCCGTGAGGTCAAAATGATCACAAGATTGGTGACCAAAAATCCCAGAACCACACAGGGGGGACCTAGTGAATGACCTGCAGAGAGCTGGGACCAACGTAACAAAGGCTACCATCAGCCACACACTACTCCGCCAGGGACTCAGATCCTGCAGTGCCAGACGTGTCCCCCTGCTTAAGCCAGTACATGTCCAGGCCTGTCTGAGGTTTGCTAGAGAGCATTTGGATAAACCAGAAGAGGATTGGGAGAATGTCATATGGTCAGATGAAACCAAAGTAGAACTGTTTGGTAGAAACACAACTCGTTGTGTTTGGAGGAGAGAGAATGCCAAGTTGCAACCAAAGAACACCATACCTACTGTGAAGCATGGGAGGGGCAACATCATGCTTTGGGGCTGTTTCTCTGCAAAGGAACAGGACGACTGATCCATGTACATGAAATAATGAATGGGGCCATGTATTGTGAGATTTTGAGTGCAAACCTCCTCCCATCAGCAAGGGCATTGAAGATGAAATGTGGCTGGGTCTTTCAGCATGACAATGATCCCAAACACACCGCCCGGGCAACGAAGGAGTGGCTTCCTAAGAAGCATTTCAAGGTCCTGGAGCGGCCTAGCCAGTCTCCAGATCTCAACCCCATAGAAAACCTTTGGAGGGAGTTGAAAGTCTGTGTTGCCCAGCAACAGCTCCAAAACATCACTTCTCTAGGAGGAAATCTGCATGGAGGAATGGGCCAAGATACCAACAACAGTGTGTGACATCCTTGTGAAGACTTACAGAAAACGTTTGACCTCGGCCATTGCCAACAAAAGGACATATAACAAAGTATTGAGATGAACTTTTCATATTGACAAAATACTTATTTTCCACCATAATTTGAAAATAAACTCTTTCCAAATCAGACAATGCGATTGTCTGGACTTGTTTCCACATTTTGGCTCTCACAGTTGAGGTATATTTATGATGACAATTACAGGCCTCTCTCATCTTTTTAAGTGGGAGAACTTGCACAATTGGTGGCTGTAAATAATTTTTTTGTCCCACAGTACTTCAAGACAGAAGTATGTATATATACTATCAGAAGCTCAATCTAGACCATATCAGACTCAGACCAAATTTTTTTATTTAACCACTTGCCCACTGGGCACTTAAAGCCCCTTCCTAACCAGACCAAATATTCAGCTTTCGGTGCTCTCACATTTTGAATGACAATTAGGTCACCCATATGAAATTTTTGTCCTATTTTTCACACAAATAGAGCTTTCTTTTGGTGGTATTTAATCACCACTGGGTTATTTTTTGCGCTAAGAAAAAAAGACAGAATAACGATGTAAAAAAATACATTTTTCTTTGTTTTGGTTATAAAATTTAGCAAATTAGTAATTTTTCTTTATACATTTTGGCCAAAATTTATACTGCTAAATATCTTTAGTAAAAGTAACCCAAATTGGTGTATATTATTTGGTCTGTGTGAAAGTTAGAGTCCACAAGCTATGGTGCCAATCTCTGAAAATTGATCACACCTCAAGTACCCATGTCATTTCTTAATTTTTCCCACAATTCTTTGCAAAATGAAGATTTTTTATTTTTTTCACAAAATTGTCATATTGGCAGGTTATTTCTCATACACAACATATGCATACCACAAATTACACCCCAAAACACATTCTACTACTTCTCCTGAGTATGGCGAGACCATATTTGTGAGACTTTTACACAGCCTGGCAACATACAGAGGCTCAACATGCAGGGAGCAATGAGTTGTTTCAGCCCTGATAATGATCAATGATCTATATCAGTGTTTCTCAACTCCAGTCCTCAAGGCGCCCCAACAGGTCATGTTTTCAGGCTCTCCATTATTCACTGCCTTAGTAATTACCACAGCTGTTTCATTGCTGGAAATGCTGAAAACATGACCTGTTAGGGCGCCTTGAGGACTGGAGTTGAGAAACACTGATCTATATAACAACGTTGTTTCTTAGCTTTTGTAGTTGATTAGAGTAGAAAGTGTCAGGTCCAACAACATGCACTAATACAAGAGCCCCCCCCCCCCCCTCTCAGCTCTGCGAATGACATGAGATGGTCATAGAGTACCTGGCCAGACATAGAACATTTCTAGTGACATTCCATAGGCATGCTGTGCTGCATGGAACTTTGCACTTGCTACTGAAAATGCCCACTTTGCCAAGCTATTGAAGCAGGTGGAAATGACTTCCCACCATGACTTACTTTTTGGGTAAACTTCCACAGATAAAATCATATCTCCTGCTTTACTACAGACTGTACAGAGAGTTTAGGCAACTGGGAAAAAAAAAAAAAAAAAAAAACGGCAGTCCTGGACACCCAGGACCAACAAGGCACATGGAGCAGAATGAGACATACCCATTGCCCACATCGTCATACTGGCTTTGTTCTTTTCAAATGCTTCCCTGAATGGGCTCTGCCGATCAGAAAACTGCCAAGGAGCAAGCTGGCACAGAAAATGCAACATATTAGAAGCGCCCCCATGTCGCTTGATATGTGAAATCCCATTTTAGTAAATAAGAGATGTCTTAATTAGCACTACTGAAGTCGCTTTGACTTTAGAAAAAGTTCCTGGACTACTTCATGGTGGCCTCTGACTTGTGCCTATAGGACTTTAATGGAAGCTGCCTCTGAGTCGGCTCCTCATCTTAACTGATGTGATTTGGATCCGACATTACAGGAAGATTACACAGGCTTTCCCTGAAGTTGCTGCCAAGTCACGCCAAGTCACGGCAAAGTCGCCTGGCAAAGTCGCCTGGCTTTCAGGTCATGCCAGTGTGAACCAAGCTTTATTGTGGTGTAAGCTGTAGCGTGGCCTCATGTATTATAGTGCCAACATTTTGTGCACTTCCCACAGAAAACTGGACTACGTATTTAATAGACATGATTTTACCCTTTTTACTCATTAGCAAGTTCAGTTTAATACGCAATTTTGTTCACGTACCTTGACGGCTCTGTAGCTTTACCATGTACATTCCACAAAACACAGGAGTCATCCATGATAGCAATGAGGGGCCATACACACTGACGTTTGATTCCCATCTCCTCCATACGATTTCTCTCCAGTTCCAGGTTGTGGTAAGACAGCTCTTTGATAAGAAATCTGGAAGCCCCTGTATATGGAAAAAGCCCTGTGTTCACATAACTTTTTTTGATGGAATGTCATTTTTTCACTTCATCCTTCCACAATTAAATCCATTACTTTGAAATATCATCTGTGATGTTCACATATGTATCCACATATTTAGTTTATTGTCAAAGTAGAAAGGTCTTTTTAGATTTCTGTATGAATAAATGCACCTTCTAAAGATAAAAGTGGTTTGAAACCCTAGACATGAAATATGAACAAAGCATATACTCCTATAGTGTGTACTTGTCTCAATTAAGAGCACTAGTGCCATTTATGTCTGTTGCCTGTTCATCTGCTATCAGCATAAATTAATTTAGACAAGTTTTCCAAACACCAAGGGAAAAATGGTGACAGGGGAGGGACCTCCAGCTGATTGACAGCCTCAGCTCTGTGCCTATGTGCTGTGTGAAGGGGGGGTGTCCCCCCCCCCCCCCAAAATCAGCTCTCAGACCTCTCCTCACTGAGCTCTGCAGAGTGTAGCTTCAGTTCTTCGCCCCCTCTTTTCTGGACTCAAGCAAACTTTAAAAATTCTGGAATTTTAACTGCTGTAGAGAAGACTGCAGATAAACACGTATAGCTTACGTAGGAGGATTGGTTTCATCTCTGTGAATCAGGCAGTCATTTTACTGGGTATAGCTAAGAGTTCACAACCACTAAGAGTTCACAACCACTTTGAAGTAAAACTTGATGCAAACAACCAGATACACATTTGAAATGCATATCCATAAAGCTTTTAAAACTATCAATGTAATCGTGATCACAGCCATGCAGCCCCTCACTTTTCTCAATTGCCCTTAAAGTGGAACTTTAATCAGAAAATGAAGTCCTGCTAGATCACTTCAGGCTGGCCCCTTTTGCAGGTATAGCTATGGAAAACATTAAAAATAAGTGCCTATATTGTGTAAAACCCAGTAATAACCTCTCCAACTCTGCTCTGCACATGCTCAGTTGCCAGGGGTGGATCCGGGGGGGGGGGGTGAAATTGCCCCCCCCCCCCCCGAGAAATTAGTTGAGAGTGAGTGAGCGGGTAGCTCGGCGGACAGGTGAGAGTGCGGGCGGCTCAGAGGGTGGGTGAGCGGGTGGCTGGCCAAACAGCGGGTGAGAGATGTCATCTCTCCGTTTCCCCCCGCCCGACACCCTCCCTGCAGTTCAGCGCTCTCTGTGCAGTCAGCCGCGGGCAGCAGAGACATTACATCATCTGTCTGCTGCCTGCCTTCACTCTAGGACACAGCAAGTGAAAATCCCCACCTTAGCAGGCAAGTGACAATCCGCAACGTATGTCAGGCGATGTGGCAAGTGACAATCCGCAACATGTGGCAAGTGACAATCTGCATCTGGTGACAGGCGACGGTGGCAAGTGGCACTCAGGGCTCCCACTGATTTTGCATTATGGTGAGTTGAACTATTTCATATTATATAATGTAATAATAGAAATAATGGACTTCAATCATCCTGACACCATATCAACCATGGTGCCGGAATGATTGAAGCGCCAACACCAGCCATTTCCTGATAAATTGCCCGCAAAAGAAAAAAAAAAACATATTTTCTGTCAGTGCCCATCCCGAGACTAGACTCTGGATCCGCCCGTCAGTTGCTCTCTATTTTTAAGCATTTTTAGGCACTGACACATTTATAGAGGCTGATCTGCTGACGAGCCTTAAAGACGTAATTAAACCCTCCTATCCTTTACAGCCAAGGAAGTGACTTCTATTTGATTCGCAACTGCCCTGGTGTGGCACATGTGATCATTTAGGACACTAACCATTTGATGGTTTGGGAGACAAGAAGCTGGCCATTCTACCGTATGTGCATGCTGATAAACCAGCAGCCGACCGACTCCCAATCAGTCTTCTCAGTCAATGGCAGATTGATTATCAGAGTGTTCTGGGGGGGGGACACCCCCCTGTCAGAGCACAACAGCTCAGCGGGGGAGATCGCTGGACTAACCTTTCATAGTTTGTACAGTGGCTCTGACCGAAGCAGACAGTTTTCATTTGTGAAACCTTCTGGATTGCACAAAAAAAAAAAAAAATAAATGTAGTGTGCAATCCCAGCATTCCAGGAATGAAACTTTTTTTAAACTGTTAAATTGATGGGCTTTATTGCACTTTATGATTTACTTCTGCTCAGGGGATCTGGGTTTCAGAAAAACGTCAGCCTCCAGCAAGAAGAAACAGGAGCAATGCTGGAGGCAATTTATAGCACACAATGATTCTTGTAGCATTATTACTAATGTGGAATGTAGGTTTCTTGTTAAAGGAAAATTTTTGAGCAAGTTGCTATGGGTAAAGTTCCGTTTAAAACAAATCCTGTCACCGACAATTTTAACAAAAATCTTCCCATAAGATTACATGTTCATTTAATAGATTTCATGCATGATATTCACTTGTAAAAGTCTTCCTCCTTTAGACAGCCAAAAGCCCTGAGACTGCTGCTGGGTGCCGCCATTTTTTTTGTGATATCAGCAGCCACAATAGTAGGACAGCTTTCACACGTGTGACCCTCTAAAGCATTTCCCTTTAGTCCTCCCCTGACAGTTATATAACAGTTTACGTAGGAAGGCGAGGAGAGGGGTGAAGGACCTGGGCACAGAAAGTAATTAGAGAGTCCTGAAAGATGAGAGGACTTGGAAGTGCAAGTAGGGAGGGGGCTGTGCTAGGGATTTGACCCTCATGGAGTAGTTCAATTTTCTAGCAGGTTGAAAAGCACACTTCAAGTGAATACAATTTTTGTTTTATGGAATAAACACTGCAAGCAAGCACCTAAAATGCTTGATTTTTCGGTGCTTTTACCTGCAATGTTAAGGCACTATAGTTAGGTCCGAATGTTCTGCATCCTTTATTGGTCCTTATTGGTGAACTCCATCCTCATTCTGGATGAGTCGGAACTCCTATCATTGATCTGGCCAGCTGACACTTTGACCAAAAGGTCCATGTCCTTTCCCTTATCCCCTTTTTGATACAATATAGTAAGGTCACCCTGTGACTGGACAGAAAAGGAGAAGCAACACACCCATGAGGTCTTAACCCTCTCCTCCTACGGTACAAAGCAGCAGAGCCACGATTAGCCCAGTACTGCCCCTCCCACTGTGAATGTTGCTTTGCTGACAGATTTAGGTATGAATACTTGTTCCTACAGAAAATTACATATAATTTTTATTTTTTAGTGAACACAACATAAATATAAATTGTGTTTTATAGCCTTCTGTTGAGATTAATAGAAGTTTATAAAATGTTAACCTGATAAAAGCTACCAAGGAGCAATTGTTGCAGCCTTGATGGTGTCACCTATAGTAGTTAGGCATCCATATTAGTAAATGTTAATTATCTCACCATTGATCAGAAGTAGCTGCCTTTCCTAAAAGCGGTTTGAATTCTGGGTAGCAAAAATGAGGTATGGCAGGAGTGTGGACCTTCATGATATACTACAAGAACTCATTTAGCAATAGTGTGACGGTATATGGATGAATGTATCTGAATGCGTAGCCTGTGAGTGGTGACAGATTTAACAACCAAAATCATTCACCTAACATGATGTTAAGTGGATAAGGACACAATGGATGGATGTAGTCACTTACCAGCTCCAGCATTATTAAACATGCTAGGAAGAACCAGCATGATGTGGTTGGCCCAGTACTTTCGGTAAAGCGGCATCTCATACTCCTTTACGACCATAATATGCAGGTGACTGTTACCTTCCATGGCATGATATAGGTTTAATAGTCCATGTTCATGTCGGCCACTTGAAGGCGTAAAAATTGGACTCTTAATGTTGGGGTTCTGTGGAAAAAGAAGTCAAAATAGTACACACGAGCGGATTTTCCATCAGAAAATTCTTAGATGGTTTTGCCGATGGAATTCCACTCAAGCTCGGCTTGTATACACACGGTCACACAGAAGTTTGCTGAACTTTCGACTGTCAAGAATGCAGTGACGTACAACACTACGACGAGCCGAGAAAATGAATTTCAATGCTTCAGAGCATGCTTCAAATTGTTTCCGAGCACGCGTAGGAATTTTGCGTGTCGAAATTGCTACATACGAACAGAATTTCCGATCGGAACTTTTTCCGACCGAAAAATTGAGAACATGATCTCAATCTTTTGCTGGCGGAAATTTGGCCAGCAAAGTCCAATGGAGCATATACACGGTCGCATTTTCCGACCAAAAGCTCTCATCGGCCTTTTGCTGGCCAAAATTTCCGATCGTGTGTACGCGGCATTAGTCTTATATTGAGTAGCACAAGTGAAACAGACACTTACTTTATCGGACACCAGGGGGAGCCGCATGCTCTCCAGGTGCTTGCCCTGTTTGCTAAAGACGAAATGATGTTCTTTGGACTTGGGGATGATGAAGTGAAGTTGAACCTCCTCACCAAGCATCGAGGATGAAAAAGTAAAGGCATGTATGGTAGATTCAAGCATCTAAAGTAGCAGAATACAGAATTCAGGAGAAATCACTATATGTATAAGTTCCTTACAACAAAATATCTCTAAAAAATATAAAATAAGGAATATCCATTATGTACCACAAAAAAAAAAAAAAAAAAGCCCAAATTTATCCTGAAAAACAAGGTATAATCCACCTGTTTGCACAAAGTAGTTGACAATATGTACGGTTTTACCAACACAAAGTTACAAAATTGTGTTCAAGCTATAACATTTGTTGTACCCTAAGGCACAAAGGGGTTAAAAGAAATCCAGAGGCACCAGAGGGAATTAAAAAACTTTTTTTAATACAGTAACTTAAATATGGTAGAACAAGTGTTCTAAATTGAAACGTTGCAATATATTATATATATATATATATATATATATATATATATATATATATATATATATATATATATATATATATATATATATATATATATATATATACACACACACACACACACACACACACACACACACACACACACACACACACACACAGTGCCTTGCGAAAGTATTCGGCCCCCTTGAACTTTTCAACCTTTTGCCACATTTCAGGCTTCAAACATAAAGATATACATTTTTAATTTTTTGTGAAGAATCACCAACAAGTGGGACACAATTGTGAAGTGGAACGAAATGTATTGGATATTTTAAACTTTTTTAGCAAAAAAAAAACTGAAAAGTGGTGCGTGCAAAATTATTCGGCCCCTTTACTTTCAGTGCAGCAAACTCACTCCAGAAGTTCAGAGAGGATCTCTGAATGATCCACTGTTGTCCTAAATGACTGATGGTGATAAATAGAATCCACCTGTGTGTAATCAAGTCTCTGTATAAATGCACCTGCTCTGTGATAGTCTCAGGGTTCTGTTGAAAGCGCAGAGAGCATCATGAAGACCAAGGAACACACCAGGCAGGTCCGTAATACTGTTGTGGAGAATTTTAAAGCCGGATTTGGATACAAAAAGATTTCCCAAGCTTTAAACATCCCAAGGAGCACTGTGCAAGCGATTTTGAAATGGAAGGAGTATCAGGCCACTGCAAATCTACCAAGACCTGGCTGTCCCTCTAAACAAGGAGAAGACTGATCAGAGATGCAGCCAAGAAGCCCATGATCACTCTGGATGAACTGCAGAGAACTACAGCTGAGGTGGGAGAGTCTGTCCATAGTGCAAAAATCAGCCGTACACTGCACGAATCTGGCCTTTATGGAAGAGTGGCAAGAAGAAAGACATTTCTCAAAGATATCCATAAAAAGTCTCGTCTAAAGTTTGCCACAAGCCACCTGGGAGACACACCAAACATGTGGAAGAAGGTGCTCTGAAACCAAAATCGAACTTTTTGGCCACAATGCAAAACGATATGTTTGGCGTAAAAGCAACACAGCTCATCACCCTCAACACACCATCCCCACTGTCAAACATGGTGGTGGCAGCATCATGGTTTGGGCCTGCTTTTCTTCAGCAGGGACAGGGAAGATGGTTAAAATTGAGGGGAAGATGGATGCAGCCAAATACAGGACCATTCTGGATGAAAACCTGTTGGAGTCTGCAAAAGACCTGAAAGTGCAACGGAGATTTATCTTCCAACAAGACAATGATCCCAAACATACAGCAAAATCTACAAAGGAATGGTTCACAAATAAACGTATCCAGGTGTTAGAATGGCCAAGTCAAAGACCAGACCTGAATCCAATTGAGAATCTGTGGAAAGAGCTGAAAACTGCTGTTCACAAACGCTCTCCATCCAACCTCACTGAGCTCGAGCTGTTTTGCAAGGAAGAATGGGCAAGAATTTCAGTCTCTCGATGTGCAAAACTGATAGAGACATACCCCAAGTGACTTGCAGCTGTAATCGCAGCAAAAGGTGCTCTACAAAGTATTAACGCAAGGGGGCCGAATAATTTTGCACGCCCCACTTTATTTTTTTTATTAGTTAAAAAAGTTTCAACAATCCAATAGATTTAGTTCCACTTCACAATTGATTCTTCACAAAAAATTAAAATTTTATATCTTTATGTTTGAAGCCTGAAATGTGGCAAAAGGTTGAAAAGTTCAAGGGGGCCGAATACTTTCGCAAGGCACTGTATATATATATTTTATTTATTTATTTTTAGGGTAAAAATTACAGTTTTTGGGAAAAGCACAGGTTCACATGAACACAGGATGTTATGGGCTATGCACTCCCATGACCGATCGAAAATGTTTTTTCAACACTTATTTTTAAATGCATTGGTACCTGTGACGCAGAGCCGACATCCATGTACTGGTGACACTGCTCACAATGGTGAAAAGTATTGTACGAGGCAAATTTTGTTAGCATCATAGATATGGTTTCACGTTTCCTAGATTCATCAGAGCGACCTCCAGATGACTCTGCACAAAAAAACACAAGTAATAGGAAAATTCTAATACCAGATAATTCTAGAATTTGCATACGGCTACGGTTTCGACACAGATTTATGTAAAAAAACACTAATTGTGGCAACATTTATACAGGTGGCAGAAGCGGCACAAATACAGTTGTTATTTCCCAAGTTTCTTACTCCATGTAAAGATACTTATTCAAAGCAGATGCAACGCATGTGAACATTTGCTAAAATGTCCACTCTGTAATTAAAAGATAAAATGAAACTGCGCCTTGTCAGGTTTAAAAAAAAAAAAAAATCGTATAAATATTTTTCTGCTAGTCTTTCAAAACTGTACAGTTGTAGAATACTAGAATGCCCTACACAGTAGGACACTCTGAGTGGGAGGGCAGCCCTCCCAGGCAACTGGGCTCTATTGCTTTGCAAAGTGCCCTCTCGCAGCAAGCTTACAGTAAGGAAAAGAGCAGAAGGATAACCGTACTGGTATGCTGCTGCTAAACAAAGTCATATTAGCAGGATAGGGCAGGCTCAAAACCAAGCTGTAAAGTTAAGTAAAGTAAAAGGGAAAATACAGTGGCTTTTGTTCCACGATCACTCTATCTGCCACATTTTACTCTGGAATTAGCTTAATCGTAACTCTACCACAAAGTGAAATGCATGACAGGGAGGGACCCAAGCAGATGGACTGATCTCTGAATAAAGTGTGAAGTGGGTGTTTTGTTGTGTAGCCTTCATTTCTTTGGATATTGAGGCAAGCTTAAAGAGACAGCCGCACATACATACAGGGGCGGACTGACCATTTGGGCCCTGCCCGAGGTCCCCGGGCCACTAGGGGGCCCCATCATACATCTGGTTCTGAAATGTCCCTTACCGACATAATTTTGGTCTAAAAATCCCGAGATTATAGCTGCCCCACCTCTCCAGTACCTTCTCAGCCGATAGAAACAAGTCTGTGTATACTGTGTGTACATGTATGTTTATATTGTGTGATTGTATACTGTGTATGTGTCTACTGTGTTGCCCCATAATCTGATTGCCTGGGAGCCCCATAATCTCATATTGCCCGGGGGCCCCATGAGTTGTCAGTCCGCCCCTGCATACATACCAAAAAGGCAGTTGACACAGATCATCATACATATAAACCACTAAACATTCTCCTTAATCGCAAATAAAGTGAAGGCACTGAGATAGCGTATGTGTCTTTAAGAGCTAAGAGTGGTTGTAAACCCTTATATACCCAGTGAAGTGGCTAACCAGGAACAAAAAAACTGTGGCCTTCCATCACAAGTTGTGTGCTGGAGGCCCTCTTTAGCGTCACCTTTTTTGTCTTGGCGTCAGAAAATTTTTGTAAGACATGATCAAGGCAGAAAGCGGAGGAAAAAGGCAGCAGACAAAATGACAAGCACACACTATGCAGGGATATGCTTTGTTCAGATGTTTACAACTACTTTAAATTGTAAAGTGGGTGGCCCCTATCTGAGCATGAATTATTGATCCATCATTAAAATTATGTTGTATCCCTTGACACGTCATACAAGTCAGACAGATCAACCCTTCTGTCAAATGGAGTGACCAGACTTGTCGACAATTAAAGGACTACATCTGATGACCGGATCACACTTACTTTGATATCAATCAGGCATTAAATAGTTATCAACCAGTAAAATAACTTTTGTTTAACTAGAATTTAATTCAGACAAATTTTTTACAAGCTAGCCCTTCACGTGTGTTAACATTTTCTCCATTTACAGCTTGCTGAGCACAGTGACTGTACACCAAAGCTACGAGTTATGGCAAATAAAGGGTTCTGAAGGAAGACTTCCTGCAGGTCTGGTGCCAAAATCCCCCTTCTTGGTTTTCACTTCACACAAGGTTAAGAAAAAAAATAAAAAATGTATGTATGGATGATGATGATAATAATAATAATAATAATAATCTTCTACAACCTTTCAGCAAAATGCACGTTACGAATCAAACTAAGTAGCATGGCCAGCCAATTCACATGATCACGATTATCAGAAAAAATCCAGGGGGGTAATCTGACACACAATCAAATGTTTATACTCCATGACATTTCATCAAACAATCCCTAAAGCCAAGTTTCGGGTCAGATTTCTCCCACAAAACCTTTTGTTCCATTATTATATATCAGATCATATAGTAACATGTGCGGAACTTTTTACACAGTAAAAATGGATACTGGCAGGAATTTAAATTTAACTACTTAGGGTTAAAAGTCCTTTTCCTACGAATATATTTTGCCTCCCTTTATTGCAGGTGCCGTGTTATGTTTCTATATGTGGGAGATAACTTGACTAGAAAAAAAGGCAAGGCATAATACATACATTTTTAAACTTAAGGATTAAATCCAAACTTTCTAAACAAAAGAGCCAGTTTACTGTTCTTCAGACTTGAGGGGGGCTGGAATGTGCCCATTGGGAGCAGAAACGGTCTTGGCGACAGTGGAGAATAAACACTGCATCATTGGCATAGGGAGAGGATATTTTTGGTGTCAGTGGGAAGAATAGTGCCCCATCATTGATGCCAGTTAGAGGAATGGTGCCCCATTGTTGGTGTGAGTGGAAGAATAGTGCCACATTGTTGGCATCAGTGGGAGGAACAGTGCCTTGTTGTCAGTAACAGGAATCTTACTCCATTGTTCGAGTCAGTATGAGGAAAAGTGCCCCAGGGCCGGATAAAGGCAAGCAAAGGGCTGCACCTGACCCCCGGGCCACAGTTTGGAGACCACCGGTATAAATAATTACTTTTTGATTTTCTTAAGTTTTCTAAAATTAAAGTGCATGTTGAGGCAATTCTTTTTAAAGTTTTGGAATGGGGAATGGCTGACTAGACCCTTTGTCTATATAATTTTTTTATTTTTGCTGTGTTGCCATTGGGGAGATTGACCTATTTGTGCAGATAACCATTGTCAAGGGACACAAAAATGAGAACTCGAACATGTTAGCACTGTCGGAAAAGCAAGTGGTGAGAGAAAACTATTCAATAGGGACAAGTATTCTTGGGTCTGATGCTGAACAAGTTACATCATATTTACATAGTAGGAGAGGTTGAAAAACGACAAAAGTCCATCCTATGTGATTTTTTGTCAGTATTACATTGTATATCCCTGTATGTTGTGGTCGTTCAGGTGCTTACTTGTTTTATTAAATTATGGATGATCCCCCTGAAACCACTGCCTGTGGAAGAGAATTCTACATCCTAACCATTCTTTACAGTAAAGAACCCTCTATGCAGTTTAAAGGTTAAAATGCTTTTCTTATAATTTTAGTGAATGGCCGCGTGTCTCATTAAATTCCCTTGCATGGAAAAGTTTTATCCCCATTGTGTTGTCACCAGTACGGCATTTGTATATTGAAAACATATTCCCTCTCAAGCGTCTTCTCCAGAGAGAACAAGTTCAGTGCTCATAACTAATGTATAATACTCCCACCCTCACTGGACGAGTTATTCCCCTGGCAGCTAGGGGAGTCACTCAGCTCCAGCAATGCTGGTCCCTTACTGGTTTCACCAATGTCAGTTATTGGGATGTTCCAGCCCAGGACCAGCCTCCTTGACTCTTTCCCCTCTATCCTTCCTGTCACCCATCTACTCTGCTTTGGTGCCTGTCCCTCTTTATCTCCAGCCGTCTGTGCTGGGCTATGCCAGCACCTGCCTGGTTCGATCCAAACTCTCCTTCAGTATGGAGGGATTTCTCAGTGTTGACAGTTGCTTCCCTAGATTCAGAACCTGGGCTTCCAGGGAAACAATGTACTTACATTTTGCACAGCAGTATTCGCCCTCGATCAGATGATCAAGGAACGCATACATGCCGCAAGATGTACACCGAGTCGCATCTCCACAACCGCCGGGCATCGTACCTACTGATTTGATGGGGATTGAGGATTATACCCTGTCCAAGTTAACTAACTAGCTTCCTGACACTAATGCTCAGGTACAAGCAACACACAGGTACACGCAACACACTAAAAAGGGGGTGTAACATGCAACATGTTCAGAAAGGTGAACATATCATTTAAGTCTGCAGAACAGGACGTGAAGGGAAATATCCCAGATGGAACACAATAGTTTTGGGTATAAATACGCTTTAAAGCTTCATGCACACAAAGCTTAAAAAAAATTATAAGTTTTTGCCTGT
Source organism: Lithobates sylvaticus (assembly GCA_028564925.1). Taxonomy (NCBI): domain Eukaryota; kingdom Metazoa; phylum Chordata; class Amphibia; order Anura; family Ranidae; genus Lithobates; species Lithobates sylvaticus. The sequence continues at coordinate 154,304,711 of CM053030.1, forward strand.
AAAGGCACCTCTACATTAGCCTCTGTGGCCAAGCACGTATAGGGATTGACAGGCATATTTAAAGAGGAGTTTACAGGCAGGAAAAAATAAAAAAAAAAAAAACACACCAAAGGCCATTTTTTAGAGGAGCTTTTGAGCAAAAAAATAAATAAATAAATAATAATCGCAAAACCTAGTAAATGCCTGCATATGCAAGTAAATGTATTCCAATGACCAGTAGAATACATTTACGTTCAAACTTCATACGCACATAAACAAATTCTGGTAGAAAGAAATGCTGCTCATTTTCATAAGCGCGTGTGATTACAAGAACTGGTGGGAGATGATGGGGTGCTCCATCCCAAGGGGTATGGTCAGGACCCATAGAACAGACAATGTGCTCGCTATAATCTTTTGTTCCGTTTGTATGGTCTTACAACAGCACCATCATTAATGTGATGCATAGTTAGGGTGTGCCACCCCCCCCCCCCTGGGATGGAACACCCCATTATCCCCCACCAGTACTACTAACCAGTGTCCATCTGAGTTATAGGAGTCCTTTTAGTTCTACCATATAGAGGAGTGTATTTCTCCCATGGTTATGAGAAGCAGGATCTTTCATTATATGTGTAGGACCCACTGATAATTGGGTACGTAGACACGGTAGTGGGCTTAAGCACCATATGACCATATGGTGTAACCAAATCCCCATATTTGCTTATTATGTTCAGGTACTTTAAGGATTTAAAATTACACTTTTGTATGTGTGTGCCATTATTTTTTGTTCTGCATGAGGCTTAAGGCCCTTTGACACTGGCGGACTGATCGGCTTCGCCTGTCAGTTTTTCAGCCAGACCTGATCAGTCCCTTTGTTATCCTCTATGAAGCGGCGCATGTAAACGCACCTGTCCATTTACACCCGCCGCCAGTGGCGTTGTTAGCCGGGTGCGGGGGGTGCGCGCCGCACCCGGGTGACACCCGCCAAAGGGGTGACACCCGTGGGTAGCGGCACCGCTAACACCGCCCGCCGCCGTGTCTCACCGTTGCCGCGGCTGTGTCCCTCAGCAGAGCGGAACGAAGCCGCCTCCCCCTCCTCTGTTTACATCCACAAAGGAGGAGGAGCTCGAGGGACACACACCGCTGTCTGTATCTGAGGTCTGTGAGGGGGGTGTCTGTATTGAGGGATATGTCTGTACTGGGGGGATTTGCACTGGGGGGGGTCTGCACTGGGGGGTGTCTGCACCCAGGGGGGGGGGGTGTCTGTACTTTGGGGTGTCTGTACTGGGGGGGGATATCTGCACTGGGGGGTCTGTACTGTCTGTCTTTTGGGGTGTCTGCACTGGGGGGGGGGGGTGTCTGCACTGGGGGGGTCTGCACTGAGGGGGGATATCTGTACTGCTGGGGGGCCTGTCCTGGGGGTGTCTGTACTTTGGGTGTCTGCACTGGGGGGTCTGTACTGGGGGGGATATCTGCACTGGGGGGTCTGTACTGTCTGTCTGCACTGGGGGGGGGGGGGTGTCTGCACTGGGGGGTCTGTACTGGGGGTCTGCACTGAGGGGGGGAAATCTGTACTGCTGGGGGGCCTGTCCTGGGGGTGTCTGTACTGAGGGGGGTCTACACTAAGGGAGGGAGGTCTGCACTGAGGGGGGTGTCTGTAATGCTGGGGGGGTCTGCACTGGGAGGGGTATCTGTACTGCTGGGGGGTGACTGCACTAAGGGGGGGTGTCTGTACTGATGGAGGGGTCTGCACTGGGAGGTCTGCACTGAGGGGAATGTCTGTACTGAGGGGGCGTGTCTGTACTGCTGGGGGGTCTGCACTGAGGGGGGTATCTGTACTGCTGGTGGGGTCTGCACTGAGGGGGGTGTCTGTAATGCTGGGGGGGTCTGCACTGGGAGGGGTATCTGTACTGCTGGGGTGTCTGTACTGATGGAGGGGTCTGCACTGAAGGGGTGTCTGTACTGAGGGAGGAGGTTTATACTGAGGGAGGGGGGGTCTATATTGATGGAGGGTGGTCTGTAATTAGTGTGGGGGTCTGTACTGAGGGAGGGGGATCTATACTGCGGGAGGGGGGTCTGTAGTTAGTGGAGGGGGTCTGTACTGAGGGGGGACTATAGTTGGTGGGGGGGGGTGACACCATTTTTTTTTCGCACCGGGTGACACCAACCCTAGTGACGCCACTGCCCGCCGCCATCCAATAAAAACAGACGGATGGGGGATCCTGTTTCCCATCCATCTAGCAGATCGGATTGGATGACAGTGGGGTGTAAATGGACAGGCAGTCCATTTACATCTGACCGCCCATAGAGGAGAGGGACTTGTTTGTGTTCACTCTGCAGAAGCAGAGCAGACATAGACCAGCCACCTGCCTGCTCAGCGGGGATCAGCGGGGCGGGGAAGACTATGTGTGAAGGGGGCCTAAAGGATTCTGGTTGATACTGTTCCATCAGTCAAGGCTAAAAAGTGTTACAGAGTTAACATGCGATTGATCTAAAATGATAACAAAAGGTTTGTTTTGGGGGGGAAATAAAACAACCTTGGTTTTAGCAATGATTACAATGTAAAAGTATAAATGCAGTATTTTCTCTGTTGGCATAGAATGAGAATCTGTTCCCAAGCTACTTGGCTTTGACAAAAACCTGAAGATTTGTCTGAAAGCATTTGTAAAGCTATTACTAAAAAAAAAAAAAAAAAAAAAAAAAAAATAGAAGCAGATACTCCTGGAATGTTGCAGTCCTTGTATGGATATATCATTTGAGCGGTTAGCAGTATAAGCAGTTCACAAGCTCCCCTAATGACTGCTCCAGAACTGGATCAACATAGCAATAAAACATGTTATTTTATTTTAGATTTGCAATCACATTATTTGAAATTAGTTCTTTAATCACAATTTTTAAGCTTATATTTTTTAGGACCAGTAAGTATATTTGGCACATAGACTTTTCTTCAAATCTAAGCAGGTCATATTGACACAGCTGCAGATTTTGTTTCAAAATGGCAACATTAATAGAAATATACCTTGTTTGACTTGTGAACTGTGTACAGTGTAGAGTGGACTGGCTTGCCGATATTTTGGATCATGTATTGTGACATCAAACGGGATTTTGCTGAACGCTTCAATATCTGGCCACAGCTCCGTTGTCAGCTCCTCCTGTACTTCAACTGCAAGAGAAAAGTATTTCAGCATGATGGATACTGACTGAGGGTAACAAACCAGGTATTATTACTTTCAAGAAGATTAATGCAATAAGCTGTCATGATAGAACATAGAAACAAATTATAAAACAGTTGTAATAACTGTCAAAAGGGATGGACCCACTGTTTGAGACTACTTTGTGTAGTAAAATCCCCTTTTATCTTAAATTGGATCATGACAGATGCCACTTTTTTTTTAACTGGATCACACTGAGCTAAAAGGATGGAGAACCAAAACTTGCTTGTTTGCTCAGATTTTCCTTTTTCAATAAGATGCTTAAAACAAAAGTAAATGTTTAAAACGGTAACTGTAAAAATATGGGAGCTGCCTTTTGAACTTGTTTATAGGTGCAATCTTCTTAATTCATAATTTCTTAATAAATCACTGGCCCAGAATAATCTAGTGAAGTGTTTGGACCAGTGGCGGCCCATCCATTAGGGGCGCACAGGCGCCGCCCCCCCATCCATGCATCCGGCCCCCTAATCTACATGCGAGGCACCGGACGCATGGATCCCAATGAGGGAATCTCATTAGAGCCAGAAGCTCTAAAAGGCTTCAAAAAAAGGATGAGCTCGGGGCGCAGAGCACTGTCCCCTGAGCCCACCCAGTTGTATGACAATAGTGAATGAATATTCGCTATTCTCACACCGATACTCCTCCAAGCCAATCAGGTTCTATGACCCATCACCCGATTGGCTGAAAGGACAGGCGATCCTATTGGCCACCTAGGAGAAGGGAGGGAGGAGACGCATGGCAGCCATGAGGTGACGCACGGGAAGCACTGCCCACCCTGATGGGGCCAACCGACGTGCGGGTGAGTCGACGGACTGGGGGGGGGGATTTGTAGGTGTATTGTTTGCATAGAAAAACAAACCAACAAAACACCAGCCGCCACTGGTTTGGCTATCTGATGAACACACATACTTGTTGCTGGTCAGTTGCTCACACTGTATTGAAGGAAAGATACAAACAGACCAAAAGCTCTCACTGCCAATGAGTCAACATTGGCAGCCCCAATATTTTTATGCTAACCAATTTTCTATGTTAACCTTTGAAATATCAATTTAAAGGAAAGCCAGTTTTAATCATGAAATATTAATGTAACACATTCTGCAATATGATAGTTACACTGTACAATTTAAGGACCCAATATTATGTACACACACCCGATACAGATACAAAAGCCGGTCATAGATGGATCAAATCACATGCCTGTTAAGCATGCACTGGCCGAGATTCGATCCATCTATAGGGAGGCTGATTGTACGAAATTGATTAACTTGGTTACAACCAGCATGTCCGATTTTTAGCATGCGATTATTGCCAGCAGCTATAACCTGCAGCATCACTGGGCTCTCCTGGTAGGGACGGCTCTTCGTGGACACCCACCACGAGAACACAATAGCTCCATGGATGCAGGAAGGGAAATGGCATCATCTGTGGCCTGCTTTAGTTGTTCCGATTTTAATTACAAAGAAGCTTACCTTTGTTGATCTCTTCCTCATCGTAGACATCTACCTCTAAAAGCCGAATCAGCATGCGATATAGTATTCTAAGAAACTGCAGGTAAGCACCAGTCTTTCCTACCTTTAAAATAAAGGACATGTTAGCATACACACTAAAGATTTACTGAAAGAAAGGATTTAAATGTAAACTTGTTCAGAAGACCATTAAAAAACAGACAACCCAAAAAATTTTTTACTTTCATAGCAAGAAAGCATTCTGAAAAGAAGTCAAATTACAAAATTAAATCTCCTTAAAATACCAGAATTTTTTTTTTTTAAAAAAAAGCTTGTTCAACAAGTAACATTATCTTAAACAAAACGCTAGGTAAACAGCTAAATGCACAATTAAAAAATACTCATGTAAACTGTCATATCTACCAAATGGTGCAGGCACTTTGGTAATTCCTACACCTATCAGACAGCACAGCAAGAGCCTACTTAGCACCTTGAACTGCCCCTCCTCTAGTCTGACCACTGCTGTTTAGGAATCTCCAGAGGCTGATATCAAGACAGATTCAGTTCAAGTGTGTCTCTATTCGAACGTTTATTTTTAAAGCTAAAAAGTTTGGGTACATAAAAGAATAGTAATTAATACAGTTATGTACCAATTAAAAATTAATAATTTTACTTAGACAAAGTATTCAAATCTGGCTTGGTTTCAGCCTCTTGTAGAGCCCTGTACAGTAGACCATAAACTGGATTGGGAGCAGCAGCCAATTTGGTGTGATGCATGTACATTGGCTTAATAGGAGCATGCTGACAGGAGGAGAGAACAGAGGGATGAGCTCAAAAGTCTACTGCTGATTTTTCACTGTCCAGTCACAGGCTGAAATAAGGAAGGCAACCTAGCTGTATGAATAATTGCAACAAGTCTGGTCACAAATCTCAGGGCTTGATGGACATTCTTAAAATCGTTTGTCTACTGCGAAATGCAGTCCTTAGGTTTTCCTAATTCAATGGGCTCCTAACACAATGCAATGGTCGTACCTCTGCACAAAACTGGTCTACAATTTCGGACGGGATAGCAATAAGTTGATTGCATGCCGAGAGATTTTAAAAGTTTTATATTGTGGGGAAACAAAGAATTTAACATTTGGCAGGTAAAACAGCTCCTATGGCTAGAAATTGGTGTATTTAATGGTTTGCCTGGGAGGCAAGCTTTAAAAGGAACACACAAATGCATTTTTTTTATGTTTTTTACATTCACCTAGGATTTCAGCTTTAAGGAGGATAGAGACTATTATTTTAGGTATCAAGCATGAGTTGCAAGTTGGGCATTAGGATACTACATGGGGGTGTGTGTATGGCAGGGCACACATAGCTGTTCTTTCCTATATTCACAGTGAAGTTTATGAGCTTTCCCAAATGATCAAGAAAGTGATTACCGTTGGGAACACAAACTGCAAGCAGTGTTTATTACATTCATTTCTCAGCAATGAGCCAGCATGCTTGTGCACAAGTTACCAAAGCCATCTTGTATGCTTTTCATTGGTTGGTTTAAGGACAATAAACACTTTGCAGAAATTAAGAAACTAGCATGAATGCACACCGCCAGCAGTAAATCCAATCGGGATAGCACGGACTCATATTGGATTCTATAGAGTAAATGTGGCCGTGGTTATAAGCCATGAAAAAGATATTAAATATATTTTAGCATACATAAGAACTATATACTGTATTTAAAAATACTTTCTTTTGGTAGCAAGTCAGCCTGCAATTACTGCAGGCTGATTTTATGCATTTACTGATTCTGATAATCATTAAACATGCATCACTGAAATCATAATTTCTATAGCCAGACATGGATCTCTGCCCCATCGGTTCTGCCATTGTCGGATCATAGAACATACCAGGTGTCTCCAAATTTTTAAACAAAGAGCCAAATTTACTGTGCTTCAGACTTTAGGGGTGCCAGGGTGTGGCCAGCAGAAGTAAAAAATGTACCGACATCAGCGTAAGTAAACAATGCCCCATCTTTGTTATTAGGAGGAATATTACCCCGTCAGTGGGAGGAATGGTACCCCATTGTTGTTGCCAGTGTAGTTCCCAAGAAGTTGGTGTCAGCAGGAGCAAAAAGCCCCCTATTGTTGGGATCAGTGGGAACAACAATGCCCAATTGTTGGGGGTTAGAAATAGTGCCACATTATTGGTGTCAGTGGGAGGAAAGGTGCCCCAAGGGCCAAATAAAGACAAGCAAAGGGCCACTTATGGCTCCCGGGCCACAGTTTGGAGACCACTGGAATATACCATAAACAAAATCATTCACTCTACACAGAAGTTAAGATCTCCTATACACATTATCCTGAGGGAAACTTGTTCCTGCTTTTTCACCCAGGTAAAGGAATTATTTCCTCCATCAAAAAAAATAAAAGAAAATGATGAGGATTGGACTGAATCCCATCCCAAAGAATCAGAAGGTTAATGACCTGTGATGGACCATTCAGAAGAAGACGGCGTGGATGAACAGTCCTTGTACCCAAATGCTCACTGGGGTTTACATAGTCTGCATGGTGCTGCCTGGCTGTTGTCCACTGGCGATAGTAAAGCGATTGCTCATCACTGCTTAAGTCTTTGGATATTGAAGGCCTGAGTGATCTCAACCAGCTCACATCAGCATGGGGTAAGAGTGAAACAGTAGAGAGCGTCTGTCCATTTTTATGAGAAGCCAGGAGATTGTAAGTAGCTCGCGAGAGAACCACAATGCGTGGCATTGTTAAATTCAACGTCCTGCTCTTTCTTCCCGATTGGTGAGTCCATTGAAGAGTTTGTGCTGAAGAGGTGGAGGAGAATTTTGAAGTTGTGCTGCTGGCCATTTGTGCCCCAAGAGAGTCACATTCATTTTTGATTTCACTGGCTGTAGAATTGGGGTAAGTGACTTCATCCAGAGAGCTGTTTGCTACATTTGGGAAGTCAGGGTTTAATGGCGATCTGTGTGTTTCTTCAGCTGTGCTTGATGAACTGACTCCATTTTCTGCTATGGAACCTGTGCCAAAAGAAAACAAGCTTATTATTATTATATTATAACCCTTTACATTACAAAATCCCCTTTACTTGCATTAACAGCTTTTCCGAGGGCAGTTAGCAATTTCAGCATTATTTCTGTTGTCATTTTAGTATTAGTCTTCTTCAGCTTATACCTCTATAAAATGTTTATTGTGCATTTCGTTTTGTACAAATAAAATTATTAAATCATCATCAAAAAAAAAAAAAAGAAGGTAAAAAGGAGAGGGGGTCATTGTTTTAAAAAAATAATTGGGGTGGTATATTTACTGAAATTATTTTCAGACATGGAAAAAGAAAGACAAAAAAAATATAAAAAAAACTGAAGATGAAGATGATGATGATGATGATGAAGATGATGATGATGATGATGATGATGATGGATATGATGATGATGATGATGATGATGATGATGATTGATGATGATGATGAAGAAGAAGAAGAAAGAAGAAGAAAAGAAGAAGAAGAAGAAAGAAGAAGAAGAAGAAGAAGAAGAAGAAGAAGAAGAAGAAAGAAGAAGAAGAAGAAGAAGAAGAAGAAGAAGAAGAAGAAGAAGAAGAAGAAGAAGAAGAAGAAGAAGCAAGGCCCATGACACCAGCACAGTCACAAAACATATCTATCCTTCACACAAAAGATACTAACCTGACGTCCCAGTGACTGCACTGCCATTACTCTGTGGTCTGTCGAGATCAATAAACAGATCATCAGAATCATTTGCAATGCTGTTAGCCTTGTCAACTTCCTTATCACTGAGGTCCAATGCAGTCATTGGTTCTCGAATTACATCCCTTGACACATAACCGCAAGCCAGGCCTATCTCTTGCTCCAACGCTGTCCGTGTTAGGAAACTTGAGTCGATTAGTCGGAGGTCACAGTACTTCAAGGATCTAGAACACAGAAGGTTTCTTGTGAACACGGTGGTTAGAGAAAATGCACAGAGGCTGTCTACACATTAAGGTCAGGACTAAAAATAAAAAAAGCATTTTCAATAGTTTTTAGTCAGGTGAATATTATACAGTCTTCTATCCAGCTAGCAGGTGGATCTTTAGTGTCCTTTTAACATCATTAGCATTCTTATTTTGCGCTTGTTTAGGGAAGTCCCTTGTTTAGGGAACTCAATAAAGCTGGCTACACATTATACAATTTTCTTATTCAATTTCCTTTAGATTTACCTTCAACTATGAAGTTGAAAGTGTTTAGGTTCAACCCCATATGTGGTTTTGGTAAATTTAAAAAGGAAAATCTACAAGAAAAAAATAAAATTGTATAATGTATGGCCAGCCTAAGCCATGAAAGCAGTGACTCGTCCCTCATCAGACATCAGAGGTTTCCATCAGACAAATGGGAGCTGCAAAGAAAACTGAAATGCTCTCCTGTCTATAGCCAAGCCATAATGTTCTGAGAGCCCTCTGTAATGCATTAAATGCTTATCTGTAAAACAAAGATTGTATATAGACAACTAAACAGAACTTTGCCTCAACTACTCTACCTTTTGCGCAATATACTGGTGGTGATTCCACTAAAGAAATTTCATGTCATTAACACTATATTCTGATGCTTCTTGTGGTGGGATAACTTTCCCAGGATTGGGTTGGAACATATGTAACATCCAGAGGATGGGGAAGGTGTAGCTCTTCCGAACCCCTAGATATATTACCTAGCAGCTGAATTGCAGCACATCGTTCAAGGCATGCTACCATCCTTGACTGCATCTAACCAGCTCTTGGACCCCACACTTGCAGTTATTATGCATTTCACAAAATCCCCAACCCCGAAAGCAGGCCTGGGAGTCCCAGCTACTGTTTATACCAAAAACAAACAAAAGAAAAAACACACATCCCACATATAAGCTCATGCATAATATATGGGACAAAGCCAAGCAGTTGCAGACAAACTGTTTTTTTTTTATACAGCCCTATATGGTTAAATAGTACCTCCCTGAATTACCCAAAATGCAGTATGTTGGTAGATGGCAGACACATGGTATCACTTAAAAATCTAATTTTTCATAAAAGTACACTGGTACTACTACTACTAATCTACTCTGCAGTTCCAATCTCCTGGACAATATGCACTTCTGCAATCTGCATGCGGTGTTATCAGAGGCCCTCTACCACACGGCATCTCTCATTATATGCATATTTTCAATTTAAAGCATTTGTCAACCTAAAAAAATAAAAAATGGACTCATTCCCTCAAAGCACGTTATACAGCACAGTGCTTGTGCTGTGTAATTTGGCCCTCTCCATCACCTGAAATACCTGGCTGATCCTGCCAGTTACTGCCCTCCCCCATTTAAACTGACCACGATTAATCATGACTCCTGAGCCTCCTTACACCATGGTCAGTTTACGTGCCTCTGTTATCCACAGCTCTCCAGTCCTCCTCTCCCTCCCTGCCTGTCGGCTCATGTGTCAGGGGCTGCCCCCCTACCCCTCCTGCTGCTGAAATAACATTGAATACTTTACATAATCCACTCTGTCTCCTAAGGATATGTCCCCTGTGTCGGTTTTATTAAACAAAAAAAACAATTATACCTTAATTCAGAGTGGAGCTCGGCAATCACGTGACCCGCCGCTTCTCTCCACCCCCAGCTGACTCTCGGCCCCGCCCGCTGAGACGGCAGGACACATGAGCGGCTCTCAGAAATGAGGAATAATCATAATTTTTTTAATAAAACATAGACACCGTGAAACAGACAGGATTATTTAAAGTCCTTAGAGTGGGTAAACCATGTTAATGCAGTATACCACCACAGCTAAGGATGTTATCTCTCGATGGTACACTCTACTTTTAAACACATGCTTGGAGGATTACACCTGTAGTGCCCTGGTAAGCTGGGATGGTGACGTGGGCACTTTAGGGCATTGCAGTCTGTCCAGCTCCTTGAACACATCTCAGAGACACACCCAAATATATAAACTATTATGAATACACTACACCTTGTCCAAACGCTATACTATGGGTCTAATGCAGAACCCTACCTGCAGTAAATGCAGCAGGGACCATGGTGACTTAATGCATATGTTCTGGCATTGCTCCAAGCTGCACAGATATTGGGCAACAGTCACTCTCTTAATGGTGCTATTAAACTAGATACCAAACAGTGTATATTTTGTATATGTATACTGAATGACAAGGTCTCACAGGCACATACCAGAGGCCATCTCTAGAGAATTATTTCAAGCCTGTAAATTCATTCAACACTGGAAATCAGAACATCCTCCAGCTCCAGGAGGCTTGTATACTTATGTGCACAACCTTGAGATAGGAACCCCTAATCTATCAACATCAAGGCTGCCCCAATACATTTAAAAGAGTATGAGATATTTTATGAACACACCCGGGTGATGCCCCATTTGATTTGGTGTCTTACAGACTAATGTAGCGGTTACCATGATCAACCTATGTTCTTAAAGCGGAGGTCCACCCAAAAAGGATAAGCTCTGCTTATCTGCATCCTTCCCTGCTCTGCTGTCATATTTGGTACCTTTTGGGGGGCAGCGGGTACCTGGTTTTGACTGGTACCCTCTCCTACTTCCAGCTGAGTTTGTCGATACAAACTCAGCTGGAAGTTCGGCCCCTCCTTTCACCACAGCCGGCCCATTCAGAGTGCAGCGTGATTTGCGCATGCGTAGTAAGGAACCGGCTGTGAATCCGCAAGGCTTCACTGTCGGTTCCCATCAGTGGAGATGGCAGTGGCAGCACCCGATAGCCGATTGAAAAATTGGCTCGGGTGAAGGCAAGTGTCCTAATATTAAAAGTCAGCAGCTACAGTAATTTGTAGCGGACTTAATTTTTCCTGCAGGAGCCTGGAACTCCTATTTAAAAAACTAAAGGATGTTGTTTATTCTCACCCTTATGGTTTGGCAACATCTTATATGCTTGAGAATTATATTTCATATAATTGAAGTTTGACTAGGTACTCTAGTCTTGTGCATTGTACAATGTCATACTGTTTTTTATTGATGCCTGTACATTCTGGAATTTTGTAAACTTAGTACTTTTCAATAAACTTCTTCGGTTTCCAAAAAGTCTTGTGAACTTAAACACAAAAAAACACAAACAAAAAAATAAAACTATTTTGCCAACTAAAAACAAAAAACTCACTTCCTCCCCCCCCCCCCCCCATCTAGTTCCTGAGTGCTGAGTAGAATAGGCATTTTAAAGTGTCTGGAGTCAGGTAAATTTAAAATATAGTATGTAAAGGGACAGTCTGCCATTACAGTACAATATTTCAGTTGTCAGTTAGGTATAGGGTTTGTGTCTATAGCAGGCACATAAAAAAAAACAAAAAAAAAAACTGTTTGATGCAGATTGAAATAGAAAGATATGTTTTTTTTCCAACACCTTATACAAAAGAATTCTGTAGCAATCACGTGCATCAAGTTTTAACAATCACAGCGGTACACTAAACCTAAAATAGGAACTGCAGTCATGGACCTTCTGGCTTTGATATTTTTGAGTCAGAGATCTGGAAATAGCATGCAAATCAGAATTTAGAGTGAAGTCAAAAGTTCTTATCTGCATACAATTTAAGTCAGATAATGAGCATGACAGCTAGGAAATTAGCTTTTGCAAAACTAAAAATCAGAAAGGAAAAACAACATGTCCCTTAAAACAGGAGTAGAATTAAATAACCAAAGTACCTAGGAAAGGTTTCTCCAAGGGGGTCCTTGCCGGTAAGAACTACAATACACGGTAGGCCTTCAAGGTCTTTGAATGTTCTAGGAACCCAGTCTTCTTGTTCACATCCACTCCATATCTTCAAACAAAACACAAGGAAATATTTTATTACTCATCCAATGGGAGGCATTTCAGAGCAATACAAGTCATTGCTTTCTTTTCTGGAGTATTAAATGTTAAATATGCAGAAATAGTTTTTAAAATAACAGCATAATGTTTTATAAATTAATTTTAGTAATACTAGTGTATATAAGGTAGTATTTAAACAGATCTTAGCCCTCTTTTTTCAGTTCAAGTTGTATTCTCTTGTCTGATAATAGCACAAGAGTCAAAAGGAGGAAATGTTTCAGACATTAATACTTGGACTTTTTCTCCATTTTCATTTTAAAACCTGACTCGCAAAGTTTTTCCAGTATGTTGAGGCATTAAGATTGTGCTTCTACGTCTACAAGCAAGTGAAAAGATAGTATTACACATACATCAATGGACTTAAGGGCATCTGTCACCAGAAACCGCAAGTTATTAAACTGGTTTTGGCAATAACACACATACCTCGCATTGGCACTACATACTTTCGTCCCTCTAATCGTCCACTTTAAATAGTGATGGACTAACAAGGTTTGGGAGAGGACAGGAGTGTTCTCAACACAGCTATACATGCTGAAATTGCAAATTTAGAGTTGCTCAAGATCAAGGGCTGCTGGACCTACATTTTATTGCTTAACCCAGTTTAGTGACACATTCCAGGGAATTAACTCAACTTCCTGCAATATTAACAGAGCAGATAGACTTGTTTTAGGTCCATCTGCACCACTTAACCCAATTTCAGGGTGAACTAGAAACTGGTGCTGGGTCTGCCCCTGATTAAAAGAAGGAATATGGCAGTTTCTCATATAGAAAGCAGACCACTCACGTCACTATCTGCCCATGCAGTGATTACACAGCATGAACAGAGATTGCACATTGCTGACAACCTCCTTTTCCATCTGCTCTGAGGCAGAGTGGGGACAGCTTTGAGATTGGAGCATGTAGCGCCATCTCCGTTCGGTTTGTCACAGCCAGAGAACACGTTTTTCCTAATTAACAAAGGGGCTTGCACCCCTTTGCTAAATAGGACAAGCATCTGCTCCATGTTCTAAATATAGTTTTAAGGGTAGGTAAAAGGATTGCCCAATATCCAATAAGAAGCAGAGTAAAGGTGAATGTATAGTCGTTTAATTGAAAGAACCAACAAACGACCAAGGCAACATGTTTCAGGGGAACAGAGGACTTTTGCTGTGTGCTAATGGTGAGTGGGAATAGATCCTAAACCGGTGTTGTCTGACACCATAATCAAATTGGTTATGTTTTTTCTTGTAGAGGCAGCATGTTTTAAATATAGAAGAGTTGAGCAAGCTTGTGTTTGCACAACTTTTGTTAACCCCCCCATCTACATTAAACTATTTTTATGTAAAGAAAAATGTATTATAATCATAAAAAATATTCTAGGATTTTTTTATTTTCAGACCCATGCAAAACCTCCTCTTGATATCAAACTCCGGCTGGGCATATGGTCAACAGTCACCCTCATGACCTCTGATAAGTGAGGAGATGCTAGTTGAGAAAAACACAGCTTTGGGTAAAAAGTTTATGACCATAGTAGAAAAATCTGTACTCAATGTGTTTTGAATATGGTCTGAGATTTTCTCCTACCTTTAATCTAGTGACAAAGTGCTTGGCAACAGACAGTTCAGAAGCAGGATTACCAAGGAGCACTTCAAAGCGATACTGCAACCCTAGTTTGTCTCTCACTTCCTGCAGTCGCTCCTTTGCCAACATTCCCAGCTGTACCGAAGGCACCCGGATTATGAGCATGTGTCCCTGGCCACTTTTGTCTTTCGCCGGGAAGCTAAGCAGGTCATCCACAATGCTAAGTGTCTCTGGTGTGGTGTGATCTCTGAGTGAGGTCATGGTGGTTAAAGCAATAAGAGCTTCAGAATACTGCTGAATAAGAAGGTAGCAGCGAATTACCATGCTGTGAAGCCTTGGGTACCTACAAGGAAAGAGGATGGTCATTTGACAGAACAAGGAGCCGGATTGCAGTAACAATGTATGTAATTCAAAGGGAGAATGAATCTTGGAAAAAAATAAAACGTCACCTTTCCAGAAGCGTGTTGACCATTTTTTCAAATGTTTCATCACATCTCAATAAAGGACTTGTAATACCCCACTGTAGAGATTTGCTGTACTCATTAATGCCAAAGTAAACCATTTCCTCTCCAGTTACACCATCCTAAGTCACAAAAAGCACGAAAAACACATAATTCATTAAATGTTTAAAGGCCAAAAGTATAAATAACGTAAAAGAAAAACACTCTTTCCCACTAGTGCCTTCATGGTCACCTTACTCATGTAACTAAAGTCATAAATATTATAAAATTGACTTTTTCAGATTTGAATTGGTAACTATAACAATGTTTGTGGAGCCACATGTTTGAGCTGAACTCCATAATGCAAGATAGTGTAAGTTATTTGAAAAAAAAAAATGTTATGAAAAAAAAAAAAAATTATGAAATAAAAGGATATTAGGATATAAAATGCCTTACCACCATGTCAGACTGAATCCAATGCACCTCATTGTTAGGGCTGATCTTGGACTGCTGTGTCTGTAAAGCATATGGAAATGCACTGACTTGCAGCACTATGAGATTTAGGGCTTCCTGCAATTCAGGACAATTGACAATCCGGTCAGAAAGGCCCTGAGAAGAATCTCCATGAGACAAAGTTCCTGACATGGCACTAGAAAGGAAAACGAAATGTCAGACTAAACATTTTACAGATATGATGGGGCAGAAAATCACTTCTATCATAAATACTTGTAACTTTCAAAATGGGACTTGGGACTTCAACGCACAATCTTTTTTTTCTCCATGGGTGTAAGAGTGCAATTTAAAAACAAAATTGTGTACCTAAATGCCCTGACCTCTAACCTCTTGCTAATCATACATCTAATCTTTACACTTAACCCTACCCTCACCAGAATCAAAAAAATAAAAAAAACACACACACACACACACACACACACACACACACACACACACCTTAACCCCCCAAAAAATGACCCCTTAAAAATTTTGCCTGTATTTTTTCAAAAGTTCTTAAAATGAAAATATAGCCCAAGCTGCAATATTCCTTCTATTCAGTGCTGTCCCCTGCAGTGCCTCCTCTTCACCACAAGATGCCCGCAGTATTTTGGGTTAAAACGATGCTCACTCAACCTGAAGTCCAAGGACTCTACTGTGAATGTAGGTTGTCATGGGTTTACCCCCCTGAAAGGGAGTCACCACTGAACCCTTTATTCACTAAGGGTGCAGCGAATAGCGCTAATGTCAGTACCATTCTCTGCATCATTATAGAAAGTCCACCACCAGAAGACCAAAGTGGACCCAGCAACTTATGTGACAGGAATGAAAACGTATATTAGCCTGGTGGCTTTAAAACTAACTCTTCAAAAATAACGTATGCAATTGCATTTTGGTAATTTAAGGCTATTAAAATGTTTCAATTAGCACCTGCAAGTAAAAAAAAAAACATAAGAAGGAATTTGCCAATTTCTTCCAATATGGCAATCTTAGGTATTCCTATACATGGTTTATGTAAAGAAATTCCAGCAGCAATCCAATTTCCTGCCGAATGATTGGCTCACTGCTTTTGCCTCGCTGGTTTTCCCAGACAGTGTATGAAGTCCAATAACAGGAGCACCATGCAATTTTTTTGGTTCTTTTTACAACAGAGACTGATCAGGTGGTATATGAAGGCAGGCCATCTCAATAAGTCATCAGGGCGAGAAAGGACAATGTAAGACCTAAACTTTAAAATATGCAAACCTAGCTTATCAATTAAAAACCTGCTGGGTGGCAAATGCGGGGGAGCTGGAGGATGAAGACTGGGATGATGTGTTGGCATCATGTTAGCTAGTCTCCCAAAAACTTTGGCCGCCTCACCCAGTTTTTTTTTTTACATCAAACCTAGCCAACTCCAATTTGTAAATCTGGGCAACGGCCCCATTATAGTCCTTCATGCCCCAGATTTGGCGAGACCAGCAGCACTTTTTCCCCTTTTGATATTGTCATGCCCTGTCATTCAAGGCTATTGGTCGCAGGTGGTTCGGTTCCTACATGAGTGAATGGGCTCTCCTGCCTAATCCTGTCAAGCAACTCCATATTTCCCTGCAAGAAACACTTTTTGTGGCTAGAATATTGATGGCTGTGGTATGGCTCAGGGCTTCATCCCAGACAGTCCAGAATTGGATGTCTGCTGTCAACTTGATGCTGCCATACAAGTTAACTACATTCATAGAGGGTGCCCAGCTAAATATCATAAGATCTGGGAAAGATGGCTAGAACATATCCCTACATGCATAGATGAATTTTCTGTGGTTACGTTTGTGTCTACTTCATGTGTACATTACCTTCTGCATTTACCCAATTTATAGTACCATGAGTCACAAGCTATCAACTGGTATCATTGCCGACTGTCCATATGCTATTGTAATACCGAACTGTGTGGTTATAGATACTACATATATTTTGTTAGTTTTCATTAGTTTGCCTTGTATGCAATCAAATGTTCTGCTTTTTTTACACAGATTTTATATTTCTATATGGGTATCATCCACCCTCCTTTTGGTTATCCTCTGTAACAGCATTTATTGCACCTTTTCTCATGTCTCTTTCCAATAAAAAAAAAAACACAATTATGTACAGCAAAAGTTTGTATAAAAGCTTGCAGTGGCATAAGATCCCACCAGCAACCCAGGGAAGATGTTTACATATGCTTATCATTTAGTGCACTTACCTGGTTAAATCTACATGGCTATCATCATGGATAAGAACGTAGAGTGTATATGGATTTTGTTTCACTTTTTTTATAAACGCATCGAATTTGGTTTGAAAATCTCCATCTAGTCGAAGCACATACTTTTCTGCTCGCTGAGGTGCAAATGCCAATTCCTCTAGACCCAAATCGGTCAACACACCTACCAAAAATAAAATCACAGTCTAAGGTCTGAAGAAATAATACCAATAAATATAGCATTTGTTTATAACCATTTATGGAATTCACACGCAAAAGCAATGATAAATATTTTTATTACAATTTTTTCTTAATTTGAAGTGAATTAACGCAGTTCACACTGGGTTTACTAACCTTCCACCAACAGATCCCAGAAATATCTGGTACCATCAAACAAGGGGGGGGGGAATTATACTCTCTCTCCCCACAATGCACTGCTTGGTGCCCGAGTGGCTAAACAGGTTCCCGATTTCACGAAGGTGTAAAGGGAGCGTGCATAGCTTGTGTGAGTGTCAGCTTATGACACAGGATTTTGTAGTATTCAGTTAGCAAATTAGGGTAATGGGGTAGTGTGTCAAGTAAATCTTGAGGATCCCTTACACAAGTACATTGAACCTGTTAATTTGCCCAGTATGCATCTATTTTCTTGGTGTCTTTATACAGGCATAAAATTCTTCTGTTTTTCCACCACTCTCCCTTCTTTTCTTCTTAGGTTTTCTCTTCTCCCCCATTACTTTATCTTATCTAAAACTTGGACAGTTTTTTTCTACCCACTGACTGGATCTACACCATCCCTGGTCTAAAGAAAGGGAGTCATTATCAACTCTCCCCTGGTTGCAACTTCCTAGATAGTCTACTCAGACTAGGATTCTTCTATTCCCTCTTTGTATCACGATTTCACTCACCTTATGCTTACTATTGTATTTTGCCCAATGGTCCATGTATTATCATTGTCTTTCTGTTATGGAAACTGCCTTTTTGTTAAAGAATTTGAGGGAAGAAGAAAAGAATGTCATACTGAAATTATCGATTTTATTACTTTTGGGCAACCATTTTTTTTCTTCTGTAGTTTTAGCTCCTATGTGTCACCCATGGGTTATAAACTGGGTTGGGTATTTTTATACACGCTCAGTGCCCTTAACTTCTTACGTATTCTTAGTTGTTACGCAGACCCTGACCATTGAGCC
This sequence comes from Lithobates sylvaticus, assembly GCA_028564925.1. Taxonomy (NCBI): domain Eukaryota; kingdom Metazoa; phylum Chordata; class Amphibia; order Anura; family Ranidae; genus Lithobates; species Lithobates sylvaticus. The sequence continues at coordinate 154,323,095 of CM053030.1, forward strand.
TCCATTCACCCAAACCCTTTGCCTTCTCCTTGTGAGAACAGGGTGGTGGGGCTGCAAAGAGAAGGCAAGTACGACAGCTATGTGGACTACCAGTAAAGTGAACCTGTTGCTTTGGCCTGCATGGGTAAACCACTGGTTCACATTAACAGAACGAATGCCCACAGCAGACTTAACTTATTTGATGCCGAAACATCAGTGCTAAAAGCTACCATTCCCATGCTGAGCTCTAATAGCAACTAGATCTCAACAATGAAAAATTATGACTTACAGGTGGGTAAAGCGCAAACATTTCATCAGAGCTACCACAGAAAAGGAGGATCAAACTTTTTTTTAGGGCCAATGTAACATTTCACCTATTTGGGAGTAGAAAGTAATCTTTATCTTACCAGACAGTCTAATCCTTTGAATAGTCTGCTGTACCAGTATTTCTGAGCGAGGAACAACAATGAGGAAATCCACCTTACTGAACCGTCCTAGATCCAAACTTTGACTACCGCTGTCTGCAATTGCACACACCTGGGAGAGGAGCTTCCGAGCAACCATCAGTTGAGACTGGTATATTTGAAAGTTATCAGTGTTACAACCTAGAACCCAGAAAAAAAATGAATTGTTCAAAGAGATTTAAAGAAAGACTAAATCACAGATGCATATCCTTTTTTTATTTGGCTTGGTTGTACAGTCTTCAAATAGGGAAAAACAGTCAATGCGGCCTTCCAAGCCCTCTTGTTTAAGTACTTAGAAACCTCATTTAATCTTTAACTTGTCAATATAAAAAAATTCCAAAAGTAGTTTTAAATCTTTCAAAAAATAAAAATAAATACATGGTTATTTTGCCATGAAGGTCCTTGTTCAGGCATTTGAGGTCACAGGGTGAAAAAGCTCTGTCCCTTTCCAACGTCTCTCTTATGTTGTCACCATGTCACATTTAACCTCTGGTTAAAAGTATAAGGGCCAGTTCACACCATAGAAACGCAGTCCGGATGAGTTCCAGATGCTTTTCTGCAGTTGCGTTTTTGATGCATTCCAGTGCACCCCCCCCCCCCCCCTTTTTTCTTAACCTTAAGGACATGTGCGTTTTTGATGCTTTTTACAGCATCCCAGTACAGTGCAGGAAAAAAATGCAGCATGTTCTACTTTTTTTTCCTGGAACGCACTGGTGTGAACTATGCCATTAAAAATCATACAACCTACTTTCCATGTATTTTTTGGCGAGGAAAAGAAAAAACGCAATGGACTGCATGTGGTGTGAACTGGCCCTAAGCGTCAGTGGCAACGCTCACTGAGCAATTTTGATCGAATATAGTCATGAACAGGAAATGGTAAAAACCATACCTAAAAAGGATAAAAAGGCATATTGCTTCTAATACATGGAGATTTAGAAAAATAAATATCATCCAGTTAGGGTTAATATCTACTAGCACACAACTTTTTCTGTGACTGCTAGTTTTGTAGTATGCCCTATCTCTTTATTGTCATCCACACATTGCGATGGATTGGGGCTTCTGTTTAGGTCTTACGTTAACAGGTGTGAACCAAACCGCTCAGGTCCTATGGCAATAGACACTTGCCCCTTCTGTTCTTTTCGCTCATGACATGGCGGAAGAATTGTGGCAGATACACATTTTTACAAGAATACAGACAATTGCCTGCAGATGTGATGGCCCATTGCAGAGAAATTAAGAATACAAAGTTATATTTATCTTTTTAACTGGGGATAGGGGAAAAAACTGGGCACTGCCAATATAGAACAGGATTTGGTTACTGTAGTTATCTAACTATTTGACTGCATTATTTATTCTGACACAGTTTATTTAATCATTTTTTTGATAGGTGTGCTAGTAAATCCACAATGAATCATGACCCTCAATAAAATGTTATCAATAAAATGTTATCAGAAGTACACAGCTGATTGCAATATCCACTAATTCCCAGGTTAAAAGGTTGAAAGCACTTTTTGAATTAACTGTGTAAGTAAATGTAATAAAAATAAAAAAAAAACATGCCAGAGGAAACAGCAGCCATAAAACTGATTAAATTGCAGAAACTGAATAATCACATTTCATGGCTTGCACAAGTGGCAAGTTACAAGTTGAGATAAATTTACCATGAGCCTGTTGCTTTAGTAACTCACACTGCTAGTGGCCAGAAATGTTGATGCAACTATACACACACTAGGCTCTGGCATTGCCCAATATTTGCTTATAGACATCAACAGTTCTGGGCCTGAACCATTTGTTATGCCATATTTCCCAGCTTATTGGAACATCTTACAGTTCAATCATCATTCCCTGCTCGCCTTTGAAATGGCAATTACAGTAACTCTTCTCAAACACACGCTGCAATTATATGCCAGCCAAATTGGCATACAAAGCTGTGGTGGTCCCAATTCTCTTGCTGTACAACCCCAAAAGAAGTTGGGACACTGAAAAATCTACATAAAAACAGAATGCAATAATTTGCAAATCTCAAACCCATATTTTATTCATAACAGAAAATGGAAAACCTATCAATTGGCCTCATGGATGTTTTTGGACGTTTTTATAGCTGCTGTTTTTGGCTTCAGACATTTTTTTTCTGCAGGCAATAAACTCCACAGCATGTTATCCTATGTGTCCATGCACACATGGGCTGCTGTTAGTTTTTGGCAGGGGCGTTTTCCCAGCTGAAAAAAAAAAAAAAACCTCAGGACTAGTGGGTTTTAAAAGGAGTTTTTCTGCTGTAAAAATGCTCTGAAAACAGCTTAAATACAAAAAAAAAAAAAAAAAAAATGCAGAAAAATAAAAACAAAAACACGGCTATTTGGAGTTTAAGCATTTTTTGAGCCATAAGCTTTTATGGGAGTATAGTTTTGCAAAATTTTTTATAAATACCTAAAAAAACGCCACTACAAAAACACTGAAGCTACAGCTTTCTACAGCAAACGTTACTGGACGTGTGCATGAGGCCTAACAACTCAAGCTTGTTTTTCTGATTTTAAAATATGTGCTTTAATTAAGCAGGTTGTTGTATATTTCCTCACCTTGGCCAACAAATCAAAGCTAGACTGATCGTTATATACCAGTTCAATGAGCATATATAACGGATTATGAATACCAGTAAAACAGAAAAAACATTAAACGACAACAAGAAAATAAACAGAGCAGCCAGTAAGATCAGCAGTAAATAAAAGGTGGCAGTCCGTAGAAGGCAATTCGGTAATATCTACCTCTGCCTTGTGCAGGAATCATGCAGGCTGCTTCCTGGGAAGAGACACATTCTTTCACATCACCATGAAAAGGAATGATTACATTATGTCCCCTCTTCCTCTGAATTTTTTCCAGCAATCTATCCAAATCATCACCTAGGAAATAAACAGCGAACAATATGTAAAAGCTAAATTATAAAAAAAAAAAAAACACAAACTATATATACCAGTGTAAGTTACCATTAGGTACCAGTTTTAAGCCCCATACACACGGTCGGATTTTCCGATGGATTCTGTCCTATCGGACAATGTTGTCGGAAATTCCGACCGTGTGTAGGCACCATGGGACATTTTCCATCGGATTGTCGGACGGACAAAGTTGTATCTCCTGCTCTAAAAATTTTCCGACAACAAAGTCCGATCACACCGATTCCGATCGTGTGTAGCGAATTCCGACGGACAAAGTGCCACGCATGCTCAGATCACATTACAAGACCAAAGCTATTGGCTACCAGCCTCTATGTAGTCCCGTCGTAGGCAACAAACGTCACCACGTTCAGAATGTTGGGATTTTCTGACAACTTGGTCCGACCGTGTGTATGCAACACCAGTGTCGGACTAAATCCGTCGGACAAAATACGATGGATTTTGTGGTCGGATTTTCCGACCGTGTGTACGGGGCATTAGGGTCCCCCTCTCTAATAAACAAATACATTTTAGGATTTTTCTTTAAAGCTGAACTGGTAAACCAGCGCAATTTTAACATCCGACATGAGTCTGTTTATTTGGCATCAACTTTAAAATCGAGAAAAAAAAATGAATACATATTTTGTAAAAAAATAAAATAAAAAAAAAAAATAAAAAAAAAACGAAATCAGGACAAACAAGGCTTTTTTTTGATAACATTGAAAAAAGTAATAAAATAAAAACAAACTAAAAAAAAAAAAAAAATAGCAATTTATTTCTGCTGGGACATTAAAAAAAAAAAAAAAAAAGGTGTTCATGTAATTAAAAATATCTTATTCTATAATTTGTTGTTTTTTTAATGAACATTAAAATATTCTTCTAGAGAAAAGAATTGCAAATTAAATATAGGTTTTCTTTAATAAAATGTAGTCCTATTTAACCCAGCAGGATTAACTGTCAGCTTACCCTCATCAACTCCAACGACTCCTACTAGTTGCTGTAGCTGTTATTTCCGTGATTTATATGTAACCATTATTTAAACTTTGTTTATTTTTTAGGTGTCACATTACAAATAAAAGAGCAAAACAATAAAGTAATAATTCAATAACTGCTGTATGACATAGTAACTCCTGGCTGTCGTTTTGACAGCCAGAAACTGCCAGAAATTGTTTTTAAGGGAGCAGCATAAGAGAACAGCTAACTACGTATGCCCTATGTAGTTTACTTTTTTTTTGGGGGGGGGGGGGGGTATGTAGCATGTCCACAACTGGTTAAAGAAGCCCTGATAAAAGTTCCATTATAAAATACAGATATTATTGTCAGAACTAAGTAAAGCCTTACGCTCGTGAAAATTGAGGAGACATACTTATTACTGCTTACCTGTGGATGTGTTCTTAAAATGGGAGGCTAAGAAGCTAACTTTCCCTGTGATAAGCTCATAACTGATCTCTTTCAAAAACTCACTGGTTGTCAGCATGCTCTCTGCCAGAACCCGGGATTGATATTTACCTTTAAAAAAAATTAAGACAAGGATCAGAATCAATTGTACTACCAACTCACTAAAACACAGTATATTGCCAGCTACCTTGCTTAACTTTGAATGGTCTTCCAAAGTAAACAAAAAGGAACACCTAACTGGTACAATTTTTTTCTAGCATAAGTCATGGTGCCATGACATTTAAATACAAATGGAGGTCATTTGCTAAGCAAAAAAGTCTGTCAATATCTAGTCTTGTGTGCCTGTGAGCTCTGTTAGCGCTGTTGTGCAACTTGACCCAGTCTGATGACATTACCATGACAACAGAAATGTTTTCTAATGGATATTAAAATCAATACAATTTAAGAATTCTTAAAGCAGTAATAACAGATTAATCTATGACACAATTTTGGGCCAGTGTTATTTAGTATGCTTTGAGAATGTCCATGTAATGACTTGGGTGTGACAAACTCAATGGATTCCTAAATTGTTCTAACACAATGCTTGCTTCCGCAGTTTTAAATTTAAGAAGCACAATAATTTAAACAATACATGCACATTTTCCCCCCCCTTTATCTTGTGGTACTGGGCTGGAATCATAAAAAGGTCTACCAGATAATACACTTATTTCCTGAAAAAGCTGTGGACACCAGACCATGTAGAGCAGCATCAAAAACACCATCCCTGGATTTACTGCAAATACTGTATATGATCTTTTGAGAGATTTACTGGCTGGCAGAGACGAGCAAGTAGCATATGAATGGGTGCTGGACAAGCCAACTTTCAGATAAAGGGATAAATCCCTTTAGGATTAAAAATTTTGCATACACCTCTTCATACTAAACCGAAATTTACATTTTTATAAAAAATGAAATAAAAGTTAAAAAATGCCCCATATATCCTGCCCTACACAACAGACTCAGATCAGTCTAAAGTGGTTTTAAAGACAGGTGTTTTTTTACCTTACTGCATTCTATGCAATAAGGTAAAAAATGTTCTGGGTGTAGGCCCCCCCAGCCTTATGCATGAGAGCAGTAGCTCTCCCGAATCACTCTCTCCTCATTGGCTCACACAGCAATAGGACCCAATGGCTGTCAATCACAGCCAGTGAGCCAATGAGGAGAGAGCGGAGGCAGGGCCAAGCCCTGCTCTGTGTGTAAATGGACTGTGTCCATTTACAGGAACGTGGCTCAAGAGTGAGCCTGCTCGAGTGCCCCTGGTCTCTCAAAACAGCCAACTCATCGAAAATCACCAAACCACGTCACTTCCTGTGACTCTTTAGCATCAGTAATTGGACATTTGAACGACATGGCTATTTTGAAAACACCAGCGGCGTATACACTCCGGTTTTGCTAGAACAGTGGCCAAGGAGGAAAAAAGTTGTCGCCGCCTTGGAGGCAGCCATGTTGTTGGTTACTACTGGGCAGACTAACTATGTCCACTTGTTACATCATCTACTGGAGTCTATCCGCTACCGATGTTGTGTCAAGACAGCCAACTCAGCCAACTGTCCAATTAATGATACTGTAGAGTCACAGGAAGTGACGTGGTTGTAGATTTCGATGAGTTGGCTGTTTTGACAGAACACCCCAATAGCAAGTAGCTTAGGCGAGGGGGGAGCCAGGAGAGCCAGCAGGGGACCCAAAAAAAAAAAAAAAGGAGGAGGATCAGGGCTGCTCTGTGCAAAACCGTTGCACAGAGCAGGTAAGTATAACATTTTTGTTTAGAATCACTTTATATACTACTTTTATTTGTATATAAAAAATCGACTACATTGTATAGATATATAGCTATATTTTGAGAGCCAGTTGCTGGTTTAATCATTTTACAATTTGCATATTCTGTTACTTACCAAGAGCAATAACACAAAACTCATTTCCTCGTGCCTTTGAGGAACAGATTGCTACTACATAGTCTGGAATCTTCTGCAAAGGTTTCATATCGCCTAAAGAGCGAAGAGTCTCAGAGATTCCCTCTGCAAGAGAGTTTTGGGTAACAAGAACATGAACCGAATCCTGAGAAACACTGGCTGACAAACGAGCCAACCACGGTAACTGAGCTGGTGTCACCGACATGGCAGGCGAAGTCATAGGCAAAGAACGATCTTTATAGGTAAATTCCTGTAGAGCTTTCAGCACAATTTGCTCAAACACTTCTCGAATGGGTATTTGATCTGAACCTGAAAAGGTAAAATATTTACATAAGCAAAAAAGTAGCATTTAGTGGCAAAGTTTTCAAAAAGTAACATGCAAGATTTCTCAGGAGAAAAAAAAAAAAAAAAAAGAAAAGTGTTGAAAATAATCAAAACTATTTGTACTCACCAAGCTTCACAAGATATTGGATTGTCAGAAGAATGAGGTTTTCTACACTCAGGAACTGGCTGCTGGCCACTCCCATCTGATCCAGTTCCTTCTTTTCCAACTCTTGTAACTTGTAGCAATTCACTAACATTGGACTTACAACAATATCTCCGACATTCCCATAGAAATATGGCAAGGCACCATAGCCTAGAACAATATTGAGAAACAGAAAACAGCCCAAAGCCTTTACGTTAACAATAGAGATAGAAAATTAAGATTTATTGCTTTTTGTATAAATTGTGTCTGAAGATCCAGTGAAATGTACTAAAAAGGACAGCTGCAATGGTATAATCACTAAAAACTCAAATTGTGTACATGCATGCCAAAAACAATACGAAGACACTCAGATCCATAAGAAAACCTATTTTTAGTAAAGGCATTCATATGCTGCTGTTCAAGTCAATCCAAGCCCTGCTTTCTGAATGCACACCGTTTAGAGTCTAAGGCCTGGAGAAGGACCATAAAAAAACACTGGCAAATCACTTCTATTGCCATGACTTGTCTATTTTTGCAAGTACTTTACTACAGTTTATGTACAGCAGCTCCATCAAAACGTTATACTATAATCCCTATTCAAGTTTATATGCGAGCCCTTACACATTTCGGTGTTATATGTACCCAAATTATGCATGTACCTCACCGTCAAGGAGTTATTCTTGGTGTCTTAAATTTTGTAGGGACGTGAACTAAATATGATGGAAATATGTAATGCACATAAGTATATGTGTATGCAGAAAAAGAGCATGCACTAGGCTGGTAGAATTTTTTTTTTTTTAGTAGCTTGTCTATCATGGCTGTTACAGTAGGTGATTAAAAGTCACTAAAACTAATATCTTCTAATAGGTTGTGCTTGAGAATTAAGTAAGGGAAACAGAGTAAAACTAGATGAAATACACAACTGAGGCAGATAGCTATATGGTAACAACAACCATGCATCGGTTACCTTCTAGGGAACTCAACTTTAGCTGGACATACACTGATAAAATTTTGGCAGATTCCTGCTCAATTTCAGTCAAAATTCAAGCTATGGGTGGTCTGCAAGCAACACCCGGCTCAACAAAAGCAGATTTTTTTTAGTTGACTTTCGCAGAAGTAGTCAGGTGGAAAATTGTTGATGGGACAGTGATTGCATCCAATCTGAAGCAGTGACTGGTTAGGTATTCAGCAGTCGCAGATCCTGCCAGCTGCTGAACACAATAGTAGGCAGGGCGGATTCCTTCAAACACAATTCAATCTAAAAAGGTGCATAGATGACTTTAAAGAACTATTTTTTTTTACACAACAAAGAGAAGGGAATCAAAATAACTTGTGCTCGGACAACTGTCACAGGAGCAAGTCTTCCCATTGGGAGTTCCTTGATATTCCTGTTGGTGACAACTCAAAATATTGACTCTCTCATCACTTTGTTTCGGTGACGATGGTGATTTTGGCTTTAAACTCTTTTAAGAAACCAACTTTTTAAAAGTGCAACCTTATCTAAATTATAAGGAAAACTAAACCCTCTACTCCAGCAAAATAGTGTCCAGAGCTCTTTCACCAGCAACTGACATCTTTGGCCAGTCTTCTTCTGGGTTGCTGATCTTAACTGATGATAGCACTCCTACGCATTCTCGGGAGCGCATTCATTTCGGTGGATGCTGAAATTGTACACTGCGGATGCAGCTCAGTGTACAATGACAGGCAGGAAAGAAACAAACATTCATGCAGAAGAGGCGTAGTAGGTCTTCTAAATAAAAAATCCTGCCTGTATGTCTTTTTTTTTGCCTAAGATTCCACTTAAATATACAATTAAAAAATCAACTTAATATAAATAATTCTACCATTTGAAGAAAAAATAAAACTTCAAAATATACCCTTGCTGAATATACAATATAACTTTGCTTTAAATGTGAAGATGGCATATAATTTTATTAGGTAAAGAGTTCCTGTCTATTTAGTTCTCTCCACTACCAACATAGATGTAATGGACTATGTCACTTATGCTTGGCTTAATTCTAGTACTTGTATGCATGCTTAGCTGAAGAGTGCTGGACAATCAGTCTTTACCCGATTGAGAAGGACCATCTGTGAGAGTGATCATATATTTTTTTCATGGTCAACATTCAAATTTTCCAGGTTTTGTGAACATATTTTATAGTGTTAACTACATTGGTTAGTGTAATGGAAAATATGTACATTGAAAGAGTTCTTTAATGTGTTGCATTATTATTCTACAGGGTGGGGGGGTGGGGGTAACATAATAAAAGCACCAGCATTTTAATAATGGCAATGCTCACCTATCAAAATAACAGGCCTCACTCCAGAATTATTCAACAGGTTTTCTGGCACAATTACAGTTTCCCCTGCTGGGATCAGCTGTGGCTGGAAACTTCCTCCCATAACTGGCGGCGGCACAGTGACTAGAGAATGCAACAGAATAATAAAATGATCATATTAGATAGCAAAATATCAATCTACAGACTTTGTATACAAGTACATGGAAAATTGTTTCTCTGGTGTACACTGCATCCTTCACAAAGTAGCCCACAGTAAATTAAACCTTTAGACAAAACATGAACTTGTTCACATCAAATGTGTTGCGCTGCACTGATCAGTATTGATCGGGTGAATGCTCCCTAAAAATACTCTAAGATCTTATTATGTAACGGAGATGAAACCTATCACTTGCTGAAATCAGTCTTTAAATGATTCCCAAGCTTCATCAAGGGATGGTTCACATATGCCCGTCTTATCTGCCAAAGGTTTGGTCATTGTTTTTTCCAGCCACTTTTCAGTTTCCTGCACCTCGGTCTGACAAGAATGCAAAGAGGGTGACGCCACTTTCTCAAGGAATACCATGAGGTGTGCTCTTTCTGCACCCAGCCTGTTGACTGGACAGAGAAGGAGCAGCAGTACACTGATGAGGTCATCGCTATTTTTTAATCAGCTTGTTTAATCGGCACATTAGCATGCAGCTCACCTGCTGGCTCCCCCATAATTGTGGGAGAAGACTAAAGTGGATACAAGTCAGGTACTAAGGCTATTTGTAAGTAAAATGTAGCATTCTGGAGTTTTACATTTAAAAGGAAACTTGTTTTGAGAGAAATTTGCAGGGTGCCATGGCTGATCTCACTTCCTGAAAAAGCTAGTTGACCATCGTGCTGCTTTGAGTCAATAATCCAAAAAAAGTTAGCATATCTGGAAGTCTAAAATCACTAGTTACATACTCAAAAATAAAAAATGTAATATATTGCAGCTTACCAGACCTTACTTGTGGTGGCTGCTGCATACGTTTCCTTTTTTTTTTTTGGCTATTCTTCCTTTATTTTAACCTAGTAATCCTGCAAATAACACACTTCCTCTCCCTTGGTGGCTAGGTTTACTTCTCCACTTTATCTATGGAGAGAGCCATGGTTGTCATCCAGGCTGGACTTCAAACATGTCTGCCTTTGTAACTCTAGGACATAGGAGTTAATAATAAAATGAGTTATCAAACGAAAGACATTTTGTTTGTGCCTTCTGTTCATCTGAGGGGAAGAGACAAAGACACTGCATTTAAGGCAAGATGAACAGGCATTTTCGGTACTTGCCAAAAATCTACTTCGCCTGAAAAAGGTAAAGCTAATGAGAACTAAAAACGTAATATATTGTAACTACTACAAAACTGGTAATACATTCATTTGAATGAGGCTGGTTCACATATGTGCATTGCATTCGCACCATCATGCAGCCCAGGGGTCACACCACAACCAGCCCCAACATTATTTTGGTCAGGTAAGAAGACATAATATAGTCTGGAACAGTAGAACATTTAGAAGCATACAGTATATATGCAGAGCAGAAGAAAGAAAAGAAGCAGAAAGAAGCAGTGGAAAATATGTTGCAGGTATCTAAAATGGTTCAGTGGTATAATAGCAAATCTAATTAGTTGCTACAGGCAACATGCTTAGATACAGATATTAAACATTAGCTGTATGTGTGAACAACCCAGCTACTGAATGGTCTAACAAAGAGTCTACTAACCTAACCTATAGCATTTGCAAAGCAAGTAACAAGCGTTCTTAGATTTTACTCTGTACCTGGTCTTGTTATAGGGCGCATAGGAGGTGCAGGGAAGGCCAAAACAGGTGTCTGAAGTGGTGAACTTGGAGGCCATCCCCGATGTCTTTTTTTGGGTGGTCCAGAAAATGTAATTACTGCTGGAATGCAAAAAAAGTCTTTTAAGTCACAATGTTAAATAGATCACGTCTTCTAAAGTACAGTAAATATCTAATATTTTATTAAGACCGTCTCAATAAGAATATGAAATGTCTAAAGCCAATGTGCGATATCCCAACGGAGAAGATCGAGAAGAAGGACAGAAAACGAATATATGCTTGAAAATTAAACAGTAAAATGAGGAAGCATGCTAAATTGTATCTACACACCAGATAACTGAAATCCCCACCCAACTTATGGTACTCTAAAGCCTCGTACACACGATCCGATTGTTGGCAGGGGATTGTCTGTTGACAGACTGTCGTCATAAAATCTGACCGTTAGTACGCTCCTTTTGACAAATGTTGTCCAACTTTCGGGCAACAAATATTGGATGACATGCTAGTAAATTTTCTGCGGACAACGGTTGGTTTTCAGATTTTCTGATGGTCAGTACACAAATCCGTCACACAAAAGTCATAAGTACAAACACGCATGCTCGGAATCGATGCTCACCAAACATGAAATTAGCAGAAGGGGCCCAAAGGGTGGTGCTCAAAAGCTGAAATTCCTCATAGTACGTCACTACATTCGTGTTTGTTGCATGAAAATTGTGTACTGTTAGTATGCAAGACAAGATCCAGGCACGCGCCCTTAAGACAAAAATCTGACGCTTGGTTGGCCAACAATTGGATCGTGTGTACGAGGCTGAAGACCCCATACACACTATACAACTTTTGTTGTCCGATTTCATTTAGATTTACCAAAACCATGTAGTGCAAGAACCTGCATACAAAATCGAAACTCTTAAGGTTTGACCTCATATTATATGTTTTGGTAAATCTGAAGGGAAAAAAAAAAAATTAAAAATCTACAAGAAAATTGTATATAGTGTGTATCCAGCTTTAGAATCACAGAATATCTTTAGCTACTCTGCAGCTGCCAACCTCCCAGGGTGGTTTAGCTTTACCAATTGTATTATTATGCCTCTCAACTGGTATACGTACATTGGTGGCTTTCCCCACAATTAAATAATGCAGCCACGGCCTTAGCCCTAGTTTCTTCCTATGAAACGTTGACTAACTTGATTTACAGGAGGTCCCTCCACTCTACTGATGGGGTTTCTCTCTTTGAAAATATAAAATCAAAGTTCATCTCTGCTGCCCAACTCCTCCTTGTCTATCTCACCCAAACAACAGATTTGGTTTAACCCCAGTTGTTTTATGTTGCTTGATGCCTGTCTCTGGGTGCAAAAACATCTGAAATACAGCCATCAGTTGTATGACAAAGTCTCCTTTAAAACTTTTTCTCAGCTCCAACAAGAATTTAATATACCGAGTTCCTGTTATTTGCAAAACCTCCAATAGAAACATGCAGCTGCAGCTCAACTAGGGACTAGAGAAATTCACCCCCAGAACTCTGTACATGAAAAGGCCCCATTATATCCCATACACTCAAAGTTAATCTCCTCCTTTTTTAGTATACTATAACAAGGCAAACCCACATATCTAAGTAAACGAAGGTCTAGCTGGTCGCATGATATTATAGATCTTTCGGCTGAAAATTGGGATGAGATCCTTCATACTTACTTTAACAATTATTTCTGCAAGGGATAGGCTTATTCAAAAATGTGTACTTTACAGGCTATATTATACACCACTTTGATTGTATAAGATGCGTAGGAGGGCTGATCCTATTTTCCATAAATTTTATAAATGCTCTGGAGATTTACTCCATATGCTTTGGGTTTGCAACACAATTGGTCCCCTTTGGTCTAAAAGAAACAAATTTAATTGCTACACGCTTTGATTTTACCAACATCGTGTATATTAGGAGTGTTGGAGGATCTAGATTTGATGTTACAATGGATAAACCAGGAAGTCATCCATATTAACTTGCAGAAGAATTTGATTATGTATTACCGCATTATAAGCAGACATATGAAGGGGATGCCCCCATAAATTTCAATAAAATGTGGGGCCCTGGAATGAAAATATTTAATACTTGTGAGTTGCCTGAGACCTAATGTGTTATTTCTATTTGCTTTATAACGTCCTGTACGATTCTGACCTATGTACGCAAGAAATATGTTCTCTAAGGCAGACAATTTACATATATTTCTCGTGTCATTATGTGCTCATTGTAGCAAATACCCCTTGGATTACCACACGTAGACGCTTTGTTGAGATCACTTTTCATTTTATTGTAAGGATTCCAACAAAAGGGGAATTTGTATTACAGCGTACAATTCTGTACCGGGATGGTGCCTGCAGCGCCCTGTTTTATTTTTTAAGAGCCGGCAGTGGGCTCTCTTGTAATAGCAATAAGAGCGGTTTACTAGCCGCTCGATTGCCATTACAAGCAGCGGGAGGGGATAACCCCCCCCCCCCCCCGGCCCCGCAGCTCTCTTGCCAGCTGGCCCGATAACCAAGCAAAGGCTGTTTGTAACAGTAAACCGAAATTGATGACATGACCAGAACGGTATACCACGGCTGGGCCCGATTTTAGTCTTGCTTAGGGCAGCACAAAACCAAATATACACCACTGTTATCCTACTTATATGTATATGTTAACTCTGGGATGGAGACAAGAATATATTTTTGATAGCTTGGAATTGTATTCTGTTCCAATGGCATGTTGTGTATGCTTTGTTTACCTCGTTATAAATGATCAATAAAAAAGCAGTATATAAAAAAATAAATAAAAAAAGTAAAAAAATAAATAAAAAAGGGAAGAAGAAATCCCTTACTCAACCCCTTACATTTGAGTTAGTTCTCATTTAATTTTAAAATGCTTGGACTAGTAAAAAATACTTTCTGTCCTGCTTTTTACAAGTTGATCAAAATAAAGGGAACACGGATAAGAAGTCAGCAACAGTACATGAATCATGGGGCATTTAAGACCTCAAATCTGTAATTCAAGTGTGGGTAGTGCCATACCATTTTCTCCACTAATGCTGCCAGGACTTGATGACGTTGACTGAGAAAAGGTCTGAGAAGGTGCAGGAGTTAGCAAAGTGCCCCTTGCTACACTTGTGGTTCCATTGGTTTCTGGTGATTGAAATAAAATAGGTGCTGGAAGAAACGGATCCAAATATAAAATGTTTGAATAAACTGTATTATTTTAACAATGTACACTGTATGAAAACTTAGCTTACTTACCAGGATAGGTCTTTCCCAAGGGGTGCACTGGTAGTGGCAAAGGCTTAACGATGCTCTTATTTCGGGAAAGATCCTGAGGGGTACTTGAATGAAGAGCAGCAGGAGATTTGGCAAAGGCTAAAGACTGTATGTCTGAAGATAGAAAATATGCAAACACATTGTTAAACACATTAGGGGTTATGTAGCTTCTAAAATTGAATTTAGGAGCCTTTGCCTTTTTTTTGCCAAAGCTCCTCAACTCAATGCCATAAAAGACTGTGTCCATGCACACATAGGTTTTTACATGAGTTTAGAAGCTGCTGCAGTTAGAGGAGGTTCAACCTCCTTCTCCTGAATGCGGAAGGATTGTGTTAAAGGATAGGACCGTTTTGTCACAGTGAAATTGCGGCGCGATTTTGCCATGGCCGGCGGTCAACCTTGTCTGAGTACATGAGCCCTAAGGTTCATGTACATTAGCAGCTCCTAAACTTCAGTTTAGGAGCTTTTGTAGTTTTTTTCTCAAACTCCTAAAATAATAAATTTACACATAAGCATTTCCAGAGTTTAGGTGCTGCTGCAGTTAGGTGAGGTTCAACCTCCCTCTCCTGAATGAGGAAGAATCGCGTTCAGGAAAGGAACCTTTTGACCGCCTGCTGTAGAAATCTTGAGAAATCTGAAATTAAAGTAGAACCAATTGCATAATGTTCCTGACACTCTGCATGCATTTAACAGGGTTAATGGTGGTCTGCCGATTTTAATTTTTGTACTCAGCAGTGTTCATTTTAACGTCAAATTTCAATTTAGTTTTAGTCAGTCTTTTGACTAAAATGCCATTTTAGTTTACAAAAAAACTCCAGTACATTTTAATAGACTAAAATTGAATGGATATAGTTAAATTCTAATGCATTTCTCTAGAATTGCAAAACTCCTTATACACTACTGAAGTAAAGATCTAAAAACTTTATTTATGATATTCTGGATTAAACGTGCGGACTTCTTTATGAATAAAAGTTTCATTAACTACTTGCCGACCAGCCGCCGACATAGGTTGGCTCCCCTGCTCAAATCACTGTACGGAGGCTGCTTTTTTTTTTTAACAAGAATTTTTATTCATTTTGAACAAAACAAACAAAGAAAACAATCTATACAGTGGTACATCTACAATAATATACAGAAAGATGGATACATTACAGTGGGTGGTTCTTTTTCCATATTTCACATTAACTTCAACTTACATCAAGGTCATGCTACTCGTGTATACCTAGTTTACCATCGGCCGTCAGGGGTCAGTTCTATGAGACCTATACCATAGATAAATGGCCTGGGTGGGATATGGTGTTGTTTACCCCTGTATGATAGAGAAGATTAGATTAAATTGGTTTATATTAGAGGGGGAGTAGAAACTCCCCCCCTGGCTTTGTTGTTGGCCCAGTTGAGTGTATGACGGTTGTACAGGAGAAATCTTCGTTAGTCTAGACTTAAATTCCTTTTTTCAACCCAGGCCCCCCATATTTTTTCAAATTTTTGGGGACAGTTACGTCCCGCATACGTGAGTTTGTACATAGGGAGGGCCGCGTCAACCAAGGATCTCCATTGTTGAATCGTTGGTGGAGAGGGGTCCTTCCATTTTAAAAGTATCGCTTTCCTGGCATAAAATGCCGAGTAAAATACGAACAATTTCCGCGACTGCTTTGCTGCAAGAGTGTCAACTATGCCCAAAAGTAGGGGAATTGGATCCCTTGGAACATGTAGCTTGCCAATTCTATTGATGTCTCTCAGGACCTCTTCCCAGAAAGATTGAATAAAACGGCAGGACCACGTCACATGTAGGAAGGTGCCAGTTTCAGTGGTGCACTTGGGACATAGTGAGCTGTGGGATGGGTATATCTTGGCCAGTCTTTCCGGGGTGTAGTATACTCGGTGAATGAATTTGAGTTGGATGAATCTGTCCCTAGCCGAGACCATGAGTACGGAGGCTGCTTTAATTATAGGGGGCGCGTGCACGCCACGTAACGGAGCAGATGCGTGTGGCTGGAGACTGCGATGTCCACCAGCGACCAACGATTGCTCCTGAGAGAGACAGAATGGGGATCTGCCAATGTAAACAGACAGATCTCTGGTCTGCCAGGATAGTAGAGAGATCTGCTGTTCCTAGTAATCAGAAACAGCAATCTATCTCCTCCTCCAGTCAGTACACTGCCCCCACAGTTAGAAACACCTCCCTAGGTAACACTTAACCCCTTGATCGCCGCCTAGAGTCAACCCCTTCCCTGCCAGTGACATTTATACAGTAATAAGTGGCTATTTTTAGCTCTGATCGCTCTGTATAAATGTCAATGGTCCCAAAAAAAGTGCCAAAGGTGTCTGCTCTGTCCGCCGCAATGTCTGTCACGCAAAAAAAAAAAAAAAAAAAAAAAAAAAAAAAAAAAAAAAAGGCAGATCACCGCCATTACTAGTAAAAAACGAAATAAATAAAAATGAATAATAATAATAATAATAATAATAATAATGCCATAAAAACTATTTCCTATTTTGTAGACGCTATAACTTTTGCGTAAACTAATATACGCTTATTGTGATTTTTTTTGTTACCAAAAATATGTAGAAGAATACAGATTAGCCTAAACTGATGAAGAAATTAGTTTTACATTTTTTGGGGGATATTTATTATAGCAAAAATAAAATGTTTGTTTTCAAAATTGTCTGTCTTTTTTGTTTATAGCGCCAAAAATAAAAGGTGATCAAACACCACCAAAATAAAGCTCTATTTGGTGGAAAAAAAAAGGACATAAATTTTGTTTGGGTAAAGCATTGCACGACCGCGCAATTGTCAGTTAAAGCGACGTGGTGCCGTATCAAAAAATGGCCTGGTCATTAAGGGGGCAAATCTGGTAAATCCTGTAAACTTTATTGGTTGTAATGCCATTACAAATATTACCTATATATTAACAATATTAGAGAAAAAAAAAAAAAAAAAAGCAAAACCCTTTTCTTAATTTTTCTTCTTTCATCAGATTAGTAGAGGACATCAACTTATTTTAATGTGGTATTGCAAAAGACGTTTAATCACTTCAATACAGGGCACTTATACCCCCTTCCTGCCCAGATAAAATTTTCAGCTTTCAGTGCTCTCACAATTTGAATGCCGATTACTCAGTTATGCAACATTTTACCCATATGAAATTTTTATAATTTTTTTCACACAAATAGAGCTTTTTAGTGGTATTTAATCACCACTGTTTTTTTATTTTTTAAGACCGAATTTAAAAAAAGGAGGGGAAATTAAAAGACAACCAAGGTTTTCGCCGTCTTTCGGCCGTTCTGCGCATGCGCGGCCATACGGAGCGTCGGAAAATACCAGAAATGTCCGTAATTTGCCGTGCATGCGCAGAACGGCATTAGACGGAACATCGGAAATGTCCGGAAATGTCCGTATTTGTCGGTCTGCGCATGCGCGGCCGACTTACGAACATTTCCGACTTCCGTACAGGCGGCCAGTCCCTAACGAGTTCGTAACTCGGGGACCCCCTGTATAGCGATACCACGTGTGAGACTTTTATACAGCCTGGCCACATACAGAGGTCCAACATTGAAGTAGTACCTTTAGGCGTTCTAGTAGCATAAATTACACATCTAATTTCATTCCCACCAGCTTTTACCGCAATCTCCTCCTCACACGCGATCAGTGTGTGAGGAGGAGAACCCGGTAACAGCTCATTATCGTGGTTTGTTCACATCCTGTGACTGGCCATGATTGGACACAGCTGGTCACATGGTAAAGAGCCAATTACATTGGCTCTTTACCGCGGTCGGGGATGTGCTGTGTTAGGGTGACAAGTCTCGTCCCTGATTGCCACTCTTGGCCTGCCCAGAATAGGAGAGTGTTCCTGCTGGCATCATGTTATTATGGCCCAGTATGGAAGTGGTTACATTTTAATGTGTCATCATAGGCTGAAGATGCAATTGAGTTGCCAATTTAAAAAAAAGGCCAGCAGAGGGTGCCAAAGAGATAGTGTGAATGAGTGTAAATGTGTGGAACTGCAAAGGAAAGGGAAAGGATTGATAAAGCCTGGGTCTCTCAGCCAATGCGGCTTGCCTAGGTCGGGGGGCTGGAGGTTTGAGAGACAGGTGGAGCTCTGAGGAAAGCAGATTTTCAGGTGGGTAAACATCCCTCCCTTACATTTTGGTTCCATTTTAGTTTGTTGCGGAAAATTAGAATCGATTTTCCTCAGTTTGTCAATGGAATTAACTCAAAATTGTATTTTTGTTTAGTTTTCGTCAGTGAAAACATGCAGTGGATGAAACTATGACAAATATTTTCATCGAGTGAATGGTGCATTTAGCTGCAGTATTATGCAGTATGGTGCATTTAGCTCCAGCAATAATAAGGCAGCATTGATGGATTGCAATTGCCCCGAAATCATTTTTTCATTGCAGCAATGTTATGGTGAAACCTTTCACCATGGTCGTCATCGATTGCACCTAGATTTTCAGGGGGGAAAAGTCCAAGTAATAAATCTTCAGTGACCGGTTGCCTTTCATGGTCTTGTATGCTTAAAAAGTTTGGCAACCTGCTGAATGTAGTTTAGTGCACCATAGTTGTCAGGAAAATTCTGAATGATCTCAATCTTGGCATCAATTATTGGAAACCTCTGCCTCAAATTAACAAAAACCTTCACCTTCCTTGTTCATCACTTCCACGCAATTTTTCAAATCAGTCCGCGTTTTAGGTGAAGCGGAGGCAAAAATCTTTGTCGGGTCAACAAGTGGTTCATGTGCTACATTTTTCCCTCTTCTAACCAAATTCTCTAAGAATGGTCATTTCTTTTTAATATAATGCAAATCTTGCACGGCTGTCCCATTCACATGTTTAACAATACTACTTGATATTGTTAATCGAGCTGCAATCCAAGCAGAAGGAGCCACTGCTTTTAGATATCCACAGTTGTTCCAGTTGTACTTGGTATGCTTCAACAACAGTTCTAGGAGTTTCTTTCATGTGTGCTGCATAGCCAATAGGTATTGCAAAAACAGAAGACTTCTATAAAATGATACGCGATAGGTAATCTTGCGATTAGCAGCCAAAAATATACAAGATATACGAAAATGTGTTCAATAAGCAAAATCTGTTTCCCAGTGAAGTGTGTATGGCCACCACAAGAGAGGTTTAAATAGCAATAACAGTAAGTAAATTCCTCTGCCTTACAAAACACTTGATCAAAGGTTAGATTAGGAGCAGGATTGAAGTGAAGTGATCCATAATGAAATACATTTCTGTCGGTAATAGGTAAAAATAAAAAACCGAGGACAAAAAGATAAGATCTCATTATCTTTTAGTTTACCTGAAGGAGAGAATCTGGACTTGTAGCCATTAATGTTTCCGTTCTCTGAGAGGGGAGTGATTGGCTTAACAACTGGAGCAGGAAATGGTCGACTTCGAGGTTCTATATGACAAATATTCAGATTTTTAAAGTGACAAAATTGCTAAAATCACATACATGACTCTGGAGGACAGATTATAACATTTTAAATACACCGAAAACAATATTATTAGCTTGGATAGAGTAGTGAAGGGACAGAACCACTTTTGGATTTTTCACTCACTAGGACAGGGAATGGGAGAAAATCATTCCAGATGATATACAGAGATACAAATATTATCAAAAGCACCCTTTTAATAGAGTGCAAAAAGCATAAAACCTCAGTCATGTTTTTACTGCTTCCGGATTAACCCTCACTTCTATTCATTGCGACTCTCTGCTTCCCCAAGTGTGGGGAAAAACATACCAATGTGGATACAGGCAGCAATTAAGCAAAGTCTAACCCCCTAAGCCTCATACACACTATGAGAAAACCAGAAAAAAAAAAAAAAATTCCACTTTCGACGTGAGCGTACAATATGATCATTGGCTGCCATCCAAAATTTTCACAAGGGACAAACACAAAAAATTCTCGTACGATACCAGGTCTGACGATTTTCACTTAATCAGTAACATTTTTGGTCAGAAGTACAACACAAATACATTACAGAACGGCCAAAGTTTTTTTTCTTTATTAATCTAAATCGCATTGGATATGGAGACTAGCATGAAAAAAAAAATAAAAAAAGAATGGACGATCATTCGTCTGATAATCTCATTGCGTCTACTAGACTTTACCCATTATCTAAAACAAACATTGGACGTACCTTTCCAGCATATAAGTGGTCCTTTACAGAGTACCCCCTGGGAGTTCCTCACAAGGTAACATTTTAAGTGCTTTTGCTTCTTTGGTTGAGTTGCAAGTTTCAGGTTTATGTGGTTTGAAAACTCCGTAAAATACCTGAAACCCCGCTCTCCGCATCCAACACAATTTCCAGAGAAACCTTTAAAAACATACACATGTAATAAACATCTCCCAGAAAACATGAAACTACTTTATATTTAATTTTGGATCTGGTTAAAAATATAATGAACAGCTGAAGGTAAAAAAAAAAGAGAACCTAGAAAGACTCAGTAAGCCAAGGTTTTTAACTATAGCCATAGCAAACCAGAGGCTCAGTATAATTTGGCTACATTTCAAGTCCTTCATGCAAAAAAAATCATTGACAAATCATTAATTTTAGGAGACTGCAATGACATTAGTATGGTGAAATGTGAAAGTATTAGGCCAAACTAGGGAGACTGACTTTAAAACTGCAATTATACTTGCCTCTGTAAGTTATTGCTGTCAAGGTTGCAAAGCAAACTCGAAAGTGGTCAAACTCCACTTGGCTGAGCCCACACATATACCGCACTCTCATTCACTCCTAAGAGTGAGAGTGCATCAAGGGAACTCCATCTTGGAAGATTTTGACAATTGGTTTTTTGCAATCTAGCCACTAATATGTTGCAGAGTTGGGGGAAAAGGTGAGCATAGGGCAGGAGCAGGAGAGGCATGGGGGTCTGGTTACGATACAAGTGTAGGTCTTTAAAATGAAATGCCTCGCCTACCAGTGGACACCTTAAGTTACATTATTATCTTTGTTGGTCTC
Organism: Lithobates sylvaticus; assembly: GCA_028564925.1. Lineage (NCBI taxonomy): Eukaryota > Metazoa > Chordata > Amphibia > Anura > Ranidae > Lithobates > Lithobates sylvaticus. Next base: position 154,344,630 of record CM053030.1, read on the forward strand.
AGTGATCCTGGCAACACTGGGCCAAACTTAACCCCCTGGAGCTAAGCACCATGCACTTACAGGTTTAGAATGGCAAAGGTGCCATCTGACAGTATCATAGAAATGTGTAATAGAACCAGACCGGATATTGTGGTCAATACCTACAGTTTTCTTTTTTCAAGGTTTTAAAGTGGAACTTTGGGTTTCCAGGCTTAGGCAAATTAAGTCATACATCCCAGGAGTCTTCTGGAGGGGAGGAGGGGTTTTCTCAGCCAAGCACACTCGTTTATGCATGCCTGAACTAAGGACAGATGGTTCCAGGAAGTACAGTAAAAGCTACATAAATCATCTTACTCAAGACCAGAAATGCTAGGGGGGTGTTATTCATGGTTATTTCTCAGAAAGTAAAACATGGAGACATGGATGGGTGGGCAAGTTTGCTTTGAATTTTAAAAATGAACTAAATAGCGTTTTTGGTGCTCAGATGCAGTGTAGTTCCACTGTAAGCGCAAGCGATAACTATGTCCCACCGTAGTAAGTGAACCTCAGCATAACTTACCTAAAAGTGCATTTTTGCTATCATCATCAGGAAGAAATCTTTTATCTACTGCACAGACAAGTATGTGATCGGGGAGAGATGGGTTCTTCACCCCAACTAAAAGGAATCCTGTCGAAACCTCAACCTGTTCTTTGCAGAGTGACACCAATCGCAAATCTTTCCCTGCTTGACAGAACCCTGAAATTCAGAGAACAACATTAAGACAAGTTCCATCAATTTGTTTTATTAAAGTGTATAACTGGGCAAAAACAAAAATTCAGTCCATCTCTGCAATACATGTTCTTAAAACTTAGAAAGAAACATACATACACACACACAAATATAAACTGTGGGGGGACCGCGGGACCCGACTCACAGAGTTTGCCATGCGTGTGCCCGCAGGCCGCCTCTTAAAGGGCAACGTACATGCACGTTAGTTTGCCTGTACCTGCCGTTCTGCTGCAGTATATCTGCGTATCTGCGTGAGGCGGTCGGCAAGCGGTTAAAGCAGAACTCCAGCTTTTACTCCCCAAAACCAATGCATTGTGCATGTAAATGAATCACAACCCAGTGTAATTTTATTTGCATCTTACCTACTTTAGCTGTAAATGGCAGGTTTCTGTGTCTGATGTCACTCCTTCTCCTGGCTGAATTTCAAAGTTCTGACTTCCTGTTTTCTTCCTTTACCAGTCCTGATACTACATGTCCCATCATGCTTTAAGCCTATGTAGTTTCAGGGAGGGTTCAGGCTGTGGGAGGGGGGGGGGGTGATCTGTGAGGCAGGCAGGGCCGGATTAACATAGGGGCTATTGGAGCTGCAGCCCCAGGCCCCTTTCTCAAGATAGGCCCATTTGCTCCAAGAAAAAAATAAAAAAATTCTAAAAAAAAAAAAAAGATCGACTTCGAGGGTTGTAGCTCAACGAGTCACAGAGACCCCACATTTGGGGGGTAGGTAGCTAAAGACCTACTCCAACACTGGTTAAAATATGGGGCTGCTATCATCTATGGTTCTGGAGATATGGGGTTGCTTGCGCAGTCAATCAGAAGCTACATACAGAGCGGCCAGTATAAATACAAGCTGGCACACTCTGCCGAAGACTGAGAGGATGAACTCACAGTGCTTATAATAATTATTTGTATATTACTTATGATAATTAACCACTTGCCACCCAGGCCACTTCTGACACTTCTCTCCTACATGTAAAAATCATCATTTTTTTTATAGAAAATTACTCAGAAGCCTCAAGCATTATATATGTTGTTTTAGCAGACACCCTATGGAATAAAATGGTGGTCTTTGCAACTTTTTATGTTACACAATATTTGTGCAGCAATTTTTCAAACGATTTTTTTGTGTACCAAGCGATGCTTTAATTTTTTTACAGGTTACATGTTTAGAGTTACAGAGGAGGTCTAAGGCTAGAATTATTGTTCTCACTCTAACGATCGTGGCATATGTAACCTGTGTGTATCTGGATCTGATACTAACCAGTGCCTACCCAGCCACTGACTAGTATCTCTCCCCAGCCTGTCCCCACACACCCTCTCACCTGCTGACCTGTGAATGGGGGAATCACTCCTGCAGTGTTAATGTGTTCTGCCAGTGAATACAATGATCAGTGTTGCTAACTATAGCTGGCAGCACTGATTGTTTTGGGGAAAACCTGACAGGCTGGTTGTACTCAAGTCGGTTAATAGGTTGACTTGTGTAAAACCAGGTAGCCCATACATAGATCGACTATGGCTGGTCTCTGCTTAATTGGTGCAATTTCAATCCATGTATGGCCCGCTTAACCACTAAACAGTCCCTAAACAGCCTTCCACAAACCTTTACATTTTTCCTTCCCAGATTCCTTCATCCTCCTCTCCTATACATAGTGCCCACTGTCATACTCTCCACACTTCTCTCCTGTACATACTGCTCACTGTCATACCCTCCACACTTCTCTCCTATACATAGCGCCCGCTGTCATATCCTACACACTCCTCTCCTGTACATAGTGCCCACTGTCGTACCCTCCACACTCCTCTCCTGTACATAGTGCCTTCTGTCATACCCTCCACACTCCTCTCATGTACATAGTGCCCACTGTTAGACCATCCACATTCCTCTCCCTCACCTGCACATACTTCCCACTTTTATACCATCCATTCTCCTCCCCTATGCCTCTTACCCACAAAAACAGTTCTTTAAAATTGCCCCATTATTAGGAACATAGGGGATGTCAGCTACTCTAAATATAGCACTTGTAAAAAAGTGTCCCCGAAAATATTTTTGAAATGTTGGCAACTATGCGGGTCAGTAGAGGGCCCCATGAGAGGCTCCTGGGTTCCAATGATATTAAAGCGGTAGTAATCTTTTCTAACGTTACTATTTTTTAGAGGCCCTGAGGTAGGTTATGCCATAATGTACAAGTATGCATAGCATATTAGCACATTAGGGTACACTTAAATTGTCAGACTGAGCCCTCCAGTGCTGTGCTGTGCTGTGATCAATCCGGGCCGGGCGCTTCAATCGCCTACCTTCCGGGTTCTGTGCCTTCGGTCACTTGCCTTGGCCGGGCTGTGTTGATGTCATTCTCTCCCTCTCCCTATTTAATTTGTTATAACAAAAAATTGTTTGCATTTTTATTTATTAATTTATTGTTTATAAAAGGCCCCACCAAAATCCTCAGCACCAGGCCCATGATGTTCTTAATCTGGCCCTGGAGGCAGGACTTGGGAGGTTTGTCCTGTGGACAGATTCTCCCACTTGAGCTGTGGATCTCTGCAGTTCCTCCAGAGTTACCATGGGCCTCTTGGCTGCTTCTCTGAATAATGCACTCCTTGCCTGGCCTGTCAGTTTAGGTGGACAGCCATGTCTTGGTAGGTGTGCAGTGCCCTACTCTCTTTATTTTCAGATGATGGATTGAACAGTGCACCGTGAGATGTTCAAAGATTGGGATATATTTTTATTTTTTTTTTATTTTTTAAACCTAACCCTGCTTTAAACTTCTCCACAACTGTAAACTCTGAGCTGTCTGGTGTGTTTCTTGGCCTTTAGGATGTGGTTTGTTCACCAAGTTTCTTTAACAAACCTCTGAGAACTTCACAGAACAGCTATATTTATACGGAGATTATATTACACACAGGTGTACTCAATTTATTACTTTGGTTGCTTCTGAAGGCAATTGGTTCCACTAGATTTTAGTTGGCGGTATCAGAGTAAAGGGGGCTGAATACAAATACACGCCATACTTTTCAGATATTTGTATATAATGTTGAACCATTTATCATTTTCCTTCCACTTGGTATTGGTCTATCAATAAAATAAATTTACGTTTTGGTTGTAACATGACAAAATGTAAAAAATTTCAAGGGGTATGAATATTTTTTCAAGGCATTGTACATTTGCACAGACTGAAAGACTACAGAGGGGTGTGTTTTAGGCTAGAGATGCTTAAGGAAGTGTCTGAAAAGGACTGTCACATGATACAAAACCACACAAACTCAGAACATCAGGAGATCTGCAGACATCAGAGCAACATGTATGATCTATGCTGGGAGTGGTCATTCCATTCAGTTCTAGTGAAAAGAAAATTGGAGTTCAGCTTTAAGATTTCAGGGCTACAGAGGCAGGAGCTGTCAGCTCAAACAGCTCACTGGATTTCTGTCAGGATCAACAGGGAATGAATTTTTAAAGAGACAAGGAAAAATATAATGGTAATGTACTGAATTTTTTTTATTTATGCCCACACAAAAACTTTAAAACATGAATTAACCAGAGAACATCATGACATGCAAGAAAAGGGTATACTATAGTTAATCTTATTATAATAAATCTAAACCCAATCATTAAATCTCATAAGCTTTAACGTGTGTCCAATGCCTAAACATTTTTTACCATTTCGTGCATTAAAGGTAAAAAACGTTTTGGCATCAGTATACAAAAGAAAAACACAAACTGTAACGGAGGCAAAAAGGTGACCAAGCAGCATAATCTAATCTACCAATGAAAAAATGTTACAGAAAAAAAAAAAACAAACAATAAACACCTTCCAAAAAGATTAAATGACACAAAACACACACATACAAAAAAGAATAAAAACAATCCAGTTGGTGATTCAGTATGGAGGGAGAGATCAAACAATTGATTAATCATCAAATTAGAAAGGACTCAAAAAACTTGTATCTGAAGTAATACAAAAGTTGGTTGATTCCTAGAACAGCTTGTGAAGAAATGCAGTGTAATTCAAGTTCAGTGATGGAATCTCAGCAGGTCACATCAAGTCAGATGGAAGAAATGGTTTGAGACAATAAGGAATATAGTTCCTATTAATGCTCTAGATTGAATGTGATGATGAAATAAATAACTGCTAACAAGCTTACATCTGATATATTCAACAATCTTGAAAGGGAGTCCTTCCAAATAAAATGATGGATGATAGAGTTGAAACATGAATAATAGTATAATAGTCACAGACAATGATTGTGACATGTATTGCTGGAATAAATGATTGTCCGTATGCTTTACGATTAATGAGAGATATGGAAAAGGTAGCTGGTAAAATGGCATATAGCTATTAAAGCACATTACTAGTCAGTGCTCCTAAGTAATGAATGGGTGAAACACAATGGTTCTTGTAGATTAGCTTTCCTCACAAACGTGATATTTCCAACACTTCTCTCATTAGTAACTTACTGAAATAGTACTCAAAGGCATATCATGGACATGCATCGTAAATGGGAAGGGAGCAGATCAGTGGCATCAGTAGCCACCCGCCCCCTTTTACTTAACTGAACCCTTCATTTTGCACTTCTACAGCTCTTCACTTCTGGGTCTCAGTGGCTTTGCTGGGGCAGCTCCTGCTGCTGTCAATCAAAGCCAGTAATGAGTGGGCGGGAGGCCCACTCTGTGTAAATGGACACAGCAGTGGGGCTCGGGAGCGAGCATGCACAAGTGCCCCCATGGGAAGCAGCTTCCTATGAAGGCACTGGACAGAGGAGGAGTGCCGTCGGGGGAAACCAGAAGAGGATGTTTGAGGTCGCTCTGTGCGATTTTCATTGCACAGAGCAGGTAAGTAGGGGGATGTTAGGTTTTTTTTTTTTTTTTTTTTTTTTTTAATTCCTTTACAACCACTTTAATATAAATTAAAAGTTGTTTTCAATCCAAATTTTCAGTTTTCATGAAATACCAGGTGATCTACCAAGGTCGTCCTCATTTAGTCATTTTTTGTCATTTTCTGCAATGCTCTTGCGTTATCACCCTGTCAAACAACCTTGGTTGGAACTGTAAGCGGCTAGGTAAACACATCATGCTGGAATAATTCACTGTTGCAATCTTCAGGAAGCTGGGCCTGAGCAATGATGTGCAGTCGACCATGGAGAGTGTGCATCTGACCAGGGAGAGAATGCAAGAGGCCGGAGAAGAGCCGTAGCACCGAGATGGTAAAAACAGTATTTTCTAAAAATAATAAAAAAGGGGGGGGGGGGGATTTTGTATGTTACACAGTGTTTAAAAGTTCTACTTAAATCAGATAAGGTATATTACCCATACCTAAAAAGGAACATAAACTGGCTTTAAGTAAAACAAACACTTTTACCTACTGTTGTTAGCAACAAGTTTAACACTGTGGTGTCTAGCCTCTCAATTCATGCTAGTTGTATATAAAAAAAAAAAAAAAAAAAAAAAAAAAAAGGAAGGAAATCTCCAACTGCACTATGTAAGCAGAGTGTTATCTGGTTCAAAACAGCTCAGCAGGAATACTGAACTCACATGGGTCCTAATTTGATACTCTTCCAAATTTCTAATCATTAGAGGCATTAAAACTGGATAGAAGTAAGTTTTACAAGACCAGTATGAAATGTAAAGTCATGCTTAGAGGGTTATCCTTTAACACACAACAGATAATACAACTTGCTGCAAAGCTTTAAACTCTATGGGGTGTATATTATAAAATAAAGGCAACTTAGCCACCATGCGACATAAGCAACATGTAAGCAGGTGGAAATTGTAATAGTATTGTACTGTGGTTGTGATTTTCTGCTTGGAACTGCTGGGGTTGGCGGGCTTTGGTGCATCTGCTGTTTGGTCTGTGGAGCCACTAAAGTGGATCTCCCCTTTGGAAAAATTTTGAACTAGAATTTGGAATGGCAGGTGCAATGTGGTTACTTCCTTTATCTTTTGCAATGCCATGGGGGTGCTGAAACCAAAAAAAGTATTAAGAGAAGTTATACAACTATGCCATTTTATTTAGTAAAAGGATTTGCTGGTTAAGCAAATATTCTGGTTTGATTTACTGAGAGTACAGAACAAGAGTGGAATTCTTAAGTGTATGGCAATTGAAAATGAAGTGTATGTCTATGTTATTTTGTCATGCAAGCCGGTGACAGAGGTTTTGTTTGAGGAGTAGATTGGTAGCTGTATGGGCTACCCTTCTAGCGACAGAGACCATAAGTTAGGGCCCGCTGAATAGCAGAACCCTCCTATGGGCTGGGGTGTGCAAGACCTTAAGGCCCCTTTCACACGGGACGGATCTGTATTGATCCGCCCCGTGAAGATCCGCTGCTCAGGGGGGATTGCTCAGCTGATCCCCGCTGAGCCGGCGGATGACAGGGCGGTCCCTGCACACTGTGCAGGGACCGCCCTGTCAGATCTTCGCTCTACCCTATGGGGGATCGGATGAACACGGACCGTGTGTCCATGTTCATCCGATCCGCAGACGAATGGAAAAATAGAGTTTTCCTCCGTCTGCAGAATCTGACCATAGCGGAGGCAGACGATAATCGGGTGTCAGTGGATGCTCATCCGCTGACACCCGCTATCCCATAGGGATGCATGTATGTCCGTATTTCATCCGAAAGCGGATGGATGAAATACGGACATACGGTCCGCATGTGTGAAAGGGGCCTAAGTATACAGCAGTTTTCCTCAATGCCTTTGGGCTGAAGTGAATGAATTGTAATGTGCAACATGTGTTAAGCATTTTTGGAGGAAGATAGAGGTTTCAGGCTATTTATTTCAAAAAACAATTGTAGTCAGTGCCAGGACAGGTTTCACTGAGGGGGGGGGGGGGGGGGGGGGGGAGTAGTCATTATTCAGGTGTGGGGCCTAGAGTAGCAAGCTGGTCTCTGCGCATGAGTAGGTGCCTACTCTCATTAAGGAGGTATCACCATGTAAACACTTAAAGAATTATTAAAACGGTCAAGTTATGCAGTAGCCATGATAGTGGACCGCCCCCAACAAATATGTGACAAACAGAGAGATCAAAGTGGAATTCAAGCTAGAACTTTCACTTTTTTACTTCTGAATAATGTGGGAAAGCAGTAGAACCTCTGTTAGGTTATAGAACGGCATATATTATAGTATATCTTCTGATAAGACAGGACCTTACCATCTACAGTACAAGAACCCTCTGGAGGTGGCTTCTGGATGTAAGGTAATGGAGGACTATTCGTATCAGGTATGTCATCATCATCCTCTTCCATTTCACACACGGTTTGGCTGTTTGAGAAATCAACACTACCATTCTGAGTGTACCGTTGAGCATAATCCTTATCTAGTTCTTCTAATTTAGGCTTGACATCAACACCTTATGATGAACAAAAACAATGATTATAAAAAAAATACTATACATTTCATAAAAAAAATAAAAAAAAAATTATAATAAAATCATAATAACCATTATTCAGACAACAAATTCTTTGGAGAGGATTTGACACACTTTACAAAGCTTTGATCGCAGCCTGGATACTTGGCTGCTGTAATACTACAAGGGTTATTTATAGGAGAAGTATGGGATGGGCCAATTAACAAATATTACCATAATCATGAATCGGCTGTTATTTATTCCTGCCCCCTTTTGTTTTTCCAGCAGGGGCACTTCATCTATCATTTAGCTCCCTGTAAGGGTCCATTTTCTGATTCTAAGTTTAGAGGGGGGAGGTTACAAATTTAGCAAACCCACCCCCTCTTTCTGTCCCTCCTCTACTGGGAGATGTGGCCACGCCTACTGAACAGGCGCACACTTGAAAAGTGAACAAGTTCAGGAACTGTGCTATTCCGGCACATAGTGGAAAAATACATAAGTGGTATAGACATGGCTGGATCTAGGAGGAGGTGTTGAGGAGGGCTGTGCCCCCCCCCCCCATATTTCAGTTTGGACCGCCATCCTCCATGGATGCTGTGCTCTTTAGGCTCCTTCTCACATCCTGACACTGCACAGCTCCTCTCCACCCTTCTTCCCCTGCCCCCACCACTCACACAGCACAAGGCTCAGGTTGATTCTTCTACAATCTCTATTGGCAAAATGTGTAGCTGCCTGCTATGCTGCACAGCCATTTTTTATCTGGGAACTTCCGAGGTCAGAATTACAGCACAGCAGGAAGCTACACAGTGTGCAGATAGAGGCTGTCTGTAAGAGAACTGGTGTGAGCTATGAGGGAAGAGGGAGGGAGAGCACACAGCCCAGAGCTGACATTAAAAAGGAGAAAGAAAGGAGGTGGATCCCGGCAAGATTGTCGGCACAAGAATCCAGAGAAGACGGTAGCCAATCCCACAGGTATTAGCCCTGATTTTAACAGAAAGGGTACACTTCTCAGGAGGGCTGGAAATATTTTTAGGTAGTAGCAGCCCACAGGGAATAGGATGAAGCTAAAAAAGGAAACCCATACATCCCTTTAGATACTGTACTTCTAAGATTAACAAAGTGTGCTAATGCCATAACTTCTAACAATTATAGCTCACATACTGTATCAGCTCGGTAAAAAACAAAAAAAAACAATGTAAAAATTGTTTACTATACATAAGCAAAATATTTTTATAATTTTTTTTTTAGTGGGCAAAGGTTTTAGTGCCATCTGTGTCTTCACTGGGGGTATTTGCCATAACTTCTTGTTCCTGTGACCCTACATAAAATGAAGGTAATGACAGTAAAGGATTCTCCACTAAAACATTTTATTGCCAACTGTGGCTCACCCAACTGTGGTCACTGGGAGAAGAAGTAAGAGAAATGTTAACAATGGACACACAGAGACAAAGAAAAGAAACTGGCAAATACTTTAACCCTTCCTCAACCAATACTTTAAAAAAGGAAGGGGGGGTAGTTACAATTTACCACTTGATGCCAATAATTACTTTCATTTATAATTATTTCAATACACAAAAGTACTAGAAATGCTTTTCATGCTAGTAAATAAACTACTGCATAGATAAACCATTCTATGGTACCTACCTTCTGGAGTGAACGTGGAGTTGTCTGCATTGAGATAAAGCTGGGAGAACACTGGTCGTGGTACTACACTGTTACATCTTAGAGAGGCTTCTATTGAATTGTGAAGAGCTTCCTCAAACTGGGCAGATTTCAGCTGCCCTGCATATGCGTTCCCCATGACCTGTTAGAAGAAACATTGTCAAAATGTACATCTGAATTCAAAAATGAATTTCAACTCCAGGCAAGTAGCTAGATGCAAAGCTTGACTAGACATAGGAGATTAATTCTGAGTACCCAGTTTTGTGATCCAGGCATCCCTAATAGAATAGCCAGGTCCTCAACTTGTACTGCAACAGTCAACACAATAGACTAGGAGTGTTTTTTTGGCCAAGGAGAAGCTAGCAATGTCATTCTGCTCATTTGACTTTATTCTGTTAGATTTTTTTTTAATGGTATAGCACATGTGCACTGCAGCAGAGTCTGATTAAAAACTAGCTGTGACCCACCATCTCTAGTTGGTAGTGGTAATCTTTGTCTGACCCCTCCTCCTTCCACCCCACTGCATTCTGAGAAAAAACACAAAAGGCTTCACTACCGGTTTCCCTTAGTGAAGATGCTCGTACCAGCAACCAAAGCCGATTGAAGAAATTAGTGCGATTGCTGACATCACTAGATCCCTGGACAGGTTAAGTGTCCCCATGTTAAAAGTCAGCAGCAACAGTATTTGTAATTTTTTTGGGGGGAGACTGGAGTTCCTCTAAAGATTCTGTTAATGCCAAGTGCAGAAAAAAACACTTTGTAAATATTGTAGTGCGATTCATAACTGATTTAGGACTTGCCTGTTCCAATTACCCGTGTAATGTGTATTATATATTTTTTTTTTTTTTTCGGGAGAATACACATCTCATATTTGTATATACGTGTCTTCTTCGGAACCCAAACACATTATAATATATATTTTAGAACAAAACGAGATTATTAATTTCAGTTTCATTTTTTTGTCATATAAATTTCTATGTTGAGGGACCCCAGAACTTGATGTGTTCCAGGTCCCCCAATTCAAGCACTGCCTTTAGCAACTGGTTACACCCGTACTTCGACTATTTGGGAAGGTTGGGCAGCCAATAACCATAGGATTCTACTCTTAAATTTTATCAGCTGCCTGCTGTTCTCCCTGGTTATAGAATTTGCTTCATTCAGTTATTGCGGTCTGCCCTTACCTCTGTTGTAGAAGTGTAGGCAGCATATGGCCATAGGGTTTTCCCCCTGAAATTAAAACAAAAATACAGAATTTGACACCTGACCCATTTGCTCCTCTTCATATTCTTAAAAAGTTGGGCTCAGACTGCAAGATTCAGCAATGGCTATAATGTAGCTTTTATTGCAGCTCCGGATAGCAGCCGATAACTGCAAATAATAAATTCTAATATTTATTTCAAGATAAAAGCGGCCTTGTCCATTTCCTATATTGCAACCTAGCCAGGATGTGACTTATTATTCAGCCACTGAACAATATGTGTGCCTATTGTCACCGATCGGGCTGTTTCTAAAAGGCCCATGCTGTGACTGGCGGAGCCCACGGAGTGACATCATGCAACTCCGGCCAGTCAGAGCCGAGGCCCGTGGTCCCAGAAGGAAGAGGGGTGAAGATTGATGTGGACACCAGCGGGGACATCACAGGCTTTGTTTGCAGGTAAGTTCAACATAATGGGCTAGTATGCAATGCATACTAGTCCAATATGCTTTAACTTTGCAGGGGAAAAGAGGAAGTAAAACGCATCAGTTTACTTCCTCTTCAACGGATTTTGCTTTCCAATAACTTTAAAAAATTGTACCTGCTAGTTCCACCATTCAATTCAATCCTATAAAGAATCAGGTGCCACAGCAAAAACTACCCCCCCCCCCCAAGTTGTAATTGATCAGATTGAAGTACTGCTGATATATAGAAGTCAAGCTTAAACATTCAAAATAAACAATGCCAGAAAACAGTGTAGCTATAGTATCAAAACACACCACATAGAGTTCAATGGGGTGCAATTTTAAGCTCAGGTTGTGCACAAGATAATTGGCAAAACAGTCTGGATAGATCTGCTCATTCCTACGCCCCACTAAAGCCAAACATGGATTAAAAGTTCAGCAGGGGTCGACCAAATTTTGTGTATGGGCCAGCTTGTTGTATACTAGTCGATCTATCGATTGGTGTACAACCAGCCTGTTGGGTTTTTTCCTTGAACTAAAAACCAATCTGCAATCTATGGCAATCATTGTAATCCGCCTGTGGGTGAAGGCTCCCTGCCAACAGAAATAAAATAGCTCAGCAGGAGTGATTCCCCCATCCACATCAAATGTGTGGATGGGGGAATCTGTTCAATAATTTTGTTCAACCTACTGGTTGAACACAAGAAAAAAAATAAAAAAAGAAGAAGATGAATCATGCATAATGGGGGAAGAGGGGGAAGTGTTCTGTAGTTCTCATAATTCCTGTCAGTGACAAACCTAGGGTACGTGAGCAACACTGGAGACCCTAGGACAGAAAGTGTGTTACTGGCAAAATTATCACCTGAAAAAATAAAAATAAAAAAAAAGGAGTAAAAAAAAGTCCTAAACAAAAATTTAAAAAAAATAAAATAAAAAAAAAATAAAAAAAAACACACCACATCTGTCGACTGATAAGCTTCAGTACATTAAATCTTTCTTTGGTTTAGATACACTTCAAATTCTGACCCCTAATCTACAGTGCCTTTAAAATTTTGTCAAATCCCTTGAAATTTTCCAAATTTTTTGTCATGTTTCAACCAAAAACATTTATTTTACTGGGATTTTATGTGATAGACCAACACAAAGTGGCACAATCTGATACCTCTAACAAAAATTCAGTGGAACCAATTGCCATCAGAAGCCACCTAATTATTAAACAGAGTACACCTGTGTGTAATTCAATCTCAGTATACATACAGATGTATTGTCAAGCCCTCAGGAGGCATGTTAGAAAACCTTAGTGAACAGACTGCAACATGAAGGAAAAGGAACACACCAGACAAGTCAGGGATAAAGTTGTGAAGAAGTTTAAAGTAGGGTTGGATTATAAAAAAAATATCCTACGCTTTGAACATCTCACGGAGCACTGTTCAATCCATCATCCGAAAATGGAAAGAGTATGGCATAACTGCAAACTTAGCAAAACATGGCCGCCCACCTAAAATGACAGGCAAGGCCAGGAGAGGAGTCAGATAAGCAGCCAAGAGGCCCATGGTAACTCTGAAGGAGCTGCAGAGATCCACAGCTCAGGTGTGAAAATCTGTCCACAGGACTATTAGTCGTGCACTCCACAAATCTGGCATTTATGGAAGAATGGCAAGAAGCCATAAGAAGTCCCATTTTCAGTTTGCGAGAAGCCATGTTGGGGACTGAGCAAACATGTGGAAGAAGGTGTTCTGGTCAGATGAGACCAAAATTAAATTTTGGCCTAAAAGCAAAAACGCTATGTGTGGCGGAAAACTAAACACTGCACGTCACCCTGAACACAACTTTTTTTTCAGCAGGGACAGGGAAGCTGGTCAGAGTTGATGGTTAGATAGGTGGAGCCAAATACCGGGCAATCTTAGAATTAAAATGTGTATAAAATCCGCGCTTAGGATTGGAACTGCAGCCTCCCAGATGGATACTGCACACAAGTGTGTAGTAGAGGAATGGTTTTAAATTAAGGGATGGTGGCGCTGTTCAGGGTAGATATGGGGAGAGCAGAATAAAAATATAACTATGTAAAATTATGGATAAAAACAGGTATATATGAATAGTAAAATATGTATATGTATACCTGATATGAGAGTAAATGTATGATAGGATAAAGGAATATGCGTATAACTGACAAGGAATGTAGATGTAAGGAGCAATATAGCAGTATCACTTAGGATCATCAAGGAAAAAGTGACTATGTGCAACACCTCATGCACCTAATGGGTACTAGGTAAATAGGTCAATACATCAATATGTGTGAACAATACCAAGTGACATTCTAAGGTGAAGATAAATAAATAAAAAAATTGAACTTCAAAGTGACTCCGTGATGAAATGGGTAAAATATTGAATATATCCAATTAATACATAATAAATACTGTGCAAAAAATATAAATATATATACACTCGTCAGTGTGTCCAAAATAAGGATAAAATGGGTGTATCATCTGAAAATAAAGTGATTCAAGTGCACATATACAAATGTAATGGGTGGTTACTTGAAAAAAAAATATATTAATATATATAATTAAAAAATAGAGAAAATAAAAAATCTAATGCGAATTGTCCCAGTCAATATTAATGATCAGTAAAAATTGAGTCCTCTGAAAAAAATCAGCAATCTTGCAACATCGTATGACATATAGGCAAAATGATTTGTACACGGTGACCATTCAAGTGCTCCCCTCCTTCCGTCGAGTGCCCCCAGAAGTGCAAACACTCACCAGAGTGCCTAACCCCTGCAGGGGTAATAGGCGTATAATCTCCTTGGGGGTTCTTCCTCAGTGGGGACGGCTTGTCCAGGAAAAAAGGGCCTCCTCCGTGGTGATATCCAGCCTCTGCACCTCTTCAGGAATGGGGGGTAAAAACTCCAGTGGGGTCCGTGTATATAAAAAATATATGGAACTAAATAGTGTAATATTGCCAGGAAATTCTTTTATTAAAAATATGTGAAACCTTGACAATAAAGCCGATCGGCTTTAAAACATGAGTTGATGCAAAACAAAAACAAATATTTTTAAAAGCAGAGCGCGCAGCTGGAGGGCAGAGCGGTGACGGCACCGCAAAGCCCCAGGTACAGCGTGCGTTCCACAGACGGCGCTTCCGAAACCGGAAGTCACTACTTGGAAGTGACGTATAGCGTGCCAAGGGTATCGCCTGACGTACGTTTCGTCGATAGGACGTCTTCGGAGGCGAGTCTTGTTTGGGACAAGTCGCATTAGATTTTTTATTTTCTCTATTTTTTAATTATATATATTAATATATTTTTTTTTCAAGTAACCACCCATTACATTTGTATATGTGCACTTGAATCACTATTTTCAGATGATACACCCATTTTATCCTTATTTTGGACACACTGACGAGTGTATATATATTTATATTTTTTGCACAGTATTTATTATGTATTAATTGGATATATTCAATATTTTACCCATTTCATCACAGAGTCACTTTGAAGTTCAATTTTTTTATTTATTTATCTTCACCTTAGAATGTCACTTGGTATTGTTCACACATATTGATGTATTGACCTATTTACCTAGTACCCATTAGGTGCATGAGGTGTTGCACAGTCACTTTTTCCTTGATGATCCTAAGTGATACTGCTATATTTCTCCTTACATCTACATTCCTTGTCAGTTATACGCATATTCCTTTATCCTATCATACATTTACTCTCATATCAGGTATACATATACATATTTTACTATTCATATATACCTGTTTTTATCCATAATTTTACATAGTTATATTTTTATTCTGCTCTCCCCATATCTACCCTGAACAGCGCCACCATCCCTTAATTTAAAACCAATCTTAGAATTAAACCTGTTAAAGTCTTCAAAAGACATGAGCTTGGGATGGAGGTTCACCTTCCAGCAGGACCCTAAACATATCGCCAGAGCTACCATGGAATGGTTTAGATAAAAGCATATTCATGTGTTAGAATGATCCAGTCAAAGTATAGACCTAAATCCAATTGAGAATCTTTAGCAAGACTTGAAAATTGCTGTTCACAGACGCTTTCCATCCAATCTGACAGAGCTTGAGCTATTTTGCAAAGAAGAATGGACAAACATGTCACTCTCTAGATGTGCAAAGCTGGTAGAGACATCCCCAAAAGACTTGAAGCTGCAATTGCAGTAAAAGGTGGTTCTACAAAGTATTGACTCAGGGGGGCTGAATACAAATGCACGCCTCACTTTTCACATATTTGTAAACAGTTTTGAAAACCATTTATCATTTTCCTTCCACTTAATTATGTGCCACGTTGTGTTGGTCGATCACATAAAATCCCCAATACATTTATGCTTTTGGTTGTAACATGACAAAGTGTGAAAAATTTCAAAGGGTACGAATACTTTTTCAAGGCACTGTAAATGGTCCTTTTTAATTAATTAAATGTTGATAACAATCTCTACATCAAGTCTGGAAATTAGCTAGGCAAACAAAGTTTAAAAAACCAGAATCAGATTACCCGGCAGAAGTCAGCCTTCTGTATCGAGCCCCATCTGTTAGTTGTAGGTGGAGAGTGGGTGGAGAGTGGGGAATTGTGTTTAATACTGGGCAGGTGGTCAGCAAAAAGAAGCCAGGGGATATGTCACAATAATGAGCAACACAAGGCGAGATAATGAAGCCGAGCTAAACAGGACAAACAAAGATTTGGTAAGTATGGAGGAGGCACGTGTGATGTGGTAAAGGACATCACAGGGGACTTGTCAGGGGACTTTTCAAACCTATTTGTTGCACAGCTGTTCGCAAATCCCAGCTTCATTTACATAAATGGCATGACTTCTTAAAGATCTCCAACAGCTCAAGCAATGGCTGAGATAAAGAGACTGGAGCTTTTCTTGGCCGTAGAGCTGTTGATGCACTACATTACTGTGCTAAGTGACAATATATCAGTGTGATGCTCTGAATGAAGGAGCATACATAGAGGGCTCTTCCATAAAAACACAATACTAAAATTTACCCACACTGAGGTGCCAACTAGTCAAGATAACGACATTGCTATCACTGCCTAGACACAAGCGTAATCTGTCAGACCTTCACATGCACAGCAGATGTTGGCCAATCTATACTTAACTGCTGAATCTGAATAAATCCATTTCCCAAATTATCTGTTTTAACAGAATCAACTTAGAACGGAAGTAAGGCTTAATGTACACAGGACGCTGAGGCAAGATTTTTATGACAGCTTAAAAACTGTTTTTTTTTTTTTAAAAAAAGCCAGTTTAGCCGCGCTTGCATGCTGCGTTTACGTCTAGGAACGTTTATTTAAAGATAACATCCTAAGACACTCCCAAAAAATAAAAATAAACAGTATTATTAAACTATTTCAGCCATTCTGTGAGACCAGAGTGAGTAGCAGTGTACTTGTATCCACCTCAATTTCGGTGCAGCACATGTCTGTAGGATATTTTTCCAACATGTATGTACAGCTGCGGAGAGAGGGAGAGTAGATATATTACACAGTATAAATTGGGGTAGGCGGAACACTTTGGTGGAGGTGGGTCAGCCACGTCTC
Source organism: Lithobates sylvaticus (assembly GCA_028564925.1). Lineage (NCBI taxonomy): Eukaryota > Metazoa > Chordata > Amphibia > Anura > Ranidae > Lithobates > Lithobates sylvaticus. The sequence goes on from CM053030.1 coordinate 154,361,605, forward strand.
TTTAACATTGACCTCTAGGGACCCACCTGCTGACCTTTAACATTTGGAGGAGGTCCCTATTCCAATCCCTGAGTCCTAACCTTGTTCTTCAGGGGGGAACCCATAACCCTAACAGTTAACACAAACCCTAAAACAGGGGTCTCAAACTGGCGGCCCTCCAGCTGTTGCAAAAACTACAAGTCCCATCTGCCTGTGGGAGTTATGCTTGTAACTGTCAGCCTTGCAATGCCTCATGGGGCTTGTAGTTTCGCAACAGCTGGAGGGCCACCAGTTTGAGACCCCTGCCCTAAAACCATAACTTGAGAGTCATGTTGAGGGGGTGGGGGGCTGAGTAAACATTGGTATAAAATGCCTGCTGAAGTTGGCACTTAGAAAATATCAGACTGGGTAAAGACACTGATTAGAGGAGCTAGAACTTGGATGAAGGGTGGGTGTCCAAGATAACAGGTTGGGGTGAGGGGGAAGAGACAGTCTTGTGAATCATTGTCGAAGCTACCTAGAATTTAACATGAGGGCAAAATGCAATTAAAAAAGCCAAATATTAAAATTTCATGCAACTATGTTTGATCAAGTCAGGGGTCAAGCTCAATGGTAGGGTCACCTGGTTCATATCTAAAAACATATAGGTCAAATTCCAATTCTACTTTGTCTAACAGCAATACTAGTGGTGTACTGGATGGGATCATGGGCTCATTAGGGGTATATAAATGGTCTATGAAGCATTGCAAGCAATTACAAGTTTATGAAAAAAATTGTAGTGGTTTTTCATCATTTGCCATCATCTTTAAGTTTTGTAATGTTAAAAAAAAAAAAAGTGCACATTTAAAAACGCGTCTAAAACGAAAAACGCGGTTAAACGCCGGTACTGCGTTTAGTGTCTTAAAAGTCGGAAACGTCGGCATAAGAACAACATTTTTTTGCCTTTAAAGAAAAGCCTATAAATGCATCTGCCTAAAAACGACATTAAACAAACCTGTGTACATGTTCACAAAAGATAACATTGGATGAGTTCATGGGCAGCTGAAAAAAGCATCCAATTGCCTCACCAGCCGTGTACATGAGGCCTTAGATTTCAACTGCTTGGTCACTAAAAACCACAGACTCTGGGTCAGTAGTTCACCTGATAAATTGTTTTACTCCGCATACAGAAAAAAATTACAGGATTGTAGAAAACAGTTAAAAAAAGAAAGTCGGATCATTGCCTGTATATGAAAGGCCTAAGTAGCTACAACTAATTTCCTTAACCCGGTACAGTAGAAATAGGACCGTGTGCACAGAAGCCGATGTCATGCCGAGCTTCTGTCAAACGAGCATGCTTGAAAACCAGCAGCTGATTGACATCAGATGAGCTCTTGCACCCAATGGCTGACCTGTGCTTTTGGAGGGCTGATGGAGTTTAAGCTGTCCCCCTGTTAGAAAACAATAGCACAGTGGGGAGATCGCTGTAACATCGCATAGTTAGCACAGCGACCTCCTCAGTTACCACGTGTAGCAGCAGGCATTAGCCTTTTTGCCGAGGTGATTGTTGTCAATTTGTCTTTAGCGGCCGGTCGCCAGCCAACCCACCACCTGACCCACTGACATATGAAGAATCTGAAAAAGGACTGTCATATCCACAATGTATAAGGGCAAAACATAAACCTGGTAAAGTCTCCGACTGGAAATTGTAGACAATTGTCAATGTGTTCTAGAAATGAAACCGCAGCCATTAATTGTGCCAACAGTTAGCTGCCGTGCTTTTTCAGGCGGTGCTGCCTTTTTTTTTTAGGTCGCATACATTGATCATTTTTTTGTTTCATAATTGATATTTTGTATATGCATACTGCCCTTTGATTTAAATGGTTAGCGCAGCAAGATTGCACACACAATTTTAGATTATCTTACACACTAGATGTGCTTGCAGATTGAATATTTACTCAAATTAATTTCACACATATTCAAGAACTAGGATATGCACTACTTTTTCTGCGGATCAGGGAGTTGTTAAACTGCAAAGCAGGGAAATGCACTGGAATCACACAGGCATGCGCACATAACAGTGTGAACCGACCCTGGATCACACCTATAAAAAACATAAAGGAGGAAAGCCTACCAAGAAGGTCACTTCAGTGGCACACCATGGTTGAATAACTTTTTATTGTAGAAAAACGCACAATCAAAAATCACAAAAACAACTGCAAATTCATCTTCCAAAACAATATTAAAAAGACAACGTTGTAATAATGAGGAAAATCACAGCTGCACTCCCACCGATTAATTCGATCAATCACACTTTCAATAAATTAGTTGGGCTTGTTGGACCTTGAAAAGTAACATATCAGTCCAAAGTTCCTTAGAACCAAAAAAAGGAGGAGTGTATGAAATACAACTTGTATATTTGCGAGTGCTGGCTTGCAGATTGAGAATTTGTTGGAGCAATCCTGTAAAGAAAGTTTGATCACAATACATCAGTTAATTCCAAACTGTAAATGGACAGGATGCTCACTGAGACATGATAGTTACCTGGCTGTTGCAGACTGGATGTGTCAAAGATCAGTCTGGGGGGAGTCACCCACTTGAGGTTGGATTACTGGAAGAAAGTCCATCTGTTAGGATGGAGGGGAGTGGGAAGGGAGAATTGAAAGCAGGGGGAGAAAGTGCTGCACAGGTGGAGCGGCTATCAGCTCCTACTGGTATCCCACCAGAGTAATGAAAAAGATCTCACCACCTCCGCTGTCTGCACTGTACATCCACCTCTCACTCCTGGTTCCATTTATAAGCCTCCAGATACAGTGCACTATGTACTTATGTCAGTGGTTCTTAACCTCAGTCCTCATTACCCCCCACCAGGCCATGTTTTGGGAATTTCCCTTAGATAAAATAGCTGTCCAAAATACCAAGCCATTGACTTAGATTTAAAGCACCTGTGCAAGGGAAAAGGAAAGCCTGCAAACATGGCCTGGTGGGGGGTAATGAGGACTGAGGTTAAGAACCACTGACTTATGTATACCGCTATGATCGCAGTGTCACTGGCTCCAGGTTTGCCTCCAGTGGTGACTTCACCTCTGCCGCTCAAACGTCACGCTGATGCATTTCGTTAGCCAATCACCACTAAATTCTTCAGAGCTTTTTATACAATAAAATATTTTTATTCACCCGTGGTGTGCCACTGAAGTGACCTTCTTGGTAGGCTATCCTTTTGTTTATGCGTGGCTTGGTCAAGTGGACTGCACTACATATGCCATGTCTATGTGGTGATTGGTTGAGACATAATGTATTTATATGAACACATACAGTTTTGACAGTCCAGGCAGGGGATCCAGGCTATGCGATTATAATTTTTTCAAAGCTGTTCACACCTATACAGTTTGCTTTTGATCCAATTCTAAAGTGTTTTTTGCACAAATTTCTTGCTGAGTTTTGTGCAAAAATGCAGCAAAAGCATGGCAAAATTGCAGCAAAAAACACACTACATGCTTTTCTGCAGCTTTTCCACCGACATCCATTGAATCAAAAAAAGGACCATTTTGTTTTAAAGGCTAGGTTCACATCTGTGCAGGTGCTGCCGCTGCGGAACCTGAACAAATACCAGCAGCTGCAACCACCCACACAGAAATGGGGGACGCACGGGCGGTTAATGGCACGCCATCCACACCCATACTGGGAACCTTGGTTCCCGTGTGGGCTGAGATTTCAAAAAGTCCCATGTCCCTAAAAGTATTATGATTATTGGCCTATCTATATACATTTGAATACCCAATAGCCAGATCTTACAGATTTGGTTGTACAGCAAATAGGTATCTAATATTTCTGTCAAAAAAAAAATAGATGCTGTAATACTGCACATGCTGATTAAACAGATCTTCCAATGTTTCTGAATAAAGACCTGGCTGTATATTGCCAGTATGAAAAATTGGCTAATTGCCTCCACATAATGCCTATTAATAGTTTACAGCTTATGAAATGATATATAAAAAGTAATACTAAATCTACAACACAGTCCAAACTGGTTGCATAGAAATAAAATGCACGCCAAAATCTTGAGAAATGGTACCCAGCACAATACATACACAAAATGTATATATAAAATATAACTGGCTACATATAATGACAACCACAAATGAATACTTGTAAAACATACATCATGATATAAATGCACGCAGTCCAAGTGGAAAACCCAACTGAATCCAACTAAATAAAAATGTTATTTGTTGCGTCAAAGAAACATTTGAACTAAAGATTGTTTGATGCCATCGAATCTATGGCTAATTGGCCTAAATACATTATATGTATGCTATGAATATGCTACAATTAAAGCAATCCATTTGCCTCATAAACAGTCACATGCCAGGGGTGAAACAGGTCTTTGGCCTAAAAATTCCATAATTTCTGCTGCAAAGTCAACAGCAACAGGCTCTGTACATTCTTGCCTGTGCAAACTGCTGGCACTTGGCATGCCAAATCCAGCGTTCCATAAAGGCCAATGTGAACTGGAAGTGTCAAAATAAACATGCATACAGCAAAGGGACTGAACCATTAACCTTCCTAAACAAAACATGACCTAACCCACTAAGGAGACCAAAGAATAGCCGGGTTTGATGAAGTGATAACTTGACAGGATTGTAGAATTTAGGGCTAAGGGCTAACTGTAGTGTATATTATTTTTTGTTAAAAGTAAAAAAGGCAAATAATAAAGACAAAATAGAGCCGATTTTAAAAGAAGTCTTAATTGATTTTTCATCTACAAGAGCATTGACAATCTATACAGTGATGCAGAGCCAACATTGGAAAATTTGGAACCAAAAACTGATTGACACAGTGGGACTTTCATGATAATACAATGGTGCAAATCACTGACATATTAAAAAGTAGTTTACTTTTATTCAAACCTCCATTAAGAGCCCATCAGAAGATATCTTATATTAACAGTTATTATTATGCTTGTATCATTATTGTGCAAATCACAGATATAAGTCAAGTTGTAGGAGGCCCAGGGTACTTGAACGCATTTTGTGGACATATCCAATTACGATAGATATTCTGCCTTAAAGCAACATGAAGGGCAAAGCAACAGTCTTAGGATCATACTGGTCCAATTTAAACAGCAAAATGGCCCTGTAAAAATATGGATCAGGATGAAGGATTATTCCCACATTGGGGGTACAGCAGCAGCTTTCAAGATGCAATACTGCTGCCTTCCAAATGCTGGTTTGCCTTTTTCCCAGAATGAGGATATTGAATGGGATTACCACATTGCAACTGCAAGTTCTATGGGCAAGTTTGACAGGCAGGGGCGCCTGTCCAACTTAAAGTGGAAGTAAACCCCCCTATCGTTTTCAGCCAAGGAAGCTTCCATCTTTGCCTCTGTTTAATCTTCAACTGCCACAGTGCTGCACATGTGATCTGTTATGACACCAGCCATTGGTTTGACTGTTTGGTTGAGAGCACAGCCAATGTGCAGTTAGCATTCACGGCATGCCTTTTTTTTTTTTTTTTTTTAGACTGTTAAATCGATGGGTTTACTTCCGCTTTAACAGGTTAGGTTTCCTTGGTCCCTGCTGCCGAGATGCTTTCCATGTGTACAGCCCATTCTAGCTCTATGTTCCGTTTTAGGTGGTCAGTAAAAGCATGGTTCAACCACCTGTTTTTTTGCCCCTTTATGCAATTAAAGCTTTAAAAGTGGTACTTTGCACCAGCCATGACACAAGCAACAAGGAGCGAATAACTCAATAGGAAGAGAAGGGGGCTGAACATAATGTGTGCAGCAAACTGGAGAATGTAAAGTCTGGATTGAGCAACCTAACAATTTCAAAACATGATGAGGGTGACCTTAAAGTAGATCTAAAGACACAACCCCCCCCATTTTGAGAGCATAGGGAAGGGTTAAAACTAGAGTTGAGCGGACACCTGGATGTTTGGGTTCGGCCGAACTTCGGAAAAAAGTCCGGGTTCGGGACCGAACTTGACCCCGAACCCCATTGAAGTCAATGGGGACCCGAACTTTTCAAGACTAAAATGGCTGTAAAAAAAAAAACATGGAAAGGGCTAGAGGGCTGCAAATGGCAAAAAAATGTTGTTTAGAGCATGGCAAGTGCTCTGCAAACAAATGTGGATAGGGAAATAACTTAAAAAAAAATTAAATATGCTGAGGTCCCCCTTATCAGCGGGTACAGGAAATCATTCAAAACATCTCTCCAATGTTAGGGAAAACCCTCCTTAGACAGCCATGACAGATCATGCCTCTTCATTGCAAGATTTCGGTTCTAGTGTTTTAGTGGCAACTCAAAAATGTGGATGCAAGCCAGCCATACACGAATCAAAATTCATCCAGTTTAGCAGCTACGGGACAAATTTCATTCCATGTATGGGCTAGGTGGTTGTACACAAGTCAATCAATTTATGTACAAACTAGCCTGCAGAACGATCAGTGCCGCTGGGTATAGCCGGCAACTGATCATTGTATTCTGATTGCGGGCAAGGCTCACTGCTGGCAGAATACAACAGCTCCCTCCCATTAGAAAGATTTCCCTTCACTTCCTGTCAAAACTGGATAAATTCCCCCATCCAGATAAGCAAGGTGGATAGAGGAATGCTCCGTGGTATGTATTCTGACAGTGGGGACTCCTCTTCTGTCAGAGTACACTAATCAATGCTGCAGCCAATTCAACAAAACATTTCCAACAAAGCCATTTGTTGATCATTACATTACGAACTGGAATGTCCACAGATTAAACAAAATTTGGCTAGTCCCTGCTGAACTGGCCAAATTACGATTAGTTTACGATCATCTTAAATCTTCCCAACAAGGACACAGAGCAATAAAGATCTGATTGTGGTTCCAACACCTCAGCACTTAAAAGAAAAAAAAAAAAAAAAAAAAAAGCAGCAAGGTCTAGCCTTTTGTTACTTCAACTCTTACTATACCTTCTGAGAGGGGCACAGTAACATTCTGACAAATCTTAACTTAAGCATGTTGTGCAGATCATATAATCTACCAATTATGAATTATTAAAACTGTCGATCGTGCTTTTGACTGCATATTTTAAGAGCCACTAAATAATTGTTGCACCTAATGTAACTAGTCAAATATTTTCGAAATGCAAAAAACAATGTACAGTAATAAGGTACTTTGTGTTTGTAGCATTAGGCCTTATGCATGCAGGATGTTTAACTCTCCTAGAAGCCAGCAGCGTTTTGCAGAAAAAATGCCTGATGCTTGTAAAAGGGTCTAAAGCTTATACAAAAACTTTTAAGAGCTTCTAAAAGGTGTCAAGCTCTTGGTCATGAAATCATTTCATTGGCCAGAATAATTTATTCTAGCCACTGAAATGAATTTACTGCTCAAGTGCTAGCTTTTAGGCATGTTTAACAGCTTTTAGCAGTGTCAAGCGGTTTATATGCCCAGACTCTGCTGCTCCTGGATGCACTGGCAGTGGGGGTATTTTCCCTGCCTCTAAAAGCTCCTGCCCCTAAATGCTGCTAAAAGCCTATGTGTGCATGGACACACATGCCAACTTGCAGGGGTGTTTTGGTGGCAGGAAAAAAAATGCTAGGAGCAGCTTTAAAAAATGTCCAGTGTGCATAAGGCCTTATTTGAAAAAAAACTTACAAGGCATGCATGTGTAAATGTATGTACAGTAAACCTGTTGTACAACAAGCATGGACAGCCTGCTTGAAATGACCAGAAAGGGGATTGCAGTATTAGAGTGTGACAAGGGTGTAGGATTTGCTTCTAAATAGTTTCTACCTACCTAAACTGGGCAGTATGTGACAACAGAAGCTTTAGACATACGGTAAACACAATTTACAATAGACAATGGGTGCCTGTTCTGGTGAATGAAAAAAAAAAAAAAAAGTACCCTCTATGCTTGTGTATTACAGAGACAGATTTATTATTATACACGATTTATATAGCGCCAACAGTTTGCTCAGCGCTTTACAATGTATAGGGGGGGGGGGCAACAATTACAGTACAGTTCAATAGAAAATGGTACAGGAGGGCCCTGCTCGTAGAGCTTACATTCTTAAAGGACGGGGTGGTGGTAAAAAAAGTTAATAGCTGCAGAGAATGATTTGATGGGGGTGGCTCGGGGACAGTTGTTGTTAGGTGGGCGTGGAATTAATATATGTGTGTGATTACTATAGAGAAGCCTAGAGAATCCAGGTACAGACTGAAGAAGCATTTTAGTGTATGCAGTGTTTGAATAGATGAATATATTCCATTTTAGAAGTCCATTCACTGTTTCTAAGAAACATCACTAAACCCCACAAATAAGAGCTTTGAAGAACAATTATACTGTGGGGTCTTGTCATTCTAGCCATTATGTTACTTATTCACTATGTCGCTTGACTATCTGACTAATGCACTAGAAATTGGCTAGATAAGAACAAGGGGTCACAGTGGCAGAAACCTCAGAAAGACTGTTGAAAAAGCATTTGCACAAAATATACTTTCTTCCTCCTCCCTGCTACAGGGTACGACCTATGCTTCACTTCTTATATCCAGGCTATAAGATTTCTCTTTAAAAAAAAATACCAACAGTGAAGCCATACAAGTAAAAATGTTCTTGTCTGGAACTTGCAGTTCTGAGGGTCTGGAATATTCAGTAACATTACATTAGGCAATTCTGATTACTACAGCCAATTTGGGCAAAGGAAAGTGGATTTCCTTTTCATCTGTTGCTTCATTCTACATCAAGAGCACAATATTAACTGCAGAATATTTGGCAAAAGTTTATCGGTTTAACAGAAAAAGAATGACTAAGATAAATCAGTGCTTATAGCTTAGCATCGTAAAAGTTTTCACAAAAAGAGCTACAAAAGAATTTAGAAGTAACAAAATCCACTCTGTTGTCCTGTTGGCTCAGCCGTTTGAGGACGTTCAGTTTTGACATGGGAAACCAAGTCAAATTAAAGAGGGCCACGGATAGTTTGAGGAGGGCAGAAATGAAGGCCAACCTTCAGCACCCATGCCAAATGCAAGGTCCCTCAAAATTGCCTCAGAGAATCGTTCATGTTTACCTCTGCATGGGAGATTTATGTCTGTAATAAAATTTAGCTGACCCATGCAACAAACCCTTAAGTAGACTGAAATTACATTTTCAACAAACTTTATAGAGAATGCATGGCAAATTGACCTTACTATGACAACTGGATAATAAATAGCTGGGAAATAACAATCAGAAGCCAACAGTAGGCCATATACCTGACATTCTTTTTTTTAACAACTACGCCTCTGCTTCCACTAGAGGAAGCAGACTACCTATTGTCCTATCTGGGTAGCGCATCAATGCTGAAGAGACCTCACGGACTCTGGAAGAAAGAAAATCACTGTACACCACAGGCAATGTTACATCAGGCTGATATCATGCCATCAAAGTGGTGCTGCTTAATATACTGCATTCAACAAGTCATCACACTTAAAACATAGCACCACTGAAGTATCATGGTCCCGGACTCTCTCCTGCAATATGGTACTACTGTGGATTTACATTGTTGGTCTTTCTAAACTCTGGTAAAAAAAATGGGAATTATTAGGGCCATCAAGAATGTGAAAAGGTTGCCATTGTACACAGAAAGCAAATTATCCAAGGTTGGTCTAAACCAGGGTTTCTCAACTAGGGTTCCTCCAGAGGTTAATAGGGGTTTCCTTGAGCAATAAGCAATTTCTGCCTCTCAGATAAGTTACCACTGATACAAGCGATTTTTATAGATCTGTAGGAGAGCAATTCTTCCCAATGACCACAAGTGCAAGGAGCATTCTTTCCACTGACCATCACACTAACATATCATGAGTTGCAGATATACTAAATTTACAGCAGAAAACCAATTTCAAAGGGTTCCTCTGTGTTGAAAAGGTTGACAAAAGGCTGGTCTAGGTGGAGAACGTTGCCTAGTTTCTCAAAAATATTCAGTATAGATCAAAGAATATGTATGAGAAAGGAATGTTCTTTGGCTTCAGAAAGAAAACAAATTAAAAAACTTTAGCACCCACTTTGTCGACCTCTGTGGGGTTTCTGTTTTTCTGGCCACTGAGCACAAACTTAATACAAACCAGTACACTCACTTTTTATAGTAGCAGAGTCACTAGATTACTGTACATGGTAGTGGCGGCCGCTTCATTAGGGGGGCCACCCCCCTAAACCATGCTCCCAGCCCCTAATCTACATGCAGGGTGCCGGACGCATGGGATTTCAATGGGGTTTTGTTTTTTTGTTTATAAAGCACATGATGATTAGAGCCAGAGACTGTAATTGGTTTCAAAAAAGGGTGGGCCCTGGATGCAGAGCACTGCGCCCTGAGCCCACCCAGTTGTGCGACAATAGGGAAATTGCTATTTTCTACCTGCTTCTCATCCTGGCTAATCAGGAAGTGGGTCTTAAGACCCGATTGGCTAAGAGGAGAAGCGACCTTATTGGCCGGCTGGGAGCAGAAGCAGGGGGGAAAGGCATTGAGGAACAGACAAAGGGGGGAACCTGCCTGCTACCTGGATGGGGTAAGAGCGGAGCTGATGGGCAGGCGGACAGAACAACGGGGGGGGGGGGGGGTTCGGTTCAGTCTGTTTGCAAATGGAACAGCCGCCACTAGTACATATGATTACTTTTAAAATCATATTTAAAAGTAAAACTAGAGCAGCAGACACTGCAAAAAAACTAAATGAATAAACATTTGACAAGTTCAGCAGCAAAAATGTCTGCAAACATCCCATGTGCCAATTAGGAGAACGGGTATTTTGTTTAGTCAGATGAATAACAGACTAAATTAAGTTTATTCATGGCTAGGATTCAGGTTACATGACCAATCATAAGCCAGTCATGCAGATGCAACCTTTCCAAACCTGCAGCATAAACAAAATAGAATTAGGTGGCTACAACTGTTTTTAAAAAAGGTACATCATAAGGATTAGCGAGAGGGAATCTAATGAAGCAAACAACCTTCAACCCTCTTACAAATGTGTAGACCAAGAATGTATGTGACCCAAGGACACTGTGATCCTGTTCAGCAGATAATACAGAACACACATCAAAATGGGAAACCAGCCAATGAAGAGGTTAAAATGAAAAGATAGGACAAAGTTTGTTTTAACACTGACTTCTCTCAGAACACAGATGTCTGCTGCTATGATTAACCAAAATGTGCCCTCATTGTCATTGCTACTAAAGATTTTGGATAATAAACATTTCAGAATGAGAAAATCCCTGAAGCATTAGAGATGCAAAAATATTCCATAGCGCCCAACTGTCTGATTTTGGAGGGACTGTTCCTGATTGGGAACAAAGTCCCTCTTTGCTCCTCATTTGTCCCCGATTTTGGTCTGATCTATATAGCTGTATATAAAATGAACTATTTATCTTTCAAAAAGTGTTTTCCAGCGCTAAACCTTTCATCCAATTTCTAAATGGCTGCATTTGTAAAAGTCAATAACTAATATAAAGGAATAGTAGTGGTAAAAACGCACTTGTGGGTTTAACAAATCTTTTTTTCCTTTGTATAATTCTCCTTTAAAGGGGGCGTGGCAGAGGATGTGTACTATGCACCCATAGGTTTGCTAATAGGTGTCCCTCGTTACCATCTCAAAAAAGTTGGGAGGTATAATATTCTAGTGGGTTACAAAACACATAATTTAATAAAAAAATGATCTGCTAGTTAGGAAACTAAAACAATTCTGTCACAAAAAGAAAGATAATAAACTCTCCAGCTTAGTCTCCTGTTCCACCTCCACTATTACACTAACAGGCGCTGGCCCTGTTCATCACATTGTTTAAAGTGTAGAAAAAAAAAATTCTGGCTGGCCGCCCCCGTGGCGTGCGGGCAACTCGCTCTGTCATCGCTACAGCCTTATGACACAGCTGATCACAGATCCGGGTAAAGGGCCAATCACAGCGGCCATTTACCATGTGATCAGCTGTGTCCAATGACAGCTGATCATGATGTAAACACAAGCTGGTTATCGTCATTCCCTTCCTCACGCTGACAGTGTGAGGAGAGCCAATAACCAGCTTTTGTGAAAGGGACATCTACACTGATAATCAGGACACTGATAATCAGTCCCTTGACTATCAGTGCAGCCCCAACCGTGCTGCCAATCAGTGCCTCCTCTTCAGTGTCACCCATTTCCAGTGATGCAAGTAACCGAGTTAAAATAAACGGAGTTACTTAACGCAGTTACTTTAGAGGGTAACGAGTAATCTAACTGATTACTTTTCCCCTCATGGTAACGCAGTTCCCATTACTTGGGCGGCGTTACCGTAATTACATCTACCTCCACTAGATGGCAGTAGTGCAATTCCGATGTCCTGCTGAAAAACTTCCCCCATCATATAAGGACCCCCTGTACTGCGCAGGCACAGCGCTTGCGCAGTACAAAGGACTACGGAGCTTACAAAAATTGACGAACCTAAACAGCTCTGAGTGAACTCTGCAGGCTCAGTTAACATGTAATTGTACGAGGCGATGCCGCCCGCTCCCGATGCTCGTGCTACTCTGCAAGGGGCATCTATCGTGTAACTAAGGGGCGGGTCTAGTATTACTGTAACCAAGGGGCACATTTATTATTATAAATCGAGCTCTGCCCATTAATTTAACATTCGCCCTCTTCTATAGCCATCCGCCCCTTACACGAAATAATAATAATAATAATAATAATAATAATAATAATAATAATAATAGACCCGCCCCTTGCTTACACACTAACATATCTGCCCCTTGGTTAGAGTGATAATAGAGCAGCCACTTAGTTACACGATGTATAACAATAAATGAGCCCCTTGCTTACAGTAATACTAGACCCGCCCCTTAGTTGCACGTATAGAATATATAAAAAAAAAAAAAAAAAAAGTCAGTTACTTTGCTGCCTAACTAATTAGTAATTCAGTTACTACGTTGAAAAAGTAACGCAATTACTTTTTGGGAGAAGTAATTTGCAACTTAACTAAATCACTTTTTTAAAGTAAGATGACCAACACTGCCTATTTCTGCCTAACAGTGCTCCCTCATCAGTGCCCATCAGTTAAAGGAAAAAAAAGTTACCAGTTTGCAAAATTTTATAACAAACTATGAAAAAACGCCGGCGGTGGAGATACCAAGGCTGTTTTTTTTTTTTATTGCCAGCTGTTTTTTTTTTTACATTCAGCTGTCAGCGGGGAAGCCTGCTGACAGTGGATGAGTCATTCGTTGTTAAGGACGTGGCAGCTGGCTTCCCAGCCAGCTAATGTTAAAGTCGCCAGCGGCTGCTGGCTCAAAAAATTTGCATCTGAACCGCATCTAAAAATTCTAGCTGCACCGCTGCTTTGGAGATTTGCTGTGACACAGCTGTCAAGAAAACCTTTTATGCCCAACAGATGATTTACCCTTATCTTTTGCTCTTGTGACAATGCTTACAGCGATCTGGGTATTCATAGCTGGAAAGATACGGCCCTAAACTTTCGTATCGCTCAGCACAACGTCCTGCTGGGATCTGAGGAATAGGGGCTAAACCGACAGCGTGCATGAAGCCTAAAGCTTTACTTGATGACAGTGTCTTAAGAGTTTACAAAATGTGCTTAATATACAATGCATGTTCAAAAAAAAAAAAATACAAGATATACAACAATATCTAATTTTATACCTACCTTTGTGGTTTCACTTGAGCTAGAGGACTGTCATGATTCCTTAGTTCTGGGTTTGTTAAAGGCTCTTTGTCATGCCCTGAGAATAAAAATGTGGCAAGAGTATACATTATAGGAAGTTCTGCCATATCAAAAATAAAATAAAATACAGAAGCATTTTAGATCCCATGTTGCCTTTATTATGGCCTTGTAGGAAAGGACACAAGATTTTGCCACCAGTCTCAGAGTTATAATATGACAGGTGAATCATTTAAATGAATAAATGACTGCCCACAACAAATATTTTTTGGGTGGAGGCTTTCATATACCGTACTTGATCTTAGAAGAATGCAGATTCAGGTCTCATATACACATAAATACTAAGTATAGATATGCGGTTACTTTTGAGCCAGAGGAAGCCCACATTAGACCAATAAAAGATAATTACCAATGGAATCGATAGGTCAGGCACTCAGACATATTAGGGCTTGCAAAGGACCTCTCTTCAAAGTTTGGGGTGTATTTACCACACAGTTAGGTCAAGACCTGAGAGAAACAAAAGGAACCTCTTCCTGGCCCTGGAAGGTAGTGGTGGCGGGGGGGGGGGGGGGTGGTTTGTGTAAAGACTTAAACTTGTAGTAAACTATATATACACTTTTATTTTTTTACTTTTACCTACAGGTCAGCTAACCATGAGGATTACCTGTAGCTACAATGATTATCTCCTAAAACATACATCATTTAGGAGATAGTCACCTTGGCAATAGCCTATGACATCACCTGCACATGAGCAGTGATGATCTGCTTTCAAGGCATACAGTGAGCCCTGCATGCATTTGAGTGCCGTCATTGCGGCCCCAGCCAGTCATACAGCTGGAGCCCACGAACCTGGAGAAATAAAAAAAAAAAAAAAAGGGGTGAAGATAGAAGAGTTGGGGAGCAGTGACCCTGCTGCACTGGAGGGCTCCACGTGCAAGTATGTCATAATGTGCTAGTATCCGATGCATAGTAGTACATTATGACTTAAAGTGAAACTAAAGTCTAGTTCTTCTTCTTTAAAAATAACATTATACTTACCTGCCCCATGCAGTGGTTTTGCAGAGCAGCCCTGATGCTCCTCTTCTTGGATCCCTTATCGGTGCTGCTGGCCCCTCCCCTCCTGTCGAGTGCCCCCACAGCAAGCGGCAGCTGTCCATTCAGAAAGGAGCCGGCCTCTCTCATTGGCTGACTTTGACAGCAGCAAAAGGCGCGGCTGCTGTGTCTCAACCAATTTAGGAGGGAGAGTCATGGATGGTGGAGGCACTCGTACACATCTCTGGATAGAGATGGGGCTCAAGCACACGGAAGGTTTTCACTCAATGCGTAAAATCCATTAAGGAGATAAAAAAAAAACTTCTGCCTTTAGAATCACTTTAAATCTGCAGGGGGCCTGATTTTTCTTAATTTCTATGGCGATTTACTACTGCTTTAACTTGTCTGGAACTCAACTGCTGCAGAGTCCCAGGCTGA
Organism: Lithobates sylvaticus; assembly: GCA_028564925.1. NCBI lineage: Eukaryota > Metazoa > Chordata > Amphibia > Anura > Ranidae > Lithobates > Lithobates sylvaticus. Next base: position 154,376,679 of record CM053030.1, read on the forward strand.
TCAGCTCACTTCATGGTGTTCCACTGTCGACAAGTCATGCCTGGGAAGTCCTATTTCCAATAATGACTGCAGCCCATCCTCCCTGCTTGCACTCTATTGGCCTGTGTTCTGTTGGAGCCCAATTTAAACCACACCCTATTCCTGGACCCATGTGCCTCACCAACTGCTTTGCCTGACATCAACCTGCAAGCTGTTTGTGACCTGGTTTCCGCCTGCTGCCTAGACCGACTGTGGTCTCCTATTGACAACCTTTTCTGTCTGTCTGGACCTACGCTGTATCCTGGCCTAGGCCGACAAGGCCCCAGGCCTAGAGCAGCACTTTGCAGGGGGGCAGCACTTTGCTGCCCCCCCTGCAAAGTGCAAATTAAGGGAACTAGTGTCCCTACTTGAAAATTTCAGGGCGGGTCTTAAACAGCAAGGGGTGTGGCCTTGACAGAAAGGGGTGGGTCATATTTAAATTAGGGGGTGCACAAGTTCAGTCAGGCCTAGGTCAGCACAAAACCTAAATAAAACTACTTGTCTGGACCCTTGTCTGTTTTCTGACCACATCTTTACCTCCTACTTGTGCTGAACACTTGGCTTATGTCTTCCGAGGTCAAAGTCTGCAATCAAGGCTGCAATTTGGCCCACAAAATCCTGTCTAACTTTAATTGCTACCCTTTTCAGCCAATGCCAATTGCAAAATCCTTTTTTTTTTTTTTAAAGCAGCTGTATAATCCAACTGTTTCTGAAACCTGTGTCCTTCCATGAGCGAGAAAAATCAGTTTATAGGTGGACATTTTTCTCAGTTCTTGATATAAACTAAAAATAGAAAAAAAACAAAACAAAAACAAAAAAAAAAAAAAAAAAAAAAAACACACAGCTAGAAAGAAGTCTAACCCCTTTGAGGCGATTAATTAGCCAAATAAGAGCTGAAAAACATTGCAGCTGCAACAAATGCACCTAAATCAATTCCGCAAATAAAAAAAATAAAAATCTATTTGTGGAATTCTCTGTAGACCTGCATTCTGCCATGCAATGGGTGGCCTTGCCTCTCTACCAACACGAAGATGATCACAGATGGCCAACAAGGCCAAAGTATATAGTCTTTTAAGAAAACAGTCGGCTTCCACAAAGATCTTAATGATTCCAAATCTGCAACAACGGTAATCCAATCCTGCCATTCAGGGGCCTAAATGAGCATTTTACCCCTTGACACGTGCTGCACACTTCACCTGCTAGTGGAGATATTAGTATTCAGTATAATTCAGATGAAGATACACAATGACCTTTGGCCCTTTGGGCCACAGGGCTTCATTGACACAGCACATTTTCCTAAATGTCCGGATCCCTTTTGTTGTCACTTGCTCTTTCATCTATTATTTAAAAGCATTATACTAGCAGCAAATCCTTCTCAGTTGTGTTTCATTCATTCTGAACACAGCATTTAAAGGGCAGCCAGAGATCTGTGTGGCATTGCTTGCCACGCGTATGGTGTATAAGCTGCTTTGTAACACAATACACAGCAAATATCTACCACATCAAAGCAGACTGTTGGGATTAAGAACACAAGCAATTAACCTAAAATTTAAGAAACTGTAAATATTGCTACAACACCATTTATAAAAGCAAATACAATATAACAAAAAAGTCAACAAATTATATATAAAAATAATGATTCTTAGAGAAACTGACGACATGCATAAGACCCTAAATTTAAAAAAAATAAAAAATAAATAAATAAAAAAAACACAATAACACACAACATCCTATATGCACAAGCAAAAAAAAAAAAAAAACACACCCGAAAAAACGAAAAAGGTGACCTGTAAAAGCTAAAATTTTAAATAATGGAAAAAAGGACCACCTTGACAGAAGAAGCAGCAAATGACTCTCTCACTTTTCATGACCTTTAGCATAGGACACGCGATCCATCTTTGTTCTTTTCCAAGCTAAACTGCCTACTCTTGATTTCTAACAGTATAGCCTTGTCTGTTCCCCAGCCACTCAACCAATCACCAATGCTTCCTGTATTACCATTTGCTGGCAGCAGCAGTTCACTCAAGACTCATCCATCTTGCAAAGCCTGGAGTGACAGATGCTCATGGAAGAGAACATATACTATGGTGAGTGAGCACCAGATAACATCTCCAGGAACTGCCTTCAGAGGGTGTCCTGACTGACACTGCAACCATAAACCTTTCAAAAGGGCAGAAATCAAACAATGGTGAAGACAGAACCCTATCACAAATCAAGGCCAGATAAAGACTATTGGGTGACCAAGCTCACTTTTCTACTGAAGGTCAACTTCCTAGTTAGAAAACCCCATGAATGCACACAGGATCTAACAAAAGCTCCAGTGATGGCTTGCAACGCATAATGCAGACTGTTACAAAAGGAAAAAAAAAAAAAAAAAAAAAAAGGAAGGATGGTCAAATATGCAGGCAAAATTAGAAAACATCTAGATGTACCCCTTAGATCACCAAGGAGCGCACATTTAAACCAAACGCAGGTGGGTAAAAACTCTTCGGCACCAGTCTACAGCCTTTACAGAATAAAGACTAATGTGCCAAAAATATATAAAAACACAATGAATCACCATTTTCCCCCAACTTAAGTCAGGAATATTTGCAGTAAGCTCCAGACATTGGCTGGAACAGACAGCAAACCTCTGTCTATGAACCAGCTATGACATAGTCTCCTCAATAATAGATAGATCTAGAGAAATTGGAAGCTGCAAGTATATGCATATCTTCAGTTTTTCTGCCTTGGTCGAGATTGGTTCAGTTCCTTTCCACCTCTAAAGTCTCCCTATTGGATATGGAGGCCACCAACCACATAAAAAAGGACTGACAGTGATGCCGAAGAGAAAGGAAGGGAAGGGTGAGGCCAAACAACTTTTAACATGTTGATCTTGATTTTCTTTTCCTTGTAAAATCAGTCGTTTAAAATATCTGCATCTAATTGCTTGGACAATATGCTCAGTAAGTGCGTGTCAGTTTGTAAAGAGCAAGTTAAAAAATGATAAACTACATTTTCAGAGAAAGTCATCCCGTTTGACCTACCCCTGCAGGGCTATAGTGCAATTCTCCCCCACACCCCCAACCCTCTCTTCCCTCCTCATCCTCTACCCTGAGCTTAGACTAACCTGAAATGGATAGCCATAACCTTCAAGAATCTTCAAAAAGTTACCAACTGAAAGCTTTATACACCTGGTCACACCTGCAGCCAACTGCGGTAGATTTTTATGGGGACACCTCCTGACCATCTCCTGTGCTTTGAAAGTTACTTCATCTTAAGTGACTATGATAGGAGGCTCCATGGATATCCAATTGCTTATCTGCCGATGACAGGCACAGACATTTCTCACTGCATTTCCCTTGCACCTGGTCATGCCATCAGAATTGTTATGTCACACGATCAAGTGCAAGGGAGGCATCTCTACATTGGTCATAATTAGCTTCTCTGTTCATTTCTGACAAGAAGGAGCTTGATTTACCATGATTTTTACTAGGGGTCAGCGAGGAGGGGGAAAAAGAAGGTGGATTATATTTTTTGTAGTAGGAGCCTGTAAAGCATTGCACCAGCAATCAGCAGATCGCTAATGCCATGCAGATCCTGTACGGACAAGCCGATACTCGCTGACAGGAAAACTCAATGAACTACCACAGCGCTGCAGCACTGGGAACATGTGAAAAAGGTGAACGTATCCTTTAATCAGCAACTACTAGTTTTAATCCATATGCTACTAGCATTAGTAAATAGATTTATTTTACTAGAATGAGAGGTTTCAAGGCCTAGGCAAATGTCATCCATCCCAGGAGTCTTCAGGAGTGGAGGTGGGGCTCTCTCCACTAAGCAAACCCTCCCGTCTCCATGCCTGAGCGAAGGACAGATGGACTCCAGAAGTTAATGCTACACAAAATTATCTACCCTTACTCAAGATGGCCACAATCAGAAATGCTAGAGGGTATTTTTTTTTTTCCAAACTGATTTCTCAGCAAAATAAAGCATTGTGACTTGGATGGGCCAGTTTACTTTGAAAAAAATAAAAATGAATGAAATTGCATTTTTGGTGCTTCGATGCAGTGTAGTTCCGTTTTGATCTTTTGCTTAATAGTAAACAAATTGTTTTTGTTCTTTATACAAATTGATCAAGTGACTGGATCTTCTTGCAAAAAATATAACGTTCCTTTTTTTTTTTTTTTTTATTAAAAAAAATAATGGGCATTTATTAGTAGGTAGAATTTAGTAATTGGACTCTTATTGTTTGGTACACTGTGGCATACAGTGAATTCAGAGAATGGCTTCTACTAGACTGCTGTATGCATGGAACACTAAATAAAAAATAAAACACTGTAAAAAAAGAAAACCGCAGATGCAGGTGCCTTAAAGTGAACGTGTCATAAGATAAGTATGGGCCATCATCGGCCTCCTTGCCTGGCTATGCCTGACTGCAGTACTTTTGCGCCCCACACCCATAATAACACCGATTCTGGGTCAGCTATTCAGACAGCATTGAATCTAAAGAATCAGCAAAAAAGACAGATATTTACCATTCTCAAAAAGAAAAGTTCACATTGCAGCCTTCACAAATACGTTCCCTTTCAGCTAGTTCAAATTAAAATATTTTACAATTTTGGATGATCGTTTAAAGAACCATTTTCAGAGCCTCAGAAAGCAGTATCTCCATAAACGAGATAAGTAATGAACTTCAAATCAAAAACTGAATAATTCTGTAATAAAAAAGTACTTGGGATCAGCGCAGAGGCTGACAAACTGTTGAGAAAGCAAGAAGAGAAAAAAATGCTCCTGATATATCCATTAACAGACAAGGTGTTTAAATAGAAATTCGGTGTAGCGTCAGCCATGTCAGTACAACCTGACACAGAACCAAGTACAATACACTCAACCCAATACGGTTCCCATCATTTATGGGTTAGCCATGCATATTACTGCTTACAGTGACCACATGACCTTGGCAGCTGTATACAGGATTTATTGAAAGAGAAGCTGTGCTAAAAAGAAATATGCAAGCTCCTCTCAAAAATACTAGATGCCTAGCAACAATGCTGACCAGATCAGCGATGCCACCTGTGCTAAAATAAATATGCAGGCTGCACTTCTGGACATGCTATATTGCATGGCAGCAGTAATGGCCAGATGAGTGATTAAAGTGTTTGTAAACCCTTACATAGACCCAGTGAAGTGACTAGCCTCAGGTGATGCATGGAGGAGAAACAAATCCTCCTATACAAGTTGTACCTGTCTATCTGCAGTCTTCTATACATCTGTTCAGAATCTATAAAACTGTCTAAGCATTCAGAATAAAAAAAGGGGACGGAGAGCTGCAGAGCTCAGCAAGGAGTGCTCTGAAAGACTATTGGAGGGGAGGGGCACCCACACCTCTCCTTCACACAGCACAGAGGAACAGAGCGGAGGCTGTCAATCGGCTGGAGCTCCCCCCGTGTCACCTTTAGTCTCTTGGCTTCAGGAAAACTTGTCGTCAGAAGTGATTCATGCAGGTAACAGAGGAACGAGGCAGCAGGCAGAATTTACAGTTAGGCCATAGACTGTACAAATCTAAGCCAGTTCAACAGAGACCAGATGAGTACAGTCAGCCTGCCCTTACGTGGTTCGAATGTCAAGTTGATCAATTTAAAAAAAACTTGGGTGCAACCAGCCTGTCGGATTTTTAATGCAATTGTTGCCAGCACTAATAAAATCGATGTGCGTTCTCCCAGCCGGGACGGCATCTCCCCACTTGATGGATAAAAAAAAAAAAAAAAAACACAACACACACATCAGTGCATCTCTTTGGAAAAACAGATGATCAACCATTTACATCTGTTTACATTAATTTCCATTAATATTCATTTTTATGTGTGAAAGTTGGGCACTGCAGTGGTACCTTGAAAATACAAGATTGGAGATGGATAACCACTTTACTTAAAAAAAAAAAAAAAAAAAAGCCTTTAGGTCTGGCTAACTGCAGGAGGAGGGGCTAGAGTTTTATTTCTATAATACAGGTTATTAGATACTTACAAAGTATTTCTAATTTTTAAAATACACCATGTGGATCCATCTGCCCAACAAGTTATTCATTGCTTAATCAAAAACAAAAGCAGCATTGCACCCAGAACATACAGTGGAGGAAATTTGAGCCCCTGCAAATCATAGGTGTATTTTAAATGATAGAGACAGAAGATCAACCAAATATCCAGAAAAAAAAAAAACAAATAAACACACACAATACAAATGTTATAAATGGCGTTTCAGTTCAGTAGCTAAAATTATTATTTGATCCCGAAGAAAAACATGGATTTTGCATTGTGGAAAAACCCTTATTGTAAAGCGCAGAGGTAAGAAGTTTCTTGTAGTTAGTGACCAGGTTTGCACACATCTCAGGAGGGATTTTGGTCCACGCTTATTTACAGATCTTCTCTAAATCCTTAAGGTTCCTTGGCTGTCGCTTGGCAACTCAAAGTTTCTGCTTCCTCAAATTTCTTTAGGATGAATGTCTGGAGATGGACTAGGCCACTCTATGACCTTAATGTGCTTCTTCTTGGGCCACTCCTTTGTTGCCTTGGTGGTATGTTTTGGGTCATTGTCATGCTAGAAAGCCCATCCACAGTCCATCTTCAGTGTTCTGGCTGAGGGAAGAAGGTTCTCAGCCAAGATTTTACAATACATGGCCCCTCAATGGGGCAAAGTTAACCTGTACCTTTAGCAGAGAAAGCCCCAAAGCATAATGTTTCCGCATCCATGCTTGACTGTAGGGATGGTGTTTGGTCATAGTCAGCATTTTTCTTCCTCCAAACACAGCGAGTAGAGTGAATGCCAAAAGAGCAAAATTTTGGTCTCATCTGACCACAGCACTTTTTACCAATCCTTCTCTGAATCATTTAGATGTTCATTGGTAGACTCCAGATGGGCCTGTACATGTGCCTTCTTGAGGAGGACCTTGAAGGGCGCTGCAGGATATCAATCCATGGCAGGTGCATTGCGTTATCTATGATTTGGGGACTCTAGTCCCAACTGCCTTGAGATCATTCACAAGCTCCTCCTGTGTAGTTGTGGGTAGATGCCTCACTTTTCACATGATCATCATTACCCTATGAGGCAAAATTTTACTTGGAGCTCCAGACAGAGGGCGATTGATGGTTATTTTAGATTCCTTCCATTTGCAAATAATCGCTCCAACAGTTGTCTCACACCAAGCTTCTTGCTAATGGTGTTGAAGCCCATTCCAGCCTTGTGCAGGTCTACAATCTTATCCCTGACATCTTTTGACAGCTCTTTGGTCTTGCCCATGATGGTTAGGTTGGACTTGACAAAAAGATTCTGTGGACAGATGTCTTTTATACACATAATGGGTTGTCATTCTTAAAATTTACTCATCGGTGTATCACATACTGTAGCCAGTCTGTGGGAGCCAGAATCATTGTAGGTTGGTAGGGGATCAAATACTTATTTTACTCAATTAACTGCAAGTCCATTTATTTATTTTTATTTTTTTTCAATTACATTTTTCTTTTTTTAGAAGGGTATGCAACAGATACAATTAGAAGGTAACTTCGCAAGACCATAGAGTCAATAGTTAAGCTCATGAACACAACCAATACTCTGAGATATACTGCAGAGGAGTAAGGCAAATACTTATTGTATCAAGAAAGAGATGATGCTTATAATAAATAGCCATGACCAACCCGTTGGGGGCAATCTCTCCTTCCTGAAGGAAAAGAGATCAGCCAGGTCACTGTCTGAAGTTTATAACTGTGTATTGCTAGGTTCTGAGCACACCGTTCTTTTTTTAAATACCTGTGTTGCAACTCCATTTATAACATTCGCATCATGCGTTTTTCATTCTGGAGTTTTGGTTGATTTTCTGTCACCATCATTTAAAATACACCTATGATAAAAATTATAGACCCTTCATTTCTTTCTAAGTGGGCAAACTTACAAAATCTGGAGGAGATCAATTATATTGGAAACTGTAGACTAGAAGGAATCTAGACCAGAAAATACATTGATCATGATTACCAAATTAAAAGGGATTTTTACTCCACATTTACATCCCAAGAGAGCTTACAAGAAGTCATCTTCCCTTCAGTGAACCAAGATTTGACCACTTCAGGTAGGTTTCTTACCATTCGACTTACACTAAAACAACTTTGCAATCACATTGGTGCGGTGGGCAGTAGAGGATGCTCCTTTATGAGCACTTTAGTGCATTTATGGACCGTAGGATTCATTTTGCACTTTGTCGCAGAGTTAATGATTTGTGGTCACCTTTTATTGTTATTTATGCAATGGTTTGCACTTTATATACACTATAAACAGGTTACCAACTTACTTACTGATGGTTTATTAAATGGTTTTCCTATATGGACGTCAGCACTTTCAAGTATCGTATAGTAGATGCACTTTGTTTTGATAATTTGCATATGATTACTTTGGTATTTTATCATCAAGTTTAACATATGAATTTTCTAAATTTTTCATATGTGCATTCATCTGGAGAACATATTTATATTCTCCATTTTCCCATATTTGGTGCAGCACGTAATAATTTATTAAGTCATTTAGCGCCACACTGTTGTGTTTTAGTTTACAAGATATCCTGCATCAAAATATTATGTTGGCAGCTTCTTTTGGTTTGGGACCCAAGTGCACATTTTTTTCTGAATTTTTTTCTTACAACTGTCTAACCTACTCCTACCTCTATTTAAAAAGGAAAAATTTTTGGACTCCTGCATCATAGAGCTGCCTACAAAAATTAGACAGTGGCCGCCAGATCAGATAGTACTGCGGCTCCTCCTGAACTGTCAGGTTTTTTTTTCCGTTCTCCCCTGCTGTGCTATTGTGTTTTGGCAGTGGGATAGCCCACCTGCCAGAAAACTGCCAGCGCTCTGTTGTGGAAATTTTATCAAGATGCATGCGATATGTACTGGCACATTGTCTCCCAGTGTAAGTTCTCCTGCAGCCTGCTTTAAAGAGCAGACTGGGGCAGACTGATGCTGGTCGAGATCCGCCTGGTAGTAAAAAGCTTCCTGAGGTTGCAGAGAGGTGTTTGCAGAGTGGTAATATGGCCGCTAGTTAAGGGCCCCTGTGCAATGCACAGACGATCGTCTGGGGGGGGGGGGGGTGTGTGCACTCTGCAAAGACGTGATCGGTTATTGGTGGGGGGGGCAGAGTATGCTCCTGTCTCTCGTGTGTCCGATCAGCACATGTTGGGGCTATATAGATTGTCCCTGCAGATAATCCATCAGCAGAAATGGTAGAATAATCCAGGTATGCGTTGTTGGGATTCAATGGTAAAAACGGGAGTCTGTGTGCATATTGGTCAGGGACAGCATTCATGAATGCTAAGGCCAGCCATATGGTTTCCATCTGTAGCTAAAGAGCACGGATAAGGGGGCGGGAAATCATACACACTGCCCCTGCTCAGATTCTCCTAGTCATTGTTCTTTGGTTGAGATCTGTATAACTACTCTTGTTTGAAGGAATGCCTGTGCTTGATTGGCCGATTATGAAGCCATCAAGCTCTATTGTCATCACTTAGATAAACAAAAAAACACAGGCTTTTGAGTCAAGTCTGCCTGTGGAGCTAAGGATGTGAGGATGGTTTTACTCGGGGAAACAGGGTTGTACCAAGATGAATTATACCAAAAGTCTGAAAGGGCACTCATTAGCGCAGGAGACATGGATTACGTATAGCATAAAGAGAAATCTCCATGTCAGCTCTCGGGCACTAGCTGAGAGTGCTGATCAGGAGCCGATGGGCAGAATTTTAGCATGCCCCTTCAACAGAAGCCGGCCAAATGGCTGGCTTCTGTCGGACCAACTCCAGTACACACGGTCCGAATGTTGCACAGTTTCTATTGAACTGGCCTATGCCGCCTGAAATTTGGCCCGTGTGTATTAGGCTGGACTCCTATGAAGTGACAATGAGCAGTTCCAACAACAAAGGGCTAAATTTCACACACACATTTTAGGAAAAAAAAAAAAGCCTTCCTTCCCACTGAAAAAAAGAAGACAAATTGCACGCGATGCTCAATCCAAAGGGCAAATAGCTCCATATTTTTAGAGAAATATCTACCTATGCACGGCTACCCTTTGTTATTTTGAAACCTTTAGTCACCATTTTGAATATTTTTATGTGAATTTCATCAATTTAGTTTAAAAACATTAAAATGGTCAATTTTAAACTGTGCTTCCATTTCTGGTAATAACTCAGTACCTATTACTTAAAATAAGTCACCCCAATATTTCATATTTCTGATATGTGCCTGCTGTACCACGTACATATATGAGCAAATATCCTATTCCCTTTGTATTGCTTCCTTTTTGTGAAATCCCTGGTGTTACTGCCAATCCCTCTGCTTTTCCATTAAAAAACTAAACTACACTAGGCACAAGAGCAATGTGGTCAGTTCTCTAGCTGTGCCGAGGGAACTCAGTCGCCTCTCCACCAAAATGATCAGACTCGTCATCACCTCGCCGACGCCCCCCCCCCCCCCCCCCGCCATTCACTGAGAAGATCAATGTGCAGTTTCTCCTCCCTCAGCTTTTATGCAACGGGATTAAAAAAAAAAAAAAAAAGAAGAATAAAAAAAAAAAATATATAATAATAATAATAATAATAATAATAATAATAATAATAATAATAAATCGGGTATGTATCTATACACATTGTGCCCTTTCTATTTGTAAACTCTTAACTTGTAAAACCCATTCAGTTTAAATCACTTTACTATAGTTCATGAAGCAGCCATATACCGTTAAGGTCCATATATATTTGGACACAGGCACAATTATTTTTTTTTAAATCAAAATTTACGTTTAGTGAGCATATAAAGTATTTTAACACGCGTATGAAAAGTGCAACAGGCACTACATACAGATCAATCTTCTTGACATACATATCGTCTCGACAAACAGCAACAGAAATATTAGCAGATTACAGTCTACTGGGTAGCATGACAGTGAGCCCGCCAGGGGGAGATGGGAGGGTCCCAAGGCGAGCCAAAGGGGTGATTGGGGGGGGGGGGGTATTGCAGGTGGAGGAATCCTCCAGCCATCTATCCCATATTTTGTGGTACTTGTCAGGGCAGCCCCTGTGAATGTAGAGGAGGATGTTGACAGCTCTGATCCATTGCTGCAGTCTAGGGGGGGGGCTCCCTTAGCCACAACTTGCCGATCTGCAATCTGGCCAAGAATAAAAAGTCTCTTGCAAGAATATGTTTAAGTATTTCTCGCATTCAGAGAGTGAGAGGAGCCCCAACATACACTGTCGGGGGCATACAGTCAGTGGGGAGCCCGTGCGGTCCTGGAGTAACTGAACTACCTGGGTCCAGTATCCCTGTATGGGTGGACAGGTCCAGAGTAGGTGGTAAAAGGAGCTGTTAGGGTGGCCGCATCTGGGACAGTTGGTGTTTTGCCCTGGTCTACATTTCGAAATGCAGTAGGGCGTCGGGTACAACCTATGAAGGATGTAGAGGTGGGCAAAGGCAGTCAGAAAGCTTAGGGGGATATGGTTCTGCAGGTAGCAAGGGCCTCCTCCCAATCCTCATCCGACACAGTGCCCAGGTCGGGGTCCCAGCTGGATTTCAGCTGGTGGGCAATGGTAGTTGCCGTAGGCAACTATAGATTTGGGAGGTGAGTTTTTTGGGGTCCCTTCCCAGGATAATGTCCACAAATAGTGTGATCGAGTGCTGGGATGGAGTCCCTGAATTAAATGTTAAGTGCGTGTTGGAGTTGGAGGTAGCGGACGAACATATGGTTGGGTAAGGCAAAATTATCTTTTAGGGTTTGGAAAGACTTGACTGTCCCGTTAGCTACACATTGCGACAAGTATATGACCCCCTTGTTGATCCAAAGCCAGTGGTCTGGGATAGAGGCCAGTTCGGGCATATGTGGGTTGTCCCACAGAGGTGTGTGGGAGTGGGAGGTGGGAGCCTTACTGAGCTTCAAGGCCAGTTGCCAAATCTTACAGTGGTGAAAAAGTATGCGATTCCCATCGCTGTATTGGGGCAAGCTGCAGGGTCTGCAGAACAAGATCTGGAAGGGATGTGTCACTGGGGCTTGGGAGCAGACTAGAGTGGAGTACCTTTCTTTGTCAATTTGATTGAAGTAGAAGTGAGAGAGCTGGGATGCTATGTAGTAGGAGAGGTCAGGTAGTGTGGTGCCACCAAGGTCGGTTGGGCATTTCAGGACCTGCCACGACAATTTATGTTGGGTGGAGCCCCAGATGAACGTATCAAGGATGGATTCCATGGACTTAAAATATGTGTGGAGGGATGTAGAGCAGGGCCTGCCAGAAGGCTTAGGGAGAACAATCATTTTAACTAGGTTAATTCGGCTCATAACTAAGGGGGAGACGGGACCATGTTTGTGTCTTAGTTTTAGGAATAGCGTATAGGGGTTCAATGTTGAGGGTTATGTAGTTTAGGAGGAGGTATTTAAATAGTGCTTGCTCTGACTAGGGGGGGGGGGCTACTTGGTCAGTGGGTGGGAGCGCCTAGATCTAGTGTAGGATTTGGGACTTGGCCCAGTTAATTTGGAGACCAGAGAACGCTCCGAAGTCTGATGAGTTGTAGGGCTGCCTGAAGTGAGGGGCTAGTGTAAGTGAGATATAGGAGCATGTCGTCTGCGTATAAACGAACAATCTCTGTCATCAGGGGCCTCCGCCATGGACAGTTATCTGGGTGGCTCCTGAGTGCAATAGCTAGGGGCTCTACAGCTAGGGCGTACAGCAGGGATGAGATAGGGCAGCCCTGGCACATGGCGTGGGAAAAGTTGGAAGGAGGAGGAAATTCTACCATTGACCTGGATGCATGCTGTGGGGGCTTGGAGTCTGCGTTGAACATATGGGTATATAGCTTGCATAGTTTAGGGACAAGGGTCTCTCTAAATTGGTTGTAAAACTCAAGGGGAAGTCCATCCGAGCCAGGTGCCTTGGACGTGGGGAACTGTGCTAGGGCCTTCGCTATACAGTCCGTGGTGATGGGTGCTTCAAGCTGAGCAATCCGGGGGAGTCAGTGTAGGGAAAGCAATGTCTTGCAGGAATGCCGACAACTCGTCCTGGGAGTGGTGGGCAGTAGAGGAGTACAGGTCAGAAAAGAAAAACCTGAACTCCTCAGCCACAAGGTCGGGATCTGTTATCTTGGCCCCGGATGCCGAATGGAGGGAGACCACCACAGGGAGTTTGTGTTCTAGGTGTGCCATGTAGGCAAAAAGCTTGCCAGCTCGCTCACCGTGTTCAAAGATGAGTTGTTTTCTGAAAAATATGCCTTGTTTGGCCTTTTCAAAATGTAGTTGGTCAGTGAGTCTGGTCTATATCCGTACAAGGGAGGCATTGGCAGCTGTCGGGTCATTCTGAAAGACCTGTGACGGTCCTCCGCCTGGCGGAGCAGCCACTTTAGAGGTGGCCTTGTGTCTATTAATCCGTGTGGATAGGATCATGTGGGTGTGTATTTTGAAAAGCCTCCCAGACGGTCCCAACCAGGGCAGAACCATCATTAGTGTGGAAGTAGTGTTCCCACTCAGATTGGATGGCATCCAAGTCAGATAGGGTAGAAAGCCAAAATGGATTTAGCCTCCAGATCCGGACCTCATGGGGAGCATTCAGGCACAGCAGGATCCAATATGGGGAATGGTCAGAGAGAACCCTGGTATCGAAGGCTGCTTCAAGGAGGTTAGGTGGGGGAGGGGGGGAGATTAAGTCAATACGAGACATGGCTGAGCGGGAGGGGGGTGAAGAGGTAAAGTGCAATTGTAGCGGGTATTTATGTCTTCCCACTGAAAAATGTGTCATTGTGGGCAAATTCCGTGAGAAATCTTCTGAAAAACTGTTGGTACTAGGTGGAGAGACTGGAAGGGCAGCAGGGCTTAGTCTAGCTAGGCTTGGGTTAAAGTCACCTGCCCAGATGGCCGGCACTGAGGGGTGCTGAGCCATGAATGCTACTCCATGCTGCAGCACGGTGAACTGAAATGGGGGGGGGGTGTAAAAAGCCAGGAGGAGAACTTCTAGGAAATTAATGGTAGCATATAAAAACAACGACCCGCCCTGGGGGTCTGACTGCAATGAGTGGAGCTTGAGTTGCACCAACTTGGCAATAAGGATCGCAACCTCTCGGGAGTTAGTGGTATGTGGGGCTTGGTACAGCCATCCCACTCGCTTTTTTTAAGACTCATCTGCTTCGGACCTGCAAGATGGGTCTCCACTAGGACAGAGACGTCCGCCCGTTTGGATTTAAGGTGGGAAAGGACTGCTACTCGTTTGGCCATCTCGCCAAGACCCCCGATGTTCCAGGTTACAATTTTGAGGGAAGCCATAGGGTGTGGAGGGGGGTTATAGTGTGCAGTCGGACTCCCAGGGAACAGCCAGCAGCAAAAGACAATTATAATAGCAAAAGACGTTTCATGATGAAATAAGCATGCATAGACAGTAACATAAAAAATAAAATAAAAAATATTCCATGCGGTATGTCAAAATATAATTAGAAAAAAAAAAATTGCAAAAAAAAGCCAAAGCACTGGACCAGCAGAGTCAACTCCCAACTGCCCACTGCAATTAGAGGGGCAGAGGCTGGCCAGGGAAACAGTGGTGGTGGGGGTAAGAGTCAAGTGTGGCAAGTTCTTGGGGTGACCACGCTATAGGAGTAGGTGTGGAATATTTGATACAATGTTGATATATACACACAAAGTCAGTTTTGATAGTCTTATTAACCTCCCACTAAAATTCAGCTATACAATTATTTTTATTAATCCAGCCTAGTTTCAGCGCTCTTCCATAAAACACACCCTTCAGACTTGAAATCAATATTGGTGCATTAGATACTATTAAAATAACCTATTTGTTTGCCCTCCAAAATCAATCGTTATATTTCATCTACAAGTTGATTTATTGATTGGCCAAGGTCAAGAAGCCATCAGGGACACTAAAACCTAAAAAAGGCAAAAGCAAATATTTTATGGAATATTACACTTTTTTCTATCAAATAGTGAAATTCTAGTTTGCTGTACACCAACTATTCTAAATAAAAGAAAATATTACAACCATATACACTTACCCAATAACTTTAAGACACTGTAAATGCAAACTAGTATTCTCCTTTGGTCTAACTGTTAAACGCCAAGTCATAAACTGTTGATTAAGCTCACATGCAACTTTAGCACAGTGCAGCAGCAGTGGTGCACACACCAATGATCACAAAAGTGGAACCTAAAAAACAATTATGGTTCCTGCATATCCTGTCTATATCAGCTCTATTTCTATCACAGATTTTTTTATTTTGCTACCAAATGACCAAAGCTTATTGTGATAGCAAAATATTCACGTAAATTCCTAATGGTTTAGATGGTATAATGATTGTTTTTTGTCTAAAAGAACCATTAAAAAAAAAAAATTTCAGACAGATATTCTTCCAATGACAAATTTTATTTATTTTTTTTTTAGAGAAAATTGGTCCAACACTTTGTTTAAAGCATTTGGGCATTATTATCAGATTCAATTTGGTTGAGGGTGATCATTTTGATTCCTGAAATTCCTTGAATGAGACGATTTATATATTTCAAATTGTATACATGATTAGCCCATAAAAATTCTGAAATAAAAAAATAAAATAATAATACTATTTTATTCTTAACTACAGCAAAACTGATGTGACCCATACTTCTAATCCTCCTGGAACTGTATCGCATGAATCTGTTACCCCCTTAGCAAAGGTTACCCTTTCTCTCAAAATGGAAAAAAATAGTTACAAGGAGTTAATTAGGCACTGGGGTGTGAGGTCATGTCCTAAATCCCTTACCATCTTGACTACCTGCAGAGTGCTCCTGTATGTGACAATTCAGAGTTCATTCCCAGTCAACAAAAGGACAGGGACATTCCATCTGAATGCCATTACTAGAACTAGCCCATAAAATTCTCTAGGCTTGGGAGACCAAATAGCAGATTAGCCCTAGGCTGAAAGGAGGGAAGGAAAAAAAAAAAAAAAAAAAACCCCACCACTTATTCTGTCGTATGAAAAAGCCATAATCATTAAGTTACGGGCCTGCTATAAAACATCTCTAAATTAGTGACACTCAAAGCATTGATGAGCCTGTGACCAAGTTAAGCCAATCTAAACGGCCTATTCTTCAGTGAAAGTCATTTAGTAATGAAAGTGAAGCCTTAAAATGGAGTCATTGCACGTTATAAGAAATCACACCTACAAAAAAGAGGTCAAGTCGCGGCCATGAGCCTCAAATTTTCACTGCGAGCTCTGGCAACTCAAGTATGGTAAAAAATAATTGATGCAGTATATGTGCTATGAGAAGTCCAAGAAATGTTGTTCTGTTTTAAACATTCCGATGATCTTCTAGAAGCTTTAAATGCTCTGAAATAAATCTTCTAGAAACTGTTAAATTGCGTTTTAAAAAAAAAAAAAAAAAAAAAATAAAAATAATAATAATAATAATAATAATAATAATAATAATAATAAAACAATAATAATAATAAAATGACTGCAGCGAATTGATAATTTTTTTTGTAAAATGAAGGAAAGAAAAATTATATTTTACGTCAAAATAAAAAAAACTTTAAGGGTAGGAAATGTACAAAAAAGTAATTTATATGACTGTTAACATGCACCAGGTCATGTAGATGAATTCCCCACTTCAATAAGGAAACTGTAAAACAACGCTACTTGGGAACAGTGTGATATATCTATCTATCTATATATATATATATATATATATATATATATATATATCTCTATCTATCTCAAGTCATCTTGCATGGTGCAGTGCGCCAAGACTCAAGATTACCAGAGTGCAGCCTCATAAGTCTATGAAGGCTCAAAACCAAACTTCTACTGGAGAAGCAGTAAATTCCCTCAAAGCACACAGCTTTAAAAGAAAGTAGAAACCACAAGGAGCCACAATTGCTGACCCATTTTAAAATTGTTAGTATACGTAGCTTTTGTGCTGATCTAATGTTTGAGTTGTGAAGTTCAATCTTCACTGCGATCTTCATTCTAATGTTGAGTCAATAACTGAGAAAGTATGCAAGCCAGATGCAGCCAGGCAAGTAGGATTCTTAGGGCAACACCTTCTTTTACCCCTTCTTTATATTTGGCTAGGAAGAAGGCCAGTTCTCTAGTGAAATTACATTTACAATTACACATGAAGGCATTTACCATTAGGTAGTTACAAAGATTTTAAACCAAGTCTTATTTCTGCAAGTAAAAATTTTAGCAGGTATTTGCTAATCATTGTATGTTATTACCCTCCCAAATGGCAATTAACCTTCATGAAGATTTACAGTGTAAAGCCATCCTGATTATCTCATCCATCACTGTAGGCCAGTCATTCATCACAACAGTAAATGCCTAGTTTTGTTCTTCCAGATAGTCAATTAGCATATCAAAAGAAGGGTGGTTCACATTCTTAATACAATTAAAGCAAATTCAGAGAGGGTTTAAAAGGCTGGTAAACAAAAATTTACATTTTGGAGTTTAAATCCTTCAGATGAGCACAGACAAGGAAATGGTAAAAGTAAGTATACATCGACAACCTGACAATTTAAAAAACTAGAAAGCCTTTGAATTTTTCGTCTCTTGAACACTGAGTACTCAGAGAATGCCGCGTTATCGGCCATTGTACGAGTGTCAGGTTCTCTATTAAGGTTTAAACAGAAACTTAGATAAAACCCATTGGACCCTTGTCAATGGCATTTCCATAAGATTTGCATGCAGATCCAATGAACACTGCTGGCACAATACACTCTTTCCCTACTTAATTAGGAAAGTGCAATATAAAATTCATAAAAGACATTTCCTCCCTAACCAGATTACATGGATAGGCATTATCTTGTTTTACTCCATTCAAGTTCAGGTCATGACTTAATGTATAGGTGCTCCCAGAAATCTTCAAAGCCACCAAACCAAAAGTGGATAATGTTTATTATACAGCACCAACACTTTATTATACATTCATGTCTGTCTCTGACCCAGGAACTTATTATTTAATGTCCAAACCAGTCAGACAAACACAGAAAGATGTGGGCAGAACCTAACCTACTAGCATGTTTTTGGAATATGGAAGGAAACTATATCACCAGGGAGCAATTCATGCAAACACAAGGAGAAAACATCCACTTCAGACCAAGCCTACTTAGTGGGATTGAATCCAAGAACCGAGCCCTTGAAGCTCATAGGTCTATCATACCATTTTTATTCTGGGCAGGGATTCAACCTTGGGCACCCAAAGCGGAAATATATGACTGTGTGCACCGCAGAGAATTCAAAGTCTGGTAAAACTGTGCCAATATTGGGAGGGACTTAAACTAGAGCATCAAATAGTAACATATGTCACACTCACCGCCATATACCAATATCCAGCCACTCACAACCATTCATGTCTGGGCAGTTGAATGCAACACCTGCACTTTTCAGGCAAATGCCATATTTACATCGTACGTGGCCTCATACTACCTTGTGTATGAGGCCAAATAACGCAACAATTCACATGAGCAGAAAAAAAATAAAAAATAAAAAACAAACAAAACACACACACACACACACACACACACACACACACACACACACACACACACGAGAGGTCAGCAGCAGTGGCACTAAACTAACAGTCTTAGGGGAGCCTGGTTTACAACCTGCATGAATCATCTATGGGGGTAGTTTTCTGAAGTCTCCCAAAAGCTCTCCGCTGGCTGTGGGTCTTACTGGTCACATCCCGTCACACACTGTTCCCAGAACATCCTCCTTTCCAGTGGGCAGGAACATAGTCCAGCTGACAACAAAGCCAAAAAGTTCTACTCTGTGCTTTCTTTCTGCACGGTACCGTTAGTGGCAGGTAGACAAAGGAGAACTCCGTGATACGCGACTCCAGCGTCTTAAAGTAGGACCCCATATCCAAGCCCCTTTTAATCAAGAAAGCATAGCAAGCCAAACAGAGGGCAGGATGCTGCCTAACACTACTAGCAGCCATTAACTAAATATTTTTTCAGGTATTCAGCTTTTGTTAGTCAGATGAGACAGTGAAGTGTGGTGAATAGATTTGACACATGGAGCATAGCAGAAACGCGATTGGAATGCAACATTATGCAAGCAGGCATTTCTTGAACAAATTATTAAAGTTTTTATTATTTTTTAGCATAATCTGTATATGACAGAAATGCAACTCATGTCACACATAAATATAACATAGTGCAACCTTTTGATAGGTGTCGGCTTTTAAATGGCATTGAATTTAAGTAGCTTTGTGCTGTATGCCAGGAAGTTCCATTTAATCCTAGACCCAGGGTCTCCATGACCTAGAGAGTGTTTTTTTTTTTTTTTTTTTTGTTTATCAGCCTTGCTCTGACCCTGACCAGTTACCGTCATGCTCCCACACAAAATATTTGCTCAGCATTGTCTTTCTAAACTCTGAATTTATACAATAGAAGCAAACACAAACCTGAGCAATCATATCTTACCAAGGGCAGCATACCGCATACCATTTTAATATCTGCTCTTAATGTGTCCATAGAAGTAACCATTCTCTACAGAAAAACACTCTAGAAACTCCTTTGATAGTTGGCCCGTGAATGCCGATAATTTAAAAGTATGCCACAAGGCTGCCATAATGAAATAAGTGGATGGACAAGGCCTCATATGTACAGTTCTTATACGTTTTCCAATAATAATTTGCACCCACACTAAACACTATGTCTGCAAGATCAAGCCAATGCCATGGACGAACAAGTTTTTTCCAATTCAGGTAGCTGGCAGATGAGATGGACAAGTGTTGGGTGGTGGTCTGTATGAGTGCTTTAGCTGGATTTGTGACCCATCCTGTGTGACATTGACCCAAACAAGTATGCAGACAAAGTCTGCAAACCAAATAGGCTTGCTTATGTTAAAACCCAGCTCCTGACCATTATAATTTGCCTTTACTTGGCAAATGCCATAATGATAAAAAAAAAAAAAAAATTCTGTGCTATACTTAAAAGTCAAAGTTAGAGCCGTGACAGGTCCTGTCAGCACCACCTGACTCCACAAAACTGGAGACAGCTGTCTAAATACAATAGCTGGCAGTGCAGATTTCTCCATCCACACTGTTTAGCATGACAAAACAAATCTACAAGTGGTTGGCCAAGCATTAAGCCGGCCATAGACAGTTCAGCAGGTACTGGGGGAGATTCAAACCATGTAGGGATAGGCGGATTTTTCATGCGATTATTGCCAGCAGCTATAGCTGTTAATAATTAACTTGTGTTCTCCCAGCCAGGACAGCTCTTCCCCCATCAGAACACAATAGGTTTACAGGAGGGATTCCCCCATCAACACCGACTGTGGTTGGAGGAAAAAAAAAAAAAAAACACACAATTTATGGCTGCCTTTACGCTCCTCCCCATGCAGCTTTTAAAAAGTGTCTCGACTTTCAATTAATTGACTCACCTCAAATCGCAGATAGAGAAGAAAAGAAAAAAAAAACATGTATGTATGTATGTATGTATGTATGTATGTATGTATGTATGTATGTACACACAAACTTACAGTAAAACTAAAAAATAGTTAAAAAGTATTTTTTCAAGTCAATATTGCAAGTACCAAAAGAAACTTGAACACATGACCCACACTGCCAGGTCAATCTGCCTTGTGTGTGAATGGGTAAACAAGCATGTACACATTGGCCAAAGGCTGTGTGTGCACCGCTTTACTCCACACTCCAGTGCTTCAAGCCAGAATGTGGGGAGGACTAAAGCCAAATCAGTACTGCCAAAGTAAGCAATGGATACAAAATATTGCTGTAATAGCAGGACACTGCAAAGGGCATGCCGAGGATCTGAAGGTACCTTTATTGGCCAGACGTATTAATTCTAACAACAGCATTATATCTAGGCAACTATCATTTTAGAAGGAGATATCTGTCTTAGCGGCACCTATTTTCTGCACAAATAGGTTACAGATGCTGCTAGTATAAAAGTCCATGAACAGCGGATAGAACCACATAAAACACAGATCACATTCAGACTCTCATTCCCAGTCAGAATCTGAGAGCCGTAACATGCATGGAGAGTGGATTCACTTACTCTTCATGGACTGTCAGCTCAAGTTTTTCTTTTCCAGGTATAATCAAATTAAGGTTAAAGTCTATCTACAGCCAGTCACCAAATTCCCATATAAGCTTTAACATGGTAAAAGTAATTTTAAAAGCTTTCAAAATATGAAGTTTCAATTTGAAGAATACTCAGTAATCCTGACATAAAGGGCCTTGTTCAGGCACTTCTGGTTACAGGGTGACAACGCTTTGTCCCCATCTCTCCACTGCGCTCATATAGTGTCATGGGTTCCATATAGGAGGCAAGCGACTATTTCAATACTGTACTAATTTTAAAGACTTGTCACCATCAGAAAACCTACCCTGAGAAATTGAATGCAAACATCAATAAAATGTGTAGACAAGAAGTGGCTATAATGAGGCTACAAGGGACCAGCACCACAGATGCAAGGAGAGAGTGAAAACAAGTACTCATTTAAAGAAAAAAAAAAAAAAAAACTGCAATTCTTTACAACACTTTTGTAACAGCACTTAGAGATGACCCAACACAAAAAAAAAAAAAAAAAAAATGTATTGGATCAGGATCTCCAAACTTTTCAGTATGTGGGCCACATTGTATATTTTACGATAAACTAAAAGAAATAACTCCATATCAGAAGCCCTCAATCACATCAGTGGCCCCTTTACAACAGGATCCCCATCAGAGTTGGCCCCGTTAATCTGGGTACACACACACTCTGAAAATTGACCGGTTTAGCAGGAACCAGCCGACTTTTGGTCCGCGTGTACAGCATTTTGACAGAAGCCAGTCTAATGGCCGGTTTTGTTAAAAGGGATGGGTGGAGTGGGGCGACATTCTGATGTCACCGCAACTCGAGTCACTGACCTTCAGTGAAAAGGAGGTCCGTGCAAGCTGGTAAGCAAGCACTTAATCTATGGTGGGAGGTTTCATCTGAAAACAGCACAAATTTTATGGTGGTGGATAGCTCCAGAAGAATAAATGCTTCACATTTTGGCTTATTTGATAACTGGTGTTTGGAGTTTTTTTAATTTTTTAAAACACAGCACAACTCCTTATTTGTTTTTTTTTTTTGAACATGTGCTTTGGGACTGTGCCACATCTCACAGAAGCGTTGCTCCTTTGATGTGCTTGTATATAGGCGTTTAGCACAGTTTTTCTTATGTGTTTGATAGTCCAATAACCAATTTTGTAAAAAGGGGCATGCTGGAAAATCAGCATCAGATCAGCGCTTACAACCAATGGCTGCAAGCGCTGATCAATGTATTCTGGTGGGGGGCAGTCCCCCTGTCAGAATACAATAGCACGGGGAGGGGGTGGCGGTGCCAACATCTTGTGTTGGTACTGTGATTCAGATTTTTTCATTCAATCCACTGGGTTGAATGAAAAAAAATTGCAGTGTGTATCGGGCTATACATCAGGGTCCCTACCAGAAGTGGAGACCAGCTGATATGAAGCACCCATCTGTACACATCTATGACACTAGATGAGGGCCAGCTAAAATACCGTAGTGGGACGCATGTGGGCTGTAGTTTGGAGACCAATGTATCATATATATGTGGAGGAAAAGTGATAGTTTTTCCTAATGTGTCCTTTGGTTGTTCAGTTACAAACTGATTCATTCTTCAAAACATCCTTTTTATCTCTGGGATTAAAATATAGATTTTGCACTTTACAACCAAATCTAAACAAACATACTTCATTTTTTTTTCCTCACAAAAAATTGTCCTATCTCAAAAATTACAACTGAAATTTTTTTTAAAAAACTGTTTCCCTGAAAAATTAGAGCACTTGAAAAGTCTAGAACAAAAAGAAAACCACCAGGACCCACAATTATCAGTTTCTAAATTTAGTTTTAGGATGTATAAAAAACAAAAATCAAGCCTTCTTTATTTTCCATTGACAAATATGTGGTGGCAAAGATTTTTCAACATGCTCGAAATCCATTCGCGGAACAACCCCCTCCAAAAGTTAGAAGTGCTGGTTAAAAAGGGGTGTTCCAACGGAAACATTTTTTAAAAAAAAAAAAAGTCAGCAGCTACAAACACTGTAGCTGCTGACTTAATAAGGTCACTGACCTGTCCAAGGCAGCCATGAAGTTGCCCCCCCCCCCCCCCCCCCGAGGCCAATATGTCCCTCGTATCGGGTCCCGGTGCTGCCATCCTCACTGAGGCAAACCGGCAGTGTAGCCTTGCGGCTTAACTGTCCGTTTCCTACTGCACAACACACAGTTCCCAGAACACACCACGCCACCTTCCCCAGAAGACAACGCGAGGGGGAGAGAAGACTGAAGATCGCCGCGGAGTAGGAAGAGGCAGATTAGGAAGACTGCCTAGCAACAGGGGTTTCTGGTAAGTTAAAAAAAAGTGTTTATTTTTTATTTTATTTTTAAGAATATTAATGCCATTTTTATTTTTAGGGTGGCCCTCCACTTTAAGGCGTCTCTAAACCCAACCTCCTTATAAAAAAAAAAAAATTATAATTAATAATAAATGCTGTATTACATGTGGTTCATTCTCAGTCACTGAGATTTGTTTTCTGTATTCTGCAAAAAAAAAAAAAAAAAAAAAAAAAAAAATGGTTAATCCTGCTTTTCTCCATCTCCCCCCTTCTGTCCATGGCGTCAATTCAGCTAGGGATTTTGCAGCTCTGGCAGCAACTCTGCACATGCTCAGTTTTCAGCGAGTTTCTACGCCGAACATTTCCTCCCCATCACATCTGAGTAGCCAATGTGACTGTAGTCATACATGTGGGTATATACACACACACACAGTGGTAAATGACAGCCCACTCCCTCCCCTTCCTCCTCTGGGCCCGGTCACGCTGTACGCGCGCCCACTAGCCCCGCCAATTAAAGGGGACGTACAGGTAAGCCCAACGCTGCCATTGTGCCAACGTATAACGGCGTGCAGAGGTTGGCAAGTGGTTAAACATGTGACCAGCAGCAGAGGACTAGAAGCTGCTCCTGCTTCTGTTGCCCTGCAGACAAGCGGGGACAGATCTGGGTCATGTGACAGCTATATCAATTATGAAAAAGGCACCGATTTATTATTTTTAATTTTAGGTTTACCTTTTTTATAAATTACAGTGCCATTATCCACATACAGAAAAAAAAAAAGGGCCAATGTAAATTAAAGTGTATTTAGTATCACTTTAATGCACTGCTACAATGTTGGAGTGCCAAGAGGCATTTTTGTATATCTGCATAATTTATCATTGCTTGGTGTCCTGAAAATTATATATGTATTGATATCACTACCATTTAAAAAAAATTAAAATAAAAACCACACACAGCTTTCTATCGTATGCCACATTTCAAATCACAGATCCACCGACATAGATTAAAGTGAAAGGAGAAAACAAAATGAAAGATTTTGGAAAAATTCTTATCTCATGCAAGATCCCACAAAGGACAGGTGTGCTGATAACAGATGTTTGAAGATATAGCCTGCAAACAGAGCTTTCCAGTGATTATAGACAATGCAAGGCTATCGCCTTATAACTGCAATCAGTACGCCAGCACTATTTACCTTATAACCAAGAGCATTCAGCTGCAGATGGAGCTTCAGATACAGAACATAATTAGCTTGTACATATGGGGTCTATAAGGGAACACACATCAGACTGCAGGCTGTAGAGTTCAAATAACATTAGCGCTCAATAAAGTCCAATTGGATTTGTGTCACAATAAATAGAACATGGGCTTTAAAGTTAGTTCATGTTTTAGTGGGTTCCCAGAGGAAGCCATCTTCTGACCAGTTGTGTGCACACACCTCATGCCTAAAAACGTTTGAAAATAAAAAAGGCCATGCACCAAGGAAAAGTCTACATAGTGGAAGATAAAATACAAAATCAAGGAAATATAAAAAAGCAGCATGCATTGACATAAAAATAAATAAAATAAAAAAGCCTGAAATGCATGTGCACACACCCACTGACTTCTACATGTTAAAATAGATCTATACAAGACCACAGAAACAAGCTATTGCTTGGGGATTTCCACGGATAGAGGTCTGAGAGGGAATGAAGATATTATTGGGATAAAGAATGAAGACAATTGAAGTGTGCAAGCTACCTTTCAAGCATTATCAGACAGACATACCAGATCACCCTTGTAAGATTTATTCAAGTCACCGACCCAGAATAAGCATGCAGATCAAGTCTTCTGACTTTAATCTCTTTATTCCAGATCAGCGACTGAAGATGTAAGTGTTTCAAAGCAGCCAGTCACCTAGCATTTCAGAACAGGTCAACAATGGTGGGCTTTTTGTTTCCCCTCTTCATGACATGATTTTAAAAACGAAAATTCCAGGCAAGAAGCAACATTAAGATATTGAGCTTAAATGCTATGCAGGATACCGTACATTTCAACAGTACCAAATTTAAAAACAAAACACAGGGTTATATAGTAAACCATATTTCTGTGGCCTAGATGCTGGAGTCAAATATCCAATCAAGTGAATTTAGAGGGTAAAGCAGCCCATAGGTGACTCGGTTCCCTTTCCTTCAGCCACGGGTTGTGTCACAAAATGTCCAGATCAGCCCATGATGCAGCCTCTTAATTTGTGACTCACTACCAAGTTTACATGTAGCAACATAGCAATTGTCCATGGCAAATGGGATAGCACCACAAAATGGCTAGGATATGGTTTACCTAATATTATGGATTACCAGAGATGAGTTAAAAGGAACAAGTCAATTTCTGTGGATGGGAAAAAATGGACCGAGAAAAAATAAAAAAATAAAATAAAAAGAAGTGTAGAAAACCTGGCAATGGGGGGCCAGCAGCATACATTTAAAAACTTTTTGTATTATTGTCAATTTATTAATGATATAGCGAACCAAAGAAGATGTTTAAAATGTACTGCAGTACCAATTTAAGTCAGCAGATTAGCATTACAACCAGGTATTTGTAAAAGATCAGCAAGTGCAACCTAAAAGGTTTGTTTCAGTACATGTTTTCTTTAAATGTTATTAAAACAATATAATATGTTTCAAGCATGTTTGCAACAGGGCTCCTTGCCATCCTCTATGAGGGAAGCCCATGTCGTTCTTATTCCAAAGCCTAATAAAGACCCTAAGCTGTGCACCTCCCTTAAGACCAATCGCACTTCTCAATTGTGATCTAAAAATACTAACCAAGTTACTGGCCACTAGACTTAATAGAGTAATAAAATCCCTGATTGACTCTGATCAAACAAGCTTTATGCCCAGTAGGTCCACAGACATTAATAAACAGACTAGAAGAATGGGCTTCCCACTGAAATGTATTGCTTGGATACGCACACTGTATACTGGTCCCATGGTCTGCATTAAACTGAATGGCCCCCTGTCGCCTCCATTCCCCCTGCAGAGGGGCACCAGACAGGGATGCCCTCTCTCCTCAGCTCTGTTTGCCCTGGCCATGGAGCCTATTGCTGAGGCCCTCAGGAGCTCGGCCGAGGTTTGTGGTCTTAGGGTGGACTGGCTGGAGGAGAGAGTGACTCTACGCAGATGATCTGCTGCTTTTTTTGAATGACGCTGGTGACTCTCTGCGGGGCACACTCGTTATTATGGATGCCTTCTCCGCCTTCACGGGGTTGAGAGTGAACTGACACAAGTCTCAGCTGTTCCCAGTGGATGAGGGGGCCAGGTCCTCCTCACCCTCCTCTCTCCCACTCCAGTGGGTTGTTCAGTTTACCTATTTAGGTATTAACATCTCAGGAGAGAGTAGGGACTCTGTGCGGCTCAATCTTGACCCTGTCTTGGTAGCAACTAAAACCAAACTGAAGATGTGGAGCAATCTTCCCCTTTCCCTCATCGGGCGCATCAATCTTCTCAAAATGAAAGTCCTCCCTAAATTTACGTACATTTTTCAGAACTCCCCTCAGATGGCTGACCAAAACTTTCTTTAATTTTCTTAAGCAACTCTTCCTCTCCTTTATTAGGGGGCCTAAACCACCTAGATTCAAATACACCACTCTGACCAGGCCTGTGGACAGTGGGTGCTTGGCTCTGCCCGATTTCCACAATTAATTTATTGGCCACTCAGCTTGTGACCGCCCATTGGTGGTTGCAGCCAGACCTGACCAACTCTGCGGTGGTGCTGGGAGGCGGCTATAGTGGGGTCACTGGAGGCCTTGAAGGGGTTGCTATTCAGGGAGCATAAAATGCCTCACCATCTCACCCCTTCTATGCATACCACTATGCGGGCATGGAAGGTTGGTGAGGCACTGAGGGCACCCCAGCCGAAC
Source organism: Lithobates sylvaticus (assembly GCA_028564925.1). Classification (NCBI taxonomy): domain Eukaryota; kingdom Metazoa; phylum Chordata; class Amphibia; order Anura; family Ranidae; genus Lithobates; species Lithobates sylvaticus. The sequence goes on from CM053030.1 coordinate 154,403,961, forward strand.
TCCTGGTCTCCTCACACCCCCCCTGTGGCTGAACCCTAACCTATCACAGTTCTATACCATCCCGGATCCACAGGCCTGGGCCAAATACAAAATACTGACCCTTGAGCATGTTATCAACAGAGAGCTCACAGCCCTTCACGTTTTACGCACCACATTTAATGTGCCTGCATTGGCCCATTTTAGGTATCTTCAAATTGCTCATTCCTACAGGTGTCAGTTCTTAGGCCAACCAGTTGAATTGGCATACCCGGAGCTCAAATCCACCTTTCGGGTGAAAGACTTGGAGAAACCCATGTATCAGCTCTACGGGTCCCTGCTGGTTGCTGCCGGCCCCGAGTTGTCCCCCCTCCGCAGGAAATGGGTGGGGGGACATACTGGAGCTGGACGAGGATGACTGGAGGGAGATTTTGGACTTTCCCTTCTCCCTCTGGTCTGGTCTCCCCTCTGGTCTCAGCTAGGGACAAACTGGTCCAATACAAAATTGTGCATAGCGCTCACTACATGCCTCACAGGCTGCACCAGATGTCGCCAGCACATTGTCCAGCATGCTAGCGTTGCTCCTACCAACCGAGTGACTTTTTCCACATTTTTAGGGTTTGCCCAGCAATCAAACATTATTGGAAATAAGTACTCCAAGGTATTGCTAAAATCACTAAGACTCGTGTTCCTTATGATCCTAAATATTGTCTGCTGGGGCTGGTGGAACAACTGTCAATGCTCAGAGCCAGGAAAATACTCATATCCCTGCTATTGTACTATGCTCGTAAGGCCATTACGATGAAATGGAAACAAACAATCATCTCCCCCCTCTGTCAGATTCTGGAAAAGCCTAGTGAATGCCAGTTTACCCCTGTATAAAGCCACCTACTTGGGCAGGGGTTGTCCACAAAAATTTGAAAAGGTATGGACCGGTTGACTAGATAATACCGCGGCAACTGATGCAGTAACCAATTCCTAGTCTGTTAGTATATTGACCTAACTACTCTCATGTTGCATTATCCTGTTGGTACCAATTTGAGCACAGATTCTCCTGAACTGAACCTCTCCCCACATTGGGGTAATAGTACAAGTTAGTTTTTTATGTTGTGCCCTGTTGCCACATCAGAAGAACAGCCCCTGCATGGGCTAATTTTGTATGCTAACGAAAAACATAATAAAAAAGATTTTGCAAAAAACACACACACACACACACACTTCAGAAAACACCACATTAGCAAATTTAAATATTGCATGATAAGGCAGATTTTGAAGATGTGTTCATCTCTAATCAGCAATGAATAAGAATGAACTAACCTATTACTTTTAAAGTGTATGTCGGGGTTATAAAAAAATAAATAAACCATATGCATGTATATTCCACATGTTTTTTAAGGCCCTTCAAGTACATTATATTTGTTGATCTGCTAGAAATGCACTCAATGTTTAATTTAAAAGCAGAGGTTCACACAAAAATTGAACCTCCGCTTTTCGGAACCCTCCCCACCTCCGGTGTCACATTTGGCAGGGGCGAGGGGGTGCAGATACCTGTCTAAGACAGGTATTTGCACCCACTTACGGGCATAGACTCCCACAGGAGTCTAAGCCTCTTCCGGTCCCGCCGCGCTATCTGCTGGGATAAACACGGGTACCAGAGACAGCGCGGACCATTTTCATTGCGCTGCGTGACTCGCGCATTCGCAGTAGGGAAGCGGGAAGTGAAGCCGCAACGCTTCACTTCCTGATTGCCTCACCGAGAATGGCGCCGGGAGCAGCCGAGAGCCGAGCGATTGCTCGGCCTCGGCTACCAACATCGCTGGACTCTAGGAAAGGTAAGTGTCCATTTATTAAAAAAGTCAGCAGCTGCAGTATTTGTAGCTGCTGGCTTTTAATATTTTTTTTTTTCAGGTGGACTCCCTCTTTAAGAGCTGGGAGAGTAGAAGCAGCCAGTGCACTGAGCTTCCCAGTCAATGGCTGTGCAGCAGGGGTGTGTCAGGACAAGTCTGATCATTGGATGAGGAGTACACCGAGTCCCCAGCATAGATAGAGAACTGACCACAGTGCGCTTTCCTGCTTAGCGCGGTTAGTTTTAATGGGAAAGCAAGGGGACTAGCAGGCATTTCCCACAAAGAAAACCATACAAAGAAGAGGATACTTCCTCATATAAGTAGATGGTACAGCAGGCACATATCAGGAATATGAAGTGTTGGGGTAACAAATGCTATAAGTATTTTGTACTTCGAAATTAGAACAAGTAGGACCAATTAAAACTTGATAACACAGAAAGACACAGGACAACTCAGAATTTCTGACATGATCGACAGGTAGTTTTTTGTACTTCAAAACAGATATAAAACAGAATTTTTCATTGTTATATGCAACAGAGCAAAAGACTCAAAATAAGAAAAAGTTAACATATATTTTTAAAGCTTATATTTAGCGGATTTTTGTTTTACAGCTTTAGTCACATTACTTACTTATAATGAAGGATGCTGGTCCTCTGCCTGGCTATGTATTACAGGAGGTTAATAACTTTAGGCTCTTGGCTGAGCTGCTGAATGCTGAGTTCCCAACAAGAACACACCCCCTCTCCTCCACTGTGAACATTTTGGATTTCACTGCCTATAATAATTCTATCTATCTATCTATCTATCTATCTATCTATCTATCTATCTATCTATCTATCTATCTATCTATCTATCTATCTATCTATAAGTGTGTATGTTGGGGGGGGGGGGGGGATACTCAGGATTCTCTACCCCAATGTTCAGGTTACGGGCAGCAAAACACCCAAAAAAAGAACATTTTTCAATGGATGAGAATAGGGCAGGCCCTCATCAAGAACTTCAACAGCATCACTGTCTAGATCCCAAAGCCTTTAACCTTCACAGTGCCATTTGTTCATAGGAAGAGGACTGGGCAGTCCCGAAAATAAAGACACCTACAGGATCAAGCTGCTTGGATAATGTGGAACATCCTTTATTACAGGTAACACAAAAAACACAAAACACACACACAAAACACACACACACACACTTCAAGCTCTCAAGTGTTAGCAATACCTTATGAATGAATTCTAATACCAAAGTATCCATCCCACACAGAAGTGTTCCTTTCCAAAAATGATTGAGCAGCATATTGAGGCAAGAATGACTCCATCTATCCTACTGACACGGCCAAATTATGCTTAAAATGATTCATTTGTACTTCAGCTCATGTTGTTCTCTTACGATACAGGCTTGTAAAGAAAATGCAACCCTTATCTAAAGAGAGGTACATTTTGTACAATGTACTTCATATTTTCACTGTCTGCCATAAATTATATAAAAAGAAAGGAGAAACAGGATGAATTATCCTGCCTGATACATCGGCTAAAAAAAATAAATAAAAAAATCCACTTGTATATAACCTCTTCACCTCTTTTCACACTGGAACATGCTGTACTTGTGATGCCAAGTGCAGCCTGGCTTGACACTAGACAGGTATTAAACAATCACAGAATCAATCTTTTAAAAAAACTAATTTTTATTTTTTTTTCCCCCCCACAAGAAAAATAAATAAATAAAAAGAAGAAGACTGCAAATGATTCAAATCCATGTACAATTTTTTTTTTTTTTTTAAAAAAAGCTAAAAATAGCCAAACAAAAAAAAAAGGGACATTAGGACACCAGCTTTTCTTCACTAAGGACATCACATAATATAGAACGGAAAAAATTGATGTTAGCAACAAATAACAGATACCACAAAAACTCAATGCTACCATGTGCAAGGATCAATCCATAAGGGTTCATTCATACCATGTGCCTTGAGCTACATTGTTCAATATAGAATGGAAAAGAAAAAACACATGGATTAGAGTAAGCCGCACACCCCAAACGCTTTTAGAAAAGGAATTGGGAAAGTTCCCCCACAGGGTTTTTTAGCGGCATAGTAATCTATTAGTCAAGAAAAATGAAAGCATAATAAAATCATTTATTTATACAAACAATGAGCTTATAGGGTGCTAGGTTATTTTTATCAAATAACATTAATACTGAATTATTTACTGAAATATATCCCAGGTGTCGTCCATCCCCTCCCCCTCTGCTGTCCCAACTACGTGCGACTCCTAAGCCCCTTGGTGTTGGCGCCCATCTGGAGGGGCGGGAATTGGCATATGAGGATCCCTGGATTAGTGCCTTTATTTAGAAATCTCTGAATATGCGACATTTGGTCGGAATTCATCTTTTGAGTGGTAAATATATCAATATAATACAAAATACATATAGCTGTCAGTATGATACAAAGTGTTGGAACAATGAAAAAAATTTTTTTAACTTTATTTCACCAGAATACAAATCTCCTGAAGAAGACCGCAACAGAATTGGTTGAAACGCATCAGTGAATTCATGTGGATGTCAATTAATGTTTTAAATATTTGAAATGCATTGTATAGCCAATTTGATGTAATATTCCTTGAGACATGCCCTTAACCAGAGTCTGTACTTTTTAAATCAATGATTCGTAATTTGTTGTTTGTATAAATAAATGATGATTTTATTATACTGGTACTTTCATTTTTCTTGACTAATAGATTACTATGCCGCTAAAAAACCCTGTGGGGGAAATTCCCATTGTTCAACCTAGAGTATGTTTAAAGGAAAATTATTGGTGGGGAAAAAAAAAAAAAAGGAGTAAGCTTGTTGACAAACCAAAGCACACTGACACATTCAGCCATGCACTGTGAAAGATGAATGTATTACGAAATTATATGTACAGCCCACACAATAGCTGTGGACAGGTCTACACACTGTGTACCTGAGTGCATGTCAGGTGAGCTCTGAATGAATGCAGCTGCAGTATCCTAGCCAAGGCTTCAAAGAGCAACGAAGTCCATAGATAAGAACTTTGATTTCTGACTATACTTTGTACCAATAACCGACCAGCAAAAAAAAACCATAACATATCTAAAAATATTTCCATAAACGTAATCACATTCTTTCCCAGTGTAGTCGCTTTGGTTTGTGGTTGAACGGCAATTGAAGAGATTCTAAGGAAAGAGCAAGATGTTTTACAGGACAGGAAAATACAAAAAAAAAAAATAAAAAAGCTATTTGGGTTAGCATTATGCAAGAAGAGGCTCAAAGGGAGCAGGGAACAATATTTCAGTGGTTCTCGTCCTTGTAATTTTGGGCCTGACAGACCTGAGCAGGAGAGAGAGAGACTAATACGCTATGGCTGTCCACTACCAAGTCAACAATCACTGGGAGGAAGGGGACAGTGTCATAACACCCCCTACTTACCTGAAGGTACCATCTATCTTACAAGGCTCAAAAAATAAATAAATAAAAAAGGAAGGAAGGAAGGAAGGAAGGAAGGAAGGAAGGAAGGAAGGAAGGAAGGAAGGAAGGAAGGAAGGAAGGAAGGAAGGAAGGAAGGGGCCAGCCACTCTCAATCTGGGTTCCGTAGAATCCTACAGTTCCTCCAGATGTTGCTAGGGATTCTTTGAGCGGTGGTCGATTGCCTTCTTAACTGATGATGCCTGCATTGTTCCTGTGTCATGCCCCTTGGCAAAGCCAGCAGCATCATACCAATTCTTATTTTAGCTGTCTAAGGGTGGCATTCTGATCACCAATGTACAGGTTGCATTACACCTACCAACCACTAAATGTAGAGGGAATTATTCCTATTGAAATAAAATTAACTGGGTTTTAATAAGGGTTCTCTAAAGTCCTAAAATCTCCAAGATTCCTCTGTGGTAAAAAGGTTGGGAAAGGCTGGTATAGGCTATCAAGCAAACCTTTTTTTATTTTGCCATGGGTAAAGCCTATGCAACAGGTTTAATTGGAGGTGTTAATTTTTGTGGTTCAGGCTAAATTTTTGAATTTGGGCGATAGAAGGGTTAAGCGTTAAGTGGGGTACACAACCCCACTTAAACGCCTAACCCTTCCATCGCCCAAATTCAATTTAGAAAAATCCAAAGAAAAAAATTCCATACAAGGCATGAATACTTGATTTTGGTATAGCGTGTACACTTTCAACATCCAATTCAGCCTTTACAAATGAAAATTTCTTAATGATGAACACACAAATTTCTCGTATGTGAACAGAACCACCGATCTTCATTTAATGTGTACTGCTTTTGTATGAGAAAATGCACATGATTAGAAACCATAACACAAAAAAAAAAAAAAACCCACGATAATTTTTGTAAAATTAGTACCATCCTCAAATTTGACCTGCTGTGAAGCATAGAGGAAAACCGGATGATCATTCGTCCGATTTTCTTAGACCCCTTTCACACTAAGGTGCTTTACAGGCGCAAAAGCGCTAAAAATAGTGCCCGTTAATTGACCCTCCTGTCTCTCCAGTGTGAAAGCCTGAGGGCGGTGCGCTTGCAGGATGGTAAAAAAAAGTCCTGCAAGCAGCATCTTTGGAGTGGTGAAGGAGCGCTCCTGCCCATTGAACTGAATGGGAACCGCTGCAGAACCGCCGGCAAAGAGCTGCTACAGCGGCACTTTACGGGTCGTTTTAACCCTTTTTCAGCCACTAGCGGGGGGTTAAAAACAGCCTGCAAAGCTCACGAAAAACTATTTCAATTAAAATCTATGAATGCTTTCACACTGGGGCAGTGCGCTAGCAGGGTGGTGAAAAAATACCCCTCTCCATTGAAACTAATGGAAAGCTCTTCAAAAAGCACCTGAAAAGCTCTTCAAAAGCCCTCAGTGTTTTACTGACAGTTTATAAGCGCCTCAGTGGGAAAGGGACCTTAAGTTTTAATTTGTATTTAGTTCCAAAACCCCACACTGAAAACTACTAGGTTCCCCGCACCACAAAAGGTGTTTAAGCAAAAAGATGAAAGTACCAGCTGTGAAGGTCTTGACATAATATAATGTGGCAAACGGTGGTTTACCAGTAAGGATAGGTTCAAGGCTTTGCGCCTGCATTTTCATACATAATTTGGCATGTTTTTTGTGCACTGCCATTGAAGCCTATATGACAAAAAAGCATGTATGCGTGTATTGATGCGCCAAAAATGACCCAAAGTATTTTTTCAATGATATATGGGTAGTACAGTGAATGAGCCCTATAATGCATTGGGCAATGTACATTAAATCACACAGGGCTTTAATCTAGGAGGAATATATGTTAAAAAGTCCCTCCGTCAAGTGTAGCACCAAGGTCGAATGCATTGTCCACGATAGCTAGCCAATCATGGGACAACTATTAGTAAGAAAACGGTTTCAAAAACAAAACAAAAAAAAAAAAAAAGACATTTGACGTACTAGGGCAGAAAACGCCGTCAGTCATAACCAGCCTAAACTAAGCTGGAGAACCAACTTCAGTTCAGGGACACAGCGTATAAAATGTAATATAGCCTACAAATAATTATCTCAAAAGCGAGTACCTACAAGTAGAGCCAAAACATTTGCAATGACGATCTCAGGTTCTTAAGAACCTGTTGCCTTAGTAACCAAGCAGATGCAATGGGGGGATGTTACCATAGCTCTCCAGTCTAGAAAATAGTAAGTCCAGAGAAGATTGTGTTTATCTCAGCAGGTCTTGTGGCTTGAAAACAAAGACAGAACTCAAAAGGCACGAAGCAATTCCAGCCCTAATCCTCATTAGTTATGCAAAAACCACCACACCAGGTTGAACTAGAACTGACCAGGAATGTTTAACAAAAGTCAGTGAGGAAGACCATGTAACACAAAGATGTGGAAATTCTGGCTTACTGGTTTTTAATCCAATTAGCACATCAAGTATAAAAGGAATGTCATTTTCCTCAGCAGCAGTCCAGGAAATACAGTCACTTACAGAACCTGAAACAAACATAAAAAAAAAAAAAAAACGTCGGCAAACAAAAAGAGCGTTAAAATTTGGCACAAACAAACATAATTGCAGATTCTGATCAGTGCAAATAAGATCTGCTATATTTCATCTTTGCCGTGCATTTTGTGATGTTTTTTTATATAAATTTTCATTAATGAAAAACGCTACATCTATAAAACAAGGACCTTTTTCTAATGCACCAAAATGCAGGAGTGTAACATAGTCCTAGTAGACCTTTAAGCAACTGAAGCACAGAGGACCCCATGCAGCTATGGACAACATATCTGCTTCTATGCCTGCCATTTTTATAACAGGTCATTGTTCTGTCCACATCTGTCCATTAATGAAAAAATATTAAAAATAAAAACACTTATTTTTTTATTTATTTTTTAAACCAGGATTAAAAAGTAACATACCAGTCATACGATCATGATGTATTGCACTGGTGACCGTATGCAAGAAAAAATAAATAAAATGTAATTTCTTAACTTTTCCAAAAACATGGTGAAAAAGAAATTGACAACAACATCAAAAAGACTTGCAATGCCTCAGACTGCCTACTTTCCAAAGAGGGGTTATTGGGGGGGGGGGGGGTGGGAGGAATTTGTGCCCCAGACCATAACACACCCACCCAGATGCTTGACTGTAGGCAAGACACACTTGTCTTTATACTCCTCACCCGGTTACCACCACACACGCTTGACACCATCTGAACCCAATAAGTTTATCTTGGTCTCATCAGACCACAGGACATGGTTCCTGTAATTCATGTCCTTAGTCTGCTTGTCTTTAGCAAACTGTTTGCGGGCTTTCTTGTGCATCATCTTTAGAAGAGGCTTCCTTCTGGGATGACAAATTCGCACTACTTTTGATGACTTTATGAAGGTCATTCATAAGTAGTTCAACAAACGATTCTGGAATGAACGTAACTTCTTGAAAAAAAAAAAAAAAAAAACACACACATACGGCTCACAGCAGGGGTCCGGTGGGTCCCCCTTCACCGTTTCAGGTCCGATTTCAGCCCGAATTTTGGGCTGAATTCGGACCTGAAACAGACCAAAATATGCACAGGACTCCTGTGCAATACACACCGGAGCCCGCAGAGGAGATGTGAACCGGCTCCTTAGAGAGCCGGTCAAAATCCCACGATATTGCGAATTGGATGTTGGTCCAATTCTCTATAGTGTGAACCCAGTCTTAGAGAAAAAAAAAATTCCATCTTGTTCGGAATTTATCTTCACTGAAGTAAAGCACAACAAAAAAAAATAAATAATTCATTATATTATATTATATTATATATATATATATATATATATATATATATATATATATATAAATACATATCCATTAGAAAATTTTGTAGTAAATACCCAGCGTAACATTCACTTTGCAAAGTGAATAGCCTTTACTCCTTATGTAAATGAACCTCATACATGTCAAGGTACAAGGCAACAAACTCGGCAAAGTAAATTCTTGAGGATTTTCAGGAAGTTGCAACTGATCAGGCTGGCCTTTTCATTTAAAATCAAAGACTGACAAGGAAGCCATTGTTCGATTACAATAAAAAAGGGGCAACTACAGGTGGCCATAAAGGGAACGAAATTCAGCCGGTTCCATAGGGACTATCCAAATTTCGATCAAGGTGTTGCAACTGCAGTTCATTCTACCGATCGACTTCTATTCAACTGTCCTGTTGGGTAAAGTCTGCTTAATTAGTGGCTGCAGCACTATCTGTGGATTTTAACAGCGGGGTAGTCTCCCCCTGTCAGAATAGAATAGCTCAGCGACAGGTTTCCCCTATCCACCTTGAACGTGTACATGGGCAAATCGGTTCATTTTTTTTCCATTCAGCCCAAAATAAAAAAAATCCCAGATAGCAAGCAATTGAGCTGCAAGTTGGAAAATGACTCTGCAAGCTATTGCTATTCACAAGTTTGTTGTAGAATTGCAGCAAGTCCTCATCGCATGACTCCAAATTAACTTTCTTTGCAAACCTTCTTCAAGTTCTGGTTGTTATGGTGTGCAATAGTCATCCCACCACAGGGGTCACTGTAGCTAAATATTCATGCTGTTGACTTGCAGAGCTCCTGCTGTAGACTCACCACTGCAACTTTGCTCTTGCTAGAGACTTGCCATGCAAACTTGCTACAAATTGGAAAAGTGTCATCTAGAACTTGTGCTTCAACAGCAAAACTTGCCATTGAAAATGCGCAGCAAGTTAACAGACTTACAATTCAACACTGCCATAAATTACATAACTGTAACTAAGTCCTGCCTCCTAAACTGGCTCGCAGCTCCTACGATACGATGCATGTCACACAGATTCAATTGGATCAGTGTTCAGTCTATTACAGGAGCCGAATCTAGGAGGCGGGACTTTGTTACAGCACCACCGGGCATTTCAGACGAAAGCAGCATGTGGAGAGGAGGGGCACTTCGTGCCCACAACCCCCCCCCCCATCTGCAGCGCCTGGGTGTGGGTGCACCCCGCACACCCACCCAGGACCGGCCCCGTTTGGTTTTGACAGGTACCCACTTCCAGCTGAGTTTTCCACAGAAGTTTACCCCAACCCATTCACAGGAGTACAGCACAATTCGTTCATGCTCAGTAGGGAGCATGAGCTCGTAAGGCTTCATTGCCAATTTCCCATAGTGGAGATCGCAGTGGTAGCAGCAGCACCTGATAGCGGACTGAAAAATCGGCTTGAGTGAGAACCCCAGCTAAAATTCCTGGGCAAGTAATTATCCTAAAAATTAAAAAAAGTTAGCAGCTACAGTATTTGAGAAAATTTGTTAAAAGGCAGCAGCTACAAATACTGTAGCTGCTGCCTTTTAACAAATTTTCTCAAGGAGCCTGGAGCTTTAAACCCGACCAAAAATATGTGGAATGACCAGAAGACTGCAGTCCAAAAACAGTCACCCATCAAATTTACCTCAACTTGAGCAGTTCTGCAAAGAAGAGTGGGCAAATATTGCAAAGTCTAGATGTGCAAATTTAGTAGAAACATATCCCAACAGACTAAAGGCTGTAATTGAAGAAAAAGTGGTTCAACAAAATACTGACACAATAGGGTGATCCTTTTTCCAACTCAGTGATTTTTATTTTTTCCAGACATGTTGATGTTATATCTTTCACTCAAAACTGTGCATCCAAATTTTATTGCTTTGCAGCCTGAAATGAAATTTTAAGAAGGGGGTGGGGGTGATTCCTTTTCTATACCCACTGTAATTGGATCACATGCTGTGGTAGGACAGAGTGTGAGTGCGTGCAGGGAGAAATGCAAGGCACAGCTCTAGTAGCAATGCTGGGGACACCTTCTGTTTGATATGACACAGTGAACAGTCAGTGTCACCTAAACTACTGCAGGTCTGCCATACACAGCATCTAGTGCACTCTTACATACTACTGACCTCTGCACTACTTAGTCCTGACTGCTGCATTACTTATTAATGACCTCTGCACTCCGTTACATACTACTGACCTCTGAAAGATCAGTTTTGCCAACCTTACAAGTTAGCCACTTAACGCCTGCCATATAGCAATATGATGTCGGCAAAGTGGTTGCGATACCCTGACCGGAAGTCAACTGACGTCGCCAGGCTATCAAGCTGCTGTGTGCACCCCCAGGGGCGCGCATCGCAGCGATCGTTGTTGCGGTGTGTCAGTCTGACAGACCTAGGTAAAGTCTTTACCACGTGATCAGCCATGTCCAATCACAGCTGATCACGATGTAAACATGATGTAAGCAGTTAAATGACTTTTCTTAACTCGTATCTGTCGAGATGCAAGTAGAGGAGAGCAGATTAGCTGCTCTGACTGGGGGGGGGTGGACTGTGTTGATTGACTATCAGCGCAGCCCCCCAGAGGATGCCCACACTGGACCACCAGAAATGCCAAGTGCCAATCAGTGCCCACAATGGGCATCACTGGTTGGCATCCATCAGTACCATCCATGTACATCAGTGCCCATCCGCGCCACCCATCAGTGCAGGGGAAAAACGTATTTACAAGTTTTGTAACAGAAAATAAAAATCCCGGAAGGTGATCAAATACCACCAAAAGAAAGCTCTGTTTGTGGGAACAAAATGATAAAAATTTAGTTTGGATACAGTGTAGCATGACCGCGCAATTGTCATTCAAAGCACTTTCTCCCAATCCTTCTCTGAATCATTTAGATGTTCATTGGCATGACTGTACATGTGCCTTCCTGAGGAGGGGACTCGCCATGTTTTGAGCCAGAACACTGGGTCATGGCTGGGTCCTTTAACATGACAATGACCCAAAACATACCATCAAGGCAACAAAGGAGTGGCTCAAGAAGAAGCACAGGAAGGTCATGAAGTGGCCTAGCCAGTCTCCAAACCTTAATCTTATAGAAAATTTATGGAGGGAGGGAGCTGAAACTTCGAGTTACCAAGCGACAGCCAAGAAGCCACGAGGGATTTAAAGAAGTTCTGTAAAAGAAGAGTGGACCAAAATCCCTCCTGAGCCAACTACAAGAAACATCTTACCTCTATGCTTGCCTACGAGAGTTTTCTCTGGATTTTTGGTTGATATTCTGTCTTTATCATTTAAAAAAGCACATCTATGATAAAGTTATAGACCCTTAATTTCTTTGTAATTGGGAAAACTTAGAAAATCTGCAGGGGATATTTCCCCACTGTACTGGTGTTAAAAAACCTATCCTGTTGTCTTTGTATGGTTTCCTTTGTGTGAAATACCTGGTGTTTCTGCCAGTACCTTTGCTTTCCTATTTTTTTTTTTAAAAACTGACCACTTCAGACAAAACACATATCCATCCTAGCATGGTCAGTTTTCTGTCTGTGTTGGGAACACAGCCTGCCTGTGCTCCAATGGTCATGACACACTCCCTGCCATTCACCAAGATCAGTGTATTGTTTTGTGCAGCTGAAAACAGATGTGATCACGCATTAAGAAAAGAAACAAACAATACACACATACACGCGCGTTTCACCTTGCATTTTTGAACAGAATGGGTTCTTTTACAAGATAACGGTTCACATTAATGATGTAAATATACATGTAAAATAGATCTGTGTTAGGCATATAATGCTACATTGTGTGAAACCTTAAAAAAAAAATAATAATAATAAAATGTAAGAGCTTTGTAACAATCTGTGAACATGGGGACAAGCCATAGTTGCTTAATATAAATACCGATCTGCTTCTTGATTTGGTGTGTACACATAAGCTGTGCTTCATTGCTACTACTTACAATGCAAGTCTATTAGTCAGCCACCTCACTTAAATCATTGGCTACTAAGAGTGCATTGTTGTATCTCCACAGTTATTGAGAAGCCAAGTTACTTTTATTTTTATTTATTTTTTTATCATCACTCATATTACTATATTATTATACAGGGAAAACGAAGTGGAGTTAAATAAAGAGCATCCCTTCTTGATATTAATCTTCAAATCTCTCAATTTAATACAGGAACAGTACAACAGAATTTAAAAATTAGCAGAACAGGAAAAAAAAAAAAAAAAAAAAGTTAGAATTGCGGATAAATATGGTAATAACTGCACTTGTTTCCCTTTAATCTTCTTAAAGTGGAAGTAAACCCCCCTATTGTTTTCAGCCAAGGAAGCTGCCATCTTTGCCTCTGCTTAATCTTCAACTGCCACAGTGCTGCACATGTGATCCGTTATGACACCAGCCATTGGATGGTTTGACTGTTTGGTTGAGAGCACAGCCAATGTGCAGTTAGCATTCACGGCATGCCTTTTTTTTTAGACTGTTAAATCGATGGGTTTACTTCCGCTTTAACCATCTGGTATTTCTAGTAGATACACCTAAAAAAGTAAAGGTACAAAAGGGTTGTATTCAGTAAAGCAAAGTTTTTGGCATGCTCCTGAATGCAGTACGGGAGCTTTTTATGTTGACCCAGCAATTCACTGCTTGAAAGGCCTGACAGTTTTCATAACTTGTGCAAGCTAGAAAAATGACTGGCAAATAAAAATCTATACGGTATGTTATAGACCAGTCTCTTTCATCCAAGGTTCCGTGGAACTCTAGGGTTCCACCAAAAGTTGTTGGGGTTCTTGGCACAATGAGCAATTTCTACATCTCAGATGAGTAATCACTGACACCAATCAGGGTTGCCAACTGCCAGTAAATTTACTGACAGTTTGTAAAAATCAGATTTTTTACAACTGCCAATAAATATCAGGGGCTGATCATTTCATGCTGTGTTGCCTAAGTGTAAATCAAGCAAAATTACTTTGTTATAGGTATTATCAGTGTTTCCATATCATGTTTATACTGTTCAAATATTCACTGTGTTTGTTTTCAATAGGAGTTCTGCAATTTCTCCGGTTGCCAGTAAAAAAAAAAAAAAAAAAAAAAAAAAAAAAAATGTGCTTCGCCAGTAAATTTTCCATGTTTTGTCATTAAAAAATGCTGCGGGGAGGTTGGCAACCCTGACACCAATGATCTTTGCAGCTATATGTAAGGGGGCATCCTTCCCACTAATCATGCTAATGTGCCATGAGCCGTAGATGGCAATTATCAGCAGCAGTTTCCTGAAACTGTGAAGTCATTTCAAGGGTACCTCCCTGGTTATAAAAAAAAAAAAAAAGGTTGCGAAAGGCTGTTCTAGATCATTATATAGGTTTTGAGCTTAGACACTAAACCATGGTTTAAAAAAAAAAAAAAAATAATTATTCTATTAGAGCATAGACTCAAAATAGGCACCTTCTCCATTGCCCTCAGCCAGTGGCGGGACAAGGGCATTTAGAGCCCAGGGCGAACATGCCAAAAATAGTGCCCGCCCCCCCAAGATGTATGGGCATTATGTGTCCCATCCCCACTCCCAGCACACCCTCTCTAAAATTTGCCCTCCTAAAACAATTCTTACCCCCTGAAGCCCCCCAAATTCCCCCTTTTTAACACAAATTCCCTCCCACATAATCTCCTTGTGGTGCCCCCCTCACATGATACCACAGTGCCCAGGGCAACTGCCCCTCCTGCCCACCCCAAATGACCAAACTTTTCCCCCCAATGCAGACACTTTATATGGACGGAGGAATCAGTCCCGCTGAGTTATTGTATTCTGACATCAGGGAGCCTTTCCTGCTGTCAGAACACAATGATCAGTGTTGCTGCCAGTGCCACTGATCATTCGGGAAAACTTAACAGGCTGGTTATACACAAAGTCAATCGATACTATGAGCAGGCTGGTTGTACACAAAGTCGATCGATAGCTCAACATGTGTACAACCAGCCTGCTCATACTATCGATCGACTTTGTGTACAACCAGCCTGCTCATACTAGGATCGAAAGTCGGCTGGTCCCTGCTGAACTGGCTGAATTTCGATCCATGCATGACCACGTAAATCAATGACAAATGACACAGTGAAATGATAAAATGATTTCAGGTAACTTGTACTATTCTGTACTTGATAAAATAATTTGGGGAGAAGAATTTAAAATGTACACAACAGGGTACTGTACTTACTGGAAACACAAAAGGCTGAACCTTTGACCTTTCATAGCCCAACCCCCCCCCCCCCCCCCTCAAACTTAATCTGCAAATTCCCAAAGGCAAACAGACTGCCACCTATTTCACAGACATGCAATTCGATCAGCCAAGACAGACAGCTGCTCCTTTTAAAAAGGACCAATACAGTTCAGGTTCTAGGATGCTTGCCTCTGCTCTGAGGTGCTGAAGCAACGGGAAATTTCCCTTTGTACCATGCATTAGCACTTATTGAAAGCTTTAAAAATATTTGTCATTTCTGATAACTGCAAGCACACATACTGATCAACATGAAGGTCTATAGGAGAAAGATCCAATAACAATGTCAAAGCAACATTTTAAATCTATGGTCACCATTTGTCAGGGGAAAAAAAGAAAAAATGATAAAGAAGGACTCTCTCACCATGTAACTTATTCAGAACCATTATGCTTCTTTACTATAGCAGACACTGCAAAACATCTCCCATATGCAAAGTCAGAGCAGCATAGCTACAGTATTAGAGTTCCAGACAAATGTTGGAAATGTAAGTTATGGTGGCCATACACATACCAGTGTGATCATACAACTGATCATTCAATGTGACCAATTGAATTGAACAATAATCACAACCCAAAAGTGGTGGTAGAATTTTTTACATTCGGCTCGTTTTTAATAGATCCTTTCGATTCATTATTAAGATTTTCATTTGATCACAAAGTGAAGAATACGGTGTTCTCTGTATTGTTCATTAGACTTGAGTACCCCACCCCCATCTATTAAATCTTCTGCCGTTGTGGGTTTTAAATTTGGATAGCAATTTTTTTTTTTTCTGCCAGTAAACCTTTATACAGCCCACTTCCTGTTTGTCCGGTAAAAAGCCTAGGCTTATGACATCATTTACAGCTCTCTCTCTCTTGTGAGGTTTGCCAGGAGGAGGGGGGGGGGGGTGAGTCATAAGAGGGCGAATGAGAGCTGTAGAGCTTGAGGTATGCCCCTGTGTGAATCCAGGAAGTAGCTTCAGCTGCCCACAGTTAAAATGCATGCAGTCAGACTCAGTGTAGGGAGCTTTCTGCAGCATATTATTTGGCAAGTACAGAATCACAGCAAATATAAAAATATGCAAAGTGGTTGGAGGGAAGTTTCAGAAAGGCAAAGATTTTTTTTTAATTATTATTATAATACTACATGATTTATATAGCGCCAGTTTACACAGTGCTTTACAATGTAGAGAGGGGACAGCACAATTACAATACAGTTCAACACAGAAGGGACAGGAGGGCCCTGCTTGTAGAGCTTACATTCTAAAAAGGGAGGGGTTGGTGGTACAAAAGGCACTAGATGCTGGGAATGATTTGATGGGGGGTGGCTCGGGGACAGTTGTTAGGTGGGTGTGGGATAGGCTTCCCTGAATACAAATGATGTAAGCAGACTACCGTTCCTCTTTAACAATCAATGATGAATTGACTTTTTGCAACTGCTTGTATCTATATTGATCACAAATCTTGTGTATGGCCATCATATACTGTACCTCCCAACTTTCTGAAATAAAGACGGATACCTTTTAGGGCACAGTATAAGGACATGTTTCTTGGCCCAAACCAAACTATTTAAAAGGGACTTATGGTTTAGCCTTTACTTTTAACTGCAACTGTGTCCGCCCCAAGCAGGCCAAAGCTGCACACACTTCCTTTGTTCTTCCTACGGCTTCATTGGGCTGCCAGAATTGAATAGAGGAAGAAGACCTGTGTGTGCTGAGGACAGGCATACTGTAAAGTGGTCTCTTCCCACCCCCATAGGCTTACCCAAGTGGCCAATCACAAAAACACTAGTGCTGTTATGTTAGAGGAAGAAGAGAAAGTCACAAGTTCCCCATACCCAGAAGTACCAGGTATTTCTCAAAGATCCCAGCGGCTGAAGTGGAAGGTGACTGCAGAAAAGGTAAGTATACGCAGCTGGGGCGGGAAGTCCCTGTCCCACAGCCAGAACGCAGCGCTGAATATTGTAGGTAGCCTATGAGTGGCTGAAGAAATTAGTAAAAGGAAATGGTTTGTTTGGGTCAAAAGTTAACCATTGATGGATCAAGTTCCAGCACAGACAGGCCAAAATTCGATCTGTGTGTGGCTGTTTCCACTCAACAAGATTCAATCTAAAAATTATCAACTTCTAGTGAGCGGGGATGTTGGAAAAATTTTCTCAATCAGTGGGTGCAGCTGCTGATCAGTGTATTCTGACAGCAAAGAGTCCTGCTGCCAGAATGAAAAAGGGGGCACAAAATGGGTCCACTTTCTTGAGGTTGTGGCCTACCCACCATAGTCAAGTTAGAAGCATTAGTTATAGGTAATTTAGGGCAGTTGCCCCTTTAAAGGAAGCTGAGGTGAGGTATCCAGGAAGAACCAAATCAGGGCACATGGAAAAAGCTGGAATGTTGGGATAGGCTATACAAGGGGTCCCCGTGTTACGAACCTGTTAGGGATTGTCCTCCTGTTTGTAATTAGGAAATGTTCATAAGTCGGCCACGCATGCGCAGAACGACAATTACGACCTTTCGTCGAATGCCGATCTGCGCATACGCTGCAAATTAAAGACATTTCCGATGGTTTCCGTCATTTTCCGAGGCTCCATTTGGCCGTGCATGCGTAGAACGGCCGATGTCCCCGCAAAATGGCAGAGGGTCCCCACAGCGCTAGGGTTCGTAAGTCGGGACCCCCTGTATTACCACTGGACCAAGCAGGAAGACTGAAGCTCCCTCCCTCCTGCCCCAGTCACAAACACCTGTTATGTGGTAGGGTCACCCCACATTCTAGGGGAAACTGTATATATTTAAATTCTGCAACTGCTCGAGTTCTAATAACTGAGCAGATAGAAATAAGTTTGGTGGATTTATGAAGTTATGATATAATAAAAGTTAAATATTACATTGTTTAAAACCAATAAAGAGAAGGTGTCGTGGCCAATTTCTTGCCAAGAAAAGGATGTTTGTATTTTTATTTAGTTAAATTATATCTGGGGAAAGTTGTTTGTGGGTGGGTGTGGCCTACAATCTCATACTATGGGGTTGACTGGAGAGTTCAAAATCTGATGCAGTTGTGCACGGTAGCAAATCAGCTTCTAACTTCAGCTTGTCCAATTAAGGCTGGGTTCACATATGTGCCGGTCTGCCTTCATCCAATTTGCATGACATGGGATTGTGCCTGGATAGCAATGGAGGCGGTTCACACAGGTCAGGATTCCAAAAGGGTCCTGTGCGTCTTTGGGTCCGGTTGAGGTGCGAATTCAGGCAAAACATCAAACCTGAGTCGCACCTGAAATGGGATACACCCCATGCTGGGACCGACGGTCGCACATATGTGAACTTGGCCTAAAAGTGAAGTATTGGATTATTATTTATTTTTATTAACCATTTACTGCTCAACGTCATGAATTTGAGTGGGGATATCTGAATGAATGTGAAAAAATGCTGCCGTCTCGGATTTAAATTTTTTGGTTTTATTCCAGCCTAGGGGTGAGATCTGGGGACTTAATGACCCCAGATCTCGCTGTAAAGGGGACCCATCATGCACTATTAAAAAGGGATGTTTACATTTATTGTAATAGGACTAAAAAAATTAAAATAAAAAATAAAAATAAAAAAAAGTGTCAAAATTGAAAAAGGAAAAAAAAAAAAATTTCAAAGCGCCCCTGTACCCGCACGCTCACTCGCAAAAGCGAACGCATCCTCACATACATAAACGAGGTTCAAACCACATATATGCGGTATCGCCATGAATGTTATAGCGAGAGCAATAATTCTAGCACTAGACCTCCTCTGTAAAGCCTCATACACACACACAGTACGATTGTTGGCAGGAGATTGTCTGTTGACAGACTGTTGTCCTAAAATCTTTCCGTTAGTATGCTCCTTTTGACAATTATTGTCCAACTTTCGGCCAACAAATGTTGGACGACAGGCTAGTAAATTATCCTCAGACAATGGTTTGACGTCCGATTTTCGTATGGTCAGTACACAAATCCATCACACAAAAGTCAAATGACCAGAAGGGGCCCAAAGGGTGGCGCTCAAGAGCTGAAATTCCTCGTAGCAAGGTCACTACTATCGTGTTTGTGCCACAAACTCCTGGCACTTGACCTTGACAAAAATCAGATGCTCGGTTGGCCAAAAATCGTATTGTGTGTACAAGGCTTAACTCTAAAACAGGTAACCTGTAAAAAAAATATGTTTAAGCCCCCGTTCACACCTATGCAAATTAGATGCGGATTACACCGCATCCAATTTGCAGGAGATTTTAAAATACATTCAAATGAATCTATCTTGTTCACATATGTGCGTTGCATTCGCACTGCGCATTGCACAAAAAACGTGTGCGTTTTCTGGGCATTGCGGTGCGAATTACAAGCACATTAACCTCTATGGGGACGCATCTGATTCGCAGATGCATTCCGTTCTGAACAAGGAATCTCTCCTTGTTCTCACTACACCTCCCCCTCCTCTCCCTGCTCAGCTGATGCGCTGATAGACCGAGCGGCACCGCTGAACAGCTACATTTTCTCTTCACAGAGAAAATGTAGCTGGAATTCGCACCGCACTGGTGTGAACCCGGGCTAAAGTGTCGCCTATGGGGATTTTTTTTTTAAGTACTGAAGTTTGGCGCAATTAAAAAAAAAAAATCTAATTTCTGTTTGTTTTTTTTTTCTTTTAAATGCATACAAGTCCCCCCGCCCCCAAAAAAACGTATTTGAAAAATGACTGCACAAATAACGTGCGAGATAAAAAGTTGCAACAACCACCATTTTATTCAACCTATACCTAGGGTCTCTGCTAAAACACAACATATAATGTTCAGGGGTTCAGAGTAATTTATTTTTATTGTTTCGCTAGAAAAAGGAGGATTTTTACATGTAGGAGTGAAGTGTCAGAATTTGCCTGGCTAGCAAGTGGTTACAGAAACATACCTACCTAGGTGAATCTGTCCCCCACCGGCTCCAACACTAAGAACCAAATGATCCAAAACCGCAGATAGCTTGTTTCTCACAGCTCCATGAGCAGAGAGCTGGTGGCTGTCAGTCGCAGGATCCATGCTCTGCCCCCACGCACGCTCACTGGATCACTGGGCTGTGGAGGGGGCAGGAGCGGCCAGCTCAGGCTCTTAGCCCGAGCTTGGACCGGCTCCGTGACATCAGCCGACATCGGTCTTCAGCCTGCTGTCGGCTGGAAATAGGTCACAGGAGTGCAGAACGAAATGCACTCCTGTGATCCACAGGAGAAGGTACAGCCAAATGAGCGTTCAAGCGATACACCAGATTTTGCACTTTAGTTTTAGTAAATCAACTCCAATATCACAGCAGGGAGGATTCCACTATCCACTTTGATTGTGTGGATAGACAAATCCAAATTTTTTTTTTTTCCATTCGGCCAGCTAGCACATCTATGACCAGCATTAGGATTTAACGACAGCTGGGATATCAGCTACTCAAGATGTGCATTGCTGTTTTCTTTTTAATACAGCATACACTTTGATCAAAAACATCTGACTGGTTCTAAATACAATATAAAACAATCAATAGGACTGTCCTGAACGTCATCAGGCAAGCCATCAACTTGTGAGCAGTTTGTGTCCTAGGCACACCCGACACGTAAGAAAGGATTTAAAAACAGATGAACAATATGCAACTCAATTCTCTACGGATAACTGCCTTCCAATTAAAAACAACTCGTGATCCAAACTTTTCTAAAATGATTTTGCAGAAGTCTTATAAAGGTCATTCTGCTCCAACTATTTTTAGAATTACATTTATGCTTTTATACAAGGCCTGAAAAATACATTGCATGAAAAAATAAAAAAAAATAAAAAAGGGGAAGAAGGACTGAATGAAAAAAAAACACATCAGATAAAAATCGCCTCTGGACAACCCCAAACAGACAGCTCAGCTTAATTCTGGCCAAAAGGTACAAAGATTTTTAAGCTGATACAGCATATAAATGCTGTAATTTTGCTAGACTATAGATCGGTCCAAGTATCTGCTTTGGGAACAAAAAATAAAATTAAATAAATCTTTTTTTAAAAAGGCCATTTTTTTTGCACACTGACAATTGTGCGGTCATGCAACACTGTATCCAAATAAAATGTGTAATTTTTTTCCCTACAAATTAGAGCTTTCTTTTGGTGGTATTCGATCACCACTGCTTTTTTTTTTATAGCACAAAAAAAAAAAAAAAATTAAAAGTTCTTAATAAATTTAGGCCAATATGTATTCTGCTACATGTTGTTAAGTTCCTCGTGAAAAAGATAGCCGTCTGGAAGTTATGGTTATTCTCTAGCATTAGCACATTGAGTCTCCGGCATTCAGGCTAAGTTCACATTTGAGAGATTTGGCGTGCGATTTGAGAGATCAAATCATATGACAAGTTGCAACCTATTGGAGGCAATGGCACTGTTCCAATCAGTACGACACCAATTTTGCGGCACCGCACCTTTTTGCAAAAAAGTACTTCCTTTCACTAAGGCCCTAGCAAACAGGTTGTCAGAGTGGATCCCGGAACTGGTTCACTTGGATCAGGTTGGCTTCGTGGCCTCTAGAGAGGCCAGGGACAACACCACCAAGGCAATCAACCTCATCCATGCGGCCCAAATGAAGGGAATCCCGTTGGTGCTGCTTTCCACCGACGCTGAGAAGGCGTTTGACAGGGTCCATTGGCCTTTTATATTAGAGACCCTCAGTCATATAGGCCTGGGACAGAGGATGTTGCAGTGGGTCCAGGCCATCTACTCCCGGCCTTCCGCCCGGGTCAAGGTCAATGGACAGCTGTCATCCGCCTTCAGCATAACCAACGGAACAAGACAGGGCTGCCCGCTGTCTCCCCTGATCTTTATCCTTTCCCTGGAACCTTTCTTACTCACAGTTCGGAATAACCCCAACATCACTGGCATCAAGTTGGGAGACTCCCTCTCACCCAAAATAGCAGCCTTTGCAGATGACCTGCTCTTTTTTTTGTCCAATCCCCTAATCTCGGTGCCCAACTTAATGGCGGAACTAGAACAGTATGGAAAACTGTCCTTCTTTAAGGTCAACTTCCAGAAATCGGAAGCCCTGAACGTTTCTATGCCCAACTCCTCCTGCGCTCTGCTAAAAGCGGATTTCCCATTTAAGTGGGCGAGCTCCCATATAAAGTACCTAGGGATCCGCTTGCCCAACAAAATAGAAAACATATTCTCCCTTAACTTCCCCCCTCTCTTGCAGAACATTAAAAAAGACTTGCAGAAGTGGCACACCGGCATGTTTTCATGGTTCGGAAGGTGCAGTATAATAAAGATGAACGTTATGCCCCGCATTTTGTACTACCTACAAGCCCTCCCAATTAAGGTCCCGAAAGCCTTCCTCAGAGCCATTAATCGGACACTCATCAGATTCACTTGGGCGGGCAAATCTCCGAGACTGGCCCAGTCCATCCTGCGACTACCTAAACTGGTAGGGGGAATGGCCTTTCCAGACGTTTCCCTATACCATGCAGCCTGCCATTTGACAAGGATAGTTGACTGGTACCGCCATGGACCACTTAAGCAATGGATCCTAATTGAACAACGCCTGACAGGGATGGACCTCCAGGGGCTGCCCTGGTGCCAGAAAGGCTACCCAGAGCAAGTGACAAAACACCCTACGGTAGGGGAGACCTGGAGGGTGGCCCAGAGGGTCACTCGGGAACGGCTGGAGGTGCCCCTCCCCTCCCCGCTGACCCCAGTAGTGGGAAACCCTGACTTTGGACCGGGACTTATAGACTCTAGGTTCCAAGAACTACTAGTGACCGGGAAACGCCAAATACGCCATTTTATAAGAGACGGTAGGTGGATGTCTAGGGAGGAGATAATGGATGACCCCCTCCTGAGCAATCTCCCCTTTTGGCAAAAGATACAGCTAGCGCATTTTATCAAGGCCCAGCCCTCCCCGAGGCTATTTCTGAGAAGTCTTACACCATTCGAGCAGTTGTGCTCGGAGCAAGAGCCCATAAGACACACAATATCCTTAACCTACCAGACCCTGAACTCAACCCCACGTGATTTCAGACTTCCATTTATAACGAACTGGGAAAGAGATCTGGGGATAGAGTTCTCCGAGACACAAGTGGAGAGGATACTTCTCTTTGCGCACAAAACGGCGCTGAGCGCAAACCAACAGGAGACCGGGTATAAAGTCCTCACGCGTTGGTACTACACCCCGGTGAGACTACAAAAAATGTTCCCCCAGAGCTCAGACCGGTGCTGGAGGTGCGGCGAGGAGGCGGGTAGCCTCCTACACATCTTTTGGTCCTGTAAACTCCTGACTCCCTTTTGGTCGGAGGTGCACCGCATCCTACAGAAATTTACAGAGAGGACATTACCCATGTCCCCAGGGTTCTTCCTAATCCACCACCACGACATACCGGGCAAAACATACAGGAAATCCATTATCCCCTCACTGGTCACGGCGGCAAAGAGTTGCATTTCCCTACTATGGAAACAGACAGACCCCCCAGGAGTGGCTATGTGGCTGAAAAAAGTAGCCGACATTCATAGAATGGAGGACCTGGTGGCCACTGACAAGGGCACCAGGGAGCAATATCTCAAGAAATGGCATTACTGGCTGGAATTTTTTTTCTCAGAGGAATACGCAAGGTTAACGATGTGAGCTAGGGAGGTAAGGACCCCCTCCCTTCTAATCTAGCTACCATCTGGGCTGGAGGAGGGGTGTTACCCCCCTTGTGGGTCTCCCCCCCCCCTCTTTTCCCCTCCTTTTTTTCTCTCTCCTTTTCTTTCCCCTCTCTTAACCCCCCCCCCCCCCCCCCCCCCCCCCCCCCTCCCCTCGCCCGACCCGCTCCTTTCGCTTTTCCCAACCCGGGGAAAGGGAAAGGGGGGGACAGGGAAATTAAAAAATAAAAAAAAATCTAACTTGAAACAATGGCTACCTAACCAAGGGTGGACATTAGAGCAGGCCGATCTTACCATTCCACAGGCTGGCATCGAGGGGGTCACAGGGAGCTCCTGGGCCCCCCTCGATAGCTGGATTGGCACTAGAGAACACTCGACCCAAGTCATAGATGGATGTAAGTTTATATGTATGTGATCTAAGAGGAATGACGAGGGTATGGAAATTAACATTTGGAATATGCCCTTTGTACCACAGTTTATATATGTCTGTTATCTTGTTTATACCACAAATAAAGAATTTAAAAAAAAAAAAGTACTTCCTGCACTACTTTTGCCGATTTCAGGAAGCCACACAGATGTCTATCTAGTAGCACCTGAAATTGCGCTGACCTTGCTCCTTTGAAATCATGCTACTTCAAGTGAAGTAGCGCGATTTCCAATTTGGCATCAATGTGAACCAGGGCCCATAAGAAGCCAGGCAAGTAGTATTTCCAGAAAGATACCACCTACACTTTAAAATCCTCTTTGCAAAGATTTTATTTATTTTTATTTTTTTGACTATCCTAAAGTAATTAGGATAGTCAAAAAAAATAAATAAATAAAATAAAAAATTGAACATTGACTAAGATGAACAGTTGACAAATTTCTTTGTTTTCAGCCACTTGACTAAAAATTAAACAAAAAAATTAAAATAAAATAAAAAGGCTGAAAGTAAAAGGCTTGAAAACAAAAAACGGGTCTCTGGCTGAATTTTTCTGCAACACGTGCCTCCAGAACTTGGAAACAAAATGACCACTAAAATGTGTTTTTCCATTAACCAAAACCAAATAGTTTCAGAAACAGATAAGATTACTGAACACACACATGATTTTAGATAGTTTTTTTTTTTTTTTTAAATAATTGGTTAAATTAGAAGTGACTTGAATGAGAGAACATAAGAATAGTTGAGGGAAAAAAAAAAAAAAAAAAAAAAAATTATAAGCAGGTCAAGAGACTCCCTTATCAGGTCAAGGACAAACTTGATTGTCAACTAAGAAGAGTAACAATTCCACATAAAATATATTTGTTGTCAAGAAAAGGGGGCACCCAGACACTTTTGTAACCTAACAGTTCTCTTCATGGTTTATGTGGCTTTTTTTTTTTTTACTGACAACACTTTAGCGGTTCAGCATATAGTTCTCTTCATCGCCAGCCAGGAAACGGTTAGCGCAGGTGAGACCGTTGAACGATCTATTGATGTCTCAACATTATACCAGTGCAGTAGAGGACAACAGCCATCATTATGTGCAGTCAGATCTATGCACCATGCTAATCTCATGTGGAAAAACTTTTAATTTATTCATTTTTTAGGTTAGAACCTGTATCCCAACTAGGAAGTATTGCTCTCTCAATTTGACAACTGGCGCACCAGGGAGTGATAGTGAGGGAGATTCCAAATCAAGTAGTCACCAAAAACAGGAATTGAGAGGTAACTTCTCAATGGGGACACTTTCTCCAGTGATAACTAAGAGGATTTCACTTACTTTTAAGAAAAATTTTCTCTCGGTTTTGTCATTGGGAAGTCAAGAGAAAGCACCCTAACTGAACTCAAAACATTTGACCATTCCCATACTTGCCAATTGTCCTTGATCTGCCAGGACAGTTACTCTTTTTAATTGAAGTCCAGCGATTGCCCTGTTCCAGAATCAGGGCTGTGGTGACAGCTGCAGTTTCCCTATACTAGCACTACTACTACTACTACTAACTACTACTACTACTACTACTACTACTACTACTACTACTTAGAGAGTTAATGACCTAAAACAAGCTGCATGTCACAGGACAGCAAGTGGATAGCTAAAAGAGAACAGTCAGGTTACGACAAAATCTGATCACATTTTAAAGTGGAACTAAAAAAGGCAAAACTTTTTTTCTTGGATAACGTAAGAGGAGATTTTCTTTAACTTCCTTTTTTGGCTATGGGACAAGGAGTGAAAGTGAGGGAGTCACTTGTTTTCACCAGGATCAATGGAATTAAAAACTTTTGGTATATTTTAATGTCTAAGAAGAGGACAATTGTCAACGTGAGAGTGTGGTGAAAGAGAACAGAAAATATAAAATTTTAAGGGCCCCTGATGTAGAATGAGGAGTGGGGATTAAGCCCTTACTGGGCAAAACATGTTAAAGGGGGGGGGGGGATCTCCCATGGGTAGGAGACAAAGCTTAAGCTTTTTTTTCCCCACTTAGTGCTCACTGCATGCCGAAGCAGTGTGTGGAGGGGGAGCCATTTTGTTGTAGGCCTCAATGTGTCTGATGAGCCAGTTTTCAACCTGACCAACACCTGCAAACATTGTGGCCAGGTGGCTGGGATAACAGATTGGGGCATTCAAGCCTTACTAAAAAAGTTTTAGGTCATTGTTAAAGTAGTAAAAAGATACAAATTATATATATATATATATATATATAATATATATATAAATATATATATATAATATATTACATTTTTTTTAAAACGTCCAACAAATCACTTAGGTTAACATTTAAAAGTACCTTCTGAAAAGCAGTCTGCAGTGGATCACTTTTCAAAGGGCAATCCTGCCCTCTCTCGAATGACTTATTTGGCGAATGATAAATAAAAAAAAAAAAAAAAGAAGGTAACAAAGCCCTACAACCATGAACCAAGCATTTATCTTGCAGTTGGGGGCTGTGCTGCAATTGTGACACAAAGCATTGCGTCAGCACCATGTTTACAGTCTCCTCTGGCTGTATGAGGTTTGGGATCAGGCCCAACACATAGACAAAGCAATAAGCCTAATATTCTATTACTTCTGGTTGTGTTGGTGTGTGCTGAAAAAATAAAGTAGCATTTTTATGCAGCACAGTGCATTCCAAACACGCAATAATGCATCAGAGCACACTACCACACATGGAGTGAAGCCCGATTTTGTGTGGGCAATTTCCATGCGATTCTGTGTGGTGCACTCACTTCAATAGGCTGCCCTATGCTTGCTTGTCATTCAAAAGAAGCTTCTTTTTGGGTGGCAAGCTTCATGCAAATTTTTTAAAAGGAGATTGCCACGTGATTTGTGAGGAAGAATTGCCCCTGCGATTCCAAATGGCTAAGTGTGAATGGGGCCCTATTATATTGCAGCTTATTAGTTCTTAATTATGATGGCTGCAATGTTTTTTTTTAAGACTATTTTCCCCTTTGATCCTACTAGTTAGTCTGCATCTGTCCTGTAGAAAATAGGCGTGCCAGATGTGCCTGAGCACACCTTAATCACCCCATGTGTGTGCAGAGCTTTTTTTTTTATGCCTGAAAGTGCCAGAACGGAGTTGCGCCACCAGCTTGCGAGTGTGTCACACACACACACACACACACCAAACAAGCTAAGCGTGTGTGTGTGTGTGTTTTCTGTAGAAGTGTCAACCTCCCAGCAGTGCGAGCTCTAACTTTTCCCGACCGAAAAAAATGAGAACATGCTCTCAATCTTTTGCTGGCTGTTTTTGCTGGTGGAATTTCCGTTTGTGTGCAGGAGGCATAAAGCCCCATACACACGCGCGGATTATCCGAGGACCAGGTCCGTCAGATCATGTCCGTCGTACTTTGTCCGATGTTGGTGTTGCGTACACACGGTCGGACAAAGTTGTCGGAAAATCCGATCATTCTGAACGTGGTGACGTTTGTTGCCTACGACGGGACTACGTAGAGGCTAGTAGCCAATAGCTTTGGTCTTGTAATGTGATCTGAGCATGCGTAGCACTTTGTCCGTCGGAATTCGATACACACGATCGGATTTGGTGTGATCGGACTTTGTTGTCGAAAAATCTATCCAGCAGGAGATAGGACTTTGTCCGTCGGACAATCCGACGTCCACTGTCCGATGGTGCCTACACACGGTCGGATTTTCCGACAACATTGTCAGATAGGACAGAATCCATGGCAAAATCCGACCGTGTGTATGGGGCTTTAGTGTTCTTGTAAAAGCGGGAAGTGATGGGTAATCAACCAATGGTGACAAAAATGTTTTGGTGGCCACTGCCTAAGATGAGAGCTTCTCGAACATTAAAGATTTCCTCTCACATCCTGATAGGTATTTCAAGTCAGGAAGTAAAGAGAAGAGAAATCTCCCAAGGAGGAGAAGGCCGCATAAATTAACTGATAGGGGTTTTAAATCTTCCCAGACACTATATTAAAATGTTTGGCTATCGACACACCTAAAAACACTTCTATTAAATCTTAGTATTTTGGTAAAAAAAAAAAAAAAAAAAACCTGCAGCTAAAAGCATGTTTTTTTTTTTCCACAAAGGATACTATAGATCAATCAGAATAGGCACACACAGAATCTTATCCTATATACATGTGATCAGACTGGGCGACAATCTAATGTTTATGGGTCCACCAGACACTGACTGCACGCCTGCATTCCATTTTGCAGTCAATCACAAAGTTTACAAAACCTGACCTCTCCTCCCCAATGCGTAAGCATAAACAAGAAGGCTTGGTTGAGCTGTGTATTTATATTCATGGAAATGTTGTCTGACGTCTGTGTTTGTATGTGCATCTACCCTCATATCTAGGGCACTTTTTAATCCGGAGGCTGCAGGCTCCCCAATTGATGACAAAATGCATTTACAGAGAAAAAAAAAAAAAAAAAAGAGAGACACCATGTGTGAACTGCATGGGAAATAAAGATCAACTTCAATAATAAAGGCCCGTCTTACTATAAAAGAACGAGAACATTTTTACCAAACAAAACTACATTAACCACAAACTTCACAAAATGAAACCAGACATGAAAGTGACAGGATATAAGGAAGGGGCTAGCAATATATCTTACCAACTCATTGAAACAAAAAAAAAAAAAAAAAAAAAAAAAATAATAATAATTATAAAAAATACAAAAAATAAAAACTCAAAAACCTGGAAATGGTTTCATATCTATCAAAACAATAAACATCAGCAGAATATGTTACCTAAGCTTACTCAAAAACACAAGATGACATAGTATACAATAAAACAACAACTCATTTGTTTTGGTAAATACAAGTTTATAGCTCCCAAGGGACCCGGACTTCTGGGGAAACTTGAGATTTGTCCCTAAAAAGATGCCCGTTTTCAGTTGTGACCAGAAGCACATCGATATGACTTTTTGTGCATTTCTGATACTGACCCTGACTTGCAAAAGGAGAAGAGCAGGGGTGTCAAACTCAATTTCATCGCAGGCCACACCAGCAGCATGGTTGCCCTCAAATGACAAGATGCTACGTACATAGAGAGCAGGGTTCAAGAGTGCGCTACATATGCAGAGTGCAGGGTTCAAGAGTGCGCTACATACGCAGAGTGCAGGGTTCAAGAGTGCGCTACATACGCAGGGTTCAAAAGGGCACCACCCCCCAACGAAAGCATCCTCGCATCGCTCCCTAACTGGCCCAGCTGTAGTACCTCCCTATGTAGGTGGCTCTGCCACTCCTTGAGAGAGATCAATAACTCCTTGCAGATTCTGGAGATCAGTCCCTGCCATGCCCCTCAGTGAGTGCGTGCAGGGATCTGTTAATTCGGGAAGCCCCGAGAGGAAAGTTGTCAGGGGCTTCCGTGTTTACAAGTGACAGCGGGGAGTGGAGGGCGAGATCCAGAGTGCGAGGGCCACATAAGCCTGGTGGGCTGGATTGTGTTTGACATATGTGGAGTAGAGAATCCTCACGTTGCAATATTATTGTCACTTAGTAGAGAATAGTCCCTTAATGTAATGAAGCATGTAAAGTTCTTCAAACTTAAATAAATTTCATTATGTACAAGCAAAGAACGGTTTGTTCTTTTATTTTCCTTTCCTGAAGGCGATTAGATATTCTTTGCAACTAAATTTTCACCACATTCAGTGAAGGGAAAGTTGCCTTGCAAAAGCAAATCTGATAAGCAGTTGGGACACACAGATAAAACAAGAT
This sequence comes from Lithobates sylvaticus, assembly GCA_028564925.1. Taxonomy (NCBI): domain Eukaryota; kingdom Metazoa; phylum Chordata; class Amphibia; order Anura; family Ranidae; genus Lithobates; species Lithobates sylvaticus. Next base: position 154,434,052 of record CM053030.1, read on the forward strand.
CAGCTCAATTCTGCAATAAAAAGTATCCTTGGAAGCTATTTGAGAACTTGCCAGTTCTTCAGGTCCCAAGTGTGCAAATTGTTAAAACCTACCCAGTACTAAGACAATTACATAACAGAAATCAGTATTCCCATTCACTAAGCATATGACTAACAGATGATATGTAAAGGATAAATTAAAAGGACCATTGGTGTGACAAAAAAAAAAACACACAACAACACACATACATCCATCATCTACAGCTGTAGAGCCTGTATGTATGTATGTATGTATGTATGTATGTATGTATGTATGTATGTATGTATCTGGGCTCAGCACAGTATATATGACTATCAGTATTCATTGTGATCCACTAGAAAACACCAAGTTACTTATTAAAGTTCCAATAAGGAAATCAGACATTTTGGAACACACAGTTCATTTAGATCCCATTCTCTTAAAGTGATACTCCAACAAAAAACACTTTATCACATAGGTGTACAATACTTAGCCATCATGACTAATAAAATTATAACCTGCAGATAGTCTAGAACAGGGGACTCCAAACTTTAATCAAGGAACAGTTTATTGTCCTTCAGACTTTAGGGGGGCCGCACTGTGGGCAGTGGGAGTAGAAAACCTCCTGTGGTCACTGGGAATATAGAGTGCCCCATCTTTGGCATTGGGGGGGGGGGAGGAATAGTGCCCCCATCATTGATGTCAGTGAAAGGACTAGTGCCCCAAGGACCAGATAAAAAGACAAGCAAAGGCTTGCATCCAGCCCTTGGGCCACAGTTGAGTCCTCACTTACATATCCCAGCTCATTAACAAGAGATCATAGCATGTTTAATTATGAGCCAAAAGATCAGAAAATTCAAATATTTTGGGCCGTTTATTGTCAGGTTTAGAATTGGACGCACGGTACTATAGATTGTAAAACGTTATTAAACTGAAGCTGACCATAGATGGATAGAATTTCTTATGAACATTCGTTTGTCATACGAAAGATTGTTTGCCTTAAAACATTTTATTTTGAAAGTAAATGGACTTTACCTAACAACACTGTTAGAAAGTTTCTATCCATCCTGCTCTCGATATGACCCACTAATGATTAGAAAAACAACCAAACTTTCTTAGAACCTTCTTTTCCTGAGCATTTTTGTTTAAAATTCTACCCATCTGACCAGCTTAAGGTAGTTGTATTGACATTTCACAGTCTGGGGGTCACCAATCCAATAAACAAAACAAGGCTGCACAGGACCGGCTCAATAATAGCTCCTGATTTCCAGCCTGTAATGATTAAGTCAAATCTGCTCTCCTAGAATCTAGATGGATAATCACCCAAGGAGATTTTCTAAATGGAAAAGCCAGGTGAAGGACATCTGTCTGCCAGAAACATAGAATTTTCTGTGTCTCATTAGATTTGATCTTGTATTGCGGTGTGATTGTACAATTGAATGCAGTTTTATCAATCGCAGGCAGTTGCAGTGTACAGTCAGGTTTTCAATGCATATCCATCACTTTACATTTTTTACAGCTAAGATTTTTATGTTTGGTATGGTGAAATTGCATGAATGTATCCTGCAAGGCATAAAAGCAGAGCTGTAAGGATTGTAAGGTGTGTGGTTAGCTTTAGCTCTACACACAGAAGAGTGAATCATCTTGCCTTTTAACTCTACTGTCCAATAAAAACAAGCATTAATAATGGCAAAACTACTATGGATAATGAGCAATTAAGTAATGGATTACAAATTTACTAACCTGTCTAAGTCATAATAATTAGCTGCAGTTTGCCAAAGTAAGGCATAAAATAAAAAAAACACAACACAATAAAATAAAAAATAAAAAAACAACACCACACACACACACACACACACACACACACACACACACACACACACACACACACAACACAAAAAAAACACAATCATAGTAAAGAAGAAGAACAGAATGATAGCCAATACAAGTGATGCACACAAGCCCCATAGCACAACATAAGTCTTGCTACAAATGTATGCTACAACATAAACAACCTACTATAACAAACAAATACAAAAAATCTAACTACAAACAGCCAAAAGAGTCTATTTTTTTTTTCCAGCAAAGATAAGCCCATCACCTGGGGCTTCTACTGAATTTCATTGCCATCTGGCCAACACTTCCAGCCATTGAAGACAAACTGAAAGTGTGCAAAGTTCCCCACCTGTACTATAGGAACTATTAAAAAAGGAGAGGAATCCACCTTTGCAATGCACAGGACTAGAAATCCTGATCTATGACCATGGTCAGTGAAAGGACCATCAGAGGACACGATGGTCGGGATATAAGGGATGGCCATGATTGTGATCTATGAGACGATTACCTGTTTGGGTTCAGGGAGGGATCCAGGGCTCCCCGATCCTCCTGTATAATCTGGTGAGTGAGTGTTGCAGAGGAGCTAACAATCAGCCCGTCAATCCCAGCCTATGGCTCCAGGTTCAGCTCTCCCGGATCCTCCACTTAGACTCAGGGAGAGCTCTCCAGGTGGGGGCGTGTCCGGGGAGGAGGAGGAGGGGACTTCTTAAAGCATCTGTCCACCGTGCAAGAGTGTAAACATGGGGTCTCCTGTGCAGGGGGATCACTGATCGCCAGGCTGCTGGAAAGACACGATCTCAGCTCACACCATCCTCAGCAGGCAGGATTTCAATAGGAAACATTTTTACGTATTTCAGTGAAGGCTAAAGTTTGTATACTAAAAACATGTCTGATTCGTTTTTGTTTTGTTTTTTGCTTTTTTTTTATTAACGAGTTTAACGGGTTTATACCGATGTTGGTTCATTTTATGATCCGGTGTGTTGTATGTTGTCACATTGTAACTGATCATTCCTGTTTTTAAACCTGCCATGTATTGGAGACAAGTTGAGCCATCGGACAACTATAAAAGAGCGCCACCCTGTGGTCATAAATGTGAGCACACATTCTGAGTTATATGGAAGGTTGGGGCTTTTGACATGCCTTGCTGCTCCATATTTCCAGGACTGTAATGTAAATACACATGTGTAGAGTTTCCCTGTAAGATATCTGTAATTCTAAAGATCCCCTGCTGAGATTGTAGGGTAGCCTATATAAAAGATAATATGATTGTTGTCCAAACAGGACTAAAGTATATGTGAACCCTCACCTTGTAAAACAACCCATTCAATTGAAATAAATATTTTTTTTGTAAGTGGTCATATAATCTTTGTTCTCAGCTGCATTAAAGGGCTTAGAGAGGTGGGGTGGATAAATAGCAATGCACCAATCTTACCAGTAAATGGCTGTGCAGGGGGCATGTCAGCACAAGTATGACCATTGGAGGACAGGCAGGCTGTGCGCCCAGCACAACCAGAGAACTGACCACACTGGGATTAATGTGCTCTTATGCCTAGGGTGGTCAGTTGGAAATAGAAGAGCAGGGAGACTGGCAGGAACAATATAAATATATATAAAATGTATATATAAATGGCGCTATATAAATCCTGTATAATAATATATAAATATATATATATATATATATAAAAAATATATATATATATAATATATATATATATATGTTGTGTGTGTATGTGTGTGTGTGTGTATAATAAATATATATATATATATATATATATATATATATATATATATATATATATATATTTATGTAGCTCCCACCCCATTCTGGTGGGTGCTTAGTGTGATAGGTAAATTTGGCCTAGGTTTTGCGTTTTTTCCTTAGGCCTGATTGTTTTTTTGTGGGTGTTAGTGTTAGAATAGAGCGGGTGTGGCCACCTACACTATGGCTCAAGGAAGTCCCCTCATCCTTCCAGTGGAAATGTTCTGTAAGGGAGGCAGGATTTGGGACCTGAGTGGCAGGCAGCTTATGTGGAGAGCTCTGGAGCAATCATTAAATTGTGTTGGCACGGGCAGGACTCGCATATAAGCTGCGGGGTCACATGTTCCCGGGGAGGTGGAGGAGAGTTCAAGATGTAGAGGGTGCAGCTGGAGCAGGCTTGAAGGCCTGGGGGTTCAGAGACCACAGTGCTGGATAGCAGGAGCAGGCTTGAAGGCCTGGGGGTTCAGAGACCCCAGAGCTGGATAGCAGGAGCAGGCTTAAAGGTCTGGGGGTTCAGGGAACCCCAGAGCTGGATAGCAGGAGCAGGCTTGAAGGCCTGGGGGTTCTGAGACCCCAGTGCTGGATAGCGGGAGCAGACATCGCCATGTAGACCAGAGGAGAAAAACGGGCGTCCCAGCCGGGAATGCGCCGGACCATGAGGAGGAGGAAGTAGGAGTAAAGCGGACGGAGGAAACTGGGAATTGACCTTCTGTGGGTAACATACACTGTCGATTGGGAGTGAGCAAAGGGAGTGCAACCCAGTGGTGCTTATCCGTAAACTTGCTATGTGTCCAAGGACCTAGTGAGGGACACATTCCAGAACTGACATGGGCTGATTGTAAGAGTCAAGGAACAAGGCGGTGAAGACCTGGGACTTTGGAATCTACACCCACAGTATTATTCAGAGTGATGCTGGTCAGTTCACAAAAGGAGAGTACGCAGGATCAGAGACAGGAACCAGAATCAATAGAGTCATCTCATATCTTCTATCTACTTGTTCCACCAACTCAAGTTCAAGAATAAAAGCTTTACAGAATATGGTGTTCTGAAAGTTGCATGGGAAGGAAGAACGGGGGCTATTGACAAAAAGGTAATTTACAACTTTGCAGCTCCCAAGGGAGTAGTGCGCTACATTTATATATGTATACACAGTGCCTTGAAAAAGTATTCATACCCATTGAAATTTTCCACATTTTATCATGTTACAACCGAAAATGTAAATGTACTTTATTGGGATTTTTTGTGATAGACCAACACAAAGTGGCACATAATTGTGAAGTGCAAGGAAAATGATAAATAGTTTTCAAAATGTTTTACAAATATAAATGTGAAAAGTGTGGCGTGCATTTGTATTCAGCCCCCCTGTTTCAAAGACCTGAAGCGCCGAATTGTATGTTGTCTACCAGGCGCTCGGGGTTGGCAAATCACGGATCTGGTGGACAGATTACTGGGAGGGACTGGGGAAGACTAGGCTGTCATGGTGCACGTTGGCACCAATGATAAATGTCAGAGGTAGATGCAGTGTCCTAAAGAATGATTTTAGGGACTTGTGAGCTAAATTGAGGAAAAGGACCTCCAAGGTACCTCGAGCCACACAAGAAAGGCAGAGGGAGATTAGGAAACAAGTGGCTGAGGAGCTGGTATAGTAAGGAGGGAAGTAAACAAGTGGCTGAGGAGCTGGTATAGTAAGGAGGGGTTTGGGTTTCTGGAGGACTGGGCAGAATTCTCAGTCGGTCACCAGTACTATAGAAGGGACGGACTGCACCTAAATGAGGAGGGTGCAGATGTGGTGGGAGTAAAGATGGCAAAAAAGTTAGAGGGGTTTTTAAACTAGGCAACGGGGGGAGGGTCCAGAGGTAGAGATTGTCAGCATGGAACATAGTCCAGAGGGTAGTATTGGGGGCATTAGTGGTAGGTTGACTAGGTCAGATGGTAGACGCACCAACTAGAAATAAAGCATTACTAGATCTACTAATTACCAACAATACAGACCTATTGCCCCCTATCTTTTACCCTTCTGTACCATCAATTGCTATGCTCACATCAAATCACATTTTTCGTCTATTTTTATCTTGGGAGCATACGGGGGCCCAAAGAGAGTTTTAAGCTTTTTTAGCCTAGTGAGGAGACATTCCAGGGGATCTCAGTACCAGATCCCCACCTCCACTTACTCCCCTTATCCCCCCCCCCGTGCCCCTACTTACTTCTAATATATCCTCCCCCCCCCCCACCAGTATTAACTGATCTTATTTTCCTAGTAACTAATACTATTTTCCCTTCGTCCATGGCCTCTTCGTCCATGGCCTTTTTTTCAGATTCTCAGAGAGTTCTTTGCCATGAGGTGCCATGTTGAACTTTCAGTAACCAGTATGAGAGAGTGAGAGCGATGACACCAAGTTTAACACACCTGCTCCCCATTCACACCTGAGACCTTGTAACACTAATGCCGCGTACACACGAAGGGACTTTGTCCGCCGACCTAGTCCAGCGGACAATCCGCCGGACTTTCCAGCTGGGCTTCGGCGGACTTGAAAGCGAACGGACTTGACCACACACGATCACGCTAAAAGTCTGGCGGTTCACGCGATGACGTACAGCACGTACGACGGGACTAGAAAAAGAAAAAGACTAGAAAAATACTTGCTACTGAGCATGCGTCCTTTTTGGTCCGCCGGACCATACCACAGACGGCCGTATTGTCCGCCGGACTGCCAAGTCCAGCGGATAATTTTAAAACAAAACTTAAAACCTAGTCCGCCGGACTTTTTGGAAAAAAAGTCAGTCGAAGGCCCACACACGAGGGGATTGTCCGGTGGACTCAGTCCAGCGGATAATCCTGCGGGATAGTCCCTTCGTGTGTACGCGGCATAATGAGTCACATGACATCAGGGAGGGAAAATGGCTAGTTGGGCCCAATTTGGACATTTTCACTTAGGGGTGTACTCACTTTTGTTGCCAGCGGTTTAGACATTAATGGCTGTGTGTTAAGTTATTTTGAGGGGACAGCAAATTTACACTGTCATACAAGCTTTACACTCACTACATTACAATGTAGAAAAGTGTCATTTCTTCAGTGTTGTCACATGAAAAGGTAAAATAAAATATTTACAAAAATGTGAGGGGTGTACTCACTTTTGTGGGAGACTGTGTATTTATATATATATATATTTGTGTGAAATGAGAGGAATAATATTATGAAAGTGTGTGAAGGGTATAGAGGCTTTACCTACTAGCTAAACCGTGACCAGATAAAGGAGAACACTTCAGACGACAGTAAGCATAATTATTGTAAGCAAGAAACACAGCCTGCATGTAAAACAAGTAAATATAGAAACCACACATACATACAAGTTCAAAGAGGCAATCTCCGCTCAGGGGGGTACGGGCAGCAGAGAGACACCAGCAATTATTACACCCGGAAGTGTCAGATGCTGGACAGCTTATGGTGAGTACGATATGCTTATGGTGACATGCTTATGGTGAGTACGATATGCTTATGGTGACATGCTTATGGTGAGTACGATATGCTTATGGTGACATGCTTATGGTGAGTACGATATGCTTATGGTGACATGCTTATGGTGAGTACGATATGCTTATGGTGAGATGCTTATGGTGAGTACGAGATGCTTATGGTGAGTTGCTTATGGTGAGTACTAGTATGGTATTGTACAATGATTTTAATAAAACTTTCTTTTTAAAATGTCTTCTTCTCTTATATATATGTTTTTTTTTTTAATCAATCTTACTGTCAGGAAGATCGCCTCAGAAGGATTCCTATAAGGCAGTGGTTCTCAACCTCGGTCCTAATTACCCCCAAACAGGCCATGTTTTGGTAATTTCTCTTTGATAAAATAGCTGTCCAAATTACCAAGCCATTGACACTGATTTAGAGCACCCGTGCAATATCAAGAAAAACCTGAAAACATGGCCTGTTTGGGGGTAATGAGGACCGAGGTTGAGAACCACTGCTATAAGGAAAGCTGTACAGGCTGGTGCACGTTTGCGGGCGCCAATGTGCATGCACGATTCCCGGCACCAAACAGACTATTTAAACCAGGCCAGTAAACAGGACCGATGCTGTCTGATCTACAGTGTTTCCTGTGATCCCTGCTACCTGTGATTCTGCATCTGTTCCTGTGATTGACTCAGCTTATCTCTGACTACTCCTGCCATCTTCCTGCCTCCAACCCTGGCTTGTCTCTGATCTTGCACCTGCCTTCTCCTCAGGTTACCACTTTGTCCGCCTGTCAGTGACCGCTGGTGCTCAGATTTTTTGAGGGGGCGCAAACAAACTGAAAAATTCTAATAAAAAAAAAAACAATGAAATGCAGCCTCACTGTGCCCATCAAACGCAGCCACTGTGCCCATGAATTGAAGCCACTGTGCCATGCCATCGAGTGCCGCCACTGTGAACCCCCCCCCTGCCCGCTTGCTGTCTGACCGGCACTTACCCTGTCTCGGTGGGGCAGTGGGTGACCGCGCTGAACGGTATCCTCCATGCGTCCCCTCCCATCCTCTACTCCCATCCTCTCCTCCTGATATGCGCCCAATCACAACCCAAGCACCTGATTGGCGGAGAGGCGGTTCAGTGTTAGGAAAGCGAATATTCATTCGCTTTTCTAACACACCTGGGTGAACTAGGAGCGTTAAGCATGCCGCTCGCAGGTCACCTTTTTTTACGCCTATTAGAGCCTATGGCTTTAATCAGGTGCTTCAAAAACACCCCCCGCCGCTGTAATTCAGGCACCCGGCCCCTTTTCGGGCGCTGGGCACCTGAATAGGTGGGTGGCAGCGGCAGCCATGGATAGATTCATGAATCTATCTATTGGTCATAAAGGGGGTGGCTGGAGAGAGGGGGCGATGCCCCTACGCCCTTATGGACGCACCGCCACTGCCGCCTGTTACCGACCCGGCTTGCACCTCGTCTCTGCCTCTGCCTCCGCATCTGTTCCAGTATCTCCTGTCTGTGTTTGACCCGGTCTGCCTGTAGCTGCCTGTGTTCCTGTCCCCTCGGAACATCCTTTCTGCTAGATACTCCCTGCATTCCTGTGTGTGGCATCCAGATACTAGCCTACTCCGGTCTCCAGCCTGCCTGCTGTCCTGGACTTCCCGTCTTGCTGGCAACCCATTACGGTGTCATCAGGAGCTTCAGACCGGCTTCTCTGCTAACAATCCTGCCAGGCACTCGTGCTACTCTATACTCCCACGCCTCCTGTTTTCTCTATCAGGTGCCTCGAGTAAAAGAGGGCTTCCTCTGCATACCAGGCTCACCTACCAGGTACATGACACTTACAGTATATTATTCACAAGTATAGGGCAGTGGAAGGTCATCTGAAAACATATTTATGTTCATGGGAGATTTGACAGGCTGAAGAAAGATGACACAGTAGCATTTACAATTTTTATTTCTTTAACCAATACATAAATTTAAAAATAAAATAAAACTGATAAAATTAAAAAGTGCTTAAAGTAGAAGTCTGGGATAGAACTAACTAAGCTTAAAAGGTTCCCATCCACCCTCTAACTCTTGTAATAATTACCCTGTAGAGGAAAGATGCATATACTTACCTATTTTTAGAGCGCCCCAGTCCTGCCATGTGATCTTCCCAGCAGCCGGCTTCATGGGAGAGGAGAGACTGTCGACACTGGATGACATGCCTGTGCAGTGACATCACCCATAGGCTAATGCCCCATGGTCGGAAATTCCGACTGAAAATGTCTGATCGGACCATGTTGTCGGAAAACCCGACCGTGTATGGGCTCCATCTGACTTTTTCCGTCTGAATTTCCGTAGGAAAAAGTTTGAGAGCTGGATCTCAAATTTTCCAGCAACAAAATCCGATCGGACTTTTTCCGATCATGTGTCAAGAATTCCGACGCACAAAGTGCCACACATGCTCAGAAAAAATTTGGAGATGAAAGCTATTGGCTACTGGCCTCTACGTAGTCCCATCGTACGTGTTCGACGTCACCTCGTTCCGATGGATCGGATTTTCTGACAACTTTGTGCATGTGTATGCAAGACAAGTGTCATGTACCTGATGGTGTTGAGCCCGGATTGCAGAGGAGGGCCTACCTTGCGGCTCCCACTCCCGGCTCCCTGGTGAGGTGACAGGAGACCCAGGAGTAAGGAGGGGCACGGGTGCCTGGCAGGATTGACAGACCGGTAGAGGGATCTCAGGATCAGCTCAGCGGACAAGGTAGGTATAGCAGACTGGGTCAGCACAGCAGACTGGATCAGCAGAGCAGACTGGACAGCACAGCAGACTGGATCAGCAAAGCAGACTGGATCAGCAGAGCAGACTGGACAGCGCAGCAGATTGGATCAGCAGAGCAGACTGGATCAGCAAGCAGTCTGGATCAGCAAAGCAGACTGGATCAGCAAAGCAGACTGGATCAGCAAAGCAGACTGGATCAGCAAAGCAGACTGGATCAGCAAGCAGACTGGATCAGCAAGCAGACTTCCGTCTTCCAGCGCGCGCTCCCATGCGCGGACATGCGCAATGGCGCCCGTGGACGTGCGCCAAGGAGCCCAGGGTTGCGATTGCTGGCAGGATCTTCATGACAACAAGTTTCGGCCAAAATCCGTCTGAAAAAATCAGTCGGATTTTGTGGTCGGAATGTCCGACCGTGTGTATGGGGGCTTAAAGCAGAAGTCCAGCCTAAGCTTTTTAGGCTGGGCTTCTCCTATGGGTCACAGGAGTGCAATTCATTTTTACACTCCTGTGACCCTTTTTTAGCAGAGATCGGTCTGAAGTCTGCTCTCCGCTGATGTCACCAGGATCAGTCAAGGCAACACGTCATCCCAACTTAGAAAGTCTGGATCCACCAGCTGTCTGGACTGATGGCAGTTTCAGCCTCTCAGTGAGCCGCTGAGATGGCTGCTCCTCGCCTCTCCACAGCTCAGCGCTCCAATGAGCATGGAGGAGCAGAGCAGGAGAGCTGCTGACTGACAGTCAGCAGCTCTCCTCTCGGGGAGTCGAGAGAACGGAGTCATTGGCGATGTTTGGTGGCTCGGTTCTCAGTGCAGAGGCGGTGGGAGACAGATGCAGCATCGGTCTGATGCTGCATCCACCTAGGCAAGTATGAATCTAGAAAAAAACAAAAAAACATACTTCTCTTTTAATACTGGGCATCCGTTGTCAGTTGTCCATCGTCTCCCCTAAAGCTGGCAGCTGGGAGTTGATCACATGACTGGACTGGAGTGTCCTGAGAATAGGTAAGTATAAGCATCTCCTTCTACAGGTTATTTAGTATATGTGTTTGAAGAGGGTGGGAGCAGTTTTAGCTTAGTTAGTTCTACTTTAATGTCAAATTATCACTTTTCACAGAGTTACATCAGTAAAGATTTTGAGAAAACTTTTAGCAATATGGTTAGATGTAAAGCTAAATTCTGAGCACATATAAAATACACAAATAAATTCAGCTACAGTACAGTAAACAGGCTTTAGGCAGGTGTGAAAAAAATGCTGTCAATTTAAGAATGCTTTCAGAAATAGAATTGTTAATAGTTTATTTTTTTCAATTAACAAAATGGAAAGTAAATGAACAGAAGAGAAATCCAAATCAAATCAATATTTGGAGTGACCACCCTTTGTCTTCAAAACATCATCAATTCTTCTAGGTACACTTGCACAGTTTATGAAGGAATTTGGCAGGTAGGTTGTTCCAAACATCTTGGAGAACTAACCACAGATCTTTTGTTGCTGTAGGCTGCCTGAAATCCTTTATGTAATCACATACACACCATTGATTCTGACCAAATCTCCAAATCCATTTGCAGGTTGAACTGGATGGACTATTGTCTTTTTTCAACCTTACCTACTGTGTAACTATGAAATGCAGCAAGCAAAGAAACTTTACTATGCTTCACTGTTGCCTGAAGACACTCATTATTGTACCGCTTTCCAGCCCTTCAGTGAACAATCTGTTTGCTGCTATAGACAGATGTTTAGAAATTTGACTCTTCAGACCAGAGCACCTGCTGCCATTCTTCTGCACCCCAGTTCCTATATTTTCATGCATAGTTGAGTTGCTTAGCTTTGTTTCCACATTAGAGGTATGGCTTTTTGGCCCGAAATCTTGCATGAAGAGGACTGGCCAGACTTCTCCAGACGGTAAACGGGTATACTTGGGTCCCCCTGGTTTCCTCCAGTTCTGTGCTGATGGCACTGCCGGACATCTTCCATGGTCGAGGGGAAGTAAGCATGATGTAACTTTCATTGCTGAATTAAGTTTCCTTGGCCGAGCACTGGGGTTATGGTCATCAGTGTTGCCTGTTTCTTTGTGCTTCTTCGAAAGAGCTTGAACAACACATCTTAAAACCCCAGTCTGCTTTAAAATCTTTGCCTGCTCAGCCTGCCTGTGCTCAGCCTTGCCATGGTGTATGACCTGTGACATAAAACTGTCTTTCACAACTTCACATTAGTAGCAGAGTTTGGCTGTTCCTCACCCAGTTTTAAGCCTCCTACACAGCTGCTTTTGTGTCAGTTAATGGCTGTGTTTCAACCTACATATAAAATTTATGAACATTGCCACCTGCATGGTATAGTTGGTTAATCATACCCCTGACTTTTTGTTTCTGTTTGCTCACTTTGCATTTTGTATATTGATAAAAATAAACAATTAAAATATATATTTTTTGAAAGCATTCTTACTTTACAGTATTTCTTCCCACCTGCCTAAAATGTTTGCACAGTAATGTATGTGATCATGAAAGTTCATCAAGGAAGTGTAGGAATACTATAAAAAAAAAAAAAAAAATACATACTTACTTATCTGCTGCATCTGTCCCCCGGTGGCTCTAAGCCTGAGAACTGAGGGATCATTCACTGATCACTTAATTCTCAGGTTTGCTCTGAGCTGAGAGCAGTGACTGTCTGTCATCACTTTCTGCACTGCCCCTCCAGCAATCACTGGAGCACTGGGCTGGGAAGGGACGTACTGAGAGGGCCCTTTTACATGGTTTAGATCCCATGCAAAATTGGAGCTGAACAAGATGGATGTCAGTTTATTGACATCTGTGCCCATTCAGTTGTGTCTGCATCTACACAACAGACAGGGGTGGACCTATTATGGCTCTATGGGCGGCTGAAAGTAAGCAGACGTGTGTCCTCCGATCCATCACGCTTGAATGGTCTGGGAAAAAAAGGTAATGGATGCAGACCATTTCTTATTTTTTATTTTTTTCTGGGCATGGATGGACTCAGAGGTAGGTGGGTGGCCATAAACCACAAACACTATTATTCTAGAAACACATAACCTTCTTAACCCCATAGCCTAGATATCAGATTTAGACAACCTTGGCACCACTCCATGGCAAGTGCAATCGCTAATATGTTTCAAGGGATATAACCTCTTCCTCTAGCTTTGAGGAAGAGGACATATCCCTCTAAACGCATTAGCTCTTGCATTTGTCTTGCAGTGCTGCCAAGGTTGTCTACATCTGGTATCCAGTTTTTTGGACTTTGTGACTCTTTCTACACACATTTTATCAATAATGCCTTATGTAAACTATGTTCTTCTAAACGCTTTTCTCCTGAAAAGAGTTTTTAAACACTTTTAGGTACATCAAGTGTTTGGGTGTTCATTCATTTCAATGGGCAGAATAGTAATTTGTTCTGGCCATTGTAATGAATGAAAACTGAAAGGTGTTTAGGTGTGTTTAGGTGTGTTTTGACTTGTATAATGCTGCAAATGCGAACGGAATCACCTCAAAGCACTTGATCTGACCTGCGTTGATTACTTCTTAAAAGAGGTGGGTCTTTAGTTTTTTCCTGCAGGCCCGATGGTTTACTTCCAAGCGGATATTCGTGGGTAGAGCGTTCCATAGCCCTGGTCCTTGGAGTTTGACGCTTGCAGTCTGCATGAGGCCTAAATAGTGTTTGAGTTAATGTACGAGGCTGATGTAACCTTCTTGTTGTTATGTCTTTAATGATTAAAGATTACTCCAATCTGAAGAGGGCTGCAAATATATTCAGTGTATTCAGACACTGAACTGAATGAACTGGCAATCAAGTACTTCTTATTTCAAGATTGTTTGTGGTGTCTTGCATCTGCTGAAGTGCTGTTCTATGAAAAAAACATGCTATTACAAACTATTTAAAAAAACATGTTCAAAACAAAAATTTGAAAAAACTCCCAATGTTTAATGTAATGTGAATGATAGAATACCACCGAAATGTATTTACAGCTGCAACTCTAGTTGGATAAAGGTAAGTAGATATACAGTACAGCAGATCATGCTGAAAGAGGTGAGAAGGTGCATAATGTGATGGCAACTACAAGAGATTGGAACAATTATTATATCCCACAACTGGAAGAATAAAAAAGGACAATTAGCAAATACTGATCTAAATAGTGAGATGCAGTCCTCCAATACCAGTGAGCGAAGTGATGAGTAGGAAACCTAAATTCTTATAGTGTAACATGGCATCTACCCATAGTAATCCCATGGCTACTTATGAATTATCCAAACAAAGATAAAATTCAAAATAAATTTACCCCAAAAACACAGTGAAAAAGAGTTTCTAATTATACTAGTATGTGTTATCGTAACTAATAGAAAAATATCTCTTTCTTTAGTAGCATACAATAAATATATCCACTCCTAATATTTGTCCTTACATGCTCCAGACCACATACTTGTAAGGTTGACATAGACCAGCCTGTTCTGCAAAAAATGTTTGAGTCACAGCGACATGATAGATAAATGTTTCTGCATTTGAAATCTCAGTTCATTCTTGGTCTGTCCTATGTAGATTTCCTAAGAGGGACAAGTAATGGCAAAAACTACTCACTGAGCATGACAAATAATAAGCTTATGACTATGAAACACATATATCCCATGGCTATCAAAATTACTCTTTGTTTTCTTCATAAATCTACATATCAAGCAAGACCCACACTAATAACTTCCCTCAGTAACTTGTGGAATACCAAAATGGCTACATGTCACGATTTGGGGTCAGGCTCGTGGGCCAGTTGCTGTAGCAGTAGAGGGATTCAAGAGTAATCAGCTGAAAATGTACAAGCAGATCCCCTAACGGTTGATGTGGGCTCACCTGTGGTGCAGGCACTAGTCAGTCTGCACCAAAGCTCCTCATGGTGAAGATAGGTTTAGCTGCGTGCTAGGTCTCAGCCCTCTGGATTGCCCAGCAGGGAAAGAACAAGTGGGGGTCAGGAGCTCGAAGGAGATAACGAGTGATAGCGAAGTTAAGGACAGAAGCAGTTTTGCACTGCAAGGAGCAAGGCATCAGCTGGAAAGAGCATAGTAATCTGGCAAACAAGAAGTGCAGAGACTTGACTTAAATCAGTAAGTTCAAGGGAGGAGAAAATAGTTCAAGGTGCACCAAAAACAGGATACAAGGCAAGGTTGTCCAAGGAGTTATGCAAGGAGCTGTCGAGCATCTCAAGTGGCACAGTGGGATAAGCTAGAGCCAGACACCACTCACAAGTTCAGATCCGGACCCTGACACTATGACATGATAGGCCCCTAAGGTTTGGTGCACGTCTGGCTGTGACTAATGGTTGTAGTGAAATTGATTTTATAATTATCTTACCAGTTGTAAGTGGAAATTCTAACCATGAGGGAAAGAAATGTTTTTTGTGTTATCATTCATATTCTCTGAAAAATGGCCAAGAAATCATAAATTCTGCCAGGGTATGTAAACTTTTGAGCACAACTGTATATTGCACCCCACGTAGGAGCCGCTGGTGAATAGGGACCCCCCACCCTGCACAGCCAAGCATACCTGCTCCCATTCATCCAGGACAGGACTCTTCTGTGTGTTGTAAGAGGATCCTTCCAGCACCCAAGTCCCAGGCCCAACGTCACCCCCCCCAGACTAGGGGGTATCCTCAAGGGCCATCGACAGCCTCCTCTATACTCCATCTCCAGCTTCCACCGACTGCCTCCTGCTGGCATGATTTGGAGTATTTAAGAGGTGCCTTCCGTCTGCCAGCCCACTTGCTGGGAATTGGCTGGGAGCCTCCTCAATACTCCAGGCAATTCCACCTAACCTCCCACCCATTCTTTGTTAAGCTTCTCCAAGGTTCCAAAAATTAGGGGAGGTACCAGAGGTGCTGCCTGATGTTGATCATCCAGCCTCCCTGAGTCATTCACCCTGACCCAGATTCAACTCAGCCTGGCTCTCAGCCAGGCTAAATTGTCCTACACTACAAAACTAACCATGTACACCTAGCATTCTACACTAGAGGGTTCTATATATATATATATATATATATTGTGACATCGGGGGTTGTTTTAGCTTAAGGATAGAGCTTACCAGTGAGCTGAGTCCACGCCAGTTATGCCATTTTAAGGGCTTGTAGGACCACTTTTATTAAAGAAAGAAAATGTCCAATAACAGAAGAGTTGCCCACACAGGGGTTTCAGCTTTCCACAGCAACAATGTAAGTAAAACCAAAAATACCAAGCCACCTGGCTCTCTTTAGCAGCACTGCTGCTCAGACTTATGCTTCAGCCCTCTCGGCTCTTTAACAGAGTTCCTGTACACCCAGTACCTCAGCACTCTTTTCCAGCTTCCTTTTCCAGCCCACAGGCTTGGAACCTCTGTCTGCTCTGACAGACAGACCTGTGCAGACATGCACACTTCTCCCTTGTTTGCCTGGACTCCTCGGGAGGGTGGAGCCCAGAACCATGGTCAGGTGTCTACAAATAGCCAAGCACACACCTGACCAGTCAGTATGCTGGTGGATCTCAAAACCTGGACCCAGGACTGGTGATTTCATCCCACCCGGATCGCTACGAAATCCCCGGGCTCCAGATCCCAAAACTGATTTTTGTAAACAATGAGGAAACTGAAAAGCCAGTTTCCTCTCAAATAAGCAAATAAACTGGAGCCCCTCAACCTGCCTGGTTGAGAATCCTCCGTCCAAACACTGGTGGGGTACTTCACTACCACAATATATATATATATTTATATATATATATATATATATATATATATATATATATATATATACACATACAGTATTTTTGTATATCTTGTGGATGGATGAGTAATGAGTGGTACATGCTGTAAATGTTTTAAAGGGTTGTGTTTTTTGTTTGGCTTTCTTTCATCAAAATTGTTTATTTTGTTTTTCCCTGTTAGATCTATGTTTGACAGACCAAGAATGAACTGTGATTTCAAAAATGAAACATTTATCTACCATTATCTTACTTGTGTGGACAGTGCAATCGAAAATTCTCGCAGAAAGAGAGAGATTTCTATTGAGTATGATCAAAGCTCCTGGTATCAATGAAGAATTCCTTTTCACTGTGTTTTTTTGGTTGAATCTCTCTTAATATTTTTCATTAATCTTGCAATTCATAAGTAGCTGTGGGGTTATTATGGGCACATCCCTTGTCATACTATAGCTATTTGGGTTTTCATCTTAGTCTAATATAGTCTTTCTCAATAAATGTGCACTTGACAAGTTAGCCTGTAGTTTCCTGACTGTGTATTATTACCTCCTTGCTGCAGTGCTTTTCCTACCCTGATTCCCTTAACTTGTGGTTTGGCTGTGCTCACCTATGGGTATTGCCTGTTATTCTGTGGGCCTTTATTTCCTTCTTCTCTATTACTTCCTGGCCCACCTGCTAATTTGCTTGCCTATATAAAACATGCTCAGTGTAGCCCACGGTGCCTGATCAACTTCACAGTTCTCTGAGTTCCCGGTCACTTGTGACTTGTATATCCTGTGTCTGACTACATGTGTACCGATCCCGGATTTGTACACTGTCTGTGCTTGTTTGCTGCCCGTCCTAACCTCTGCTTGTCTTTTTGATTTTGTGTTGTCTCCTGCTGTTTGTACTCTGCACACACGAGTGGTCTCCGCATCCTCAGATGGGCGTACCTGTGGGCCACAACCTGGTTCCAGCTTGCCGCAAGTCCATCCCACCATCATCAGCTCTGGTGAAGAAGCAGGCTGGGGCTTCACAAGCTGCCGATCTACAAGGGTGTCACTACCACAGACGCTTGGCATTTAGTAGTGAGATTTCTCTTCTTTAGTTCTGTTTATTTAATAATTCACATATTTGGGACCCTACACCTTATCTTATCTTATCCCCTCTCTTAACAATTTTGGGACCCTTTACTTTTGTTGCATGGAAAATTTCATTGTGGGATCCAGCCAGCACATTGAGTGTAACTTTACCATAACATAATTGTGTAAGTATTGGTACACCTCAATAAACATTTTGGAGCATACATTTAATGATCATTTTGTGTGTATGGGTACCCTAAAACCATTATGACAGACTGTTGTGTTTCTGTCAGCGAAGAAAAAAATAAAATGAGCCTGTTTTGGATCATTCTTTTATTTATTTTTATTTTTTACAAATCAGGAGTGCTTTATTGAACAAATAAGACAACACAGTATAAGTAGTCTCATAAACAGAGTACAATGCCATAACTGAGTAGCAGTTGAATATAAGGCCACAAGACCCAACCGTACATTGCAATAATGCATATACCACTTACAATGACAGAAGCAACAATGCATCTAAAAAAATTTGAGCCGGCACTCTAAAGCCCCATACACACGGTCGGACAATCCGCGGACCAGGTCGGTCGGATCCTGTCCGTCGTACTTTGTCCGATGTTGGTGTTGCGTACACACGGTCGGACTACGTTGTCGGAATATCCGGTCTGCAAGAACGTCGTGACGTAAGTCGTCGTCCACGAGATTAGAAAAGGGAAGTTCAGCACCACGTCAGGCACCCGTTGGGCTCCTTCTGCTGATCCCGTGTTTATCGCGAGTTAGTCAAAGTTTGGTGACTTAAGATTCGCGCTTCTCAGTTTTCTGACTCAGATCGTTACTGCTCTTCAGTTTGTGCTTGTCGTGCGTATCTGTTTATTAGTGCGTGTAGTCAGTTCGCATTTGTTGGTCATTGCGGCCTATATCTTGATATAGGACGCTTTGATTTGCACTGCTTATTGTCTGCTCGTTTCTGGTATTCATTTCGTTCTTTCAGGCCTTGCTGTTTATCGGTGCTTTCTGTTTGTCCGTTCTGACCAGCCGACCTTTTGTGACCTTGTGAGCGATGTTTCCCGCGCGTACTCGTCGCCAAGTTCGTGCTGTACGCGGAATTGGTGTCGGGCTTTTAGCTTTGACCCAAGACCCGTCCATGAACAGAGTGACGAGGAGTATGTGGACCAAGAATTGGTTGCTTCAGCGTGACCAATTCTCGCACATGCCTTTGCTTCGTGAGATCCGGGAGAATAATCCTGATGATTTCAGGAACTTTCTCAGGATGACGGACCCCGATTTTCACCGTCTTTTGGCTTTGCTGACCCCCTTTATCAGCCGGCAGGATACCTGCATGAGACAGGCCATTACTCCGGAGCAGAGGCTTGTTGCCACGTTGAGGTACTTGGCGACAGGGAGAAGTCTTCAGGATTTGAAGTTCTCTTCAGGTATCTCTCCCCAGGCCCTGGGAATCATTATTCCAGAGACCTGTTCTGCCATCATCCAGGTCCTGCAGGAGGACTATATTAAGGTAACATTTATACTTTACTATTCCCTTCTATGTATGCTCTGTTTGCTAATGTCTTCTATTTTTGACCTCCTTCCCTAATTACCATGATTGCAATATGCTCTAATATGCTGTGCCCCTTTTCTCCTTCATGCATTTTTCCCTTCACTTACCTCTCCAGCATGCTCTTCTGCCCCAATAGACACCTATGGCCTAGTCACTTAAGCAATGTATTTTGTCTGCTGCATAGTATTTTTTGCCCCCAAACACCCCCTAAAATATGCACAAATGTTTGCTGTGTGGTTTACTTCATGTAGAGCCCCTTTTTTTTAATTGTTTTTGGTGGGGGGGGGGGGGCAAACTCATTAGGAACCCCCTCCCCCAACTGCTCTGTCAGATGGTACCAATCCTCTATCTGCTGGCTTTCCCAAGGTCAATACACACTATATACCTACCTCTTTATAGTGGCCATCTTTAGGAATGAATTCTGCAAAGCATGTAGTGCAAGGGGCTGCCTCCATACTTTCCATTTCGTAATTTTTTGTGTTCTTTCCCTCCTATTATCTTGCTTGGTAATTTCAGAATGTCACAATGTGCTTTCCTTTTTTTTTGGGGGGGGGGGGGGGTTTGAAATGTTAGTTTAGCTTTCCTGGGGGCTGCCAATAGTGTTAAGTACAGAGGGTCTGGCCAAACTAGCACACATTATTGAGCCATTTGCCAATCAATGAAGTGCAGAGGGTTACCTGTCCAACAACCCCCCCCCCCCCAAAACCATAGTTATTGCCAATGGCCCATCAGAAGTGTGGGGATTGATGAGGGGTGAGTAATCTGTGAAGGGGAGCCTCTACTTTTCTGTGCAAATACTTTCCAGCCTCCAATTTTATACAATGCTCTTGTTCCAAGATGTTGATTGTCTAATCTGCTTGCAATGTTTATGTGCAAAGTGACTAATTATTTTTTCTTGTTTCACTCCACAGTTCCCTTCCACGCCACAGGAATGGCAGACTGTGGCCTCCCACTTTGCCAGCCGTTGGGACTTTCCTAACTGCGGAGGGGCAATTGATGGGAAACACGTCCGCATCGTCCCACCGCCCAACTCGGGGTCCTACTATTATAATTATAAAGGGTTTAATAGTGTAGTGATGTTGGCGGTGGTGTCGGCAACATATGAATTTATGTATGTGGACGTGGGGATGAACGGCCGGATCTCGGATGGTGGTGCCATTACGCACACGGAGTTCTACTGGCGTCTCCAAAGTGGCAGTCTGTGCTTGCCACCTCCAGAGGAGAATGCAGAAGGACTCCCCTTCGTCTTTGTCGCAGATGAAGCGTTTGCATTGACTCCCCATGTGATGAGGCCGTTCCCGATGAGGACCCTCACCCCAGACCAGAGGGTCTTCAACTACAGGCTGTCCAGAGCCAGAAGAGTTGTGGAGAACACTTTTGGCATCCTGGCCAGCCGCTTCCGCCTGTTCTTGACGGCAATTAACTTGGCGGAATACAAACTGAACCACATAGTTCTTGCCTGTTGCATATTGCACAACTTCCTCAAAAGACATAACAGGAACTATGTGGTGCCCGTTGGCCCAGATGTGGAGGGCCCTCCAAATGCGGACCTCACAGCCCTTCAAGTGGCACGTCCAGGCTTGCCCCCTCTAAATGCCCGCGCGGTCCGCGAGCAATATATGGACTACTTTGTGGGTAGGGGGGCCATTGCTCTGCCTGACGATGTGTGAGAGGCATTTTTTAATAAATCTGATATTTCAACCAACCTATGATTTCTTGTCATTTCAGTATTCTTTTTAGCTTATTTTACCTTGAAATGTTTTCCCTTTGCCTTCGACAGTGGGAATGCACTTTCTGGGCAAAAGGAGGTAACAGTCTCTTCTTCCCAAAAAGATTATTCTCATGTTGTGTGTTTGCTACCTAATCTTTGGTCTAGAGAAGGTTTGTACTGCATAACTGACACCCAAAATACTCCTTTTCATCACCAGGTCAGACATGTGTGTATTCTCCAAAATGCTGTGCTCCGTGTTTTCGTACAAAGCACTGTGGGTGTCATTTACATAAGTCAAATCGACTATGCTCTACAAGTGCAGTGAAAAAGTGCCCTGGAAAAGAAACTTGCAGTGCAAAGTGGACTTGCCTTTAGTAAATAACACCAATTGCCCCCATATCCTTTACATTTGACATACATAATGCATTGTGTTTTTGAAATAAGGAAGCCACACATTTAGAAAAATAAAAAAGTTTACTTGGAAAACATTCACAAGTGCGTTTACAATCTTCACGCCCAAACTGACAACATCTTGGTTATTTACAACATTGTTTACAAACATTCCGCAATTGGTAAAACCAGGCATGGAGCAAAACAGAACCTAGGAACTAGGAAAGTTCAACTTTGTAAAGTGAAGACAAGATCAGACATGACTATATGTTCAAAGTGTGTTTGATCTTGCCTTCATCACATGGGGGGTCACCCCTGGAAAGTGGAAATTTAGAACATGCACACAATTTGGGTCTGAAAATGGTCATTAGATGGTAAAACACATGCCTAGAAGCTTCAAAAGTGCCATTTTCCATCATGGGGATGAATGGACGTTTTTTGGGGGTGCAACCCCTTCACCACAACCACTTTCGTAGTTCGTAAAGTGGTTGCACCCCCTAAAAAATGTTGGCATTCATCCACCATGATGGGAGCTAGCACATGTGGACACAATGTGTGCATGTTCCAAATTTCACACAGTTCTTAAGTTGCAAATGTGTTCCGAAGCTGGCACAAATGTGTGTTAATTACTTGGTGCGTTTTCATATTTTTCCTAAAACATCAATGATGTTCTTCAATTTTTGTTGAACATCATTGATGTTTTGCTTTATGTAATCTAGATCTCTATTGCAGACCATTATCTCCCCGATGAGTACGTGGGCACTCTCTGTGGTAAAGTGCAATTTTTCTTCCACAACATCCACGTCACCTAAAAACCACAAACAAACAAAAATCGGGTGTTGGAAATGAGGCAGCCATACATTGATTAGCTTACCAGTAGCTGTGTTCTCCCACACTCACCTGTTGTGGTGACAATTTCTCCAAGTTCGATGATCTCTCCTTCCTCCTCCTCCTCCTCTGCTTCTGCTCTTTCACCTTTTTTGGGAGGTGTTGGTTTTGGGGTTTCCTCAGACGGCCCAAGTTTTCGCTCCCCTATGAGAATGTACAAAAGGAAGATTTAGCAACACAATCTATTGAGGGCAGAAATAGGAAATGACAAACATTGCTTGAAAGTGACGGACACTATTTTTGTTTGGCCAGTTACAAATGCCAACTACATGAATGTAGTCACTTTGTAAAGGTGCTAAACTTACTAGCTTTTTGGTAGAAGTTTGTGTGATGGAGACCCCCCTCTAGTATCCACTGGAGCACATGTGTGGAAAAGCATAATAAAAAGGGGGTTTGGGTGTCCCAGCACTAGTGCTCTAGAGTCCAGATGGGTAAACAGCTACTGGGTGACCTCTCCTTTACATAGAATAAATTGGCTTTACATTCTTGATGACATTTCTAGTGAGAACAAACTTCCTTTCCCCCAAAAAAAACACCAAACATCGTATTATAAGTGGCCGAACGATCGAGGTTGCGTACGATCGAATGGACACACACGATCATGACAGTGGCAGAAAGATCGAGGCTGAGTACGATCGAATGCACAGACGAACCTGAAAGTGGCCATTTTGGAATGTACAACTTTGTAGAAATCAAACCGCAAGAAAGCAAACACAAAACACAACTACTTACTTTTTGAAGAATTCGCTTGATCTTCCTGTACTGATCGGCCTCCCTCAGTTTCAGGTCTGACCAGCGTTTCCTGAGTTGCTCCTTGGATCGTTGTACCCCAAAATGATTGTACAGCCTTCTCACAACTTTAGACATGATCTTGGCCTTGCGGACATTGGGGTTGAGGTAAGGCCCATACTTCCCATCATAGTCGCTCCTCTTTAATATGTCCACCATCTCCAACATTTCTCCAAATGACATATTGGAGGCCTTGAATTTCAGGCTCCGGGATCGGGACGTTTCTGCCTCCGGACTTTCCTCGTCCTCCTCCTCGTTGGTGGGATATTTGGGGCGCACCTGCTGTGTCCCCGCCATGTGCTCTCCCCACTGCGCCGTAAAGAGAAGGGGTGGGGAATAGACGAGAAAGATCGTCAGGGGCGGGCGGAGTTTGACGCATGCGCACTGTATATAAAACGTCACACGCCTGTGTCGTAGCCACGATCTGGGAGACGAGGGGAGAGAAAGCTCACGCACGAGACGATCGCTAGAAACGAAGGTACAATTTGACGTTGGTACATAACTAGCCTAGACTGATTAGAACTTGAGGCTTCTTTATGGAGAAGATTAGGAGAGTTTAGGCTGACATTATTTATATTGTTTTGTGTGGTGTTGTGTATTGCAGAGGTGATGGAGGCCTTCTACGATGTGAGTTTTCTCCCCCTCTTCATTGATAAATACAGGGAATTTCCCCTCTTATGGCAACCAAAGCACCGTGACTACAGCAACAGACCAAAGAGGTACGCAGCCATGCTGAAACGTGTGGCATTTGTAAAGCCAAACCTGCCCATGGCAACCGTGGCAAACTTAAAAGTAAAAATAAATAACATGAAGAGTACCTATTTCCGGGAGCGCAATAAGGTCCGGAAGTCCCTAGCATCTGGAGCTGCAGCAGCTGATGTCCATGTCCCCACGCTCTGGTACTATGAGAGGCTCCACTTTCTCAAAGACCAGGCTACTGTCAGGAAGTCACTCTCGACTCTTCCTTGCACGCGTCCTTCCGCGTACGCCACCCCTGATGAGGCTTCCGAGGACCAACCTGGGCCTTCCAGTCTGGAAGATGTGCAGGAGCCCAGCTTGTTCCAGGTATAGTAGTTTTGTAACCATTTTGGGGAATAATGAATGATGTTCAGTTAATTCAGGATCCCCAATTGCTTAGTTCCTAACGTGATTGACATATCAACAGACAGTGGTGTTGGAGACATTTTTGGGAAGAGTCTAAACTGCAGGGCTGAGAATTGTATGGTTTTCTATTTGTAAACATTTTGCAACAGTCACTAGATGAGAATTGTGTGTGTTTGATGAACAAATAACTGAAACTATGTCCCTTTTTCATACACAGGAAGACCTCAGCCAGGAGGTGGCTGTGGAAGGTGGCAGTCAGGAGGAGGCAGGGTTTAGTGGCAGCCAACAGGGGGGTACGCCTAGGAGCCTGACTGTCTCCCAAGTCCCTCCCCTCCGCCTTCCCTACAGAAGGGCGAAAAGCATGGGGGAGGTGGGAGAGTCAGCGCTCCAGCTGATCAAAGATGCTTCAGCCTCCCTATATGCCACACCCACCTACGAGGAGGCCTTTGCCTCCTTGGTTGGCAGTAAAATGACATGTATGGAGGCGGGGCAACGCAGCATGTGTGAGGATGTCATCCTCAAAATACTAAATGAGGGGATGGCTGGGGAGATGACCCCACTCACACATGTTTGCGAGAGTGACCTTGCTCCGCCTCCTCCTCCTCCTTCTGCCACCCCACCAGCACCAGCACCACGGCGTGGAAGGAAGAGTACAAGGAAGACAAGAGAGTGATGACCTTGATTCAGTCTGGTCTGAGAGAAGATGGAGCCTCTCATAGGACCAGAGCCTGGGGACCTAGATGGCATCTGCTGCAGTTCCGGATGTTTTGGACTTCAGGACCAGATTGCACTCCCTTAATTATTTAGATAGGTACTCCTCAGGCCCCCAATTTTCTAAGCGTGAAAAATGATGGTTGCCGTGGGTGTCCAAGGCTTTGCAAATTCCCCAAGTTTCACCATGGCTGCGTTCCTCTTTGGTTTGTTGCTGAGACCTAAATAAATGTTTTTTGGATTTGAAATAAGCATTGACTATTGTGTTTTACTTTTCTACAATGACAGTTTTTCTTTGAGTAGGCAGGTACATTTCACTAATCCTAAAGTAGAATTAACAAGGGGCACCAACAACCAACAAACTCCTAGTAAATTTAAGCAAGAAATACAAATGTTGATAATGTGGTTTTGCTAAGTTGAGACACACAACCCCCCTCCAAAAAAAATAAATAAATCTCCTTCAAATATGTATTCCCAAAAAAAAAAAAAAAAAAAAGACAAATCATGCTAAAAATATAACAAAGATTCTTTTACGATCTGAGTAAAAATGTAAAAATGTAGTGTATAAATGCTGAAAAGTAATAAAGAACTAAGTTTGTGAGAAGTGCGGGTGAATAGGAGCAGCTAAAACATGTCATTCTTGTTGCATTGTAAAGAAAAAGAGAATGCGCTGCATTAAAGACATTTTAACATTGCAGGGTGACGAATGTGCTGTGTCGATTAGGAAAGGTAGTTTTACCTGACCGAGCGCTTCCGTCACAGAATTTCTTCTGAGCATGCGTAGCACTTTGTCCGGTCGGACAACCGTACACACGATCGGATTTGGTGTGATCGGACCGTGTTGTCGGCAAATCTTTCCAGCAGGAGATAAGACTTTGTCCGTCGGACAATCCGACGTACACTGTCCGATGGTGCATACACACGGTCTGATTTTTCAACAACATTGTCCGATCGGACAGAATCCATGAAAAAGTCCGACCGTGTGTATGGGGCTTAACATGGGGCACAGAACAATAGCTGGTAAACCATTTGTCCAACTGTCTAACAACAAGAAGTGAGACAGAAATGGTCAAAAGCATTTCAACTTGAGGTCCAAGAAGACCAAACTTTTGCATACTTCCAGGAACAACCCCAACTGATATATGTAAATCTATACATAGGTAAAGCAGCATCAACCATCGCTTCCCAGGAGGACAACGCAGGGGGAATGGAGGAGGTCCACTTATAGAAGATTAGCAATTTAGTATGATAAGGCCACTGTTCATCCTCATGAATCCCTAGAAGTGCCAACTCCAGGGAAGGTGAAAGTGTCAACTGTAACCTAAGATGAATCAATTCAAAAAGTCTTGGATCCTTCTTACTGTACATACATTCTGGAAGGTTTTAGAAATAGTTCTAATTTTAAATGTATTATTGAAAAATACTAACTTGCCCTTTTCAGTATTAAATATACAGATGAGACTGTGTATAGTTTTATAGAAATACATTTAGGGTCAAAATAAAAATAAATGAAAAAAAACAGTATTGCAAAACCCTGGAGCACTTGTTATTTTTTAATACATTTGGACCTATATTTATGAGATTTTTTTTTTTTTTTTTTTATGTAACAGATTTTCATATGTAAGTAGGAATCAAAACGTTAAAATTCTAAAGTTCATGCACAGTGTGTTGAAATAAATAGCCAAGCAAACCTAATTGGTCAGCATAACACTACACAGAATCGTAAATATATACCGCGGTTGGAATTGTGGGAACCCATTTGTAATGAAAAGAAAGTGAGAAGAATGAAATAGGGCCGATGCTGTAAAATGTAAACTCAGGGCGAGTAGAGTGTATGACCCCTAATCCTAAGAACAGTTACAATGCAGCGCTCACCCTTGAACTCTGCGCTCGTATACCAGGACAAAAGGGTCATCTACGGCAATGTTTTGATCACAAGCTTTGTCAGCCCTGGAATGTGTTTTCTTATCTGTAGCAATCCACACCTGACAAACCAGAAGCTCTGTTTTCCCAGGACTCACACACATTTCAAGGCATTATTTGCCAACATAAACAGATAAAGCATGTGAATCCCTTCCAGATACATATACTGTAGGTATCTGGAAGGGACACAAGCCTTCTAACACAAGCCTTCTACTGTGTCATCAAGGCTTTAATATTATGTTGTGTAATAATGCATAGAAACTTTAGATGATTGGGAATTCATCCTTCGTATACCAATAGACCAGGACCAACAATAAGGATGTCTATGGACACCAACAGAGTTTAGGAGAAATGTGCAGCTCACAAATATCTAGAAAAGCCATCCAAGCCAATAGTTATTTCCTAAGACTAGGAGCATTGCCAAAGGTTACATAGTTTCATGTTAGACTGACAAAAAAAAGTTCAACCACCACATTTAACTGATACAAATGTGTGTCTCCGTAAAATACTATGTGGACGATTCATACCACATGCAGTCCAGTGCATTTTTTCTGCATCAAAAATGCATAGATAGTAGGTTATATGGTTTTCAATAGCATAGTTCACACCAGTGAGGTCAATTCTAGTGCATTCCAGTTCCAGAAAACAAAGTAGAACATGCTGCATTTTTTTCTGCACTGGACTGTACTGAACCGCGGTAAAACGCATCAAAAACACACTGGAACCCACCTAAATGCACCAAAAACGCACTGGAACACACATCCTTATCGAGGGTTAAAGAGGAGTTCCGCCTGGGGAAAAAAAAAATTAAAAGACAGTAGATACAAATACTGTAGCTGCTGACTTTTAACCACTTACGGACCGCCCACTGCTGTCGTTATACGTCGGTATTTTGAAGAGGAATATCATTGTTATGGCAGCAGCTAGCTGCCATAACCCCGGTATCCTCTTCTTCAGAGGGCAGTCCGCTTCAAGGTAGAGGTGGTCTCTGTGGCGGATTCGCTGAGAGATCACTTTTATCTGAGGCGGGAGAGGAGCCCCCCCTCCCGCCGCGGTCCGGTGCCCTCCGCCGCTTACCAGAGCTGTCAACAGTGGCGGAGGCGATCAGATCTGTCCCCTAGCCTGACATGGAGACGAGTGAGGGGAAGATGGCCCCCCACCCGTCTTCATATCATTGCAGGGGGAAAGCAACGTCAAATCTTCACTTACGCCCATAGCTCTTAAAGGGACATTTTAAAAAAAAAAATTAAATGACAAAAAACTTTTTTTTATTGCATTTTAGTGTAAATATGAGCTCTGAGGTCTTTTTGACCCCAGATCTCATATTTAAGAGGTCCTATCATGCTTTCTTTCTATTACAAGGGATGTTTACATCCCTTGTAATAGGAATAAAAGTGACACAATTTAAAAAAAAACAAAACAGTGTAAAAATAAAAAATAAAAGGTAAAATAAATAAGAAAAAAATATATATATTTTTTTAAACGTGCTCTGTCCCGACGAGCTCGCATTGCAGAAGCGAACGCATAAGTGAGTAGCACCCGCATATGAAAACAGTGAGGTGAGGTATCGCCGCAATCGGTGGAGTGAGAGCAATAATTATTGCCATACCATCTCTTTAACTCAAAACATGCAACCTGTAGAATTTTTTAAACGTCGCCTATGGAGATTTTTAAGGGTAAAAGTTTGTCGCCATTCCACGGCGCAAATTTGAAGCATGACATGTTGGGTATCAATTTACTTGGCGTAACATTATCTTTCACAATATAAAAAAATTGGGCTAACTTTACTGTTATCTTATTTTTAAATAAAAAAAGTGTTTTTTTCCAAAAGTGCGCTTGTAAGACCGCTGCGCAAATACACTGTGACAGAAAGTATTGCAACGATCGCCATTTTATTCTCTAGGGTGTTAGAAAAAAAATGTATAATGTTTGGAGGTTCTAAGTAATTTTCTAGCAAAAAACTGTTTTTAACTTAACAAATCTCAGAAAGAGGCATGGTCCTTAAGTGGTTAATATATGGACACTTACCTGTTCAGGGAGCCCGTGATGTCGCCACCCCAGCCGATTTTTGGATCGAAACCCAGGTGCTGCCACCGCCATTCCTGGTAAGGGAAACCAGCAGTGAAGCCTTTTGGCTTCACAGCTGGATCCCTACTGCGCATGCGAGAATCGCAATGTGCTTTCTAACTGGCCTGGCGGCGGAGGAGGGGGCCGAACCTCTGAGAGACGATGCCGCTGTGCTGTCTACCGGAAGTGGGGAAGGGTACCTGTTAAAACCATGCACATGTTCCCCCCTCCCCCTGGAAAGGTGCTAAATGTGGCTCTGGAGGGTGAGGGAAGGAAGCAGATAAGTAGTAGTTCTACTCTTGGGTGGAACTCCGCTTTAAGAAAAAATAGGGGTGAAAAATGCACTGGACTGCATCAAAAACGTACCAAAAACACATTAAACAGCACTGGAAAACAAATGTGCATCAAAAACGTGCATTCAGAAAAGCATCTGGAACGCATCCGAATGGCGTTTTTGTGGTGTGAACTGGCAAGGGGTAGAGCAAAGTAAATTTTCTCTTTGCAAGGGAATTTTCACTTATTGTAGTGAAAGTAGTAAAAATTCACTTTGCAAATAATAACCAAAGAGAAGCAAGCAAAGTTAAAGAAAAAAATAGATTTTTGCTTTCACATGATTGGATGGTTGAAGTCAATACAGCTACAACTCATTTACCAAACTAGGTGAAAATGAAGTTTCCAAAATTAACATGCTTTTCTTTAGTAAAACATCCCCATTGTGATGTATGAAACTTTTATGTAAATTTGCATTTTACAAAATGACTTAAACATTGTTCAATAAAAAGTCTTTATTTAAAAAAATGTCTACTTTGAGAGTTTCATGCGAGATGGAGGTCAATAGTTCATCAGCTACTTTGTGGCTTGCAGTCAGCAATCAGGAAAGAGAACACTATAAAGAGGTTTCATACTTGCTATTATATAAAATATAACCTTTTAAAGAGCTATTTCAAGCAACAAATTAAGCCATTGATGCACTATCGAAGACAGCAAACACTACAATTACCGTATGTTAAAATTAGTTTACTCAATTTACCTATTTATTTATCTGGGTCACCAGGAGTGTGCTTCTTAGATCACATCAGAGACAAAAGATACACAGATGGATTGGTGCACTACATCAGTACCTGGGAGAATAACTGGACTATGGGCATGTGGGCTGTAATACCTCTATACAACTTACAATTTAAAGTAGATTTAAACTCTGGCTGACATTCAGTTTGTGTATAAGTCATGTTCGGCTGAACCTGGAAGGAAGCTGGCAGTGCCAGCCCAAACAGCTTCAGTCGGGCCATTTTCTTGCCCCGTGGCTGCACATACACAAGGGGGCGGGATTGCTCATTACATCATTGACCACATGGCCACATGACTATGACTAAATTACACATGGGGGGACTGATCGGGTCCGCCTGTTAGTTTTTCAGGTGGACCCAATCGTACCCTCCAGTCTCTTATATGGAGCTGGGGGTGTCAACAGGCATGTGTCCGTTGACACCCGCCGACATCCAATCCGATCCTGTCTGCAAAAAACAGACAGACGGAAATCTGTTGCCAATCCGTCTGGTGAATCGTATCGAATGGCAGTTGGGTGTAAATGGATATGTGGTCCGTTTAGCTCTGACCACCCATAGAGGAGAGCAGGTTTTGTCTGTGTTTACTCTGCAAAAGTAGAGCAGACATTGACCAGCCATCTGCCTGCTCAGTGGGGATCAATGGACAAATTCCCTGCTGAGCAGGTGGACTGCAACGGAGCCCGTCTTGTGGGTAGGGGCCTAGGTTTATGCAGCTTTCATATGTTTGTGTAGTTTCTATTATTCTACAGTGTATGTTTTTGCCATTGTAAACCAGTTTTGCTTATAACTGTGCACCTTTTTATTATACTGCAAATTACAGTTACTCCCTGTCTGATTTTTCAGCCGATTACCTAAGTTTCCAAACAGGATCGTGTAGACAATGATGATAGGAGTGGCACAACAGTGGCGCCCTTTAGTACACAGGACTAGGTCAGGACTTGGGTTATTGGGTTGAGATATTGGAAGCCTGATTCGATCATATAGGATCCCACCTATTCCGTAAGCAGTACTGGCCATTAATGTCCTAGAGCGGGAAGCAAGAAGGTTAAAGCGTTTGTTAATCCAAAAAAAAAAATGGATCCTGCTCCTTTAAAGCATGTTATATGACTCAGTGCTTGTCCTGTGTCATTTGGCCCCTTGTAACACCTAAAAAAACAGGCTGATCCTGACAGTTTCTCCCCACCCCTCTGTAAACTGACCACAGTGTATCATGGCTGCTGAGACCAGACACCGTGGTCAGTTTACATGCCTCTGTCATCAGCAGCCTGCTATCTGCTCTCCTCTCTGCTCCTGTGTCCTCCTCTCCTTTCCCACCTCTGTCTGTGTGTAAGCCACCCCTCCCCCTCCTGCTGCTCTCATAACACTAACCTGTATACACCATCAGCACTGCCTCCTATTGCAGTATCCCCCTCTGTGAATGATTTATAAAAATAAATGCTGTAAATACCTAATTTAAGAGCAGAGATTGCGATCACAGGACCAGCCAACTCTCTCCTCCTCCCTTCCAGACTGACATCAGCAGAGTAATCTTAGCCCCCGCCTGCTGCATCTCTGAGGAGAAAAGGAGAAAGCTGGCCAGTCATGTAATTGCAATCTCGGCAGTGAAATTAGGTATTTGCAGCCTTTATTTTTTATAAATCACACAGGGGATACTACAATAGGAGGCAGTGCACTGCTGATGGTGTATACAGGTTAACAGTGGCTTAACAACAACTTTAACCCTGCACCTCCTAGCAGAATACCAGGATTCCCTTGAAACCATGTAACCAAAATGATAACCACTTTGCAGTGGTGTATGGCAAAGCAGCAACATTAAAGGGGTTGTAAAGGTTCATGTTTTCTCACCTTAATGCCTCCTATGCATTAAGGTGAAAAAACATTCAGCGATTGCAGGCCGCAAGTTCCGCATCAGGAATGCACTTGATGACGGCCCGGTCTTCTCGGCTGTTTATTGGATAGATTCGTAGCAGCGCAGCCATTGGCCCGCAAGTTAACCCCCCGGGGAGGAGCCGAGACAGTCGCTGAGGGACCCCAGAAGACGTGGATTGGAGCCAAATTTTTTTTCCACAAATAGAGCTTTCTTTTTTGATCACCTCTGTGGTTTTTATTTTTTGTGCTATAAACAAAAAATAAGCGACAATTTTGAAAAAAACACAATGGGGCTGATTTACTAAGATGAATGCGCTGCACCGCTTCATACCTTAATTGGTGCGCCAGATAAATTATTAATTGAGCATATGAACCGGCGCACGCATAAGCGCAACACATAATATGCCGGCGCACGCGATAACAATATACCGACCCACGCGATATTAATATGCCATTAATAATAGCGCACAGTGTTATCATTAACAGTCCATTCACACAGGGGCTTCCAGCGCGACTTGGGGCGACTTACAACACGACTTGGGGCGACTTACAACACGACTTGGGGCGACTTACAACACGACTTAAAGAAAGAACGGCATGGGTTCCCCTCCAAGAGCATACCAGGCCCTTCAGGTCTGGTATGGATATTAATGGGAACCCTGCGCCAAAAAATAAAATAAAAATGGCGTGGGGGTCCCACTTAAAATCCATACCAGGCCCTTCAGGTCTGGTATGGATTTTAAGGGGAACCCCGCGCCAAAAAAAATGGCTTGGGGGTCCCTGTCAAAATCCATACCAGAGCCTTATCCGAGCACGCAACCTGGCAGGCCGCAGGAAATGAGGGGGGACGAGAGAGCGCCCCCCCTCCTGAACCATACCAGGCCACATGCCCTCAACATTGGGAGGGTGCTTTGGGGTACCCGCCAAAGCACTTTGTCCCCATGTTGATGAGGACAAGGGCCTCATCCCCACGACCCTGGCCGGTGGTTGTGGGGGTCTGCGGGCAGGGGGCTTATCGGAATCTGGAAGCCCCCTTTAACAAGGGAACCCCCAGATCCCGCCCCCCCGTGTGAAATGGTAAGGGGCCCTACCATTTCACCAAAAAAGTGACAAAAGTGTTAAAAACGACAAGAGACAGTTTTTGAAAATTCCTTTATTAAAGTCTTCTTCTTTCCATCTTCTTCCTTCTTCCTTCTTCTTTCCTTCATCCTTCGGTTTCTTCCTCCATCTTCTTCTTCCTCCATCTTCTTCTTCCTCTGATCCTCTGCTTCTTGCTCTGGTGTTCTCGTCCGGCATCTTCCTCCACGGCGTCTTTTCTTCCTCGCTTCGTTCTCGGGCCACTCCGCGCAATGGGAGGCTCCCGCTGTGTGACGCTTCTCTTCTTCTGACAGTTCTTATATAATGGAGGGCGTGGCCACCCGGTGACCCCATCCTCCTCTGATGCACGGTTCCGTTATATAAGCATCAGAGGAAGAGAAGCGTCACACAGCAGGAGCCTCCCATTGCGCAGAGCGGCCCGAGATAAAGCGAGGAAGAAGAGACGCCGTGGAGGAAGATGCCGGACGAGAACACTGGAGCAAGAAGCAGAGGATCGGAGGAAGAAGAAGATGGAGGAAAAAGAAGATGGAGGAAGAAACTGAAGGATGAAGGAAAGAAGAAGGAAGAAGGAAGAAGATGGAAAGAAGAAGACCTGAAGGGCCTGGTATGGAATTTTGGGGGACCCCCAAGCATTTTTTTTCTTACTTTTTTTTTCTTAATGCTAACAATAGCCTTTAAAAAAAACCATAGAAGTGAACCAGCGTAAAAAAAAAAAAAGTCAAGTTGAGAGATGCACCCGTTCAACTTCTGCAAATGCATTTACAGGATTGACATTTACTAAGATTTTGCCGGTGCAGTGAACCAAAGCACTTGAACACGTGCAAATGTCGTTTGCGCATGCGCAGTGCATAAATTGACCTCACGCAGGCTTGTTCAGGCTTGTTACTTTCTCATTCTATTTTGGGCATGTTTGTTACTTGGACAGTTATAACTATGCTTCCTCACATCACCCCACATCACACCCATAATATTGGCACTTCCACCTTCTTTTAATTCTGAGTTGAATAATGTGTGTGCCATGTCTATAGCGGGGCACCAATTGCCGCCTCCCGTGCACCGGCAAGATAATAGTAAATGGGGAATTGCGCTGTGTTACAGGGGCAAATTTTTTGTAAATACGAAAACGGCCGCTGCACCTCGCAACTCAACTCATGGCGCAAACCGTTCGTAAATCAGCCCCAATGTTTTTTACTTTTTGCTATAATAAATATCCTCAAAAAATATCTAAAAAAAACGTTTTTTTTCCTCAGTTTAGGCCGATACGTATTCTTCTACATATTTTTGATAAAAAAAATTGCAATAAGCGTTTATTGATTGGTTTTGTGGATGTCTGTTTCCATTGGGGATGTGAGTTGGGGTAGCACATCGTTAGACCACAGTGACTGATGCATCTCATAGAGTAACAAACAGTGGGATTTTAGGGCGGGTGTCTTGTTACGGATTTGAGAGATTGGAGCGGCAATCTTTTGCCCAGCGACACAATTCTAGTGCAAACCTAGCTGGGCTGGGACAGATAAGGGGTAGACATAGGTAGGGGTATCCCTCTTGTGGTGAAGAGTTGAACCTCTCTATGTAGCATGCGGTAAGTGACCTTGGCCCCCATGTCGCATAGGCCTCATGTGTTCTGTAGACGGTCTGATCTCTATTCTGCAACCACGTGGCCTAAAGCTAGAAGTGTTCCCAGCTGTGGAGGGTCATTGTTATGAGTGACCAGGAGTATTGTGAGTGATGTATCTAGGACCCACCATATGTGGACACATGTTGCAGAAATGGAGTTATGCATAGACTGTGGACTAGGAGGGGCCAGTGTGTCAGGTCGTAGTCAGTCATGTTCCATGCTCCACAGTGGAGTGAGTGACACAGTCATAGTTGGTCCTGCTTACATGTATCCACCAAGTAGTTCACACAATAGCATAAGGCCACAGGTTAAAAGCTTTAGGTGGTGGTGAACTAAGTGATCCATTAAGATGGAGCTAGAGTCTCTTGCCATGCGCTTTGTCTAGACAGCTAATGTCTGGCAGATGGCCACCACAGGTTACAAATACCTCTCAACTTTAGAACGTAGGAATGAGGGACTCTTCAGGGAGATGCGGACCTGCGGTGCATAGCATGCCACAGAAAACATTGGGTGTGGTTAAATTATGGTGGGCAGGAAGGGACAATCTTTCTCAGTCCCTGGGGCATGCTGGGGTTGGAAAGAACAAAGTACAGCTTTGCCCACCACGCAGGGATAATAGTGATGCAGTGCATGCACCACAGGGTGGCAAACAGTGGGTGTGTCCATACTGTTATCAGTGGGAGGGGCTTAAGAGGTATGGTTCAATTTAAATTTACAGTCTGGCATCCTGGGTGTCATGCTCCTGTTCCCCCTGACGATGCACTCTGACGCAAAACACATTTGGGAGGGGTCCACCCCTGAGACGTCATTATTTATTTTCATCTGGCAGCGCACTGGTGTTAGGGGTATATGGTTCAGTTAAACTCAAGCTTCCTTGTACCTAAAAAATATGCTTTGATTGCTGTGCTAAAAGCAAGAGTCTCACAGACAAATATAAATATAAGCACAAACATTAAAAAAACATAAAACATTTCAATTACGTATACTTTTGTGCACACTAAAAATAAACAGCTAAAGAGAGCTAACACTTTGTCTTTG
The DNA here is from genome assembly GCA_028564925.1 of Lithobates sylvaticus. Classification (NCBI taxonomy): domain Eukaryota; kingdom Metazoa; phylum Chordata; class Amphibia; order Anura; family Ranidae; genus Lithobates; species Lithobates sylvaticus. Next base: position 154,469,470 of record CM053030.1, read on the forward strand.
CCTATCTTAAAGTGATTGTAAAGTCTGATTTTTTTTTTATCTTAGTATACATATGCATTAAGGTAAAAAAGCCTTCTTTGTGTAGCAGCCCCCCCCCCCCCCCCCCCACAATACTTACCTGAGACCCACCTCTATCCAGCGATGTCCATGAGTGAATCGGACATCCAGAACTCTCCCTCCTGATTGGCTAAGCAGTGGCACCATTGGCTCCCACTGCTGTTGATCAAACTCATTTAGCCAATCAGGCGAGAGAGAGGGGACCGAAACAAACAAACATCTGAATGGATAGACGGAGCTGCAGCTCGGATCGGGTGTCCCCATAGCTGTGGGGGCACTCGACAGGAGGGAAGGGCCAGGAGCTGCAGCCAGGGACATGAGAAGAGAAGGATCGGGGCTGCCTTGTGCAAAACCCCTGCACAGAGCATGTACAGTGACTTGAAAAAGTATTCATACCCCAAACTTTCCACATTTTGTCATGTTACAACCAAAAATGTAAATGTATTTTATTGGGATTGTATGTGATAGACTAACACAAAGTGATACATAGTGGAAGTGAAGTGGAAGGAAAATGATAAATGGCTTTCCAAATTTTTTACAAATAAATGTGTGAAAAATGTAGCATGCATTTGTATTCAGCCCCCCTAGTGCACGACTAATAATTGTCCTGTGGACAGATTCTCTCACCTGAGCTGTGGATCTCTGCTGCTCCTCCAGAGTTACCATGGGCCTCTTGGCTGCTTCTCTGATTAATGCTCTCCTTGCCCGGCCTGTCAGTTTAGGTGAACGGCCATGTCTTGGTAGGTTTGCAGTTGTGCCATACTCTTTCCATTTTTGGATGATGGATTGAACAGTGTTCCGTGAGATGTTAAAAGTTTGGCATATTTTGTTATAACCTAATCCTGCTTTAAACTTCTCCACAACGTTATCCCTGACCTGTCTGGTGTGTGTCCCTTGGCCTTCATGATGCTGTTTGTTCACTAAGGTTCTCTAACAAACCTCCAAGGGCTTCACAGAACAGCTGTATTTACACTGAGATTAAATTACACACAGGTGGACTAATTAGGTGACTTCTGAAGGCAATTGGTTCCACCAGATTTTAGTTAGGGGTATTAGAGTAAAGGGGACTACAAATGCACGCCACACTTTTCAAATATTTTTTTTTTTAAATTGGAAAACCATTTATCATTTTCCTTCCACTTCACAATTATGTGCCACTTTATGTTGGTCTATCACGTAAAATCCCAATTAAATTTACATTTTTGGTTGCAACATGACAAAATGTGAAAAATTTCAAGGGGTGTGAATACTTTTTCAAGGCACTGTAAGTATAACATGTTTGTTATTTTAATATAAAACAAAATTAGACTTTACAATCACTTTAACCACTTCCCAAGGTGGATCTCCCATCCTGGGTGGGCGTCATATGACGTCCTTCCATTCCCGGCCGCCTAGGGGGCACGCGCGCGCCGCGGCGTCGCTCAGGACCCGGTGCGCGTGCCCGGCGGCTGCGATGTCCGCCGGGCACCCGCGATTGCCCGTGAAAACAACGGGACCGTGGAGCTGTGTGTGTAAACACACAGCTCCACGTCCTGTCAGTGGAGAGGAGACCGATCATGTGATCCCAGTACGGAGGAACACCGATCGGTCTCCTCCCCTTGTGAGTCCCCTCCCCCCACAGTTAGAATCACTACCTTAGGTAACACATTAACCCCTGCAGCGCCCCCTAGTGTTAACCCCTTCTCTGCCAGTCACATTTACACAGTAATCACTGCAATTTTATAGCAACGATCACTGTGTAAATGTGAATGGTCCCAAAAATGTGTCAAAAGTGTCCGAAGTGTCCGCCGCAATGTCGCAGTCACGAAAAAAAATCGCAGATCGCCGCCATTACTCGTAAAAAAAAAAAAATGCAATAAATCTATCCCCTATTTTGTAGATGCTATAACTTTTGCGCAAACCGATCTATATATGCTTATTGCGATATTTTTTTACCAAAAATATGTAGAAGAATACGTATGGGCCTAAAGTGAGTAAAAAAATAGTTTTTTTTTTAAAAAAAAATGGGATATTTATTATAGCAAAAAGTAAAAAATATTGTGTTTTTTTTTCAAAACTGTCGCTCTTCTTTTGTTTATAGCGCAAAAAATAAAAACCGCAGAGGTGATCAAATATTACCAAAAGAAAGCTCTATTTGTGGGAAAAAAAGGACGTTAATTTTGTTTGGGTGCAACATCGTATGACCGCGCAATTGTTAGTAAAAAGGGACGCAGTGCCGAATCGCAAAAAGTGCTCTGGTAAGGAAGGGGGTAAAATGGCCCGGTGCTGAAGTGGTTAAACAAGAACTTCATTAAGATATTCTGGTCTCAGTGGTTCCAGTGCTAAACCCAGGAACTGAAAAGGTCGTAGGCTTGGGATCTTGAGAAAAATGCTGCAAAGGAGTGCTGTGGCAGACTGCCATGCTTCAACATCATGTATATAACCCCTCTTATAGCTTCTGAATATAACCCTTCCTCTAGCTTCTTTAGTGCCTCAGTAGTTTGCCTGTGTGCCATGTACCTGGTCATTGATGCTCTCATCCCAATCCTGCTCTTGACTTTTGATCTTGATTCCAACCATGATCCTTTTCCTATTCCATTTCCAGTACCTGCATCCTGTGCCCTGCTACCCCATATCTGCGCCCCTTGCTCCTGATCTCAGTTCTGGTCCCCTTGCTGATACATCCCCTTGTTTGTCCGTCACATCTTTTGTCTTACCATGGTTTTCCCATGTTCCCCCTTTGTTTGTATATATTGTATTATAGTTATGTTGCTTGTTATTTATTCTGTCACTTGGTTCACTGTTCACCTATATTTCAACTTGAAGGCAGGGGGAGTGTAATGCTTCCCCAGCTGGGAAGGCTAGTGTTAATTATGTTCCCGTTTTTTTCTTGGCGGGTTTTCTTGGGTCTGTCCCTCTGGTCCTGTGTGCTATAAAAAGGGACAGGGGCCCGGACCCAGAAAGAGAAATGTGTGAGAATTGCTCATTGCTGTTGCCGGAGTCTGGATCGCCAGTACCATGCCGATTTCCCGCTATTAAGGGAGTTTTCTGGGACTTGATGTCTTCCCTTAAGATACGGTCCATGGCCTGAAGTTAGGGACTAGGGATGTCAGGAAAAGACTGCACTTTATGTTGAACTGCTGTGTTAAATTCTTCAGTAAAGCTTTGAAACTTTTTCTTTGCCTGGTCTGAAGTTACTAAAGGGGTATAATGCAAGTAACCGGCACACAGTCTACAGTGCGGATCAGTCAGTGTGAGAATTAACACAGTGTTAAGTTCAAGCAAGTGGTTACCAAGGGTAACAAAGGTTTCTCTAGCAGCCTGCCATAAGCGTTTACATGTGGCAGGTGGGATAGCTTCTAACAGGAAGAGTTGTTGTCGGCACTCTCCATGAGCAGGTCTGTTTCCCATAGCAATGAGAGCAGATCAGCACCGCAGAGGTCTCCAACCTGTACACAGGTACCGAAGAAGATGAGTTAAGTGAAGTGCACGCATGGAGTCCCAGAAATCTAAATGCTCATGGATACCGGCCACCACCTCTCCCAGACATCAGGGGCATTTCATTGCTGCCGCAGCTGGGTGTCTGCCCAGTGCTCTTTGGTGTATATTCAGGACTCCTTGAGTCTGCACTGCCCACAAATTGGGAGCCACCCCATGCCATGCTGCCTGTACACCGGGAATCGGGAGGCCATGGGGTAGGAGCTGATGTTAAAATGAGAGCCAGCAGCACTGGTGAGCCTGTGGATGGTAAGCGGAGCTCGGCTGGCCAGGACCAGGTAGGTCCTTCTCCTCATTACAGGTAGTAGACTTCCAAGGTAGTAGAGAAACCCTGAACTGGGCACTGATGAGGCTGCACAGATGAGACTGCACAGATGAGACTGCACTGACGGGCACTAATGAGACTGCACTGATGGACACTGATGAGGCTCCATTGATGAGGCTGCATTGATGATACTGCACTGATGAGGCTGCACTGATGAGGCTGTGTCAAGTTCCTACGCACCTGACGGATGACCTCGATAGTGCAGAGGAAGGCCTCCCTTACGTATCTGACTCATGGCCCCTGATAGAGCAGACAGGTGGCTTTGGAGGGCAAAATTATATGAGTGCCTGGTGGGTAAGCTGTCAGCGTGGCTGCTCCAAGGTTCCTAATGCTGCAGAGATGAGGACCAGCAAGGAGAAGTATCAGAACAGCAGACTGACTGGAAACTGGACCACCCGATATCCGGACACACACACACCCAGATGCAGGGGCTGACAGGCAGTGGATCAGCCCAGAGGGATATGGATCACAAGCAGGTGCAGGCAGACAGAATCTTCACCAGACAGCAGATGCTGGAGCAGGTGAAGTAGACAAGCAGGTCGAGTCACAGGCTGTGTCAGTAACTGGTGGGCAGCGTGGTACTTAAAGGAGCAGGCAGAATCAAGGTCAGAGACGAGCCGGGGTCAGGTGCAGGCAGAAAGCAAGGATAGTCCAAATTCAGGCCTGGGTAGTTCAGGAAGTTGATCACAGAAGCAGATTGACAAGGAACAGTGGTCACAGGAAGCTGCAGATCAGACAGCACTGGTCCTGTCTGCACATCCTGTTATAATAGGCCGTTTGGCGCAGAGAATCGCGTGCAAGCGTGCATGCGAACTGGCGCACACAGACGTGCACTAGCTCGGCCAGCAGCATTGTTTCTTCCATAGGGCACTTCCTGACAGGCTGCATTGATGAGACTGCACTGATTAGAACTGATGAGGTTGCACCGATAGGCTGCACTGATGGGCACTGATGAGACTGCACTGATGAGGTGTCACTGATGAGACTGCACTGATGGTAAAGGAGGGCTCTGATAGTAAAGGGGTGCTCTGATGGTAAAGAAGGGCTCTTATGTTACAGGGGGACTTTGAAGGTAAAGTTTTTTTTTTTCCAGCAGTCACAGGACTTGAGAAGTTGGGTTTAAAACTGCACTGCCCAATTTCTCACAATCAGGACAGTGCTACATGTCAGCTAATAGCACTCTTTTACTTCTATCATTTAGACTTTTAGATAGAAGTAAAAAAAACATGCTTTTATTTGACAAAGACGGTATCTACTTTTTTCATGCATCACTGTCCTGGCTGTGAGAAATTGGGCAGTGTAGTTTTAAACCCAGTTGCTCACAGTCACTCCTTGCTGACACCATCACTAAGGCCCCTTTATACAGCAGGTCCCATCAGGTCTGCCTGTCAGTTTTTCAGACTTACCTGATGGGAAGGTCCATGCATGCAAAACAAAACCAAAGACTTTTCCAAACTCAACTCGCCAGCCAGCCTGCTACCAATTGAATTATCCTGTCAAACAGGGGTTTAGTTAGCAAACATTTGCAAATACAGTCAGGTCCATAAATATTGGGACATCGACAGTTTGTATATGTGCCTCCCACTTTTTAAGGTACGAAATGTAATGGGACAATTGGCTGCTCAGCTGTTCCATGGCCAGGTGTGTGTTATTCCCTCATTATCCCATTTACTAGGAGCAGATAAAAGGTCCAGAGTTATTCAAGTGTGCTATTTGCATTTGGAATCTGTTGCTGTCAACTCTCAATATGAGTTCCAAAGAGCTGTCACTATCAGTGAAGCAAGCCATCATTAGGCTGAAAAAACAAAATAAACCCATCAACATTAGGTGTGGCCAAATCACCTTTTTGGAACATCCTTAAAAAGAAAGAACGCACAGGTGAGCTCAGCAACACCAAAAGACCCGGAAGACCACGGAAAACAATTGTGGTAGATGACCGAAGAATTCTTTCCCTGGTGAAGAAAACACCCTTCACAACAGTTGGTCAGATCAAAAACACTCTCCAGGAGGTAGGTGTATGTGTGTCAAAGTCAACAATCAAGAGAAGACTTCACCAGAGTGAATACAGAGGGTTCACCACAAGATGTAAACCATTGGTGAGCCTCAAAATCAGAAAGGCCAGATTAGAGTATGCCAAACAACATCTAAAAAAGCCTTCACAGTTCTGGAACAACATCCTATGGACAGATGCGACCAAGATCAACTTGTACCACAGTGATTGGAAGAGAAGAGTATGGAGAAGGAAAGGAACTGCTCATGATCCAAAGCATACCACCTCATCAGGGAAGCATGGTGGTGGTAGTGTCATGGCGTGGGCATGTATGGCTGCCAATTGAACTGTTTCTCTTGTATTTATTGATGATGTGACTGCTGACAAAAGCATCAGGATGAATTCTGAAGTGTTTCGGGCAATATCATCTGCTCATATTTATTAACATGCTTCAGAAGTCATTGGACGGCGCTTCATAGTGCAGATGGACAATGACCCAAAGCATACTGCGAAAGCAACCAAAGAGTTTTTTAAGGGAAAGAAGTGGAATGTTATGCAATGGCTAAGTCAATCACCTGACCTGAATCCGATTGAGCATGCATTTCACTTGCTGAAGATAAAACTGAAGGGAAAATGCCCCAAGAACCAGCAGGAACTGAAGACAGTTACAGTAGAGGCCTGGCAGAGCATCACCAGGGATGAAACCCAGCGTCTGGTGATGTCTATGCGTTCCAGACTTCAGGCTGTAATTGACTGCAAAGGATTTGCAACCAAGTATTAAAAAGTGAAAGTTTGATGGATGATTGTTAATCTCTCCCATTACTTTTGGTCCCTTAAAAAGTGAGAGGCACATATACAAACTGTTGTAATTCCTACACCGTTCACCTGATTTGGATGTAAATACCCTCAAATTAAAGCTGAAGGTCTGCAGTTAAAGCACATCTTGTTTGTTTTTCAAATCCATTGTGGTGGTGTATAGAGCCAAAAACATTAGAATTGTGTTGATGTCCCAATATTTATGGCGTCCAATGAGGGGGGAAACATGGGGTATGTGACGACCACCCCATCACCTTACGCTTTCATCAAACTTTTGCCTTGTATACTGTTTGGTAATGTCGGATGGCTTTTTGCTTCATTAATAATCCTACTTTAATCATACACAATCTGGTCCCAGCTTCCTTAAAGTGGAGCTCCACCCAAAAGGGGAAGTTCCACTTTAAGTACCTCTCCCCTCCTCCCCTGAAACATTTTACATGCATTTTTTTGGGTGGGGGGGAGCAGGTACCTAGTTTTGAGAGGTACCCGCTCCCACTTGCCTAGGCGATCTGAGCTCCTCTCCCCCTTCCTCCCTGTAGTCTTCTGGGACACTTCACAGGTCCCAGAAGACTGCCAGATCATTCAGTAGGTGCAAAGCGACTTGCGCAGGTGCAGTGGGCACCCGGCTGTAAAGCCGCATGCTGGCACAGTCGGGTGCCCACAGTTGAGATGCCGACACCAGGGAGAAAAGAGGGGGAGAAGGGATGGATATTCACTGTGTGTCAGAAACCATGAATCAGACTGAGACAGAAGTTCCGTTAAATCACACTTGTTTAATAATAATAAAAGAAGGTAAACAGAGTAAACGTTGTCAAAACATAGCCAGAGTGAAGGAACCGGACGGATAGTCAGACAAGCCAAAACGTCAGGGAGACAGAGATGAGCGTAGTAGAATTGCAAGCAGGATCTGGAGCCAGAAGGAATGTCAGCCAAGCAAGTCTTTGACAGGAACACAGGAGAACGTCTCTAGAGATGTGACCAAGGCAAAGACAGAGATCATCTGGACTGGACAGCTTAAAGCGGTGTTGCGGCCGAATTTATACTTTTTAAATGAAAATACCCCTATAATACACAAGCTTAATGTATTCTAGTAAAGTTAGTCTGTAAACTAAGGTCCGTTTTGTTAGTTTATAACATTAGTTTGTTATTTTATAAACCAGCAGGCCGTGGCCATCTTAAGTGTGGGCATCTGAAGCCAGACTGTATTTCTTCCTGGATATCATCCTTGCAGATCTCGCACATGCTCAGTGCAGCACAAGCAGTGTAATAGGTTTCAGGTCAGGTTACCATAGCAACGGCAGTGTCAGAGGAAGTTGCCGCCCCTTAGCAATGCAAACCTCTCCTCCCTGCTCCCTTCAGGAACCAGGAAATAAATTACAATTGCACTATTTCTTGTATTGTCTATGTTTCGTCACATATGGCGACCCATCACATTTGGCTACCTGCTGGAGTGCGCATGCGCAATGTCGTCATATGCGTTCCAAAACGTATAAAACTTTTGTCACTTTTAACACGTAAAGTTTTAAAAGTGTTGGAACGCATATGGCGGCGTCGCACATGCGCACTCCAGCGGGTAGCCAAATGTGATGGGTCGCCATATGTGATGAAATACCTACCTGCAAATTAGCAGACCTCCAGCTGTTGCAAAACTACAAGTCCCATCATGCCTCTGCCTCTGGGTGTCATGCTTGTGGCTGTCAAGAATCTTGCTATGACTCATGGGACTGCAACAGCTGGAGGTCTGCTAACTACATTTCCCTATCGTAGACCAAGTAAAGATGAATTTCTATGGCATCACATCACCCCCAGCAAATCATATCACATCACCCCCAGCAAATCGCATCACATCACCCCAAACAAATCGCATCCCATCGCCCCCAGCAAATCGCACCACATCGCCCCCAGCAAATCACATCACATCACCCCAAACAAATTGCATCACATCACCCCCAGCAAATCACACCACATCGCCCCCCCAGCAAATCACATCACATCGCCCCCAGCAAATCGCATCACATTGCCCCCAGCACATCGCATCACATCGCCCGAGCCCATCACATCACATTGGCCATTAAATGCAGCCACCTGTGCCTGTCAAATGCAGCCACTTGTGCCCGTGAAATGCAGACACTTGTGCCCATCAAATGCAGCCACTTGTGCCCGTGAAATGCAGCCACATGTGCCCGTCAAATGCAGCCACATGTGCCCGTCATATGCAGCCACCTGTGCATCCATCAAATGCATCCACTTGGGCAACCATCAAATGCACCCACTTGTGCAACCATCAAATGCACCCACTTGTGCAACCAACAAATGCACCCACTTGTGCAACCAACAAATGCACCCACTTGTGCAACCATCAAGTGCAGCCACTTACCTCCCACAGGGTCCCCAGAGAGACCCTCATCCTCAATCAGGGTCCCCAGAGTGAGGGCGGGCAGCAGAGTGATGATGTAACCCAATCTCACATGCTGCCCGCTCGATCTCCGGTGCTGTCCCCTGGCTCCAGTATTACAGGAAAACTCTCTTCCTCCTAACTGATGCATAAACCCCTCCCATTCACGTAATTTCCTATCTGCCAAAATGTGAGATTTTGGCAATAGGCAATTTGCAAGGACTCCTGGGATACATGACGATGCTATCCCAAGAAGCCTTGCGAACCGCCTAGTGACGAAATCGACTAGGCGATTAGGGGTGGAAGTGATGGACAAGAAACGAAAAATAAGGTATTTACAAGAAAAAAAAATTAAAATAAATGGCCATTGTCAAAAGTATAATCTAAGGGCATGCAGCACAGACAAAGTTCAGAAAATGGGTGGAACTCCGCTTTAAGTAGGCAGGACTAACGAGCAGGATATTATCAACAGGTGAATTACTGTGGAGAGATAGGAGCTGGCAATTAGCTGACAGCTGAGCGGCCAACTTTGAGAAAGAAGGGCTGAGCCCAGCCCCGACGCTGTGTAAGCATCAAATGCTTATGAAATTGAACAGAATGTCATTCAAAATTTTTGTGATAGCAAACCTGTCGTGCTAATTTTTGCCCTCCTCAACCCAACTTGATCATTATTGTGGGGGCCAAAAGAATAAGTGTACATTGTTTGCTGTATTCTTCTGTATCTTCTGAATGCTAAAAAAAAAAAAAAAAAAAAAAAAGAAAACCATATTGCCAGAAAGAACCGGTGATGTTAACTGCACTGGAGAACGGTGATACAAAGAGTGATGTTTATGGATAAAGCATCTTACTAATTGTTTACTGACCCAAGGTCGCTAGTGAGAAACAAGGGCATAAACTTGGGTCAAGGGCAAAGCAGATGCAAAGAAAGAACTCAATATAACCTGACAACACAAAGGGATTTCTTTGTTGCCATGTTACTTTTTTAACTCTAAAGATTCCACTTTGGGAAGACTGCATTTTATTTGTCCACTGTACTTATAGGCAGGGCCACGGTTCTTTCTGTCCACGCTTATAAATCGTTTCCTCTTAGTGTTTCAAACTATAATGCTTAGTATTTATAGGCAAGGCTGCTTTGCTTAGTATGTTAAGGATGTAAGAGACATAGCTCCTTCCCAAGGTCACACTAAGCTAACTAAGATTCATGCAGACACTCAGTCTTCATAAAGCAGAATACTTGTTATTCCAGAATGAGGGTCTTTCCTGAATTAGCCAAATGATTCTTGATAGTAGCCTAATTTTGTTTTGATTATGGCATAATGATATATAAAATATATGGAACAGAGTTGCCACAATACTGTGTATTACTCTCATTATTTAAGGAGGAATTTTGGGAAAAAGCGCTAAATAGACCGTCCGAAAAAAAAAAAAAAATCCTTTTCCATACCAAAGCATTTTCAATTCTGTACAGCCACTTTTTTGACTCACACTTCATCTAATGCTGCGTGGCTAACAATATAACTCCGCTATTTCCACGTTCCTGGGTCATCGTCTTGATCATTGGACAAAGGCGATGATGCAAATACATTGTCCAGTAAGAACAGAAGTGGATGAATGACATAGTAGTCTGCAATGCTAAATCAAAACATTTTGCATGAATCCCACTGGCTGGAGAGAATTACAAATCAGAAGGTTGATTAGGCAAATAGGCTGTTTGCTTTGCTGGAGAATTTTCACTTTACAAGAGATTTTTCCATTAGCTTGAATGTGGTAAAAATGTACTTTGCAAAAAAACAAAACACACACAAAAAAAAACAAAAAAAAACGGCCAGACTGGATGGACCCCTTAGTCTTTTTTTGCCATCACTTTTTTATGTTTCTTAATTCCTAGAGTAAACAACCAATTTACTTTAGTAAATTGACTCCTATATTAAGGTGACCAGATTTTTTAAATGAAATCTTTTTTTTTTACTAGGAATGGCAGCAATTGGCGACTCTTTGCCCATCTCCGCCGCCGCCGCCCACCTCACAGCCTGTCAAGTCTTACTCTCCGGGTCCCAGGTACTACTGGGTGGGGAGCAGAGGAAGATCACTCCACCAGGGAAGGCAAGGAGATAAACAGGCAGGCGGCTGGCCGGGACTTGAGCCAAGGCAGAATGACTTTCGTTCCAGAAGGAAGCCTCTTCTAAAGATGATGCACAAGTAAGCCAGCAAACAGTTTGCTGAAGACAAGCAGACTAATGCCGCGTACACACGATCGGATTTCTTGTCGGAAAAGCCTTGGATGGTTTTTCCGATGGAATTCCGCTCAAGCTTGTGTTGCCTACACACGGTCACACCAAATTCCGACAGTCAATAACGCAGTGACGTACAACACTACGACGAGCCGCGAAAATGAAGTTTAATGCTTCTGAGCATGCGTCGAATTGTTTCCGAGCATGCGTAGGAATTTTGCGCGTCGGAATTGCTGCAATCTAAATTACCGATAGAAACTTTTTCCGGCGGAAAAATTGAGATCATGCTCTCAAAATTTTGCTGGCGGAAATCCGGCCAGCAAAAGTCCGATGCAGCATACACACGGCCGCATTTTCCGACGATAAGCTCTCATCGGTCTTTTGCTGGCCGAAATTCTGATCGAGTGTACGTGGCATAAGGACATGGATTACTGGAACCATGTCCTGTGGTCTGATGAGACCAAGTTAAACTTATTTAGTTTAGTTTAGTTCAGATGGTGTCAAGCATGTGTGGAGGGAACCAGGTGAGGAGTACAAAGACAAGTGTGTCTTGAATACAGTCAAACATGGTGATGGGTAGGGATGGGCGAATGGTTCGGCCCGAGCATAAGTTTGGGGCGAACTTTCGCTGTTCGGACATTTGACGAACAGCCGAACAAATGAGTCATTCGACCATTTGTTCGGCCCCCTGAACTGACCACAATGCATTGCGGCACTGAACAGTGCATTGCAAGCCCTGATTGGCTAAAGCAGTGAAATCTTCAGCCAATCAGCGCACAGAGCACTGTCGCAGTCATCATGACTTTATCCAATCATGGCTCATTCCCGCCCCACAGTGTAAAAGTATTCTTTCAATGGAAGCCATTTTCAGTGTGATTTTGGCGTGGAGAGAGATATAACAGGGCTCTGTTCAGTGCTATTAGTTACTTAGTGTGCTATACTGTGCTATTTTGTTTCAATTGTCAGTGTAGAATATTAGTTTAGTGTCAGTCTAGGGATAGTGTGAGTGCAGTGAGGAGGACCATCATTCAACTTTGCATAGTGTGCAGCTAGAATAGGGACAGCTCAGATAGTTTCACTGTAGTGTAGTGAGACCGTGTCATTCATACATACATTAGTGTAGGATCAAACAAGGTTTTTAGCAGGATACAAACACAGGAACAAGGTCTCTGGAGAGCTGAAGATCAGGCAGCACTGGCCAACAGGTGCTGCCTGATTAAGTAGGCTGACTGGCGCCAACAGCACACACAGGTGTGTTCCAATTACTGTGCGCGCGCGCCCTGACGCGTGCACGCGCGCGCGCACGCAAGCCCGCACCCGCAGGAACGCGCACAGGAGTGCGTGCACTAGCGCGCGGCGGCGCGCACCACCGGGCTGTCTGGAATAATGGTTTTTGTGACATTCTGTGTGCATTACTGCCAGTTTAACGCCGTTACTGCCAGTTTAACGCCATATAGTTCTGTGTGCATTACTGCCAGGTTAACACCATATAGTTTTGTGCGCTACTGCCAGTTTAACACCATTTACTTTTGTGTGCATTACTGCCAGTTTAACGCCATATAGTTCTGTGCGTCACTGTACGTTTGGCACATTATATTGCGGCATATTATAGTGTTTCCGTGGAGTGTGTCTGTGTAGTGTGAGTACTCAAATTAAAGTGCACCAAACGCCTGTTTACATTGATTAAAGTGCATCTACGTAGAGATTTCAACTTCTTCTTTACATTTGCTTATAAGCACTGCCCCCCCTCTCAACAATGGCTGGGAGGGCAACAAGGAGAGGCAGACATCCCCTTGGCACTGTAAGGGGGCCAGCAACAATTGTGTCCACAGGCAAAGGTGGACGCGGTGGTCAGTCCTCAGGTAGGGCATCATTTCCTCTGTTAAGTGAGTTTTCCCGTGCTATCCAGCCACAGCATGCAGAGGAGGTGGTGGACTGGCTTAGTAAACCTTCCTCATCCTCCTCATCCTCCTCATCCTCTGTCATGCAAGCAGAGACAAGTGTGCAGTCCCCTGCAGTTGCCAGAATGGATAAACCTACCTCCTTGTCCACATCTATTCCTGCCATAGCCCCAACATCAGCCATTGAGGAGTCAGCTGAGTTATTTGACCACAGCAACACATCTGCAAAAGATCGGACTGTTGCTATCTGAAAACTGTGTCTCAGGCACATCAAACGTGGCAAAAACACCAACCATTTGGGTACCACATGCTTAACAAGGCATTTAAAGTCCAACCAAAGGGGCAAAAATCTGTCCCTCCTCCACCTCCTCCTTCAGCCTGCACCATGCGATACCGAGTCATTACCTTTCAGCAGCCTCCACTGACAGGGATGATGGTCTAGCACGGGGTGTTCCAGGTCGTAGCAGCACATCTGCCAGCAGCACACCACCAGCTGTAGACTGTAGCCGGCAAATTTCTCTGCCCTATCTGCTGCAGCGGAAAAAAAAATCCAATCACTGCCACCCACATGCCCAGTGTCTAAATGCAAGCTTGTCAAAGCTGTTGGCTCTCCAACATCTGCCTTTCAGCCTGATGGATTCTGCCCCCTTCCGTGAATTTGCACAATGTGCTGTACCACAATGGTAGGTTCCCAGTCGCTACTACTTTTCACGTAAGGCCGTTCCATATCTCTACTATCACAGGGAAGGGAATGGTTCTGCCATCGTTGGGCAAGGCAATCCACCTTACTGCTGACACGTGGTCCAGCAAGCATGGACAGGGACGATATATTTAGTACACAGCACACTGGGTAACGCTGCTTGCAACTCGAAAGGATGCAGGACAGGGCTCGGTGCTGCAGCTTGTTGTGCCCCCATGTCTCCATACAGCTGGTGGTGAGGATGCCAAACCTGTGAGCTCTACCCCCTCCTCCTCCACCACCTCCATGCCCCCCTCTGCAGAATTGTCCTATAAACATCAGGTACTCCCTAAGCGTTTAAAGGGCTATTCCCAGAATCAGGCTAAAAGGTGCCATGCAGTGCTTCAGCTGGTGTGTTTAGGGGACAGGAGCAGAGATTCTTGCAGCTCTGCAGGGACAGGCCCAGAGGTGATTCACACCACGCCAGCTGGAGCCAGGAATAACGGTGTGCGATAATGGCTCAAACCTCCTGTCCGCCCTTAGACAGGGAAAGTTGACACATGTGCCATGACTGGCACATGTTCTCAATTTGGTGGTGCAGCGTTTCCTAAATACGTACCCAGGGTTGCAAGATGTGCTAAAGCTGGCCAGAAAAGTCTGTAGCCCTTTCAGAGGGAAATCCACCTGCCCGTAAACCACCTGATTTGTGACATGCCTACCAGGTGGAACTCAACTTTGTCAATGCTGCAGTGGCTAAACAGCAGCAGCATACATGCAGCAGAGGGCCGTCAATGAGTACCTGTGCGAATACGGTACGACAACAGGCTCAGGCCGCCTCAGCTTTTTTTTTCCTACGCCAATGGCTGATCATTAAGGATGTATGTACTGTATTGTCACCATTGAGGACGCCACAAGGATGGTGAGCCGTGACAGTGCATGCATCAGTGACACAATCCCTGTTGTGTTCCTGCTGGAGCAGACTCTGCGTGGCATTATGGACAGGGCACTGGAGGCAGAGCAGCAGGAGGAAGAGGTGGACTTCCTTTCCTCTCAAGGCCCACTTTATCCAGATACCATCATTCCTATGTCACAGAATACACAGGAGGAGAGAGGGGTGGAGGATGAGGAGGAGGATTCTGGCACTTTCATAGGCTTCGAAGAAGAGGAAGACATGCCATAATCTTTAAGCGATGGCTTTCCAACCCCAGGACCCTTGGGATTAGTACGTGGCTGGGAGGAGGAAGTTCCAGATGCTGTCATCCTGAGTGACCTCGAGGAGTCTGCTTCTCAAGCCAAATCTCTTGAGGACACGTTAAATAGGATTTTATTTAACGTTTTTCCTGACTCCAGTAGGTTAAGAGAGGAGCACTGACTCCAGTAGGTTGAGTATTCTGTTGGTCAAGAGAGGAGCTTTGGAGAAGATGTCAGCCTAAGCAAGGCATTTTGGAATTGTTTTACTCCTCGCCGCCCATTGGCAGCGTATGCATCACATGGTGTATGATTACCTCGGGGGCCAAAACAGAGATGGAGAGCTTTCCAGCTGACGATCCACTGACTTTCTGGGTCATGAGAATAGGCCACTGGCCAGTACTTGCCCAGTATGCTATTGAGTTGTTAGGCTGCCCTGCATCCAGCGTGCTTTCAGGGCATTCAGTGCTGCAGGAGGTTTCATTACTGAACATAGAATACGTCTGTCCACAGACTCCGTGGACCGTTTGACTTTTGAAAAAATGAATCAGTCCTGGATTACCAGCTATGAAGCCCCTGATGCCGATGTCACAGATTATGTCTTTTTGGGATGTGGAATCTCTGCAGGACTTCGAGGCTTCCTAGCTATAAGTGTGTTCAATCATTTCATCTGGAAGAATGTTTTTGGTATAGGTGTCATGGGCACAATTAACACCCAAAGACCAATTTTTCAGAACCTGTTTGACTTCAGCAAGAGCACCTCTGTAGGGTTAAGGTGGGAAGGCGCCCCCGACACCCAAAGAGTAATTTTTTTGCACCTGTTTGACAGATGCATATCAATGCAGTTTTTTACAGCAAGGCCAATTCTTGCTTTCATCAAGATTACCTCTATAGGGTTACGGTGGGAAGGTGCCACCATCACCCAAAGACCAATTTTTACGCACCCGTTGCTTCTATACAAAGTCAAAGTGACACCAGAATGTATCCAAAAAATATGTAATCTTGTTCCCAGTGCACTACATTGTGGCCTCATCATACACACTGGCTCCCCAGCTGTTGCTGAGCAAAATAAAGGCAGCTTGTAGGGAAAATGTCATTTTTTTTGGCTTTAGAAATGCAATTATTGCTGCAGCAGATTCTAGGCATGGTACAGATCTGCCACATTACAGGTAGACTAAGGGGACCCCCAGGTACTATTTTGGAAGGAATTTTTCATTTTTAGGCTTTCACTTTAAAAATTAAAATAATCACTGCTCATTTAAAAATTACGTTTTTCACAAACTTTTCTCTTAGGCCCCTTTCACACTGGGGCGGGAGCCGCGGTGACGGTAAAGCAGCGCTATATTTAGCGCTGGTTTACCGTCGTTTTAGCCGCGTTATTCGGCCGCTCGCGCGGCGGTTTTACCCCCTGCGAACGGCCTGAAAAATGGTTAAAATCCATAGCGGCGCTTTGCGGCGGTATTGCCGCGGTATTACCGCGGTGTCCCATTCAAATCAATGGGAAGGAGCGGTATAGGAGTGGTGAATACACTGCTCCTATCCCGCTCCAAAGATGCTGCTAGCAGGACTTTTTTTAGCGTCCTGCTAGCGCACCGCTCCAGTGTGAAAGCCCGCCGGCTTTCGCACTGGAGTGAATGGGGCCAGTTTTTCAGGCGGTGTACAGGCGCTATTTTTAGCGCTGTATCGCCTGAAAACCGCCCCAGTGTGAAAGGGGCCTTATTGATACATGCCCCCCAGGGCAGGACCCGGACCCTTATAACCATTGTATGCCCAATTACTTGCATATAAGCCTTCAAAATGGGCACTTTTTATTTTTTACGTTCGGGGCCCATTGACTTTAATGGGGTTCGTTATTTGGGTCCGAACTTTCGCTGTGTTTGGAAGTTCTGTTGCGAACTAAACAGGGGTCCGTTAAGCCCATCCCTACTAATGGGAGCAGGGCCGCTTTTAGGGGGGTACAGGCAGTACTCATGTAAGAGGCCAGAGCGTCCCAAGGGGCCCGCCTGGCCAGGACGGCCCGTTCCCCCTACAGCAGGACATGAAATATAACTGTCACCTGTGCCGTCGCTAGCCTGCGCCCGTTATAGAGAAGGAGAAAGAATCCTCCGCTTCCTTTCACCAGCCCCGCCCACTTGTTCGCTCACTCGCTCACTATAGAGAAGAGGAAAAAAGCATTATCATATAATACAGCAAGCCTGAGCGAGCCTGCACCGCCTTTCTGATTAGCTCCCCCCAGCAGGTGATCGCAGCCAGCACTCGCTCCTCTTCCTTCCCCGCTGAGGTGGAGACTATTGGCTGCTGCTGCTGTGTGCGAGGTTAGTTTGCAATATCATTGGCCGGGACACGTGCAGTGGGTGTGGTCAGCGGTGAACATGGACCCAGCCCTATTAGGTGCATGCAGATAGATACGAGCAGCGTGGAGGGTAAGTCACAAAAAGTTAGTGTGTGCGGCTGTGCCCTCTGTGGTGTAGTCAATTTGGACTTTATTTGATCTCGTTGTCCTTGGCTGACAAGCTGGCATGACTGAGTTGCATTGTGAAAATGGATGAGGATGGTGGATAGGGAGAGCCTCTTCACATTGTAACTCTGATCCCCACACAGAGTCATCCTCATCCATTTTCACAATGCAGCTCCATCTTCATCCCCACCATGCCCCATCCATCCCTCCAGTCTCCACGATGTATCCCCCATCCACGCCCAGCAACATCCATCTCTCTCCATAATATATCCCCACCTCCGCCCAGCACCATCCATCCCTCTCTATAATATATCCCCACCTCCGCCCAGCACCATCCATCCCTCTCCATAATATATCCCCACCTCCACCCAGCACCATCCATCCCTCTCCATAATATATCCCCACCTCCTCCCAGCACCATCCATCCCTCTCCATAATATATCCCCACCTCCGCTCAGCATCATCCATTTCTCTCCATAATATATACTCCCCTCCGCCCAGCATCATCCATCCCTCTCCATAATATATACTCCCCTCCGCCCAGCATCATCCATCCCTCTCCACAATATATCCCCATTCAGTACCAGCATCATCTATCCCTCTCCAGAATATATCCCCATCCACGCCCAGCATCATCCATCCGTCTCCACAATATATCCCCACCTCTGCCCAGCACAATCCATCCCTCTCCATAATATATCCCCACCTCCGTCCAGCACCATCCATCCCTCTCCATAATATATCCCCACCTCCACCTAGCATCAGACATCCATCCCTCTCCATACATGTAATGTAACAACTTCTGTGTCCCCCTCCGCTCTGTAAATAGCTTTCAATTGTGTCCGTAAGATTCCCCCTCCCGTCAAAAAATGCCTTCTGTTGTGTGCGCATGCGCCATGGTCACGTCACTCCAGCTGATCAGAAACTCAGCTGGAGTGCGGCTCCGTCCTGCGCATGCGCAGGCACTTTTTGACGGAGGGCACATATCGGCAGAACACCGGCACTGGGGAGCTACAGTTTATTGACGGAGCCATGAATGCCAACATGTACTGTGACATACTGAAGCAGAGCATGATCCCCTCCCTTTGGAGACTGGGCCGCAGGGCAGTATTCCAATATAATAACAACCCCAAACACACCTCCCAGGTGACCACTGCCTTGCTAAAAAAGCTGAGGGTAAAAGTGATGGACTGGCCAAGTATGTCTCCAGACCTAAACTCTATTGAGCATCTGTGGGGCATCCTCAAACCTAAAGGTGGAGGAGCACAAGGTCTCTAATATCCACCAGCTCCGTGATGTCATCATGGAGGAGTGGAAGAAGACTCCAGTGGCAACCTGTGAAGCTCTGGTGAACTCCATGCCCAAGAGGGTTAAGGCAGTGCTGGAAAATAATGGTGGTAACACAAAATATTGACACTTTGGGCCCAATTTGGACATTTTCACTTAGGGGTGTACTCACTTTTGTTGCCAGCGGTTTAGAAATGAATGGCTGTGTGCTGAGTTATTTTGAGGGGACAGCAAATTTACACTGTTATACAAGCTGTACACTCACTACATTACATTGTAGCAAAGTGTAATTTCTTCAGTGTTGTCACATGAAAAGATATAATAAAATATTTACAAAAATCTGAGGGGTGTACTCACTTTTGTGAGATACTGTATATGCCAGATTGAGTTCCTAAATCATTTTGCTGTTAATCAGAGCACATTGTACCAAAATAGCACCTTTTTATTATTAGTATTTCCCAAAATGTCTGTTAAACTTTACTGGTAACATTCACAGTCAGTGTAGAAAGAATAATGGAGGCTCAGGATCGCTCTGCAAGGCTTTCTTGTGACTGAGTATATTTACTCTATCACCAGCCTCCAGTGGCAGATAGCACAGGGAGGATAGATTGTTTGACTTGAATGAGCTCCAGTGGGCATTTTCAAGAAAACAGTGTCTAACTGAATAATGGGACTATAGGGGACTACTGCACTCTGTTTGTGATAGAGGTACAATGTAGATCAGTCATTTAGCACACTCTAGTGGTTACTAGTCACAACTACACTAAATGACAGTTTTCATTCCCTGTTTTCTGTTTCAAGAGACCAACCCTTTGGGTGTCCTTATTTACAGTCCAGAATCAGCAGAGGTGTGAATATCTCAGATCTTCATGTTCTCTCCTGCACTAACATTGAAGGCTGTCTGTCAACAGAAAATGGGAATTTCTGGTTTTCTGACTTCCAGGATCCTGTGAGCGTACAACTGCTGGTGAAAGTCAAAAGAAAAGAGTGAAGGTCCAATGTAAAGGCACCCATAAGAGCTTATTTACACAATGTCCAGTGACCTGCATTTTTCTACACTGGATAAACGCAGGTCACTGCATGGGCCCAAAAAAAACAATGACTTTCTATGTGCATCATTTACATCGCAACACACATAATGCATATAAATGCAAGGCAAGACACATAAAAATGGATGTTTGTATATTTATTAGGGTAATATCATTAAGATATTAGTAAACTGGAGATGTGGGGAGGCACCAGGATCACTTCTTCGCATTTTCTGGTCTTACCGCATCCTTCAGTCCTTTTGGACAGAGTTCAAAAGTTCACTGATCGGGAGTTACCTTGGACCCCCAAATTCTTCCTTCTGCCTCTTAGCTGTGAAAAGCTGCATACCCCTATTCTGGAAGCAGACACAGCAGCCGTCAGTCGCCGCCTGGTTGAAGAAAGTAGTGGAAATTAACGCTATGGAGGACTTGGTGGCCACAGAGAAAGGCCTCAAAAATGGTTTTACTGGCATGAATTTGTCTACTCTGAGGAATTTGTGGAGCTGGTGGTTTAGCTCCCCTGAGGTGTAACTACCTGGAGGCTACACAGACAGAGATGGCGTGACTGGTCAGTGGTATCAAATCTGCCCCCCCCTTTTTTTTTTTTAATCTTTCTCCCCCTCTCTATCTTCCCACTATCATCTTTCTTTTGCTACTCCCCTACTGCTTTTCTCTGGTTGCTAAGACCTACGGGTCAGTTCGGCTTTTTCTTTACTCCTAATTATAAAAAAGGCAATTGCCGTGAAAACTGGTCGTGCGGGGTACAGAGACTTCCTACTCCCTTGAAGTTCAGTGTTCTTCCCTTCAGATATTTGATCATCTTTTCCTACACTGTGGTGTATGTACCATTGGTTAGGTTTTGGGATTATTTATTTCCATGCACACCATTGTGATGGTTTCTGTATTTCTGCATGCTATACCTAAATAAAGAATTAAATAAAAAAGATAATAGTAAAATAACTATACCTTCATTTTGGATAATCCTCTTACAGAATGCTGCTATTTAAAGTGGTTCTAAAACCTTATGGCTTTTCACCTTAAAGTGGATGTAAATCCTCACATATACCCAGTGAAGTGAACAGCCTCAGATTTAATTTTGTTAAGCGTTGCGCAAACTTTTGGCATTATATAAATCCTGTATTATAATAATAATAATAATGATAAACAGGGATTAAACAAATCTCCCTACATACGTTTTACATGTATATCTGCTGTCTTCATCTTTATATACTGTTTAGAAAGTGCACGTCCTGTTATAATTTTCTCTTCCTGATTCACCTGTGGGTGTGGATTCTTTGCTTACACTGCAAGACATCTGTTTGGAGGAAGGGCACACCCCCCTCCACATAGGCAGATACTTTCAGAGCTGTGCTGTGAATAGGCCAGCTCTCTGCTAATCTATTTATAGCACCCACCCTGACACATATTTCAGCCTGGTTTTATCACAGTTGTCTGAGAACTTCTCAGAAGTTATCATGCTGATAACAGAAGAACAGAGCAGGAGAAAGCCACAGGACTTAGGGCTTTGAACATGAGATAAGAAAACACTGCAGATATATGTGCCCAGCTCAAATTTCATGAACTGGGTTTACATCCACTATAATGCATTATATGCATTAAGGTTCTGCAGCTCTCCACAGACCCCCCCCCCCTTTTTCTTACCTAAGCCCAATTCAATCCATCAATGTGCACGAAAGCAGCGGCTCCAGACGCTGTTTCCCTCCTCATTGGGCAGATTGATAGCAGCGGGTATTGTTGGCTCCCGTCAATCAAATGCTGTGACCCAGGAGTGGGGACCGGGGCCGAATCCGGACTCGGGAGCGAACACGCACAGATGCCCCCATGGAAAGCGGCTTTTCGCGTGGGCACCCACCAAAAAGGAGGGGCCTGGAGCGCCGATGGGGGACCCCTGAAGAAGAGGATCCAGGCTGCTCTTTGCAAAACCATTGCACAGAGCAGGTACAGTAATATAACATGTTTTTTATTTTAATATATAAAGACCAATTTTCAGCTTTCAGCGCTCTCGCATTTTCAAAAAGAATTGCGCGGTCATGCAATGCTGTACCCAAATTTAATTTTTATCATTTTGTTTGCACAAATAGAGCTTTTCTTTTGGTGGTACTTATTCATGACTTTGTTTTTTATTTTTTGCGATATAAGCGAAAAAATTGTGGAAATTTGGAAAAAAAAACAATATTTTCTTATTCTATTTTTAAAAAAAATAAAATAAAATCTAATTTTGTCAGAAATTTAAGCCAAAATTTATTCTGCTACATGTTTTTGGTAAAAAAAAAATCCAGTTAAGTGTATAATTATTGGTTTGTGTGATCATGGACATATGTACGCAAATGATCATGTACAGATGTGCGCAGGTGATCACGGACATATGTGTGCAAATGATCATTGGAACATGTGATTTTACTGTTATATATGTGGGGGACATGTGTTTTGGGGATCATTACTATGTGGGGACATGTGTTTTGGGGACACGTGTGCTTACTTTGTGTGTTTTACTGTGGTGTGTTGTGTGTTTTACTAGACTGGTGATCAGTGAGTAAAAAGTTGTAAAAAACAGCTCATACTCACTGATCACCAGCCGGCTGCAGAGATCCGCTCTCCTCTCCTCAGCGACAACTTCCGTGTCAGGAGAGGAGAGCCGATCGCCTAGCAACTGGCTGTTTGTTTACATCACATGACGGCTGTGATTGGACACAACCGTCATGTGATAAGGAGGGCCAATTACAGAGCCCTCCTGCCGATCTAAGATGCGCCGTGTCCGGGTGACACGAGCGCACCGGGATCACGCCGCTCCGGGATCACGCTCCTTCTGAGCGACATTCATGAACGTCCACTCAGAAGGAGAGAGTGCCCACCCGGCCTGTACATGTGCAGTGGCCGGGTGGGAAGTGGTTAATGTCACTTTAAGGAGTTCTCTCCATTAGCTTCTTCTCTGATCGGCTATGTGACTAAGTAGAAGTTTAAATTTATGAGAGATTACAATGTGACCAACACAGGAAATGATAATCTGTTTGTTTACATTGTTAATGTATCATTTTGGGCTTATTCACACTTTTTGTGTAACACTGCTTTTACCATGCAAGAAGTGTTGGCTCTGGACGGCAGTGCCTTGTGCTTTTAAAGTGCAGAGCACGGTTTCCAATTTTTTTAACTTTATTGAAATGTCAGAGTGTGACATTTCATTCATTTTTATGCATTGCAGCTGAGCAGACAGAAAGAAGCTGCAGTGCAGGATGGAAAAATGGATGTAGACATGTTGGAGATTTTTGCATGCTGCATTTTTTTTTTTTTTTTACAAGTAGTCAGCAGGCTGCATTTAAAGTGTTATTAAACCCACAACAGTAAAATCAGTCTATATGTGCAGTAAAGCATGCTTGTTATACTCACTGTGGAACCTAAGGGTTAATCCTCTGCATTGTGTAAAAAGGCTGTTTGATCCTCCCCTTCTTCCACTGTCCCCAATCCATCTCCCAATAGTACAGAGCCCTAGGAGGCACTCTGCGAATGCTCAGTTTGGGGTGTAGCAAAAGTATGTAGGCATAGGACACACACCCTGCCATGCCCCCTTAACCACTTCCACCACCAGTTCACTTCCTGACCAGGCCATTTTTTACGATTTGGCACTGCGTTGCTTTATCTGACTTTTTTTCCCCCCAAATAGAGCTTTCTTTTGGTGGTATTTGATCACCTCTGCGGTTTTTATTTTTTTTGCTATAAACAAAAAAAGACTGACTATTTTGAAAAAATAACAATATTTTTTACTTCTGCTTTAAAACATTCTCAATAAAAAAAATTCAAAAATCGAATTTCTTTATCAAATTAGGCCAATTTGTATTCTGCTACATATTTTTGGTAAAAAAAAAAATCCAAAAAAGCATATATTCATTGGTTTGTACAGCATCTACAAACTATGGGACAGATATAGGGATTTTTTTTTAATGGCGGCAGTCAGTGATTTTTAGCAGGACTGCAACATTGCAGTGGACAAATCTGACCCTAAGTGACACTTTTTGGGGACGAGTGACACCCACACAGTGATCAGTGCTAAAAAAAAAAAAAAAAAATGCACAGACACTGTATAAATGATACTGGCAGGGAATGGGTTAACATCAGGGGCAATCAAAGGATTAACTGTGTTCCCTATGAGTGCTTTCCTACTCTGTGGGGGACGGATGCACTCGAGGAAGGGAGACATCTGTGTTCCTGATTAGCAGGAATCACAGTTGTCTCTCTTCCTGTCTGACAGAAGGATGATCTGCCTTGTTTACATAGGCAGACTGTCCTTTTTCTCCAGCGAGTGATCGTGGTACCTGCTGATTGGCTCCCGCTGTGTCCAAACCCAGCGGGAGCGCGGCTCCGGTGCCACGCATGCACGCCCCAGAGCCTTGCATGAAAATCACATACAGGTACGTGATTTTGTGCTTTAGGGCTGCCATGCCGTAGTAAATGTACGTGAGATGGTTCTTAAGTGGTTAAAGGGGAATTATACAACAAAATAAAAAATTATTAGGTAAATATACAAGTCCTTTTTTTTTTTACCACTACCATTCCTTTATACTGGCTTTTGAAATCTACAAATGCAGCAACTTAGAAATTGGATGAAAAGTTTAGCACTGGGAAACACTTTCTGAAAGAAAAAAAAGTGCATTTTTATATACAACTATATAGATCAGACCACAATGAGGGACAAATGAGGAGGAGAGGGACAGAGGGACTTTGTACAAAATCAGGGACAGTCCCTCGAAATCAAGGACAGTTGGGAGCTATGTAAAACTGCTGATGAGAAAAGGTATTATTGGTTTATATTTACTAAAATAATTACATGTCCATGTTCTGTGTACTGTGGGAGACCAGATATAGTGAATGCAGGGTCCTGGGTTTAGTAACACTTTAAAGCGTTTGTAACCCTAAAAAAAAAATATATATATATATATATATATATATATATATATAATATATATATATATATATATATATAGCATGTAAAAAAAATAAGCTTGTGTGTGTGAGAGAAAAAAAGTCTTTACACAAAAGAGAGAGCAACTAGTAAATGTTACATATCATAGTAGTATATTTATAGCATGTTTCAATTCTATGTTGTAATTTCAACATTTACTTGGCTATGTGTATGGCCCAAGTTATCTTCTGGTATAATTTACTGAATGTGATTTTTATTTCCCAACAAGTCCTCAAATTGAAATGGTTTTAAAGTGGTTGTAAACCCTTACAAACCACTTGGACCTACAGGTAAGCCTAGATTAAGGCTTACCTGTAGGTCAAAGAAATATCTAGGTCAAAGATATTTGCCAAAGAACAGGCACCGCTGTCTACGGCTCATGCGCCATAGACAGCGGCGCGCAGCCGCACTGAGAAAGCCGCTCTCAACGCTCTCAACGGCGTTATGCTGCGAGTGGCGGCTCCCGTGCGCACGGGGACGTCATGGGGAATTCCCTATGGCTTGTCAGAGGGGGGCGGGGTCACCAGGTGGCCCCGCCCTCCGTTATAAAAGACCTGTCAGACGCAGCGAAGCCTCACACAACGGGAGCCTCCCATTGCGCGGAGCGGCCCAAGAAGAGACGCCGACGCCATGGAAGAAGATGCCGAACGAGAAGACCAGAGCAAGAAGAAGCGGATCGGAGGAAGAAGAAGATGGAAGAAGAAGATGGAAGAAGATGCTGGAAGGAGAAGATGAAGAAACCGAAGGATGAAGAAAGAAGAAGGAAGACCAGAAGAAAGAAGATTTTAATAAAGGAATTGTCAAAGACCGTCTCCTGTCATTTTTACCATTTTTGTCACTTTTTTGGTGAAATGGTAGGGGTACTTTTGTACCCCCTTACCATTTCACACAGGGGGGGGGCGGGATCTGGGGGTCCCCTTGTTAAAGGGGGCTTCCAGATTCCGATAAGCCCCCCGCCCGCAGACACCCCACAACCAATGGCCAGGGTTGTGGGGACGAGGCCCTTGTCCTCATCAACATGGGGACAAGGTGCTTTGGGGGGACCCCAAAGCACCCTCCCAATGTTGAGGGCATGTGGCCATGGTCCGGTTCAGGAGGGAGGGGGGCGCTCTCGTCCCCCCCTCTTCTCCTGCAGCCTGCCAGGTTGCGTGCTCGGATAAGGGTCTGGTATGGATTTTGAGGGGGACCCCACGCCATATTTTTGGGCCGGGGTTCCCCTTAAAATCCATCCCAGACCTCAAGGGTCTGGTATGGATTTTGAGGGGGACCCCACGCCATTTTATTTTTTTTGGCCGGGGTTCCCCTTAATATCCATAGCAGACCTGAAGGGCTTGGTAATTAAAAATTTTTTTATCAATTACTTTTTTTTTTATCAATGACTTTCAATGAATGGCTGTTCTCTGTGTTACGGGAGCCGACAATTAATTAGCCGTGAGTGATTTTAAATAGCTTTTTTTCCTGCAAAAATGACACTTTGTGCAGGGACAGTTCTAAGCACGGGAAACATGCGCCCCTTCACAGGCATACTATAGACACCCCCAGGTACAAATTTAAAGGAATATTACACTTTTATTGTTTCACTTTAATCATTATTAAAATCACTGCTCCTGAAAAAACGTCCGTTTTAAAAAAATTTGTTTGCATTGATACATGTCCCCTGGGGCAGGACGCAGGTCGCCAAACACTTTTTATGACAATAACATGCATATTAGCCTTTAAAATTAGCACTTTTGATTTTGAACGTTCGCGTCCATTGTAATTAATAGGGTTCTTAAGTTCGCACAGACTTTAGGTCCATTCGCGGGTTCTGGTGCGAACCGAACCCGGGGGTGTTCGGCTCATCCCTAATTATACCACTCAAGCCTGAAATTCTGATTGATTCCACTCTTATGCCGCGTACACACAATCAGATTTTCCGTGGGGAATTGCCTAAAATCCAACCGTTTGTACGCTCCATCGGACTATTGTTGTTGGATTTTCCGCAGACAAATGTTGGATGGCAGGCTTAGAAACGGACAATGCTCTGTTGTCAGATTTTCCGATTGTGTGTACACAAATCCGTCAGACAAAAGTCCAAAGTACTAACACGCATGCTCGGAATCAATGCTCACCAAACACAACATTAGCAGAAGGTGCCCAAAGGGTGGCGCTAAAGAGCTGAAAAGCCACATAGTATGTCACTACGTTCATGTTTGTGCGCCGACAAGTTCCTGGCCAACGCCCTACGGACAAAAGTCTCACGTTTTGTCGGCGGAAAATCCGATCGTGTGTACGAGGCTTTAGGCTTCTTACTTCCTAGATGACTCCATTGCAACTGACTGGAAGCACTTCTAGGACTTGTATTTGATTCAGCCCCGTTGTTGGCCGACCACAACAACTACAAGTTGGAGTTTGCATCCACATGACCACATAGAAGCATGTTAAAAAAAAATGTATTTACATTGTGGTTTTTTTTATAAAATCTAAGCAGGGCCATGGGGAGAAAGGGGAGGGAACATTTATATGTTGTTTTATTATTTAGTCTTTCCTTCTATAAGTCATAAAAGCATTTCAACTCAGTTGCTGCCTAGTCATGCAGTAGTTAAGGTCCTAGTAAAGACAAGCACTTAGTAAGAAATGACAACATATTACAACAAATGGAAACATGTAACAGTCACTAAATTACCATTGTAAAGCAAATCACATTTTCCAGGTCTAATTTGCTACAATAACCCACCACCACCCAAAACCCACAGCCCGAGTCACCTTGGCTAATGGTTGATACTGGAAAATAAAGTGGTTCTAAAGCTAAAACATTTATTTTATTTTATTATATTTCCTGCATTAAGGGAAAAAACATCTTGCTGTGCCCCCCTAAAATACTTACCTGAGCCCTACATTGATACAGCGCTGTGCCCGGCTGCCAGTTTTCCTTCCTCTCTCTCTCTGCTCTCCCTGCACTACACTGAGAGCAATGGGGGCCATTGGCTTTGGCTGCTGCCAGTCAGCTCTGGCAGCAGCCAGCTCCGGAGCGCACCAACATGTTTGTACATATTGAAATTACATTATCATGTTAACAGTGGAGCAGACACCTGGGAATAAAGTACATATTCGAGAAAGAAAAAAACGGAGTTGGGCTAAAAGAAAGACCCCAAATACTTGGTCATATGACAGGTCAATTCCAATTTTTTAATTATTTTTTTCCTGCAGCTTGGAAGGGTTCTTCTGTCCTCTGACATGGGCACTGCTTATTTGTTGCTAAAGTTGTCCATCATCTGGGTCAACAGAGGCTTCTTTGGGACTGGAATCAAGACATTACTAGGGAAGATAACCAGACTGGTCAGGAGAACAGTGGAGACAAGCAGAAAGCAGCAAGAAATCACTGGTCCCTACCACCGAAAGGGGCACCATAGAGTAAGGTGACCAGATTTTTTAAATGAAATTCGGGGACATATTTTTTTTACTAGTATTGGTGGCAATTAGCGACTCCCTGCCCGTTGCCGCTCGCCTCACAGCCTGTCAAAGTCTTACTCTCCGGGCCCCAGCTACTACTGGGTGGGAAGCGGAGGAAGATCACTCCGCCAGGGAAGGCAAGGAGATGGACAGGTGGCTGGCCGGGACTTGCGCCAAGGCAGGAGAACATGCGAGCAGGAGCAGAACGGGCATGCACCCGAAACTGAAGAAATATTCTCTCCACTCCAACCAGCACATGATCATCAGAAAGAGGCACAGATAATGAAAAAAATACACCCCTAAGCTAGTAGGAGCAGCAGAGCGGGGGGGGGTGTAAATCAGATTTTTTTATTTAATTCTACACTCACTGTCTTTGAAATTGCCCCAGCCCCTGTTCAAATCCAAACCGGGGACAAAACCGGGGACAGACTTGGTTCGGAGACAGTATCCTCAATCCGGGGACTGTCCCCCAGAAACCGGAGATGTCTGGTCACCCTACCATAGAGGGAATTATGTAATCATAGCGTAGAATAATTTTTTTTTAAGATTAGCTCAGTGCTTCGAGGTAAAAGGTGAGACCTTATTTGGTTGTAGATGGGATTTAAACATACTGTACATGGTCAATGGTCATTTATACATGAAATAGCTGTTACACATTGGGGTTTAATATAGACAAAACTTTTTTTTTTTTTGGATAGAGTAAGGGAGGGTTATAACCCCTGCCCAGATTTTTTTCACCATCTGTGCCCCATTGCAGAGATTTCCCTTCACTTCCTGTCCCATCGCCAAACAGGAAGTGAGAGGAAATCCCTGTAAAATAAAGGAATTCCTTGGGGCCCCCCAGGTTCCCAGAACTAATTTCCCAGGTCCCCATTGGAAGATTTCCCCTCTATTACTTTTCTGGGGACAACACAAAATATGGGATTTTCTTTTACTTTCACTTTCAATGATAATGGTAAACAGGACAAATAGAGAGGGTGAATCTCCTTAACCACTTCAATACAGGGCACTTAAACACCTTCCTGCCCAGACCAATTTTGAGCTTTCAGCGCTGTCACATTTTGAATGACAATTGCCGCGGTCATGCTACACTGTACCCAAATTAATTTTTATTATTTTTTTCCCCACAAATATAGCTTTCTTTTGGTGGTATTTGATCACCTCTACGGTTTTTATTTTTTGCTAAACAAATAAAAAAAGACCGAAAATATGTTTTTTTTTTGTTTCAGTTTCAAAACTTTGTAAATAAGTAAGTTTTCTCCTTCTCTGATGGGCACTGATGGGGCTGCACTGACGGGCAATGATAAGGCGACACTGATGGGCACCGATGAGGTGGCACCAATGAAGTGGCACTTATGAGGTGGCATTGATGGGCACTGATATGTGACACTGATAGGAGGCACTGATGGGCACTGATAGGTGCCGCTGATGGGCGACACGGATGGGTACTGATAGGTGGCACAAATTTGCACTGATAGCTGGCACGGATTGGCATGTATAGGCGGCATGGATGGGCATGGATAGGTGGCACAGATGGGCATGGATAGGCAGCACAGATGGGCATGGATGGGCACTGATAGGTGGTATGGATGGGCACTGATAGGTGGTACGTATGGGCACTGATAGGCGGCATTTTATTTTATTGTTTTGTACTGATGGATGCCAATCAGTGCCAAACAATAATGCATTCCAATAAGTGATGCCCATTGTGGGCACTGATTGGCATCCATTGTGGGCACTGACTGGCATCCCTGGTGGTCTAGGGTGGCATACCTGGTGCTGGGCATCCCTGGTGGTCTGGTGGCGTCCCTGGTGGTCCAGTGTGGGCATCCTCGGGGGGGCTGCGCTCATAATCGATCAGCACAGACCCCCCATGTCAGAGGAGCAGCCGATCGGCTCTCCTCTACTCGCGTCTGACAGACGAGTGAGGAAAAGCCGATCAACGGCTCTTCCTATTTACACTGTGATCAGCCGTGATTGGACACGGCTGATCACGTGGTAAAGAGTCTCCGTCGGAGACTCTTTACCGAGATCGTAGTTGCAGGGTGTCAGACTGACACCCCACAACAACAATCACTGCGATGCGCGCCCCCGGGGGCGGGCAGTGGCTCAAAATCCTGAGGATGTCATATGACACACCCAGTCAGGATTTTGAAACCACTTTGCAGCCGTCATTTGCCTATAGCGCGGGCGGCAAGTGGTTAATTCCTATCGACTCTATCCAAAACAAAACAAAAAACGTTTTGAGATTAATTATACTTTAAGTGTAGGGGGATTACAAAAAAGGTTTTTGCCTAGCACATGTTGGTACATAGATTAATATTTTTTTTTTACGACGGTAAATAAATATTTTCTTTGCTAAATGAAAATATTCTACTCCTTTAGTAAATCAATGCCACTGTCTCTGCTAGAAAACATTGAAAGAAATGGTATCTATCTATAAATTCAGGCATTTTGTTTTGTTGGTTGGCTGTACAAAAATTGACAGTAATTATGAGTTGATTAAATATTTGATCTAGGAAAATCAGTCTTTCCGGCACACTTCGCTTTGCTATTTAGGGAGGACTTTTTTTTTTTTTTTTACAGTGATATATATATATATATATATATATATATATATATACACATTTTATTCTGTACTATTTGGCAGCAATTGTTAGGCAAAGCATTTTCTAAACCACATAAACTGAATCACAGGAAATGTGACTTCTGCAATCTTAACCACAGCATACAGCCATATGTTTAGTCACAACCATTCAGGAGATACACTGCACTACGACTAAACAAAGTTATCTTTGTGGAAACAGAATACTGAGATTAAAATTAATACCAAAGCCACATGTTATGTCTTAAAGAATATGAAGGTCAATTCACTGAGCTGCATGACTTCTTTTAACTGCTTTTGTTTTTTTATCTCATGATAATTTTCTCTTCAAACCACTCCAAATTATTGCGTAATTATGGAATAACTATTTTGTCCAAAAAATTATACAATCCAATGAAAACCTTTATTTCTTTGAAATCAGCATTTTGACCCATTCATTATTATTTTATCACAACCTAGAACAGTTTTGTTTTTTAGCAGACATCCCATAGTTAATGTGGTTCTAAAATCCAAAAAATGTTTTAACCTTAAAGTGACACTAAAGCGCCCTCCTTTTCTCGGGTCCCACGCTGGCGCTCCTGGCTCCTCCCTCTTGCCGGGTGCCCCTGCAGCAAGCAGCTTGCTCTATGGGCACCCAAGCAGGCATGCTCCCGACCCGCAGCTCTGTGTGTCCATTCACACACAGAGCCGCGGTTCACCCCTGCTCTCTCTGTCTCCAGATTGTCTCACTCGCTGTGATTCACAGCAAAGCCATTTAGCAGTGCACTGGATTAAGAGGGGGGCTCAGGTATTAGGGGGGGGCTGGGGGGATCTGATGCACACAGAGTTTTTTTTTACCTTCATGCATAGAATGCATGAAGGATAAACCTTGTGCCTTTACATTCACTTTAAGTCATTCCTTGTTTAAAGGTAACACATGTTCTACTGCTTATTCTAACCGCCTCTGCCCCCCTAAATGCTTAACTGACTCCTTTCACAATCCAGCACTGTCCTGTCTGCAGCAGTGCTGCTCCCTTTTTTTGGTCTCACAGAAGACTCTGACAGCAGCAGGAGCCATCGGCACTGCACTGTGTGTGTCTATGGATGTACAAAGCCCAGCTCGTGAGCGTGCTTGCCCCTTTAGCACACAGCTGGAGGAAAGGAGGAGGAGCGGAGAGCGCTCGCTGGAAGGGGACTCCACAAGAGGAGGTAAAAGACCCCTTATAGTGTAAGTCCAGCCTATTCCTAACTAAGTTTAAATCTACTACCACCCCCTTTCTAAACCCTATTCTGTCTACCCTGTGAAAGGAAAATGTGTATACTTACCTATTCTGAGAGAGATCCAGTCTGGTCACATGATTAGCTGTCAGCAGTGACTTCTGTACAGAGGCGGGACAGCTAACAATGGATGCCCCATAGTAATTCTATGGATGACATCAGCGCCCAGGCTCTGCACTTGTTGTTGGTGATCTCTCTTCTTCACTGAAGCCAGCTGCTGGGGGGATCTTGTGACAGGACTGGATCGCTCTCAGAATATGTAATTATACACATCTTCCTTTCACAGGCTAGATAAAATAGGGTTTAGAAGAGGTGTGGGAGCAGGTTTAAGCTAAATCTACCAAAAATAACCTCCAGGTAAATAGTGGCGCTGAACACACAATATTGGGGACAATACACATATATATTACACACTCAGTGAATAGTAGTGCGTGGAAAATGAACATGAAAATAAATAGTCTATAATAAATGATGTCCAATAATAGATAAATAATCCTTGATAAAGCTCAGTTGATTGAGTGACTTGACACCACACCACGTAATAGAAAACTTGTCTCCACTTCCCCAATTGGATGTACACTTACCGACGCTATTTGCCTCACACTCTCATGTTCGGCAAAAAGAGCATTGCACCCCTCAGAGTTGTGGATATCACATCAATCGATCCAAGCATCAAAAGACCAATAGGAATCCATAATATGTAAAGGAAAAAGAACCCCAAATAGTGCAATAACGTCAAGAAAACATAATTTATTAAAACCACAGAGGCCTAATGGTAATACACTTACAAGAAGGCAAAATAAAAAGCACATTGGTAGGATAAACAGATGCCAAGCATATGCCAGTCATGGTGGACATAAGAATGGGCACCATATCTCACCTGACCAACAAGCCAGTACACACGGAGCTTCTCTCTCCGGTGATACGTAATCGTGACTTCCGCTTGCAGCACAGCCACTTTCCAACGCATTTTGTCATTAAGACTTTGTCCAGGGTTAGCAATAGCCTGGATTACCATTTTAACAATACGTCCTAGACTAGAGGCTCTTTAAGTGGGCTTCAATGCCTGCGAAGCAGTGTGGCTTCTGTATCATGTGATTGGCTCTCACAGTGGTCACATTATCAGGAGCCCATTCCGCAGGATCCTGATCAGTAGCCTTGACCTAAAGCTGTTAGCGACAGCTCAGTCAATGTGCTGGGAGCATGCTGCCTGCCACCATGGATGCAAATGTGTGGCGACTGGGTGTTAAAGCCTTTCTTGCTACTGCATATAAGCCTTATGTGATTGACAAGAGGTTAAGGAACAAAAAATAAAAGCATTATTCGCCATATTATGTACAATATATACATATACTGTATACTGCACTGTACTCACTAATCCCATTAATCTCTTGCTGGCCCAGCATCCCTGCCCCTCCCCCCTCCGTCCTACATAAACTTTTATGTATTTTATGTAGCTGCCAGGGGAGAAATGAAGGGGAAAACTATAGCGTGACACTGTGAATGACACATCTGAGTCTGATGGGGCTACTGAGATCACATCCAAGATGGCAGCGCCCAGCAGCAGTCTTGGGCCTTTTGGATCTTTACACAAGAGAGGCTTTTACACATAAATGACATGCCTTTAATACAGTAAATCGACATCTTATCCTATGGGAAAATTTTTGTTGAAATGAATGGTCTAACTACACACCAGGGTCTCTTATTTCTTTATATTGCTGATAACAAATTAGAGTGCACTTCAACATAAATGTAATAACCCTATGAACACTTTAATTGGGAAAATAGTGAATCAATTTAGTGAACTTATATAGAGGCATACTATAATATATACAATATACTGTAAAAGCATAGAACCCTAGAGCAAAAAATTAATTTCATACTTATATATATTTTTTTTTTTAAATGTTATTTTGTCATCTGGATAATACTTTTTTACTTTATAAGCCTGCTAGAAACCACCACAGATACGAAAAAGGGAAAAAAGAAGTAAAAAAATCCCTATCAATTCATAGTTGTGACACATTGAAATAATTAACTGACTTACAGTAGTTGTTGCTGCTACAGGGTAACTAAGTTACATAAGGCATGTTTACCATACTGGATTCAAATTTTTTTCTTAAGGCTCAGATCACACTAGCCCGACTCCAAAGTCGTGCAATTTTCAGTGCAACTTTGGAGTCCGACTTTGATATGACTTTGATGTGACTTTTTACACGTTGTGGCATTGAAGTCATATCAAAGTAGTGAAGGAACCTTTTCTCAGCCTGGGTTCACACTGCCGCGACTTTGAATCCGACATCCCTGTGCAACTTCATCTTTCACAGAAGTCAATGCAAGTCGTATTGAATTTGCACCAAAAGTAGTGCAGGAACCTTTTATTAAGTCGAAGTGACTTGAGTCGCACCGATTAGAACAATTCAATTGCAGTTAACGGGGCACGACTTGTAATGCGACTTTGAACTCTCAAGTCGCATGACAAGTCACGAAAGTCTGACCTGTGGCTAAAGTCGGAAAGACATGTGTAGTATCAGTTAAGACAGCTCTCATAGGGAAACAGTGAATTTCACATGTCATCCGACTCTCTCACACAAGTCGGATCCTATGTTGCATCAGTGTGAACCGAGCCTTAACTATACAAAATACTTGTATTTAAAACGAATAACCTAAACAGACACGAAAACATGAACAGGTAGTGAGATTTGAATTCCAACATAAATAGGGGTATGGTTATAAAGGGGGCTGTACTTGGAAAACAGAGCCACCTGGCTACTATTTATGCACCCAAAAACATTTTTAGTGGAGTCTATCAAAGATATGTTCTACATGCACTTGTTTAGGGTGTATTATAATGAAATTAAAAGATATAACTTTGATCCATATATTCCACCTAAAGATGCAACCATTTCACAGGTAATCCTGGCAATGCACAAAATTATAAGATTGTTTAGTGTGTGATTGTTTTATTGAAAGAATCATATCTTTCAAAAATAAAGTAGGCAATTATGTTACCAATCAATTGCATTGACCAAATGCACTCAGATCCTGATGAAGTGGCATCTAGTAAGATCAGTAAGAGTTTTTCAATCTACCTCGCTCTTATGCCCCATTAACCTCATTATCTTCTCCTCCCTAGAGTTCTCATTCATGTATTCATTCACTCATTAGGCCAGGGGTGGCCAACCAGTGACCCGGGGGCTATATGTGGCCCGCGGAGCCCTCTGATGTGGCCCGCGGAGCCCTCTGATGTGGCCCGCGACTTCCTGCTCTGGAATGGTGGGCTAGCAAGCCAAGATCGCAGGTTGCCAACCCGTCATTCCACAGCATCAGTGTTGTGAATGAAGCTGGTGGTAGAGAAAGAAAGGGGCTGCAGAGCCCCATAAGCAGATGCTTCATGTACAGCGCCGGCTTTTGCCACAGGCAGAGTCTATGGCAAAGTTCAGTTAACCTGCAGGATAAACACAGGTGCACTATGCTGCACCCGCGGTATGGGTAAACCACAGCACATCAGTGTGAAAGCAGTTTAGGCCCTTTTCACACGGTCGGCCCTACCCAATCGGACCCTCAATTCACCTCTACAGAGCAGATGTAAACAGACTTTTGTCCGTTTATTCCCGCCTGCCTCTAATCCGATCCTCTAAAAAAAAAAAAAAAGAAGGGAATTCTTCCCCTTCCATCTGGGTGGATCGGATCGGAGGGCCTATAGAGTAGCCGTGACCTGTCATACGCCCGCTCCGCTCATTGTGGCCCGCGACTGGTTACCAAGTTGCTTAAGTGGCCCTCGTTCTTAAAAAGTTTGGGCACCCCTGCATTAGGCACTCGATACAGTGCTCACCTTCTTTTATTTTTTGCCTTAAATTGTGTAGCTTTCTTGTATACCTTGACTGAACACCTTCAAGCTTTACTCACAGCTACCTGCTGCTTTCCTGGATGAGTCTCTACTGAAGCTTTCCCACCACATTACTGTCCCTGGCTAGTAAAGCGTCTTCTCTGGTACTCTTTCAGAACTGCATCCTATCCAAACGTGCCTCCGGTAACAGGAGAGATTGTCCCTTTGTGGCAACTGCTTCTGCTTTACCTCAGACAACGATCAGGCTCCCCTAAGGCCGAGCCTCTAACACATGACGATTCCGCCCCAGCTTTCAGGCTTAACCTTGGCTACTCCTCCTTTGCGGAACCCTGAACTGCTGGATAGGCATTAAGTGGAACTAGCAGCCAGCATGCCTCCTGGATAGGCCTCAGGCTTCAGGCCTAGCAACCAGGAGCTTTTCTACACACGCCCACCCAGGCCGAAGCACCCCGATCCCCTGACCCACCAGATAAACCCTGATCACCTGACTCCTCCCAAATAAATAGCCTTTCCCAGCATAAACAGCGGTTAAAGAAACTCCTGCTGATTGGCTGAGACAACCTAGTTACCCATTACCTGAATTTATGGTAATCCATCATTCTAATGCCAAAAGCAACAGTGCCACCTATTGACAAAAGAGAGAGAGACTACCCCAAACTCAGACCTAGGACAGGAATCAGTGGATCAACCTACCAATTAGCCAGGCTAGTTACCACCTAGCACAGCTAGATTTATCAGCAGCCCTGTTTAGGACCAGGGTGCTGCACTTAGAATTACTATTTAGAGACCATTGTGTTTCTGTTTTTTTTAAGGTTTCAAAAGGCATAGAAGTTGGTTTAAAAAGCATGTTAAGAAAACATAATGGCTGTATATGATTTACTAACATCTGTATTTGATATTATAGATCTACTTGCCTCCTATAAATCTCTGGATCCAATATACAGTATATAAAAAAAAAAGGTCCTGAGCAGTGTAACATTTTCACCAACTTTAGTTAGCCAGTAAAAGGTATCACGCAAACGACAAACTTTCTGCATTGATCGATGGCTAACTCGGTAAAAAAACTCTTCTACAATTACTCTGAGTAGAAAGCTTTTTTACGGTATGCCCAGCAGGTGTCACCACAACAACAGAGCAGTTAGTGATCACCTAAATTGCTTTGCAACAACCCTATACTGCACTGCAGTACAGAGGCAGAAATGCTATGGATGCCTACTATACATAGAAGTGATAGTTAGCTTACTCAGGCAGGGAAAGGCAGGGCATATTTCAGTCTTGGGGAACCTTAGCAAGGAACTGGACTGTGGAAGATAAATACATGATCCATGTAGTAAAGTGCACCTAACCTGCACAGTATGAGAAAAGCACAAGTTGGTGTTAGGTCATTCATATCTGACTCCTGAACTACATCACATCTCTTTCTCAATACAGAAACAATCAAAGCTGCAGATATGATTATGACATTGTGATATACGCGATTCTGTACTTCCGCCTAGGATGCGTGCCACTTCTGCTGTGATTAGGCATAGCAGAAGCCGATCAGCGGGTGCTAGCCAATGGATATCCGCCAGCACCCACTGATCGGAGAGGAGACACAAGCAGAGCTCTGCCCTGTCAGCGGGGATGTGATGGATTTTCTTACCCTGCAAATCAGGGAAAAAAATCCATCACATCCCTTGAGAAAAATAGCACGCATAGTACACATAAACACTGGATAGACACACATATAACCCTTTAATAGATATTTAATCCCTTGCCAGCCAGTGTCATTAGTACAATGATGGTGCATATTTTTAGCGCCGATCACTGTATTAGTGTCACTGGTTTCCACAAACTGTCAGTCAGCCTACGTTCACATTGGGCCGATTTGACATGTGATTTGACATGTCAAATCGCATGCCAAATCGTAGCCTATCTCCGGCAACGTCACTATCCGAATTGGTGTGACGCCAATTTTTTCTGCGCCGCACCGATTCCCAAAAGTTGTTCTTGCACTAATTTTAGTGAGTTCGGGGAGATTTTAATAGACATCTATGCATGAACCCGCACAGATGTCTGTCAAATCGCCCCCGAAGTCGCAATGAAATGCAGGTTTGAAATCGTGCGAGTTCAGCAGTGTGAACGTGAGCTTAGTGTCCGATTGCCCGCCGCAGTATCACAGACCTGCTATAAGTTGCTGATCGCTGCCATTACTAGTATAAAATAAATAAAAATTCCAGTATATATCCCATAGTTTGTAGACGCTATAACTTTTGCACAAACCAATCAATATACACTTGTTTTTTTTTACCAAAACTTTGTAGCACAATGCATAATGGCCTAAATTTATGAAGAAATTCAAATTTTTCTTTTTAAATTTTATTGGATATATTTTATAGCAGAAAGTAAAAAATATTATACTTTTTTTCAAAATTGTCTCTTTTTTTTGTTTATAGCGCAAGCAATAAAAAAAACCCCCAGAGGTAATCAAATATCACCAAAAGAAGGCTCTTTTTGTGGGAGGAAATTGTGCGTTAAAATAACACAAAAAATGGCCTGGTTATGAAGGGGCGTAAATCTTCCAGAGTTCAAGCTGTTAATAGGAAAGCAGAAAGACTGGCAGGAACACCAGGGATTTCACACAAAGGAAGGAATACAAAGAGAACGGGATACGTTCTTATACAAGTACACGGTACAGCAGACACCTATCAGGAATATGAAGTATTGGGTTTACAAACTCATTACCTTTTCCCAGTGCCTTGCTTTGTCATTAAAGGGGTATTTTTGGTTAGTTTACAAATTGCAGAGTTTAAAATAAACTGAACAACTGTTAAATGAAAATATGCTCAAATGATAAATACAAGTTTATAATTTTACCTTTAGGATAAGGGAAACTATATTCTTTTTAACTTTCTTAAATACATAAATGTTATGAGCTAAATTCCAAACTCTGGGCACAATTGTTTTTAAAAAAAAAAAAAGAAACTCTAGACAAATTTTAAAAATTAAAAAGCAGCTCAGGCTGCAGTACTCATGCGCTCTTTGGTGCTGTCCCCCCGCAGTACCTCTTATCCATCACATGATGTCCTCAGTCTTCTGGATTAAATGATGCCCAGAAGCATGAGGACATATGGTGAGTGTAAGGCAGTGTTGCCAACCCCCAGTATTTTTACTGGCAGCCAGTAAAAAATGGCCAATTTTCTCCTGCCAGTAAATGCCAGTGACAGTAAAAGGTTACCAGTAAAAAACATGGCTTGGGTGCTTGGCCCGAGACTGCGTATGTGCAGCTCTGGTCTGGAGCTGGCAGAGACCATCTGAGTGCCTGCTACAGTATATTCAAACGGCGCTGGGGGTGGTCAGACAGAGGCAGTGCCCGAGCATGTCATGTGATGTTATGGTGCAAGGGAGCCAAGCAAAGCAACCAGAGTCTTGTGTGTGGGTCTGTGGAACGGGAGCAAGGCAAGCCAGGAGTGGTATTGTCAGTGCTGTTTGGACTGGAGTAGACTGAAGGAACCACCTGTCACTGACTCAGGAGGGGACGTATCGTGTTGGTGCGGTGTCATCATTATCTGTGCTACTACACACTGCTGTCAGGGTCATTGTGAGAGTCAATTTCATGTGTGTGTGTCCATGCCCATTCTAATTTCTTGCCCTCCTGAGTTCTGTAAGAAATACTGTATAGTTGTTTCCTTAATATCTATCTAAATCATATTGTTAATTGCATATTGTATTAGTTTGTAGCCTAAATGCTGAAATTTGCACTTAAAACTGTAATTTTGTAACTTTTGAAAATGCCAGTAAAAACTTGGCTGTGCCAGTAACTTTTGGGTGATGTGTCAGTAAATTTCAATCTGGTAGGTTGGCAACACTGGTGTAAGGTCATGAATCTAACTTCTGAGGGGGCCTTAACTTTGGTGCCCCCTAACTCACAGAGGTGCAGAGAGTGGCACTGATCTCATTAGTTCAGCACAGCTCTCTGCATTATTGAGGCCAACAGGGTATTCAATTTTCCCTATATGTATTTTTTAAACTGTCTTAGATAAATACATGGAGACGTCAGGACAGCTGGCACCAGCACAAGGTTTTTTTTTTTTTTTTTTTTGCTTAATGTTTTTATTATATATTTTTCACAGTTACAACAAGACCTATAACACATACATATTCATACTTTCATTAAACAGTGGTGAAGTAACACGTAGTAAAAAAAGAGATGACCTGGTAATGTTGTAGGTTAATTATGTCTTACTCACTCCCCCTCCTTCCCACCCCACTCTTCCCCCCTACACCACTCATCCATCTTTCATTCACCCAACTCTAACTCACTCTCATCCTGCTATTCTAGTTCACTTCATTTAGGTAGGACTCCAGTGTATTAATAATTCGTATTCTTAACCTTTTTATTCCACTTTTTCCACAACAATTGGAATTTCACAAAGCTCCCTTGTTTAATAAAGAATGTTCTTTCTTTGAGAATCACCCTCTCCATATTTTGTTCCCATTCCTCAGCTGTTGGAGGAAGAGGGGACTGCCATTTCTGGGCAATGAGTTTCCTGGCCAGGAATAGGCATCGTAGTGTCGCTAATTGAGTCTCCCCTGGCCTGCCCCTTCCCTCCACCCCCCACCAAGACACATAGAACAGGGTCTTTATCCAAATGGATTTAAAAAATCTGAGCGATCCTAGCCACCACCTCGTTCCAATAGCGATGTAATTTGGGACATCTCCAAAACATATAGATAAGATCCGCTCCCGACCTCCCGCATCTAGGACAAATATCATTTTGTCTGCACCCAAACCTAAACAATTTCGCCGGGGTATAATACGCACGATATAATAGAAAAAGATGTGACATCTTCTGAGGAGGGGAAATTGAAACCCATGGGGCAAGCTCTATTATCCTTTCCCATTGTGTATCTGAGATATTACCCACGTCATTAACCCATTTTATTTTTAAGGGACTTCTTTGGGGTCCTGCCTGATTTCCTTTATGTATATGTGAGTATGCTTTAGATATCAACCTCTTTCGGGTCTCAGCCCCTACTATGCTCTGTAGTATCGGGATGCTAGTCCATTCTAAAGTCAGGTCTTTAAACTGTTCGGTAAGGGCATGCCTTACTTGCAGATACCTGAAGAAGGATTTTTTAGGGAGCAAAAACTGGGACCTTAAGTCCTGAAAACTTCTAATCTCACCCTCATGGTAAAACTGGGCAATATACTTCAACCCCAGTCTATCCCATTCTCTAATATACCCCCTTTTTTGTACCTCACCCAAGTTGTTGTTTCCCCACAAGGGGGAATAAGCTGTAAAACCATTGTACCCGAATATTTTTTGCCATTCCCCATGTTCTTGCCATTAAATCCTGCGTAGGTAGCCCCCTCTGAAAAGACCCTGCCTCCAATATCTCTATTAAGGAATTATGTATGGATTTATAGAGAAGAATCTTCCATTCCCGTTCGTCTTTACTGGCCTCGCTACACCCAATGTGTTGAAGCTGAGCAGCTAGAAAATAGCTAAAAGGATGGGGCAGCGCAACTCCTCCCAGTTTGTTTGAGAGTTGCAAAGTCTTGAGGCCTATACGGGATATGCCCCCTTTCCAAATTAATTCTCTAAATATTGTGTCCACCTTAGTGAACCACTTTTTATGAATCCATATTGGAGAATTATGAAGAATTATGAAGTATATATAACAGTTGGGGCATAAGTACCATTTTGATTAAGTTACAGCGGCCAGCAGGTGAGAGAGGGAGTTTTTTCCATATTTGAATTTTCCCTTTAAATTTGATAAGGAGTGGGCTCAGGTTCTCCGCTATAAATCGTTTGGGGTCCCTTGAGATGGTTATGCCTAAGTACTTTATTTGGTGGACTATTTGGAGCCTCTCTGCCTCCCGAGGCAGAGGGCAATCCAATGGGTCAATTGGGAGTAGGTTTGATTTTTCCCAATTTATCTTAAGACCTGACAGAAGTCCGAAGTCTTCAATTCTACCCATGGTCTCACGTAGTGAGTCCTGTGTGTCATTGAGCAAAAGAAGAAGATCATCTGCGTATAGTATCACTTTTTCTTCTAGATCACCACGTTTAAAACCTTTTATTCCTGGAGATGCTCTAAGGGAGAGGGCCAGAGGTTCGATTGCGAGGGCGAAAAGGAGGGGGGACAATGGGCACCCCTGCCTTGTCCCCCTCAGCAATCGAAACCTGGATGAATATTCATTGTTAACTTTTACTCTTGCCCCAGGAGAACCATATAGAAGTCTCACCCATTTAACAAAGTTCGGGCCAAACTGGAATTCCGTCAAAGTTCTCACTAAATATTTCCACTCTAGAGTATCGAAGGCCTTGGCAGCGTCTAAAGAAAGGACAGCTCTGTTACCTCTTTCTTCCGTGGGGATTTGAAGATTCAAAAAAAGCCATCTAATATTAATGCTAGTAGATCTTCCCGGGATAAAACCCGATTGATCTTTGTGGACCAATTTATGGATAACTTTATTTAGCCTTGCCGCCAAGACCTTCGCTAAAACCTTTGTATCTGAATTCAGTAATGCTATCGGTCTATATGAAGCGGGGAATAGTGGGTCCTTATGGATTACAATTATGGTCGACTCCATCATTGACAAGGGGAGTTCTCCCTCTGCTGCCGAGGAATTAAGTACTTTCAACAGCTCAGGGAGGAGTACCTCGCCGTAGCGACGATATATTTCGATGGGAAGGCCATCCGGACCGGGGGCTTTCTGGCCTGCCATCTCTCTTATGATCCGCTGTATCTCCTCCAGGGTGACAGGGCTGTCAAGATCAGCCCTGTCCTCCTCAGAGAGGCAGGGGACCACCGTTCCCACAAAAAATCTATCCATCTCCACTGTCAGATCATCTTGATTAGAGTGATACAAGTTCTCATAGTACGAACGAAAAGTGTCCACAATGTCTGGTGTATATGTAGATGACCTACCTACTCCTATATTAATCATCGGTACCGTTGATGGAGGTGAATTAGTTCTAATTAGGTGAGCCAGCATTCTGCTTATTCCTTCCCCCTCCCCAAATGCAGTTTGTTTGCGAAAAATATATTTTTGTTCTGCTTTGGCCATTAAAGTTAAACGATATTCTTTTTGTGCATTAGTCCAGTTCCCAAAATTTGCTAATGTTGGATTATTAATGTACTTAGTTTCTTCACATGAGACATTATTCGCTGCAGATTCTTCCCCTTCCCTTGACTGTTTTTTTATTTTTGAGATCTGCTGGATCATCAAGCCCCGGAGAATGGCCTTGACTGTGTCCCAAATTACCCCCTGGGGAGCTGACCCATTATTCAGGTCTATATATTCTTTCAGAGTGGTCAAAACCTCTTGGGGGTCTCCCATAAGTTCCAACCAGGAAGGGTTAATTCTCCATTCTCGGTAAATACTTCTTTCCCCTACCTCAATTGAAGCCAACAGTGGAGAATGGTCGGAAAGAGCCCTAGGCATGTACCTAATACTGTCCACCATATTTGACAGAGCGTCATTGCCGAGCATGAGTATCCCCTAATCCTGGGGTTCCTCAAACGCCAAATGTCTTTCAGGCCTATTTCCTCCAGAAAGCAGGAAAAACGTCCGTCCATAGGCCCCCCCCCTTTGAGTCCCCCGGGGAAGTCTATCTATTAACGGGTCCAAGACCGTGTTAAAGTCTCCAATAACCAATACCGGAAGACCCGGCCTCTCCAACACAAACTCCACAAAGTCGAGAAGGACCTTGATATCAAACGGTGGGGGGACATAGACATTGGCCAGCAGAATCTCTTTATTCTCTATCTTGCAATGTAAAAATATATACCGTCCCTGATCGTCAATCTTAGTTTGAATACAATTAAAAGTAATTCCCGAGCTAATCAAGATGCTGACTCCTCTAGAAAAAGATGAGTGAGTCGAGTGGAACTGTGGAGCAAACTCTCCCCATCCAAGTCTGGGGATGGAGACGTTAGTGAGATGTGTCTCCTGGAGGCACACTATAGAAGTGCCATAGGATCTAACCATAGACAGTGCTGCAGCTTTTTTCCCTTTAACACCCAGACCCCTAATATTCCATGAGCATATAGTGACCAACTTCTTACCAACCTGTGTATTTCTAATCATTAATAAATGTGACATTTTGTAGTTTCTGCCATAACATTATTTCTTAAACTCGTGCCCGGTAATATATACAAAGTAATTTTTCTCCTACTTCTCTTTTTTACTGTTTTCCTTTTTGTTTTCCCTGTGTATGATATTTGTGAAGTCTTATGAATTAAACTTATCTTGTGAGCGTGATTTACAACCTGCATATACTTTACCCACTCAAACTTAAACCATGTGAACATAGTGACCGTCTCCCTGCTATCCATCCATTCGTATCTCTCATTCTTTTCACTGTGGTATCTCTCCCACCCTTCCCTTTTTTCCCATCCATCCAATCTATCATACTTCATACTTCCCACTTTCATTACCTCCCTTGGTTCGGCCGGGGGCCTTCTACTGTGACCTACCCATACACATCTCATGAAGCAAAAATTTAATAACAGTACAAATGCATCATCCTCTACCCTAACCCTCCACTTCCCCCCATCTAACCATACCTGACCCATCCCCCAGGCAACAAAGATACACCCCCCCCCATAAACAAGTACAGTAGGTAGGCATATAGACCATCCCACTGCGCCCCTCTAACAGAGGCTCGGTATACCTTATGCTTACCTTCCCCCATACATTGCGTCCCCATCCCTCCACCTCCCCCTAAGGAGGGGAGGTAGGGGGGAGGGGGGCGACCCCC
The DNA here is from genome assembly GCA_028564925.1 of Lithobates sylvaticus. Classification (NCBI taxonomy): domain Eukaryota; kingdom Metazoa; phylum Chordata; class Amphibia; order Anura; family Ranidae; genus Lithobates; species Lithobates sylvaticus. Next base: position 154,514,174 of record CM053030.1, read on the forward strand.
AGGGCCCGGACAAAAGAAGAGAAAGAGAGAGAAAAAATAAATAAAATAAAAAGCAAGAGGGAGACAAGTCCCCTCCTTCTTATTTCTATAGCGGCCCTGTGCGTCACCCCCCGTCCCCCCACCCCACCGCCCCTAAAACAAAAAAAAAAAGAAGAGAGGAAAAAATGCCAATGCAACCCGATCCCCCAAAAAACCCAAGCCAAAAAAAAAAACACATAAAGTCAGCACGTTCAGCTAGTCCTAGTCATCGTTTAAAGTCTTTCCTTATGTTTTATTAACCACTCCTCCACTCCTTCAGGGGTTTCAAAAAATATAGTGCCCCCAGGGGCCATAACTCTCAACTTGGCTGGATATAACAGGGCATATGTTAAGTTGACTTGACGCAAATTGCTTTTTTCTTCCCCAAATTTGGCTCTCTTTCGCTGAAGGTCTGGCGAATAATCGGGGTAGATAGACACTCTCGTGCCATTGTAAAGTATATTGCCCATTTCTCTTGCCTTCCGGATTATCGTCACTTTGTCCTTGAAAAATAATAATTTTGCCAAAAGAGGTCTTGGGGGAGCCCCAGAGTTGGAAAGTCTAGAAGGGACCCTATGGGCTCTTTCTATAGCCAGAAATGAGGAAAAAGAGTCTTGACCGAATATCTCACCAAACCACTGTTCAAGAAAAGCGGCAGAGTCTGCACCCTCTGAGTGTTCTGGGAGGCCAATTATACGTAGGTTTTTCCTTCTCAGCCTGTTCTCCATTTCATCAATTTTGTTTGTTTGTTTCTTCAGCATCTCTTTGATATCACTCATATCACGTTTTAGAGGGGCCAGATCGTCCTCAACTAGGCTCAGTCTATCCTCAAGAGTTGTAGTTTGCTCTTGGACTTTCTGTAACTCATTTCTAACAAGAGACAGTTCATCACGTATTGTTTTCAGTTGCGTATTCATTTCTGACATCACTCCCCTCCACCTGTATTTGCTGTATATTTTGTAAATTTATTTGAGATTGCCCTTGGCTTTTCCTACCCCGTTGGTCCACCCGTCTTACTAGACTGGGCGTGTTGGTTCAGTGGTAGATTTTTAGGGGGAGTCTGAGCCACGGTTTGACCTGGAACGTGAGCAAATTTCTCAAGTTTAGATGCTGCTTGGCTTGCCTGGATGGCAGCTTGGCTAGCCTTTGTGGTACGCTGTGAGGGCATAATTTCTGCTTTTGTATAAAGAAATCTGGAATTAAGGTGGGTATTATAGCAAGTATATAAAAAGACAATGTCCGCCTAGACCAAGGCTTTCTCCACTCAGTGTTCTCTGTTTATTTGAGCCCTCAGCCCAGCGGGGTGAGGCAGCTGAGGCTTACTACAACACCGAGAGCTGGTCACCTTTAGTTACCTTTAATGGCACCTAAGAAGTTCCTTAATACATCTAGGTAACCGCAGAGCAGAAGATGCTATATAAAAAAATGTCCTTTATCTCACCCCTCCGTGGTTGTGATGATAGCGGTAAATGACGGGAGCAAGGGTCTGTGGTACAGAAAGCCGTCAGGTGTCACATGGGGACAGACAGATTTTAAATAAGCGCCTTAGTGAGCCTGTATTTACAACTGTGGAGCGGACCTCAACTTGCTGCTTTGAAAAAGAGCCACAAACGCATATACACAACACTTGCACAGCTTGTCTCCTGAACGGCAGGGCAGTTTGCAGTTTACAATTATGGCGAGAAAAAAAAAGAAAAAAACGCCCTTCTTGCAATTTTTACAAAAAAAAAAAAAAAAGGAAAGCAATCCTCAAATTGCACTGAGGAAAGAGCCCAGCACTATTACGCAGCGTGATATGTGCGGTATAAAGTATGACTTATATGTTCTTAGCAGTACACCTCTGATAGCAGTTAGTTAGTAAGCCAGCACACCTGGATAGCATAGCACACAGCTTATATATTTTTATTTTTTTTCCCCTTTACAGGTAACAGTCCTTAAGCTGCAATTAGGAAATAGGCTGCATTGCACTGCCTGTATCTTTAGTGTAGAACAGTCCTCAGATTTCAGCAAAAGAAGGAGCCAAGTATATTTCTGACGTGAAAGTAACCCACTATCGAAAAAAAAATAAAATAAAAAAAAGCAGAGCAAAATAGCTAAGCGTATAGCCAAAGGACAGTCCACTAATTGCAGTTAGGGGTAATCTGGCACATATATCCAAATGCACATCCCATAGAAATCCTCTCACCTTCTCCTTGCAGCTTTGTAGTCTTGGGATGGACACCTTCAGGGGCAATCAGAGAAGACTCTTTGGGGTTTCCCCCTCCTCCGGTATCCCGTTTTTTTTTTAGCAGCCGTACAGCGGACCACCCAGGACCGGCGTAGCGGTTTGTATTTCCTGCCGCTCTCTTCCTCACAGTACGAGCGGCGGACAGGAGGCGGCGTGTGACGTCACCTTCGGCAGGGCTTCGGCTGTTTCCGTGTATGTGCAGTATCAATGCAGCGCTGTGGTGTAATACACTGCTCGAGCTGACTTCGGGAACCTCCGGAGAGCGCTATACGCCGAACGAGGAAATGATCACTCAGGCTTAGTGAGGGCTCGGCATCTTAGCATATCCACATAGCGGAGGGTGGAGGGGAGCACACAGACGCTCTCACGCTCACATACCTCGCTCACCATGCCTAATGTCCGGTCACGCCCCCCCGGCACCAGCACAAGGTTTAATGCTTGTTTAATGTAAGTAAATATCTTGTGCTGATTTTTTAAGAAAAAAAGTAAAACCCCACTCTAGACAGGAAATAAGATTGGTCCAAATACAGACTGTGAACACAGATCTTTAGCCCACTATTCTGCTGCGTACAAAGCTATATGTTGTTTGCAGTGATTTTGACGCCCATGTGAATAAGCCCTTACAATAAAGCCCAATGCTAGACAAAAATATAAATTTCCACCCCCCACCCACAGCACTCTAACCTATCATGTATGGCATTTTTAAACTTATCTGGTGAAGAAAGCTTTATTGGCCTATGTCTGGGTCCCTCGCCAGTGCCATTTCCTGCTGTGGGAACTGCTGATCCAGATGTGCATGTTACTCCTTTACCATCCCAGTGTGCTACTGTCCCCTCCCGATGTCACCTCTGCCCTTCTGGATTCTAAGAGAACCTGCCTCTGCACAGCCAATAGGAAGTGTCCACATTGCACAAGCAGTAATTTGGACACCCAGAGAAGGCCCCTCCAGAAGGAAGGAGAAGAGGAGTAAAGGATCGGGACTCGAAAGTCATGTGGCTGTGGATTTGAAGGGTTAGTTCATCATTACCAAAAAACTACCTATGCAGGTAAGTTGTGTCAGTACTATAGATAAAAATAATCTGTGCAGCTCTGTCTAAAGGTGAATAATGACCTTCCTATATAGGTGTAAGCCATTTACGGACCTCATAAACAAAAAAAAGAGGGTGCATCGACCTAGTGCATTACCAAAATGACAAATTATTAGGAATATATAAGAAAAGTATTCTACTCACAAAAGCATGACATGTATTTTATGGCCCTGGAAAAAAGTCCTATAGTGACGAAATGCGAAGGACAGAGGAGCTTGGTCACATCATCACTCTACCCGTAAGTGAAGGCGGGTGCCATCTTTTGTGACCGGGATTGTTTGTTGGAGATGTAGCAAAGTCCCGGGCCCCTTTAGGCCTAATGGTGACCTCCAGAGTCAGGGACAGCGGACATCCTTCTGTGTAGAGTGGGTTACAAGGCATGGTGGGTGTAATGCAAGATGAAATGGTGGGCACCAGACACTTTTAGAATGCAAAAATAGATTTATTGCCTCTTGAACAGAACTGTGGGAGAGAAGGTTAGGGCCAGGACACCCTTAGGTAAATGCAATTTAATTGGCAGACTCCGAGACTTCTATAGGCAGACAGCTATACAGGTGAAGGCCTCCAGCTGGACACCATTTCTATATAGGTAGGACGCTGTCTCCTATGGCAACAGTCTTGTAGAAGTTACTAACTGTAATTGTATCCAACTATTTGCAACACGAACAGTTCTCAGCTTGTTCCACAATTACTCACTATGGGTCTTCAATGAGCTCCCAGTCTCCCTCACTAAACTTCAGATACAATAGCCACTTGATCCCCTGAGCTCTTCCACTGTTAGCACTCACTATCTTCCTCAAGCATCACCCCCTGCTTCCCTTCTGGGTCCCTGGCTTGGCACTCACTGATGCTCCACAAGCGTCACCTCTGCTGTCCTGCTGGGTCCCTGACTTGGCACTTGCTCAAGTTTTCCCACTTCTTCACCATCCCTGGCTGGTGAGAAGTCTGCTCTGGTACTGGTCTCAGCTTACTCACAGTGGTCTTTGGTAGCAATGTGGATGATCCCTTAGTGGCGACAGCTTCCTCTCCACCTCCAACCACAACTGGTTCCCGGCCAACGGAACCGTTACTTCTGTTTGGACTACAAGCCTGCAGTCCCAAACCTACACTGCTCTTATGCTTCTGGATAGGCCCTCAGACAGCCTAGCGGCCAGATGTCCCCGGGATAGGCCTAAGGCTTACGGCCTAGCAGCCCGGGGCAACATAATACACATCCACCGAAACAGATGTCCAGGTGGCACAGAACCCTGATCACCTGACTCCACCCAAAATAAATAGGTTCTCCCAGCAGGCCAAGGGACCCAAGAAAATCCCTGCCCATTGGCTGAGACACCCCATTCATTCATAATCTGTCCTTGCCATGACCTTGTCTTATCCGATGTCACCAGATACCAGGCCACCTAGTGACAGAAGAGAGAAGTGCAGCAATTCCAGAATTAGGGGAAATTAATTGATCTCCTAACTATTGGCCAAGGCCACTATCACCTGGCAACTAAATTTAATAACAGCCCTGCCTAAACATCAGGGTGCTACAGAGACACTTGCATGTTCTTTTTATATTTGTGAGTAGTACTCATCTTTTAATAAAGGATCTGTCTTAAAGTTTTTACACTATTTAATGTTTTTTATCCATATGTATCACATTTTTGTGAGTCAGCGGCATCCCCTCTTGGATTTTTGCTGATATGTTCCCCGTGGCTGGTGGGTATCTGGCTGCAGGATTACTATAGGGGAAAGTCCCCATAAGCCTGTTTGACCTGCCTGTTCCGTGGGGGTCCCTGAATTCTGGTAAGAGGACATATTATCTGGGTGTTGATGACTGGCCTCTATGGTGGAGGAAAGGTGTCACTTACCTTCGGGTTGAGCCTGACGAGCAGAGGAAGGCCTCCCGTACAGCCCCGCTTCAAGGACCGCTGAGGTTGCAACAGCAGCCGTGATATCATGGTAAGGTAGGAATGCCTGCGATGTTCTTTGTTTAGCAGGGGAGCAGTAGAAGCAGATGACAGCAGTAGTAGAAGCTGCTGTTTGGCTGCAGACACAGGCATGTTGTGGATGCAGGTACGTTGCAGGTGCAGGTGTACTGCAGACACAGGTATGTAGCGGCTGAAGGTAGCTAGGAGACTGGTGCATAGTGAGACAAGCCAGGTTATACACACAGAAGATCAAATACACCAGACATCAAGCAAGGAATGGTCAAGTTCAGGCAGAGGTTTGGCAACAGAGAAGCAAGCAGATGAAGATAAATGAAGGTCAGGGCAAGCCAGGGTCAGGATAGGAGAGAATCAGGATAGTCAGGAAGCCGGGTCAAAATCAGTTTAAGGACTGGAAGCTGCAGATCAGACAGCAAGGCCCTATTACATCTGCCATCCTTATATATGTCATTTTGGTGCCAGTGCTAATGGACGTGCACACGCAGGACATGCCTGTTAGGAAGGGTACTTGTGGAATTGTGCCCATGCATGCTTGATTGCCTCTGATTTTGCACATCTGCTGCACTATGGCCAGCATGTCCATGACAGGAGTCTTTATCCATCTTCGATTCTTGGTAGTTGGAACCACATATCATTCACCATTATTTCTGTGGGACTCATGTTTTTCACGTTGGACATTTTATGATACAATTTAATGGATCACTTTTGACACATTGCAAATGCATGTATTGGCATATATCAGGAAGCAGACAAGAGCGCCTCCAGGTCCATGGTACTCAGCCAGTGGTGTGGGAAGCCCTAATAGCACCCTAATGCCCCGTACACACGGTCGGAAATCACGACGGAAAATGTCCGATCGAACCATGTTGTCGGAAAATCCGACCGTGTGTGGGCTCCATCTGACTTTTTTCTTCGGAAATTCCGATGGAACAAAATTTGAGATCCTGCTCTCAAATTTTCCAACAACAAAACCCGATCGGACCTTTTCCGATCGTGTGTAGAAAATTCCGATGGACAAAGTGCCACGCATGCTCAGATCAAATTACGAGAACAAACCTTTTGGCTAATAGCCTCTACGTAGTTCCGTCGTACGCAACGAACGTCACCACGTTCAGAATGATCGGATTTTCCGACAACTTTGTCCGACCGTGTGTATGCAACACCAGTGTCGGACAAAATCCTTTAGAAAAAGTCCGACGGATTTTGTGGTCGGAAATTCCGACCGTGTGTACTGGCTGAGTACAGTGGACCTGGAGGCGGTCTTGTCTGCATCGTTTTATATGACAATGCATGTCATGTGTTTGTGAGTAGAATACTTTTCTTTTATATTCCTAATAAATAGTTTTTTTTAATGCACTAGGTCAGTGCGCCCTTTTTATTGTTGTTTGTAGTACATACGAGGACGCCCAGTTATGTGAGGTCAGCAAGACCTTCTGCATCATATTTACTAGCCAGACAAACAAAAAAGTGTTACATATCCTTAGCACCACACCTAAGCGTAGGAGGTTATTACTACGTACCTCATAAAGCCAGACTGGAATACTCCAGGACTCTGCTAAGGACATTGCTAAGAGATGCCTAGCTGTTACTGTTCACCATCACAGGAGTGAGCTCTAAAACACTGAGCTCAGAACTACTACATCAGTGGAGAGAAAAAGCATGTGAGAGAGCTTGCTGCTGTGATGGTGAACAGCTAGGCTTCTCTTCCTAGTTTTCCAGTCAGGCTTCATGAGGTACATAAATGGCCTACACCTGTAGCAAGGGATTTAATTAACTTTGGTCAAAGCTGCACAGCTTTTTATTATCAACAAAAGTCCCTTATCTGCATAAGCAGTTTTTTTGTAAAGGTGAACTGTCTTTAACTGTAGCTGCCCATAATTTGCTAATCCGAATCCTAGTGATTTACAAGTCTCTATCCTATTGTTATTATCTCACAAGCACAGTACCAGATAGCTAGGTCTGTGCTACTGTATGTGTATAACAGTCACTGTCCAGTATATTAGTAGGTGAACCTGTAGTTTATACAGCTCATATTATTTTAGATAACCCTGTCCCTTCTGGTCTGGGATTCTATAGCTAGTTTTAGCTAAAAACTTGATAACCAGCATAGGCTTGAGACAGATTAGGCATCCGATGGCCACATCTGGTAGTTAGAGGTCTAGTTGCATGACAGATTAAATGCTACTAGGGCAGGACTAAAGCACAGAACAGATAGGCGACTCTGAGTTCTAATGACACATCACAGTTTCTGCACGTGTGAATCTCCATTCCAGACTTGTTGGACAACCATTGGAGGATCTTCCCATCATCACCGCAGATCTTGTTTTCAGGTCTCTGACACCAGTATGTACATTGCATTGTGATCAATCTCGGGCCCCTTTAACTGAACTTTCCTGCAACATTCATCTGGAGATTTTTTTTTAATTATTAACATTCTGGGACGCCTTCATATGACTGCGTCCCAGAACGGCCACTCTCAATCGCGGCTGCGCCGTGTTGCTAGGACACAGCGCGACCCTGACCTCTGTAAAGAACCGCGTCCATGGCTCTTCAACCATGTGATCGGCTGTGTCCAATCACAGCCGGTCACATGTAAACACGGAGATGCCGCTAATCGCGCTCCTTGCCTCACACTAACAGAGTGTGAGGAGAGGAGAGCAGATCAGCGGCATCTCCTCACATGAGACATCTACACATGTAATCAGGGCACTAATGATCAGTGCTCTGATTAAAATAGCGCCACCAGTGCCAGAAATCAGTGCCAGCGATGAGTGCCCACCAGTGTCAGCAATCAGTGCCCACAACTGCCAGAAATCAGTGCCCACCACTACCCACACGTGCCACCAATTAGTGCCCATTAGTGATGCCAGTCAGTGCTGGCTATTAGTCCCACCTATCAGTGCTGCCCATTAATGCCTCTCACTGCTGTCCATCAATGCCCATCCGTACTGCCTATCTGTGCCGCCTATCATTGCCACCTAACAGTGCCCATCAGTGCTGCCTATCAGTGCACATCTGTGCCACATATTAGTGCCCATAAGTGCGGCATATTAGTGCCTCATCAGTACCACCAAACCAGTGCCCATCAGTGCCGCCTCATTAGCGTACATCAGTGAAAGAGAAACATTACTTAATTTAAAAAATTACTGACATAAAACTAAGTAAAAAACATTTATTTTTCACATTTTTTGGTCCTTTTTTTTTTTTAGTAAAAAATAAAAGACCCAGCAGTGATTAAATACCACCAAAAGAAAGCTCTATTTGTGTAAAGAAAATTATAAAAATGTAATTTGGGTACAGCATAACACTTTTGTCATTGTCATTCAAAGTATGACAGCGCTGAAAGCTGAAAAATGGCCTGGGCAGGAAGGGGGTGTAAGTGCCCTGTAGGCAAGTGGTTAATAACCATATACTGTATATCCTGGTATATGTTCACAGTTCCACTCTTATCGGCCCCTTTGCTGATATAACCTCTCTGTACATTGGATCTATGTTCTATTATTGATCTTTTCTTATATAAAACTTGTATTATCTCCTGCCTGGTGTGCAGGGCCGGACTGGGAATAAAATTCAGCCCTGGAAAAAATTTCATACCAGCCCCACAGCATTATTATACCAGTGCAACAGCATAACGTCATTATTTTCTTGTTCATGAAAGGGAAAACCATACATTTTAAAGCACTTGAAGAATGTATTATATACAGATAAGACAGATATGAAATCACATAGGGCTTTATATATATATATAAGCAAATTACAGTTAAAAGTGGTCAATCATCAAGGGGAACCCCAGGAACTCAGAACATGGGGGACTTCCGCAGAAAGAATACACTAAGGGTTACTGATATAAGGGGTTTCTATATCAGTGCCCCCTTACATTATTGTACTCACTCCCCCCTTACATCAGTGACCCCCCTTCAGACTGGCCTGGCGGTGCAGTCACTGACCTCCTCTCAGGTGCACCAAGCAGGGCTCAGTCAGTCGGCTCCAGCTTGGTGGCTCTGGTTTTATCTTATAGTCTCCTCTCCACAGTCCACAGTCTGACTTCTCCCATGACCCCCATCCTGGCGGCGCTCCCAATCTTGACTCCTCTCCAGACTCCCTCAGAGACTGCAGACATGATACAAGAGATGGTCAGAGACTGCAGACATGATGCAAGAGCTCAATGCAGCCTCACCAGTGCCCATCAAATGCAGCCTCACTGTGCCCATCAAATGAAGCCTCACTGTGCCCATCAAATGAAGCCTCACTGTGCTCATCAAATGCAGCTTTACTCTGCCCGTGAATGCGGCCTCACTGTGCCTACCATTTCGGCCTCACTGTGCCCACCATTGCGGCCTCACTGTGCCCACCATTGCGGCCTCACTGTGCCCATCAAATGCAGCTTTACTGTGCCGTGAAAGCATTCTCGCTGTGCCCATGAATGCAGCCTTACTGTGCCCATGAATGCAGCCTCACTGTGCCCATCATTGCAGCCCCTCCTGTGCCCCATGTCCCAGTCTGCAGTCCCTGTCTGTGGGAAGGTGTGTTGTTGATGCTCGGTACAGTACCTTGCATGCCAGCAGGATATCCATGATGGCCAGCAGCAGGCAGGGGCTGTTCTCGTTTTGGATGGGGACAGTGCTCCTTCCAGAGGATCTGTTTGCTGTGAGATGGAGTGGTCCTGGGCCTACTGCACCTTCAGCCATCCTCACTTTCCGGCCCCAGTCAGCCTGTCCTCTGGTCCTGGGGAAGTGGAGAAAACTGGGTGGGAGCTGGAGAGAAGGGGGAGCAGAGAGTACTGGTGGGGTTGGAGAGCACATGGGTGGGGGCAAAGAGCAGGGGGGAGTGGAGATCACAGGGGTGGGGAGTGCAGAGCACTGGGGGGGGGGGGGGGGGGGGGCAAAAATGACAGGGTTGGAGAGCACGGGAGGCTGAGAGCACTGGGGGGGGGTAAGAGTGTGGGGTGGCGAAAAGCACTGGACGGGAGCTTGAGAGCACTGGGGGGGGGGCATAAAAACAGGGCTGGAGAGCACTGGGGGGTACAGTCCTCTTCACCTGGCCTGCTCCGCCCCCTACCTCCTCCGGGTTGTGTGCAGGTCCTCTTCACCTGGTTTGCTCCACCCCCTCCTTAGTGTTTTGCACAGGTCTTCTTCACCCGGCCCCTCCTTCCTCAGTGTTGTGCACAGGTCCTCTTCACCCGGCCTGACCCCGCCCCCTTCCTCTTCAGTGTTGTGCACAGGTCCTCTTCACCTGGCCTGACCCTGACCCCACCCCCTCCGGTCCTCTTCACCTGGCCTGCTCCGCCCACTTTTCCTCAGTGTTGTGAACAGGTCCTCTTCAACCAGCCTGCTCCCCCCTCTCCCTCCTCAGTGTTGTGAATAGGTCCTCTTCATCCGGCCAGACCCTGCCCCCTCCCCAGTGTTGTGAACAGGTCCTCTTCACCCGGTGTTCTGACGAGAAGTGTCCCCCATCGAATAGTGTCCGTCCTGTACTGCGCAGGCGCATCGCTTGCGCAGTACGGAGGACAAGGAGATGCCGAAAGTCTCTGAAGTTGAACAGCTGACCATAAGCTGTACAAGGAGCCTGCACACTTAATAGTCACACTTCGCTCGCCACGCTTTGGGCACGGCCTCGCTCGGCATATTTTTATTTTAACTCTATGTCCACTTGGATGCTGGGGCTTGAACCTGGACTCAGTGCGCAGGCGCCGTGTAGTGCCGAAGATCAGCTGTACACCTTCCGAGACTTTCGGCGTCTCCTTTGTCCTCCGTACTGCGCAAGCGCAGTATAGGGCAGATACTATCCGATGGGGTACAGTATTCGACAAGACACCCACCTACTTCGCCCCTCCTCAGTGTTGTGCACAGGTCCTCTTCTTCCGGCCTGACCCTGCCCCCTCCTCTGTGTTGTGAACCGGTGTACTGTCATTTTCTGTCCCCCATCAGAAAGTGTCTAGTGTGTACTGCGCATGGACAACCAGATTCCGAAAATTGCCAAAGATGAACGTGCCTGCGCTGTGAGTCCACTTTCAAGCCCCACCATCCAAGTGGACATAGAGTTAGAATATAAAAGAGTCGAGCGCAGCGAGGCCGTGCCCGAAGCGTGGCGAGCGGCCCTCTAAGTTTGTGTAGCCCTATGTCCACTTGGATGGTGGGGCTTACACCTCGACTCACGGCGCAGGCGCCGTTCATCTTCGGAGATTTTCCGAAAATCCTTCTGCTCCGTACTGCGCATGCGCAGTACACAGCGGACACTTGATGATAGCCGGACTATTCGTGACAGAACACCGGTCCTCTTCATCCAGCCTGACCCCGCCCCCTCCTCAGTGTTGTGCACAGGTCCTCTTCACCCGGCCTGACTCTGCCCCCTCCTCAATGTTGTGCACAGGTCCTCTTCACCCGGCCTGACTCCGCCCCCTCCTCAGTGTTGTGCACAGGTCCTCTTCACCCGGCCTGACTCCTCCCCCTCCTCAGTGTTGTGCACAGGTCCTCTTCACCCGGCCTGACTCCGCCCCCTCCTCAGTGTTGTGCACAGGTCCTCTTCACCCGGCCTGACTCCGCCCCCTCCTCAGTGTTGTGCACAGGTCCTCTTCACCCGGCCGGACTCCGCCCCCTCCTCAGTGTTGTGCACAGGTCCTCTTCACCCGGCCGGACTCCGCCCCCTCCTCAATGTTGTGCACAGGTCCTCTTCACCCGGCCTGACTCCGCCCCCTCCTCAGTGTTGTTCACAGGTCCTCTTCACCCGGCCTGACTCCGCCCCCTCAGTGTTGCGCACAGGTCCTCTTCTCCCGGCCTGACTCCGCCCCCTCCTCAGTGTTGCGCACAGGTCCTCTTCATCCGGCCTGACTCCGCCCCCTCAGTGTTGCGCACAGGTCCTCTTTATCCGGCCTGACTCCGCCCCCTCCTCAGTGTTGCGCACAGGTCTTCTTCACCCGGCCCCTCCCTCCTCAGTGTTGCGCACAGGTCCTCTTCATCCAGCCTGACTCCGCCCCCTCAGTGTTGCGCACAGGTCCTCTTCATCCGGCCTGACTCCGCCCCCTCCTCAGTGTTGCGCACAGGTCTTCTTCACCCGGCCCCTCCCTCCTCAGTGTTGTGCACAGGTCCTCTTCACCCGGCCTGACCCCGCCCCCTCCTCAGTGTTGCGCACAGGTCCTCTTCATCCGGCCTGACTCCGCTCCCTCCTCAGTGTTGCGCACAGGTCCTCTTCATCCGGCCTGACTCCGTCCCCTCCTCAGTGTTGCGCACAGGTCCTCTTCATCCGGCCTGACTCCACCCCCTCCTCAGTGTTGTGCACGGGTCCTGTTCGCCTTGAGGCGATTCAGTTCGCATTTGCAGCGCTATACAAATCATTCATTCATCCGGCCTGACTCCGCCCCCTCCTCAGTGTTGTGTACAGGTCCTCTTCACCCGACCTTCTCCGCCTTCTCCCTCCTCAGTGTTGTGTACAGGTCCTCTTCACCCGACCTGCTCCGCCTTCTCCCTCCTCAGTGTTGTGTACAGGTCCTCTTCACCCGACCTGCTCCGCCTTCTCCCTCCTCAGTGTTGTGTACAGGTCCTCTTCACCCGACCTTCTCCCTCCTCAGTGTTGTGTACAGGTCCTCTTCACCCGACCTTCTCCGCCTTCTCCCTCCTCAGTGTTGTGTACAGGTCCTCTTCACCCGACCTGCTCCGCCCCCTCCTTTCCTCCTCAGTGTGGTGCACAGGTCCTCTTCACCCGGGCTGCTCCGCCCCCTCCTTTCCTCCTCAGTGTGGTGCACAGGTCCTCTTCACCCGGCCTGCCCCCTCCCGTCTTCCCCGGCGCAGGCGCACTGTCTCCCCTCCGTACCGTCCCGCACAGTGTTTGAACAGGAAGGCGGACATGTTTGTTGAGGATTGGTGAGGAGGCAGGAGGAGCCTGAGCTGCCCGTCCGTTTTGGCCGCCGTGTGTGAGAGCCCGGGAGGAGGAAGGGAGGACAGATCTGTGTGTGTGGAGGAGACATGACGGGGCGGCCCGGCGCTTAGCTGTGAGGTGGAGGAGGTCCTGTCTTCCGGAGCGCCGCCATCATCACCCCGGGGGCTGGGAGTGGAGGGACGGGCCTGTGTGTGTCTATGTGTCCGGGGGCCCATGGGGAGGATGCCGGGGCCCAATACAGTGCTGTACAGGCGGTGAGGGGAGACGGAGCTCCGCCGCACACCTGAGCCGTCCGCTAGGAGGAGGAAGGGGACAGGAGGAGCCGCTTCTAGTATCCGGGCTCACCAACACTCATCATCATGTCTACCGGGGAGAGCTTCGACTCCCGCTACACCAAGATCGACGTCTTGTTACGGGACCCCAAGTCTGAGGTCAACACCGACTGCCTGCTGGTGAGTGTCCTGTCAGCACCATCACATCACTGCTATCACAAGACTGGCCATATACCATACAATCTCTACAAAAGTTCTGGATCACAGAGTGCCATTCAGTGTTATGTGATTTTCAGCTCCTTCATTTGAATGGGATGACATTGCACTGATCGCACCCACATAGTGCATGCACTACTTTTATAAATGCAGTGCAACTGGATCACATGCAACTGTGTTACCATGTGATCTGGTGCAGGTAAACGCACCGCGTTTGGGGTGTCGTTAGGGATCTATTGACACCCGTAGCAGATTACAAACCCAGTGCATTTGGAACACGGGTTCACCGCACTCCGGTTAACTACATGTTCTGATTGTACAATCTCTTTAAGGCCCATTTATACAGCGTATAGTGGGAACTGGCATTCCTGCTTGTGATTTTTGTATGGGCGATTTTCATGCAATTCCGTGTGCTGTTTGCTCAGAGCTCCTTTTTGGGTGACAAGCTTCACACAATTTTTTAACCCCCTGTCAACCCCACTTGCAGGGAGGGGCTTAAGGTCATGTGACCAGCATGATTAGCTGTCACATAATCGGAAAATTTCCCGTTAGCTGCCGGGGGCGCACGCTTACGGCACACAGCTGTTTGCACTAATGCATGCAAATTTGGTGCCAAGGCCCGGCCGTTGAGACGTTGCATATTTGCGTGTGGCTGGTGTAGTGTCACATTAGCCAACTTGTCAGAAACTCCAACCACATCACTTCCGGTTTCTTTAAATCATCAGTAATTTGAGATTTTGACGAATTGCAGTTTGGACACAATACCGGCAGCCCAATACAATCCGGTACAGGAAGATTTAGCTGTTTTGCACAGTGGCTAATGAGTATAAAGTTGACGCTGCCTCTGAGGCAGCTATTATTTTGGTTAGTATCAGAGCAAAGTAACATTCTCCGCACATAACGCGCCCTGGACTGTATTCGGTTGCCAGTGTTGTGTTCAAACAGCAATTTGTCAAAATCTCCACTTACTGATGGTTTAAGGAAACAGGAAGTGATGTGGTTGGAGTTTCTGACGAGTTGGCTAATTTGACACAACACCAGGGCCAAGAAGTAAATCACGATTGCAGGGCGACAGTCGTGGCAAACTCACGCCATGTTTGGGGTGCCATCTAGAAGGAATGGCACCCAAACGCACATTGCGCATTTTGTACCGCTTGCCACATGATTTGGAATTTCATGAAGTGTTGCAGCGATTTCACTCGGGATTCCAAATAGGCAAATGTGAGCTGGGCCTAAGGCCTCATACACACAGGATGTCTGTTGGCTCATCTGGATACTTTTTTCAAGGGAGGAGAAAAGCGGCTTTAAAAATGCGCCTAAAGCGGAGTATTGCATACGCATTAAGTTGTGTCAAGCATTTGAGTGTTAATAGATTTTATTGGCCAGATTATTAATCTCTTCCAGTCAATGGTATGTATTAACACTCGCTCTGTTTACATGCGTTTAGGTGTGTTGCATGTTTTTATTTATTTATTTTTTTTGGCGCACTTCTGCGCTTTTGATGTTTGGTTTTTATTTTTATTTTTTTTTTCTTCTTATATTCATCCTTTTCTAATGTGCCTGGACACATAGGCTAGTGTATACGTGTTTTGCAGGCTGAAAATAAAAAAAAATGCCAAACGCCTGTAAAAGTGGCCTTTCTTAGCCCAGTCTTTATGAACCCTAAAGTTAGCCATACATCATACTGTCTGGGCAATCTTCTTTGCCATCAACTATGTAGTACAAAGGCCTGCCTTGGTATAATAAACTAGGTTGATTAGGTTTGTCGTCCTACAGTTTTGGAAAATTCTAAAGTAGACCGCACAGTCAGATTGTATAGTGCATTGATGGCAAACCTTGGCACCCCAGATGTTTTGGAACAATATTTCTCATGGCACTGAACCACACTGCAGAGTACATGAACATCATGGAAAATGTAGTTCCAGAACATCTGGGGTGCCAAGGTTCGCCATCAGTGGTTATAGTGTATGGCTTTTGGAGATTGCATGGTCAGCTTTAAGGGTTTTGTACAATCTGATTGTATGATCATCTTTAAAGTGGTAGGAAACCACCAAAAAGAAAAAAAATGAAGAAATGGGTCCTCTGCAGGTTTTGACATAATGTTCTAGTATGCACTGCATATTAGAACAGCATGACACTTGCCTGCAAATGTGGGCTCCCCCGGCGCTTCCATCTTCACCCGCTCTTCCTTCCTGGTTCACGGGCTCCAGCTGTTTGGCCGGGGCCGTGATGACATCACTCCTGCACAGGTGCGTGGAAGTTGCAGCACAGCCTTCTACAATCCACGGCATACTGTATGCAGAGCATCACTGCGCATGCACAGGTGACCTAGGCAATTGCAGATGTGTATATCTCCTAAACAGTGCACAGTCATTGTACCTACAGGAAAGCTTGAATGTAAGCTCACCTGGTAGGTTCAAGTTTAAATACAGACTTTACTACCACTTTAAAGTGTGAGAAAACTCCAATGCGTGATTTTTACCTACAGGTACAGTAAATATCTCGGGAATCCCCGGTTGTCTCCAGAATTAGTGTCCTTATTGGAAAATCTGCCTTCTATTCCTGTTCTGTTGACAACCCAAAAAATTCGATTTTTCTTTGATGATAATGGTAAACGGGGAAATAGAATAGATCTCCCTGCTGGTGGCCATACATATAGGGATATAATTAAACGATTCTAAGAATCTAGTAATATCATCAAAACTATAGCTTATTGAAGAAACGCATCAATCAATCCATTTTTTTTTTTGATCAGTCAGGATGGAAAATCCAATGTTTGGAAAGAAGATAAGATAATTTGATATAATTGATAAAGGATAAGTTCACCTTTTGTAACATGTTGCATCCATATTCAGGGTGTAATGATCGCGGGTGCAATGCTTTCCAGGCTAAATAAAATAATATATATTATACATTTTTTTTTTTTTTTAAGGGTGAACTGATCCTTTAAGTGTATGTTGCATCGAATGATCTGTCCAATCGTATTTCTGATCATTCAGGAAATCTTTTAATAATACAATCGTCTCTAAAATTGTTCTGTGTATGGCTGCCATTACAGGGACACAGACAGCAATAAAAACCTGTTGGGTGTAATCACCGCTCTATAGGACTACAAATAAATTTTTTTGTATGCCTCTATTAAGCTCTATGGAGCCAAAAACTTGCCTTCCCCAAAGAAGCTCTGGTCATTTTTGGCATGACAAGTGAAGCGCATCATCCAGATGTGAATAGAACCCATAAAATGATCTGGTGTCGAGTGCTTGCGCGTTCCTGGGAAAGCATCTTGCGTTGCTCAGGTGTGATTGGGGCCTTGTTGCTGTGTGATGTTTGGTCCATATAGAGAGATGCTACTTAACTCAGCACCACGGATGAGCTCAGGTGTGTACAGATCTAATCCTGCCAGGAAGCTGTCACTTGACTGGGCCAGTCATCTGTGGCCCGGGTGTTCCCTGCTCTGCAGCCTCATGTGTACAATGGGCATGTTTACATACATCTGTGAGGCAGGAAATGTCTTGGCTATTTGGTCCAATACAATGACTGCTTTCTGGTAAGCTCGCTAAGGGGGGGCGGGGGCCGATTTCAATGGCAGGGGCGGTGGAGGAGTGGTGTATACACCACTCCTGCACCGCCCAAAAGAAGCTGCTTGCAGGGCTTTTTCTAAAGTCCTGCAAGCGCACCGCCCCAGCGTGAAAGCACTCTGGCTCTCACACTGGGGCTGCAGGGGAGGTGCTTTACACGTGCTATTTTTAGCCCACAAGCGCCTGAAAAACACCCCAGTTTGAAAGGGGTCTAATGCCCCGTACACACGTTCCGAATATCGGACGACAAAAGACGCTTTCGGACAGATCGTTCGATAATCTGATTGTTAGTACGCAGCTTTCGACAGCCGATTACGGCAGTCCGTCCAACCAAATCCGAAGGGACAAACAGGAAAGCTTCGATCGGATGACAGCACATTGTACGACAATCGTGTAATCAGTACAGTATGTGTCTGATAAGTCGTTCGACAAACACCACTCATGCTCGGAAACACGAAAATAAACCAGAAGGACACAGGGGTCACACGTATTTGACATCATTGAAAATACGTAGCTACGCACAGCGGAAAATCTTACACACATTTTGCACTGTTGTATTCGATCTTGGTTGTATGCAACAACATGCGAACGATCTGTCGTACGATAATTGGAACGTGTGTACGGGGCATAAGTGACAAACAAAATACGCTCATTGCAGAAAACGCCTGTTTAAATGTTCTAGAAATGTATTTATTTTCTTTTTTTTCTTTTGGATAAAGGGCTGCAGCCACATGGTTAAATGCTGACCAGTGTTAGATGGCTTGTCCTAACCATTGAACTGTCATTTTTACTATACAGGTTGGTTTGTATGTAAATTTAAATATGGCCTTTAAAATAAAAATAAATTCATACTCTAGTATAGGCCGTCCCGAGTATAAGCCGAGGCCCCTAAATCACCACAAAAAAATGGGGAAACGTATTGACCCGTGTATAAGCCGAGGGGCAAAAATGCAGCAGCAACTGTAAGTGGAAAAAGGGTCAGCAATGCCCATCTGCATGTCCCCTGTACCCCCCCCCCCCCGTGTCCCCATTGCAGCCCGTGTCCCCATTGCAGCCTACCTGTGCCGATCCGTGGGTCCGGGGTCCTCGGTTCGGGGTTCGGTCCCGCTCTGTCCTCCCCACATTACAGGCGCCATTAAAATTTAAAAGCCGTGCCTCCTCGTCCGTGATAGGAGGAACACTTTTTTCCCAGCAGTCAGTGTTCAGTGTTCCGCCTATCACGGATATCCTCTCATCCTCGTCCATGAGATGAGAATGACAGGCCATCAGTGAAAGGCGGAACACTGTACTGCTGGGAAAATTAGTGTCCGCCTATCACGGACGGGCGGGAGGAGGCGGCGCGGCTTTTAAACACCGCCGTCTGTCTGCATGACAAGCTGTTCATGTAGGCAGAAGGCGGTGACTCGAATATAAGCCGAGAGGTGGACTTTCAGACCTAAAAAAGGGTCTGAAAATCTCTGCTTATATTCGAGTATATACGGTAAATACTTTTTTTACAGGTGTTAACCAAATGCCGTTACTCGAATATTCCTTCTAAAGTGGTCTCTTATTTACAAATCTCATTGTATTCAGTTAAAAATAACTGTCACTTTTATGAAAATACGGAGTGTTCGGATTTGTAAGTGAACCTGTAGTCATTTATATCCTTGACTTTTTTTTTTTTTCCCCTACCTGGTTTGTTTTGCATTGCAGCTTCAATCTTATCTATCCTGTGTATGTTTGTAGTTATGGGGCCGCTGGCAATGGCAGGGCAGTGATAAGCCAGGAGGTGACAGCAGTGACATGGGATGGGAGTTTGACATGTACTTAGCGATAAGTAAGCTATAATGGAGGCAGCCACTTGACTTGGCATGGGGTTTGTGCTGGGAACAATGCTGCTAGCTTGACATGTTGCTATTTACACATTGGCGGTTTTTCACAGTATAACAATTCAATGGTATTCCTGCCAATTGCTTGGTGATTAAATATTGTCCTCTTAGAGAAAAATAGGGAAGTATTTCACTATAAGCCTGTGAAGATAATTGTTATTTCTAAGTAGGATTGCCTGAACAGGTTTAGAACTGGCAGAGAGGGCAGTTGGCTATTTGCAACAATTCTGACACTTAGGTAACATGGAAAGTATGTTGTATCTGTATGCACAATGGATTACCAGCTTTATCCTTGTGGTGTTTAGGAGAAAGATCATGTATACATAGAATGTTCATCTGCCAGCAAAGGGTTAACTGAAGATTGTACTGAGCAATATTTGGAGACTGTAATATCCGACCTCTCCTGAAATGTTGTTTGGGTGTCTGACTGGTTTATTGGAGACAGTTCTTGTGAACCTTTCAGCCAGGAAAAAAAAAGCCAGTTTTCAAAATACTCATGCCAGAGACAACCAGTTAAGTAGCATTTTCTGGAGGGTGTTAGAAGACGGTTTCCATATTTCTTGGATCATAAGTTTGTTGTGAGATGGGGGGATAGTTCTAGGTAAAGCTGACCGTTTTGAGTAAATTTTGGATGGTTTCTAATGAACCAGGAAGATTTTGGCCTATTGGCACTGGAGCTGGGAGGAAAATTGTTGGTCGAACAGTGTGCCTTCATGCAATCAGATGCTGCCACTGTTTCGGTATACTGACTGCCACTGGTGCCGGCTGATAGAATAAAATAATTGCAGTGGGAAATTCATCCATCTGCGCTGTTTAGCATGGGTGCAGAAATCTTTAAAATTATACAGAATGCCGCCGTATGAATCGTAGAAATATCTAGGGGTGTATGGGCAGCTTTAGATTGGGTTGGGGAGGGCAGACTTGCAGCCCCCCCCCCCCCATCAACACAGACATTGTTTATGTGGGAATCCCTCCTGCCGGGCCATTGTCTTCTCCCAGGGGGGCAAAGCCATTCCTGCTGGTATAAGACCATGATTATTGCTAGCGGCTATAGAGGCCGCTAGAGATGATCACAGCATGCTGGTTGTATCCAAGTTGATTGGTCTATGAACTTGGTGCATTCAGCCTTCCCATTCACGGTTCCTGCTGAACTGGCCGAGATTCAAACTGTTTGACCTGCCTAAGGTGGAATGCCACTAAAATTACATGTTTGAGTTTTCAGTTCAGTAAACAGTTTGGATACCCAGTTTATGGCAGGATTACCAGGATTTTTTCTTTAGTTGTAATTTAGACTGGGAAAAAAAAAAAAAGCTAATGCAACCACCACAAAGGAGTGTTAACCACTTTCAGACAGGACCAATTGGCAGCCAAAGGACCAGGCCCCTTTTTGCGATTCGGCACTGCGTCGCTTTAACTGACAATTGCGCGGTCGTGCGACGTGGCTCCCAAACAAAATTGACGTCCTTTTTTTCCCACAAATAGAGCTTTCTTTTGGTGGTATTTGATCGCCCCTGCGGTTTTTATTTTTTTGCGCTATAAACAAAAATAGAGCGACAATTTTGAAAAAAATGCATTATTTTTTATTTTTTGCTATAATAAATATCCCCAAAAAATATATAAAAAAACATTTTTTTTCCTCAGTTTAGGCCGATACGTATTCTTCTACATATTTTTGGTAAAAAAAATCGCAATAAGCGATTATTGATCGGTTTGCGCAGAAGTTATAGCGTTTACAAGATAGGGGATAGTTTTATAGCATTTTTATTAATAATTTTTTTTTTATTATTAATGGCGGAGATCTGCGATTTTTTTTTTTTTTTTTGTGACTGCGACATTATGGCGGACACATCGGACATTTTTGACACATTTTTGGGACCATTGTCATTTTTACAGCAATTAATGCATTTAAATGCATTGATTTCTGTATAAATGACACTAGCAGTTTAGGGGTTAACCACAAGGTGGCAGTGTAGGGGTTAAGTAGGCCTAGGGGTGTGTTTTTTACTGTGGGGGGGCGTGGCTGTCAGCTAGTGAATGCTGATCTCTGCTCCAATCACAGGGAGCAGAGATCGGCGTCACTAGTTGCTAGGCAGAACAGGGAGATGCTGTTTATCTCGGCATCTCCCCGTTCAGCCGCTCCGTGAGACGATCGCGGGAGTCCCCGCGGCGATCGAGTCCGCGGGGACCGCGGCCGGACTCACGGGGGTCCCGACCGGCGCGGGAGCGCGCCGCTCCCGGCGCGCTCCCGATGGCACGGACAGGCGAAAGGAGGGACGTATATATACGCCCTCCTGCCTGTACGTGCCATTCTGTCGACGTATATCGTCGTGCGCCGGTCGGCATGTGGTTAAGCTACATTATACACTATATTACCAAAAGTATTGGGACGCCTGCCTTTACATTCACATGAGCTGTAACTACCTCCCGACCGCTGTATAGACAAATGGCAGGCAGGATGCTCCATTCTCGGATAACTTCGTCTCAGGGCACTTGCGCGCCCGCGGGGGTGTGCAGCACAGTGGGTGCGCCATGTTCCAGTGACATGGCTCGACCACTGTGCTGCGCACCCCCGATTTTTTAAATTTGGGTACAGTGGTGTCATTCAAAGTGTGACAGCGCTGAAAATTGGCCTGAACAGTTAATGGCACACCAGTCTTCATCCTTAGGGTTCAATATTGAGTTGGCCCACCCTTTGCAGCTATAACAGCTTCAACTCTTCTGGTAAGGCTGTCCACAAGGTTTAGGAGTGTGTCTATGGGAATGTTTGACCATTCTTCCAGAAGTACATTTTTTAGTTCCGGCACTGATGTTGAACTAGAAGGCCTGCCTCTCAGTCTCTGCTCTAATTCACCCCAAAGGTGTTCTATCAGATTGAGGTCAGGACTCTGTGCAGGCCAGTCATGTTCCTCCACCCCAAACTCGCTCACCCATGTCTTTATGGACCTTGCTGTGTGCACTGGTCCAAATCATTTGGTGGAGGGGGGATTATGGTGAGGGGTTGATTTTTAGGGGTTGGGCTTGGCACCTCTGTTCCAGTAAAGGGACCTCCTAAGGCATCAACATACCAAGACATTTTGGACAATTTCATGCTCCCAACTTTGTGGGAACAGTTCGGGGATGGTTCCTGACTGTTCTAGCATGACTGAGCACCAGTGCACAAAGCAAGGTCCATAAAGACATATAAATGTGTGAGTTTGGGGTGGAGGATCTTGACTGGCCTGCACAGAGTCCTGACCTCAACCCAATAGAACACCTTTGGGATGAAATGGAGCAGAGACTGCGAGCCAGGCCTTCTTATCCAACATCAATTCCTGACCTCACAAATGCGCTTCTGGAAGAATGGTCAAACGTTCCCATAGACACACTCCTAAACCTTGTGGACCTCCTTCCTAGAAGAATTGAAGCTGTTGTAGCTGCACAGGGTGGGCCAACTCAATATTGAACCCTACGTACTAAGAATGCCATTAATGTTTAGGTCTGTTTAAAGGCAGGTGTCCAAATACTTTTGGTAAAATAGTGGATTATGTTTTTGGGTTTAGATACACTCCAAGGTAGTCTATACAGCCAGTGGATGACCGGTTTCAGTGGTCTTCCCTCTATACAATTGCTGGCACTCCTAGAAGCTACTTGTCAGGAAAAGCACTGTGTACACATAAGTACCAGTACAGTGAGAATAATGAAAAGCCCTACCTTGTGATAAACGCATCACTGGAGTTTATTCACAATGTTTTGTGTTCCTTTTGTAAGAGCGAGCTTTGTTAGTGAAATGCTCTCTGAGCCCTTTGAAGTTCTTCCTGCAGTGTGTATCTGTGCCGGCATGACACTGATGTGTACTGTATCTTCTCTGGGGCTGTACAGTTCATTTGTGTTCATGTGTGATTCTGAGACAGGAAGAGTCAGCTGGCGGGCCTTCTTACCTCATGGGTAAGTCATACTTCTCCATTGAAGGAGAAAGTGGTTAGAAATTTGCTGAGCTTTTCAAAATGCAGGTTTGTACCGATGCCTCAGTTACTTAGTAAATGTTTTTGTATTTCATCATCCTTGGCCTTGTGCATGCAGCGTTGCATTGTACTCTCCAAAGCGTACATATAGTGCCTTGAAAACTAATTCATACCCTTTGCAGTTTTCCACATTTTGTCATGTTCCAACCAAAAACATAAATGGATTTTATGTGATAGACCAACAAAAAGTGGTACATAATTGTAAAGTGGAAGGAAAATGATAAATGGTTTTCAATTTTATTTTTACAAATATGTGAAAGTGTGGCGTGCAAAATTCAGCCCCTCTGAGTCAATACTTTGTAGAACCACCTTTCACTGCAATTACAGCTGCAAGTCTTTTTGGGGATGTCTCTACCAGCTTTGCACATCTACAGAGTGAAATTGTTGCCCATTCTTCTTTGCAAAATAGCTCAAGCTCTGTCAGATTGGATGGAGAGCACCTATTAAATCGGTTGTATATCCCGCTTTCACATTTTTACCTACAGGTAAGCCTATAATATCTCCTAAATCTGTACAGTTTAGGAGATATTCCCCTTGCATGCAACCCGCTGATGTCAGTGGTGCATGCGCTCTGAAGGTCTGGCAGATTCTGCCACTCAATCAGAACTCCTTACCGGAAGAGAAACGCAGTGGGCACATGTCGGCTCCCTCAGCGGTGAACAGGAGGCAATGCCGGCACTTTGTTCTAAGGTAAGTATTTCATAATGAGCTAGCATGCGACGCTCATTATGCCTTTGCCCTAGGCCCCTTTCGCACAGGTATGTCCATGTACAGACTCCTCTTTGCTCATCAGGGATCGCTCCATTGATGCCCGCTGAGGCAGCGGATGACAGGTCCGTCTCTGCACACTGTGCAGAGATGGGCCTGTCAGAGCTCTGCTCTCTTTAATGGGGGATCAGATGAAAATAGACCGCCTGTCCATTTTCATCCGATCCGCCAGACGGATGGAAAATATATGGTTTCCATCATCTGAATTTAGCAGATCGGATGTCAGCAGACATGTCACCGCTGACATTCGTCGCTCCATCCTCGACCTGCATGGAGTGTCCGTTCAGTTCCGCCTCAAAAAAACTGCGTGCACACTGCATACAACCGTAATTTTCAAGTCTTACCACAGGTTCTCAATTGGATTTAGGTCTGGATTTTGACTGGGCCATTCTAACGCATGAATATGTTTTTATCTAAACCATTCCATTGTAGCTCTGGCTGTATGTTTAGGGTTGTTGTCCTGCTCGAAGGTGAACCTCTGCCCCAGTTTCGTCTTTTGCAGACTCCAACAGGTTTTCTTCTAAGATTCCCCTGTATTTTGCTCCATCCATCTTCCCATCAACTCTGACCAGCTTCCCTATCCCTGCTGAAGAAAAGCATCCTCACAACATGCTGATGCAACCACCATGTTTCACGGTGGGGATGGTGTGTTCAGGGTGATGTGCAGTGTTAGTATTTCACCACACATAGCGTTTTTGCTTTCAAGCCAAAAAGTTTAATTTTGGTCTCATTTGACCAGAGCACCTAATTCCACATGTTTGCTGTGTCCCCCACATGGCTTTTTGCAGACCGCAAACGGGACTTCTTAGAGTTTTCTTTGAACAATTGCTTTCTTCTTGCCACTCTTCCGTAAAGGCCAGATTTGTGGAGTGCACAACTAATAGTGTCCTGTAGACAGATTCTCCCACCTTAGCTGGGGATCTTTGCAGCTCCTCCAGAGTTAACATGGGCCTCTTGGCTGCTTAATGCTCTCCTTGCCTGGCCTCTCCGTTTAGGTGGACGGCCATGTCTTGGTAGGTTTGCAGTTGGGCCATACTCTTCATTTTCAGATGATGGATTGAACAGTGCTCCGTGAGATGTTCAAAGCTTGGAATATTTTTTTATAACCTAACACTGCTTTAGGCCCCTTTCACACTGGGTTGGGAGCGGCGTCGGCAGTAAAGCGGCGCTATTTTTAGCGACGCTTTACCAACGTTTTAGCGGCGGTTTTTGCCTGCTAGCGGTGTGGTTTTAACCCCTGCTAGCAGCCGAAAAAGGGTTAAAACTGCCCGCGGCGCTTTGCCAGCGGTATAGCCGCGCTGCCCCATTGATTTCAATGGGTAGGAGCGGTGAATTCACCACTCCAAAGATGCTGCTAGCAGGGCTTTTTTTTTACTGTCCTGCTAGCCCACCGCTCCAGTGTGAATGGGCCGTTTTTTTTTTTTTTGTTTTTTTTCAGGCGCTATTTTTAGCGCTGTAGAGCCTGAAAAATGCCTCAGTGTGAAGGGGGCCTTAAACTTCACAACTTTATCCCTGACCTGTCTTGATGCCATTTGTTCACAAAAATGTAACAAACCTATGAAGGCTTCACAGAACAGCTGTATTTATACTGAGATTAAATGACACAGGGGGACTCTATTTACTAATTTAGGTGATTTCTGAAGGTCATTGGTTCTGCTAGATTTTAGTTAGGGGTATCAGAGTAAAGGGGGCTGAATACAAATGCACGCCACACTTTTCACATATTTATTTGTAAAAAATAAATTGAAAACCATTTATCGTTTTCCTTTTGACCTCACAATTATTTGCCACTTTGTTGGTCTATTACATAAAATACCCCAAAAAATACATTTACGTTTTTTTTGGTTGTAACATGGCAAAATGTAGAAAATTTCTAGGGGTATGAATAGTTTTTCAAGGCACTGTATGTGCCTACAGGTTATTGGAATACACATGTGAAAGAGGCTGAATGGTGTGGTAAGACTTATGCAGACTGGAGGAAGGTATGTTTGACCCCAGGAAGCATGAAAGTGATTGCATGAGGGTCATTGTGCAGTTCAAATATTACATTGTGTTCAGTGATGTCACTTGCCCTCTAGATTTTACCCTCTTCTTGACCAGAGCATTATTTTGCTGTTTTATCGCTGTGCTATTTTACCTGGCAATTGCGCACTTATGCAACACTGTACGCAAATGAAATTTTTTTTTTTGGTGTTTTTTTCGCCTCCTGGGTTTTTTTATTTTTTGCTATTATAAATGGACATTTTTGAAAAAAAAGTTTTCTAATGCGATAAAACCATCGAATAAAAATGTAAAAAGAAAAAAAAATCTAATTTCTTCATGCATTTGGGCCACAATGTATTCTATATCTTTTTAGTAAAAAAAAAAAAAAAAATCCCAAGAAGTGTGTATTTGGTTTGTGTGAATGTTGTAGCGTCTGGTATAGATAATGGAGATTTTATATATATATATATATATATATATATATATATATATATATATATATATATATATATATATATATATATATATATATATATATATATATATTCTCTATCAAGATCACTTCGTAAAAGCACCACATAGCGCAAACACATTACACATAGTTAGGCACACATTTAAAGAGCAACTCTACTTTGGTGCAAAAAAGATATAGCTAATAAAAAAAAAAAATGGTATTTAGAATTGCTACACAAGCCATGTTGTAATTTCATTTTATTATAAATAATTTTTCCCTTTTCAATCTGCAGCTTCTCTAACTTTCTGCAAAATTCAATCATAGCAACCTAGAAGCGTTCTGTACATCATTGGTGTAAAGAAACCCCCAAGAAATGTCACTTCCTTTTTGTGTGATTTGGCCCCCTTGATTTCCCAAGGCGATATTAGGCACCTCCTGTAATGGGTATTTCAGCTTTGCTACCCAAGGGTTATATACTTCTAAAAGATGCTTTGCAGCAAGGGGGATTTGTTTTAAATTTACTAGTAAAATTGCTTGATTTCAATCAAGTTGATTTTTAATCATAATTTTTAAAGAGCAACTGTCGTCATGTGTCCTGCAGTGGCTCCTCTGACCCGCTGTTAACTCCCTCGGCAGTCTTCACTTTAATGGGATGGCTGGTCATGCGGCAGTGAAACAACAAGGTGAGGGATGTGGTGGCAGCAGGTGAGTGGATGCCCGGAAACATGCGCTGCCATGATGGATCTGAAATGACAGGTGCTCTTTAAATGTAAGGACTTATCCTTGCTGGTAGCTAGAACCTTTAATATTTGCAAATAAAATGAAGGGTTCCTTTTTTGGGGTTAAAAGCGCCCCGCCAGTGGCCCAAAAGCGGTGCTAAAACGAGTGGCACTTTACAGCGAACGCACGGCCACCCCCAGTGTGAAAGGGCTCTAAAGGAGTTGTAAAGGCAGGTATTTTTTTTTTTGATCTTACTGCATTAAGATAAAAAGCCTCCCTTCTGTGTGTAGCAGCCTCTCCAGCCCCCCTAATACTTACCTGAACCTTATCTCTGTCCAGCAATGTCCATGAGTACCTCGGCCGTCTCCCTCCTGATTAGCTAACTGACTTTGATTGACAGGCACGAGAGTCAATGGCCCCACTGCTGTGTCTCAGCCAATCAGGAGGGAGAGGGGACAGGGGCAAACTGCAGCTCCGTGTCTGGATGGAAACAAGGAGCTGTGACTGCTTGCTGTGGGGACACGCGACAGGAGGGAGGGGCCAGGAGCAGCGAAGGGGGAATTGATAAGAGGAGGATCCAGGCTGCCCTATGCAAAACAACTTCACATAGGAGGCAATTATAACGTGTGTTTTGTTATTAAAAAAAAAAAAAGACTTTCCGTTTACTTCAAAGCATTTCCCCCCCCCCCCCCCCTGTTCTGTGTAATTTGGACCCCTGTAACACCTAAAAACCCTGGCTTCTCCCCTCCCCAATGCAAGCTATAATCATGGCTGCTGAGCCTTGACATTGTGGTTTGTTTACGTGCCTCTATCATCTGCAGCCTGCTCTCTTGTGTAAGTTTCCTCTATCTCCCTTTCTCTGCCTGTCACCTAGTGACAGTGCCACCCCATCCCTCTCTTGCTGCAGGAATATCCAATATATTTTAATACTATCCTTTTTGTTTCCTAATAGAGTGCCCCCCCCCCCCCGTCTGTGTTTTATTGACATTGACGGATTAGATTAACATGTTAGTGGGTTAACAACTGCTTTATAACTAATACTGCACCAGTCAGAGTGGCTCTGTGGTCAATTTGATGGCCACTTACAGGGATCATGGATGATCACTTGTTGTCAGTGGTGCTGATCAGATCAAAGGCGAGCAAGTTGTGGCTGAGGAAAAGGCTAAGCTTCAAGTTAAAGGGATGTGGCTAACGGCTGTCTATTTGCCCTGTTCTCTTCCAACTGGGGTTTCTTTGTCTTTTGACAGGAATCTCCTGCATTTGAGCTGTTAAGTGGTGTCAGTTTTTTGTCAAGTAAGGACCTTATAAAGCTGGTGCCTGGTATGATGTGGTCAACATGTTCACGATGGTGCATGTTGTGAATGTTTGCTGCAATGCCTTACAATGTTTGGCAGTGTTGCCTGTTTTTGTTTTTCTTTAAACTTTACTTAAAGTTAAACACACTTCTTTTAACTCTTTACACAACAGCGTCTTGTGTGCAGACATGCTGCATTTTCCTACAGCGCACCAAGGCACTTGTATGGTGTGAACAAAGCGTATAGAAAACCGCACCCTCCCTTGTAAAATACATTTTGGGAAAAATTTATGAAGAAATATTTATTGGATGCTTTTTTTTTTTTTTTTTCCTTTTTTTTTTTTTTTTTTTTTTTTCTTTTTAACAAAATAAGATGCAATCCGTATCATTACCCTTTTTTATCATGTTGTTTACATGCAACCTGGACACTTGCACTTGCTTTTATGTTTCTGCCTTGGTGCATTGAGAAGACTTAGAAATGCAATTCTTGTATCCAAGAGCAGACTCTAGGAATTGCCATAAGGCTCCAGTTATGTTGTCAAACATGGGCCTTATTGCGATTACACACAAATCAAATCTCTTTGCATGGTTGTGATATGTTAATATAAATCCCACAAGCCCTGCCTTGAAGTGTTTTTCATAATGCTTTGTTTATTGTCTTTAAGGTACATTAACATGCAGAGTAAAATATCTTGAAGACCTACAACAATGAGGCATCTGTCTCCAGTGAAATAGGAAGTGGATTAGTGTGAAAGGGAAAATGTTGAAGTTTGATTTACACCACCCTCAGTAATCTGAAAAACTTGTTTTTATGCATGGACACTATCACTTCAAATGAGACATTGTGGAAGAGTCACATTCCCATGGCTATTATTATAGAAACAAACGAGTGCTTAAGATTCACCATATGGGGTGTGTAAGAGATTGCTAAGTTACTGAAGAAATATTTTGGAAGTCCTAAAAATGGCTTGTTGAACATGATTCGGTCACCTCCTGATTTTGTCTCTGCTGAGAGGAATAGTCATTTATTTTTGAGCTGTATTATAGTTTAGGATAAGATGGGCTTGTTTCTTTTTCTAGTTTTGTCTCTCAACGGTTAAACCACATGCTGGGTCAGCGAGGGAGAAAGTAGGGAGTTCTATTTGATTTGTGAGTTATATATATTTTTTTTCCAAGAAATAAAATTCTTGCTTAGGGTAGATCCATGTAAAGACTTTCCTTTTTATAAAGTAAGTCTCAAATTCTATTCCAGCAAATCTCTTAAATCTGAAGTAGCCTCTGTTAGTATCCCTGCTACCTAGCCCAGTCTGCTCCACTTAAAATGTTTTTTTATTACATTCTTTCTTTATAAGGTCCATTTCTAGCCCATACTTTGTTTTGGATAAAGTGTGGAAGAGTTATGCTGGTCATACATTATACTGTTTTCCCTTAGACTTACCAAAACCATATAATATGAGTTTAAACCTAAACACTTTCAATTTGTATGCAATCAGGCAGGCCATTGCACTACATAGAAAAATATTTTAACCACTTCAGCCCCGGAAGGATTTACCCCCTTCCTGACCAGGTTTTTTTTTGCGATTCGGCACTGTGTCGCTTTGACAATTGCGACGTGGCTCCCAAACAAAATTGACATGCTTTTTTCCCCACAAATAGAGCTTTTTTTTTTTGGTGGTATTTAATCACCTCTGCGGTTTTTATTTTTTGCGCTATAAACAAAAAAAGAGCGACAATTTTGAAAAAAAACACATTTATTTATTTTTTACTTTTTGCTATAATAAAATATCACCCAAAAATATATAAAAAAACATTTTATTTTCCTCAGTTTAGGCTGATATGTATTCTACATATTTTTGTTAAAAAAAAAAAAAAAAAAAAAATCACAATAAGCGTCTGGTTTGCGCAAAAGTTATAGCGTCTACAAAATAGGTGTTGATGTAAAAATGTCACTGGCAGTGAAGGGGGTTAACCACTAGGGGACGGGGAGGGGTTCATTTTATCCTAGGGCCGTGTTTCTAACTGTATAACGTGGCTGTGTGTGACACCACACTGATCGCTCCTCCCGATGACGGGGAGCAGACTATCAGTGTGCTGTCATTAGGCAGAACGGGGAGATGCTGTTAACATCGGCATCTCCCCGTTCTTGAGCTCCGTGACATGATCGCGAATATCCCCGCGGTGCTCATGTCCGCGGGACCTGTGGGTATGGTCACGGAGCACGCGGCAGGTGCGCGGCGGGAAATTCAAAGTAACGTACGGGTACGTTATTTTGCCCAGCCGTGCCATTCTGCCGACGTATATTTACAGGGGCCGGTTGGGAAGCGGTTAAAGCAAACTGAATCGCAACATTTTATAATGTATGGCCAACTTTAGGCCTCATTCACACTGCCATGTAGAGCTATACACCACCAATAATGAGTGTATTTGTGTCAGGTAGCACAGGTTGATGCAGACAGCTGCAGTTTCCAAGTCTGTACAATATTAGTAATGGGATGACAGGTGACCAAGGTGCAGTGTGACGGTTCACATGCAAGTGCACATTAAGCGGTTTTATGTGCTTGGAGACAGATAAGTGGCCCTGGATGCCAACTGTGTCTGGGGCTTTTTCTTGGCTGTATACAACCATGTGAAGAGGCCTTTGAGTCCTTTTAGGCTGGGTTTGCGCTTATGCATTTCCCCGCATCCAATTCGTGTGACAGGAGAGTGTGGCCAGCTCTCAATAGAGCCGGTTCACACATCTCCGGGGCAGCTGTGGAGCGCACAGCAGAAGGGTCCTGTGCGTATTTATGATATATTTTATTTTTTTGTTTTGTTTAAAGTTAACAAACATGTTCTACTTGCCCTGTGCAGTAGTTTTTGCTCAGAGCAGGCAAGATCTTTCTCTCATCGGGTCCCTCGCTGGCGCTTGTGGCTCCTCCTTCCTGCCCCCACAGCAAGCAGCTGTGGGTTAATTTAGACATGGAGCCGCTGCTTGGACCCACCCCCTTTTCTCTCCTCATTGCATCACTGACTTTTACAGCAGCGGAAGCCAATGGCGCTCTCTGGTGTGTCTCAGGCAATCAGGGGGGATAGTCCTGGACAGCCGAAGTTGTTGTGCAACATCGCTGAATCGATATGGGATGGGGCTCAGGTAAGTTTTAGGGGGACGTGGCTTAGGTAAGTATTGGGGGGATGGGGCTGCTGTGCACACAAGGTTTTTTTTCATCTTAATGCATAGAATGCATTAGGTTAAAAAAAACTTCTGACTTTAGAACCACTTTAATCACATTGGACTGCAACAGAAATAGTACATGCACTACTTTAAAAAACGCACTTCATTTGTGACCTATGCATGGGGTGCCGTTAATATGACACATTCTGCAGATCGCAACTGCAGTGTGTTTTGAACACCGTGTGGGACACCGCCTTCTGGTGTGAACGGGCCCTCAGTGTAGTTTGATGAAGCTGTCATTACTCGTCTCTGCTTATGTGCTGGGAACTGATTTGTTATTCTTAATTGGAGTTTCTTGCAGTTTATATAAAAAAAGGTTAATGCAAAATGAACAAGATCTAAAAGTTTCCTCGCTGCTTTGTCCTTAAGTTCAATTTTAATTAAAAATAATTTGTTAGACCTACCCTAGCCCTCTAACCTAATCTATTGATTAAAAATGTGACTTGTCCTTGTTGAGCCGGCTGAGTTTTGGTCAGTATATCGCCAGTTTTAGGGTATTGGCGCTCTGGATGGAAGAGCAGCAGAGATCTTTGGACAGCAGCTTTGTCTGGGGAGAGGGAAGTGTAGATGAATGCACTAGCATATTTAGATGGTTTTGACTGAAGAGTTAATACTGAACTCTAGCTAACACTTTTAAAGCAGTTAGAGCAACATTTTTTTTTTTTTCCTTTTGTGATAAAGGTTTTAAATGAATAAAATCTGACCATTGTAAGCACCCCTGTCAGTGGAAACGGTTTTGTTTGAACCCATAGTTGCCACTTTTGCACGACAGCTTGGTTTGTTAAAGAGGAACCTAACCCATAATAACTTGATAACAAATTTGCTTTATCAAGGAACATACATTCCACATAAATATACTATCAAAATTAGTGTGTGCTGTAAATTGATTCCAACATTGTTTCCATTTCTTCTTGTTCAAGGCTCTGAGCAGCAGTAAATCATTAGGTTGTCAGCAGTTCAGCCTCAACATTTTCGGCACAACGTTGAACAATAGAGAGCAAACTGAGCATGTGCAGAACAGTGTGAGATTATTGGATTTTAACCGCTTTAAGACCGGCCGCCGTCTAACAGTGGCACAATGGCTCTCCTGCCCGAATTGCCGTAGGTGTACGGCGGCTCGTGCAGACGGCCCGATTTAAAAATCGCAAATCACCGCCATTATAAGTAAAAGTGCCATAAATCTATTCCCTATTTTGTAGATGCTATAACTTTTGCGCAAACCAATCAATATACGCTTAATGCAATTTTTTATTAGCAAAAATATGTAGAAGAATACATAGCGGCCTAAACTGATGACATTTAAAAAATATATAAAAATAAATGTGGGATATTTATTATAGTAAAAAGTGTGTGTGTGTGTGTGTATATATATATATATATATATATATATATATATATATATATATATATATATATATATATATATATATATATATATATATATATATATATATATATATATATATAAATATATAATAAAAAAAAATTTATTTTTTTTTTTTTCCAAAATTGACGTCCTTTATTTGTTTTTTGTGCTAAAAATAATTAACAGAGGTGATCAAATAACCCCAAAAGAAAGGTCTATTTGTGGGGGAAAAAAAGGATGTAAATTTTGTTTGGGTACAGCGTTGCACGACCGCGCAATTGTTAAAACGGCACAGTGCCGTATCGCAAAAAATGCTCTGGTCACTAAGGGGGAAAACCTTCCAGGGCTGAAGTGGTTAAACATTTATACCTGTAAACGGGGCCAGTTCCACTTCAAAGAAACTTGCAAAATAACAGACTTACTGTCTGTATCACCAGGTGATGAAAGCCTTTAAAAAAACAAAACGAATGCAGCCACCATTTAAGAATTGTCAAGTTGCAATATCCTTTTTGTTTTTGGGATTAAAACCGCTGTAATGAAATGTAACACTAGTGGTGCATGTACTGCATGGGTATGATTACGGATAGTGGACTTTTCTGAGATATTGTGCAGTGAACTTTTATAGTGTATAAAGTAAAGTTGGAGAAGGCAGGTTTTGAACTTTATAAGCTGTTTGTTGCTATGACAACAAAGTGTCTTTGCTCAAAATAGCTTCTCTTCATTCCAGTCCGGAGAGAGCTATGTGGCTATCATCCCATATTGCGTGTTTTTCCTATCGGTTTAACGCTGTCTTAGCCATTTCACTTGTGCCTCGTATTACATATTTACCATAAAGTCATAAGGCTGCTGTAGATGCCACCGATGTTTTCTTTTTAATAGTCTTCATATTTACATGTCTAAATGAAGAATTGGCTGGTTTACTCACCTACTAATACCATTCCATTTCAAAATGAAGCTTAATGGTAAGAAGTGTAAGCTAGACATTTCTCCTCCAGATGCTTCATCCGAAGGCCCTTTTATCTGCCACATTGTGGCAAATATTCTGGAACTTATTACATTTTATTTTGTAGCTGCTATAAAGTATCACTTTTATTGCTGTCTAAAATGGTGTTTCCCAACTTTTTATTTATTTTTTATTTTTCAGTCAAAGCGCCTTTAAAAACTCTGCACAATGTCAAGGCACCCCATTCTAAAATGTGATAAACTAATAGTTTTACATATCGCAGCAACATCCACACATGTACAGTAGGACTCAACTTTAGAGGTGATTTATTTTTCCAGAGCAAAACACACCTTTTCACCCAGGTAATGACTAGTATTCCAATGTTTCTTTTCCTCGCTCAGCTAATGTGACCCCAGTGCTGACAGAGGATGCTGTGCCGGCACCTGATGTCCTCATCAATCGGCGATGTCATTGGATGTTGGGAAACCTGTGAATAAAAGCCAGAAATGGTGCACAATGAAAACCTGTAGCTTTCTGCCCTTAC
Organism: Lithobates sylvaticus; assembly: GCA_028564925.1. NCBI lineage: Eukaryota > Metazoa > Chordata > Amphibia > Anura > Ranidae > Lithobates > Lithobates sylvaticus. Next base: position 154,548,528 of record CM053030.1, read on the forward strand.
AATTTGCACTGGCCTAAATCGCTGGTGTGAATGTATCCCTATTCTCTATGATGCCTGTTCACATCAATGCAACATGGTGCAGTGCATTTTTCTTTTTTAAAGTGCAGGTGCTTTTTGGTACAGCATAGTGCCTTTCTGGCCCTATAGACTGCAAAGGGAGTACATGAAAAGTGCAGAAAAGATGCGTGTACATGTATTTTTGGTATGGTTTTATTTTCCCCAAGGTTTTGTGTTTCTCAACTAGTTTCCCCCTCCTACAAAAAAAAGCATGCAGCATAAAAATGCTTGTAAAAATACACTACAAAATTGCACTAAAAAATTCATATTTTTGCTGCTGCAATAGTGTTATCCTAGGCTAATTGGTAACTAAGGAAACCTTGGTACCTCCCTTTACTCTACTATTAGACATAAATCTCCAATAGAGGCTGTTGAAGCTGATTACTGCTTTTCTGTTAGTGTATGAAAACCCTAATAATCATATATTGTATATTTATATATTTTAAAATGGTATTGTACATTTTTTTTTACACCACTCAAGCACCTAAAAGCCCTCCGACACCCCACATGTTTGAGGCCCCACACATATACTAATGTACATATGTAGACACGCACATCGGGTGCCTATGTCTGAACACATCAACTATGATACAAATGTTGCATATCGCCGGAATGTGAGTAATATTTCTAGCACCAGACCACCTAATGCTAAATTGATGACCTATAGGGGGCTTTTAAAGTGTAGTCTATAGATTGGCTAGGCTCCTGAAGTTTTTCGCCAATTCACAGGAGCATGTAAATTTAAGGTTTGACTTGTTTACTCAGTGCAACCGCTGCTTCTCACAATTGGGAACGTAATTGCATTTCCATTGGTCAGCGTGGCCATTCTGTGTTCAAAAACTGCTCACCATTGTGATTGTTAGAACCTTGCAGCTTTCGGGACTGCTAGTACATACTAGTCTATAGTTTATGGATCAGATCTGAACGTAAAGGTTGTGTGAAAGGACCCCTAGGCCCCTTAAACACGGCAAGCCTGCTCGGATCCGTCTGTTCGTTTTTTTCAGGTGTATCCGAGGGGGCCATCCATTGACTTCTATGGGGCGACGGATGTCGGCGCAGATTTGTCCGTTGACACCCGTCTGCCATCCGATCTGATAAAATCAGACGTATGGCAATATGATCGCCATCCATCCTGGCGGATCGGATTGGCTGAGATCTGATGAAAATGGACACACTGTACATTTTTTTTTTTTTTTTTTTGTCCAATCTTCTCCCCAGTGAGCAGAGACAGACCTGTCACCCGCCAGCTAAGTGGAGATCAACGGAGCGATCTCCTGCTGAGCTGGCGGACTCCTCTGAGCGCATCCGTCTCGTGAGAATGAGGCCTTTAGTCATCTTTTGTACTCCTTTAAAAAAGGAAAAAGGGGGAGATCAGCCAATTGGAGTTTGCTTGGCTCCCTCCACTCTCCCTGCTGGCACCCTTCATGATGGTCATTGGCCCCCAGGAGAGATGGGTGAGCCTGGGACACATGAATGGGAGGGTGCTTGGAGTTATTGGTACCATTTTCTGCAGCATGTAGAAGTGATCAACTAGCATTACAGCCTCCTCGATCACTTCTACAAAAAAAACAAAACGTAAGAACCTATGAAAAGGTAAACAACCGGGTATCTGTTTACATGCCAGCAGTGCCACCTCCAACATAATCCTTACGTCTGCGGCTGAGAGAGGGTCGCAGGGATAAAGCATGGAGAAATGTCCATGTAGTGTTAAGATGTACCGCATAGACTTTGTTTTTTTTTTTGCTTTGACATATGCTTTTATTTGACTTGACAGAGGAAGATGTAATTGATGTCAAAAGCATTTTTTTCCCTGCTGTGTTGATGGGGGGGGTCCCTCCTGTGGAGCCTTTGTTGTTCTCCCGGTGGGCCCCCCCCCCCCCCCCCCTGCTGATTTTACATATGGACTTGGGTACATTCACCCATACATGGTTTGAATTTCGGCCAGTCACTGCTGAACTGGCTGAGATTGGAACTCTTTGGCCAGCCTAACTTAAAAAGGTGGGGATCTTTTCTTTGTATTCTGGGTCCAAAACACCTTTCTGTAACCGACATGCAGCATTTTAATGAGCTGTAAAAGCTGATTGGATGACATTCAGTTTTTTTAATGCACAATGTATCGTAAACCATTGCAATGATTAAAAATGATTGATTCACTTTTGTTTTAATCTCAGTGCTGCTGATCTCCTCTAGTTTCCTTCCTATCTACAGACACTCGCTCCAGCATCAGCTGTACATCATTGCTCTGAATCTGCTTTCTGACCGCATGCAGTTTCCAGCAGTTGCACATATGAGAGAGTGACCAGGCAGGAGCACAGACGGGAGTGGATTGTCACCATATAACAGGAAGTGCTTGTACAAGGACCTTCATAGTAGGATCACTCAAGATGCATAGATCTATTAAAAAAAAATATATATAAATATATATAGTTTTTTTTAAATATTTCCAAAAGTCTTTTGAAATGACATTAATATGTTAAAGGGGTTGTAAACCCTTTACTACCACTTTAAACTACAGGCAAGCCTATAATTAGGCTTGGCTGTATCTGCACTGGATATCCCTGTATTTGCATGTGCCGACGTCATGCGGCGCACGCGCACTTAAGCCAACTGAAGCAATGGCGCGTACGTGCCGTTACTTCAGTTGGACCGTGCCGTTCAAGGGGGCTCCCTCGCGCATGCGTGGGAGTGACGTCATTGCGGCTCTGGCCAGAGTGCCGGAGCCGCAAGACCCGGGCAACATGGCGGCCTGAGGAGGAGACTAGGACGGCTGCGGGGGCTTCGTTCTCGGGTAAGTAATTCATAATGGGCTGGTATGCTATGCATACTATCTCATTATGCCTTTATCTTGCAGGGTGTTTTTTTTTTTTTGCAGGGGGGTTTAGTTCCTCTTTAAGGCTTAAATGAGAACTTAGCATTTTGGGTTTACATCTACTTTTAAAACCCTTGCATGTTTTCACGGTCAAAGACAAGGTTTGTTATGATATGTTGCCAGTAAGCTAGCTGTCCCTGGAGACATTAAGGTTTATTATTAGCATAATGGGAAGTACACAAGTTAGCGAAGAATTTTCTTTCAGTGTTCTGCCACATAACTTTAGAAGGATTGTTTTGGTGCAGTCCTTACATTTCTATGAAGGCGAACATCTTGCAGGTGTGTTAATTAGAGACTTGTGTGTGCGCGGCTGTAAATATACAAAAATAAGCAGACACTTAAGTGGTATGTGGATATGCTCCAACAGGTTTTTAGCTTTGATTTGCTGGGTGTAGTATGTGAGCTTTCAACTACTTTCCCTGGAGTTCACCCTTTTTGTTTGTCCACTAATTTATTTAGTCTCTGATGATAAAATCCATAGTGAAGTTGTAAGTTATTTTTTTTCACTACTCCATTTTAGAATATATATGACTGTGTGTACGCCTAGCCATACATATTAAGGCTCCATTCACATTAGTGTGTCTCCAAAGTCGCATGATTTCCAGTCTGGCTTTGAAACATGTCTTTTGGTGTGATATTAATCTGACTTTTATTCTGTGAATCAAAATCTCATCAAAAGTCACACTAAAGTAGTAGAGGCACCTTATCAAAGTCGCTGTGACTTTAAGTCTCACCTATTTGAACAGGTGCCATTGAAAGGAATAGGGTGCGTCTTGTCATGTGACTTTGATGTCCAAAGTCACATGACAAATCGCACAAATGTGAATGGAGGCTAAAAGATGTGTAGCCAAAGGTTTTTCTCCTGGGTGGGGGGTGGGTGGTTCCTGGTTTAGTACCGGTACCCAGTACTACTTCTGGCGGACTTTGCCATGGGAAAACTCATCCAGCAGTTCGCCCCCCCCCCCTCCCCCACAGCTGGGCCATTCATAAAGTGCAGCGCGCTATGGGCAGTAGGGAACCGGCTTCACAGTGGGATTCCATTAGCCGAAATGGCGGCACCTGAGATACGATTTTAAAAATTGACTCGGGTGAAGACACCACTGGATTCGTGGACAGGTAAGTGTCCTAATATTTATAAGTCAGCAGCTACTGTATTTGTAGCTGCTGATTTATAATTTTTTTTTCTGAAGGAGCCTGGACCTCTTCTTTAAAAATGAATCGTTTTCAAATGACAACAATGTCCTACTTTCTCTATGCAATTGTTATGTACAGAGCAGCTCCAATCCTCCTTTTCTTGGGTTCCCTGCCAGCACTCTTGGCAATTCGTTATTTAAAGTGTCCAGCATACACGGAGCAGTAAATCGCATTAAACCGATACATGCATGAAATGACCCCAGAGAGGTCCTGAACTAACCGGAAATAGAGCATCAGTTATAGCTGGCATGAAGTGCGTGCGTGGGTGACCGGCAATAACAAATTTAACAGAGCTTAAGGTGGGGTAGGAGGCGTCCTCTCTTGTATTGTTTGTTGCTGCCACCATGAATGCACAGGATAAAGCTTTTTTTTTTTTTTTAAGGGGGGGTGGGGGTGGAGAGAGTGGGGCAGTAAGACCGGTGTAGTTGGCTAATTAGTGGGTCTGGCAGACTCTGTCCGCCGACCACCCACGATCTTTCCCCGCAGTGACATAATGGGGATCTGCCTGTGTAAACATGGCAGATCTTCGTTCTGACAGGGGAGATCACACCGATCCTGTCTTTCTGCTATGCAGGAAGACGTATCTGTGTGTCCACCGTACAGTTAGAAAACACCTGCAGGGAACACATTTAACCCCTTGATCGCCCCTGATGTTAAACCCTTCTTTGCCAGTGTCATTAGTACAATAACCGTGCATATTTTTAGCACTGATCACTGTAATGTCACTGGTTCCCAAAAAGGTGTAAAAAAAAAATGTCATGTGTCCAATCTGTCCGCCGCAGTCCCGCAAAAAAAGATCACTGATCGCCACCATTACTAGTAAAAAATAAAATAAATAAAAATGCCATAAATCTATCCCCTATTTTTTGTAAACGTGCTAACTTTTGCACAAACCAATATATGCTTATTGGGATTTTTTTACCAAAAATATGTAGCTGAATACATATCGGCCTAAACGGATGAATACATTTCTTTTTTTTTTATATTTTTCAAAATTGTCGTGCTTTCTATGCTTAGCACAAGAAAATAAAAACCGCATAGGTGATCAATTACCACTAAAAGAAAGCGCTATTTGTGGGAAAAAAAACATCAATTTTGTTTGGGTACAGCGTCGCACGACCGCACAATTGTCAGTTAAATCGACGCAGTGCTGTATCGTAAAAAAATGGCCTGGTCAGGAAGTGGGTAAATCCTTTCCAAGGCTGAAGTGGTTAAAGGGACCTTAAAAATAAAAGAAAATTAAGTAAAAAAAAATAAAATAAAGGGAGAAAAATGTTAAAGTGCCCCATCCCTCCGAGCTTGCGCTTAGAAGCGAACGCATACGCAAGTCGCACCACATATGTAAACGCATGTGAGGTATCGCTCCGATCTTTAGAGCGAGAGCAATAATTCTCGCACTAGATCTCCTTTGTAACTCTAAACTGGTAACTTGTAGAAATATTTGAACGTTGCCTGTGGAGATTTTTAGGTACCAAAGTTTGTTGTCGTTCCACGAGTGCATGCAATTTTAAAGCATGACATGTTTGGTATGAATTTACTCGGCGTAGCATTATCTTTCAAATTATAGAAAAAGATTTGGCTAACTTTACTGTTTTCCTATTTTTTAACCCCCCCAAAAAATGTGTTTGTAAGACAGCTGCGCAAATATGGTATGACATAAAGTATAGCAAAGATTTCCATTTTATTCTATAGGGCAGGGCTTGACAAATTTGATTTGGAATCTAGGTGCCAGCTAAAAAAGTTGTGAGCCAGGTTTTTTTTTTGACATGGAGACGAGTGAGGGGAAGATGGCCCCCGCCCGTCTCCAAGTCATTGCAGGGCAGAAGCGACTTCAAATCGTCACTTCTTCCCATAGCTCTTAAAAAGGGACATTTTATTTATTTTTTTTTTCAAATGACAATTTTTTTTTTTTTTATTGCATTTTAGTGTAAATATGAGATCCGAGGTCTTTTTGACCCCAGATCTCATATTTAAGAGGTCCTGTCATGCTTTTTTCTATTACAAGGGATGTTTACATTCCATGTAATGGGAATAAAAGTGGAATAAATTTTTTTTTTTTCAAAAGAACAGTGAAAAAATAAAAAAATAAAAGTTAAATAAATGAGAAAAAAATCATTTTAAATGCGCCCTGTCCCGCCGAGCTTGTTTGCAGAAGCAAACGCACACGTGAGTAGCGCCCGCATATGAAAGCGGTGTTCAAACCACACATGTGAGGTATCGCTGTGATCGGTAGAGCGAGAGCAATAATTCTAGCCCTAGATCTCCTCTGTAACTCAAAACATGCAACCTGTAGAATTTTTTAAACATCACCTATGGAGATTTTAAAGGGGAAAAGTTTGTCGCCATTCCACGAGCGGGCACATTTTTGAAGCGTTACATGTTTGGTATCAATTTACTCGCCGTAACATTATCTTTCACAATATAAAAAAAAAAAATTGGGCTTACTTTACTGTTGTGTTATTTTTTTATTTAAAAAAAGTTTTTTTTCCCAAAAAAGTGCGCTTGCAAGTCTGTTGCGCAAATACGGTGTAACAGAAAGTATTGCAACGACCGCCATTTTATTCTCTAGGGTGTTAGAAAAAAATTTATAATGTTTGGGGGTTCTAAGTAAAGTGAAGGACATGAGCAGGCAGTGAAAACAAACAGCTCCATTAGCATTGCTGGGTGTCATACCAACGGCCACCACAAGAGGGCGCCAGATTCTAGAAGGTACCATAGGACTGCACAAGGCCACAAAGCCGGGCCTCAATTACTGGCCGGTGCGGCCCATCGCGATCGCGCGGTGCACTATGGAAACAGGATACCCCCAGCTGTGCTGCGCCAGGTCGCTAATTCTAGTCGCAAATGTGACCTGGCGACCGGGATTTGTCGAGCACTGCTCTAGGGTCTCTGCTAAAAAAAATATATAATGTTTGGGGGTTCTAAGTAATTTTCTAGCAATAAAAAATGATTCTTACTTGTAAACAAGTGTCAAAAATAGGCTTGGTCCTTAAGTGGAGGTGGCATAGAACTGACTTGTAGGTTTTCTCAGGAATATTTGACATGGTAGGAGAAAGCAAGCAGGGCCTTCTGGAACAATGTAATCTGTGAATTTTTGAGAAATGCGATGTACCTCCTTCCAGCGTTCCAATTTTGGATAGGACCAAAAAACATGTAGTAAAGTCCTTTTCTTCCTGACGTCTCCTGCAACTGTCAGGGGTTAAAGGAGAGTGTTTATGAAATATTGAGGGCAAATGGTAACATCCCGTGAGAAGTTTAAAATTGGTTTCTTGGGCACGTGTACAGAAGGATGATATTAAAGCAGAACAGATAATCTGCTTATGCAGTGATATAGTTTTTATATGTGGGAAGTTATTGGTGACGTGTGTGTGTGTGTGTGTGTGTGTGTGTGTGTGTGTGTGCGCCAAAATGTGATTGAAACGTTCCCCCCCCCCTTCCCCAACCATGCCTTTTTTTTTTTTTTCAGAAGGTAAAAATAAAATGTAGTAGACTTGCGGGGAAGCTTCCTAACCATGCATGTAGTTTGTAAACATAGACTGCTTCAGGAAGACTTATTTGCATACCATAATGGGCATCCTTCCTAATGCCTGCCCCTTTTTGCTTGACATATGAGCTGTACACAAAACATGAAGTACTCCAGGCGTTGTGTTTTTCTTTTATACCATCTCGAGTTCTTATTAAATCTCTGCAACTGTGAATTGAATTGATCTTGTCATGTTAAAGCCATGTTAAACCCAAAACCAAGTCTATATTCTTACCTATTATTGAATGGTGGAGGCTGTCTATTTTTCTTTCCTTAGTTGCCCAACCCCCCCCCCCCCCCCTTTTTTTCCACTTGGTGATCTGGCCAGTAATACACCTCCTGTATTACCGTTGCCCCACACTCAATGAATAAGTGAAGGGAGCACCTTTATGTACAGCGACATTATCAGTCTAGGGCGAGAGTTCAATGTACTAGCAGATTTAAATACACTTAAAAATTGAAGCCACACTCCAGCTAATACTTAATATTCAGTTACAGCAAACCGTTTTTTTTTGCTTTTGGGATAAAGGCTGTGCATAAATAAAAGCTGATCATTGTAAGCACCCCTGATAGTGTTAAATGGTTTGTCTCATCTCTGTAACTGATGCATTCTGCTGGAGAGCTTGGTCTTTTAACAAATAGACGTACTGGCTAGATCACCAGATGAAAATGGAAGGAGTAGTCTAAAAAAATAAATGCAGCCGTTGCATCTAAAAATAAAAAAAATAAGCCGCCATGTAATGTTTGCTTTTGGGTTTAATATCACTTAACCACTTCCCGCCCGGTCAATAGCAGGTTGACGTCCGGGAAGTGGTTCAGTTATCCTGACTGGGTGTCATATGACTTCCTTCAGGATAACATGTCTCTGCGCGCCCGTGGGGGCACACATCGCGGCGATCGGTGGAGCGGTATGTCAGTCTGACACACCGCTACACAGATCTTGGTAAAGAGCCTCAGGCGGATGCTCTTTACCATGTGATCAGCCGTGTCCAATCATTGCTGATCACGATGTAAACAGGAAAAGCCATTGATAGTCTTTTCCTCACTCGCGTCTGACAGACGCCGATCGGCGGCTCTCCTGACGGGGGGGGGGTCTGCGCTGATTTGATTGTTTATCAGCACAGAACCCCCTCGGATGCCCACACTCTGGACCACCAGGGAAGTGGGCAACATGTGAATGGCCAGGTATGTACCCCATGGCCATCCACATGTACAAATGAATGCCCAATATGTGCCAATCTGTGCCCACAAATGGGTACTGACTGGCACCATGATGAAACAAAATCGTCAGTGCCGTCCTAGTCAGTGCCCGTCATTGAAGAAGAAAACGTACATATTTACAATTTTTTTTTTTAACAGAAACAAAGAAAAACTTTATTGCACAAAAAATAAAAATTGCAGAGGTGATCAAATACCACCAAAAGAAAGCTCTATTTGTGGGAACAAAATTATTTAAAATTAGTTTGGGTACAGTGTTGTATGACCGCGCAATTGCCAGTCAAAGTGCTACAAGCTGAAAATTGGCTTGGACGGGAAGGTGTATAAGTGCCTGGTATTGAAGTGGTTAAACAATGTTTTATTTATCGATTAAAATCTTTTGAACTTTAGAGCTACAGTACCTTTTTAGAGAGTCCTCCTTCACCCTCCTATCAGTGTACAGGCATCCTGATGATATTTACTGAGCAGCTTAGTGAAAAGATTCACACAACTGGTTGATGTCTCTTGACTTGCTTTGTTGAAGAAACATCCTTCTGTGACGTTGGAGCGGAATATGTAGAAACCTGTTATTTGCTAACAAAAGTAGATGTCGCAGGATGTGGGTACAACATCTGCTACAGTGAGCTTGATGAGATAGAAGCGCACACGTTTTTACAGATGGTAGTGCTAATTTTGTGATTCCCAGCCAGTGTGTCAGAACACTTTTGTGGCTGGGTGTTACTGAAGTATTCTAGTGAGATTTGGTAAATAATAAAATGCTGGTGAAGTCCACTGGTGATGTCAGCTTTTCTGTTTTCATGCAGTTCTACTGATCTGAGTTTTGTGTCTTGTGTGGGGTCAATTATGCAGGCAGAAATAATAAAACCGTGGTAGAAGTATTCTGCATTGCATTTGTGGTTAAAGTGTTATTAAACCCACAGCACTAAACAGTGACATTTATTCAGTAATCAGTGCATTTTTATAGCACTGTTCGCTGTATAATTGTCAATGGTCCCAAAAATGTCAAGTGTCCGATGTGTCCATAATGTCGCAGTCACGATAAAAATCACAGCTCGCCGCCATTACTAGTATAAATAATAAAAATGCCGTAGGGGATAGATTTATTTTGTAGGCGCTATAGCTTTTGCGCAAACCAATCAATATACGCTTATTGCGATATTATTATTATTATTATTATTATTAATTTTTTTTTTTTTTTTTTTTATTACCAAAAATATGTAGAATACTACATATGGCCTAAACTGAGCAAAAAAATAGCTTTTTTAAACAAAAAATTGGGGATATTTATTATAGCAAAATGTACAAAATTTTTTTTTTTTTTTTTTTTTTTTTTTTTTGGTTTTTTTCTTTATAGTTCAAAAAATAAACGCAGAGATGATCAAATACCACTAAAAGAACGCTCTATTTGTGTGAAAAAAATACGTCAATTTTGTTTTGAGTACAGCATCGCACGACCACGCAGTTGTCAGTTAAAGTGACGCAGTGCTGTATCGAAAAAAGTGCTCTGGTCATTGCTGGGGGATAGCAATCACTTGAAGCCATTTATTATTGCATCGTTTTTTGGATCCTTTTTAAATCGGAATAACAGAAATCGCCCAAATGGCCACACACAGGTTAAAATTTCCCATGTTTGTGGCTTTTAAAAACACAATTGGTGTCTGTGTATAAATAGTCAATGAGTTTGTTAGCTCTGAAATGGATGCACTAAGCAGGCTAGACACTGAGCCACGAGGAGGTAGAAAAGAACAGTCAAAAGACCTGCGTAACAAGGTAATGAAACTTTACAAAGATGGAAAGGATAGAAAGATGCCCAAAGCCTTTACTATGCCAGTCAGTACTGTTTAATCACTTATTAAGAAGTGGAAAATTTGAGGCTTTTTGATACCAAGGTCTTGGTAGACCAAGAAAGATTGCAGCCACAACTGGCGGAAGAATTGCCCAGGATGCAAAGAAAAGCTCACAGGTCACCTCAGGAGAAATACAGGCAGCTCTCCAAAAAGATGGTGTGGTTTTTAACCACTTGAGGACCGAGCCTCTTTATTAGATGTGTTGTTTACAAGTTAAAAACTGTTTTTTTTTTTGGCCCAGGAAATTACTACCCCCAACCATTATAAATTTTTTTATTCTAACACATCAGAGAAAAAAAATGTCGGTCGCTGCAATACTTTCTGTCACACTGTATTTGCGCAGCGGTCTTACAAGCGCCCTTTTTTTGGAAAAACAACGCTATTGTCTTATTCTTGGAAAAAAAAAAGTAAAGTTAGCCCAATTTTTTTAATACTGGGAAAGATAATGTTACGCAGAGTAAAATGATACCTAACATGTCACGCTTCAAAATTGCGTCCGCTTGTGGAATGGCGACAAACTTTTACCGTTAAAAATCTCCGTAGGCGTCGTTTAAAAAAATTGTACATGTTGCATGTTTTGCGTTACAGATGAGGTCTAGGGCTAGAATTATTGCTCTCGCTCTACCAATCGCGGCGATACCTCGCGTGTGGTTTGAGCACCGTTTTCATATGCGGGTGCTACTCGCATATGCGTTCGCTTCTGCACGTGAGCTCGGCGGGACGGGGCGTGTTTTAAATTTTTTTATTTATTTTACCTTTTTTAGTTTTTATTTTTACGCTGTTTTTGAAAAAAAATTTCACTTTTATTCATATTGCACGGAATGTAAACATCCCTTGTAATGGGAAAAAAAAGCATGACAGGACCTCTTAAATATGAGATCTGAGGTCAAAAAGACCTCAGATCTCATATTTACACTAAAATGCAATAAAAATTAACGTGCCATTTAGGAGATATCCCTCTATTTGTATGTGACGACATGCGCACTTAAGCCAACTGAAGCAATGGCACGTACATGCCGTTGTAGTGTCGTTCGCAGCGGCTCCCGCGCATGCGGGGGATTGACATCATCGCAGTTCCAGCCAACCACTGCGCCGGAGCGGTGATACCCGGAAGCAAGCCCCGGGTGACATGGCGGCCTATGGGTGAGACAAGGATGGCTGCGGGAGCTTCGTATGCTATGCATACTAGCTCATTATGCCTTTTATCTTGCAGGGTGTGTTTTTTTTTTTTTTTTTTTTTTTTTTTTTTTTGCAGGAGGGTTTACTTCCTCTTTAAAAGTGATCTTGCGGCAAATCCGCCACAGAGACCACTTTTATCTTTAAGCTGATCACCGGCCAAACGTGAGGATACCGGGTTTTAGGCAGCTAGCTGCTGCCATAACGATATCCTCCTTCAAAGTGAGGACGTATATTGGCATGGGGCGGTCCGGAAGTGGTTAAGGAGCACAGTTCAACGATACTTGAACAAAAAAGAGCTGCATGGTTAAGCTGCCAGGAGGAAGCCTTTACTGCGCCAATGCCACAAACAAGCATGTCAAGGTGGTGTTGGGCATATTGTAACCAGGCTTTTTTGTGGAACTTGTGCCGTAAAGGCTTCTTTCTGGCAACTTGAATAGAAACGGCAAATGCTAGCGCTCAGGGCTTACAGTCAATTAGACTGAATAAATAAAAACAGGACTGGAAGGGAATATAAAATCAATTGTGCAAACAATTATACAAAGTCCATGGATAAGGTTAAATAGTCCATTCAATTATGGGAGGTAATGGATCTTGAAAGCTTGATGGAGATCGCAAAGTCTATTAAATAACAAGCACTAAGGGCAGCTCTTAAGTGAAGCCTACTTAGGATAACGCATGGAAAAAAAAAAGCACAGAAAAAACTGTTTTCCAAATTTTCCACTTCTTAAGTGATTGAACAGTACTGAATGGCATATTCAAAGCTTTGGGTATCTTTTTATATCCTTTTCCATCTTTGTAAAGTTTCATTACCTTGTTACACAAGTCTTTTGTCTGTTCTTTTCTACCTCCTCATGGCTCAGTGTCTACCCTGCTTAGTGCATCCATGTGAGCGCTAACAAACTTATTGACTATTTATACACAGAAACTAATTGTGTTTTAAAAAGCCACAAACATGCAAAATTTTAACCTGGTGTGTGCCACCTTCTGTGTCTGTACCAAAGCCTAACAGTCCAGGGTATGTATATAATCAGGGCCATTTGGGTGATCATTTAAAAAGAATCCAAAAAAACATGCGATTTGGCATGATCACTCATATTTTCTATATCAATGCCAAAATTTCACAATATAATATGCAAACTTTTGAGCACAACTATTTACCTGTATATCTAGAGAGAGAGAGAGGGGGATATTTTAGCATTTTTTTTTTTTTTTTTTTTTACTATATATACCGGTACATATATTAGAGCAGCACGATTCTGGCCAAAATGATGATCACAATTTTTTTTGCTTAGAAAAATTATGATTCTCGTGGCGTAACATCTTTCATATTTTACAAAAAATTGGGCTAACTTTTTTTTGGGCTAACTACTGTTTAGTTATTTTTTTATTTTAAGTATTTTTTCCCCAAAAATTGCATTTGAAAGATCGCTGCGCAAATACAGTGCGACATAAGATATTGCAACAACCACCATTTTATTCCCTAGTCTCTGCTAAAGAAAAATATATAATGTTTGTGGGTTCTAAGTAATTTTCTAGTTAAAAACAATGATTTTAACTTGAAACCAACAAGTGTCAAAAAAGGTTTAGTCTTTAAGTGGTTAAACTGCCCTCATTTACAGACCGAAGTTGATTCCTTTGATCTAAAAAACAAAATGCTACAATATTTGTAGTTGGCTCAGCACTGAGTAATGTTGTGAAACTTGGCAGACTGCCTGTTTTTTTTTTTTCTTTTTCTTTTTTCTTTGTTTTTTTTTTTCTTCTTTTTTTATTTGTTTTTGACAGCTGTCAGCTTGAGCAGAGAACTCTGCATAGAATCGGGAAAAAAATTGCAATCTTGATTCCGAATGACTAATCGTGCAGCTCTGATATATGTACAGAAAAACACTCCAATAACTGACAGGGCTATCTGATCTGCCACTCGGTCTTGAGGTTAAGGTAAATTGAGTGGCAATGAGAAGTCTGTAGGCAGCAAGGGGTTAAGCACTGACCACACCTTGCTCCCCACCTGGGGTATAATGGGTCTTCCCTGGGATAATTAGGTTGGTGCTGAGAGAGGAAACAATCAGACCCAGCAGACCCAGTAAGGTGTGTTTATTACCCAGGGGGCTTACGTTTGATGGCTCTTGCTTTGGGACAATGTTTTCTTACCTCTCTGCGAACTCTCCACTTGAAGCTGAACCCCACTAATAAAAAAAAATACACACGTGCGCGCTGCAGTTCCACCCAAAAGTCCAACTTCCATTCGTTGTACTCCTTCCCCTCTCAGGTGGCACCTTTCGGGGGAGGGGCTGGCACAGGATACTGGTCTTTTACAGGTATCCTGTTCCCACTTCCGGGAGACTCAGCTGCGGGTATTGACGCCACCGCCCAACCTCCTTCCCCGGCCGCCGGGCCAGATAGGGAGAGGAGCCTCGCCTTGCGCATGCACAGTAGGGTTCCCGGCATGAAGCCTTAAGGCTTCACTGCCGGGTTCCATTACTCACAATTGAGGGCGGCAGCACCCGACAGCTGATGGAAACATTGCTGGACTCCAGGACAGGTAAGTGTCCGATTTATTAAAAGCAGCTGCAGTATGTGCAGCTGATGGCTTTTAATATTTGCAGCGGTGGGCGGACCTCCGTTTTAAGACCGCAGTGCACATGCTTTGGTTAAGTCACCAGCTGCAAAGCATGCCAAGATCTCCTAAATGGTGAACGTTTAGGAGATATTAATTTTACCCTTAGGTGAGCTTTATTATACTCTTACCTGTAGATAAAAGTTGCAAAGCACAGTTTACTACTGCTTTTAATATTGAAACAATAAATTGCATGTGTGTGGTGTGTGTTTGTTTTTTTTCCTCCCTGCTTAGCAGAAGTTTGTAATTTTGACTTCTATTGAGCCCTGGTTCATATTGCAGCGTTTTGTCAAAGCGCGTGCCAAATCGGCTGCCATTTCCGGCAATGGCACCATCCGAAACGGTGCCACGCGATTGCCAAAAGTAGTTTCTGTACTACTTTTGGTGACTTTGGGGTGTGATTTCAATAGACACCTGTGCAGAAACCCACACAGATGTCTCTGAAATTGCCCCCAAAGATGGCACTGACATGCAGGAATTAAATCGTGTGAGTTTATGCCTGCTGTCAGTGTTAACCTAGATGGAAGGGACATGCTAGAAAACATGAATCAGTGGCTGTAGCCACTGATCAGTGGTTTCTGATAGCAGCGGATTTCGCTGTCAGAATACAATGTCTCATTGGGGAGGAATTCTCCATCTACTTTTGAGAATGGAGTAACCTGTCCATTTTTTTTTTTTTTCAGTCAGCCCACTGTCTGACCAAAAACGAAGGCAGACCAGTGATGGTTCGATTTTTCTTTTCTTCCACCACGGGTGGATTGAAAGAAAATCACACCTCAATTTCCCCATCAACACAGTCCTTACTGATGGATTTCCTAGTCTGCAGAATTCATTGATTTCGACTAGCGGCTATAGCTAAAATCTGACACGCTTGTACCCAAGATGATCCATGGATCAAATGTTGGCCAGGACCCTACTTAACAGGCTAAACTGCGATCCTTGTATGGCCTGCTTTCGTTTTGCACAGGCTGTAGGTGATTGACTGGGAAAGTCAACTTTTTTATGCATTAAAGATATAAAACTGCTGAAGTGTCCTCCAGAGAGGCTTCATCCTGAGTGTAAATGGCAGATTTTTTTTTATTGATGTGTTGTTGAGAAGACACTGGTTTGGCGTAATGTGGTGCTTCAGCAGCCACGGCCAGTTTTTGCATCGCAAATATTGCTGGTTTCCACATTTTAGCCCTGGCTCCTAACTTCTTTAAAATAGTTGTTCATACCTGTTTCTAATGCCTTGGGGTCAGACACGTGTTAGAATGTGGACCTCAGTGAATATTTGTGCTGTAATAAGTTGAAGTGCTCACTATGCTTTTGGTGGGTTGCATGCTGTGTTCAGCAAAGAGGTAAATGTGTACTGAACTTGGAAAAATACCAGTTTCCCTGATGGCTTTTTTTATTTTTTATCAACCACAGCAGGCTGATCAAAAAAAGTGGATTCCTCCATTCACACAAGCAAGGTGAATAGAGGAGTCCTCCTTGCTGTGGGACGCTGTATTAGGACAACAGGGATTGTCTGCTGTCAAAATAAACTGATCAGCAGCTGCAGCCACTGATCAAGAAACAATTTCCAGCAAGTCTGTTCAACAGATATTTTTTTGTTAGATTTACTTTTTTTTTTTTTTTTAACGGGAGCAGCTACATGAGGATCAAAATTGTGTCCAGTACCTGCTGAACCAGCACGATTTCGATTAATCTTTGGCCAGCTTTACATTTTGCAATCCCTTGCGTTAATATTACCACCATTCTCAGTCCACTCAGCCTGCAATTGGCGGCATATCATACATGGGAACCAATAGGATATCTAGATGGGAGGGAATAGGACCAAATGTCAACTTTAGTAATGCACGTATCCACTTCATTCCTGCATTTGGAATTTGGTCCTATGTAGTCCTAGTCTCAAATGAACTGTCAAACCATTCAGTAGCTTTTGTCCTAGCTTATCAGAGGCTAAGATTGCAGCTTCCTTGGTTTTAAAGTATAGGATGGTTGGGGGTCCAGGCAAAGGGGGGGGGGGGGGGGGGTTGAGATGGAGGGGTATTGGTGGGTTGTAGGAGGAGCATGGCCAACTTTACAGTAACTTTCACAAAGTCAGTTGTATATGGACTTTGGGTGTATTGTTGGGAAAAGTACGGTAAACGCTACAGCGTTGCCTTACTTGCATGTTGCTTATTCCAGAGTCTCTATACAATGCCTCAGCCAAGACACATCAGTTCTCTGGGCCAATTGAATTTGAATTGGTATCAACAAGGTAGTGCAGTGCTTTCACAGAGGATCACAGCTAAGGACATCAATTTCAGAATATTGATTTGGTGAGAAAAATTTAGCTTAAAGGAGGAGTACAGCAAAAGCTTTTTTGGCTGTACTTTTCCTGTGGATCATAGGAGGGCAGTTCGTTCTGCACTCCTTTTTAACCTATTTCAGCCGACAGCAGGCATCACAGAGGCGGTCCAAGCTCTGAAAAGATCCCATATGGTGGGAATCCACCCAGGTTCCTGGACTGGCAACTGGCTCAGTGCCTCAGCCAGCCACTCCTGCCCCATCCACAACCAGGTGGAGCAGAGGACAGAGCCAGTGATTAATCGTCACTCGTTCTCTGCAGCCTGAAGGCCAAAAGCTAAGCCATCAGTGGTGTCTGATCAGTTTTCAGTCTGCAGCCGTCGGGGGACAGATGCAGCATCCACATACTGGAGTAAGTGTGTGTGTATATTGCTTAGAGGGATGGCCTTGCATTCTCTGTCAGTATATGAGCGCAGAAGATCAATTTTATTAGCTCAACAATGTAGCCCAAATCGCGGAGTAGCATTATATCACTACACTGCTGGAACTAATACTGGTAGTGATGAATCGCACTGTTCTCCATATGTATGCTCCAAAAATGTAATATTTTTATTTTGGGTATAAAAGATATAGAATTTTAAAGGCAAAATTAAGTCCTGCTAAATGGCTCTAGGCTGGCCCCTTTTGCAGGTATAACTATGTAAAACATTAGTAAGTGTCTATACTGTTTAAAATTCAGTAAAATACTGTCTCACCCAGTTCTGCACATGCTCAGTTGCTCTCCAGTTTTGGCATTGTGCCGAAAATCCGAGCCACTGGAGGCCAATCTACTGACAGCCTGAATATTTGCTGTTGCTCATGTGCTCTGGGCTTCAGCAAAATGGCAGCCTCCAGCAAGAAGAAACGGGAGCAGTGCTGGAGGCAATTTACAGCATACACTAATTTTGTTAGCATTATTATTAGTGTGGAATGTATGTTCCTTGCTAAAGAACGTGTTTTTTTTTTTTTTTTTTTCAGGTTGTTATGGATAAAGTTTGGCTTTAAGTTTGGCTCTACACCAGGGCTCGACAAATACCAGGCGCCAGGTCGCCATTGCGACTAGAAATTGTGCCCTGGCGCCTGGGTTTGTGTCACTGACGGGTGCCTCTGCTACAGGGCGGGCTGTGGGGTCTGTCTGGTAGTGGGGATGGAGCAGGAAGAGAGCCGCTGACATTCTCCTCTCTTCCCCACACACTGTTGGTAGAACAGCGCAGCGTGTGTGAAACTGTATGTAGAGAGGAGCTGTCACAATTGAGGTTGGATGTCGGAGGTGGGCGGGACTAAAGGTGGGCAGGACCCAGCTATCCAAAACTAGCCAATGGGATGAAATCTGGGCGGGCCGCTATGTGTATTTGGCTGCTGGGTCCCACCCACCTCTGACATTATGCTGAGTTTGTCAGCTGCTCTCTCCATACTGTTTCACAGCAGAGCAGGCCTGGTAATATGATCCTAGAGTGAGAGCTCAGCTCCTCCCTGCAACCAATCAGCCCAATCACAGCACACTGACACTCAGAACATGTATCTAGTTCTTGAGTCAGAAGTACCCAGTACATTCTCACACCGCAGAGCTGCAGAGAGCATTCAGTTTCACATTTACACTATCGGCTGTGAAATCTGCCAGTGCAACCTGCCAATGCCAGTTAGTGCCATCTGCCAGTGCCAACCATTGCCACCTGCCAGTGCCAATTAGTGCCATCCAGTGCCACCTGCCAATGCAATCCAGTGCCACCTGCCAGTGCCAGTTAGTGCCATCTGCCAGTGCCAACCATTGCCACCTGCCAGTGCCAATTAGTGCCATCTGCCAGTGCCAACCATTGCCATCTGCCAGTGCCAACCATTGCCATCTGCCAGTGCCATCCAGTGCCACCTGCCAGTACCATCCAGTGCCATCTGCCAGTGCCATCTGCCAGTGCCATCTGCCAATGCCATTTAGTGCCATCTGCCAGTGCCAACCATTGCCATCCAGTGCCACCTGCCAATGCCAGTTAGTGCCATCCATTGTAACCTGCCAGTGCCACCCAGTGCCAATTAGTGCCACCTGCCAGTGCCAATTAGTGCTGCCCGTCAGTGCCAGTTCTGGGTGCTGGGCAGAGGATGTAAATAACTGGCTCCTAACTTTTTCAGCTGGCTCCTAGATTCTAAGCAAATTTGTCAAGCCCTGCTCTACACAACAGTTTGAGTTTCTCATGTGCCCCTTGGGAAAATTTGGGAAAATGTAATTGCCCACCCATGTAGTAGATATTCTTCACTGCATGTCTGTTCATGAGTGAAATCTGACAGTATAAGGATATGTGCATTTCAGTGTAATTTTAAATGCTGCTAGTAAGCAATTAACATCATTTTATTCTTTTGAAGTAAGCGTGTACCAAAATGGGTTTGCCTTTCTGGCTATTAAAAAATGACTGTGATGCAGCAGTCTGATGATGAGGATGTGTATGTTTCAACAATGAAAAATACATTTTTACCCTTCTGATGTACTGGGAAAGTTTTCAAGTGTCAGTAGCAAATGGGACTTGTTAATTTCACTGCCCAGCCACAGCCTGGGGTGGGTCAATGTTGGCCTTGATTTAGAGGGAAAGCGGGTAGAATGATGCTGGCTGTCAGAGGACTCCCAGTGTAGGAAAAGAAGTGCTGTGTGAAAAACTTAAAAAATATTGGTGCCAAAAGCTGCTTTATTTTGTTTTACCGGCCTATTCATTTTTGTGTTTTTTGTTGGGAGTTCTGCTTTAAGTATTGAGTTGTCACACTATTTGCTTTTTTGGATGTTTGCCCTTTTTGTTTTTGTGTGTATGTATTAGAATATTTAATTTTGTGATTTTTGTCTAGTTAGTGGTTCTAACGCCTAAACATATTTTACCTTATTGCATTCCTTGCATTAAAGAGGAGTATCCCCCTCCCCCCAGAAATTTTACAAATACTGTAGCTGCTGACTTTTACTATTGGGGCACTTACCTGTCCAAGCATCCAGCGGTGTCCTCACCCTAGCCAATTCTTGGCTAAGGGAAACCGTCAGTGAAGCCTTGTGGCTTCAGAGCTGGTATCATACTCTGCATGCTCAGATCGCAATGTTCTCTGTGAATGGGCTGCAAGGGCGGGGCCGTGAATTCCAGCTTATTTCACTGTGGTGTACTGAGCTGGCAGTGGGCACCTGTCAAAATCAGGTACCCCCTCCCCCCCAAAAGGTGCCAAATGTGGCAGCGGATGTGGGGAGGAGGCAGATAAGAGGAGCTTCCCTTTTTGGGTGGAGCTCCGCTTTAAGGTGAAAAATGTTTAGGCATCGATTTTGGCCCTTCACCCCCTACCTACTTACATGAGCCCTCATTTGATCCAGCACTGTACTCGTCTTAAGCCATTTTCTCCCCTCACTTCCGGGTCTCACTAGCTTTGCTGGGGCACCAGGAGCCATTGGCAATCAAAGCCAGTGACAAGGAAGCTGGGGGCAGGTTGAGTCCCACTGTCAATGGAAGCTGGGCTAGGGAGCACACACACACGGCGCCCCCATGGGAAGTTGCTTCCCATGGAGGCACTGGACAGAGAGGTGCCCCAGCAGCACGGGCGGGGGACCCGAGAAGAGAAGGGTTCAAGGATTTTCTGCGCAGTTCCTTTGCACAGAGCATGCAAGTATAGAGATGTTGATTATGATTATTATTATTATTTTTTTTTAAGTTTCCTTTACAATCACTTGTAAATTCAAACAAAACATCTTTTTAGACTGTCGCACAGTATTTTCCACACTGGAATGTCAAGAATTGCCTATATTGCTTTGGAAGTTTTCCCAGTATTCAGTGCTATAAACGAGTCAACCATTTTTTACCAGGTCATAGAAGTGGAATGCTACTAATGTTACAAAGTTCTTAACAATAAAATATGTGGATTTAATTAAAGCCAAGTAATGTATGTGTAGGATAGCTAAACCCCTAGTATCAGGGACCATAGAAAGTAGGCAACTGACTTCAGGACTGATTCTGCTTTCTTTATTGCCACTGTAGGACTTCTGTCCCGATATATTATCTGGAAGTTCATGTCAACTAATGCAAAAACTGTAAAGCACACTGATGGAGTTGCAGTTATGCTTTGTTGGAAAATTCTACAGTGTATGTTTGGTTTATGTAGCAATATCCTTTAAGACCTGGAAGTAACCTTCTTTTACATATCAAAACCAACGTTGACACACCTATGTAACTTTACTGTAATCTAGGACTGTGCAAAACCTGCAATCTATTGACTGACTGTGTCATATCCTGTTTTTTGCTGCGGTGTGTTGTGTGTGTTTTTTTTTTTCTGGCAGTGGCCAGCCCCTCTTTAATTGTATGTGTTGATCCCAGCAGACATTAGTTCTCCATAAAATAGATATGTACTCAATAACATTTTGTCTCATAAACATTTCCTTTTTAAAAAATAAAAATTACTGTTTTGTGTTTTTTTTTTTTTTGCATTTTTTTTAATGCATTTTAATTTTTTTCCCCTCCAGCCTTGTTTGTATCTCAATGCTACTGATCTTTTCCAGCCTCCTGGCCGCTACTTCCTGTCTGCATGCACCCGCACCAGTGTTAGCTTAACATATCCCCTTACGTTTTTGCATTTTTTTTTCTAAAAAAAATTTGGAGTGGGATTTTATGTGCATGGGTATAACTATCATTTATTTTTTTTTTATTTTTTTTACCCATTCATTCTTGCCATCACTGACTCAACTAATTGTGTTCAAAAGCCCTTAAAATTGTGTCCAGGTCTGCTACTTGAAAACAATCCCAGATATATTTAACAGGTGTCATTACAAAATGTGTGTTTTTTACAGCTGTTCTTGAACGAAAGTACAGTTCAGTGCTGGTTCACACTAGTGTTATGCGAGAACCCTGCGTATCAACTGCTCCCGTCGTGCAAGGCAGTTCACACACTGCCATATGCGAACTGCTGGGGAGTGTCTTTATATGCTAACGACACCCCCATTTCAGCTCGCATATCGCACTGCCAACTGACAGTTTGGACATTAATCGGATTGCATATGTGTGAACACAAATGCGATCCGATACTGGTCTGAACAGAAAAAAGGGTCCTGTGCGTGTTTGGACCGAATGCGGTGCGATATCGGCCATACTATCAGTATGGCTGACATCGCACCGCACAGACATCGCATGTAATGGGAACAGC
Organism: Lithobates sylvaticus; assembly: GCA_028564925.1. NCBI lineage: Eukaryota > Metazoa > Chordata > Amphibia > Anura > Ranidae > Lithobates > Lithobates sylvaticus. The sequence continues at coordinate 154,570,490 of CM053030.1, forward strand.
AGTGGCGCTGCAAATTACATGCAATGTCTGCCATCGCACTAGTGTGAACCAGCACTCAGTTGGAATTTAGTTTTTGTTTTTTTTCATCACTGTGGCTGAAAATGAGGATTATTTGATTCCACTTAACATTGAAAACTAACGTTTTCCTACAAAATTCTTCTAGTGTATGGCAGCTTTAGGGCTGCTTTTTCGTATGAATATTCTGATCTGAAAATCGATGTGTATGGCCAGCATAAGGCTCTGTTCACACCTGTAAAGTTTGCTTTTGATCCATTTTTGCAGTGCTTTTTGCTGTGAGTTGTGCATTTTTTTTTGCACGTGTTTTTTTTTTTTTTTTTTATGCTTTTTTTTGGCCAATTTGTTGTTGGGCAGATTAAAAAAAATGTAAATTCTATTGAACCATAAAAAGTACAGTTTTGCATTGGAAACAAGTCCTAAGATGTAGAAGCAGCATGCTTTTTTTTTTTTTTTTTTTGTATCGCCTGTCAAAACGAGGTTAAAAAAAAAAAAAAAAAAAAATGTCCCTAATAGTTTATAGTACAAAAAGAGCAGATAATAGCTACTATAAGGGGTTTATTTCTACTGTGAAAATTTTTTAATAATAATAAGTAAATATAATATATTTTCATTGTTTCACACTCTAAATAAACCCCTTATAGTAGCGATTATCTGCTCTTTTTGTATTATAAAGGGACAATTTCGTTTTTTTTTTTTTTACCTCGTTTTGACAGGTGATACAAAAAAAGCATGCTGCTTCTACATCTTGGGGCTTTTTTACAGCACAAATATTCCCAACAAATACCATAAGTTGTGTACAGGTGAATTTTAAATCAAGGGGGAATTAAAACTACATGAAAGTAAAAAGTTGCTCTGAGCAAAAAGTAAAATCATCAGTTTATCCGCTTGCTGACCGGGTCACTCCGATATACGTCGGCAGAAGGGCACGTACAGGCAGATTAACGTACCTGTAGGTTGCCATTTAAGAAGTGGACCTCCGTGAGTGTGATGGAGTCCGCTGGGATACCTGCGATTGTCTCACAGAGAGGAAGAACAGGGAAATGCTTATGTAAACAAGCATTTCCCCAGTCTGCCTAGTGACAGAACACTGATCATATGGTGTAGTATGTATCTCTGCGCCTGCCTAGTATGTAATAATGGTAAGTAATCTAGTACTGCGGCAAATACTGATAGGAGCTTTCTGGTCCCAAAGAGTAAATAGAGTAAAGGGGTAGTGCTGCGCTGTATATTAAGCTAAAGAGACTGAATTTGAATGGAAATACAGGTGCTTAAAGGAATACGTTAGCTTGTATTAACGAGTGGCAATCAACTTATTGCTGTGAAAAAGTGCTTAGTGTGCATAAAAAAGTGAATAGATCAAAAAGTGATGTTGATTTCTTACGTAAAAGTCCATTAAATAAAATATCATAAGAATAAAATCTTTTCAATAAAATCGCATAAAAGTCGCATTGAGAAATTGCATATAAAACGTGGGTTCAAGTGCGTTTTTAAAATTAGGATTAACATAGATCAGCATAGATGATATGCATAAATCAAATATATTGAATAATACAGTGCCAGCAAAGCAGTGTGATATAGGTGTTAAAGTGCTGCAAAAGTCTGTGGAGTGAACCCTCTATCTATTCGGGCTATGGTGCAAGCTGTTGTGACACTGGTTTGTCAATCCAAAGTTTGGTGAAGTGGTGTCAGTGCCGGTGATCGCTCTCAAATGAGTCGTGCCAGAGAATAATGGGTGACTTCTGCTCTTCTGTGTGGTATGGTACAGATGTCCTCTTACCTTACCGCTGTAAGGTAACAGCGTTGGTGTATAAATTGGCTCCCAGGAGGGCCTCTGCTTGCTCTGGATGGCGTTAACCTCAGGTTCCAAGTGGAGTGCGTCTCCTTAATGGGTGTCCCTTTTTTTTAGCTCTGGTGTCAGTATATGTACCTCGCAGACAAGTAAAGAGGGGGGGGGGATGCTCGATAGTGTAGTACGTTTTATAAAACCATAAATTTATTTCAAATGGTAACAGAATCAAAACTCACATTTAAGTAGTATAACAGTGCATATAAAAACGAGCATCAAGCTCATACCTCACTTCCGTTATCTCTGAACTTCCCTGTAATTGGGAGCAGTGATCAGTGTCCTGTCACACACAGCCCCTCCCCCCACATTTAGAATCACACCTTAGGACACACTTAACCTCTACAGAGCCACCTAGTGGTTAACCCCTTCACTGCCAGTCATATTTACGCAGTAATCAATGCATTTTTATTTGCACTGATTGCTGTATAAATGTGAATAGTCCCAAAATGGCGCCAAAAGTGTCCGATGTATCCACCATAATGTCGCAGTCATGATAAAAATCGATGATCGCCGCCATTACTAGTAAAAAAAATTTATTATAAAAATGCCATAAAACTATCCCCTATTTTGTAGACGCTATAAATTTTGCGCAAACCAATCAATAACTGCTTATTGCGATTTTTTTTTTTTTCCCCTCTTCCCACCGAAAAAATGTAGAATACGTATAGGCCTAAACTGAGGAAAAAAATTGTTTTTTATATATTTTTTGGGGCTATTTTATTTTAGCAAAAAAGTTAAAAATTATGCTTTTTTTTTTTTTTTTTCAAAATTGTTGCTATTTTTTTTGGTTTATAGCGCAAAAAATAAAAACTGCAGAGGTGATCAAATACCATCAAAAGAAAGCTCTATTTCTGGGGAAAAAAAGGACGTTAATTTTGTTTGGGAGCCACGTTGCACGACCACGCAATTGTCGGTTAAAGCGACCTCGTGCCAAATCGCAAAAAACTCTGGTCTTTGGCCAGCCAAATGGTCCGGGGCATAAGTGGTTAAAAAGCCTAAACTTTGCTCATGTTCAGTTCAACTACTGGACTGTGTTTTACATTCCGCTCATATTATATTAATCAAGCTTTATACATGGCTTCTAGGTGGAGCTAAAACTTGCCCTCACTGGATTTCATGCTGAGAAAAGTTCCTTTTTATTATGCAGTGTGTATGGAAAGCTATAGTGGGATCAGAGAATGGCGATACTTGAAACCTTGAACTTCCTGACTGATGTTTTTGCTGGCTGAGATTCCAGACCATTCAGAAGATGCTTACTAACAGACTGGCCAGCTAGTAGGCAAGATGGCTTTTAGGGCAAAAACTTAACTTTTAATGCAGCTTAAAATATATCTTAAAGGATAAGTTCACTTTTACAAAAAAGAAATGCATTTTTTTTTTTTGTTGGTTTAGTGTTTTGTTTTATTTTTTATTTTTTTTAGAGATCTATGAATCGTTGCATCTGCTATCAGCAGATAGTGGATGTAATGCCACGGTCCTGCAGACTCTGTATCTGTCTGCCCTTCTTTCCCAGGAAAGGGGTAGCGGGTTCCCTGTTTTTACATGCACCCAGCTCCCACTTTCTCCCCTGGCGCTGCAGGGCCAGAAGCAAGATCACTTCTCCCCCTCCCTGCAATCTTCTAGGACACGTCGCAGGTACCAGAAGATAGCCCAGCCTTTTACAGCACACACAGCGCGGCTCGCACCCGGCTGTGAAGACGCAGCCGGGCGCCCATAGCATGTCAGCGCCGTCGAGAGTAGCGAGTCTTTGTGCGTCGGCATTGCTGGACCGTGGGACAGGTGAGTATCTGATTATTAAGTCAGCAGCTACACTTTTTGTAGCTGCTGACTTTTAAATGGGTGGAACTCCGCTTTAAAGTGTTTATAAAAGATGGCAACAGCCGTTATTTTATTTTCTGTGGCCTTTGCTTTCAGAAAATATATAATGTTTGGGGGTTCCAAGTAATTTTCTAGCAAAAATGCAGATTTTTTATTACATGTGAGAATTGTCATTGGTCAGGGTTTTAAGTGGTTAAACTGCAGCACAACCACACAAGTTTTTTTGTGGTAAACTGGTGGTTGATATTTGCAGAACATTTTTCTACTGTGTTGTAATCCAGACATCTTGCCCTGTATGCATATGTGCCTACTAGAGTTGCCTACTTTGCCTCAGGTAGTTCTGGGTGCATTTACTTATACATCATTATTCCTAACTGAGAATGAGTGCAGACTATGTGCTTGCACATAAATTCCAGCAGACGTCAGCCCAGGTGACTACATTGCCACAAAGGTGTTGCAATATTAAAGATATTGTGATTATTCAGTACATACATGCCCTCTCAGGTTACATAATGTTACTAGCAGACTTCCTTAGTTCATTGTTGTCTTGTTCACGTTAGGCTACATAGCTCACATAGCTTTTTACGTGTGCATGCCTGTTTTGGAATTTTATACTAGAAATACAAGGAATATGATCGAAAACTCACCAAAGTTCTAGGATTATCTTGGAGATCTCGTGCTGTTACATTGGTTTCTCTTTTCAGAATGGTTTGTTTGAGAACCTTTTTAATATGTCAAGGAAGCCCATTGCAAGAAGTACTGCAATGGACATGGTTGCTGATTATCATATGTGCAATTAAAATGATAGGTTATTAAACCTCTAAACTGGAGATAGATGGCGAATGTAAAAAATAAAAAGAAGGGTCCACGACTAAAATTTAAGCTGCCAACCAGATTTAAACCTGCTTTAGAAGCTTGGATGTGATTTGATTATAGAGGACCGGAAATAACATGCATTATTACTAATCTAGGAAGCTATTATTATTCTGAAGTGGATGACTTCCTGTGTTTACTAGATAGGACCAGTAGTTCACTGAATGCTTTCACTTTTTACCCAAAATTGCTATTTGAGAATCCAAATCTGAAATGGCAGAACAGCTTTCTTGTCTATTAACCTCTTCCTAACTAATGCATATATACAGCAGTAGGACAGGTTGGCCTGAACACTCAGCCTCTGTACATCAATTTTTCTAATGTTTTTTGTGGAGATTGCACTGTAACAGCACTGACAGAGCTGTCAGTTTCTGACAAGAAGTCAGCAGAATGAGCTCCTGATAATGTGACTGTTATGACAGCCCGTTACAGTGATAGGGGAGCCACCTACACCTTCCAGCATTCAAAGGAATGCTGGGAGAAGGCAGCAAGGGGTTGAGAGACAGTTAGTCTTAAATCTTTTTCAGGTTATACTGCTGCTTACAGAAGGATTGGCAAACAAACCATTTACCTAAGCATCCACTGCCTTACTGCCACAAATTTGCAATATGTTGAGGGGGGGGGGTCAGCTGTACTGGGTGCCCCCAACTGGCTCCAAGGCTGTTGACGGTGCCAACGTCTGGAGTCATGTTGCCCTTTGCTCCTAGAACCTGTCCTGTCATTAGAATTCCTATTTAGCTCCATCAGGTGTGGCTGTATCCTCTGTCCTTTCCCCTCAGAATCTGATTTGCCTATGGCTTTATCAGCTTCCAAGCCATGAGTCTCAGAGACTTTCTGAACTGCCTCAGTCTGACTGCTGCAATGCGCTTGCCCCAAGGAGTCCGTTATTTGCTATCCCAAATTTAAGTTTTCTATCTGTGCTGTTTCCAGTGCTGGATCCTTTAAAAGTCCTAAGGGTGCAAAGGCTTTGCCCTTGCACCTGCTTTTCCAGCTTTTTTTTTTTCCATAAGTAGGATGAACACCGATGAGCGGTTTGCTCCCCCCATATGCTTATTGCTCTTGAAGCCATTTGGGGAGTAGAGCATGGCCTTTGAGGGATAGCATCTCTTCAGACTGACTTTACACTATTGCCAAGGACACTGCTGGTAGCAAGAGCTACCATCTTCCTCAGAGGAAGAAGCCTAAGGAGCAAACTCCAGTCTTTACCCTCAGCCTGTTAACGTTAATTTCTTAAGTTTCTCCAGTGTCAACTTCAATGTTAAAACAATAGTAAAGCCTGCTTGCTCATTTTTACCTACAAGTAAGTGTATAATAGGGTTTACCTGTAGGTAAAATGAATGCCTCCCTAAACGTGCACAGTTTTGGAGACATTCACCCTGCATGTAGCCAGGTATGTCACCGCTGCATGCACTCTGAAGGTGCAGCATACATTGCCAGACCTTCACCGCTTCGTGCCAGAACCGAGGACCCCCGCGGACATGCGTGGTAATGACGCGGCAGTGACGTCCTCAGGACATGTCAGCACTCTGTGGTGACAGTACATTGCTGGAGGGCTTCATTCCAAGGTGAGTATTTCATAATGTGCTAGTACATTATGCAATTGCCCTGCAGGTGTTTTTTTTTTATTTTTTTTTATTATACATGCCACACAAATGCAGTTTACAACTGCCTTAAGACCTTCCAAGCCTGCTTTCAAGGTCTAATACTACCTCAGACAAACCTTCCTTAGCATAGAGGCATGCATCACTTTTCAGCGTGAGGGGAGGGTAGTGATGGTGGTTCATTGGTTAACCTTTGTGGATGCTTGGACAGCTTGCAGCCTTGACACTTTTATACAGCAGGTGGTATCCTAGGGTAAAAAAATCAGTTGAATACATTAATGGGGTAGAAAAAAAAGTGTGGCTGGTATGTCCTTAGTAGATAAGGCGCCTCATCCCAAAAATTGATTGACGTAGGAAAGGCAGAAGGAGAAAGGATTATAACGTTGCAGGTTACAAAACCGTACACAGTGTACAAGTTTATCACATTTTATTACAAAAATTACCAAAACATAATACACAATAATGGACCACATATATTCTGTAGTATGGGAGCAAAGCAGGTGATTTGTTGGCCTAAGAAATGGTGGCCAAGATGGTGATGACTGATCGATTCTTCCCTACTAGTTTCGCCAAAACGTTTGGCTTCATCAGGGGAATAGAATATATATATATATATATATATATATATATATATATATATATATATATATATATATATATATATATATATATATATATATATATATATATATATATATATATATATATATATATATATATATATAAATATATATATATATATATATATACACATATAAACATATAAAACTCCCAATAACTCAACAGCAGACTCAATGCGGTCCAGTTCCAATAGGGTGGCAAACGCTCCCGGCCACTCTCTGGTTGCAGAGGGCAAAGGAGAGACCTAATAAAAACAAAAACTTCACAGATCATATGAAAACAGGGACGCTGTAATGACCAAATAAATGATCAAGCAGGAATAGGCATGTGCAAACATAAGCCCGGAAACTGGGTATAGTCCAGGGCTTTTAACCAAATTTTATAGGAATAGGCAGGGAACCAAGGGGGGAAAAAGGACCAATGCAGATGAACAGGTGTTGCCAAATGGCCATCACACAACTTCAGTGTAAAAGCACAGCGTAAAAGCGCCTCAGTAAGCCAGCCCCTATCCTCCTGCCTTTCCTACATTAAAGGGGTAGTAAACCGCCATGATTTATTTATTTATATTTTAACCATTTCAGCCCCGGACCAATTTGCAGCCAAAGGACCAGGCCCCTTTTTGCGATTCGGCACTGCGCCGCTTTAACTGACAATTGCGCAGTCGTGCGACGTGGCTCCCAAACAAAATTGGCGTCCTTTTCTTCCCACAGATAGAGCTTTCTTTTGGTGGTATTTGATCGCTCCTGCGGTTTTTATTATTTTTTGCGCTATAAACAAAAATAGAGCGAAAATTTTGATAAAAATGCAATATTTTTTACTTTGCCATTCTGACGACGTATATGTACAGGAGGCGGTCGGGAAGCTGTTAAACCTGCAAGGTAAAGCTATAATGTGCTAGTACATTATGTGAAACTTGCTTTAAAACTGCAGACAAAGCTTCCATCTTTACCTGGTCTTCCTTCCCGGTTTGTGTCCTCTGGCCATCTTATTGGCTGGGCTGCGACAACGCCACTCCTGTGCATGCGCATGGGAGCCGCTATTCACAGCATAAGAAATGGCTTTCATGCTACTTGGATGTGGTTTGCTTATTCTGGGAGGCCAGAATTGTTCTGGAATCCCACCAAAGTAGCACAGGGCCCTTATCCAAAATTGCGCTGCGCTACTTACTGTTGAATGCAGTAAATTTGCTTGATATACAGTCTTATTTTTTTAACCAGAAATTATGTTCTACTTTGCATTTATTATAAAGACTCGTAACAATGAAAACGTGCAACCCAAATATAGATTGGTTATTAAAAGAAAAAAGAAAAAAAGGTGGATAGCTGAGTAGAATCAGGTCAATTGGGGGTGTTAGTGGCAATATAACAATCTACAGGGCCATTAAATGGGGACCTCTAGAATGTGTGCTAGATAATCCAAGGTGTGGGTGAGCTGTACCGAATACACCCATGTTTGAGTAAAGCTCTTCAAGAATAAGTGTGTGGGGGGCAGGGATGGTTTAGGTCCGGCACAGGGAAAAAAAAGAATAAATACACTATGGAGTCAATTTACTGAAGGCAAATACACCTTATAAATGCAGTTGCACTAATTTCCCCCAGACCTTGGTTAATGTGGCGAAGCTTAACTTTGTAAAGAATACTCAATCAGGTGCAAGGAAAAAAAAATACGGCATTTTTGCTTGCACATAATTGGATAATGGAAATGAGCAGAACTTCACCACGTTGACTAAGCTCTGGGGAAAGGTGCACAGTATACCGTATTTGCCGGCGTATAAGACGACTGGGTGTATAAGACGACCCCCTATTTTTCCAGTGAAAACTTAGGTTTGGGGCTATACTCGCCATATTAGACTACCCCCCTTCCGAGGCAACACCATTTACAAAAAACCATCACAAAAAAAATCAGAAAAAGGAAACTGGTGAACTACAAGTCCCAGAGATCCCACAATTGGTAGGCAGCAACAATGAATCCTCTCCTCCAAAGCACCATGAATCATACCTGTATTTTAGGGGAGATCTGGAGCTGGATGTGCAGTACAGGATGCTTTGTTAATATGTAGAGCACCAAGTACACACAGTATATGATGCTGTGTTAGTACAGTAGCGCCAGGTACACTTCAGAATACAGTGTGCAGACAGTGTGCACCGCTGAGCCAATCACGGCAGGCATTGTATTTTACTAATCTGTTGATGGATACAAAGCCTGCTCGGATTGGCAGAGGCTGTGACATCAGCCCGCACCACTCTGACTCATGTAGCCTGCTCGGATTGGCAGAGGTTGTTAGCCAATCCGAGCAGGCTTAGCAGGCTCTGTATTCATCGGAGTGCATCGCCCGCCGGGATTGGCTGAGCGGCGCATACTGTATACATATTACAATTTTACAGAGCGCCCGGCGGACTGATATCCATCTGGCGGCTTCTTCACCCGGCGCATAAGACGACCCCCGCTTTTTGGCTGTGTAATTTCGGTGTAAAAGGTAGTCTTATACACCAGAAAATACAGTATTTGCAGCAAATCAACCCTCCGTCTGAATGTGCACTTGTTCTTTAAAGGCAGGGCCGTATTCTAACTAACTTCTCCGGCAATGGAAGCAAGTTTGAGCATGACTTGATTGTTTTTTTTTTTTTTTACGTAGTTTACTGGCTATGGAATTAGATTTTCTGGCATGCTGGGAAATCTTTGTGCCTTGTATTGACTACTTTACTCATGTAGTGGCCCAGAGAACCTTCTTTACACTTTACAGAAACAAAATTTTTCATGTACCTGGCAATTGTGCTCTTGTAAGTTTAACTAGCGTAGCATTCTAGCACCTTATGACAGTTACCTCCCAAAGTGCCCCCCCCCCCCCCCCCCCCAGTGATGTCTGTGATCTGCCACTGCTCACATCATTCCCTGGTCTTCTTCTGGGTTTGTTTTTCCGACCATCTTGATGCATGGCTCAGTGTACGCACAGAGGGAAATTTCTAGTGGGTAAGGCAGAAGCTTTTATGGCAGAAAACAGTCTCTTCTGCAAAGCCTATCTGTTGCTTTAGTTTTGAGTTGTTTTTCCTTGATACAACTAGTATTCCTGTTAGGACAATAGGCGTCTGTCAGGCTTATCTAACATGTATAAAAGATGCAGAGTTTTACACGCTCCTCATTATTGCAGCAGCAGGCAAAGAATGAAATCTAAGCATGTTCTCGCTGTACTGTTCAATGGAATGGATGCACAACAGAGCAGTGCAGTCATGTGTGGCTTGTAAAGCTGCCTGGTGATCCTCGTACACAGTCCTCTTTCCTGACAGTGACATTTTCACTGGCTGTTCTTGATTACTTTTCTATAAATAGGTTGCTTAGAATTTCTGGTGAACATCAATAGAAAATCTCAAATGCCAAACAATCATTTGCTTGTAGATGTATTAGAAACTGCCTTGAACTCTCTATTTTTGTTTTACTCTGCAAGAGCATGGTAACTATAGAATTGGAGGGAACTAAAAATGTCCTAGATATTAAAGAGCAATTCTAGGCAACAAGTGAAAGCAATCAATGAGCTACTGTCACACTCAAGGAAGCACTGCCAGTTGCTCTAATGTCAAAGTTCATTAAAGTGGTGTTGCCACCAAAAAAAAAAAAAATTGGCTTTAAAAATCATAAAAAAAAATGAAAAAATGAAAAAAAATTAGAAAAAATATATATTTTTTTACTAACCTCTAAATGCCTGTTGCTAGGGGGTCCCTAGTAGTCTGCCACCTTCAGTGCCCAGGCACTGACATCACTTCCCCTCGGTGCCGCACAGTCATCTGGGACCTGTCACGTGTCCCAGATGACTGAGCGTTGAATCACGGCACCGCGCGTGCATGCGCAATTGGTGCCCGGCCCACATTAAAAATGCAGGCGCTGCGAGCGTAGCGGGGAACGAGGGGGGCCTTGCTCCCCCGCTTGGCTGGACCCTGGGACAGGTAAGTGTCTGATTTATTAATAAATATTAATAATAATTATTTAAAAAAAAAAAAAAATGTGGGCCCTCCTCTTTAAAGTAGAAATATACATTTTATTTATTTTTCAGTAAAGGAGGGTTTTAAGCCCTGTCAGATTTTTTTTTTTTTGTTTTCACCATCTGTCCCATTTCAGAGATTTTCCTTCACTTCCTGTCTCACTTCCTTTTTGGCAATGGGAGGAAATCCCTGCAAATTAAGTGAAGTCCTTGGGAAACCCCAGGTCACCAGAACTAGTGTCCCCAATGGAAGACTTCCCCTCTGTTGGGGACAACCCAAAATGTGTGTGTGTGTGTGTGTGTGTGTGTGTGTGTGTGTTTGTTTGTTTGTTTTTTTTTTTGTTTTTTTTTTCCCAATGATAATGGTAAACAGGACAAATGGAGAGAGAGGATCTTCCTAACAGGGGTACAGACCGCAATAAAAACTTGACAAGTGTGGTAATCCCTCTTTACTCCATCCAAGGCCTCTTGCACACTGCAGCTGGAAAAAGCCCAGTACAGCTTATTTTTATTTTACTGAGCTAAAATACAGCCCATTAACTGTGTAATTTTCCTATGCACACCGGTTGCATAAACAAGCTTTTACACACCTGTGTGCACAGGCACATTACAATTAATGGGATGTTTTTTAGCTTAGTAAAACAATAAGCTGTACTGAGATTTTCAAGCCGCAGTGTGCAAGAAGCCCAAAACTGTCAAGACAAGTCTGATCATTGAAGGAGAGCAGGCTAAGTTCCCAGCAGAGCTAGCAAACTGACCAGTGTGTGTTCCCCTGCTTAGTGTGGTCATTTTTTGATAGGAAAGCAGAGGTACTGGCAGGAACACCAGGGATTTTGCACAAGGAAGCAATACAAAGAGAACAGAATACTTTCATGGTACAGCAGACACGTATCAGGAACGTGAAATGTTGGGGTAATAAACACAAAAAGGTAGCAGCACCTAAACATTTGAAAGGTACTACATTTTTTGTATAGTTCTTCACAAAATAAAAAAATGACAAGACGTTTCAATAGGTACCCCCTTGTTTATGGCTTGTAAGTCTGGCCACTTGCACAGAACTGCGATGGAATATGACTCTTGACAGACAGCATGAGCAGGCTAAGCGAGTGGCAGCAGTCTTGTAGATGACATACTGTGTGTCCTAAATTATAAACAAGGCTTCCTTTGTGGAAAGAGTAAGGTCTAGGTGTGTTTGAGAACAGTTCTCCTTCATTACATGCTGGGGTTCTCAGATTACTTGATCTCCAACAAAAGGGTATGCATTAGGCTAGTACATCAATGTCTGAATGAAAAGCTGAAGTACAGAACAGGTAGGCTGTGTTCTCCCTGTATCATTGATTTTCCGCTGAAGTGCACATTTGAAAGTTCGTATGCGGCAGATGTTGTGGTTGGATTCAAGTAATTTGGACGTTGAAAATATATCATGACTGTGAAAGGTGCTTGCGACTGTAAGCTCTACAGGGACATAGATTGATGGGACAACTAGTGTGTATGGTAAGGCAATGCAGAAAATGTAGGCACTACAACTGGGTTTTATAGGCATATACAATATAATTTTTTACTGCATAAAATAAGCAAATTAGCAGTCTTTGAAAACGGTAGTAAAGTCCATTTTTTTTTTTAATCTCCTAAACGTGCACCTTTTAACAGATACTTTAGTAGCAGCTGGTGACTTCATTGGTGCATATGCACTGTGCTCTGAATGGAGGCCAAGCTATTCAGCGCTCTGTGCCGAATTCATGACTCCAGTGGACCAGCTTGGGAGTGATGTCAGCGCAGCTTGGCCATTTAAACTGGCGAAGCCCGCAAACCCGGAAGGAAGACTGAGGGATGACGGAAGCCCTGCCAGCAGTGACAGCATGCCGCTGGAGGGCTTAATTTTAAATCAAGTATATCATAATGTGATAATATGCGATGCATACCAGCAGATGAAAATTATTTGGAACCCCCAAACATATTTTTTAAAGCGGAGGCCCTAGAGAATAAAATGGTGGGCGTTGCAATTTATGTATGAAAAAATACACTTAAATGAATTGTAATGCAAAAAAATAACTAATACATAACCCAATTTGTTTGTAAAATAAAAAAGGATGTTGCATGTTTACACAAGTAAATAGATACCAAACTGTCAGACTTTAAAAATGGGCAACTGCAACAAATGGCGTAACTTATATTATCCATACGCAACACAGAAAAGGTCTAGTGCTAGAATTACTTCCCATGACCTGATGTTTGCAGCAATACCTCACGTGCTGCAGGCACCATCCCAGTATATCCACCAAAAGTCCAGTGAAATACGCTAACTGCCTGGAGAAACCCTAAATAAACCTACATATAAGCACTTTAACTGCCAAAGGGTTTGTGTGAAAAGGTATGAAAAAAGGGGAGTTAACATGGTGCTGCCTAGATCTAATGTATGGTTGTGTTAAAAACTTGAAAATAAATAAAGCTGCCAGTGAAACTAGGAGCCTTCACTAATGAAACTCGGGCAATTTCTTATGGAGTCCCTCAAGGATTACCCTTGTCACAAGTACTCTTCAACATTTACATCCGTCCACTATTCAAAATCCATCAGCAAATCAGATCTATGCTTCCATTTATGCACTGACACACTCAACTTTACTTCCACATCACCGGACAAAAAGTGCAATATCATAAACTAGAAAAATGTCTCACATTGATGGATGACTGGATGACCACTAGCTCCCTCAAACTCAATGGATCGAAAACAGAGCTTTTGCTCCTAAACGTAAACCGAAATAAAAAAAGTAACTAAGACCCCCATGGACACCATCCACCATCCTTGGACAGACCATCCTTCCAAGCACCAAAGCCAAAAGTCTTGGAGTCATCTTTGACTCAGAGATGACTATGGATGCTCAAATAGGATCAGTAGTCAGTGGATCCCACCATCTTCTCCGCCTGCTACGCAGACTCATCCCCTTCATTCCAGAAAAAGAGAAAGCGGTAGTAGTTGGAACAATCATCAATTCGCGACTCGTCTTCACAAATTCCCTCTACCTAATTACCAGATTGCACGTATACAAGTCGTCCAAAACACAGCAGCGAGACTAGTCACGGGAAAGAAACCCTGGGAATCATCTCCCCCTCCCTGATGATCCTACACTGGCTAACGGTAAAGGATAGGATCACATTCAAGACCCTCTGCCTCACCCACAAATGCACTCAAGGAAACACTCCTCAATACCTAATGTGAGAAAATCAAACTCTACATACCTAATCGCAGTCTGCGATCAACAAACCAAAACCGCCTCCTCATCCCCAAGTCCCGCTACAAATCTAAGGGAGAACGAAGATTCGCTGTCCAAGGACCATGGCTATGGAACGCTCTACCCACCAACAGCCGCATGGAAGAAAACCATCGGGCCTTCAGAAAAAAAAGACCCACCTCTTCTAAGAAGAACACAGGACAAACCAAGCGCCTTGTGGCGATTCAGTTTGCATTTGCAGCGCTATACAAATCCATTCATTCATTCATTGTGACGTGTATTGTCTCTTTTTAAATTGCTAACAACGTGAAAAATTCCTAGTACCAACTCCTATAAAGTGCACAATAAAAGTTGTTAGATTTGCAACTATAAATGGCTAGTAGAAGTTGCATCAAACCATAAAATACTATATCCTACAAATTTATAATAAAGTGCTCAGTGTGCCTAATGTGTCAAAAAAATATCCATATAGGAAAACTGGATATCACTCTAATTTAAAAGAAAACACACAAAAATCTAAAGGTGCAAACTAAATCACAGTTCATAAGTTCAAATAGATGATGATCTCATTCCAAAGTGACTTGTGCCTGAATAAAAAATATCTCTTGGTGAAAGGTGGGTGAAATTCCACATGTGCTTCCCTCTGCAGGTTCACACTCCCCGGAAAGATGTACCCTTGCAGGGGTAAAGCGCATCAAAATAGGATTGTTCCTGATCCATATCAGATGTTGCCTCCATCTTCCACGATGGATCTGATCATAGGGTACATTCACATAGGGGTGGATGAAAAAATGTACATCTCCTAGTGTGAATCCACAAAAGCCGGTTTATTAAAAGAAGTTTAAAAAATGCACTTCCAATAGTGCTGAGGGGTCAGTACAGATAAGCAGCAATAGGTCTGGGACGCCTTGCATTCCCCAGATGGGGATGTCCGAAACCGCAAGTGACGTGATAATGCTCCAAGCTCCACCCTACGCATTTCGTCATACAGACCTCGTCAGGACGTAAAGTCAAAGTATTTACCATACTCCAAAAGATTTGTGTGTTTGCCCATATCTAAGATTTAAGCAGATTTACAATTCACGTAGTTCGTGGTTGCTCCAGAACACTGCAGCACAGCTAACTGTTCCATACTGCTTGTCTGTCTCCCAGTAGGTGCTCTGCTGTACAGGGACTGCAAGAAGCTGATACCAGGTCAAATTCTAGTACTTTATATACTTCTATAAAAAAAGCTACAATGATGTTTTTGCTTTGCTCATGTTCAGCATTCATGTTATCAAATGAAACTTCTGAGATGGTCTGTTTTGTCTCTGTAAATGTTCCTATTTTTAAGCTATTCATAGATATAAGACTGAGCTTGACAGTCTTGAGATTTTTCATATGAAAGCTTTCCATAAAGGGAAATGATCTTTATCTACAGGAAAGATTCTTTATAATCAATTTACATATGGAACCATGCCAGATAACTTTTAAAACTGAACTTCAGGAGTTAGACAAAATCTTCCCTTGCGGTGGCACCAACCCCCATCACCCTCAACAAACTGCACAGTTTAAAATGTTAGCTTGTTTCTAGGGGAGCATGAATAAGATGTGTTCCTGACTTTAGCAGGCTCCCTGTAATAAAGTGTTACTAAACCCACAACAGTAAAATCAATCTGTATATGCAGTAAAGCATGCTGGTTATACTCACTGTGGAACCTAATGGGGTTGTGTAAAAAGGCTGTTTGATCCTGTATGCACAGATCCTCTTTTTACCGAATCAAGATAAGACAGCCTTTGGAATCAGGCTGCACATGCACAATTTGGTGCATATTGCTAGAGTTTTCTTCATTTTTTTTTTCTTGGGAGAGTGCATGTAATCAGCACTGTCCAGACAGAGGGTCAGGGGTTCTGCATCATACAGCTCAGTGCAATATTAAAACTCCTCCTACAAGCTTTACCAGGAACTGATAGAAGTTACAAGACTGCTATATACTGCTAAGAAAGGGTATTTAGCAGTTTATATTTACTAAAATAATTGCATTTCCATGTTCTGTGTACTGTGGGAGACAAGATATAGTGAATGCAGGCTCATGGGGTTAGCACTTTAAGGGTCAGTTCACACCACATGCAGTCCAGTGTGTGTTTTTTTTTTTTTTTTCTGCATCAAAAACGCATAGAAATTAGGTTATATGGTTTTCAATGGCATAGTCACCACCAGTGCTTGCAGTTACAGTACGTTCCAGTTCCAGAAAATAAAGTAGAACATGCTGCATTTTCCTGCACTGGAACGCTGTAAAAAGCATCATAAACTCACGGGAACACCCATGTTCTTAATTAGGGCTAGTTCACACCAGTCGCAGTTCCGTGTGCTTTTTTTTTTTTTTTTTTCTGTACAAAATGCATGCACAGTGTTTCCCATGTATTCCAATGGCTCTAGTTCACACCATGCAGTCAGTTTCTGCACCGGAAACTGACTGGACTGCACCAAAAACCACTCAAAAACATGCATGCAAAACATCTGGAGCGCATCTGGACTGTGTTTCTATGGTGTGAACTGGCCCTAAGGCACCTGATCCAATACAGCGTCCTCTAAAGTGCTTCAGTTGCAAGCTTGCCTGTTCCTGTACAATGCAGGGTTAATGTGATGCTGAAGGATCCTCAAGTCGATGGGTTTTTTGGTGAAACTGCTTTATTTTCCACATTCATGCAGTTGCGGTTGATGTACTATGCAAGCCATTTCCTACCGAGTTCATATCACACTGAGGTCTTAAAGGGATACTATGGGTTTGTTTATTTTATTTTTTTTTAAAAACGTCATTCTTACCTCCACTGTGCAGTTCGTTTTGCACAGAGTGGCCCCGAATGTCCTCTTCTGGGGTCCCTCGGCGGCTCTCGCTGCTCCACCCCACAAGAGCTAACCCCCTCTGGGAAGCTCTCTCCTGAGGGGGTTACCTTGCAGGCGCGCTCCTATGTGATACACTTGGCGGCCATAGCTGCCAAGTGTATGACTCTGCTCCGCCCTGTCATTGATTTGATTGACAGCAGCGGGAGCCAGTGGCTGCGCTGCTATCTATAATCCACTGAAGAGCCGACTAGAGCTTGGTGAAAGCAACGCAGGATCGTGCCCAAAGAGATTCGGGTCGTTGACGGCAAGCTGTTTTTTTTTTCACCTTAATGCATAGGATATATTAAGGAGAAAAAAACTCAAAGCTTTACAACCCTTCTCTAGTCTTGTGAAGGTGTTTTCGGTGGTGTTTTACATTGACTGGTTTCATATTCTGTACTGATATAAGCTGTGTTTTATAGGCAAATGGCTTTTTTATTTCTCTTCTCTGTGCCCATTACATACATGTTTTCCTTCTTGCCTCTGCTTACTGTTACCTTTTACAGTAGGCCAAGAAGATGATGTTTGAAGGTTTGGGCGGCCAGCTCAGACTTTCCTCCAGGACCCTGGGGCCACTAGCTGAACCATTGATGTTTGCTCCTTTGTAAATATATGAGAGAAAAAAACCTTAATCAGTTTTCTTCTCAACCAGGCAAATATTTTGTCTGCTGGCTGTTTAGGATATCGTTTTTATTTCCCATAAGCGATTTCAAAGAAAAAGAGCATAATGTTCTGTGGTGTAGCACCATTCAGCACTTTGCTGCCATCAGTCACTCCAGGAATTTTGTTATCTTTGGAAGCCTGGAAACTTTTCTGGGACTGAAGAATAAAATGCCGTTCACAAGTATAGTACTGTTTATTTTTATATACTCTGAGCTGCTTTATCCATCCAAAATCTGATTCATGGTGTTGAGATTAGAAATAATATAGGCGTTTCTTTTTGATTTAAAAATTTTAAGTCTGTTTTCTCTTTTTAATTTGCCTGACTCTAAATGTCTGCTTCATTGCTGTAATGTGCACATGGAATGGGAGAACACATTTTAAAGCAGAATTCTAGAATTCCCCTGCTGATTGGAGTGCTCGAGCTCTGACTTACAGGGGTTGTGTCAGACCTCTGTAGAGAGATCCCTGCTTCTATGCAGAGAGAGAGGGGGTCTTTCTGAAGCATGCTCTCAAGGACACGATTTTCGACTCGGTTGTGGCTGCTTTTCAAAGAAAAGCCATTGCAATACTTTGCACACCTTCTTTGAAATTTATTGATCTAATTAACTAAAAAGTGTGTGTGTGTGTGTGTGTGTGTGTGTGTGTGTGTGTGTGTGTGTGTGTGTGTGTGTGTGTGTGTGTGTGTGTGTGTGTTTGTGTGTTTTTTTTGTGTGTGTGTGTGTATTTTTTTTTTTTTTTTTTGGGTCCATCTACTTTCCCTGGTCACACAGAAGAAAAATCCCTTTACCATAAAGGTTTTTGCACACTGTACTGATGTATGAACATCGTACATTCCTGGCAAAAATGGTCTGTAAAGCATTTGCGTGTATATGCTTTATTTTAATAAAGGGAGTGTGTATTTGTGTGTAAATATATCGACCAGCAACACTTTATTTTTTTGCAGCATAAGTTTACATATCTGTTTGTACATGCCCATTAAAAGCAATGGGCTGCATTTTAGATCAGTAAAAGACAAGTGTCTGAATGCCTATAGACATGGCATTTTTGTGGCCTAAAACTTGACTGCGACTGTAAAACTGAGCTTGTTATATTTCCCCCTTCCTGGTCCCTCCCCATGACTACCATTAGGACAGGGCTTGACAAATTTGCTTGGAATCTAGGAGCCAGCTAAAAAAGTTAGGAGCCAGTTTTTTTTTTTTTTTAACTTATTGAGATCCGCGCTGTAGCCGTCGTTCTGCTTTGCCGGGACGACGTCCTATGACGTTGTCCCCTGTACGAGCGGCCTGCGCGCCCCCTGCTCTGTGATCAGCGAGTCTGTGAGACTCGCTGGATCACAGATCCGAGTAAGGGATCGATCCCGACCCCTTACCACGTGATCAGCTGTCAGCCAATGACAGCTGATAACGTGATGTCAACACAGCCGGTAATCGGCTATTTTTTTTTCCTCGCCCTGACAGCACGAGGAGAAAAAAAGCCGATTGATAACGACCGACAATGGTTAATTTTTTATATTGAAAAAAGCTATCTTAAAATTTACACAGACGACTACAACCAAAGCATACATACACATATTACTAATATATTATATATATATATATATAACTAATATATTATATATATATATTACTAATATATATATATATATATATATATATATATTACTAATATATATATATATATATATATATATATATATATATATATATATATATATATATATAAAAATAAATAAAATAAATAAAATAAATATGTGTGTGTATTTTGGTTCTATTCGCCTGTGTAAATGGAGGCAGCAGACAGGGCTCCATTAGCATTGCTGGATGTCATACCAACGGCCACCACTAGATGGCGCCAAGATCTTAAAAGGAAGCATAGGCTTGCAGAAGGCCGCAAAGCCGCGGCCTCGATTACCGGCCGGCGCGGCCCGACGCAATCGCGGGCCGAGGAGGGGGGTCCGCACCGAGACAGGATACCCCAGATGGGCTGCCCCGGGCGCCAGGTCACTAATTCTAGTCGCCATGGCGCCCTGGCGCCTGGGGATTGTCGAGCCCTGCATTAGGATCAACAGCACAACCATTGGTCCCACCACACAAAATGGGGTATAGTTTTTGTATGACATTTTTATATAAAACATTTTTTATTAGTAATGTTGGCGATCAACCATTTTTTATTTCTTTTTTTATCGGCATTTGGTCATGGCGGACACATCGGACATTTTTTACACTATTTTGGGACCATTGTCATTTATACAGCGATCAATGCTATAAAAATGCATTGATTACGGTGTAAATGACACTGGCAGTGAAGGGGTTAACCACTAGGGGGTGGTGAAGGGGATACGTGTGTCCTAGTGAGTGATTCTAACTGTTGGGGGCTGGACTTCAACACACAGGACAGTGATCATAGCTCTCGATGAGAGAGAGCGCTGTGATCACTGTCCTGTCACTAGGCAGAACTGGGAAATGGTCTGTTTACGAAAGCATTTCACCGTTCTCCCTCTCCGTGACATGATCGCAGGCACCCGGCGGACATTGAGTCTGCGGGACCCCCGGTCACGCTCCGAGTCACCGATTCTTAAAGGGGATGTACCTGTACGCCCTTTTGCCTACCAGTGCCATTTTGTCGACTTACATCGGCGTGCGCTGGTTGGCAAACGGTTAATGGCCTGCCCTTACACAGGCTATCCCCCATTCAAACGGTAAAACAGAAAAGAGAGGGCGCACCAGCCTTGTGCACGTCCTCTTCCTAGGATCTGGAGACTGACTTTTGACAGTCCGTCCACTGATAGCAAAGACTGTTACAAGTGTGATTTTCTATCTACCTTTTGTGAGTGTTTTTTTTTTTTTTTTTTATGTTTTTTTCTTAACCACTTCCCACCCGGCCAATGTAGATATATGGCCGGGTGGGAGCCGTCTACTTCTGAGTGGACGTTCCGGAACGTCCTTCAGAAGTAGAGGGATCGCGCGCGTGCCCGCGCAGTGGTGCAATCCCGATGCGGCCGTGTCACCCGGACACGGCGCATCTCGGATCGGCAGGAGGGCTCGGTGATTGGCCCTCCTGATCACATGACGGCCGTGTCGAATCACGTCATGTGATGTAAACAAACAGCCGGTTGCTAGGCAATCGGCCCTCCTCTCACGGAAGTCGTCGGTGAGGAGAGGAGAGCGGATCACTGCAGCCGGCTGGTGATCAGTGAGTATTAGATGTTTTTTTTACTCACTGATCACCAGTCTAGGGTCCCCACAGTAAAACACACATGTCCCCAAAACACACATGTCCCCAAATAATAAAAACACATGTCCCCCACATATGTCCCAGTAAAATAACATGTGCCAATGATTATCTGCACACATATGTCCGTGATCACCTGCACACCCCTTTTACATGATCATTTGCGTACATATGTCCGTGATCACGCGAACCAATTATTATACACTTAACGGAATTTTTTTTACAAAAAACATGTAGCAGAATACATTTTGGCTTAAATTTATGACAAAATTTGATTTTATTGGATTTCTTTTAAAAAAGAAAGGAGAAAATATTGTTTTTTTTCAAAATTTCTGCTATGTTTTCGCTTATATCGCAAAAAATAAAAACCGGAGTCGCGAATAAATGCCACCAAACTAAAGCTCTATTTGTGCGAACAAAATGATAAAAAATTCATTTGGTTACAGCATTGCATGACCGCGCAATTGTCACTGAAAGTGCGAGAGGGCTGAAAGCTGAAAATTGGTCTGGGCAGGAAGGGTGTTTAAGTGCACAGTAAGCAAGTGGTTAATAAAAGGATAATGCACAAGGCTGGTGTGCCCTCTTTTTCCGTTTATTTGCTAGGATATCCCTATCCTGGAGGGCAGCAAGGCCGAAAGCTATTGTCCATCCTGAACTTTGAACTACCTGGCTAACACATACGTGCGCAAGAGTGTTTGTTTTGCTGTACTGAATATCTCCCCTTCAGTCTATTATAAATGCTGCTGCTAGACTCAAACACCTCACTAACCCTTCAGCGACTGCTGCCCCTCTGCCAATCCCTTCACTGGCTTCCCCTATCCCACTATATAAAATTTTAAATACTAACCAAAACATACAAGGCCATCCACAACATCGCCCCCAGCTACTTCAGCAACCTCATCTGCAGCTATCACCCAAATTGTCCTCTCCGCTCTTCCCAGGACCTCCTGCTCTCTAGCTCCCTTGTTGCCTTCTCCCACACTCACCTACAGGACTTCACTGGAGCCTCTCCCATCCTCTGGAATTCCCTGCCCCGGTATGTCAGATCAGCCCCTACCCTGTCCACCTTTAGGAGATCCCTGAAAACCTATCTGTTCAGGGAAGCCTATCCCACACCCACCTGTCCCTTCTGTATTGAACTGTATTGTAATTGTGATGTCCCTCCTCTACAGTGTAAAGCGCTGCACAAACTGTTGGTGCTAAATAGATTGTGTATAATAATAATAACCCACCTTCATCTATTACTGAAAATGAGTCTTTTCCTCTGGGTTAATTCCTCACATGTCTTTCTTGGCAATTAGGTGACACAAATTACATTTTGACGGTTCTCTCTATAGGGGGTAAAAAAGCTTTTTTCCTGTATATATTGGTCGAAATTGCTTTGTGGCACTTTTCTTTTGGTGTTCAGACAAAAAACAACCTTTAAAGTTGTTGTAACCCTAAAAAAAATTCTTTCTATTTAAAGCAGTGGTCTGCAACCTTTTTCCAGTTAAGGGGCCTGATTCAATGTATGTGAATGCATGGAGGACCGCATTCACCTGCTAATAAATTAACCACTTTAAGACCAGGCCTCTTTTTTAGATGTGGTGTTGAAAAAAAATTTTTTTGCTAGAAAATTACTTGGAACCCCCAGACATTATACATTTTTTTTCTAACATCCTAGAGAATAAAATGGCAGTCGTTGCAATACTTTCTGTCGCACCATATTTGAGCAGCGGTCTTACAAGCGCACTTTTTTTTTTTTTTTTAAATACACTTTTTTGAATTAAAAAATAAGACAACAGTAAAGTTAGCCCAATTATTATTATTATTTTTTTTTTTTATATTGTGAAAGATAACATTATGTCAAGTAAATTGATACCCAACATGTCACGCTTCAAAATTGCGCCCGTTCGTGGAATGGGGACAAGTTTTTACCCTTAATTTCCATAGGCGACATTTAAAAAATTCTACCGGTCACATGTTTTGCGTTTTTAGAGGTGGTCTAGGGCTAGAATTATTGCTCTCGCTTTAACGATCGCGGCGATACCTCACGTGTGGTTGGAACACGTTTTCATATGCAGGCACTACTCACATATGCGTTCGCTTCTGCACGCGAGCTCCGCAATGGAGTGCGTTTTACAAATAAAATAAGTCATTTTAATTCCTATTACAAGGAATGCAAACATCCCTTGTGAAAAAAAGCATGACAGGACCTCTTAAATATGAGATCTGGGCTCAAAAAGACTTCAGATCTCATATTTACACTAAAATGCAATAAAAAAAAAAATCATTTGTCATTTAAAAAATAAAATGGCCCTTAGCCGCATCAGTTGTTATCCCAAGAAATCCAACCGCCGGCTCTAAAAAATGGTACCGGGGTGATGCCAGGCATCACCCCAGTACAACCCCTTCAAGCCAAAGCCTCATATTTGAATACGATCGGAGTGAAGGGGTTAAAATATAAATGGGCCGGGTGCATGTGAATTCATCATGTGCACTAATGGGCTAGACATTTAGCGGCGGTGGACCGTAGGTTGCCGACCGCTGCTTTAAAGCATGATAAACATCATAGTGCTTTTGCAGTGTTATTTGTCCCATTCTATGCTGTAAAACAGCTGGTTGATCCTGCCTGTTCCTGTGTCCCCCTAGGTGTGCTGACCACGGTAATCATGGCTGCTGATCCATTATAACTGTGGTCAGTTTATGTGCATCCATCATCACGCTGTTTTCAGAGTCTCTCCCCTCACTCCCTGCCTGTCAGTTCAATCACCTCCCCTTCCCTCCTGCCGCTATTCCGTGTGGCTAACGTTTGTGGGGAGGAGAAGTAGCACTTCTGTTCTGTTCTCCTGTGACCCTTATTCGGCTAACAGCAGTCTGCATTTGGCTGATGTCACAGAGCCGGTCCAGACTCTGGAGAGATCCCGACTTTAATGGGATCCACCCAGATTCCTGGCCAGCAGCTGGCACAGCCTCTCAGTGAGCCACTCCTGTCTCCTGTACAGCCCATCGCTCCAGTGAGCATTGAAGGGGCAGAGCAGAGAGCCCATGACTAATAGCCACCGACTGATGCACCATCCACCTAGGTGAGTATGTTTATTTTTTTTAATTCCCAAACGTCTCTTATGTATGAAGACCAGGGGTTCTTCATTGTCTGTCTATATAACTTTTCCAAGCCACGTGCACACCAAAGGATGAAAGGTGGGTCATTATGATGAAACAAGTCAGTCATTATCGGCCAATGGTAATTCTGTTCTGTGATGGGAGCCCTTAAGATCTCTGTCTCTAGCTTACAGCAGTAGTAAAGCGACAGCTGTTATGTGTTTTTTTTTTTTTTTGCCGGTTTTTTTTAACCGGCAAGGCAATCGCATAAAGTGCTATTATGTAAAACTCATCTTTTTAAAACGAAGCACGTTTAGGAGATGTTTTCTATACCTAATAGGTAAAAATCATTCATGGGTTTTTACTCCCACTTTAAGTGGTAAACGGACTCTTTAAACGATAAGATGTATTTGTAGAAGTGGATCCTCACAGTATTTTATTTACATTGTGACACTGCAAAAATGAGTGCCGTTTACAGTTTGCCCTCACTGTAAACAAATTGAGTAGTTCAGATGGATGCTCTCCTCCTTTTTGGTTTCAGTGCGATAGTCAGGGATACAATGTGCTGACATAGTCTTAGATAGTCTCAGAATAACCCTACATGTATGATGGCACATTATAATTTCATACCAATAACATAATTAAACTGCTTGACTTATTCCTTGTTTTATTGTATCTTATCTTGTGATAGATTTTTAGAACTTTTTACCATTGTCTGTCTCTTTTATTGCAGGATGGACTGGATGCTATGGTATATGATTTAGACTTCCCAGCTATGCGGAAAAACAAGAACATTGACAACTTCCTAAATAGATGTGAGTGTTTATGCTTTGTTCTTTTCTAAGACAATGGATGTGAACTGAAGAGCATCCTTTTTTCTATGATACAATTTACAGTGATTTTAGTATGGTAAATTATTGCCATCAGGGTTTACTTGCTCTTTAACACTTTCCTAGAACATGTTTAGCGCCGCTAGGGATGTTTCCTGTTCCCTTGCTGTCTTGAAAAGGGTAGATTTTCAGCTTTATGGTTTGGCTTTTTGTTTTTATTTGTTTGTCAAATCAGATACATTATCCACTTGAAGACCAGGCCTTTTTCTGATACTTATTTGTTTACATATAAAAATCTATATTTTTTGCTATAAAATTTCTTAAAACCCCCAAACATTTATTTGTTTTTAAAGCAGAGGCCCTAGAGAATAAAATGGGTTTTGCAATTTTTATGTTGCATGGCATTTGCGACAAAAAATACTTTTTTTTTTTTGCATTAAAATGCTAAAAAAAAAAAAAAAACTCCACGATGCATAACCCAATTCTTTGGTAAAATATACAACGGGGCTTGATAAACCCCAGACACCAGGTCACAATGGCAACTGGAAATTGCGTGCTGGTGCCTGCACCGCAGCAGCGGTCAGGATCCTTCCATGTGGCCCACCTGTGGGTGTGTAAACTAGCCTGATAATTGAGGCTGTGGCCTGCTGGCGCGGGATACATGCTCCTATCTGTGAACCAGCGCTCTCTGGTGGATGATGCTGTGATGAGCGCGCCTTGCTCTCACTGCCTGCCCACCTCCGACATCATCTTCCCAGGTTGACAGCTGGGCTTGATCGGTTGCTCTAATCTTACTGCTGCTGAGTGGATGGGGAGTGCTGTCTATCAATGCCGCCTATCCGTGTCTTTTTTTGTAATTCTTGCCTGATGGACATGCAATTCTGGGTGCTGGACAGCTGATTTAAAAAAAAAAAAATACTGGCTCTTTACTTTTTTTTTAGCTGGCTTCTAGATTCTAAGCAAATTTGTCAAGCCCTGATGATAAAAGATGATACGCAAAGTAAATAGATACCAAACATGTCACGCTTTAAAAAGGCCTTTACAGGCTACCACTTAAGATTTATAGAGGAGGTCTGGTGCATCACTGCGAATGTCAGATCATGGGCAGAATTACTGCCCATGATCTAACGTTCGCAGTGATGCCTCACGTGTTTACACCATCGCTCCTCCCCCTGCTTGTAAAAACAATCCAGCAGCTACTTAGCCGCTATGATTGCTTGTACAAGAGAACCGACCGCTAACTCCAAAAAACAAATGTACCAGGATGGTCACCAGGCTTCATCCCAGTATTACCACTAGTCCAGCGACATACGGGTATGTTGAAGTGTAGTAATTTATTTGGGCTACAACACAAAACCCATTTGTTACATGTAGTGATGTATATCCCATTTATTGCAGGCTGCTGCGTGTTGTAAAAACATTTCCTTTATGATGTCTTCATAGCTGCCTGATGGTTCCTTTTAGCATCTACCTTCTGGTGCTATATGGGTTATTCAGGCTCTTTTAACCATTTTCTGGCTGCTAGCAGGGGTTAAAAGTGCCCCACTAGTGGCCAAAAATCGCTGCTAAAACATCAGTAAAGTGCCGACGCCCCCTCGCCCCAGTGTGACAGTGGTGTAAATGTGCCCTGCTTTCAAATTCCTATTGCAAGTAATTCTCTAAAAAAATAAAAATAAACTATATAAGCCCATTTGTATTTGTGAATAAGCAGACACCCCAATACATACCTCTTCTGTTACATAGCAGTTTTCCAAAGCCCTCTAAACTGCCTATGCGAATGTAAACTTTGGAGCATGAATCTTTTGCATGCCATGCAGCAGTGACTGGACTTTGGATAGCTAGAGAGTCTGTACTGCAGTGTGGGATGCAAAGTGACTTGATTAGGCTCCGATGATCCATACATTTGAGCTCTTAGAACGTTGAGGAGGACTTGGGGCACTCTAGGGAGGGCAGGTAATTGAGGTATGTACTGATACTTTATTTTGCTTGCTTCTTACATGAAATATTGGTATGCACAAGTTATGTATTTCAACTGTGTGTATATGGTAAATTGCTCATATTTGTACTTTAATTTCCCTTTTAATTTGATTACATTATATTTTAATGTGAATGCATCGACACCAGTTGTTATGCATACCACTGGTGACCTGATTGGCTATTGGAGGGCACATCTTGCTTGAAGTATAACTTAGTGGTGTTTCCCCCTAAAAAAAAAAGAAGGGGGGTTACAATTCCTAAAAAAAAATTATTGGAAATTTTTATTTTATTTTTTACATACCTCTAAATGCCTGTTGCTAGGGGGTCCCTCGTAGTCTGCCTCCTGCGTTGCCTGTGCTGGTGACATCACTTCCCCTTGGCGCAGGAAGGGCTCCCCAGTCATCTGGGACCTGTCACGTGTCCCAGATGACTGTGCAGCATGCGCAGAGGGTGCCCGGCTGTGAAGCCACAGCCGGGTGCCCACAGTTGCAATGCCGGTGCCGCCGAGCGGATCGGGGGGAGAGCAGAGCTTCGACCCCACCCGCATCGCTGGACCCTGGAACAGGTAAGTGTCCAATTTATTAAGTCAGCAGCTGCAGTATTTGTAGCTGCTGACTTTTAATTTTTATTTTTTTTATTTCTTTTTTGAGAGATACACCTCTTGCTTGTTCTATGAAATATTACATATTTGCCTAAACGGTAACATTTAGGGGCCCTTTTACACTGATGTACTTTTGAGTCTTTCCCTTTAACTTGGAAGGTGCCTTTTTGATGCCCTTTTGAAAAATGGCAGCATGCAGAACTTTTCTAAGTTTAACACACCTGCAGTGTGAACAGTTACATTCAATTTAATGGGGAATAGTTTTCTGGGGATTTGGCGCCCTGGAAAAGTGCAGCAAAAGTGCACTAGTGTGAAAGGGGCCTTGGGAAGCTGTGTAAATGGAGAAATAGAAATTTTGTCATGGCTGGAATCAAAGATAACAGTGCCTTGAAAATTAATACTCCTTAATATTTTCCACATTTTGTCTTGTTAAAACCAAAAACGTTAATGTATTTTATTGGGATTTTATGTGATAGAGCAACACAAAAGTGGCACATAATTGCTAAGCTGCAATTACAGCTGCAAGTCTTTTTGGGGATGTCTCTACCAGCTTTGCACATCTAGAGTGACATTTTTGCCCATTCTTCTTTGCAAAGGTCAAGCTCTGTCAGTTTAGATGGAGAGCATCTGTGAGCAGCAATTCTCAAGTCTTGCCACAGATTCTCAATTGGATTTAGATCTGGACTTTGGGCCATTCTAACACATGAATATGCTTTGGTCTAAACCATTTCATTGTAGCTCGGGCTGTATGTTTATGGTCGTTGTCCTGCTGGAAGGTGAACCTCTGCCCCAGTCTCCAGTCTTTTTCAGATTCTAACAGGTTTTCTTCTAAGATTGCCCTGTATTTGACCAGCTTCTATGTCCCGCTGAAGAATAGCATTCCCACAACATGTTGGTGCAACCACTGTTTCACATTGGGGATGGTGTGTTCAGGGTGATGTGCAGAGTTTTCTGCCACACTTGGAGTTCTGCTTTTAGGCTAAAAAGTTCAAATTTGATCTCATCTGACCCAGAGAACCTTCTTCCACATGTTTGCTGTGCCCCCCACATGGCTTCTCAAAAACCACAAATGGGACTTCTTATGTTTCTTTCAACAATGGCTTTCTTATTGCCACTCTTCCATAACGGCCAGATTTGTGAAGTGCACCACGAATAGTTGTCCTGTGGACAGATTCTCCCACCTGAGCTGTGGATCTCTGCAGCTCCTCCAGAGTTGCTTCTGTGATAAATGCTCTCCTTGCCCAGCCTGTCAGTTTAGGTGGACGGCCATGTCTTGGTAGGTTTGCAGTTGTGCCATACTCCTTTCCATTTTCAGATGATGGATTGAACAGTGCTCCGTGAGATGTTCAAAGCTTGGGATATTTTTTTATAACCTAACCCTGCTTTAAACTCCTCCACAACTTCATCCCTGACCTGTCTAATGTGTTCCTTGGCCTTCATGAGTCTGTTTGTTCACTAAGGTTCTCTAACAAACCGCTGAGGGCTTCACAGAAGAGCTGTATTTATACTGAGATTAAATTACACACAGGTGAACTCTATTTACTAATTAGGTGACTTCTGAAGGCAATTGGTTCCACTAGACTTTAGTTAGGGGTATCAGAGTAAAGGGGGCTGAATACAAATGCACGCCACACTTTTCAATAATTTATTTGTAAAAAAAATTTGAAAACCATTATTTTCCTATCTCTTTCCAAAATGTGGACAGTTTCAAGGTGTATGAATAATTATTCAAGGCACTGTAATTGCTTGGCAGGTTTTCTTTTTTTTTTTTTTTTTTTGTTCTGACTCAATTGCTTTCTGAATCACTGACTTCCAATATGCAAATTTGAAGTTCTGACATGTTTGAGATGGCGGGTTAAATGACCAGTTTGAAAGCAAGGCATCTAACCTTTACAGATGAAAATCTGATATGACTGCCTTATTTATCTTTTAACGGGATACCTTTTTAGAGCCGGTTCACACTGAGGCAGCACGACTTGCGGCGCGACTGCCTCAGGCGACCTGCAGGCGACTTCAGCGGCGACTTGCAAAACGACTGCTGTATAGAAATCAATGCAAGTCGCCTGAAGTCACCCCAAAAGTAGTACAGGAACCTTTTTCTAAGTCGGAGCGACTTGAGTCGCTCCTATTAGAACGTTTCCATACTACAGAACGGGACGTGACTTATCAGGCGGCAAAGTCGCCTGATGAGTCGCCCCTGTGTGAACCGGCTCTTACTTGACTTTAAAGTAACATTAAGGCCCCTTTCACATTGACGGACTGTTCAGATCCGCCTGTCAGTTTTGACGGCGGATCTGAACGGGCGCTTCATGTTAGCCTATGGAGCGTCGGATGTCAGCGGAGACATGTCCGCTGACATCCGACCCGGTCCGATCCGCCAAAAGCAGACGTATGGCCCCACGTCCAGATCCGTCGCTATCGGATCGGGTGAGATCTGATGAAAACGGACACACTGTCCGTTTTCATCCGATCTCTCCATAGAGACCAGCGGCGCTCGCAAGCCCCTCCCCGCTCAGTGAGCAGAAAGAGGCTTGTCATCCGCCGGCTCAGCGGAGATCAACGGAGAGATCTCCCGCTGAGCCGACGGACAGAGGCGGGCTCCGTGCAAGCGGAGTCCGCCTCGTGTGAAAGAGGCCTTATGCTCATCCAGTGACTTCTGTACTTTCTGAATCACTGTCCTGGAAAAAGCCTAAGGAGTCCCAAGTTCTCTTTGAATTTCACTGGCTGCTTAGTTGTCCCAAGTTAGTGACTTGAAAAGTGGGCTAACTTTACTGTTTTTTAATTCATTGAAGTGTATTTTTTGACCCCAATACTTGCATTTTGAAAGACCGCTGCGCAAATACAGTGTCACCTAAAACATTGCAACGGCCGCCATTTAATTTTCTAGGGTATCTGCTAAAAAAGAAGAAAGGAAAAAAAATATATAGTTTGGGGGTTCTAACAAATTTTAGAAAATTATCAAAAAATACAGATTTTAACTTGTAAGCAACAAGTATCAGAAAAAGATTGTCTTTTTAAAGCGGTTGTATTGTCCGCTTGGTTATTT
This sequence comes from Lithobates sylvaticus, assembly GCA_028564925.1. Lineage (NCBI taxonomy): Eukaryota > Metazoa > Chordata > Amphibia > Anura > Ranidae > Lithobates > Lithobates sylvaticus. The sequence continues at coordinate 154,600,765 of CM053030.1, forward strand.
TTACCTGTATTTAAAAAATTTCGCATTCGCTGATGTCAGCAGGGCATGCACGATGCAGGTCCGGTGTCTCCTGCCGGAACGGAGGGCTCCCGCGTGCATGTGCAGGAGTGACGTCTTTGCGGCTCCAGCCAGCGATCCCAGAAGAAACGCAGAGGCAACATGTCTGCTCCCGCAGCGGTGACTGTTGTTTTTTTTTTTTTTTTTTTTGTTTTAGTTTTTTTTCCCCGCGGTTTACTACTACTTTAAGTGGTTAAAATGACCTAATTTACAGACTGAAGTTTTTTCCTTTGATTCTAAAAGATTCTTTTGTATCCCTTTTTTCTTCTCTATCTCTCAGCGATGAGGAATGTTGATAAACATTTTGCCACCTTTTTATTTTTTGACTGCTTGGCTCTGCACAGAATAGTGGAAATGGCTGATTAGGATTGTGAAGGGGGGGTTGAATCGAGATTGCAATTTTTTAACCATTAATCGTGCAGCTCTACCCAAGACATTCTCTGCATTAAAGTGGTTCTAAAGCCTTAAAGTGGATGTAAACACTCGCATAAACACAGTGAAGTGAACAGCCTCAGATGATGCACAGAGATTAAACAAATCCTCCTACATAATTTTTACATGCATGTCTGTTGTCTTCATCTTTTTATATACTGTTTAGAAAGTTCAGATCTGTGTTAGAATTTATCTATTTATAGCACCCACCTTGACACAAAATTCAGGCTAGTTTAATCTTGTGTGTCTGAGAACGTGTCAGAAGTTATCAGGCTGATAACAGAAGACAGGAGCTGGAGAAAGTCACGGGACATAGTGCTTTGGATAGAGATAAGATCACGCTGCAGATATGTGCCCAGCTCAAATTTGATGAATTGGGTTTAGATCCACCTTAATGCATTAAGGTGAAAAACTTGTGCTGCGCCTGCCCCCCCCCCCCCCAGACCCTCCCTTTTCCTTACCTGAGCCGATCCAGTGATTTACACGAGTGGAACGGCTCCCACCATTGGACATATTAATAGCAGCGTGAACGATTGTCTCCCACTGCTGTCAATCAAATTCAGTGACACAGGGGCGGTGCCAAGTCCTGCTGTCTGTGTCAATGGATGTAGCAGCGGTAGCGAGCACGCACGGGTTCCCCAAGGAAAATTGTTTTTTGCAGGGGGCACCCGATTAAGAGGAGGGGCCTGGAGCGCCAGCAGGCGACTTCAGAAAAGGATCACAGCTGCTCTGTGCAAAAGCTTTGCATGGAGGAGGTAAGTATACCATGTTTGTTATTTTTATACAAAAATTTTTTTATTTTTCTAACCTCCTTTTTTAAAGTGGATGTAAACCCTCACATACAGTATCTTACAAAAGTGAGTACACCCCTCAGACTTTTGTAAATATTTTTTTTTTTATCGTACATTACGGGACACTGAGAAGCCATAATAACTAACTGGGTTACACACGACCTATAGGTGAATGGACACTGGCAAACCAAAAAGACAGGATGTCCTCCCCTACACAGGAACTACCTCAGTTTTTTTTTTTTTTTCACCAGTGTCTTGAAAGGTGATGGTCATGGTTGGAGAAGCTCTCCATGATCTAACTAAGAGACTGGTCCTGGAACAGATTGTAAGACTGGTGGTGGGAAACCTTATGGGTTCTTCCACTCCGTCCAGATCTGCTTTTGCAGGGTCCAATATTACACCCTGCCTTACGGTCTCTAAATTTAATGGTTTTGCTGTTGAAACCAGGATGTTAAAAGGCCAGGGCCTTTCTGGGTCAGAATTGTTTACCATGTTGAATGCTAGGAAGCCAGTCTCTAGGAGTATCTACTATAGAGTCTGGAAATCCTATATTGCCTGGTGTGAGGCCAGGAGATATGTCATCAGGAGAGTTCTGGCATTTCTGCAAAAAAGGAGTGGATATGAATTTGGCCTTAAGTACAATTAAGGGTCAAATCTCGGCCTTGGCAAAAAAAAATTCCGAGGCCTATTGCTTCTCACTCCTTAGTTACAACATTTTGTACAGGGGATGATTCGTGTGCTTCCTCTGTGCCCTTGTAATTTAAATTTAGTCCTGGGAGTTTTACAGAAGCAGCCTTTTGAGTCTATCTGGCAGATTCCTCTGGTCCTCTTGATGAGAAAATTAGTTTTCTTGGTGGCAGTGACGTCTGCCAGGAGGGTATCAGAGTTGGCTGCTCGGTCCTGTAAAGAACCTTATTTGATCTTGCACCAGGATAGGGCGGTTTTGCGGCCATAACCAGAATTTTTGTCCACAGTAGTATCCAGTTTTCATCTAAATCAGGATATCATTTCAACCTTTTTTCCAAATCCACAGTCTGCAGAGGAGAAATTATTTAATTCTCTTGATGTAGTATGGGCTATCCGGGTCTGAGAATGCCAGCTCAAATGCGGAAGACGGATGTTCTGTTTGTTTTGCCAGAAGGTCACAAGATAGGACAGTCAGCATCTAAGTCAACCTTTTCCCAATGGATCCTCCAAGTGATTTGTTTTAGCTTATGGCTTAAGTGGTAAGGCCCCGCCTTTTCCAGTAGGGCACACTCTGCCAGAAGAGTGAGTACTTCATGTGCAGGTAATCATCAAGCATCAATGGCTCAGATTTGCAAGGCTGCTACTTGGTCTTCGGTGCATACATTTACTAGGTTTTATCAAGTGAATGCTAGGACTCATGAGGATGTTGCATTTGGACCCAGTGTACTGCAGGCAGAAATATAGATCCTGTTGTTCTAATGGTGTTTCTTTGGTCATAATGGGTTCCCTCCCCTCAAAAGAATTGCTTGGGGACATCTCAGTTAGTTATTATGGCTGCTATGCATCCCATGATGTATGATAAATTAGTTTTTTTTTTTTTTCTATAGCTTATCTGTAAAATCCCTTTTCTTTGAGTATATCAGGGGACACAGAGATCCCTCCCTTCTTGTCTGGGAAGTTTATTGCTTGCTACAAAACTGAGGTTCTTCCTGTTTAGGAGGGGTTATATAGGGGAGGACTTCCTGTCTTTTTGGTTTGCCAGTGTCCATTCACCTATAGGTGGTGTATAACCCAGTTAGTTGTTATGGCTGCTCTGTGTCCCATGTTGTACTCTAAGAAAAGGATTTTACAGGTAAGCTGTAGAAAAAATCCTACTATTATATCTTTTAGGTGTGTTAAATTTTGTGTTATGACTCTCGCATACTGGTCGCTGGAAGTTCAACATGGCAACTCATGGCAAAGAACTCCCTGAGGATCTGAAAAAAAATTTTTTTGCTCTATATAAAGATGGCTTATGCCATAAGATTGTCAAGACCCTGAAACTGAGCTGCAGCACTGTGGCCAAGACCACAGAGTGGTTTAACAAGACAGCTTCCACTCGCGACAGACCTCGCCATTGGTCGACCAAAGAAATGTGCACGTTCTTGGTGTCCTATACAGAGGTTGTCTTTGGGAAATAAATGTATGAGTGATGCCAGCATTGCTGCAGAGGTTAAAGGGGTGGGAGGTCAGCTTGTTGGTGCTCAGACCATATGCCACACTGCATCAAATTGGTCTGCATGGCTGTCGTCTTGGAAGGAAGCCTCTTCTAAAGATGATGCACAAAAAAGCCTGCAAACAGTTTGCTGAAGACCAGCAGACTAAGGACATGGATTACTGGAACCATGTACTGTGGTCTGAGACCAAGATAAACTTATTTGGTTCAAGCGTGTGTGGCGGCAACTAGGTGAGAAGTACAAAGACAAGTGTGTCTACAGTCAAGCATGGTGGTGGGAGTGTCATGGTTTGGGGCTGCATGAGTGCTGCTGGCACTGGGGAACTACAGTTCATTGAGGGAACTATGAATGCCAACATGTACTGTGACGGATATAAGCAGAGCATGATCCCCTCCCTTCGGAGACTGGGCCTCAGAGCAGTATTCCAACATAACCCCAAACACACCTCCAGGACAACCACTGCCTTGCAAAAGAAGCTGAGGGTAAAGGTGATGGACTGGCCAAGCATGTCTCCAGACCTAAACCCTATTGAGCATCTGTGGGGCATCAAATAGAAAGTGGAGGACGCAAGGTCTCAAACATCCAGCTCTGTGATGTCCATATATGTATGTATGTGTGTGTGTGTATATATGTATGTATATATATATATATATATATATATATATATATATATATATATATATATATATATATATATATATATATATATATATATATATATATATATATATATATATATATATATATATATATAATGGTGGCCACACAAAATATCGACACTTGGGGCCCAATTTAGACCTTTTCACTAGGGGTGTACTCCCTTTTTTTTTTTACCAGCGGTTTAGACATTAATGGCTGTGTGAGTTATTTTGAGGGGACAGGAAATTTATACTGTAGCTATAAAAGCTGTCCACTCACTACTTAACATTGTAGCAAAGTGTAATTTCTTCAGTGTTGTCACATGAAAAGATATAATATATTTACAAAAATGTGAGGGGTGTACTCAATTTTGTGAGATACTGTATACCCAGTGAAGTGAACAATGTCAGATGATAGAGTTGAAACCAATCGCCCTCTTTTTACGTGTTACTTGAATAGCTGCAGTCTTCAGCTTTATATTTTAGATTAGTTTAGAAAGTGCATCTCCTGTTAGGATTTTTCTTCCTGATTCACCTGTGGGTGTGGATTCTTGCCATACACTGGGAGACAGCTAATTGGAGGAAAGGCACACACCCCCTCTCTACATGGGCAGAAAAAGGAAAAAACAAAGCGGAGCTGTGCTGTGAATTGACGAGCTGTCTGCTAATCTATTTATAGCACCCACTCTGACACAAATTTCAGGCTAGTTTTATCACAGTTGACTGATAACTTGTCTGATCTCATGCTGATAACATAAGAATGGAGCAGGCGAAAGCCACGGGACTTAAATCTTTGAGGAGTGAGAAGAAATGACTACAGATGTGCCTAGGTCGAATTTCATGAATCAGTTTACATCAACTTTAACCACTGAAGGACCGGAAGGATTTTCCCCCTTAATGACCAGGCCATTTTTTGTAATACGGCACTCTCTCTTTAACTGACAGTTGCGTGGTCATGCGACACTGTATCCAAACAAAATTGATGTCCTTTTTTTTATTTTTATTTTTTTTAATTTTTTTTCCCACGAAGGCTACTTTCACATTGAAGTGTTTTTCAGGTGCTAAAGGGCTAAAAATAGTGCATGAAAAATCCCTCACCTGTAGCCCCAGTGTAAAAGCTTGAGTGCTTTCACACTGGAGCGGTACACTTGCAGGATGTTTAAAAAAGTCCTGCAAGCAACATCTTTTGGGGCTGCCTGAGAGCGCTCCTCCACCGCCCATGCCGTTGAAATCAATGGCTACCGCTGCTGAAGTGCCTGCAAAGTGCTTCGGCAGCGGTGCTTTGCAGGTGCTTTTAACCCTTTATTTGGCCGCTAGCAGGGGTTAAAGTCGCCCTTTACCGCTAACGCCCCCCCCCCAGTGTGAAATTAGTCTAATAGAGCTTTATTTTTTTGGTATTTGATCACCTCTGCGGTTTTTATTGTTTGCGCTATAAAAAAAAGTGACAAGTTTGAAAAAAAATATATATATTTTTTTTTTTTTTTTTACTTTTTGCTGCAATACATATCCAAAATAAAATGTATTGGCACTTTAGGCCAATATGTATTCTAATACATATTTTTTGGTAAAAAAAAATCGCAATAGGTGTATATTGATTGGTTTGCGCTAAGTTATAGCGTCTACCAAACAGATGATATATTTATGCCATTTTTTTATTTCGCTAGTACTGGCGGGCGAGCGGGACTGCGACGATGCGGCAGACAGATCGGACACTTTTGACACTTTCTTTAAGACCATTGACATTTATACAGCGATCAGAGCTAAAAATAACCACTGATTACTGTATAAATGTCACTGGCAGGGAAGGGGTTAATTGTGTTCCCTGGGAGGTGTTTCTAACTGTATGGGGACGGGCTGCCTGGGAGTTGAGAGAAACTGCTTTTCCTAATCACTAGGAACAGCAGATCTCTCTCTACTCCCCTGTCAGAACAGGGATCTGCTTTGTTTACGCTGGCAGATCCCTGTTCTGTCTCTGTGGAGTGATCGCTAGTGGCCGCTGGCTATGCACATTGCCTCCGGCGTGCGCCTCCTATTTAAAGCGGCCGACTTGCAATGATGATGGTTCACGCAGGGGAGCCAGCCTGCGGCAGTACAACTGCGGCGGCTGGTCCTTAAGCAGTTAAAGTAAAAAAAAATCTGAGTGCAACCCCTACCGACACCATTGGCTCCCGCTGCTGTCAATCGTAGCCAGTGAGGATGGGGTGGGGCCAAGCTATGTTTTGTGTATCGATGAGAGACCACATGAGGCTTGGGAGCAGCTTGCACGAGTAGCCTGATAGAAAGTGGCTTGATATGGTGGGCACTCGGCAGTGGAGAGGAGAGCCAGGAGTGCCACCGGGGACCAAAGAAGAGGATGGTCAGGGCTGCTCTGTGCAAAATAATTTCACAGAGCAGGTAAGTATAAAGCCCCATACACACGGTCGGACCGTGGACCAACTTTCCCTTGGACTTTTGTCCAAAGGGCGTTGGCCCTCAAGTTGGTACTGCATACACACGGTCGGACTTTTGAGACAACCAACACGAACGTAGTGACGTTTCAACGTACTGACGACACTTCAAAAGAGGACGTTCGAATACTCCAGCGCCACCTTTGGTCAACTTCTATATTGTTGTCTGATCTTTTGCATTGGTTCTGAGCATGCGTGTTTGTACTGTGGACAAAAGTCAGTTGGTACTGCATACACACGTTCGGACTTTTGTCCTTCGGACTTTTGTTGGCAGAAAGTTGGTCCGTTCGCACAGCCAACAAAAGTCCGATGCAACCTGGAAAAAGTTGGTCCGATGGAGCGTACACACGGTCGGATGTTGGTCCAAACCACCTAATTTGCATGTTGGTTGTCAAAAAGTCCGACCGTGTGTACGGGCCTTTAGGCCCCTTTCACATGGACGGACCGTTCAGATCCACCTGTCAGTTTTAACGGCGGATCTGAACGGGCGCTCCATGTTAGTCTATGGAGCGTCGGATGTCAGCGGAGACATCTCCGCTGACATCCGACCCGGTCCAGATCCGTCGCTATCGGATCGGGTGAGATCTGATGAAAACTGACACGCTGTCCGTTTTCATCCAATCTCCATAGAGACCAGCGGCGCTCGCAAGCCCCTCCCCGCTCAGTGAGCAGAGAGGGACTTGTCATCCGCCGGCTCAACGGAGAGATCTCCCGCTGAGCCGGCGGACAGAGGCGGACTCCGTGGAAGCGGAGTCCGCCTCGTGTGAAAGGGGCCTAACACGTTTCTCATTTAGAAAAAAAAATGGGTTTACAATTTGTGCCTTGTATTGATATTACAAGGCTTCTCCTAAATTGCTGAGAAGCCATACAGCACCATCATACCGTATGTAGCTGATGCTGCTAATATAATAAAGCTGGCCATATATTATACAATTTTCTTGTTCAATTTCCATTAGATTTACCTTCAACTATGTAGTACAAGGGCTGGCCTGATTGCATACAAATGTAAAGTGTTTAGGTGTGACCTCATATTATATTATAAGGTTTTGGTAAATCTAAAGGCAAGTTGTAGAAGAAAATTGTATAAAGTATGGCCAGCCTAAGGGCTCTTTCACACATGCGGACCGTATGTCCGTTTTTCATCCATCCGTTTTTGGATAAAAACGGACATACATGCATGTCTATGGGATAGCGGGTGTCATCGGATGAGCATCCGCTGACACCCGCAAATGTCCGCCTCCGCAATTGTCCGATTCTGCAGACGGAGGAAAACCCTATTTTTTCATCCGATCCCCCATAGAGGAGAGCGGAGAACTGACAGGGTGGTACCTGCACAGTGTGCAGGGACCGCCCGGTCATCAGCGGGGAACAGCTGAGCGATCCCCGCTGAGCAGCGGATCTTCCCGGGGCAGATCAATACGGATCTGTCCCATGTGAAAGGGGCCTAAGGGCTCTTTCACATGGACGGTCTGTATGTCCGTTTTGCATCTTTCTGTTTTCGGATACAAAATGGACATACATGTATCCCTATGGGATAGCGGATGAACAACCCGATCTCGTCCGTGCCCGCTATGGTCCGTTTCTTCAGACGGAGGAAAACCCTATTTTTTCATCCGTCTGCAGAGCGGATCAGATGACGACGGACTCTACGGTCCGTCGTCACCCGATCTACCATAGGGGAGAGCGGCGCTGTGACAGGGTCCGTCCCTGCACAGAGTGCAGAGACGGACCTGTCATCTTCCTGCACAGCGGAGATCGCTCCGGCGATCCCCGCTGAGCAAGCGGCTATCCACGGGGCGGATCAGCACTGATCCGCCCCGTGTGAAAGAGCCCTAAGAGATGGTGAACACAGCTGCTAAATCACTAGGTAATGGTAAATGATAGTTTGGGCCAAACAAAGTGTTTATAGTGACGGGAAACCTGGACTTGAGCTTTAATTCAAAAATGACGAATCACTAGAGAGCTGTTCTCTTTGAGCCGTTAATTTACTTGTGCTGGAAGATTGAAGGCTTTTATAAGGGTTATGTACCGTAAAGCTAAAGTTCTGTTTTAATTAGGACATTAAAGAGTAGATTGAATTTATCCTACCGGTAAATTGGAAACCCCATTACATGTTCTGGTGTCAGAGGCTGATTGTGAAACAACAGTTCTTTTATACATCATATCTTAGATATTGGTTGTCTAAGGAGCGGTTATTAAGTTTTCAGCTCAGTAATTGTGTAAATATAATAAAGACTAACAGATTTGGGATCGCTTTTTTCATATTAACTCCTTAGATTCGGTTTCTGCATTCTTTGTCCTGTTTTCTAAGGGGGAAGTGTAAATATATCCATGTTTAAATACTTTTTATAAATTTAAAATGTATATTCTACAACCATCTTTCTTCATATATGCACATACTCGTTAACACACGTATTTGCTTGCAATGAGTTGGAAAAGGAGTAACAATACATTTATGCTTTATACATGTTTTCATGAGCTGTAGATGGTAACGTAGAGTATGTGTATGTTAGGTCTCTTTTACACAGGCATACATCTGTGCGAAGGACTGTCTTTGCCCACACATCCATGTCCAGGCAGTCCCATTCATATCTATTTGGGTGCAGTGGCTGCACAGACACAGCCTCCGGTCCCAAATTGACAGCTGCATGTCCCAGAATGCAGGCGGTGTGCGCGGCAGCCGCTGCGTCCCAAAAGACAATAATTGGACAGCCTGCACACTGATGTGTGGAAAACATTTGTGCCTCCCGCACAGGCAAGGACAGCTATTCACATGGATGTTTGCTTACATACTCCTGTGTGAACGAGGCCTCAGAACCGTATTGTGAACCCTCTAGAGTTTACTGGTCATACATAATAGACACCTTTTTTTGGTTACATAAAAGCCTAAACCTTCAGTACAACCCTCCTAATATGTGCACGTTTTCACATGTTGATCCTACCAGAAATCCCATACAGGTCTGGGCATCTATGCAGCCCCACAAGAGGATATCAGGAACAGAATGCATTTCTGTCAGGACCAACAATTTTTTCTTTTTTTTTTAATTTTCTAACATCCACTGAGGACAGGAGAGTGAAGGGTTGTGTTGTACTGTCACCTTTAGGAGGTATGGACACTGGTAAACAAAAATGTTAAAGGTGAAGTCCAGCCAAAGCTCGTTTGGGTCACAAGAGAACAATTAGTTTTGCACTCCTGTGAACCGTTTTCAGCAGAGAGCGGACTTCAGGCACAATAGACATAATGGAAATCCGTTCAGGCACTGCGTCATCGTGACAAAGTCTGGATCCGCCAGACTGTGACTGACAGTCATACAGCGCTCTGCTCACGGAGCTCTGAAAACAGAGTGATGGGCGGTGTTCAATTGCTCGGTTTTCAGTGCAGAGGCGCTGGGGGACAGATGCCGCATCGCACTGATGCTGCATCCACGTAGGTAAGTATGAATAGGCAAAAAAAATAATAAAACTCGTACGTCTCTTAAGTTGGTCCTCATTTTTTTTTTTTTTAAAGGTTCACTTTAATTTGGTCCTCATTTACCCTTGCCTCCAACTGTCATTCCTCAGTTTCTTGCTAGTGTGTTAGATGAATGTCTTTTTTTTTTTTTCCTCAGAGCACTGGGAGCTGCATTGTTGCACTTTCTAGACCTGTGTACTGTGATGGCAGTAGAGCGCTGTCCAGGTCCTGAGCCATGGCACAGCTTCAGGTGGAGGGCCCCCCCCCCCCCCACCCATGTTAAGGTCACGCTGTCTGGTACGGTTCAGGAGGGGGGTGTTCACTCGTCCCCACCCCCTTTCCGGGCTGTGTGCTCAGATAAGGGTCTGGTATGGATTTGGGGGGGGGGGACCCTACGCTTTTCTTTGGGCATGGGGGTTGCCCTTAAAATCCATGCCAGACCGAAGGTTCTGGTATGGTCTTGGAGGGGGAACCCATGCCGCTGTACCCCCCCCCCCCCCCCCCCCCCCCATGTGCAGCCTGCACAGTTCCCATCAGCAGCCCCTCCATTGCTCATGAATGCAGCCTGCTCATCTGCAACCTCGCCCGTGCCGGATTACACAGCGACAAATCTCCTGTGTACCCAGCAATCTGCACACACAATCCTACCTCCTGGCTCAGCTCCTGTGATAGACAGAACAGTGGTCCAGGAGGTGGGATTGTGTGTGACTGATCGCCGTGTACACAGGAGATCGCCACTCTGTGTAATCTGGCGGCGTCCGCCCCCTCACACTCAGAGACCGCAGGAATCGGCGTATAACACGCACACACGATTTCCCCCTGATTTTCAGGGGGGAAAAGTGCGTGTTATACACCAATAAATACGGTTATTATTATTAATAATAATAATATTTATTTATTATTTATGCTGGCCATACACAAACACTTTTTTCCTTTGTAAAATTTTGTTTTAAGAACATCGGTTCAATTTTCTAAATATTAGTGGGGTCACATCGATGTTTGTTTTTTTACCAGAGTGAAGGGAAAATCCAAAGGGGCAGAATAGAAAACTTCTCGACGAAAGGAATTTATGGACAGTGTATGTCATTTTTGTTCAGAAACATCCCATATATAATAATCATAAATATACCCAGAAGTAGGATATTCCGAGTATTTTAAGTGGGAGCCAGACATGAAGCTATGTAAAGGGTGGTGGGGGAATGTAAATCTTTTATATTAAAGTAGTACTAAAGGCTGAGACTTTTTTTTATTTTTTTTTTTTTTTGTACGGATATAATAATTTTAAATAGAATGCAGAATACTGGTAAACTTACATTTTAAATGTAATTGTAATGTCTTCTTATTACCTCCAATCTGTCCAGCCTCCAGCTTCTCTCAGTTCAGATGCTGATCTTCCCTGCACAGAGCACTTAAAGCGATTTGTAAATGTTGTTGTATTTTTTTTTTTTTTTTTTTTTTTACAACAAACCTGTCATGCTTGCCTGCTCTGTGTAATGGTTTTGCACAGAGCAGCCCTGTTTCCCCTCTTCGGGGGTCCCCCACCGATGCTTCTGGCTTCTCCTGCCTTAAGAATGCCCCAATAGCAAGCTGCATAGTATAGTGTCCAGCAAGATAAAAAACAAAAAAAAAAAATTCCCTTTTTAGAATCGCTCACTTCTGTCTCCTGCCAGGGATTCTGTGAATCACATGGCATTACTCCTTTCACATTCTGACATGTTCCGTATGGACGGTGTACTGAGCTGCATATGTGCTACACTGTGTATACTGTATATATGGATGGTGTACTGAGCTGGATGTTTGCTGCACTGCATTTTCTAATTTATAAACAAATAATGCATTCTGTACACAGGCCAACTAATCGATTATGAAAATTACTATACTATTTTCTTGATTGTCGATTAGTTGTTTAAGCCCTAGTCACGATGCTTTGCGTCCTCTGCAAAATCTGCCCAACGTAACACAACCTATTCAACACACTGGATGTAGTTGTGTATTTTTTTTGGCAAAAATGGGTTTGAGGAGATGTCACATTGCTGTCTGGCTGCCTGTCATTTGCCTGAAACGCAATCCAAACGCAGATTTTTTTTTGAAGGAGGGTAACTAGATGGTTAATGTGAAGCAGTGCTCGGCTATTGCACTTTGTATTCCTTTAAGGTGTGATTTAATATGCACTTACCAGATCGGCTTTCTGAGTGAGTGTTTTCTTCCTTCCCAAGCACCATTTTCTTTAGGGTACTTTCACACTGTAGTCAGCGATAAAATGCCGCTAGTTTTAGCAGCGCTAAAGTGTCCGTTAAGTGTCCGTGTTGTGGCTCTGCTGTAGCACTTTGCAGGCGCGTCAACAGCTCTACCCATTAATTTCAATGGGCAGGGTGTTTTGGGAGCACTGTAATCGAGGTCGACCAATATGGGTTTTTCTCTGGCCGATGCCGATATTTAGAAATTGGGCCGGCTGATATCTGATGCCGAATATTGCGGCTGATATTTTAAGCAAATTTTTTTTCTTTTTTTGGCAGGTGGCACTGGTTGGAACTAGAAGGTTTCACACTGAGCCGATTTGTCTGTTTCAGTTAGACTATATGTAACTGAATGCAGAGACCAGCTGTCAGAATTCAGCTTGATGTCGGGTGGGCGGGGCCCTGCAGCTATCAAACACCAGCCAATGGGCTGCTTAATAAAGTGAGTGGGGCCACATACACGTAGTGGCCCGCCCGCCCAGATCCCATTGGCTGGTGTTTGATATCTGGGTCCCTCCCATTCCGGGTCCCGCCCACCCCCGACATCACGCTGAATTCTGACAGCTCCTCTCTCTGCATTCAGTTGGAAATCGGTTTCACACACTGAGCACAGAGCCGCTCAGTGTGTGAAACTGTCAGTGGGGGGTGGGGAAGGGAGCTAATCGGTCAATTTTTGCACATAAATCGGCCAATGCTGATTTTCTTAAAGGCCAAATATCGGCCGACCTCTACACTGTATACACCACTCCCAAACTGCCCCAAAGATGCTGCTTGCAGGACTTTTCGGAACGTCCCGCAAGCGCACCACCCAAGTGTGAAAGCACTCAGGCTTTCAAACTGGGCAGACATGAGATGCTTTAGGCCCCTTTCACACTGGGGCGGGGAGCCGCGGTGACGGTAAAGCAGCGCTATATTAAAGGGTTAAAGACCCCCGCAGAGCGCCGCCGTAGCGGCGCTTTGCGGCGGTATTGCCGCGGTGTCCCATTCAATGGGAAGGAGCGGTATAGGAGCAGTGAATACACCGCTCCTATACCGCTCCAAAGATGCTGCTAGCAGGACTTTTTTTTTACCGTCCTGCTAGCGCACCGCTCCAGTGTGAAAGCCCGCCGGCTTTCACACTGGAGTGAATGGGGCCGGATTTTTTCAGGTGGTATACAGGCGCTTTTTTTAGCGCTGTACCGCCTGAAAAACGCCCCAGTGTGAAAGGGGCCTTACAGGCGCTATTTTTAACGCTAAAACCCCTCGGTGTGAAAGAGGTTTTTAAACCTTTGGACTCTCCTGTCATGCACCTCAAAAACTTTGCTACTTGTGGCAACTAATGTGCTCCAGGTTACAAAATCAAAAAGAAAACCTTGTTGTTGCCTTCAGGATTTTAACTTCAGACCGGAGTTTTGAGGTGTACTTTTGGCATGGACAGTTCTTGCTTTAGAAGAGGTATTGGTGGTAGATGGTTGTGTGTACCTGAGAAAAACATTGGCACCTGATATTTTACTAATCCCTCACTGCTGCTGAACACTTTTCTCTGCAACAATTCTTCTAATTCATCTGTATAGATAGAAATGTGCAAACTGCCATTGATGGATTGTTTAAGAAGACAGTCTCTGTGGCTGTCATGTTTATCATAACTTTGGCAGGTTTCTAACCTTACCAAGCTTGTCAATACACGGTATTACATATTAGTAAGTTCCTGTTAATGTGTGGAGAGCAATGCCTTATCTGACATGTAGTCCTGGGCAGTAAGTGAGTGGTTCTAAAGGCACAAATTTACACTGAGTTGTTCGGAGACACTAGGTAACACTCCGTTCCTGTGTGCATCCGAACAGTCTCCGAGTGTTTCCTAGTGACTCAGGCGCCCCCCCCCCCCCACCTATGGCCACATGCGGTACTTTATACTATAGCAGTCACTGTGGAACAAATTATCTGAGTTTCCATTGACTCCTATGGGGAAACTCGCTTTGATATATACGAGTGCTTTGTATTACAAGCATCCTTCTGGAACTAATTATGCTCATAATCCAAGGTACCACTGTATATACATTGTTTACAGAGCACTGATCTGATCCGCCGCCTCTCTCCTCTCTCGGCCCGACAGATGCAGTGGGCGGGGCCGAGGATCCCCCACTGACGTCAGTCAGGAGAGGAGGAGAGAGGTGGCCCCCTCCTGCTGCAGCTGTCATGCGAGAGAGGCACGAGGCAGCGCGTCAGATCAGCGCTCTGTAAACAAGGTATATGCTGCATTATTTTTATGAAGCACAATCACAGGGGGACATTGCATACATAACCAGAGAGGATAGTGTGAGAAATTAATAGTAATTAGAGCAGCCGGAGAAGAGGGGATGGACACAGACATGGTGCTGACAGGCAGGGAGGAAAGGGAGAGAGATCAGAGGACACAGCGGATGACAGAGGCATGTAATCTGACCAGTGTCGGGGCTCAGCAGCCATGTTACACCGTGATCGGCATACAGAGGGGAGGGCAGAAACTGTCAGGATCAGACGGATATTTCAGGTGATACAGGTGATACACTGTGCTGTATAACATGCTTGTAAGGAACAGGATCTTTATTTATTTTTTTTTAGATTAAACGCTTTAAGGGATCTTTTGACAGAGACGATGTTGTGTCCTCCCCACCTATTTTAACCCCCAAAGGCCTGCACCAGCATGCTGGAATCATGGGCTCCGCCCTATTTAAAGGGCTATTTATAGCTGTATCAATTTTATCGTGAAGCTGCTTAGGGAAGGGAATGTTGTGGGGCAGGAAATACATGGCCCGACCGTTATTTTTTTACCATTCAAAGAGTTTTATTTTATCTATTTGATAGATGCAAAGAAACATCCATAAATCTTGAGCTGAAAACTTCCTGTACTCTGTCCCTCCTGGACTGTTATCAGTTAGCATTGTGTCCTGCTCTTTCTGTGCACTACAAAACAACTCCCCCTTGTTATGCAGAAGAGATGGAGGTGTTGTATAGTCCTTAAAAATTTCTTGTCCTAGGGTGACAATGCTGCTCAATATGCTTGTCACACTAGGACATGAAGGGAGTTATTGGCACGATTACCAGGTGAAAATAAAGGGGGAAAAAAGTACTGTTTTGTTGCCTAAAAATAGATTAAAAGGCATCTGTTCTATTTGGAATACCGTATATACTCGAGTATAAGCCGGCCCGAATATAAGCTGAGGCACTTAATTTTACCGCAAAAAACTGGGAAAACTTATTGACTCGAGTATAAGCCTAGGGTGAGAAATGCGCAGCTACTGTAAGTGGAAAAGAGGGTCAACAATGTCCATTTGCAGCCTCAGGGTGCCCATTTGCAGCCATAGGTCCCCTGAACTTCAAACTTGGTAGTTAAGGGTTCCTAGAGGCCCCCTAGCTGCAGCCAAATTTGGGCTCTTTGGACCCAAAGGGTCCCGAAATGACATTGCTGCAGATGGACACAGTTGACCGACTTTGGGGCCCTGTATCTCGGGTGCTAGGAACCCCAATTTGGATATGTTGTAGTGTTGATTCCGCTGGGTTTGCACACCAAATTTGGGATTTCTAGCACCAAGTGGCCCCGAGATACGGGGCCCCAAAGTTGGGTGGGAAAATGTCAAGCACTTTTCTGCAGCAGAGAATGACATTTTCCTAACTGACTTTGGGGCCCCGTATCTCGGGCCACTTAAAGTGGAAGTAAACCCTCCTATCGTTTTCAGCCAAGGAAGCTGCCATCTTTGCCTCTGTTTAATCTTCAACTGCCACAGTGCTGCACATGTGATCCGTTATGACACCAGCCATTGGATGGTTTGACTGTTTGGTTGAGCGCACAGCCAATGTGCAGTTAGCATTCCCGGCATGCCTTTTTTTTTTTAAACTGTTAAATCGATGGGTTTACTTCCGCTTTAATGCTAGGAACCCCAAATTTGGATATGTTATAGTGTTGATTCCGCTGGGTTTGCACTCCAAATTTGGGTGCAAAGTCGGGTCGGAAAATGTCATTTTTTGCTGCAGAAATGTGATTGACTCGAGTATAAGCCGAGGGGGGCACTTTCAGCACAAAAAAATGTGCCGAAAAACTCGGCTTATACTCGAGTATATACGGTAATTTATGCTTCACTCATTTTTAGAAACTTGAAGCTTTTTAAGGATTTTTAAAAGCATTTTACAGCTGCTCAACTAATTTGCGTTCAAGTAGTTACTTACTTTTTTAAAGCTATTCATTGTTGTTGCCAGGCTGAGTCATAAAAAAGATAATTTTCTAAGTCAAAAATATATGAAAATACTTCTATTCACATTTTATTAAGCCTTGGTGTTTCAATGTAATAGTTGAATGTTTGTAGAACACTAGCATTTGGAGCTTTTTCCATACAATCTCATGCCAATGTTGACCCTGGTGGATTAAAATAGCCTTTTTTCATCCATGACCAAATTTGGAGCTGAACTATCTGCCCACTGGGACTCTGTAAATTTATTCTAGTTTATGGAGTGACAGTTTTATACAAATAATTATTGTTATTCCCAGTGCATGGTTTAAATTAAAATCTAGTATTCCAGTATAAAACAAGCAGTCTTTTGCCAGTTTTGCATCTGTCTCTTTCCCAGTGTTTTATAGTCTTTCTGGTAACTAAAAAGTAAAAATAGAAATTGCATTGATTGACTTTCTTTCTTTGTTTTCAAATCTAGATAAAGATACGATAAGTAAAGTCAGAGATCTACGTATGAAAGCGGAAGACTATGAAGTAGTAAAAGTCATTGGCAGAGGAGCTTTTGGTGAAGTTCAGTTGGTATGTATTTCTGTTCGATTGTGACTTGTAACACCACTCAGGTGTTAAAGGGGCACTCTATCTGGTTTGGAGTGGCCAAATAACTGAAGATAAAAAATATTACCCCTTCTCTCCATTGCCATAAGTTCCACATTTCATCATTTGTCCATACATTTGTGTCCAGGATTTGTTAATTGAGAGGTCTTCTGATACACGCAATATAGGCATATCATTCTGCTGTTCTATATACCAGAGAAAAGTGTGATAATTTACGGAAAAAGCTATTTTAGTATATTGTTATATTCCTAAAGTGCTGTAGTATTATTTATTTAAAGTTTTTTGTAAGTGGGCCAGTGTAGCTTTCCGTCAAACTAATACATAACTTTTTTGGAGTACTAAAGTATTTTAGTGTAGTTCTAAGGCCCCTTTCACACTTGTGCGACTTCTGCCACGATTTCAAGGAATGCCTGTGTAAGTGGCATCAAAATCGGACCAAAGTAGTGCAGGGACTACTTTGAAGTCGGAAAGACTTGAAGTCGTACCAATATGAAAGGCTGTCATTGGAAATCATGGGGAACGACTTGTCATGCTACTTTGCAGTCGTGGGACAAGTCGTAGAAGTGTGAAAGGGGCCTTAAGGCAGAATTTTTTTTATTTATTTTTTTACATCAATGCGTTTTGTGACTTATTTGACAGCAGCAATAGCCAATGTCTTCCGCTGCTGCCGTTTAGACCAGAAAGTGGAAAAGTGGCGCAGCAGATGGGGACAGCGCAGGATCGCAAGAGGAGCTAGTTAAGTGTTTAAAGGCAGGGTGGGGGGGGGGGGGGGTAGTGGGGTGTTTCTTTGCCTTCATGTAGGGAATGCATTAAAGTAAAAATCACCAGGACTAGAGCCACTTTTAAGTTTTAATAGAGGTGCAAGTTTGTCTTGCGCCAAATTTATGAAGATTTGCAACTCTTTTGGTTATGATAGCGACTCATGCACAAAATTATGTAAAATGTGATAGATTTTGCTAAAGTGTCTCTTGCAGTCTAAAAGTGGTGCAGCATGAGCCAAATTCAAGTACAAGTTCTAGACGGGTATATGCGTTTGGCATACTCTTCAGCACTTTTAGAGAGAAAAAATTTCAAATTTTTAAGCCCAGTGTGCATGGACCATTAAAACCTGATTCCTGAAATTTGACCTAGGCACATATATCTGTAGTCTTTACTTATCTCTCTACAAAGTCCTGTGTCTTTCTGTTGCTTTATTCTAATGTTACAAGCATGATCACTTCTGACAAGTTCTCTGACATGGGAGATGAAAGCAGCTGAAAATGTGTCGGGGAGGGTGCTATAAAAAGATTAGCAGAGCACTTGTCTATTCACAGTACAGCTCTGCATGTATCTTCATTCCTCTCCCTTTTTTTGGGGGCGCTGGGGTGCATTTCCTCCAATTGGCTGTCACACAGTGTATGGCAAGACACCACTCCCACTGCTGGAACAGGAAGAAGAAATTATAACATGATGATCACCTTCTAAAGCAGGGGTCTCAAACTGGTGGCCCTCCAGCTGTTGCGAAACTACAAGTCCCATCATGCCTCTGCCTGTGGGAGTCATGCTTGTAATGGTCAGCCTTGCAATGCTTCATGGGATTTGTAGTTTTGCAACAGCTGGAGGGCCGCTAGTTTGAGACCCCTGTTCTAAAGAGTATAGAAAGCTGAAGACGGCAGATATACATGTAAAAATTATGTTTTATCTCTGTGTATCTGGGGATGTCCACTTCACTGGGTTTATTTGAGGGTTTACATCCACATGTAAAAAGGAAAAAGTTGGGAACTTGCTGCACTCCCCAGGTATTTCTATTTTGGCATCATAAGTGTCGCAGGCATGACCGGAACAATGGTTGGTAACGCATTTCACGCTAAAAACCTAGCATACTCAGACCACCTGGTAGAAGGTGAGGTTTGAGTGACTTTTTTTTTTTTTTTCTTCACTCAAACATTTTTATTGGTCACAGGTATAAATATTCACAACATTGTATACATGTCATCCGTACAAAATAGGGTAAGTATACAGTGGGTACTACAGTGGTTGGTTATCCATACATTTGTACTCAATCTTTGTATTCATTTGATACATAGATTAACATATGTCACACTCAGAGGGTAGAGACCTTTCTTTGCTGAGTGTTCGGATTAGTTAGGTGCATGGTTCAGATTCTTGAAGCCAGCGGTCCCATATCTTATAGTATTTATCTGGGCAACCTCTGTTAATATAGAGAATTTTTTTGTATGGGAGGTTAGCGTTTACGTCCGCCTTCCACTCTGAGATATCAGGGGGCATTGTTCTCATCCACTTTCTAGCCATGACCTTCCTGCCCGAGAACAGGGTCTCCTGGAGGAATATTTTTGTATACTTGTCGAGGACATCCGGCAATATCCCCAGTAGACCTTGCTTTGGGTCAAGCGCCAGGGGGGAACCCATATTGTCCTTCAGGAATGTCATAACTTGTTACCAGAATCCTTGTGATTTTGAGCAGGCCCAGATAAGGTGGAAGAAGGTGCCTATTTCTAGGTTACACATAGGGCAGGTATTAGGTTGATCTCTTTTGTACTTGGCCACGTTGAGTGGGGTGAGATATGCCCAGTGCAATATATATATTTGTGTCAAGCTGTCTGAAAGTTTGGGGGACACTTGTTTATAGGTTTCTATAGCCTCTTCCCACTCCTCATCCTCCAGTGGGCCCAGGTCTCCCTCCCATTGGGGTTTCAAGCCAAATGCCATCTTGGATGAGAGAGGCGTGCTGATCATGTTATAGAAACACGATATCAGCTTTTTGGGATCTGTGCCTTTGATGATTGCTATGATGGGGTTAGGGGTAGGCTGTGGGGGGGGGGGGGGGGGGGAGCGTAGGAGCTGAGCCTGAGAGTTACGTGTTGCAGTTGGATGTACCTGAAGAACATTCAGTTGTGTAGTGCAAACTCCGCCTTAAGTGTGTCCTATGTTTTAATCGTTCCATTAGTGATTAGATGATGCATGTAGAATATACCCTGTTTGAGCCAAAGTTGTGCATCCTGGAAGCTGAAGAAATTCTGTAGTGCCCTATTGTACCATAGGGGGTGTAGTCGTTGAGAGGGGGTATTTTAAGCTTAGAGACTGCTAAGTCCCATATGCATTTTATTGTGCTATATCAACAAATGTCTGTCAGGTCTTGTCTCTACAGTCTCAGCCCCTGTGATTATGGCGTAGATCGGGTCACCTGTCAATTGTGTCCACTTGGTACACAGTAGGGTGAGACATCTTTGTCTACCTTGTTTATGTGGAAGAGTTGGGAGAGTTGGGACGCTAGATAGTAACGGTTAAAGTCTGAGAGTGCTGTGCCACCCATGTCAGTAGGGTTTTTGAGCGCCTGCCACTTGAGTTTATGCCTGTTGTTCCCCCAAACAAAGGGTTTGAGGAGTGCTTCAATTGCCTTGAAGTATCTAATGGGTAAATAGATCGGGGTGTGCCACAGGACATAAAGAATCTTTGGAAGCAGTGCCATTTTTATCAAGTTAATGCAGAGTAAGTGCCGTTTTTAGCGTGGAACGTGTTACCACCTATTTCTGTCATGTCTGTGATACTGTTATGCTGAAATAAAGATGCAGAGGAGTGCAGCAAATTCTGGACTTTTTCCTTTTTATGTCCTGTCAGTCTGGCTGTGTGGCACACTTGTGAAATCCTCAGTGAGGATTGAATAATGGTTCACCTGGAGCCGCAAAAAAATGTATTTCTGCTGTAATGGACTTGGGCTTTCATCGAATAGTCGTGAAGATTTTTAAACACTTCCTAAACACAAAAACATGTCATAAATACATCATGTTATAGGTACATTGAGCATTGCTTTGTTCTTAATCAACACATGTGAACGAGCCCTTAAATTGTGCTTGTTCTGTGAGAAACTGAATGATGTTCCTTTTATGTACCTCAGTAAGGATGAAGCAGTCAGAGGGATTCCCTGACTTTTGGTCTGAGTCATCCAGGGAATTTCCAGAGGGTAAAATACAGATTTAGAAGGCTGCTGTGAAATTGAGTTTTCCAAGAAGTCCCTTCCCATGGGTTGGATATTTTGCAAGTTGATTTTTAGGAGTTACTCAGTTTTAACTGTTTTTATTTTATTTTGTGCGTGACCTTCTGTTTTTTTTTATTTAACAAGGTAAGGCATAAATCATCGAGAAAGGTGTATGCAATGAAGCTCCTAAGCAAGCTGGAAATGATAAAGCGATCGGATTCTGCGTTCTTCTGGGAAGAGCGAGACATTATGGCATTTGCCAACAGCCCCTGGGTTGTGCAGGTATGTTGGAGTGATAAGCCTTTGTGGCTACGCAGAATGGCTGCTTTTTTTTGTTTTGTTTTTTTTAAATCAAGCTGTTTGTATAACTGTGTTTTTGCAAATGGTGCTGGACATTCCAGCAACTCCAGGCTAAAGGTACAATAAATCTATGATTTATGCATACTTTCTCAAAAATATTTGAACTCTGAAAAAGCCCCTCTGTATGCTTGCAGCATGGTCCTCTATAGGGAGAAAGCACCTACTCTTGTAAGCTTATCCTAAATTCTGGAGAGAGCCAGAGCAGTGCAGATGAACCTATCAAGCTGTAGTGGGGTGGCACCTGAAGTGGGCAGAGTTTTGTATTCAGCAGATTGGGGCTTCTGAAAGTTGCTGAATTCCATCTCCTGTGGTTGAAAAAATAAATAAAAATAAAATCAGCACAAGGGAAATTACCATACCATGTGTCCCTTGTGCTGCTGTCCCTTCTTTTTAGTAGAAATCCTGCTCTTTTGATTCCCCTCTTCACACCCACTGCTGTAATCTTCCAGTGTGGCGGGTGTTAGAGGGCGGCCCACAAAAAAAAAAAAAATCAAGTCAGCAGCTACTGATACTGCAGCTGCTGACTTTCAATAATCGGACACTTACCTGTTCCGGGGTCCAGCGATGCGGGGGAACGAGACCCCCCCCCCCCCCCCCCGTTCCCCACTCGCGGCCCTGGCATTCTTAATGTGGGCACCCGGCTGTGGCTTCACAGCGGGCACCCACTGCGCATGCGCGAGCGGCACCCTGTGCCGTGATTCGACGCTCACTCATCTGGGACACATGACAGGTCCCAGATGACTGTGCGGCGCCTAGGGGAAGTGACGTCAATGCACGGGCAATGAAGGTGCCAGACTACGAGGGACCCCCTAGCAACAGGCATTTAGAGGTGAGTAAAAAATTATTTTTTTTCCAATAATTTTTTTTCTTTTTTTAATGATTTTTAAGCCAAATTTTTTTTTTTTTTTTTTTTGGTGGCAACACCACTTTAATGGAGACAACAGAGCTGTGACAGGCACTCATCAAGACTGCTCAACTCTGCCCACACCTCCATCCCAGTCCCCGCCATTAAAAGAAGCCGTACTTTAGCTTCTATGCTTGAGATGTGATATATGAATGATGGATGATTGAATGGTCCACCTCCTCGTCCCATATTCAAAGCTCATGTTTCATTCAGAGGAGCCGGGCAATAAGAGGCATAGTTGGGCACTCTTGATGAGTGCCTGTTAGATTTGTCTGGTGCATTACCACAGCTGCACTGAAAGATTATGGCATTTGGGGTAAAATGGGAGGAGGAGGATTCCTACTAAAGGGAGAGACAGCCGCACAAAGGACACATGGCATCAATCATAAGTAATGTCACTTTGTCTGATTTTTCTTTTGGGTGTGGGGGTTATTTTTATTTTTTTTTTAAATAAACTTAGCCTTGAACTGTATTACCTGTCAGTGGCTTTGTTTTTCTTATTCAGGTGATAGTCACTTAAATCTGCAGGCCAAAAATAAACCAATTAAAAGCTGGCCTAAACTATTGTTTTTAAAAACATTGCTGGCAGGCAGGTTTTTACTTGCAGTGGAAACACTGCATGTTTCGTCTCCAAATAAGTCTTACCTGCCTGCCAGCAATGTTTTTTATTGTAAATATACACTGAGCCAGCCATGTGCAGCTCAGTGTATGATGCCAGGATCTGCAGGATGAATCGACTCCCGTGTACATTTGCATCACCTGCACGTGGGAAAGTCTCCATGTTCTAATAAAAACCTTCCGTACAAGCAGTCGAGAAGTGCGAGTGTCAACACAACTCGCATTTTTCTGGGAAGTAACGAGTAGTCAGCAATGCAGACCCTATGTTTAAGATTTCGGAAGGACATATTTACACATGGACTGTTGTATGGTGCATACATCTACATTCTCCCTCTGAAATAAATGGGGTGGCTTGGTTTCTTTTGATTGTGTTACCTTGGTTAGTAGAATTTACTGCAAGGTAAAAATGTGATCAACCTGTACTCCTTTATGTATTCAATCCCTTTACTTTAGCAGCATTTAATGCTAATACTTGTTAAACATTATGGCTTTAAGGGACTGTTAACCTTTGCTGCATATGCTAACTTTTGGCTGTACCCTAGCTTTTTTTAGGCCTAGTATGAACTGGGCTTTATTTCGTTGAGTTATGGTGCCAGGTACATTTTGCAAGCAATGTCAAAATGGCTGTAGATTGCTGTCTAATGACATAGTATAATATCGTTTTGCTACTCATTAATCCTGTTAACCTAGCTAAAGCTGGTTCTTTATGTGAATTGGGGATTGCAAATACAGATTCATTTATTGACATCAATTTTATTTTGATGGTGGTTCCAGTTTTTTTCCATTTCTTTTTCTGTAGCTTATCTAGTTTTAAAGAGGTACACTTGCTTACCATCAGGACAATCAATCAATTGACTTCTAATTGAGACAAGTTTATTTATTGTTTTTTTCTCTATGCAGCTGTTCTATGCCTTTCAAGATGATCGTTATCTGTATATGGTGATGGAGTACATGCCTGGGGGAGATCTTGTAAATTTAATGAGCAACTATGATGTTCCAGAGAAATGGGCACGGTTCTACACAGCTGAAGTGGTTTTATCATTAGATGCCATTCACTCAATGGGTTTCATTCACAGGTAAGCGGAAAAATTACCTATTTATATCTTTCCTTTTCACTCCGTGTATTTGTTTTAAACTGCATAGATGAGAACTCAATCTTAATGGTGACTGTGACGGACCTCGTACTCAATATGTCCGCCGTAAATGCTTCCTCTGTCCGGTACCACACAATCCAAGACCCATTAGCTCACCCAGTCACCAGACAACACCAGTGTAGGCTACATCAGGAATCAATCTTTATTTGACATGTCACACTTATATACAGCTAGATGACTAAAGCTTAACCTAATTAGCATGAGCTAATTATCTTAATCAACACTGGGCTCCTTCATTCAATTGCAGGGTTAATTAGCACACACAATAGGTGAAACACTTCTACAAGCCAGACTATACTCAATTACATAACACAGGTGGCTGGAGTTCATGAGTCATGACATTAGCGTCTCTTGCTAATATGCCAAATACACATACAGATTCTATGTGTATTGGAGGGCCAGCATGGACCTGAATCCAAGTATCACCAGCTCAGGGGTCCCAGGCTTGCAGCTCAAAGAGCACTGTTCCCCCAAATGCCAGGGCCCATAATCGCAAGGCAACAGGCTCGCACTCAGTCCCCTCCAACAGCCCGTGTCCCGGCTAGGTCTGTCACAGTGACAAAGGGCCAGTGTAAATACATTTTAGACTGTAAGCTCCAATGGGCAGGGTCCCTTCCGATCCTGCCTGTATTGAATTGTTTTGTAACTGTACTGTGTCCCTCCATTTTGTAAAGCCCTGCGCAAACTGTTGACACTATATAAATTCATACAGTCTGGTCCATAAATATTAGGATATCGACACAATTCTCATCTTTTTGGCTCTATACACCACCACTATGGATTTGAAATGAAACAAGATGTGCTTTAACTGCATACTTTCAGCTTTAATTTGAGGGTATTTACATCCAAATCAGATGAACGGTGTAGGAATTACAACAGTTTGTATATGTGCCTCCTGCTTTTTAAGGGACCAAAAGTAATGGGACAATTGGCTGCTCAGCTGTTCCATGGCCAGGTGTGTGTTTATTCCCTCATTATCCCATTTACAAGGAGCAAATAAAACGTCCAGAGTTCATTTCAAGTGTGCTATTTGCATTTGGAATCTGTTGCGGTCAACTCTCAATATGAGATCCAAAGAGTTGTCACTATCGGTGAAGCAAGCCATCATTGGGCTGAAAAAAACAAAACAAACCCATCAGAAAGATGGCAAAAACATTAGGTGTGGCCAAATCAACTGTTTGGAAAAATCCTTAAAAAGAGAGAACGCACCGGTGAGCTCAACAACACCAAAAGACCCGGAAGACCACGGAAAACTGTGGTGGATGACCGAAGAATTCTTTCCCTAGTGAAGAAAACACCCTTCACAACAGTTGGCCAGATCAAGAACACTCTCCAGGAGGTAGGTGTATGTGTGTCAAAGTCAACAATCAAGAGAAGATTTCACCAGAGTGAATACAGAGGGTTCACCACAAGATGTAAACCATTGGTGAGCCTCAAAAACAGGAAGGCCAGATTAGAGTTTGCCAAACAACATCTAAAAAAGCATTCACAGTTCTGGAACAACATCCTATGGACAGATGAGACCAAGATCAACTTGTACCAGAGTGATGGGAAGAGAAGAGTATGGAAAAGGAAAGGAACTTCTCATGATCCAAAGCATACCACCTCATCAGTGAAGCATGGTGGTGGTAGTGTCATGGCGTGGGCATGTATGGCAGCCAATGGAACTGGTTCTCTTTATTCTCTGTATTGATGATTTGACTGCGGACAAACGCATCAGGATGAATTCTGAAGTGTTTCAGGCAATATTATCTGCTCATATTCAGCAAAATGCTTCTGAACTCATTGGACGGCGCTTCACAGAGCAGATGGCCAATGGCCCGAAGCATACTGCGAAAGCAACCAAAGAGTTTTTTAAGGGAAAACAAGTGGAATGTTATGCAATGGCCAAGTCAATCACCTGACCTGAATCCGATTGAGCATGCATTTCACTTGCTGAAGATAAAACTGAAGGGAAAATGCCCCAAGAACAAGCAGGAACTGAAGACAGTTGCAGTAGAGGCCTGGCAGAGCATCACCAGGGATGAAACCCAGCGTCTGGTGATGTCTATGAGTTACAGACTTCAGGCTGTAATTGACTGCAAAGGATTTGCAACCAAGTATTAAAAAGTGAAAGTTTGATGGATGATTGTTAATCTGTCCCATTACTTTTTGTCCCTTAAAAAGTGGGAGGAACATATACAAACTGTTGTAATTCCTACACTGTTCGCCTGATTTGAAAGTAGATGCCTCAAATTAAAGCTGAAAGTCTGCAGTTAAACCACATCTTGTTCGTTTCATTTCAAATCCATTGTGGTGGTGTATAAAGCCAAAAAGATTAGAATTGTGTCAATGTCCCAATATTTATGGACCTGACTGTAATAATGAGGAACTTCATTGGTATCCCCAGAACGGTAAATGATTATAGCATTAACCACTTGAAGACTAAGCCTTTTGTGGCATTTTTTGTTTACAAGTTTTAAATCAGTATTTTTGTTTGAAAATTACTTGTGACCCCCTAAACATATGTTTTCCTCGCATACAGATCGGTGGTGTGCCTTGATTACATAGGCCCACTGCTACTCCGTGTCTCCTGTGATTGATCGTCAGGTCGCAGCGGCCATCGCAGCCGCTGGACCCGCTGATTGGCTCCTGCTGTGCCCAAAGGTTACCAGTTTAGAATTACATAGGTGGTATAGTGCTAGAATTATTGCTCTCCCTCTAATGATCCCTTTTTTATTATTTATTTTATTTTTTCTTCCACTCTTACTTTTTTTTTTTTTTAATGGTATATCACTTTTATTCATATTACAAGGAATGTAAACACCCCTTGTAATAGAAATCAGCATGTTAGGTCCTCTTTATTGCAAGATCTGCGGGCAAAAAGACCCCAGGTCTCACATTTACACTTAAAAGCAAGAAAAAAAATGTCATTCTAAATTTGCAAAAAAAAAAAAAAAAAAAACGAATACGGGGCCACTTTTATGTGGAAGAGGATCACCCACTGTATAAAAAAAAAAAAACCGGGGTTATGGCAGCCAGCTGCTGCCATAACAACAGTATATAACAGTGATGGCGAACCTTGGAACTACATTTCCCATGATGCTCAAGTACACTGCAGAGTGCATGAGCATCATGGGAAATGTAGTTCCAAAACCTCTGGGGTGCCAAGGTTCGACATCACTGGTATATAACATCAAAGTAACGACGTGTATATATTCAGTGGGCTGTTGGGAAGTAAAAGTGCAGCATTTCAATACAAGTACATCCACATTTCCAGCTTTCTCTTGCGCCCCCCTCCCTGTACAGTTGTACAAAAACCTGTTGAGCATGCCAGTAAAGTCCAGCTAAAGCAGCTTCCTGAGTTGTGAAGTGGTGGCAACAATGCTTGGTGGGGAACACATTAGACAAAAACCATAGGAGGATTGGACTTGGCAAAGGTGAAGAGTTTTTGTTTACTTTTGAGGCTTGTTGGTCACATAGTAACCAGAAATGCTGCTGGTTTAAGTATTCATATCAGAGCCTTTACTTGCACTTTAAAATGGAGTCCATAGTGTATTTTGCATTATGCTGCAGTATTTGCATTACTGTGTTCACGGACTAAGCACAATTAGATTTTTTTATCTTGGAAATTCTAAGTGATTATAAGTGAGTACATGACAGACGACATAAACTGTAATGTGGAACAAGTATAATGAAATAATTTTATATGAACTTTGATCTCAATTTTTTTTTTCCAGGGATGTGAAGCCTGACAACATGCTGCTGGACAAGTCTGGTCATTTAAAACTTGCAGATTTTGGTACATGTATGAAGATGAATAAGGTGCGCTGTAGTAATGGCTTATGATGTGATATGGTCAAGTTTAAAGCAGTATTAAACCCAAAAGCAACAAATCTTGTATGCGGTGGCTGCATTCGTTTTCTTTTTTGGCTTTCTTTTATTTTTACCTTGTGACCCTACCAGTAAGTATGCTTTTTACCAATAGAAGCTGTCCTGCAGATGCAGCAGTTAAAGTCTTAGGGGAAAAAAACGTTTAGCACTGACAGGGTGCTTACAATGATCCGTTTTTATTTACGTAAAAAACTTTTATCTCAAAAGGAATGAAACTGTTTGCTTTAACTGCCTAAAAAGTGTTAGCTGCAGCTGGCCTTCAATTTGTTAGTGTATCTAAATCTGCTCGCACATCCAACACATCCCCCCCCCCCCCCCCCCCCCGATTGACAATGCTGTCATAGGTGTGTCTGTTGCTCCTTGGGTCTGCCCATGTAAAGGGGGCCTATCGGCTCCACCTGTCGTTTTTTTTTTTTTTTTGCGGACACGATTGTACCCTCCAGTCTCCTTTTATGGAGCCGCAGGTATTAACGGCCATGAGTCCGTTAACACCCACTGACATCTGATCCTATCCGCTAAAAACAGATGGATAGGGATCCGTTCCCCATCCGTCTGGTGGATCGAATGGCAGTCAGGTGCAAACGGACAGGCGGTTGGTTTACATCCATCTGCCATAGAGGACACTCTGTCTGTGTCCACTCTCCATAAACAGACTGGACACAGAATAGCCATCAGCCTGCTCAGCAGGGATCAGGGGAGAGATTCCCCACTGAGCAGGCGGACTTCAATGGAGCCCGCCCCATGTGGAAGGGGCCTTAATCCACAGTCTAATATAGAAGGTGTGTTACTTGCCAGCTCACCAGGTGAAAACAGTGGGAATATGCCTAAAAAAGAAAACTAATGCATCCACCATATCTAGTCATAGGTAAGCTGTGATTTTACATAATTGTTTTTGGGTTAAAGCACTTCCAGCCGACGTGGTACATGTATGCGACTTCTTGGCAGGTGGGCTTTATCACCGAAAGGCGGCATAGTTTTCTGTGCTGAGAGCATGCACTCCCAGTACACTCACCAGCAGAGACCTGAAAGCTCCTGATGCATCCTTGCGATCGGGAGCTATCCAATCATGTGACAGCCAATCACAGTGGTCACATGACCCGGATGCTCGCTTCCGCCTTCTGGCATTTACAAGCTCTTAAATGGCCGGGAGGTGGCTGGAAGGCTTTAATACTACTTTAAAGCAGAACTTCAGTAATTTTTTTTAACTTTCCATCTATTAAATCTTCTGCCCTAACAACATTTTTTTCTGCCAGTCAATTCCTTATACAGCCCACTTCCTGTTACTTGTCTGGTAAAAAGCCCAGGCTTGTGACATCATGCATAGCTCTCTCCCTCACTCTCGTGAGAGTTTGCCAGGAAGGGAGGGGGGTGAGTCATAAGGGGGCCAATGAGAGCTGCAGAGCAGGAGGTGTGTGTCTGTGTAAATCCAGGAAGGGAACAGTCTTTGCAGCCAGAATCTGTGGAAGAAGATTTCTGCAGTATATTTGTCAAGTACAGAATCGCATGTATATAAAATAATATGCAAAGTGGTTGGACGGAAGCTTCAGAATGGCAAATATGTTTTTATTACAAACTATGTGAGCAGACTGCTGTTCCTCTTTACTGATGGTATGGGCTTCTGCAGTATTTAATTTGCTGTATAAAATCTGTTTATTTTAATAAAATAACTAATCTATCATAATAGAAACATTAATTGGGGAATTTCCTTTTACGTATTTCACAAGACAAAATATTTCAAAAACTTTGTGCTGATAATTTTTTCGTTTTCAAAATGCATTCTTTTCATAGTAACTTTTGGTAGCAGTTAATAATTATAAAAAATAGATTTTATGTTTTAGCCTGTTGAATTGCAGTTATAGCATCAAAAGAATGACATAGGATGCAAGCTGAAGGAGCCCCTGCAGTAATGCCCTGTTATATTTTGTTTACTAGACTGATTTCATTACAAAGTCTTTCTGTAATTATAATGAGAGAATGGGGCAAGTCCTCATATCTGCAATATTTGCTTATGGGGTTGAACTGGAGTTTATTCTGTGCTTCTCAGTCAGTTCTGTTGAAAAGCTTTAGCATCTGCAGTGCCCTGACTTATCTCATGATCTACAGCACCTGTAATAGTGGCACACCTAGCATATCTAACACCTGAACACCTGGGGGGATCTTAACATATCAATTATTTTTGTAATAATTGTAAAATAAAACGTCATGCACCCTGAAGGTGGGACTGCAATTTGCTGGTGGAGGGTGGACAGAAAGGAAGTATGGCTGCAACATTATGCGTGACCTTAGCATATTAATCTGCCTAAAATGCAGGCGTTTTTAACATTTTCAAAATAGTGGGGCACCTTGAAGGGATCAAGAAGAAAATTTGACTCGCATACCATGTTGCCCATCAAGCACATTGAGGCGTGGCCAAAAAAAGTGGGTTTCACGTCATGGTGTGACAGTAAACTGAGCCCTATTGGTCTCAGTAGCAGTGATAGTAACCTCCAGCATTTTTTGTAATCTACAGCTGTGCTCATAATTTTACATTCCCTGGCAGAATTAGATTTTTTATTAATTTTTTGGCCATTTTTCAGAGAATATGAATGACAATAAACTTTTCTTTCACCCATGGTTAGTGTTTGGCTGAATCCATTTATTATCAATCAACTGTGTTTACTGTTTTTAACTCGTAATTACAACAGAAACTACCCAAATGACTCTGATCAAAAGTTTACATACCCCAGTTCCTATTACCATGTATTGCCCCTTTACGTCAATGACAGCTTAAAGTCTTTTGTGGTATTTGTGGATGAGGCTCTTTATCTTCTCAGATGGTAAAGCTGCTGATTCCTCTAGGCAAAAAGCCTCCAGTTCCTGTAAGTTTACTGTGCCTTTGTAGCTCACACATCCCCAAAACATCAGCGATCCACCTTTTTGTGTTTCACAGTAGGAATGGTGTACCTTTCATTATAGGCCTTGTTGAATCCTCTCCAAATGTAGCGTTTATGGTTGTGACCAAAAAGCAAAATTTTGGTCTCATCACTCCAAATTAATTTGTGCTAGAAGGTTTGAGGCTTGTCTCTGTGCTGTTAGGCATTATGTAAGTGGGATACTTTGTGACATTTGTGTAGTAATGGCTTTCTACTGGCGACTCGACCATGCAGGCCGCTAGCGATGCGGTTTTAACCCTCACTAGCGGCCGAAAAATGGTTAAAACCGCCCGCTTTGCTGGTGGTATTGCCGCGGTGTCCCATTGATTTCAATGGGTAGGAGCAGTATAGGAGCGGTGAATACACCGCTCCAAAGATGCTGCTAGCAGGACTTTTTTGACCGTCCTGCTAGCGCACCGCTCCAGTGTGAAAGCCCTCTGGCTTTCACGCTGAAGTGAAAGGGGCCGGATTTTTTCAGGCGCTATTTTTAGCGCCTGAAAAACGCATCTTGAAACAGCCACACCACATGTTTTCAGAGAGTCCTGTATTTCACCTGAAGTTATTTGTTGTTTTTTCTTTGCATCCCGACCAATTTCCTGGCAGTTGTGGTTGAAACTGCAGTTGGTCTACCTGACCGTGGTTTGGTTTCAACAGAACTCCTCATTTTCCACTAATTGATTAGAGTTTGAACACTGCTGATTTGGTATTCTCAATTCCTTTGATATCTTTTTTTAATATCCTTTTCCTGCAGATTTTTTTGACAATTCTTTTGCTTTCCCCATGACTCAGAATCCAGAAACATCAGTGCAGCAAACTCATTGACCTTTTATACACACACTAATTACAAGCAAACAGATCACAGGTGAGGATGGTTACTTTTAATAGCCATTCAAACCCCTTTGTGTCAACTTGTGTGCATGTTATCAGGCCAAAATCACCAGGGTATGTAAACCTTTTGATCAGGGTCATTTGGGTAGTTTCTGTTGCCGTTATGATTTAAAGAGTAAACACAGTTGATTGATAATAAATGGCTTCAGCCAAACACTAACCATGAGTGAAATAAATATTTTTGTGTTTATCAGTCGTATTCTCTAACAAAGAAATCACAAATTCTGCCAGGGTATGTAAACTTATGAGCATAACTGTACATCAATATTAACCCTAAGCCTAGGTGTAGGTGAACAAAATAAACCCCAGCATTGGTGTAAGTAGGAGCCAAAAAAAGCAATTTTTCATTGGTAGTTGGTAGGAACAAAACCAGTTTTTTGTTTGAAGCAGAGCTGGTAATTAAAGGGGTGTTCCTGCCGTTTAAAAAAAAAAAAAAAAATTTTAATGGACACTTACCTGTCCAGCTAGCCCGCGATGTCGGCCGCCCAGGGCCGATTCGTCTATTGGATCGGCTGCCGCCGCCACCATCCTAATTAAGGGAAACAGGCAGTGGAGCCTTACGGCTTCACTGCCCGTTTCCTACTGCGCATGTGCGAGCCGCACAGCGCTTTGTGACTGGCCCTGTTGTTTCCTGGGACCCACACATGTCCCAGAAGACAACGGGGCCGCTCGCGAGGAGGAACAATTGAAGAAACAGCGCCGTGGAATAGGAAGAGGCAGATTAGGAAGACTGCCTAGCAACAGGGGTTTCTGGTGAGTAAAAAAAATATATATATTTTTTTTATATATATTTTTTTTAAGAATATTAATGTATTTTTTTTTTTTTGGGTGGCCCTCCACTTTAAGTATATTAGGCTGAAATAATTTGAATGTTTTACTGTTTGGATTATTCTTTGTTCTGTTAAATGTTGTAATAACCCATTAATTGTCATTTTGTGACACAGGAAGGAATGGTACGATGTGACACAGCTGTAGGAACTCCTGATTACATTTCCCCGGAAGTGTTAAAGTCCCAAGGTGGGGATGGTTACTATGGACGAGAATGTGACTGGTGGTCTGTAGGAGTCTTCTTGTATGAAATGCTTGTAGGTAAGGGATTTGCCGCTTTGTATTTATACTAAGCCAATTTTCAGCAGTAAATTTGGGAAAGCGTTAAGGACTGCAATAACTTGTTCTTTCGTCTCTCCAGGGATTACTTTTTTGGTTAGGTGAAAATTTCCAGTTGATCAGAGGCTGCAGCCGCTAATGAGTGTATTCTGACAGCGGCCAGTGCCACTGTCAGAATACAGTGTCACGGGGAGGGAGGGGGGTTTCAGGGATTATTCCATCTACCTCACTGGCTGAATGAAAAAAATGGTAACTGTGCATGGCCACCTGTTGAAACTGCTAAAACCTTTGGTTAAGGATGATTTTCAAGGAACTACTTTTATATATACTAGTTTTGTGCTGGAGTCTGAAGGTGGTGAACTTTTTTTCACCTTCCGAGAAAATCACCCTGCACTAGTGATTTTTCAACTAGTTTTTTTTTTTTAATCAACTTCTCACGGTCTTCTGATGCCTAAATAGAGGCAGTGTATCCAGATTGGTAAAACCCTGGGAACTGTACCTGGACTTTACTGTTGCTTCCTGCACTGGATCTTGCATAGGTGCTCAGCTTGGCACTTGGTGCAGTGTGTTGAATTAGCCACAGGGTGCTATACAGATCCAGGGCTGTAGTCCATCTCTATGTAACCCAATCACGTTAGACCCCTTTGGTGCTATGCCCACCGTAATGGGTGATGCTTGGACTTTATGTAGTTTAGCATCATGGGCAAATGAAGCCCTGTATCTCTTACTGTTACTGTAAAAACACTGTTAAATGCATTCACAGCGCAGTGTACTCTTTTTTTCAAACTCTGCTGTAAAACTTAACCACTCAGAGCTTGGTCTGAGTATGGTCTACAGCTGGGTCACCACATACTGCTTATGGGCACGCTTACCCTGCACACTATTCTGTGAATACCCCGCAGGCGCACTGAGCATGCCGAGATCACGGCGATATGCCGCTCTCGTGCGCATGCGCGGGAGTGACGTCATCACTGCATCAGCGAATGACAGCGATGGAGCAGCGAGACCCGGAAGTCACTCCGGGATTGATGGTGGTAGAGGAGGTCGTGGACGAGGGTCGCTTCGGGGGCTTCGTTCTCAGATAAGTTATTAATAATGAGCTAGTATGCTATGCATACTAGCTCATTATGCCTTTGCCTTGCAGGTTCCGTGTTTTTTTTTTTTTTTTTTTAAAGGAGGCTTTACTTCCTCTTTAATACCTTTTACTTGTAGCTAATACTGAGAACCAGGCTAAATGGAGTTGATACAAAATCACAGGTGAAAATTCCCACAACAAAAAAACTTAAAAGGGATGGTGAGTCCCACATTGGAGCAAGAGCTGGCTCTAACATCGGTCCCAGCATCTGATTCCTGTTCTATTTCAGGCACTTAAAAAGTTGCCTATTTGACTAAGGCATTTTCTCATACAGATTATAGACTTGGTATGGCCATCTTCATCCAGGGCTCCTAAACCCCACACATCTCCTAGTCCCATTTCTCCACCTGAGTCAGACTGTGATATTGCCGGTCCTAGAAGACACAGATGGGATTGAAAATGATATTAAGACAGTATTTAAGGAATCTGCAGAAGATTTTCTTTCCCCCAGACTACCGTTATATTGAAGAGGGAGCTTCATTCAAACATGCTGGCTAACGTTTTAAAGCTCATTGTCTGTTGGAAAAGCCATCGCATTGTGCAGCCTTACCCTCTTTTGTCTCGCCATGCCCCTTGGGTACAAAGAGACCTGCAAAACGTTCCCTGTTCAGCTACTCTCAAAAGGATTTTAACATCCACCCAATCCCCACCCCAATCTTTGCTGAACTCAAGAGCGTTTGCAATAGAAGTACACTACTCCTGTGGTTGATCCCACAGTGTCGGTCCTAAATGGACATCTCACTGTACCTATTGAAGATGATCCTTTAAAGATTCTACAGATAGAAAGTTTGAGATGCTCTTGCAGGCCCAGCTCTGCGACCAGCGCTCCCTGCCATTTCAATATGTCAAAGTAACTACAGCTAGCTGGACTAGGCCAGTGAACAACCAACATGACCCTGTAGGTCTGGTATTGGACACATCCCAAGCAAAATGTTTTTTTTTTCCTCTCCATAAAGTTTCTTCTCTAAGCGTATGCTCAAGAATTGAGATCCAAGAGATGTACCACAATGAGATTCTGCATGAGAGTTTTCGGCCTAATGGTAGCTTTTTACGAGGCACTACCATTTTTGCAATTCCATTTGAGAACTCTCCAGCTGAACAGCCTGGAAAAAAAGGAGGGTCCTGCTCTCGATTTACCCATGCTCCCGTCCAGCCAAGCAAGGATTTCCCCATCACTGGAAAGTTATCGCAATAGACACAAGTATAACAGGCTGGTGAGGAGTGATCTAATCCCTAACAGTACAAGGAACGTAGTCACCAACATCTTGAAGCTAAGAGCAGTTTGGTTGACACTGCAGCACCAGATCTCACCTCTAAAGGAACACCCAATCAAGCTACAGTCAAACAATGCCACTGCTGTAGCCTACATCAACAAGGAGGCACCATGAGTCTGGCTGCCTGGAAGGAAGCAAACCATATAATCTCTTGGACAGTAACTCACTGTCCAGCAATCCCGGGAGTCGACAACTGGAAAGCAGACTGCCTCAGCCACCATTGCCTGGATCAAGGAAAATGTGCCAATCAGCCAGATGTTTCCAATAGGTAATGCCAGTAAGGGAGGGTTACAGGTATGGGTGGTCTAGCACAACTACTACCTCGGTTTGATGCCAGAACCAGAGATCCGCGATCTCTAGCCACAAAAGCCTTGCTAATCCCCTGGTCTGTTCAGACTTGAAAGGCATTCCCTCCGGTGTGAATTCTGCCTCATTGTCAAAAAAATAGAGCATAAGAGGAAAACGTTGATTCTGATTGCACCAAACTGTCTCCGAAAAGCAAGAAAAAACTACTATTATACAAGTGTGTATCAATAGTCATCACACATGTACCAATTAAAGTGCTATAAAAATGACCAATTGGCCAATTAAAGTGCTGTGCCAAACTACAACACAGTGCATTCAATAAATCATAAAAAAATACATATAAAGTCTGTGCATAAATATCCTGTGCTGTCAGAGGAAATTCATCTAGATGTGTCCTCTGCACATAAAATGTGAGTAGACACATATATCACTACTGTGCTTGAGAGAGTTCATCAAACGTGCGGTTTATGATGGACCCAAATATCAGGTGTGATTCACGTGGCTTCCTGTGCTCCCCTCCTGGTTCCCCACTCACCAGATAAAGCAGATAAAAAAGCCTGTGTATCACAGATGGCCTTCATCCACCGGGAAGGTTGGTGTATCCTCCTTTCACGGAAAGGTGTCCTCCCTCCTTCTCCACTATATTACAGGTCCTACACACTTTACACGGTCATAAAATATATATAAATATCGCGCTATCTCTAGGTGTAGCTGCTGGCACTAAAAGGTACAAACAGAGAAACAAAAAATAGGAATAAGTGCAGCGCTAATAAAATAAGTGACAAGTGAAAAATAAATATGACCATATGAATCCCTATAAAACAATATATGACATATATCAAAATGAAGTTCTACAAAAGCAAAAACTGGAATGTGCATAAAAGTCCAAGGTGTATAAATAATCCAATGTAAACAAGGTGCAGTCCAAATAATATGTGGCAAAATGGAGAGAAATTTTCCAAGTGCGACAATTCAAACAAGTGATGAACACCAACCACCACCAGCAGTACAGAATGCTTACCAGAAAATGACACACAAGTATACACTTGGTGGGCCAATTAGGGCTTGATATAATAATTCCAAGGGTCCCGGATCAGTGGATGCAAGCCAGCACAGTCATTACCAATTCAGGGGATCAGGAAATAGCTAGGTCAAAGCTCAGCAACAATGATAAAAGTAGAAGTTAAGGAGGAACATAGCGTAATTCCGTTTAAAATGTTTATTTAAAAAAGGTGTTGGAAATACACTGGCATGCTTCCAATGATAAAGCGCTTATAGGATCAGAACAGCGGTATTTGAGCAGGTCAGCAAGCGTTTCCGATGCGTTTTGCTTGAATAAGCATCATCTGGGGTGCTGACCTGCCCTCAAAACCGCTAATTTATATATGTGGAGGTCCCCCCTTACCTTAGACGGGTGTGTGGCGAAAATTGAGTATAGATGCGTCCACTTCCGGTTTGTAGGCAAGATGGCGCCGCCGCTTGCGTCCCAAGCCTCAGTATCAAAACCGGAAGTGATCATTCCGCATGTCTAGCCTCATTATGGGGAGGACTTAAGCTGGAACGCATAGCAAGGTGATTTTAGCCTCTTTATGGGTGTTAGTATCTCAAACCCCATTGGAGGGACACAATATCATGGGAAGTGTGACGTTGAAGTCCACCACAGGAACACCAGTGCGCTGGACCACACAACAAAGCGGTCCAAGCCTCTCTTTGGATATTTGTATTTTAAACTTTATTATTGGTAAACAGTGTGCTAGGATAGATGACGCTGTAGTCCAAAACACACTTTATACATCTAGGGAAACAATAAAACACTGCAATAACAACGGTGGACTATATGTAACAGATCGCCAAATAGAAGATAAAGAACAAATATAATCGAGAGGATGTAACAAAAATTTAAATTTAAATAGTCATAATGATAGACATTAATATCTAATATAGGAATTTAATTGGAAAATATTTACAGTGTATCTCCAGGCTATCTGTAACGGACAAAAGTCCGAAGAATATAAATAAAATTAATAACTTTTTATTGCTAAAATGTCATGGTAAGAGAGGGCCTCCCCAAACACAACCATGATACATAAGGACAATAAAATATCAATAAAAATGACAGTAATTTTGCTACAATGAAATAATAATTCATTAAAAATTAATATAAATAACCAGGAGATGACAAAAAAATTAATTTTAGAGATATGTATTAAACATTTTTTATTTATGAATAATAAATAATAATAAAGAATAAGTAGAAAAAACCCGTCAACAGTACATACCAAAATACATTTGGTATGGCACCCTGGAAACTGATTCGAATGGTTAGTCAACCCTGATTAATAAAGGCGTTGATATCCCATTCGATATTAAGGCCAAAAGGAGAATATGTTTGTAACTGGTGGATCCAATAGGTTTCTAATCTTGACACTCCTCTCGTACAGGCTCCTCCTCGCCATGGAGGGGTATATTTATCAATGATGAAGTGTGAGCCCTTGGGGTCATGATTGTGATGTTTTCTATAGTGTCTTGGTACATTATGCTTCACTTCACCACCCTTGATTCTAGTGATATGCTCACCTACCCTTATGGAAAATGGGCGGATGGTACGTCCCACATATTGTTTCCTGGGGGTATATAGTGTAATACTGCAGAGTTTTATTAAAAAAGGTTTAAAATCATTACACTTGCATCAATTCTTAAAAAAACTTTCAAAATTTCCGCCTTGGCATCCAAACAGTCCTCACAGATACCTCACTTGCGCGAGGTTCATAATTTATTATTTTTCATAGGATGCATTAAGATTTAAAAAAAAACTTCTGACTTTAGAACCACTTTAAGAACTTTAAAGCTCCGAAGTCGGCCTTATCCATTTTATGGCTCTCTCACCCTTGTAGAAAACTTTCTTGAAAGTGTATCTCATATTAACCCTCCCCTGCAGCACCATGTAGTCCCAGGGATCTTATTTAGGTTCTTTCTGCCCTGCAGAAACCACCCTTCGAACTCATCAAGAATATTCCCATAGAGGATCTCTCTTGGAAAGTAACGTTTTTTTTAACTCCATGTTGGTTAGACTTGTTTCTGACTAAACACCCCCCCCCCCCCCTTTTTTTTTTTTTTTTTTATTATAGAGTCTTTCCTCATACTTTACAATGACAAGGTTGTCTTGCGGCCAAGGTCATTCTATCTTCTGATGGTTTTAGTTATCCACTTCAATGTGGACATTGTCCTACCATCCTTATGCCCTGCTCCTCTAAAGCTCCTTTTAAAGTGTCCAATTACCTTAAGGTACGTGACTACAACCCATAGCGTATGAAAACTTTGCCTGTTTTTTTTGTACTGTATTCCAAGATATGGAATTTACAGGTAAATCAAAATTTCCTTTTAAGCAAGTTGTTGGCAATGGCATCCTCCATCCTGTTGCGCTACATGTTCCTATTAGATCAAACCTTTCCTTAGGGGAAAAATGGAAGTTACCAATGCTGTCTTCTCAGTCTTCAAGTGCTAGTTGCTGTTACTGTTTTCTGTTCTCTATGTGAATGGTATTTGGCATTCAGACTTATACTTTGTGTCATGTTTTGTGCTTTCTTTTTGTTTCTTGTCTATTTCCACACTTCACTATTGTAGTGTTTTAATTCTTGATCTAGTATATGTGAAGTTGCAACAATATTGCTTTCCATACTGCGCATATTTTTAGCTGTCAATTTTTTAACTTAATACATTTTGTATCTTTATAATCAGTCCCTATTACTACCCTTTGTTGCCATAGTAGCCGCTTTCTTCCCGGGTAGTTTTTACCAGGGTCCCTTTTTGTATGCTTAGATTGGTTTAGCTACGGTGTCAACACCCAACTGTGGTGAGTGATCTAAGGGTGACTACAATTAATATACTTCTGTGGGTATACCTTGTTAGGACCTGTTACTCTCTTGCTGTTTTTATGCTTTAAGTGCTAGTTGCCTTGTTATCATGCTGACTCTCTGGCTCCAAAAGTTTGAGTAACAGACCTGGAACAAGCATGCAGATTAGGATTTCTCACTTCGCTCTGTCATCCCGCTATACATACTTCCAGTTCCAGTTTGTAATTTGTAAAGTGGATGATAGAAGTCAGAGGAACAGAAAGGTAGCCAGGCTGCTAGCCTTTTCAAGAACACCTTAACCGCCCCCGTGTTAGTCTAAAGAGTTATCAATCTGAGTGTTCGTGAGGTAATCACTGGAGAGAGATACAATGAGGCATAGTTGTTAACTTTTATATTTTGAAGTGGTTAAGCCACTCTAACCTGTATATACCATCAGCACTGCCTCCTATTTTAGTATCCCCCTTTGTGTGTGATTTATAAAAATGCTGCAAATACCCAATTTCACTGCTGAGATTGCGATCACGTGACTGGCCAGCTTTCTCATTTACTCCTCTGAGAGATGCAGTGGGAGGGACTGAGATTCCTCTGCTGATGTCAGTCTGTAGGGGAGGAGGTGAGAGCTGGCTGGCCATATGATCGCTATCTTAGCTCTTAAATGAGATATTTACAGCATTTATATTTATAAATCATTCACAGAGGGGGACACTGCAATAGGAGGCAGTGCTGGTGGTGTATACAGGTTAGTGTTATGAGAGCAGCAGGAGGGGGGGGGGGGGGGGGGGTGGTGGCTCAAACACACACAAGCGGGGAGGGGGAGGAGGAGAAGGAGGTGGACACAGGAGCAGAGAGGATAGCATGCTGCTGATGAGAGGCAGATAAACTGACCAGTGTCTGGTCTCTATAATATTTGTACCTAACTGATGTTATTTTCTTCTGACTTTTTTTTTTTTGTGTGTAGGCGATACTCCCTTTTATGCAGATTCTCTGGTTGGAACGTATAGTAAGATTATGAACCATAAGAACTCTCTTACATTTCCAGAAGACAGTGAAATCTCAAAAGAGGCAAAAAACTTGATATGTGCATTCCTTACTGACAGGTAATAAAATGTATTCCGTTTATGGTTAGTCCTGCTATTGTAACTTGATGTATCGTTAATTTTACTAATATAAGTGGTTTGGCTTTTGTGACCAGACTTATTTAGCTATTTTCAGGAAAACTTGGTTCTGTGTACAAAAGCCTTAAGCAATAGATTACAAAAATATTTGACTTAGATGGTGTTTTAATGACTTCTGCATTAGTGTGTCAATAAAAGTGTGTTTAAGTGTTCCAAGCATCCCTTTTGCATAAAAATATAAAAAATAAAAAATTTAAGAGATCATTTCAGCTATTTGGTTGACTTAAAGCAAAGAAACAAATATGTTAATCGACCATAAGCAAATATAGCAACCTATGCTAATGCTCAATGACTTAGGCCCCTTTCACACATGCGGACCGTATGTCCGTATTTCATCTATCCGTTTTCGGATAAAATACGGACATGCATGCATGCCTATGGGATAGCGGGTGTCAGCGGATGAGCATCCGCTGACACCCGATATCGTCCGCCTCCGCTGTGGTCCGATTCTGCAGACGGAGGAAAACCCTATTTTTCTATCCGTCTGCAGAGCGGATCGGATAAACACGGACAAAGGGTCCGTGTTCATCGGATCCTCCATGGAGTAGAGCAGAGTTCTGACAGGGCGGTCCCTGCATAGCGTGCAGCGACCGCCCTGTCATCCGCCGGCTCAGCGGGGATCAGCGGAGTGATTTTTTATTCTAATAGATTAATCTTCTGGTGGCTAAGTAGGGCTGACACATTTGGTCATTATAACCCAAGCCTCTTGTGAATTGATTGTAGTGGTGTATACTATCAGGTTTTTGGACTGGACCGTGCCTTCCTTAAAATTTCCACTGCTATGTCTTAGTGGATGGATAAAAGGACATGCACATCCCACTTATCCCTCCATTTAAGGGCCAAATTTTTTATTCATTCCACAAACTGGCTCTGCAGTTTTCGAGCTTTATGGCAACCAATCTTTGTGGGAAGCCATTGTGGTTTGGCCACACTGTACCACAGGCTAAAGTTTTTTTTTTTTCTGGAGGCAAGTTGTGGACAAGTGATATGCTGGTGTAAAAGTTGTCCATGTAGAGTGGTACCCCTGATGGAATAGGGGTAATGCAAGCTCCCACACGATTTTTCCACTGCTCCACATAGTTTGGAAATTGTTTCCTTCATAAACCCGGAAGGTATATATGCACCC
Organism: Lithobates sylvaticus; assembly: GCA_028564925.1. Classification (NCBI taxonomy): domain Eukaryota; kingdom Metazoa; phylum Chordata; class Amphibia; order Anura; family Ranidae; genus Lithobates; species Lithobates sylvaticus. Next base: position 154,642,462 of record CM053030.1, read on the forward strand.
TGGGGTCCTCTCACAAAGTTTATATAACTATACTATAATATGTCTTGTTTTACTTGGGATATATTTAATGCCAATTCTGCTGGTAAAATGTATGAGGGACTCATCAATGCAAATATCTTTGTCAGGACAGTTCAGAAAATGTTGGGGTAAAATAATTGATCAGTGGCCTAATTTTGAAAGCTTGTTTTCGGGGTGATTTCAGGCAGGGCTTTGGGAATTGTCAGTCTAATGCAGAAATTGTGTAATTATTTTATAGCTGGTCCTGGACATAATGGTTGACTAGAGTTGCATATGGTGAATCGGTTGTGTGGACCAATAGACCTGCAGTCTTTTTTTTTTTTTTTGTGAGTCCCATATTTAGTCAGAGGCCAAGAAACCGTTTAAGTTATCTAACTGTCGTGGGTTTCCACTCAAATGGATGGGCATAAATGGAGCTGGGATTTTTAGTAATATACTGCTGAGCATAAAGATTTGGTCAAAATATTTAATTAAAAATAAAAAAGCTTCTGTGGGGTAATTTTTTCTTTTTTTTTTTTTTTTGTGTGTAAAAATGTTTTGCATTTCTGCCTCAATGTCTTGCTCTGTTTATAGGTTCTGCTGAATTTGAAAGTAGCCATACAGGATTTAAAAGTGCCTTGAAATCACAAGTATGGGCTCTAATCCTTGGTGGCGGATGCGAAGCCTCACTACTTGTACTTGGCCTTTCATCTGATTGTATTGCACTGCTGGTGCTCCCCACTTCACAGGGATTTATTTCGCTGCAGGTGGTTGCCTGCTGCTCCTCGAACACCTCATTCTTTTTGTTGTGACCATTTCCTTTAAATCGGTTACTGAACAACTGCTGTCCACGTGTTCATATTCAGAATCTACGTTGGTCTCTCATGCTCAGGATCTGGAATGCCTCCTCGCTGGTGTAGATGTTTTGGATATAATCAGGTTCTGGAGAAACTGTACTGTTGACACTAGTGTGGCAGTGATCAGGTTACTGATGCTGATGTATAGCTGTCATGCCTGACTGCAATCGGGGACACTGGCTCTGACACTAGTGTGGCGATTTTTACCTGGCACTGGTGCTGGTGTATAGCGGTCTGGTGTCACTGCAGTCAAGGACATTGTTCCTGGCAGCACTGGGGATGCTGGGACAGGTGGACTGCTGCAGCGTACACTGTTTGGTAGTGATCCAGGGCTCTGAGCGGGCTGGCAGTGTGTTCTGTGTTAAAAACTGTGTGACAGCTGTGGGTTAAAAAAGGGTTTCAAAGAAAACCGATCAGTCTTTAAAGGCACAATAAACACGGAGTACAAAAAATTATTTAGCATTTATTGAACAATACATAAAGTATAGAGACCAAAGACATGAAAGAAATAATAAAAAATCACATATACAAATAGGAAACGATACATGTGAGCCCTAATGCGTCTATGCGTTTCGTTGTACACTTCTTCAGGACACATTTGGGGTTCAGTAGTTGCAAAGAAGAGGGGTATCACTGTCTTGCAGGAGGGTCCGGTAAATACATGTTAGTCACTCAGTAATCAGACCAAAAAATGGTTTCCATTAGAGAAACATACGGAAAATCTCAGGGGCAAAACGGCTCAACACAGCTGAAACAAATAAAGGCCGCCTGTGGGCTAATCATCAAAACCTTCTCAACAAAGTGCTATCAAACAGGGGATATAAGATGGGAGATGGAATATGCTATGGACCATGATGTACAGATCAGAAAAGATCTTTAAGTCACAAAGCCACAAGCAGAAGTCCTTACTGTCAAATATAGTGTGGGAGTGGAAATCCCCTGGGAGAGTGTGTGTAACTCTTCAGAGTTGTTCACGCTCTCCCAGGGGGTTTTCGTGATACCACCATATATTCATTTGTTTTGGATGACGGCAGCTTGGATCTGGATCCACTACATTTGATAGACAGTCAGGCTTCTGCTTTGTGACTTAAGGATCTTTTTTGATCTGTACATCATGGTCCGTGGCATATTCCATATCCCATCTTATATCCCGTTTGATAGCACTTGGTTTAGAAGGTTTTGATGATTAGGCCACAGGTGGCCTTTATTTGTTTCAGCTGTGTTGAGCCGTTTTGCCCCTGAGCTTTTCCGTACGTTTTTCTCTATTGGAAACCATTTTTCTATCTGATCACTGATTGACTAACACGTATTTACGTGACCCTCCTGCAAGATAGTGAGACCCCTCGCTTTGCAACTACTGAATCCCAAATGTGTTCTGAAGAAGTGTACAACGAAACGTGTAGACGCATTAGGGCTCGCATGTATCTATTCTTATTTGTAATGTGATTTTATTATTTTTTTCATGTCTTTGGTCTTAATACTTTGTGTATTTTTTTTAATAAATGCTAAATAATTTTTTGTACTCCCAGTGTGTGTTGTGCCTTTAAAGTCCGACCATAGGTTTTCTTTGAAACCCTTTTTTTCTTTATTATTTCTCCAATATTCGCGGATGAGGCAATGTGAATGCATTTTCTTTTCTTATTCACAGCTGTGGGTACTCACTGTACTTGTCTAATGGCTCTCTCCCATCTCACAGATGATCTCTGTGGGTGGAGAGGGAGCTGGAAGCTGCATGATGTGGCTTTTGATAACATTTTTGTGAAGCTGTGATTGGACACAACTATCACATGATACAGAACCAATTTCATTGGTCCTCTGCCGTGTCATGTGATCAACTGTGTCCAGGTGACACACCAATCACGGGGACACGCTGTAGGAGCCATGCACAAGCCTCTGATGTGGGAGGACAAAGTGACACAACTTAACTTTAGTTTAAAAGAATTTTTTTTTTTTTTTTTTTTTTTAACCACTTGCCGACCGCCCCATGTAGATATACGTCGGCAGAATGGCACGTACAGGCAGAACCACGTACCTGTACGTGCCATTCTTTAGGCGGTTGGGGGGTCCGATCGGACCCCCCTCCGCCGGCGGGGACGGTCGGCATCGCTTCAGGAGCGATCCGGGACGAGGGGACGGCCAGTGGTTTCTGGCCACCCCCTCGCGATCGCTCCTGGCGAATGAAAAGCTTCCCCTTCCTGTCTATTGTATAGACAGGAAGGCGGAAGTGATGTCACGCTCGGTGCGCCGGTCTATGTGACCGGAGACGCCGAGCGGCGAACATGTAAAGGTTAGTGCACAACAGTACACTGACACCAGTACAGTTAGGCACACAAAACACCCCCCTGTCACCCCCTGATCACCCCCCAGATCACCCCCTCCCCCCCCAGTCACAGTGTCACTAATTGCAGTGATCATTTATTTACTGATCACTGCATTTAGTGTCAGTGTGACTGTAATAACTGTCAGGGCAGTTAGTTTTAGGTCCTAGGTAGCCCCCTACCCCCCCCTAATAAAGGTTTAACCCCCTGATTGCCCCTAGTTAACCCCTTCACCCCCTTTTGCCAGTGTCACTAAGCGATCGTTTTTCTGATCGCTGCATTGTGTCGCTAGGTAACCATTTTTTTTTATTTTAACCGCCATGTTTTATATAGGTTCATAAATAGTTTTATAGGTCAGGTACCCCCATATTACAACCTAAATAAAGGTTTTAACCCCCTGATTGCCCCTAGAGTTAACCCTTTCACCAGTAATCACCGTATAACTGTCACTGGTGACGCTGGTTAGCCAGTTAGTTATTTCGTTATTTAGGTTCCCCGTCAGGTTTTTATATAGCGTCAGGTACCCCCATATATTACCTAATAAAGGTTTAACCCCCTGATTGCCCCTAGTTAACCCTTTCACCCCCTTTTGCCAGTGTCACTAAGCGATCGTTTTTCTGATCGCTGCATTAGTGTCGCTAGGTAACCAGTTTTTTTTTAGGTTAACCGCCATGTTTATATAGGTTCATAAATAGGTTTATAGGTCAGGTACCCCCATATTACAACCTAAATAAAGGTTTTAACCCCCTGATTGCCCCTAGAGTTAACCCTTTCACCAGTGATCACTGTATAACTGTCACTGGTGACGCTGGTTAGCCAGTTAGTTATTTCGTTATTTAGGTTCCCCGTCAGGTTTTTATATAGCGTCAGGTACCCCCATATATTACCTAATAAAGGTTTAACCCCCTGATTGCCCCTAGTTAACCCTTTCACCCCCTTTTGCCAGTGTCACTAAGCGATCGTTTTTCTGATCCCTGCATTAGTGTCGCTAGGTAACCAGTTTTTTTTTGTATTACTGTTACGGGTGACGCTGGTTAGTTAGCTTGTTTTTTATACTGTCAGGGCACCCGCCATTTATTACCCAATAACGGTTTAACCCCCTGATCGCCCGGCGGGTGATATCAATTAGGTTTTAGGGTCAAATAAGGTCTGCGTCGCCCCAGGTTAGTGCCAATACCGCAAACACCCACGTGCAAAGCATACACCTCCCTTAGTGGTATAGTATCTGAACAGATCAATATCTGATCTGATCAGATCTATACTAGCGTCCCAGCAGTTTAGGGTTCCAAAAAAACGCATTGTTAGCGGGATCAGCCCAGATACCTGCTAGCACCTGCGTTTTCCCCCTCCGCCCAGCCCAGCCCACCCAAGTGCAGTATCGATCGATCACTGTCACTTACAAAACACTAAGCACACATAACTGCAGTGTTCGCAGAGTCAGGCCTGATCCCTGCGATCGCTAACATTTTTTTTGTGGTAGCGTTTTGATTCAGTCGCTAACAGTCAGGAGCTTTTTTACCTGTGAATCTCAAAAAAATAAAAAAAAAAAAAAATAGTTGTCGTTTTATTGTTCTCTCTCTCTCTCTATTGTTGCTCTTTTTTTACTCCATTCTATTCTGCAATGTTTTATTATGTTTTATCATGTTTTATCATGCTTGCTTTTCAGGTATGTAATTTTGTTTACTGTGTTTTAGTGTTAAGCATTTTTTTGTTTTCAGGTGCGCCATTCAGTTGCAGCGCGGATTTATTTATCTTGACAGCAACAGCGTTTGCTCCCACGATACATAAAGCCGCGACTCCAACGCTGTAGGAGGTGATTTCACCACCACAGTTAAAAAAAAGAGCATATGTGCCGAAGCATGGGGGCAGCAGGGGGGGCGGAGGAGCGATTGGCTCCTAATGCCACGTACATACGGTCGAAATTCCGACCGTGTGTACACGGCATAACTTTTGCGGGAGGATGCCCCCATGCATCGGCATATATAAATGGTGCATGTATGCCCATCATTAGAAGTGGGTGGATGAAGGGAGGTATTCTAATGGTGGGCATACCCACCAATCAATCTCTTTTTTTCGTTCAGCCAAGAGGCTGCATGAAAAAAAAAAAGATTACAATATATGTCCAGTATGTTGCTGGACTTTGAATGGTTATACCAGAATGATGCCTACAGGTTTAGGTATCATCTTGGTATCATTCTTTTCAGCCAGTGATCGGCTTTCATGTAAAAGCAATTCTAGCGGGTAATTAGCCTCTAGACTGCTTTTACAAGCAGTAGGAGGGAATGTCCCCCCTCCCGGATATAAACCGCGCCATTGGGAAATTGGGAAAGCATTTTATCACACCAATCTTGGTGTGGTCAGATGCTTTGAGGGCAGAGGAAAGATCTAGGGTCTAATAGACCCCAATTTTTTCAAAAAAAGAGTACCTGTCACTGCCTATTGCTATCATAGGGGATATTTACATTCCCTGAGATAACAATAAAAATCATAACAAAGAAAAAAAATGGAAGGAACAGTTTAAAAATAGAATAAAAAAGCTAAATAAATAAAAAAAAAAAAAAAAAAAAAAAAAAAAAAAAAAGCACCCCTGCCCCCCCTTCTCTTGCGCAAAGGCGTACACAAGCGTTGGTCTGGCGTCATATGTAAACAGCAATTGCAGCATGCATGTGAGGTATCACCGCGAAGGTCAGATCGAGGGCAGTAATTTTAGCAGTAGACCTCCTCCGTGAATCTAATGTGGTATCATGTAAAGGCTTTTAAAGGCTTTTAAAAATGTATGTAGTTTGTCGCCACTGCGTGTTTGTGCGCAATTTTAAAGCATGTCGTGTTTGGTATCCATGTACTCGGCCTAAGATCATATTTTTTATTTCATCAAAAATTTGAGCAATATAGTGTGTTTTAGTGCATTAAAATAAAAAAAAGTGTATTTTTTCCACAAAAAATGCGTTTGAAAAATCGCTGCGCAAATACTGTGTGGAAAAAAAAAATGCAACACCCACCATTTTAATCTGTAGGGCCTTTGCTTTAACAATATATATAGTGTTTGGGGGTTCAACGTAATTTTCTTGCAAAAAAAAAATATGTTTTCATGTAAACAAAAAGTGTCAGAAAGGGCTTTGTCTTCAAGTGGTTAGAAGAGTGGGTGACGTGTGACATAGGCTTCTAAATGTTGTGCATAAAATGCCAGGACAGTTCAAACCCCCCCCAAATGACCCCATTTTGGAAAGTAGACACCCCAAGCTATTTGCTGAGAGCAATGTTGAGCCCATTAAATATTTTTTTTTTTTGTCCCAAGAGATTGAATAATGAAAAAAAAAAAAATAATATATATATTTTTTTTACAAAAAGTTGTCACTAAATGATATATTGCTCAAACATGTCATGGGCATATGTGGAAATACACCCCAAAATACATTCTGTTGCTTCTCCTGAGTACGGGGATACCACATGTGTGGGACTTTTTGGGAGCCTAGCTGCGTACGGAACCCCAAAAACCAAGCACCGCCTTCAGGCTTTCTAAGGGAGTAATTTTTTTATTTCACTTCTCACTGCCAATCACAGTTTCGGAGGCCATGGAATGCCCAGATGGCATAAAACCCCCCAAAATGACCCCATTTTGGAAAGTAGACACCCCAAGCTATTTGCTGAGAGGTATTGTGAGTATTTTGCAGATGTCGCTTTTTGTCACAAAGTTTTGAAAATTGAAAAAAAGAAAAAAAAAAAATTTTTTTTTTTCTTTACTTTCTTCATTTTCAAAAACAAATGAGAGCTGTAAAATACTCACCATGCCTCTCAACAAATAGCTTGGGGTGTCTACTTTCCAAAATGGGGTCATTTGGGGGGGTTTTGTGCTATTTTGGCATTTTATGGCCTTCGAAACTGTGATAGGTAGTGAGGAGTGAAATCAAAAATTTGCACCCTTAGAAATCCTGAAGGCGGTGCTTGGGTTTCGGGGCCCCGTACGCGGCTAGGCTCCCAAAAAGTCCCACACATGTGGTATCCCCATACTCAGGAGAAGCAGCAAAATGTATTTTGGGGTGCAATTCCACATATAACTATGGCATGTGTGAGCAATATATCATTTAGTGACAACTTTTTGAAGAAAAAAAAAATTATTTTTTATTTTTGTCTTTATTCAATCACTTGGGACTAAAAAAAAAAATATTCAATGGGCTCAACATGCCTCTCAGCAAATAGCTTGGGGTGTCTACTTTCCAAAATGGGGTCATTTGGGGGGGTTTTGTACTTCTCTGCCATTTTAGCACCTCAAGAAATGAAATAGGCAGTCATAAATTAAAAGCGGTGTAAATTCCAGAAAATGTACTCTAGTTTGTAGACGCTATAACTTTTGCGCAAACCAATAAATATACGCTTATTGGCATTTTTTTTACTAAAGACATGTGGCTGAATACATTTTGGCCCAAATGTTTGACTAAAATTGAGTTTATTAGATTTTTTTTATAACAAAAAGTAGAAAATCTCTTTTTTTTTCAAAATTTTCGCTCTTTTTCCGTTTATATCGCAAAAAATAAAAATCACAGAGGCAATCAAATACCATCAAAAGAAAGCTCTATTTGTGGGAAGAAAAGGACGCAAATTTCGTTTCGTTACAAAATTGCATGACCGCGCAATTACCAGTTAAAGTAGTGCAGTGCGAAATTGAAAAAAGACCTCTGGTCCTTAAGCTGACAATTGGTCCGGGGCTGAAGTGGTTAAAGTATGCTTGACTAAAAAAAAAAAATACCCTCTATTGCTTCCAGTCTCCTCCAAATCGCCATAACCTTTTTTTCAATGCTGTCATTTGTTTTGCTGGAGGGGTATATTCATTTCCCACTGTATGTAGGACGTTGCCACCTTCTCCTGTTCACTCTCCAGATGGACTAGGGACTATGGGATTTTTAGTTTGTAAAGGGAAGTGCGCATAACCTCAAATGACGTATACTGCTTGTTCAAAACAAACTGAAGTAAAGGGTGAAAGGAGAGGAGGCTAGGGAGCTAATGGAGGGTAATAAAAGAAGACACAAAAACACCGAAGGAAGACGTTTCATGAAAAATAGATTACAAGGTAAAGTAAAACTTTACCCATAACCGTTTGATAACTATTGTTTAACATAAGAACATACATTCCACTTTAATAATTCTGATACCTTAATTTAGTGTGTGCTGTAAATTGCCTGCAACATTACTCCTGATTTTTCTTACTGGAGGCTGCCATTTTGTTGAAGCCTAGAGCAATTGCATTCTTTATTGAAAGCTCTCCCTCTCCTTGGGCTCTAGAACTGTCACTTAATAATAATAAAAATATGTACATGTTGAGCCTTAAATACAGGTAGATACTCTAAGACACTATCCTTGTAAATGTAACACTTGATTTTTTTTCTCCCTAGCAGCAGATTTTGTTCTGTCACCTCTCCTTTTCTTTTCTCCCTCTCTAATCTGTGTTCCCTCTGCACGGTCTGTATCATTCCTGTTGCTTTTTTCCCTCCTTTAGCAAAAATAAGGCTTAATGTACACAGGACATTTTTACAACCTCTCCTGAACGATTTAACCTGACCGACAATAACTCACGTTTAAAACGTCGGTTTTGCCACGTTTACATGCTGCGTTTAGCCGCGTTTACGTTTTTTAGAAGCGCTTGTAAAAAAACAAAATATATTTTTAAAAATAGCCAAAAATGAAAAACACCTGTAAACGAAACACGGCTAAACGTGAGTTACCGCGTTTAGACGCGTTTTATAAGTGTTTAGCGCTTGAAATGCCTCAACTCAGCGTCTGAACTCATTTTTTTGCTTTCCAAAAAAAGCCTCTAAACTCAACTGCCTAAAAACGACATTAAACGACCCTGTGTACATGTACTGATAAGATAACATTATATGGGTTCAGGGTCAGCTGAAAAAAGCATCCAACTGTCTCTGAAAGTCCGTTTACCAGCAGCAGTGTACATGAGGCCTTAGTCTTAAAGCTGTCCGCTTATTGGCCTCTAGTGGCTCTGATTTTAGGCACAAGGTCGAGAATAGAGGGCAAATGAGCATGTGCAGAGCACATCTTATGTATACCACTGTGTCTTTTAGGCTGCATTCACACCTGAGCGTAGCTGAACGAGCGTTTTTACCAGCGGTTTTACCGACTTTTTGTCGCGCGAATACCGTCGTTTTTTGCACATTTGCATACGGCGTAACAGGCGTTTTTCAACTTCGGCGTTTTTCTTGATAGCCAATAGGAAAAATGATCATCACTGTCATCATTTGTTGCTATGTTCTATGGGGATACAAACGCCCAAATCTGCCCGATTCAGGCGTTCGGCTTCAGGCGACATGGAGTGGAGATGTGAACCATCTCCATAGAGAATAATATATTTTATCCCCTCGAACGTTTTGTAGCTTCAGGCGTAGGGCGGCTTAGGGCGACAAAACGCTCAGGTGTGAATGCAGCCTTATGGAGAGAATATATATAGAGAGAGAGAGAGAGAGAGAGAGAGAGTGTATATATGTATATGTATATGTATATGTATATATATATATATATATATATATATATATATATATATATATATATATATATATATATATAATCTCTCTATATATATATATATATATATATATATATATAATCTCAATTCTGAAGATTTTTAAAGAGCAAGAAGTTGCAGACCATCTTTTCTCATGGCAGCCTGAAGTGGTCTATCATGGTTTCATTTTCTGACTGAAGTTTCACTTTAGTGGATGTGTATGAATAATTTTTGGAAAATAAGGATATCATCTAGTATCACTAAGTGTGAATGGTCCTTAAAATATTTTTTGTGTGTCGTTTTTGTGAAAGAGAGCCATTGTTGTACATGGAATTTGGCTAATTGGAATGAACACGTACTGCTACCATGATGACCATGACACTGCACATTGTAGGATATGAGCTGACATAGAACTCTTGTGCTCCCTGCTCTGAAAGAGAGGGCCTTATAAGGCAGCATACAAACACTTGTACAGTCAGATACTATCATCTATATAACCAGGTTTAAGGGCAGTATGAATGAAATCACTATGTAGTTCTAAATAAAGGACACATTGAGCATGTATAAACGGATAAAAAGTAGCTGAAAAGTCTTTTTTTAAAAAAAATGTTGCAGAATGTTAAGCTGCAATATATATTTCATATTTAGATACATTTTGATAGATAAATGTAAGTTTGAAGTTGGGGAACCTGTTAAACACCATCAAGGATGGGGGACTTCCTCTATCCCTGTTAACAAGCCAGGAGTCATTAAACGTGTCAAGCAAGAGTGCTTTCAGGTGGAGACATGTTGTTTGCAGTCACTTGGCTGACAAAGCAAGCAAGAATAGCCAAGATTGGACAGTATAATGAAGAATACAGTAGTTTCCACCGGCTATGTATTCTTGGCAGAAGTGGAAATGGGTACGACCACCCACCCCCCACCCCCACCCACTTCAACTAGGAGAATCCACAATGGATAGTGCTCCCAAACATGGAGTAAAGTCTATTGGGGTAGCGGGTATGGTTATGGTAATTTTGTCGGTCTCCCCATTCCTGACCTTTGAAGTTATTTGCTGTATATTTTGGATCTGTGATGAAAAAGTTGTTCCATGTACCGTTTAGATGGATAATGGACAATTCAGTCCAGGTTCTAGTAGTAAGGCAGCAAAGTGCAGTAGAATTGTTACATGGTCTAATGTCTCAGAGTTGGTGTTTTGCACCGATCCATATCGACGAGGAGTCAAAAGGGAATACACAAGGTAAGGACAGGGAGATAGGCATACCTCATGGGAGCCTGAAGTCGCAAGCCGACCTTAGTGCAGTTTGAGGTAATAGTCAGTATAACAGAGCGGGAGGGGAAAAAAAAAATGTGTGCGTTTTTGCTGACATCCAGGCAGTGATGCAGAATGTTATCTGGGATGTTTATCCTGTCAATTTCACAGATAAGACATTTGGATGGCGAAGGAGATCCCTTTCTCCTCGAGGGTCGATTTAGAGCTGGTGTGTTGAAGGAAGCCGTGGGACCAAAATATACTCTGCTGATATGTAGTCTGGCAGGGTCACCTGTGGTGGTCCAGTAGTTTGAGGAAATATAATAGATCACTCTGATCTCTTAAGACAGCCATCTTATTCCCTTTCTGTTAAAGTATGCTAAAGTGGACATTCCAATAGTAAGGGATGTCTGTCTTGTTCAGTTCTTCCAGGGTTTGGTCAGGGGGTGCTTCTGTAGGTAAGGGAGTGCCCTGGATATGTGGGTAGAAGTACAGGCAAGCTCCATCACAGTCAAAATACAGCTTAGAACACATTTTGGCCATTTAGAGCATCCTTTAACTGTGTATTTATGCAATATACCTGCAGTTATATGGGTTATGTGCTGGTGGACAGGGAGTGCCTAATGTGCCCAACCAATTTTACTCAGCAATTTGTTCTCTAATACTTGATTTAAAACGCCTTGAAGGGTTAACACAAAGTCCAGCTATCTTGTGGCTTCGAGGAGACTCGCAGATTCAGATATTGGAGCGTCTGCTTTTTATTTCATAGTCCTCTGTGTAGAGAGCGCTTCAATGTTGCATCTTATTGCAACAGTTTGTCTTTAGGCATTGTTGGTGAATATAAGATGTCTTCCTGCTGGGGTTCTAGGGATTCTGTACTGTGCACAAATTCAGTGGTCTATGCTTTAACCACGTGTCTACTGGCGTAATAATTTAATATTTAGCACACATGCTAAAATCTGTGGTTTTGGCAAATGGTAAATATTTTCTGAAAGTAGAGACCCTGGAGAGTAAAATGTTTACTTGCATTTTTTTATGTTGAACGATACTGGCAAAGCCATTTATCAAACGCATTTTTTCATAAAATATGGCATTGCAATGAGTAAATGCATATCAAACATGTTGAGCCTAAAATTGCGCATGCCTGTCAAAACGCAAAAAGCTATGGTATCCAAAATTGTTTATAGGCAACGCTTTAAAGTCCTTACAGGCTGTCTGTTTAGCGTTAACCGTGAAGTATAACCGTATAAAGTATAGATTTGTTGCCCTCACCTCCAGGGCCCCATAAAAGTGATTAAGTCAACTAGATCGCTTTGGTCTGAAAGCCCTTTGCTGACTGTTGAAATAGATACCAAGCTCCCGACTGCAGAATCAGACACCCTAGGGTAGTAATATACAAATGTAATGATCACAGGTTTACTGTATAAAAATACAAAATGCAACAAATGTCAGTTTTGTAGTAAGGATAAAGTAAACCTGTAAAATTGTGAACATTTTAAAAAGTAAAAAAAACTATTTAAAAGATAACTTCACCTGTATATATCATGCTACATGTTATACCCAGAATATGGGTGTATCATGGTATAAATGCACCGCCCCCCCCCTCATACGAGGTACAAGCAAGTCGATACACTGACAGATCTGCAGGTGACCTGCATGGCATCAGCGATCTGCTGTTTGTTGGTGCAATGCTTTACAGGCTCCTGAAACAAAAAAATAATAAATGCACATTTTTTTTTTTTTAACTGCAAAAAAAATCAGCATTTATTTTTATTTTTTAAACTGAGCTTGCCATCAGTTATAAATGTAGGTAAAATGTCTTTTTAGATTCAGAAATATAGGCAATTATCTGCAAATGTGGACTTTTCTGTAAGAGTTGAACATGGCTCCTCTATCCATCTTCCAAAGCTTTTCCTTTGGTTAGGAGAGAGCAAAAAATCATACTCCTATAAGTACCACTAGAGAGGTTTGGTGAGTGGCTGTTGCCAATCTTTACTTTAAAGGAAAAGTCAACATCTTTAGTGCCCTCTTTATGGTCCTCTTGACATGTGGTTTTATTCCAAAGTAACCATTATCTTTCATCATGTAATCAATTTGAATTGCCATGGGTTGTGATGGGTTTATTTTAAAATTGAATTTAATAATAAATTCACTATAAAATTAAAAGGTGTTCCCCACCCCCCTCCTTTTTAACAGGGAAACCCGATTGGGACGGAATGGTGTGGAGGAAATTAAAAGGCATCTTTTCTTTAAGAATGATCAGTGGGCGTGGGAGACTCTTCGAGATGGTAAGTTATTTTTCAGCGAGCGAAAATATTACAGGCAAGTGACATTGTTGGATTTTATTTTTGAGCCCAGGAAGGCAGACTATACAGATACAACCCAAGAAATAGATGAATACTTCACTAGACTCCACTCAGATTGATTATCCACTGCAACTGTTTTCATAGACAATTGGAGCGTGGTTTTAAACGCCTCATTGCTTGCAGCTTTTTTTGGGGGAAAAAATGGATTTATTAAGAGATTATTTAAAATGTAGTACAGATGTCATGTAATGCCTTCACATCATTTCTAAACGATTAGTGGTCATAAAGTGTCTTCAGAGTGGATTAGTGTGATGAATAAGGAGGAATATCTGTGCTGGATACAACTATACTTCATACAGGAAAATTTTTATTTTAGCTGTGGCTCCAGTTGTCCCAGAATTAATCAGTGATGTTGATACCAGTAATTTTGATGATTTGGAGGACGACAAAGGAGACGAAGAAACATTCCCAATGCCCAAAGCATTTGTGGGCAATCAGCTTCCTTTTGTAGGATTCACATACTACAGCAACAGACAGTAAGTTGATATATGCTGTAGTCCACAAGATGACTAGAGCTGTACCAATGATTCATAAGGTAAATCTACGGTCACTGTGTACTGACTGCTTCATTATTCCATTATTGTTTTGCAGGCATTTAGCTGATCCTGCGGAAAATCCTGATGACAACAGATCAAGCTCCAAAGTAGATAAAAATTTGGTATGTTTAGTCCCTAGACAGATCCAGTGAGATGCAATAGCAGATTATGTAGAGATCCCCCTGAGCTGCAGGATGTGCATTCACTCTAACGAAGTAAATAGATAGACAATCTGCAACTCAATACATAGTCTTCAATAAGTCCAAATGTATTGTAACTCCATGAAAGATAAATATGTACAGCATATTACAGAGTACTTGGTTCAAGTTTGCATTAATACTTGAGCTTCTGAATATTATATTACTCTGCATTTATAAACATTTTTTTTTAATTTGAGTATGTATATTTGAAAATTTAACAATTTTTGTATACATTATAAAATACATAGATTTTTTTTTTCTCTTGTTAGGTCGAGAACTTGCAAAAGAGCATTTATCAACTGGAAGAACAGCTGCATAATGAGATGCAACTGAAAGATGAAATGGAGCAAAAGTGCAGGTCAGAAACGTGGCCTATTTCTCTTTTAAAATCATATCATAAAGAGTAATTATGTTTTACACAGGTGCATTTTAACTTCACAACTTTTTTCTTACGTTGTTGTCAATTATGAAACTGACTTGGCAGCCACATGTAGCTTTCAGGTACCTTTTTAGTGTGGCTCCCAGCTTGTACTCCATGCAGGGCCAGTGCTACCACTGCTGCCTAGGGCATCCGGCCACTACTCTCTTCTCTCTGCAGCAAGCAACTAAGTCTCAGCATCAGCAGGCACCCGCCGCTCCATTCGCACATAATGTCAGAGGCGCAGAGCACTGTGTTTGTGTACTGACTCACGAATGAATGGAAGCAAACATTCATTGAAGGGCGCTGGTAGGCTGTTTTTGAAGGGCGCTGGTAGGCTGCTTTTGAAGGGCGCTGGTAGGCTGCTTTTGAAGGGCGCTGGTAGGCTGCTTTTGAAGGGCGCTGGTAGGCTGCTTTTGAAGGGCGCTGGTAGGCTGCTTTTGAAGGGCGCTGGTAGGCTGCTTTTGAAGGGCGCTGGTAGGCTGCTTTTGAAGGGCGCTGGTAGGCTGCTTTTGAAGGGCGCTGGTAGGCTGCTTTTGAAGGGCGCTGGTAGGCTGCTTTTGAAGGGCGCTGGTAGGCTGCTTTTGAAGGGCGCTGGTAGGCTGCTTTTGAAGGGCGCTGGTAGGCTGCTTTTGAAGGGCGCTGGTAGGCTGCTTTTGAAGGGCGCTGGTAGGCTGCTTTTGAAGGGCGCTGGTAGGCTGCTTTTGAAGGGCGCTGGTAGGCTGCTTTTGAAGGGCGCTGGTAGGCTGCTTTGAAGGGCGCTGGTAGGCTGCTTTGAAGGGCGCTGGTAGGCTGCTTTGAAGGGCGCTGGTAGGCTGCTTTGAAGGGCGCTGGTAGGCTGCTTTGAAGGGCGCTGGTAGGCTTCATTTGATGGGCACTTCATCCCCTTTGCCCTGCCTATGTATACCCCACCTTTTTAATGGAGTCGGGTGTAGCCAAGTATGCAGGGCGGCAAAGTGAGGTTTCGCCTAGGGTGTCAAAAATCCTTCCACAAAATCCTTTGGTACATTTTTTTTTACAATAAGCGTATATTGATTGGTTGGCGCAAAAGTTATAGCATCTACCAAATAGGTTATTGATTTATGGCATTTTTATTTATTTTTTTACTAGCCATGGCAGTGATCTGCTTATTTTTATTTTGACTGCGACATTGCGCGGACAGATCGGACGCTTTGACACTTTTGAAACCATTGACATTTATACAGCCATCAGTGCTATAAATAGTCATTGATTACTGTATAAATGTCACTGGCAGGGAAGGGGTTAACGCTAGGGGATGATCAAGGGATTAAATGTGTTCCCTAACTGGGGGGATGGGACTGACTAGGGGAGGAGACCGATCAGTGTTCCCATATACTAGGAACGCACAATCTGTCTAATCTTCCCTTACAGGACTTGGATCTGTGTGCTTACACATACAGATCCACGTTTCTGCTCTGTCATGAGCGATCACGTGTGTCCAGTGGAGATCGTGGCCACCGGCATGTGCATCGGCTCCTTGATGACAAGGCGGCATCCCCCCCCCCCCCCCCCCATGCCGGCTGGAAAGCCAAGGACGTCATATGACGCCAGCCCGGACAGAGTGTTCCTGTGGACCTCGTAGGACAATGGCCTGGTATGGAAGTGGTTAATTCATGGAGCTAAGAGAAGGTTGAGGCTTTGTGTAGTTTGAGAAATACATTTGACAGTATTACCAAAATTGTTGATAACTGTCTTGTTATGCATTGTGTGTTTTATAGCTATTAAGTTTGAATGAGGATTACAAGCTGAAGTTTGGGGACATTCGGCCAGTTTCATGCTGGTTTTTGATTTTGCTGTGGAGTTTACTTTTGTTGGGTCACCAATGTCTGCATAACCTCAACCTTTTTCACAAACCCAAATCAGAGGCACTGTGTTGCTTTTACATACCTTTCGATTTGTGTAACTGTGTGTTAATGACCCATATTCGAGTGTGCCATATTATGTAGCGATTATAAACCCTTACTTATACCCAATGATCTGGCATCAGGTAATGAACCAAATCCTCCTACGTAAGTTGCGCCTGTTTATCTGCAGCACTCAATTCTCTACAGCACTCAATTCTCTACAGCTATTCAAAGTTCTGAATTTATGCAGCTTATCTGAGTTTTCAGAAATCCGTGGGCGGGGAGTTGAAGATGCACTCTGCAGAGCTCAGTGAGGCGAGCTGATTGGTGGGGAGGGACACCCCCCTTTCATATAGCACACAGGAACATAGCTGAGGCTGTCAATCACTGCACTGATTGCTGAAGCTTCCTCCACTGTCACCTTTTTACTTTTTGCTGTCAGTAAAATCTGTCGGCAGTGACTCATGCAGATGGCAGAGGAAAGAGACAGCAGACAGAAATGACACTTAATGCTTTTATTCATATTTCATGACTGAAGTTTATAACCAATTTAATAGGAATGGATATCTTGCACATTTATAGACCAATAACTTTTGTAAAAGTTTGCTTAAAGCTGAACTCCAGGAATTCAGCCACTTTATACAGTGTGCTAGATTACAAGGGGTACATGCCCACTTCACGGTCTTATCTCTTTAATTTACAATTCTTATTTTTACTAAGTGCTGTCGCTATACTTCCGGTGCACCGACACTAGAGTTTCTGGTTTCAGCTACTCCAGTTGATGAGTCACATGCAGCCGCTGTGCCTGCCCCTCCACTTTACAATCACAGACCGCTTGATTTTATGTGAACTTATAAACAAAAGCCTTCGTGATTGGGGAAGGGTAGGGAGAGTTGCTGCTGTATGGGGGAGCAGAGTCTCTCCTGTCAGAGCCCTGAAAGTGTAGCAATAGCTGTACTCTGGAACTCTGTAATCCTAATCAGATGTAACTAAAGATAAGGCCGGGTTCAAACTGGTGTGCTGTAATTTGGTTGCATGTTTTTGCGGCATTTTCAGAAAGCGCTCCAAAGCCGCTGCATGCATGCTTCGCTTTCAGAAAATGCAGCAAAAACGCAAGATCTAATAGAAGTCAGTGGGACTGCAGATAAAATGCAGTGAAATCGCACATACACCTGTAGCGCACCAGTTTGAACCTGGCTTAAGTTCACAAGGTGGCATGCATATCGTTGGACTTAATTCTTAGTATGCCAGCATATTTTACAAAATGGGGTAAAGTCCTGGAGTTCAGCTTTAGATGAAACAAAATGCAGCCATAAATCTTTTACTATAGGCAACACTGAAATATTCCTTCAATGGCTTACCAAAGACATCCATTTTAAAGAGGAACTAAAGCAACAGTTAAATACATGTTTTGTCACATTACAATAAAACTAATGTACCTGCCTATTTGCAATCTACTATTGATTGCGCACCGAGTTGAGCATCACCCCCCCCCCCCCCCCAACCAACCTTTTATGATGGGCACCTGTAAGAAGCCCAAGCTGAAGATGTCCAGAGGAATCTAATAGTTGCAGCATGGGTTTTATTTCTGCTTTCAAGTTACTGGGGAAAGAATATGGACTTATTGACGGACTAATTACTGTGTGGTGGCATGCTTATTTTTAAACTTCTACTTATTTTACTTGGGTGTAGTTTTTATTTGAATACTTTAACACCATATACGGAATGTAAGCGCTGTCTTGCATTTAATGCCCCATACCTCCGTATTACCTGCCCCATACCTCCGTATTACCTGCCCCACACCTCCCTCAGCACAAACAAAAATAATGTATGCTAACATACTGATGAGATATGGGCAGAGTCCCTGAAGTGTGTGTGTGTATGTGCGCTCACTTTTCCCCTTTGTTTTCTTTATAAAGAACACACTGTGTGGATGCATGCTGCTTTGGTGGAGCTAGGTGTGCATAATTATATGAACCAGTAGCAGATGGGACAAGCTGCCCACAGTCCACATATGAGACAATATAAAACCTACAGATATCTTATACAGTTAAGCACCACCTTTTATAAACATTGGCCAGGAGACAGGGATTTTGAACACGCTTCTGGCTGCTGCTCAAATTTGTAGAGCAGGTGATGGGCTTTAATATGGAAGTGATTAAGGCAGCTTTACTTATCTCTAAGGATGGGCGAATGGTTCGGCCCGAGCACAAGTTCGGGCCGAACTTTCTTTGTTCAGCAAATAGCGAAACAAACCGACCACAATGCACTGTGGTGCTGAACAGTGCATTGCAAGTCCTGATTGGCTGAAGCAGTGAAAGCTTCAGCCTGTCAGGGCACAGAGCACGGTCAGTCATGATTGGACACTGTCATCATGACTTTATCCAATCATGGCTCATTCCTGCCCACAGTATAAAAGTTTTCTTTCAATGGCAGCCATTTTCAGTGTGATTTTGGCGTGGAGAGAGAGATAGAATATGGCTATGTTCAGTTCTATCAGTTAGTGTGTTTATACTGTGCTATTTTGCTTTAATTGTCAGTGTAGAATATTAGTTTAGTGTCATTCTAGGGCTAGTGTGAGGGGGACCATCATTCAGCTTTGCATAGTGTGCAGCTAGAGAAGGGACCGCTCAGATAGCTTCACTGTAGTGAGACTGTGTCATTCATACATGCATTGGTGTGCAGTTAGGGACAGCTCATATAGTTTGTGTAGTGAGACTGTGTCAGTAATCTTGATATTAGTGTATAACTAGAGTAGGGACAGTTCAGATAAGTCACTACGCTGAACACAGTCTATTTGATTGAGTTACTGCCAGTTTAACACCATATAGTTCTGTGCGTCACTGTACGTTTGCCGCATTATATTGTAGTATATTATAGTGTATCCGTGGAGTGTATCCGTGGAGTGTGTCTGTGTAGTGCGAGTACTCAAAGTGCACCAAACACCTCTTTACATTGATTGAAGTGCATCTACGTTCACATTTCAACTTCTTCTTTACATTTGCTTATAAGCACCACCCTCTCCCTCCCAATAATGTCTGAGAGGACAATAAGGAGAGGCACTGTAAGGGGTCCAGCAACAAATGTGTCCACAGGCAAAGGTGGATGTGGTGGTCAGTCCTCAGGCAGGGCATCATTTCCTCTGTTTAGTGAGTTTGCCCATGCCATCTAGCCACAGCATGCAGAGGAGGTGGTGAACTGGCTTACCAAACCTTCCTCATCCTCTGTCACGCAAGTAGAGACAAGTGTGCAGTCCCCTGTAGTTGCCAGAGTGGATAAACCTGCCTCCTTGTCCACATCTATTCCTGCCATAGCCCCAACATCAGCCATTGAGGAGTCAGCTGAGTTATTTGACCACAGTATCAGCCACTTGTTCCTTGATGATGCCCAGCCATTACAGACGTTGGTTCTGAGGTTGAGGATGACAGGAACATGAGCCTATAGAGGAGGAACACTGGTAGACAAATTTTTGCATTCATATTCCCCAAGCTGCAGCATATTGCCAAGTTGTCTCCAGTGGTAATAAAGAAGATAGAGAAGATGATGAAGGTCACCGATGCGACTTGGGTGCAAGATAGAGCAGAGGAGGAAACTGAAGGTGAGGCGGCACAACCCCAAGGAGGCCGACATCAAGAGAGTAGAGAGCAGCCACCCTATTCCTTCACATTCTGCAGCTGTTATCGTCCAACCACTCAGCCCGTTGGCAAGAGCACCTAAAAGCCACACAAAAGGGGCACAAATCTGTCCCTCCTCCTCCTCCTTACCCACTTCAGTCTACCCCTGCTATACCTAGTCATTACCTTTCAGCAGCCTCCACTGACGGGGATGAGGGTATAGCACAGGGTGTCCCAGGTCCTAGCAGCACATCTGCCAGCAGCACACCACCAGCTGTAAACTTTAGCCGGCAAATTTCTCTGTCCCATCTGCTGCAGCGAGGAAAAAAATACAGTCCCTGCCACCCACATGCCCAATGTCTGAATGCAAGCTTGTCAAAGTTGTTGTCTCTCCAACTTCTAACTTTTCAGCCTTTTCTCTTTAAAGCTTGGGATATTTTTTTGTAACCTAACCCTGCTTTAAACTTCTCAAACTGTATCCCTGACTTGTCGTCTGGTGTGTTCCTTGGCCTTCATGATGCTGTTTGTTCACTAAGGTTCTCTAACAAACCTCTGATGGCTTCACAGAACAGCTGTATTTACACTGAGATTAATTTACAGACAGGTGGACTCTTTGCTAATTAGGTGATCTCTTAAGGCAATTGATTCCACTAGATTTGAGTTGGGAGTATCAGAGTTAAGGGGGCTGAATACAAATGCACGCCACTCTTTTCAGATATCGATTTTAAAATATTTTGATAACTATTTATAATTTTCAGTTATGTGCCACTTTGTGTTGGTCTATCTAATAAAATCACAATAAAATACATTTGTTTTTGGTTGTAACGTGACAAAATAAGGAAAATTTCAAGGAGTATGAATACTTTTTCAAGGCACTGTATCTACAAATCTAACTTTTTTGAGTTGTTACACATTCATTCTTGGCCTCACGGATGTGGGTGTTTTTTTTCCGTGATGCCTCCTATATGGGTATCTTTGTACCAAGGTTTGGGATCCCGAGACTCCCAGTTCTAGGTCATCTGATTGGTTATCACCATGATCAGTCATTGTGAGCCCACCCCTGTGTTTATTTCCTCTTCTGAATGGAGGGGGAGATATGTTGAATCTTCCTCTACATGCAGGAGATAAAGCTGTAAATTTTAAAAAAAAAGCGTTTTAAATTAAATAATTTAAAATAAAGAAAAAAATATGAATCTCTGCCAGGGTTAGTGTTGGGATCAAAGGTCACGGTCAGCATATTTTGGGTAGAATTGTAAAGTTTTTATTTTTTTCTTAAATTACTATCGGTGCGTTTTAGGCATTATAAAAAACATTGATTCTGGGCCTCACTACCGGTACAAACAGCAACTAACATTTACATATTGGGTATCGTTGCGATCGTCGGGAGCAGGAGAAATTTGTTCTGCTTTTTAAATCTGGCAATAGCAAGAAATATACAGCTAAATGAAATAAAATTAGATTTTTTTTTCTTTTTTTCTTTTTTATATATACACCATTTTGGGCTAGTTTTTTTCTTTTCAGAAAAATCAGGAGATATCCATTACCATTTACCACCAAATGAAAACCCAATTTTGTCCTGAGAAAAAAAAAAGGTATAATCGCGCTGGATACACAAAGTAGTTGTAACGATATGTACAGTTTTACAAACGCATGTCAAAGTTGCACAATTGTGCTTGGCCATTAACATCTGTTTTAGTCTTTAAATGTGAAGGGTTCATTTGGGTTTGCGTTTGCTAGCAAAGCTAATGAAATCAAACTAATTAGGCAACATCATGCAATCATTTGACTTGCCAGAATAGGTTTCATATTTTGAGTTTGTTTAGCTTGCTTCCTTTTTCAATTGTGTAACAAAGTCTACATGACCCATAAATCCTCCATGGGCATTCCTCCCATTCTCGGTATTTATTTTCCCTCATAGGATGTCGAACATTAAACTTGACAAGATAATGAAGGAACTGGATGAGGAGGTAAGTGTGTTTTAGTGACCTGTTTTGATCCACTCTGTAGTTAGTCTTGTTTTTTTCTTTGTTACTTAACCACTTCAGCCCCGGAGGATTTGGCAGGCCAAAGACCAGAGCACTTTTTTGCGATTCGGCACTGCGTCGCTTTAACTGACAATTGTGCGACGTTCCCAAACCAAATTGACGTCCTTTCCCCACAAATAAAGCTTTCTTTTGGCAGTATTTGATCACCTCTGCGTTTTTTTTTTTTATTTTTTTTATTTTTGCGCTATAAACAAAAAAAATAGCTACAATTTTGAAAAAAACACATTATTTTTTACTATAATAAAGATCCCCCAAAAAAATGTTTTCCCTCAGTTTAAGCCGATACGTATTCTTCTACAAATGATTGGTTTGGGATAGGGGATAGTTTTATGGCATTTTTAATAAAAAAATTTTTTTTACTAGTAATGGCAGCGATCAGTGATTTTGGTTTATGGCAGACACATCGGACACTTGTCGCTTTTTTGGAACCATTCACATTTATACAGCGATCAGTGCGATTAAAAATGCATTGATTACTGTGTAAATGTGACTGCCAGTGAAGGGGTTAACACTCTGTGATTCTAACTGTGGGGGAGGCGCTGTGTGACACATCACTGATCATCACTCCCGATTACAGGGAGCTTTGATCAGTATCACTAGGCAGAATGGGGAGATGCTTGTTTACATCAGTATCTCCCCATTCTTCCTCTCCGTGAGGCGATCGGGGGTATCCCCGCGGACATCAAGTCCGCGGGACCCACGGTCAGACTCACGGAGCTCGTGGTGGGCACACGCATGCTAGCCAAGCCTCGCAAGATCACGTACAATAACGTGATTACGCGCAGCGGAGCCAACCCGCCACAGTAAAACGGTTAATTTTGCTAGTGAAACTTCTCAGAGAAGTCACTGTTATGTTTTAATTCACATGCTCTGTCTTTGTTTTTAGGGGTTGACCAATCTATGTGCCAAATTTTTCCTGCCCCTTATGCCCCCCCCCCCCCCCCAAAAAAAAATAAAAACATTGGTGCCTGCAATGCAGTCTGAATGAAGCGTATACAGTTTAAGTGAAAAGATGTTATTACAAAGAGTTTCTGTCTTGAAACTGCTTCAATAGACACCTGTAGTAATATCCAGTCATATAAACTTAGCAGAGTTTAGTTAAGGAACATTGACTACAGATGCAGGTGACTTGGTAAGAGCCGTACAGGGCTTGATGCCTAGATTTGAGGAGTGACTTTACTACTTACTACAGGCAGAGCTTTTTTTAGCCAGGTTTTTATAACTTACCAGTGTCCCCTTTACATTTCTTCATCCTCAAATGACAATAAAACCCTGACAGATGTTTTAACTCCTCCTTAATCTGAAAAAAAATCGCTGCTTTTTTAGTTAACCCACTTGCCAACTGGGCCATAGAAAATTGCCATCCTGGTCGACAAGTGAAATACTGGGTTATGGCTGCAGCAATATGCCATAACCCCGGTATTGTTTTTTCATTAAGCGATTCTCCACAAGATGAAAGGTGGTCCGAGTGGCGAAATTGCCACTGGATCACTTTTAGGAGCGGTGGGAAGGGTGCCCTTAATGGTTCCCGGGCTTTCCTCGCTGATCTGTGAAGCCCGGGACCCATTCGACAATGGCTTGCATTAGATATGAGTGAAAGTAGGATGGCCTCCGCTCATCTCTATGACCTCGGAGGACCGGAGCGACGCCATGACTTTACTTCCGGTTCCTCCGGCATGCAAACAAGGCTTGTTCTTGATCTTTTGCTCATAAAAAAATTTAAGTATTTTGCTTTTAAAGGTAGAGGAGAGATCTGTGGTCCTATAGACCCCAGATCTCTCCATAAAGAGGACCTGTCATACTGTATTGCTAAAGCAATAAAAGTGATTAAAATTTTTTTTTTTAAAGGGACAGTGTAAAAAAAAAAAAAATAATAAAATAAATGTAGTAATAAAAAAAAATTAAAGCACCCCTGTGCTCGCGTGCAGTGGTGAATGCACACGTAGGTCATGCCCACATATGTAAACAGTGTTCATACCACACGTGAGTTATTTCCGCAAACGTCAGAGTAATAGTTCTAGCACTAGACCTCTTCCCGTTACTCTAAACTGCTAACTTGTAAAAACAATTTAAAAAATTTGCCTATGGAGATTTTTGAGTTCCGTAGTTTGGTGCCATTCCACGAGCATGCATGATATGTTGGCTATCTATATACTCGTTACTCAACATAACATCTTTTATATTTTACAAAGAAATTGGGTTATATTTTTGTTTTTTTTGTAATTCATTAAAGGGAATTTTTCCACAAAAATTGCGCTTGAAAAATCGCTGCGTAAGAATTGTGGGACATAAAAAATTGTAATGACAGCCATTTTATTTTCTAAGGCCACTGCTAAAAAATAATATATAATGTTTGGGGGTTCTAAGTAATTTTCTAGCAAAAAAGATTTTTACATGCATGAAAGAAGTGTCAGAATTGACCCGGTAGGCAAGTGGTTAAACTGTACAAGCGAGAGTGATATTAAAACATTTCATTGGCTTAATTTGTGGTTCTTGTGCTTTATTCTGCCAATAAATTCCTGTTGGGTTCAAGGGGTCAAAATGAAGGGCACCTTGCTTGGATGGATGTTCTATAATTACTTTCTTTTCCTGGTTTTGGCTGATTGAGCGGTTTTATAATGGCCATGTACCTGATTGTTAGAAAAATGCTAATGCCAGCTAAAAATAGTTTGTGTAAGATCTAATCATTCATGATTTGTACCCTTAGGGCAATCAAAGAAAAAACTTGGAATCAGTCGTGTCTCAGACTGAAAAGGAAAAAATGATGCTTCAACATCGATTGAATGAATACCAAAGAAAGGCAGAACAGGAGAGTGAGAAGAGGAGGAATGTGGAAAATGAAGGCAAGTTACCAATTAGATCTCATTGCAGGAATGTCTCATGCAGTGATCCAATTACTGGAGACCTTAAACATTTTAGTAATTCAAGTTCTGTTAAATGTAGGTCAGGGGTGGGCAACTTCAGCTGTTGTGAAACTACAAATCCCATCATGCCTCTGCCTCTAGGGGTCATGCCTGTGATTGATGGGGTCTTCCAATGTCTCACAGGATTTCTAGTTTCAAAACAGCTGGAGGGTCGAGGTTGCCTACCCCTGATGTAAGTGATGTGCAGTCTATGTAACCATGTGGCCTTGATTACTAGTTAGAACGTCATGGTTCAAACAGTCATGTTGGCCTGAATGATGGTTGATTTTAGTTAATGTTACTTTTTATGGTTCTTGCATAATTGGATATTATACAATCTCTGTCAGTATTGCTATTTTTATTTTGCATGATTAAACTATAGCTGTCAGAAGGGAAATATGAAGACCACAAACTTTGCTTGTGGAAATACTGTACATGTGTTCTGTTGATGGATCACATTCTTGGTTTGTAGCCACAAATCAACACTGCCAACCCACTTTAATCACCTACTTGTAAATGCATGTAATATAGAGAATGTTTTCTGTTTTACCTATAAATGTTTCCTATTTTTTTTTTTATGAACCTTTGAATGGTTGACCGCTTAAAGTGGTACTTGTCATTTTTTCAATTGTCTATCTATTAAATCTGCCCTTGTTGTTTTAACTTTGGATAGTAAACATTTTTTTTCTGCCAGTAAATAACGTATACAGCCCACTTCCTGTTTGTTGTCTGGTAAAAAGCCCAGGCTTATAACATCATTTACAGCTCTCTCACTCTTCTGCGAGTTTCCTAGGAAGAGAGGGGGGAATGAGTCATAAGTGGGCCAATAAGAGCTGCAGAGCTGGAGGTGTGCCTCTGTGTAAATCCAGGAAGTGAACAGGCAGCAGCTTCAGCTGCCCACAGTTAAAATGGTTGCAGCCAGACTTGGTGAAGGGAGATTTCTGCAGCATATTTGGCAAGTACAGAATAACAGTATATCTAAAATAATATGCAAAGTGGTTTGAGGGAATCCTCAGAATGGGAAAGATGTTTTTATTACAAATTATGTGAGCAGAGTGCAGTTCCTCTTTAAGTTAGAGACCTAATAGGATTCAGGCCCTGCTCACGTGAGGCGATTTGGGTTCATTGGCAGTATCGCCTAGATTCTGCCCACAATTCCAAATTTCACTGCAATAGTGGAAAAACACGCCGTGTGTTTTTTGGGTGCCATTCATTTTGAAACACTTGCTTACTGGGTACTTATACCCCCTTCCTGCCCAGGTCAATTTTCAGCGCTGTCGTACTTTGAATGACAATTGCGCGGTCATGCAACACTGTACCCAAATTAAATTTATCTTTTTTTTTTTTTTTTTTTACACAAAGCTTTCTTTTGGTGGTATTTAATCACCATTGTTGTTTTTTCTGCAAACAAGGCGCAAACGGGTAATTTTTCTCCTTCACTGATGGGCACTGATTGGCACTGGTGGGCACTGATTTGGCAACACTGGTGATCATGAAGGGGGCGGTTGTGCCTCTAACAGAAGACGGTTTATGGCTTCTGTCAGCGTGAAGAATGAAAGCCGGAAACCAGCTTCTGATTACTTCCGTCATCAGCGTGGTCACGTGGTGAAGGGCCTGCTGTGATAGGCCCTTTACCCTGCTCAGTGGTCAGCCAAGTCCCAAAGCCCTGCGCGTGCACCCTGAGAACAGGAGGATATCCATGTATGCCCTCCCGACATTTTAAGCTAGCGCTGTAGCCATCTTTTGGCTATAGCATGGGCGCAATGTGGTTACACCTCTAACACAGTGCTGTTTTTGCTGTGATTTTTGTGCGGTAATATGCACTACGAAAAAAATCTCATCCTTCTTTATTGAAAATGTAGAAACCTTGTAATAAAGCAGAAAAACACACTGTGGGCAAAGAAACAGTTTACGTGTTTCGCATTAGATTAGTGCAGACTAAAGAGTCAGCGCTAATCTACTGTGAAACGTGTTGACTTTTTCTCTGCCCCCACAGTGTGTTTTTTGCTGTATTATGGGGTTTTTACATTTTCAATAAAGATGAGTTTTCACTATCGCACAAAGATTGTTGCCCAAAAGAAGCGTCTGCTTCTTTTTGAGCGACAAGCTTTATGTGATGCCATTTGCCACACCGCTTATAAGGTGCCATTTGAAATGAATGTCACCAAAACACGCGTGGTGCATTTTGTCACTATTGCAGTGCGATTTGGAATCTGCCTGGGATCCAAAATCTCTAGAGGTGAATGGGGGCTAAGACTTTAAGAATATCACCCATACTAATTGGAAATGGAGTGGGAGCATTCTGTAATTCTGCCAGTCACTCTCTTAGCACATACATGGCATACACAGAGACCAGGATGGATGAGTAAAGTTGAGAAACCTAAACCCTGGTATAAACTACCATCCAAAATAGTAGAATGAGTACTAAATATAACAAAAAATCCAAGAGAAACCATGCACCTTCAAGTCCATTTTTATCTACCAATAAACCGTCGAAACATCCTAATTTCTCAAAGAGGAATATCCATAACTTTTTTTTGGATTGCTGTTGGGATCAGTCTTGTGAAAGTAACCCCTCAAGGTATACTTTAAGGCCCCATGCACACGAGACGCAGATGCAAACTCTGCTGAACGCGTGTTTTAAAAAGCAGAAACCTGCGTTTAAAAACGCGCATTTTGCTGTGTTTTCATGCCACATTTAGCCGCGTTTAGACGCGTTTGCGTCTATAAGCATTTGTAAAGATAACATCATATAGACCCTCCCCAAGCTCAGAAAGCATGTATTATTAACTATCTCTGCCATTTTGATCAGAGTGAGCAGCAGAGAGAGCAGTTGTACACTTGCATTTGCCTCTTTCTGTGTTTTTTTTTTTTTTTAAATGGATCTCATATTGAATATATGTCAGGAAATGCTCCTGATGTCGCTCTTGATGAGGCAGCAATGTCGTCACAAATTTGCATGAGAGGTCCAGAATCAGAGCTTGTCGATATTGGACCCATCCGTTGATGGCACAGCGAATGTCCGTTGGATATTTCACAAACATGTATGCATTAGTGAGTATATATGCTCTATGAACTCTAAACTAATTACGACATTTTAAACCAATTTTTCTAGTATTTTTTATGGTTTACCATCATATTTCTGAGTTTTCTGGTCCAAAAAATTGGGTTCCTTTTTAAAAAGGCTTATAAACGCAAACGCGGCTAAATGCAGGTGCCTGCGTTTAGCTGCGTTTTGCGTCTGAAACGAGGAAAAGCGAAGTGTCTGAACGCATTTTTTTTGCTTCTGGAAAAACGAGGTTAAATGCAACTGCATAAAAACGGGAAAAAGCGAGACTGTGTACATGGACACATAGGATAACCTTGCATGCGTTCAGGTGCAGTTGAAAAAAATGTCCAACTGCCTCTGAACGCGCGCTTAACAGCGTCTCATGTGCATGAGGCCTAATGGGGAAAAATTACTTGCAAATCTCCTAATTGAGAAATTTTTAAGTGATTTAATATCCTACTCCCGAAGAAAATATTAATTTCTAACCTTTTCTGCACAATAGAAAGTGGAAGGAATCTGGACATTTGCACTCCGAAACAAAAAACTGCCATTTCTTTATCGAAAACGTAAAAATACAGCAGAAGAACACAGTGGAGGCAGAGAATTTTACGCATTTTTACGTTCGATTAGAGCTGACTCACGAGTCCGAGTGCAGCTGTCCGGATGCCATCAACTTTCTATTATGCATAGCTAGAGGAGCTGACCTGACACCCGAACATATGGGAGGTATAGAGGATTGAAGCGGCAGACCCACCTGAAGCAGAGGCACACCTTCTCTAATCTTTTCTGATCTGCGACTGAATGGCAGCATTGTGCAATCCATAGGCCATCATTCACTGGCAATTTAACAGGAGATTAGAGCTATACCTGCCTGCTAATTGGAAGTCAATATAAAGTGCAATATTCATGTTTACCTGACTGAAAAAATGTAGAAAGCCCCTACACTTGTTTTTGTAATGCTGAGTTTCTATAATAACCCAGAACTAACCAATACCTTGAAAGAGGCAGTCCAAATGGCTTCTAAGGCACAAATTAATTGTAAATTGAAGATGTATCCATGGAAAGTTTTTTTATGTAGGCTTGTTGGTACTTAAGGTGTAACCTTAGGCACCATATTTCTTATTTGCTGCATTTAAACATACATTTTAGGATTCTTCTTATGGTTCTTACTGGAAGATGGAGTGTAATGCAGTCTGACAATAGCCTGATAATTTAACTATTTTTTCATACAGTGTCTACTTTAAAAGACCAGTTGGAGGATCTCAAGAAAGTTAGTCAGAATTCTCAAATTACAAATGAAAAAATAATACAATTGCAAAAGCAGGTATGTGTTCATTTATTTTTTCTTGTGCTTTGTCCTGTTTTTTTATTTTTTATCTTTTTCCTTGAGCAGATCATTTAGCAGATTTTGTTTAGTAAAGTGCTTATCAGTTTGTTAAAGCAGAAATTCACACTCAATCATCTTTGGCTGTTTTTTTTTTTGTTACTTCCCTGGGTTCCAGGCCTAGGCCAAATGAAGCTTTAATGTTACTTTGATGCCTAAAAATCTGTACTCGTATATTTCTGCATTTCACTTAGATTTCTTCAGTATTATGAATACATTATTTGGTAAGACCTTATGGTGTAATATTGTGTTCTTGCATCGCTTTGATATTTATTTTTTCATTTTCCAGTTGGATGAAGCCAATGACTTCCTAAGAGCGGAGTCGGACACAGCAGCTAGGCTGAGAAAAGGTCAAAATGAGATGACCAAGACTATTGCACAAATAGAAGCACTAAACCGGGAACTGCAGGATAGATGTCGACTATTAGAAAGTGCCAAGCTACAAGTGGAAAAAGATTTCTTTCAGTTACAGGCAGCCTTAGACTCTGAGCGGAGAGACAGAAACCAGGGGTCAGAAATGATTGGAGACTTGCAAGGTAAAAAAATAAATAACAAGATTATTTAGATATATACATATAGTGGTGTAAAAATCTAATTTGCCAAATCATTACTCTAATCTTGGATTTATTTAAGTTTTGTCGCCTCAAAGACCTTTCTTTCTCGTCCTTGAGGGACACAGGAATTCGAATACTGTTGGGTTTTGCTGCTGCCTACAGGAGAATTGGAAAGCTTGGGCCAGCTCAGTGAAATTTGCATTAATACTCTGGTAGTAAGTGGTGTAAAGCCTTTTTATTCTGTAGCCAGTTGCAAGCATTAGAACACCAGAGGCTGAATGAACAGGGGCCTGCTCGCAGCTAGTCTTCCATCGTGCACTGTAGTATTCATGGAGCCCTCTGCACATCACACTGATAATCTCAACCTACCAAAAAACACATTCGTAGAATTCATTACATGGATTAAAGCTATCAGTCTATATTCTATCCCTCTAACAGGGTTAAAAACCTTAAACTTGAGGCTGCACTTTGCTGCTTAAAACTTTTTTATTTAAGAAGCAAAGTGCTGCCTCCATCTAAAAGTTTGAACTTTGTCACGGGTCCCTATTCATTCAGTTTCTGATGTTTTATGCCTTGCTGCTGGCCATGGAAACAGAAGAGACTTTACATCATCCATCTGAACTGAATGGATATAATGTTTCCTAATACAGTTCTTCTAATTCGAAACTTTTAGTATTCCTGCTACTTTGCTTCTGAGCTGCTCTGTACACAGCTATCAGGATTGACATTTCCTTAATTTTGAGTGTTGTACCCCGCTGAACTGGATACATTGGGCTACCCTGGAAGGTGACTTTGGATATCGGGCTCTGCATTGTACTGTTGGTTATCTGCAAGCCCTCTCTAGGTTACACTGCCATGGCACAGCCCCAGATGAGATCCTGTCTATGAAAGCTCACTTTGTGAGTAGGGTGCGCAGGCTGAGCACCAGAAGCTTCCTCATTATTGGAGCTGAAGAGCACAGATCCACTTTGGAAATTGGTTAACATTGGAAGGATTGCCAGCCCCTCAATCTCTACCCCCCTCACTGTAGAATGAGTAGGCTGGGGGTGTACACATGCCACGGCTGTGATGCTTTGCAGCTATGACAGAAATTATACCCTATCTACGCCCACCATTCGTGACCTATTTAAGCCAGTGGGGATGATGGTCAAGGGTCCAAGGGCCTAAAGCAGGTGGTGATGAGGTGATACAATGCTCCTCCCTGCCTGTTAAATGCTGTCTGAAGAATGGTCCGAACACAGACAGCTCTTGATAGCGTTTTGCCCAAGTCCTTATGGTGACACTGACTGCTGTGACTTTGATCAGAGACACCAGTAATTGTGGTGGAGATGGTGATCATCTACTCTGGGACTGGTGTGGTGGTCATCAGGGGCGGGTGGAGGGG
This sequence comes from Lithobates sylvaticus, assembly GCA_028564925.1. Lineage (NCBI taxonomy): Eukaryota > Metazoa > Chordata > Amphibia > Anura > Ranidae > Lithobates > Lithobates sylvaticus. Next base: position 154,673,712 of record CM053030.1, read on the forward strand.
GTTATTCTATATGACATGCTAGAGTGATCAGGGTTTTTTTTTTTTACCCTCTTACTGCTTATTACAGTGGTGATCATTGTATAAGCAATCTGAAAAATTTTTCAAAGGTTTTATTCATGAAACCTTCGTTTATTACAGTGATGATGTGAGTGATCACAGCTAACAAAAGGTACAGAACCACTGTGATTGGCCCTGGTACTCTGTAATCGATGTGACCAATTGCCGAGATCACACAGTACTAAACAAGGCATCATTAATGACAGTCTTGTCTATTACTGTAACACTGATCGCTGTAATTGAACACATCAATCATAGTACTAGGGCCACTAATTGCGGCCCAGTACAACAATCGTGATTTGCTGTGTCTGGTGGACACAGGGGTCACAGAGTACCGCCACATGTTCTAGAGAGTTTGCACGACCAGTATGTCCACCTGTGTCATCGCTTCTTACGTCCGTCTGTATACATTGTATATTGAAATTAATCCCCCCCTCCCCCCCAATCACATTTTGTTGCTTTTTAGCCTGAAATGAAGACAGTTTTTGTTTTATCCAGCTGTATTTATTCAGTGCAATGTCTAACATTCAAGTGAAATCTATAACGCCAACATGTTGGAATCAAATTAAAATTTACAAAACAATATCACTGAGTTGGAAAAAAAAATCACCCCTCCTAAAAATGACTCAATCAGGTGTAGCTAATCACCTTCTCAATGGCACACAAAGCCATTTGACTTTCACCTGTGATCAGCTGTGATCATTTTGTTTAGCTCAGCATGAAAAGTCAGGAGATGGATACAAAGAAAGTCAAAGGCCCCTTTCACACATGTGGACCATATGTCCGTTTTTTCATCCATCCGTTTTTGGATGAAAAACGGACATACATGCATGTCTATGGGATAGCGGGTGTCAGCGTTCGTCCGCCTCCGCTATTGTCCGATTCTGCATCAATACGGATCCGCCCCGTGTGAAAGGGGCCAAAGGCTTTATCAATGCTTAAAAGCACAGTGAAGTCGATCATTGGTGGATGTTATTTGGTACAACACAGACCCTCCCTGGATCAGGACGCCAAACTGGATGAAAGTGACAGGAGGAAACCAGTCACAGGCGCTTACCCAGAGGCCTACAGCAACTCTAAAGCAGTTGCAAGAATTTATGACGAAGAGTGGTCATTGTGTGCATGTGACAACAATATCACAAATTTTCCACAAATGTGGCTTCTATGAGAGAGTTGCAAGAAAAAAGCCACCACTTAAATGCTACATGAGGTCGCAACTGAGCTCTGCAAAACGCACCTTGAAGATTCTGAGGCCACATGGAAAAGGTGTTGTATACAGATGAGACAAAAAATGTATGATTTGGCCTCAACACCAAATGATATGTCTGACAGAAATCCAATACAGCTCACCACCCAAATAACACCATTCTTACAGTAAAGCATGGAGGTGGTAATATCCTGTTATGGGGGTGTTTTTTAGTAGGGACAGGAGCACTTGTCAGGGAAGAAAAAAAAAATGGATGGAGCAAAATACCATCAAATTCTTGATGAATATCTGCTGTGTCAACGGGAAGACGGTTTACCTTCCAACATGACAATGACCCAAAGCACACAGCAAAAATTACCCCACAGTGATTGAAGAAGAAAAGGGTGAATGTCCTTGCTTCGCTTAGTCAGAGCCCAGACTTGAACCCCATTGAAAACCTGTGGCATGAGTTGTAAACTGCAGTCCACAAACGGTAACTATCAAATTTAACTGAACTTGAGCAGTTCTGCAAAGAGTGGGCAAATATTGCAAAGTGCAGATAAATGTACAAATTTAGTAGAGATGTATCCCAACACACTAAAAGCTGTAATTAAAGCAAAAGGTTGTTCAACAAAATACTGACACAAGGGGGTGATCCAGCAGGAGCCCTAATATAAGAGTGGGAGATGGAGATAAGCGAAATGTGTACACTGGAGAAAAGAATGGAAAAAGAAAATGAGTCTAAGGAAGAAATAAGGAATGCATGGCAGACCTGGATAGAATTTTTAACGTTTTATATCCTAGATGGAAAGAATCTTTATAGTGGATGGAGAGATGAGGGAGGGGGGGGGGGAGAGATGAAGGGAGTGGGAAATCCTTCTCTTTTTTTCTCTCTTCGTTAGAATGGCCGTGGTGGATGTAAATGAATGAGTGGTGGAGAAAGGTAAGAGCGAGTGGAATAGTGGAATAGAAGTATTAGTAAATTTATGGTGATATAAGGTATTATAGTTGGTTATATATATATTATATATATATATATATATATATATATATATATATATATATATATATATATATATATATATATATATATATATATATATATATATATATATATATATATATAGCGAAATACGGTATATAATAACAAAAAAGATAAGGTATAATATAACCTATGAGATATCTAGTAAATATTTTGTGTATAGATGTAATGGTATGTATATAATGTTGTAAAAGGAAAAATTTTGAAAAATAAAGATATTAAAAAAACAAGGGGGTGATCCTTTTTCCAGCTCAGTGATTATTATTTTTTTTTTCTGATGGTGTTAAATTGAGTAAATACAGCTGAATAAAACAAAAACTGTCTTCATTTCAGGATAAAAAATGTGATTAACAGGGTTTAACCACTTAAGCCCCTGGAGGATTCCCCCCTTAATGACAGGCCATTTTTTGCGATACGGCCCTGTGTTACTTTAACCAACAATTGCGCATGTGTGCGACACTGTACCCAAATAAAATTGATGTCCTTTTTCCACCGACAAATAGAGCTTTCTTTTGGTGGTATTTGATCACCTCTGCGGTTTTTATCAGTGCTGCATATTAGTGCCCATCAGTGAAGGAGAAAACGTACTTATTTACATAATTTTATAACAGAAACAAACTTTTTTTTCCTAAAAAATTTTGGTCTTTTTTTATTTGTTGCGCAAAAAATAAAAACCTCAGCAGTGATCAAATACCACTAAAAGAAAGCTCTATTTGTGAGAACAAAATTATATAAAATTTGTTTGGGTACAGTGTAGCATGACCGTGCAATTACCATTCAAAGTGTGACGGCGCTGAAAATAGGCCTGGGCAGAAAGGGGCGAAAGTGTCTGGTATTGAAGTGGTTAATGAAAAAAATATGTGAAGCCTTATTTTTCATAGTAAACAGGCTATTCTGCGGCGTTTAGTGGGCTAATAGCATTAGTAAGCGCTGAGAAATTTTGTAAAATTGTGTACTGGTGCTGCTTTTCTTATATGTTGCCATGAGAACCAAAATATACAAACAGTTTTGTAATTCCATGTTGGTGGACCTGAAAGCATTTAACTTGTAAACAAGAAACTGAACATTGTTTAAATGATTGACAACTTTTCTCTTTCATGTTAATAATTTTCAGTGCTGGCAGGTTTTTTAAATAGCATGTGATCATAATGTACTAATGTTTCTATACTGACCATAATGAGGGGATATTAAAGTAATTTTTACAAGTATGCTTTTAATGTTGTTTGAAAAGACACTTTTATGTAACTTAACAATTTTCATCTTGTGAAACAGCTCGGATGACATCGCTACAAGAAGAACTAAAACATCTCAAACACAATCTTGAAAGGGCAGAATTGGACAGGAAAGAGGCATTAGATCTTTTAAACCGTTCTGAAAAAGTAAGCTGTTTAAAAAGATGTGCTTTCTGATTTTATTTATTTTTTTGTCTTCTTCCAATGCACAAATAATTTTGGTAACGTGGTTGTAAACCTCTGACCTGAAATATGAACAAAGCATATCCCTCTATTGTGTGTACTTGTCTCTATCCAGAGCACTAAGTGTAATTTCTGTCTGCTGCTTTGTTACTCTATCAGCATGAGTCACTTCTGACAAGTTTTCCTGACACCAAGAGAAAAAAGGTGACAGGGAGAGGAACCTCCAGCAGATTGACAACCTCACCTCTGTTCCTGTGAGCTCTATATGAGTTGGTTGTCATTGCGGTGACTGAAAGGACTGATTATGACCCTTAGTCATAATATTTGTTATCCTTTTATCCTGACCGCTGATTTATATATTAGGAGTTTGAAAATGTCATCAGGTGAGGATTTCAGTGATGCATTAATAATTTGCTCAACGTGTATTGTGTTTTGTAGTGGTTAGTTTTGTTGATATAAAAATAATAAAAATATTTTTGAAGATAAAAGGGGTCCACAGATCAGAGATCACCAATAAAACGATTGACTATAATCATCATGGTCATATTTTTTTCAAACTGGCCAGCTTTGTTTCCATAACTGTTTCAGTTAGTTTCTTTTTGCATATATATGGAGTAATTTTGGTGGTTAAAGACCCTGTTGCCAGGTATTTTTCAAAAACATTCTTTCAATAAGATTATAATTGTATTTAACATATTATAGACATGTTTACCTGTAAAAGTCTTCCTTGTGTAGATGTCCAAAAGCACGGAGTCTGCTGCTTAGCACCAACATCTTGAATGCAATGTCAGCAGGCCCAGCAGTTTCTTGAGTTGTTGCTCAAGTGACAATATATTATTCCCCATTGCATTATCAGTACATGTTGTAAATGGCAGAAAGGAAGACTGTTCAACTGACCAGTTTTTTGCTTCAAGGTCAGGATTTCGGTAATTTCTAAGAAGTAACCTTGTATATGTGTGCTTTTTCTACAGGAAAAAAATAATTTAGAAATCGAGTTGAATTACCAACTGAAAACTTTGCAGCAACAGTTGGATCAGGAGATGAATGAACATAAGGTGACAAAAGCTCGACTGAGCGACAGGCACCAGTCATTTGAAGAGAAGTCAGTTGCTATGTGTGGTGAGTCTCTATGGCTTCTAGTTGACCACAATAATTTGCCCATGACTTTGTTCTCTATACAGTAATTGTTATACAATTTTGTACTCTACAATATGTGTGAATCTTAGTGTTACTAAACCAACAACAGTAAAATCTGTATATGCAGGATAGCATGCATGTTATACTCACTGTGGAACTTAGGGGTTAATCCTCTGTATTGTGTAAAAAGCATGTTTAATCTTGAAAGGACAGAGCCTCCCCCTCCTGCAGGGTCTCTTGGCAAGGCCAGATAAGACACAGTGAGGGTAGTGAAGCTGCACATGCTCAGGTTGGTCTCTATTGCTTGGAGAGAACAGTTCCTTGTTTAGCTGAGCTTTTCCAGTCACGTGTTATTGACATCACTCATTTGGGCGTGTATACAGATCCTAAATGACATCCCAGTCCCTCCCTCCTCCATGCTCAGTAACTAATAAAGAGCACAGTGTGAGGCATGTCGCATCTTGATTTTATGGTCCCCCATTTTTTTTTTTTTTTTTTGAGACAGAGAAAGGGTCTCTGCAGCAATTGAATGAATATGGAATCTGTATAGAGATTCCTCATTCGTTCATAAAATGACAGTCTGATACATAGCAACACTGGCGGTTTACTAGGTTTCAGCTGTCAGTGGATATAAAAGCGACCGCTGCCTATGTCCACTGTACTACAGGGGGCAGCTTGTTTACCAATACCCCCCCCCCCACCGCAATCTCCAGCTTGACAGCTCGCCATGGCTTAGTGCAGGCAGAAGCTGCAGGAGGGGAGGGATGCCACTCAGGGCAGAGTGATAGATTGAGGGGTACAGGGGCAGTTTGGGAGGAGATATGACTGGCAGGGGGGACACCTGGATCCCCCCATGCCGCACCTGAGCCGGCGAGAGTTGAAGAGGAGGGATCCTGGCTAATGATGGTAGCTGTGGGGATACAATTTAAGGGGGTGAAGGGGATAGGAGAGGAGAGTTGGGTAATCGTTTTAGGGGGAAGGGAGCCGAGGGAGGTGGAGAAGCAGGGGGCAGGGAAGCTGCGGCATGGTTGGGCAGTCACGTTTGAGGTTAATAACTCTGCTCAGCGGGTTGTAATCCGCTGATCATAGTTATAGTATTGTTCAGCAGAGTCTGCTGAACAATTTTGCTTTAAGTTTATGTTCATTTATGTTTATGGTCATTGAAGTGACCATGAGTTTATAGGAGAGGGAGAAATGAGGTCTGTATGACGTACAGACCTGGCAGTGAAAGGATTAAAAGCATTGGCAACACACACCAAAAGGAGTATCATTGTGCACAATCTTTAGTTATTTAAAACTGACCCAAATATAAAAGTGGATATCTGTCAAAAACCGCAATCCCTTAGTAAAGATACCGGCGCCTGCACCCACAGCCGATTGAACAGATTGGCTTGGGGTGCCGACATCGCAACATCCCTGGACAGGTAAGTGTAGCTGACTTATATTGATTGATTTTTTTGTACAGGCTGGAACTCCTCTTTAGGTCTAAATTATGACTTGTGAGTGACTTGATCTGAGCGTTCTGCTTGACCCTCTTTGGGGATTGCTTGTGACTGTTTTGCTACACTTTCACACTTTTTTACGCTGAATTTAGAGGACATTTGGATGTGGTGCACTGTAGTTTTCTATGGAGAAACGCCAATGGTTTAAACTCTGTTGGAGTAATAAACTGTTATGAGGGAGGGTTGCAGTACCTATACACCTGTTGTCCTGTCCTTAAGGCCCCTTTCACACTGAATCGTTTTTCGGGCGCTACAGCGCTAAAAATAGCGCCTGTATAGCTCCTGAAAAAAGCGGGTCCTTTTAACTCCAGTGTGAAAGCGGTGCGCTAGCAGGACGGTAAAAAAAGTCCAGCTAGAAGCATATTTGGAGCGGTGAAGGATCGGTGTATTTCTACCCATTGAAATCAATGGGACACCGCGTCTATACCGCCGGCAAAGCGCTGCTGCAGGGGGGTTTTAACCCTTTTTTGGCCGCTAGCGGGGGTTAAAACCACCCAGCTAGCGGCCGAATACCGCAGCACTAAATATAGCGCTGCTTTACCGTCGCCGCCCGCACCGCCCCAGTGTGAAACCGGCCTAATAGCTGAGCACTGTGCCATCTTAGGCTGGCCATACATTATACAAATTCCTTGTACAATTTTCCTTTAGGTTTACTATATAGAACTATATAATACGAGGTCAAACCTAAACATGTTCAACTTGTATGCAGTCAGGCAGACCCTTGCACTACCTAGTTTAAGGTAAATCTAAAAGCAATTGAATAAGAACATTTTCTAATATATGGCCAGCTTTAGCCTCTGTTTGGATCTGCAGTTGCCATGGTTGCTGAAGATAAACATCAGTTTAATTCTGCTTTGTGGATTATTTTTTTTCTAGTGTTTGGCATTGACAGATTGCGAGTGGCCATTAAGAACTGTAGAGATTCATTTTTTTACACGTTTTATAGATTTTATTTAATGAACTACTCAAAAGCAATCTTCACATTTAGTAATACTTTTGTTTTCTTGACTCATTTTAGAGATGGAAATGAAAGTGAAAGCAGAAAGGGCAGCGAAGGAGAAAGCGGAGAACCGAAGAGTGGAGATAGAGAAGCAGTGTTCAATGCTGGATTTTGATTTGAAACAAGCACGTCAAAAAATAGAGCACCTCGTTCAGCAAAAGGAGAGGCTAGAGGAAGAGGTGAATATGGCTTCTTATTTGTACGCAGCATGGCAGATTTATGAAAAAGGGGTAAAAGTGGTGCTGCTGGTCATACCAAGCAATCACAGAATTTGGTTGTCATGGTTAAGAACTCCCACTTATGTTCTAGGTCTAATTAAAAGAATAGGTTCATGTTTTGGAACATGCTACATCTGTCAGGATCCAAGGGTCAAACAGGTTCTTTGCAGACAGTTCAATACATTTTAAATCCGGTTTATTTATCATTAAACAGAAAAGTGACAGACTTTGTCTTCAGATTCAGTTTAAACACAACAGTTAAATCTTCTGTACAACAGTCTCTTGCATGTATAGCTTTCAGCGTCCTAGCGACAGTATATGCAGTATTCCAAAGTCTGTGTATTAAAGACAAGCTTACGCAGCAGGTCAGTCAGATTATGGAGACTTCCAGGCAGCATCCGGGTCTCCTCACTACAGACAGCAAAACTGCCATCAATCAGCCTCTGAGCAGATGATTAATAAGCAGGCCTGAATAGGAAGTATCTGCCCTCTACTATTGACCTACTCTTAAACCTGCCACAGGCTGACACTCCACATATTCCTCTCCCCCAATTTCAGGCCAGGGGTCTGGACACATTTACTTGGGAAAGGGCATCCATATTCCAATGCATGCCTTTCTTTCTTTCCTAATCTGAGGCTACCGGATAGTCTTTAACATCACCTTGCACTCAGAGGACACCATTCTGTTCCTCTGGTATCCCCTTTCCCTGCAACCAGTGTCCTTGAGCCATTAGCGATCAGGCTGTGTCTGGAGCAGTGGATGGACCGTCTCCAAGGGTGCCCAGTCAGTTAATGCAGTGGCTTATGTCACCAGCCAGGGTGGCACAGGTAGAGCGTCAGTGGCACTGAAGGCCTCACACATTTTTTAGTTGGTAGAGCTTTACGTGCTGCCTCTTTGCCATATACATTCCAGTTGTTGCGAACTGCCAGGTGGACTATCTCATCAGACGCTGAATCAGGGAGAGAGTGGTCCCTACATCCGGACGTGTTCTGTCAGATTTATCCATGCTGGGGCACCCTGGACGTGAATCTTATGGTGTGCCGGCCCATCAGGAAGGTGTAGAGGTTTGTATCAAGAGCGAGGGATCCCCTGGTGGATTCAACAGACGTGCTGTTGGCATTGTGGGGTCAGTTTAATTCGAAAGGGATTCCTGTAATTTTGGTAGTTCTGGACTGGCCCCGCCGACTCATTGCAGTGTACTCTGGCTTTGATGGCATGGTTATTGAAAACCAAGTTATGAGAAGACAGGATGTTGTCTGGTTCGGTGATTTCTTCAATGTTACAGGCACCGCAAGTCTACCTCTCGGAAGGCTAAGATAGTCTGGTGCAAGGCTCTGGGTGTCCATCCAACGCTCCTCGCGGGTCAGGTTTTGGCCTTTTCTCCAATGGGGAGTTCATCAAAAGCGTGCTTTGAGTATCATTAAGGGATACGTTTTTGCCCTGTTGATCTTCTTAAAACAACCCTTGGCCAAACAATTCTTGATTGGTAGCTTCACCCAGGTTTGCTATGTAGTACCCACTGTGCATTCCCCATTTGTCATAGGACCTGCACTTGGTTCCTTTGGTCCTCCAGGAGAAGCCCTTAGAGCAAGTAGAGGAATATACCCATACTCTCAATCTCAGAAAGTTTCCCTATTGGTTGTCATCACTTTTGCATAGCGTGTTTCAGAGCTGGTGGCCTTATCCTTTAAGTCTCCCTATTTGGTCTTTCACAGGGATATGGTAGTTTTTCTGTGTGTACCTCCTTCCTTCCCAAGGTGGTGTCAGAGTTCCACCCGAATGAAGATTTTGTCTTGCCTTCCGATTGTCCTTTGCACCTGAAGGAGCATACCTTCCTTGGACATGGTAAGGACATTTCATGTATACATGGCTACTACAGCTTCTTTCTGGAGGTCGGATTCTCTGTTGTCAAGCGGTTACCTGGTCGCCTCTGCACATTTTTACCAAAGTTTACAACGTTGATGTGTTTGCATCTTCAGATGCCTGTTTTGGCCTCAAGGTTTTGCAGGCTGCGGTTTGAGGTTACTTGCCCTTGGGGCAGCTTGTTTGGGTGGTTGGAATGTTTGCCTGTTTGCTTCCGTTTTTTTTTTGCCCAGCCCTTATTGAGGCACTGCTTTGGGACATCCCTATGGTCAAGAAAAAGAAGAGCTGTTGTCTGTCAATGAAAAAAAAAAAAGCATTTTTTTTTTTTGTTACAGTAAAATCCCTTTCTCTGACTGGCACAGCACCCACCCCTCTGTTTGATTCTTCAGTTTTTTTTCTGGTAAGGTTTTGGGGCTAACAGGCTTTGAGAGGGGGTTTATACCAGTTAGAACTGCCCAAATGTGGTGCTGTGTTCTTTTCTGCCTAGTGTCCTACTTCTGTAGGTGGGAAAATAATAAAAGGTCTGGTGTTACCCCTACATCACCTCCATCCCAATACAGTACCTAAAAACATAGGAATCGCCCTGGGACTTTAAATGAGGCAAGGTTAGGTAATAAATATTCCTGAGAGTAACTTGAATCACAAATTTATTGCACATGTCATGCGCTTGAAAGCAACAAAAATAATTGCTGAATCGATGAGGTATGCATGCAGAAAAAAAATTACAATCCACATACAGTTGTATATAAAAGTATAAGGAGCAGTATACAAGCTCCAGTGATACCCTACGCGTTTCGCAAGACCACACTCGCTTCTTCAGGGGTAGATGCATGTGTGACATATCTTCAACACAAATAATAAACCAAGTGGATATATATTGCATTGCACAGTAATGGCGTTGGGGTAAATGGTCAGTGGGGTCTAAAAGACCTCATACTCGCCAGTGAGCTGGAACAAGTAACCCAACGCTGGGTCCCCATGCTGCGGCAGCAACAGACATCCAGCTCGCAAGCTGAGGAGGCAGAGCAAAAGGTGGCCCTAACGGGGACACCCGGAAGGCAGTGGTAACTTGGGTGACTGTATCCCTGAAGGTATCAACTTGTCGCTGTAGATGACAGCTAAAAAAAATATAAAAGTATATGAGCATGTATGTGTCGGAAGACACTGTAATAGCAAAATAAGCCGAATGCAATAAAGGGTATGCGTATAAATGTACATGAACCAAGATGGTACAAAAGCTGGTATGGACTGGGTGACTAAGGGACAGTGGAGGGAATATGAACAATATAAAAAGTTTTATATATGAAGTGCAATGGGATTGAAGGGACCTGGGCTGTGTAAGTAAAGACATGTGGGAGTATGCATAGGAGTATAGAAAAAAAATATACAATTGTTACCTAAGTGAGATGAAAAGCCAATGGATGCGAGCCACCCTTAAGGAAATCGGGCTGCTTTTTAGGAAGCAGAGCTGTGAATGAAAGATCCCAGCCATGTCAAGCCTCCAGCTTATACCCCTGGGAAGGGACCAGATGCTCCACCCCCAACGTCATGTACGAGTGGTGAGGCACGCAAGCGTGGGGAATGCTTACTGCCAATGGGGGTGTGCATGATCCACCCGAGATGACCCACACAGCCCAGACTTGATGACGCCTGGTGGGCGTGGAAAACATGGCGCTGATGTATAGCCGGCTCTGCCCGTCTGGAGGACAGAAGGGGACAGCAGCAGATTAAAAGACCACTTTTATGTACATCGCAACTCCCTAGCTGGATGGTGAACACCGCCACGACAAGGAGCAGCAGAGGAGAACCTGACCATCCCAGAAACTACTCCTATAGGTGGTGCTATAAAACCCCATGGTCAAGAATGAGAAGGGCTACCTCTCAAACTTAGAGAAGCGATTTTACGGCGAGTAACTAAAAATCACGTTCTCTCTAACCAGTAGGGCATGTTGCTATATGTTCATGCCCATGTTTTGCAATATGTCGATCTTAGGCCTCATGCACGCTGGTTTAATGTAAATGCCTTTTCTCTTGACAGGAAAAAATCTGCGTTTTAAAAACACCCCTAAACCGCTTTTTTTAAACGCGTTCAGCCACATTTGGGCATTTAATGGCCAGAATTGTAATTTATACTGGCCATTGAAATACTGAACAGCTGTTTGCCAGGGTTCTCTGAATTCCAAAACTGGCATGCCAGAATTGTAAATGATTTGGTCGGGAAAACAGCTGGCAAAATACAGTATATGCAATTCAATTGCATATTTGGTGGTTTGCCCATAGTTCAGCATCAGAAAAAGGACAATTGTTCCTTGTGTGGATGTATATTGTTTATTGTATGGTAAAACTTACCCTTAAGTTTGTTCTTTGTAGGTGAAGCAGTTGACACTGCAACTTGAGCAAGAGACCAAGAGGAGGCTAACGACACAGAATGAGTTGAAGGTGCATGCGTTTGAAGCTGATAATTTGAAGGGATCAGAGAAACAGTTGAAGCAGGAAATGAATACATTGTTGGAAGCGAAGAGATTGCTGGAATTTGAACTTGTTCAGTTAACCAAGTATGTATATTTTGTCTATATATTTTCCTGTAATTACACTGTACTCCTATATTATAAATATATTTAGCCTTGTTTACATGACCATGGAATACTGTAGCAATTTCTATAGAGCTCTTGGGGAAGTGTAAGCTGAGAAATGAAAGGGTTTATGGGTGAAGGAAAGGCTTGTCCACCTATCATGTGGTCTTGGCAGTTTTAGCTGACAATTAGAGGCTTTTTCAGTGCTGTGTTTTGATAGCTGGGGACATGAAGTCTAGTGGAGAGCAGTACAAGTCAGTTAATGACTTGCATTCTTGGCATGCATTGCAGTATGTATGCCTGGACGTTGCCTCAGTAGACATGGACATTCTTGGCAAAAGATTAAATATGCCAGCTTTTCCTTTTTTATACTTTTCATTCTTTTTAATCCCATCTGTTCCTTTTTGTCCAATTTATGTCAAGTCTCACTTTAATAAAAGCGGCGCCAACTGCAGGTTGAGTAATCCCTGTTAATTGTTTTGGATAACATCATAGTATGTGCTTACAGACAGCAGTAATGTTGAATCAGTTATAGGTGTTTTTGTTAAAGGTAGTTCTTATAAGTATAGTCACTTCATCCTCTTATGTACTGACAGTGTTGCAGTGCTCTACCCTTTGAAGTAATCGGTTACACAACTAAAATGAAATGAACAAATGGAAACCTCGGGTGCTGTTACATTACCTAAGGTGCCCTGTGCATTTAACTGCTGCTACAGTTATTGAGCTAAAAAGCAAAATTTCAGCCATTCTCAATTTCAAGCCAACCATGCATATTACACGTTGTGACTATGATTGTGCAGTCTTTAGGATGACTGCACATTTTACAGTCTGATTGCATAATCTCCTTTAGATCAACCAACAAACATATAATCTAGTGGGCTGCCTTTAGGTAATTATTTTGGTAGTCCCTCGTATTTTTACTAAATCTAGAGGAAATTGCACAATTAAGTTGCATTTTATTATTTTAAGTGCAAGGGGATATCTAAACCTTTTTTCTTTCAAATTATGGTCAATTACTAAAGCTCTTTATACAATCAATTTGTATAATGTACAGCTATCACATGGTACCTGGACCAATCACAGATCACTAGTAATCACAGCTGTCATGAATGAAACTCATTCATGACAGTTCAAAGAATTACTGGTACAGTGATCATCAAAAAAAAAAAATCTGTGATCATCCCATTATTTTTATTTTTTTTTAAAAACCTACTTTCACCAGTGTCCCTAATCACTGCCACATCAGTCATATGGCAATGCTGTATTGCGCTGGTGACAGTGAAAAAAATAAGTTTCCCCAATATTATTATTTTTTTCCCCCAAAAATTGTGACAAAAAAATGATGTCAAAAAACACGTCATGCCTCTTACTAAATACATTGACTGTCTACTTTCCAAAAAGTGAAGGATTTGGGGGATATTTGTAATGTCCTGGCATTTTAAGGGCCTCAAGATATTGGCCCTTAAAAAGGCCCTTATGAGATAGGCAGTCAGTACATTAAGATTTTTTTTTTTTTTTTTTTCATAAGACAAATTCCAACATAGAAAAACACATTGCACAATATATCTATATAAATCTTTCCATTAACATACACCACACTAAGCCCCCCACCCCGAGAAAAAACACCAGATCCTTGATAATGTCCTCTTCAAAAGAGAGCGAAAAAAAATAAAGCCCACCCACTTGCCTACCCATAACCAAAACTGTGCAAAACATTATTTAAAGTATAATTAAGAAGGGACCTTTACAGCGCCCTATTACGTGTCAAACAACCAACAATACAAAAAATAAAGGAAAAAATATATAAAAAAAAAGGGGTATAACTTCAAATTACTATTTTCGTGTCTTATTGTGTTTAGTGTTTTAATTCAATATAATCTCTCTCTATTTCATTTTTATACCTTTCCACTTCATTTCAGTCTAAATTTCTTTGTGATTCCATTACGTATTGCCCATTCCGTGCCTAATTTACTATTATAATGTATTCTCTTCCTTTTAATGACATCAGTCATCTCTCCACTGTGCCTCCCAGAGGAGGAAAAAAAACACAAACACACCACCTCCTCCCAATTTCCCCCCACCAGATGCATCCTGTAAACTATCTGATCCATAATGCCGCATTGCCCCCAAAATGGTTTAGTCCACCCCTATTTCTGAGGAGTAATACAGCCATCCTACCCATGTATCTTTAAATGTATTCTGTTGGTCTTTAACCATATGTATCCATACCCTTTTTTCTACCTCCCTTTTCCAATCCATTATAGTGGGACATCCGGACTGTTTCCAAAATCTAGGTATCAATATTTTGGCTGCATTTAGCAAATGGGGAGTAACACTTCTCTTATAAAACCTAGCACTTTAATCTTTGGGCAATGCCACCATAAATGCAGAAATTAACCCCCTTTGGTTACAACCCCTCCAGCAGTTAAGCCGATGGATATATCTGAGTAAATCGAACCGGTGTATGATACCATCTTGTCAGGATTTTTTAAGACCTCTTCTGTATATGGGAACTTATTGACGTATGGTGTGTTGCTCCCATCAGCCTTTTAATTTGCTCTGATGTAAAATTATAGCCCAGTTCTCTTTCCCATTCTCGAATGAAATGGGGAGTCATATTTTGGGCGCTCAGAACCAGCCTATACATTCCTCCTCAAAAGTAGTAAGCGGGTTCGCTGGCCTAATCTGGGGCTTCTACTTATTGAACAAGTCTGTCAGTTGATGGTATTTTCATACATTGGTACAAAATACTGCAGCGTTACTCCTTTTATTACCCTACCACAAACAGTGTTAATAACATAACCTATGATATCAAAAAGGTATAACCTACAAAATGGTTAACAGTGTTCTAAAACTTAAACAGTGCCAAGGAGAACTAAGATATGTTTCTAGTGCAAGGTGCTTGTTTCTCAATGTAGTCGGTAGCAAACGAAAAATGAATCCAGCAAAAAAGCTAATATTCCAGAAGGCATTACTAAAAGAGCAGAGCCACCAACCATGCCACCAAATAATCAGAGCCAGGGAGGAGGAAGAGCCCATGGCTGCAACAGTCATCCCTCCTCTACAAAGGTGTGCTCATTGCCTGCTGCAGAGAGAAGCACCTCAGCTCAAATGTCTGGAGACAATTAAGCGTTAGATTGTGATGCTGGAAAATTTTCCATCTGCAGTGTCAATGCGGAGGCTGCTGTGAATGAAGCGGGAGAAGGAGCTCATCTTACAGGAAAGATCTGATGGAGAGGAGTGCCAGTTCATACCATCTGGGGGTGGTGAGGAGGTGATTAGCATGTGGTGGCACCTTTTCTGCCTGATGTTCTGTGTTAAGGCTCCACCTTCATCTGGCCATGCCTGCACACCCAAGATCTCTCCGCTCCTTCTCTTTGCCATGGCATGGATCATATGGGAGTTCAGAGCTTGACCAGCTCATTGGAGTTTGAGGGGCAGGACTGCAGTATGACGGGCTCCCAGAGCCTGCAGTCTGTAGAGGGTTATGTGCTGAGCAGATTGGATCTCCGAAATTTATATATTATCATCAGATATTATAGGGCCAGTCTGTATACAAGCAGCCATCACCATGTCCTAGACTAGAAGCATGTCTGATCCATGGCCAATAAGACACGGGCAAGGGCACATGAAGTCTGAGCATTAGTCATCTGTGGTTCACCATTACTGATCACTACGGTGGGATTATACTGGATAACACCGACCCCGAGGAGCTAATATATGACTGTAGAATGACTGATAAGCGTTCCCTGGGGGAGAGACCAGCCTGCTCTTAACTGCAGGGGGTACAAACGCCACTGGTCCAAGGTGGTACCTGAATGTTATACACGGCACATGGAACCTGGGGCACCAATTTATATACACAGTGTATAACCAATAATAAAAAGCTGTGGGAAGCTAATCGGAGGCTTAAGCCTAGTACACACTAGCAGTTGTTTTTCTGTTGGATCCAGTGGACTGAACGAAAAAAAAAAATTCCTTAGAGCTCGCTGTACTAACTATCCGATGTTGGTACAGAGATCTCTTCACCGAGCTATTGTGTTCTGACCACCCCAGAATATCACGGTCAGCACATTCAGCCATTGCTGTCATGAAAATAAAGATTTGTTAAACACTGGCTCCCAACTTTAGCGGGCTTCAAGAATAAAAGCAAATGTTTAATACATGTGACCTGCAACAGAGGACTAGGAGCTCCTCTTGCTGATGCTTCCTTGCAGATGGGCTGGGATTGAGCTGGATTACATGAAAGCTTTATACGGATTATGGAAAAAAGATACTTCATTTATTTTTATGTAAGAACAGTGGACTCACCACACATAAAGGATTCAACAGTGTGAGGGGTGTGATTCCAATGAGGTGATCAACTCCAGGTCGCTTCCACCGTCACCAAGGAGATGGGGGTATCTTGACTAGAAAAAACCCACTCGATACTTGGGGACTCTTACCGGAACTGGTGGACCCCTAAAGAGCAAGGTCATATATGCCATGAGACACAGCCCTCTGCAGGGTATATAGGTCCTCCTTGTCACTGGAGCTCTCCGACAGTGGCTGGAAGTCCTTCTCAATATCCAACATGAAAATCGTAAATCACGTCTAAAAAAAAGGGGGGGGGGGCGCACTCGCTAAAGTATTTTCCAAGCATGAAATCTCCTGCCCCACATCACAAAACAGCTAAGCTTGTATTACTATCACTTATTCTCATCGACAACTGTAACATCCATCACGTTTGTTGTTCTGAAGAAATCCATGTGTGCCTGTCTGTGCCTCTGTCAAGAGGTGTGCATAGAGAAGTAAATATACATTCAGAGTTAAGGCAAGACCTGAGGGAGCCCCAGGGGAGCGAGTCTAGGGGACAGATAAATTTATTTACAAGAATGGTCTACAAGAGTTGCCTTCATTTAAGCTAGGTGGAATGTTTGCATTAAGCCTATGGATCCAGAGGGTTTCCCGCTGCAAGAGTACTCTGTCACGGTCACCCCCTCTGGCATCTGGGGGCACCACCTCCAGGACTAGAAATTTAACAGCTCAAGGGTCAAATTTATGGTGAAGCCCTATGTGCCGGTCGATGGTAGTAAGTTTACCATTACTTGAGTATAAATGGTCTCCGATTCTTTGTCAGATTCGCTGTGAGATCATTTTTATAGGCGGCTTGAGAGGTGCCCCCCTGTCGCTTTCTGGTCACTTCCGAGCTTATCAGATGCAGCTGATGGCTAGGCAGGAAGCGGAGTGAGGGCAAGATAGCCCCACTCAGCTCTATGCCCTTGGAGGACCAGAGCGACTTCTATTCCTCAGGCAAATTTACAGGATTCTTTTCTTAAAGTCAGTACTACTTTTTTTTATTTTATTTTTATCTGTGTATCACCTGAGCCCAGTCACTTTATGGGGTAAGCGGTTTACCAGGTGGAAACTCGGGCCTCTTCTGATGCTAGTTTCAGACACATGGTGCTTCAAGCTGCTCCCTGAGATCTGTCCAACCAATTATTGACCCATTGCTGCGTTTAGTCAGGGTTTGTTGCCCATGCGTCAATTGGGGCTGCTTTGGGACATTTCATAATTAAGACTAAGATCCTGTGTTTTTGTGATGAGGTCTGTTTGCCTGGGCAGTAATTTCTTTCTCTTTCCTATTAAATGGAAAATAAATATCTGCAACCTGGATGGATTAAAATGTCAGTTGCTTGCCAACTGTATGCAAAATAATACCTATGCTGCATATGTAACATCGTAAATGTAAGTATTGTTTTATAGCTTGGTTGGATCAGTTAAATCCTATGACTGGGTGATGTGTTGAAATGATCTGTTTGTTTATTTTATTAAAAGGCTGCAAAATAGTAAGATATTTTTTTTTTGCCAGGCAATATAGAGGAAATGAAGGTCAAATGAGGGAACTGCAGGATCAATTGGAAGCTGAGCAATATTTTTCAGTAAGTGTTTACTTTTTTGTGACTTCTCAGTGTTTCCAGGTATAATATACCTTGTTTTTACAACAAATTGTGCCACAATTTTGTATGTACATGTTAATGGATGTCTCCTTTTTTTTCATTAAAGAAAACTTTGCCCAAAATAGTAAACAAAAAAAGATGTAGCTCTACACTTGCAAGACTTATGAATTCCTGTGTGTGTGTGTCTGTGTGTCTATCTCATGAATCCAAAACCGGGGGGGGGGGGGGGGGGGGGGGGGGGTTGCAGCATACATAGTTAATTTAAATGTCGATAAGACTACAGCTTTGAGCAACAAGTTGATACTTAATATTTTAAGCCTGTTTTGGTCTGATTGTATTTGTCAGTGAGTGGCAGCTGAAGGGAAGTAGAGAGGGCACTTGACAATGGCTGGGAATTCTGGGAGCTGTGACGTCACCCAAAGGCTCCCATTTTCCAGCTGTTGTCAGGGATCCCTCCTCTTCCCTGCAACAGCTGCTTACTGACTACTTTTTATAATAAAGAAGCGCTAAAGTCTGAGAATTTGTTGCATGGAGTATTTTTAAAGGGGTTGTAAACCCTCAAGTTTTTCACCTTAATGCATTAATGCTGCGGGACCCCAGACGAGGAGGATCAAGGCCACTCTATGCAAAACCAACTGCACAGAGGAGATAAGTATGACATGTTTGTTTATTTTTTGCGCTATAAACAAAAAAAATGTTAATTTTGAAAAAAAAAAAAAAAAAAAAAAAAATGTTTTTAAAAATTTAATTTCTTCATCAGTTTTGGTCAATATATATTCTTCATATTTTTGGTAATAAAAATTGCAATAAGCGTATATTGATTGGTTAGCGCAAAAGTTAGTGTCTACATACTGTGGGAAAGATTTATGGCATTTTTATTATTATTATTCTTTTAACTACTAATGGCGGTGATCTGTGGTTTCTATTGTGACTGCAACATTGTCGCTGATACTTTTGACACTTTTAAAATGATCAGTGCTATAAAAATGCACTTACTGACATGTATGGGTGGTGAAGTGAGCTATATGTGTGCTGCACTGTGTATACTGAAATGTATAAACGGTGTCTTGAGCTCTGAGTGTACTGGCATATAGACAAAAAATGCATTCTGCATGCAGCCAAACTAATCGGCTGACCAAATAGATAGTAAAAAATAACTGTCAACTATTTTCATTATCGCTTATAATGAATTGTGCTGTTAGAAATTCTACTTTAAGCTGCAAAAGAATGTACTATATTGTGTATAATTATATTCTGTGCAATTGTATAGTTTTTCTTTTAGTCCTCTAATATATCTCACAGTTTTTCTGTCTCTGGATTTGATATGTGTCGTCCTGCTCTTATTATGTTCTCTTGGTTCAACATGCAAAATTATTACTGCCATGATTGTTAATGGGTCAGTTCACATACAACTTTAGTAGCAGGTCTAACCAAGGAAAACAAATCTAACTTGACATCTCCTCTTGTTTTCTTACAGACGTTGTACAAAACTCAGGTGAAAGAACTGAAAGAGGAGGTTGAAGAAAAGACAAAGCTAAGTCAGGATTCAGAGAAGAAAGTGTTTGAATATTATAATGAGAAGTACGTTTTCTTAACTATTCCTGATAGCCTTTGTGCTTTTAGAGTAATTCCTACCTTCAGCACAATTCTAACCGAGATTACTAAAATTCATCCTGTAAAAATGTAGGAAGAATGACGACATACCAGATGCATATCTAGATCAGGTTTCATTAGATTGGTTTTGATTTTCTCAATTTTTTTTATTTAGTTTGATTTATTAGTTTAACATTTTGAAAGTTAATATCTTTAAATTACCAAAAAGCACAATTGAATCCCTTATATGGATTAAGAGGGGAAAGAAAGAGAACATGGATGTGAGTGATGCCACATTTAAAAGAGCCACGAATCGGATAACAAAGCAGGTAATGCCTTGCAATGTGAGCTTCTGTATACTTCATTCAAGAAGTTGGTACTGACAGTATGAGCTCCAGTCAAGGGGACCATAATTCACAGCCCCATGGAAAATGTTTCGTACTGGCACTGCTTGTGTGCTGGATATACGTTTGGCAACTTTGTGCCAATTGTTGAAGTTTTCCATCAGCCATTGTGTCTGTGAAAAAGAATTGCTCAAAACCAAACTGTCCACAGCAGTCTCCCACTTTTCAGTTGTTTCCTGGTTTCTGTCAAGAGTGGTTAAACCTGGGGTATAAAGTGATCAAACGTGTCTTTGTACTTGCGTTATGCTGGTTCCAGGCTGACACCATGGTTTTGGTCACTGGGTGCTACAAAAAAACAGGAAACACTTAAAACATTGAGTAAATTGCTGTACGAAAGGTTTTATATAGTTTGTGTTATTCCAGTACATAGATTGCATGCAGCTTGTCGTTTAGTTATTTTGTCCTAAACATTTGTCTTTGGTTTATCAGAACAATGCACATTTTGACACATGATTGCTCCTTTTATGATGATCACATCTTTCTTTCCGTGTGAAGTCCGTTTTTTTATTTTGACATTCTATTCTTGCTAGTGAGTTAAAGCTCTCACTGTTGGCTTTTCTCTCTCTAGGGGGACTTCTTTAAAAGGTTGTCCAGACTTTTACACCTACACTTCCATTTTCCCTTTTGTGTTTTGTAGTCAAGGATGCCTAGTATTTGATGCCTAGTATTTGAAAGCAAACAGCCTTTGTACAATAAGTAAGCATTGCATTGCTCTTGCTTCTGCAGAGAAACTCTTGCCGCACAGCTGGACCTTGCAGTTACCAAAGCAGAATCGGAGCAGCTTGCTCGTGGGCTTCTAGAAGAGCAATGTTTTGAGCTGTCGCAAGAGAATAAGAAGCTCTCTTCAAGAGTCAGGCAAGATGTCATAGAGAAGGACCATACTATCCGCAAGGTAACCCTCTTATGTTTTAATAGTTTTTACTTGTACTATGTCTATAACCACTAGACTTCAGGAGGATTTACCTCCCCTTCATGTCCATTAACATTGTAAAGCGCTGCGCAAACTGTTGGCACTAAATGAATCCTGTATAAAAATGACCAGGCCATTTGTTGCGACACGGCACTGCATTACTAACTGGCAATTACATGTCATGCAATGCTGTACCCAAATAAAATGTCCCTTTTATCCGCACAAAAAAAACTCTTCTCGTTTAATGTTATTTTATCACCACTGTTTTTTTTATTTTTTGAGCTATAAAAAGTAAATTTTTGAAAAAAATATAAAAAATATATATATATATATATATATATATATATATATATATATATATATATATATATATATATATATATATATATATATATCTCTTTCTGGTATAAAACGTATCCAATAAAAACTACTACTACATATTTTTGGCAAAAAAAATCCCAATAAGCGTGTATTGATTGGTTTGCAATAGCAAAGAAAAAATTATAAAGGGTATGCGTTTGCTACACAAGCCTGATTTGTAATTTAACGTTATTAAAATTACTTTTTAATTTAAATTAAATGCAATATGACAACCTGGATATCTTCTGCACACAGTTTTGTGTACAGCACTTCCCTAGAAATGCCATTTTCTGTTTGTGATTGGCTCACTGAATTACCCAGATGTCTGCACTAAGAAACAAACAAGTCAGATTTTGGGCTTTTTCTGCAATAGAAATGTAATTTTGGTGTGAGATTCCCAAAAGATTAATCACTTCTAAAGGGATGCAGATATCACAGCTTCCCCCATTGGAAGTGCATCAGCTGATTAATAATGATAAAGTATAGCTCAAGCAGGTTCGTGCTAGGAGCCGAACACGCCACATTCTTGCTGTGCAGCTTTGGGCATAGTGATTTGCCTGCATGGAGCTAGTAAAAAGTTTTGAAAATCAGATGGATAGAACCTTGTGTAAGGTCAGATACATGTGCTTTTACAGGTCCCTTTAACCACTTTAGCCGTCTAGTGTACATTTATATACATCCTAGGTAGCAAGTGGTTATACCAGAATCCATGGCTGGAGCTGTACTCCAGCTCCTGTACTGGTACTGATTTTCTTTTTCCTTCTTTTTTTTTTTTTGTGCGGTTATCCACTTTTTCCTGTAAAAGTAAACCCGGAAGCTGTACCTGTAAAGGCTTTTAATTGCCTGTGGACAATTTTAGGTACTGTAGTTTGTTGCCATTTCACAAGTGTGCGCAGTTTTAAACCTCAACATGTTTGATATCCATTTACATGATGCAGCATCATCTTGTATATTTTACAAGCATTGGGTATTATTTTGTTTGTGTGCACTGAAATTCAATGAAGTGTGTTTTTTCCTGAAAATTTGCGTTTGATAAGCGGCTGCACAAATATGCAATATAAAAACATTTACAACAACCACCATTTGTTTTTCCAGTCCCTCTACTTTCAGAACATATATTTTGTTTGGGGGTTCTAAATAATTTTCTAGCAATATTTTTTGAACACGTATGAGAGGTGTCAAATTTAGCTTGTCTTTACAGCTGGAAGAAACAAACAACACATTAACCAAAGATGTCCAGACATTAACAAAAGAAAATGCTGATCTGATAGAGAAGGTTAAAGCACTGGAAGAAGGTAGGTAATATATAGGTAGTTGAGTAACTTTGCAGTAGTCATCTTTGGTCTTTTACCACTTGCTTCCAAAATAAACCACTTGATTTACTAGCAAAATTATTTTGTATGTGGAGTGTACCATTTCAGCATGGCATAGGCTTTAGAATGTGACAATCTTTTGAATTTACCTTTTATCTGGAATTAATATGATAAATAGCTATGCTGGCATTCTACCTGAATCATGTTCAAGCACTGACATATATTTATTTCATCTAATGCAGTGGTCTTCAAACTGCAGCACGAGGGCCGGATATGGCCCATTGCTAGATTTTTATCCAGCCCTTGAGGCACTATTTCTCCCACTGACACCAACAATGGGGCACTAATACCAATGCAGGGGCACTATTCCTTCTCTTACTGACTAACTCTAAGGCAAAAGTTATTCTCACTAATGCTGGGCCCTGGACATTTTCTACCCTCACTAGCCACAATCTGGGCCCCCTAAAGGATGGTAAACTGGCCCTTTGAAAAGTTTAGAGACACCTGATCTATGCTTCCTCCCAGGCCATAAGGGACTGGACCAAGAAAACCCCCTGAATTAATATAAGCAGACATAATTACCTTTGCATATGTAGTACCGTTATATATTCATAGCTAATTATCTTCCATTATTTCTAACATGCGTAGCAGACATTAAAATTGTTTGTTACCAGTTGCTTTTGATGGTGGTGGATCTGTAGTGGCATTTCCTACTTTTATGTACATCTGAAGGAGCAATCTGCCATTTACAATAAAAATGGGATTAGGTAATTATGTTCACCCACTTGCGTTAAGAATGAGTGGGTTGGGAGCTTGCTGAACAGAACTAGTAGAACTGCTGGATAGTTAGGCAAAGGTCCTGAAAGCATTGTGAATTTGTTCATATTTTTTTTTTTTTTTGGACTTTGTTTCGGTATTTTATATTCTCTTCACAATGTGTTGTCTTCATAGCGTTTTCTAATAACCGTATTCTAGTCATTACTTCACATGTAAGCGGTTTATCAAACCAGTAGGATGTTTGTTTACCTTGGTACACAGTGCTCATTGCAAAGCAATTTGAATTCCATTGTATTTTAATGTTTAGATAACACAGCAACCACTAACGGACTCTCTATTGTATACGTTCGATTTTTGTCAGAACTCCCTTGTAATATATGTATTTCTTGTATTTTAGAGCTTAAGCAGAAACAAGAGGAAATTATCAGCATGAAGATTCTGTATGAGAAGAATTTAAACACTGAAAAAACACTTAAGACCCAGGTAAATCTGACTATTTTATGGCTGCAGTTTTAGGTGATTGTTTTGGCGGCACAGAGCTATAACAGACAATTGATGCACAGAATAGAAAAGTTAGGATGTGTCTGCATGCACTCATTTACACTGGGATGCACTACTTTCTGTTTTCTTTGTTGGCCAGGAAAACAGGGGGGGACCCTGAAATGATGACATGCGCGTCGACAGTACCCAAACCGAATTAATGTCTTTTTTTTTTAGCCACACAAATAGAGCTTTCTTTTTGTGGTATTTGATCACCTCTGCAGGTTTTTATTTTTTTTGCGCTATAAGCAATAAAAACGTAAATTTTGAAAAAAAATAAATAACTATTTTTAACTTTTTTTTTATAATAAATATCCCCCAAAAAATTGTAAAAAAAAAAAAAAATGTCTTCATCAGTTTCAGCCAATATGTATTCTTCTACATATTTTTGGTAATGATAAAAATGGTAATGGTAAAAATCGCAATAAGCATTTATTTGCACAAAAAATGATAGGGGATAGCTTTGTGGCATTTTTATTAATTGATTTTTTTTTTACTAGTAATGGCGGTGATCAGCGTTTTTTAGTGGGATTGCGGCGGACAGATCGGACACGTTTTGGCACTTTTTTGGGCCATTGAAATTTTATAAAGCCATCAGAGCTAAAAATAGTCACTGATTACTGTATAAATGTCACTGGCAGGGAAGGGGTTTACACTAGGGGGGCAATCAAGGGGTTAAGTGTTCCCTGCGGAGGTGTTTCTAACTGTGTGGTAGTATAGTGACTGGAGGAGAAGACAGTTCGCTGTTCCTAATCACTAGGAACAGCAGATCTGTTTCTCCTCCCCTGACAGAACGGGGATTTGTCTGTTTACATTGACAGATCCCTGTTCTGTCTCTCTCAGGAGCAATTGCGGCCGCTGGCCACACGCTCGGCTCGGGGGGCAAGCCCCCTAGTGGTTTTAAAGCGACCGACATACCATGACGTTGATTCGCCCAGGAGAGCCAACCTGCCACAGTACACCTGCGACGGCTGGTCTTTAAGTGGTTCAACACCCCTCTCCATTTTAAGAGGTTTGTCTCATCCATATAAACTGATGCTTTCTGCTGGAGAGTTTGTACTCTGAAAAACCAAACTTGCTGGCCAGATCACCAAAAGTTAATAGAAGAAAGCCTAAAAAAAATAAAACGAATGCAGCCATCACACCTAAGAATTGGTAAGCTCCAAAATGTTTGCTTTTGGGTTTAATACTGCTTTAAGGTGGATATACTTTAGGTCTATTGAGGCATGATGTGCAGAATATTTGAGTTTGGGTGTCAGAATTTAAGAACAGGATATCCTCTCTGAAGATGCATTTTCCTCAGTCCCCAGCAAGATTTTCGGCAGCAGAACAAATCATTTCCTTCTGGTACCTGAAAGTGGATGGATTAGAAAACCACTTGAGAAGGAACAGCATAAGATTTGTGGGCCTCCCTAAAAAAAGCAGAGGGACAAAACCTGAGGAACTTTGTTAAAAGATTGCTGATATCAACTTTCCCTGACACAAATTTTGTCACTGGGCCATGGCGTTTGCAGTGGAAAGGGCTCACGGGGTCCCTGCAAAACCAGGTGTACCACCTATAGGCCACTGCTGGCCAGTATTCTGAGCTGTAAAGACCAGGATTTGTTTCTTCACAAGGCACCCAAAAAGGTGTACTATTCACCATGAAAATTTAACGGTATCTATTTTCCCAGATTTTATTGTTGGAGCTGCAGAAACTCAAAGGTGAGTACAGTCCTCACATTTTTGTAAATATTTTATTATATCTTTTCATGTGACAACCCTGAAGAAATGACACTTTGCTACAATGTAAAGTAGTGAGTGTACAGCTTGTATAACAGTGTAAATTTGCCGTCCCCTCAAAATAACTCGGCCTACAGCCATTAATGTCTAAACCGCTGGCAACAAAAGTGAGTACACCCCTAAGTGAAAATGTCCGAATTGGGCCCAAAGTGTCAATATTTTGTGTGGCCACCATTTATTTTCCAGCACTGCCTTAACCCTCTTGGGCATGGAGTTCACCAGAGCTTCACAGGTTGCCACTGGAGTCCTCTTCCACTCCTCCATGACGACATCACGGAGCTGGTGGATGTTGGAGACCTTGCGCTCCTCCACCTTCCTTTTTAGGATGCCCCACAGATGCTCAATAGGGTTTAGGTCTGGAGACAGGCTGTCACCTTTCCCCTCAGCTTCTTTAGCAAGGTAGTGGTCGTCTTGGAGGTGTTTGGGGTTGTTATGTTAGAATACTTCCCTGCGGCCCAGTCTCCAAAAGGAGGGGATCATGCTCTGCTTCTGTATGTCACTGTACATGTTGGCATTCATGGTTCCCTCAATGAACTGTAGCTCTCCAGTGCCGGCAGCACTCATGTAACCCCAGACTATGACACGCCCAACACCATGCTTGATTGTAGGCAAGACACACTTGTCTTTGTACTCCTCACCAGGTTGCCGCCACACACGCTTGACACCATCTGAACCAAATAAGCTTGTCTTGGTCTCATCAGATCACAGGACATGCTTCCAGTAATCCATGGCCTTAGTCTGCTTGTCTTCAGCAAACTGTTTGCGGACTTTCTTGTGCACCATCTTCAGAAGAGTCTTCCTTCTGGGATGACGGCCACGCAGACCAATTTGATTCAGTGTGCAGCGTATGGTCTGAGCACTGACAGGCTAACCCTCCCCCCCCCCCCCCCCACCCCTTCAACCTCTTCAGCAATGCTGGCAGCACTCGATTGTCTATTTCACAAAGATAACCTCTGGATATGACGCTGAGCACGTGCACTCAACTACTTTGGTCGACCATGGCGAGGTCTGTTCTGAGTGGAACCTGTCCTGTTACACCACTGTATGGTCTTGGCTACCTTGCTGCAGCTCAGTTTTAGGGTCTTGGCAATCTTCTTATAGTCTAGGCCATTTCTTTTTTTGTTCAGATCCTCAGAGACTTCCTTGCCATGAGGTGCCATGTTGAACTTCCAGTGACCAGTATGAGAGAGTGAGAGCGATGACACCAAATTTAACACGCCTGCTCCCCATTCACACCTGAGACCTTGGAACGCCAACAAAGTCGCATTATATCGGGATGGGAAAATTACTAATTGGGCCCAATTTGGACTTTTTCACTTAGGGGTGTACTGGCTTTTGTTGCCAGTTGTGTGTTACGTTATTTTGAGGGGACAGCAAATTTACACTGTTGTACAAGCTGTACACTCACTACTTTGCTTTGTAGCATAGTGTCATTTCTTCAGTGTTGTCACATGAAAAGATAATAAAATATTTACAAAAATGTGAGGGGTGTACTTTTGTGAGATACTGTACATTGGCTGAGATTTCTTCCTTTTGCATTACAGAAACCTACCTGCCTTTTTTACCACTTACCAGGTCTTGTCCTTGGATCTTGCATTCTACCTCTTATTTTACTTGGATCTCCTGTTGCAGCTCCTTTTCTTGCCACTATGGAACAACATTCTTCTGATTTTTCTATGGCAACTTTTGTCTCCTGTTGGCACAGGCCTTCTACTGCTTTATAAGACATCTCTTTCGTATACTAAGTGTTCACAAAATATTTGTATACAATACTAACATCAATTACAAATGAAGTGCATTTGACTCTATTAATTATTTTTCAGGCTGTAAATAAACTGGCTGAAATTATGAACAGGAAAGACTTCAAACTGGACAGAAAGAAAGCGAACACGCAAGACTTGAGAAAGAAGGAGAAAGAAAACCGGAAGCTGCAGTTGGATCTTAACCAGGAGAAGGAGAAGTTCAATCAAATGGTTATAAAGTACCAGAAAGAGATAGAAGAGACGTTAATGGTAATCCCTTTTAGTTTTCGGCTGTTATGAGCTGTTATCTGTTATGAGCTGTTATCTGAAGGTAGTTCACACTGGCATTAAAAGCAGGCATTTGAGGCGTTTGCCAGGCATTAAAAACGCCCCTCAAACACCTATGCACAAGATATAATAGACAGCACATTGTGCTGTTCACACTAAGCGTTAGTATTACGTTGCTTCAAAGTTGAAGCCTCATGTCGAGTTATTAGGCGTTTGAAGCCTTTCAACGCCTCCCATTCAAGTCTATGATAACGCTCCGCAAGCGCTCTGGCAGGCGTTTTCGGCGCGGTATTGTTGCGGTGCATTAAAATTTGTCAAAATGGAATGCAAAAAGAATATACTGCGCTACCTAAAAGATGTGCAAAAAATTTAACATTTTTGCAAAAAAATATATAAAAGGCTGCAGCTAAAAAATTGCGAGATATGCACAATCACAGAAAGTTATAATGGAATGGAAGCTGCGCACAAATTAAATAAAATGTAAAACATATGATATCAAGAGTGACTGTTGATGTGACCATATAAACCAATACAACAAATATATAATGCAATATTGCAATGTGCAAAAAAAGTTAGATGAAACCCAGCAAGTAACAAAAAACAAAATACTCATAGATGAAGAAATAATAATATTTATTTATATATATAAATATTATATTCCAGTGATGAAGGTGACAAAATTCTATGAATGAATGATCTTCTCTGTGATTAACACAAAACACCACCAAATGAGTGAACCACCACCATGCAGCATATGCGCTTACCAGAAGGCAAGCGGTATGGAGCCTGTAGTATCAACACAGCATCAAGACCTCAGCTCACCTCTTGCGAATACACTGAGAGCAAACCAGGGAGTCCCAAATCGATAGGCAGTCCAAAGGCAGCAATCACGATCTCAGCAAGGAAAAAAGCTCACCATAGTGCAACTCAATTTCAGGAAACAATTTATTATACAAAAAAGTAATGCACTTACATTTAAAATCTTTAAAAACGCATGTGTGTAAAATGAAGTAAGCCGGCCGGCTTGTAGACACCCGTCCTAGACAGCGATGGCGTCAGCACGCCTCCCTCCCGTAGACACTATTCCTATTACAAGGGACGTTTACATTCCTTGTAATAGAAATAAAAGTGACCAAAAATAAATTTGAAGTGAAAGTGTTAAAATAAACAACTTTTTTTTTTTTTTTTTTTTTTTTAAAGCATCACGCGTGCTCACACACAGAAGCGAACACGCATATGTAAACTGCATTTAAATCACACATGTAGATTATTGCTGCGTGCGTTAGCGCAAGAGCAACAATTCTAGCCCAATAGCTCCTCTGTAACTCTAAACAGGTAACCTGTAAAAAATGGTAAAGCATGGCCTAGTGAGATTTTTAGGTACCAAAGTATGGCGCCATTTCACAAGTGTGCGCAATTTTTAAGTGTGGCATTTTGGGTATCTATTTACTCGGCGTAACATCATCTTTCACATTTTCCCCAAAAATTGGGCTGACTTTACTGTTTGTTTTTTTGTTTTCTTTCCCAAAAAAAAAAATAACGCGCTTGAAAAATATCTGCGCAAATACCGTGTGATGTACAAAATTGCAACGGCCGCCATTTTATTCCCTAGAGTTTTTGCTAAAAAAATATAATGTTTGGAGATTTTGAGTAATTTTCTAGCAAAAATATTTTTTTACATGTAGGAGAGGAGTGTCAGAACAGACCCGGTATGGAAGTGGTTAAACTGGCCATATACTGCAGGATGAGCAAAAAAAATTAAAAATCAGATAAAACTGCAATGCCAACTATTGTATTTGTACAGCCAGTAGCTATCAGAATACCCAGTTGGCAGCTGTATCTAATTGGATGCAGCTGCTGTTTGCCGACAATATTCTGCCCGGCTTCTTTGATTTTCAGTTTAAGGATGTCTCCAACAGTGTTACCCACAAGGCACTTATGGCTGTTTTTCAGGAACCAGGCAAAATTCACTCTTGTAGTATCATTTTCTTGACACTGATCCTATTTTTGTGGTACAGTCAGTCTTTTTTTTGTAGATTTTCTCAAGATGCCATTGCCAATGTTAAGTATATCCGTGCAGGTTAGTGCTTCTTTGCCATTCGTGGTTTTAGATAATGCAATCTTCTTTTACATGGATATCTTCCAGTTTAAAAAAAAAAAAAAAAAAAATCCCCTTACTATAATAGTGGGGAACCTTGCTCCACATTGTAGTTCCCAAGAGGTCTCCCTAAGAGAATCCCTTCTGATCCCTTTCTCGCCCCTATATTTTTCCCTACCCAAATGGTAAGAAATTAAGCAAACCATGCAATGTGGGTCCCTGCTTGTCGGATTTTTGTCATGTCATTATGTATGCAAATAGAATACTAATGGCATAAGACATTTGTCGACCTTGTTAGCTTGTATTGACACAAGTGGCCCCCATTATTTGATAAGAATAGTAAATATTAACGTTACTCATAAATAAAGAATGCAAAAGAAAATGAAATGCTCTGTAATACAACAGCAGTCCTTTTGACACCAGTGTCCCATATGCGGAATACAGGAAGGGTGTGAGGACATCTCTCATCCATACCTTGCTAAAATCCATCTGTTTTAAAGGTGCCAAGCATATTTTGGCCAAGCAAGGTATTAAGAGCCGGAAATCTTGATTAAAGATGAATTAACTTAGTGGTTGAAATCCTATGTGTAATCGCAATAGGTGTGTGTGTGTGTGTGTGTGTGTGTGTTTGGTTTTTTTTTTGTTTTTTTTTTTGTTTGTTTTAATATTTACTTGCACTTTATTTTAGCCCAGAGCCAAAAAAAAGTAAGTTTTTATACAGCTTTTAACTTGGTCATTAGACTTTAAAATTTCCAAAACATTGATTTCTATTTTGTAGCAACTTACTGAGGAAAGCAACTACAAGAATGAGCTTCAGATGCAGCTAGACAGCAAAGAAAGTGACATTGAACAGCTACGTTCTAGACTGGCAGAGTTACAGCTCCGTATGGACTCTACAAGTGTTGCCAGTTTGCAGCCAGATGAAGCAGATGGCATGATAGGGGGTAAGTGCTGGAAATACGCTTTTATAACAAACTCTGATACTGACGATTATGGTATGTTTTATATGTGTATGTTTAAAAATAAAGTTCTCTCTACCTGACAAATAGTAGATTTTAACTTTTTTGTCACATGACTAAAAGTAAACGCCAATATTGTGTTAAAACTTGTGTACTGTAAATTGAGCATATTTTAGGTGGAATTAAATATACTTTGGTTTCTATTGCTTCACAAGACCCAAACTAGACTATATCCCTCTATTGGCATGTATTGTAGGCCAGATTTGTCTTTTAGCTTCAGTGTTGGCTTTTAAAGGCATGCTGCCTATCTCCATCAGTGCATTGGGGGGTGGGGGATGATTACCTTTTCCTTGTACTGCATCTTGAATATGGAGACCTCATTTAAGTGTGAGGCACTAGAAGCTTGGTCTTGGGGTGGAGATTAGATCTCTTCTGCAGAGTGAGAGACCTGTGAAGATTTCTAAAGATTGTCTTGATTGATACAGTGCCTTGAAAAAGTATTCATACCCCTTGAAATCCCCTTAAAAGTTGAGATAATACAAATATATTGACTTATGTGATGTGTCATTTTGTCAGGTGCTTGTGAAAGATGTCTGAACCCAGAGTGTCAGGTGGGTTGAAAGGTTCACAGGGTCATGGCAGATGAGCAGGTAAATCCAAGCAGTCCTCAAGGGAACCGTGCTACACTAATTAGGTGACTTCTGAAGGCAATTGGTTCCACTAAATTTTAGTTAGGGGTATCAGAGTAAAAAGGGGGCTGAATATAAATGCACGCCACACTTTTCATTTATTTGTAAAAAAAAATGAAAACTATTTATCATTTTCCTTCCACCTCCCAATTATGTGTCACTTTGTGTTGGTCTATCACATAAAATCCCAATAAAATACTTTTATCTTTTTGGTTGTAACATGACAAAATGTGGAAAAATTCAAGGGGTATGAATACTTTTTCAAGGCACTTATATTGACATGTTGTCACCTCTGTCAGGTATGTGATGTATGCTTTACCTTCATCCCCTGTCCCAGAGACCAGTTTTGGCTGGAGTTCAAACTTAAAAATGTTTATTAGCATCTACCTTCATGAAATATAATTTTTAAAGCTTGGTTTATTTATATCAATAAAGCAAATATTCAATTCATATGAACCAAACATTAACAGTGCTTAATAAAATAAATTAAACCAAACTGCAGTAAACATAAAAAATAAAATTTAAATAAAAACAGTGATAATAACCACTGTTCAACCAATGATGGTGTGTAAAAAATAATAGAGCAAAGAAAGCTGCAGCTGTTTCTACCTATATGTGTATACAGGCAAACTCATGCAAAAATGAGTGGCATGAAAAAACTGCCCATGTTCATTTTGATTTTGGACATTTATGGACTGTTTTTTCATGCCACTCATTTTTGCATGAGTTTGCCTGTATACACATATAGGTAGAAACAGCTGCAGCTTTCTTTGCTCTATGTATTATTCTTTACACACCACCTTTGGTTGAATGGTGGTTAACATTATTATTGAATATTTGCTTTATTGATTGTTACCTATCCTAGGGTGTATAACAGCAGCTATTGTTTTTTTTTTTTTTTCCTTATTCTTTTTTGCACTTGTATTATTTTTGTTTTTATTTTACTTTGAGCGCTGTGTTCAGGAATAATAATTATTATTTTTCAGTTTTTGTATACTTGGTTTATTTATATGTTTATAACTAATTTCTTGACTTTTTAGTCGTATAAAAATACCTAGATGAGACTGGTTTAAGTAACACCAAAATTGTGCAATATTTGTGAAAATGGCGTTACTAGTTAGTGACTTGGATTTCCTTTTCAGATGAAATATACAGCATGTCTGTATAATATGGCTTAAGGCTGCATTCACACCCGAGCGTAGCGTTTTCAGGCAGAAAATCACGCTAATTGCAGTTTTTGTGCAGCTTTTTTTGCGCGGATTTTGTGCAGAGCAAAAGGTCACCAATGTAAAAAGAACAACGCCCAAATCTGCCCAATTCGAGCGACAAAAAAGGGTCCGGAACTTGTTTGAGCTTCAGGCGTAGGGCTTCTGCCGTTTTGGAGTGGAGATGTGAACCATTGCCATAGAGAATAATGTATTTTTTCCCCTCTAGCGTTTTGTCGCTATAAGCGCTCAGGTGTGAATGCAGCCTAAGAGTCAACATTTTGACTGAAATACCAATGCAATTATATGGAAGCTTTGTTCATTGTCACCTCAGTTCCTGCCCTCAAAGAACAATTCAAAGTCCTTAATGCCCATTCATACATACACATAACAGGGCAATTTTTTAGACTCAAGCCAGTTAATCTGTGAGCTTGACGAACCCAGGGTAGACCCACGCAAGCACACGGAGAACATGGTTTAGTGGCGGTATGGAGGCTGAAGGCCGCACTTTGAACGTTTAATCACCTGGGCTGGTCATAAGTAGCTTTCGTCTTTGACATTTGAATATATCAGTTTGAGCTAAAAGGCTTCACATGGATTCTGCCACTTTGCTGTGGATTGAAAATTAATATGGTTTCTTTAAAGAGCACTTTTGCTGAGGTGGAATAGGTGTCCTAGCCAAGTATTGATTCCACCTGTCTACAGCTTAAAGTGGTTAAGACACCATCTCGTCTTTATATTATCCCCTCTGGCAGTTAAAACTGCATCCTAGTGCCTATGCTTTGTATTAATAAAAAAAAAAAAGAAAAAAAAGGTTTCTACCTGTTTTAACAGCATCTCCCATCGATAAGATGACTCCAGCCTCTCGGCTCTCCACATGTGATATCTCCAGTGGGCGGGGCTGAGATTCTACTGCTGACGTCAGGGAGGAGAGGGGCAGAGAGCCTTCAGTCATGTGATCGTTGGAAGATACTGTTAAAACAAGTAGAAATTGTGTGGGGTTTTTTTATTTTTTTTATTTTATATAAAGCACAGGCACTAGGACACGGCTTTTTATGTGACCGAGGGGGGTAATGTACAGATCAGTTCGTTTTGAAGCAGTGGGGAGAGGAGCAGATCAGCAATAGTGAGAGATGGCAGGCATGGGGGGAGGAGGACAGAGGGGGACGGGGAGAGCTGCAGATAGCAGTGCATGACGGAGGCACATACACTGACAATGGTGTCGGGGCTCGGCAGCCCTGATATCGGAGTCTGCGTACAGAGGAGAGGGTAGAAACTGGCATGCTCAGCCAGGTATTTCAGGGGGCCAAAATACACAGCACAAGCACTGTGCTTTATAACATGCTGGATCTTTTTGGGGTTTTTTTTGGGTTAACAAACGTTTTAATGCAGATAGACGTTTAGCAGCTCCTGTGTGCTGAAACGTAAACTCCTGGCTTTTTCATGTTCTAAGAAAGCCACACGTGCCACATACAGCTGCTAGTACTAATGAATGGCTGTACCCAGTCATGCTCCGGTGAATGCGGATTGCTTTTGTTTATGCATTTACCCGCACATTCTGCGTGTCACAATTGGGGATAAATGCCATAGACACTTGCGCATGTAAATTTGGATGCAGACACAATTGGCTTTAGTTGAGCATGGGTGATTAGAGCCATTGACTTATTTTAAGGGTTGTATGCAGCACATGAGCCTACCTGGGTGCAGGAAAGTGTCGATCTCACCGTTCAGCACACTGCAACTACCATATGTCTGTTCATCAGGCATAAGGACCAGTCGGCGCTATTACCTTTCAATAAGTAGTTTGGTTTTAATATATATTCAGTCACTGCTAATGTTTCAAAGCAACACCAGTGGAAGGTTAGATCTTATGTACTAACAATCGTCCTTTTCATTAACTGTTAGAACAAAGTAACTTCTAAATATGATATATGAACCATAATAAATGCTAATTTTATCAGTAATGGAAACAAATCTGTGTGTAAAACGCATCTAAATGTTTTAGTATCTTCCCTTTCATTTTGTTAGCATTCAGTGGTGTTGCTGGACCATCATTTCGTAGGTGTGTGTGTGTCATTGCAGTGCTTATTTGGGTAGGGTGAGGGGGATGTGATGGTTACCTTGTACAGCTGGGACCCAGTTACTATCAGAACTAGGCATATTGTTAACTGATAGACAACTCGTATGCTTAGCTCTGACATAGAACACGTTTTAAATGAAGTGGACTTCTTCTTCCCTCTAAAACAACTGTTTGTCTCTTATTCTCCGTTTAGTCGCGTCTACCTGCATTCCTTATTTCTTTCTCTCCTATTCTTGTCTTCTGTGAGTAAATGGAACTGCCTTTTACCAGTGGCTTGGCTTTTCGGACAGCTTAATGCATTTTCTGCTTCCAGATTTGATTTCTGGTCTTTGATTCAGTTGTGCTCGTATTTTGTTTACTTTGCCTTTTGATATATTGTCTTGGTTTTTTTAAACACTCCATGTTCAACTTGAACCACTATCTGTAACTTCTTTATCTGCTTGTGGGCATGAAGTGTTTGAGAGCCCAGTGTACATCTCTGCTATCTTCCCTGCCATGCCTTCCCAATCTGCATATCTGCATGTTCCAGTATCCTGCACAAAGCTCTGGCTGCATGGTGGCTTGTACAAATCACTAAACAGAACCATCATCTGTTTCTAGAATCCGAATCAAGAATTGAAGGCTGGCTCTCTATACCCAACAGAGGGAACATTAAAAGGCATGGATGGAAGAAACAGGTACGTGAACAGTGAAGTATTTCAGAAGGTTTTCATTACAGGCCTATTAAGGAATTGCAAACAAAAATTGCAGTGTCCAGGTGCAGTTACTCGTTGCAACCAATACGTTTTCAGTTTGCTATAGGCACTTTAGGGAAGGATCCATTTTATTGGTTGCTCTATTCATTTTGATTTTCCGTAAATAGTCACAGGTAATGCCTACACTAAAAACAATGTGAAGCAACATGTCCATTTCCATATTCTATTTAAATTACAAGTTCTACCGAAGCTGATAACTGTTTTGAATGCATACTTTTTCAGAGCCCAGTTGAAGTTTAATTTAAAACTGTATAGGTACATTGTGGCTGATGGGGGGCGGCGTGGGGAGAGGTGTGTGTAAATGTATTTCTATGAGATTTTCTGTAAAGCCTGGTACACACGGGCCGAATATTGACCGGTTCAACAGAATCCGGCCAACTTTCGGCCCATGTGTACATCAGCCTGTCCGACAGAAGCCGACCAAAGGCATGCTTATATTTGGAAAACCAGCATGCGATTGGCATCCAAGTGCTGACCGTTGTTTGCTGGTGGGGGGGCAGTTCCACTGTCAACACAATAGCTAGCTCTGAAGGGGATATTACCGTACTGACATTACCTAGTTAGTACAGCGATGACCTCCGAAGCACCTCAGTTTTTGTTTTGTTTTTTCCGTTTAGCCTGCGAGGTTGAACGGAAAAAAACAGATTGTGTGTACCAGGCTGAAAGCACTCCCTACACCAGCTTAAAATAACTGTCAGTTTTGCAATGCCTCATGGGAATGTCACCTGCATCTGCAAACATGACCCTGAACAGAAGCATTTAACTTGACTAAGTACAGGCATACCCCACTTTTAAGTACACAATGGGGTTTATTTACTAAAGCTAGAAAGTGCAAAATCAGGCTCACTTCTGCATAGAAACCAATGAGCTTCTAACCCCAGCTTGTTCAATTAAGCTTTGGTAATAAAACCTGGAGGTTCATTGGTTTCTATGCAGAAGTGAGCCTGATTTTGCACTTTCCAGCTTTAGTAAATAAACCCCATTGTGTACTTAAAAGTGGGGTATGCCTGTACTGAGGCTTAAGGGGACCTTTATAAGGATAAAAAAATGGATGTTGTGACTGCTGACTTGTGTTTGAAGGTCTGAATCATCATTGATTTACTACTTTGGTAAGTCATCAAAGTGAAATGTGTGTGTAGATCAGATATTTCTCGTAGTACGTCCTTGTTTGGCAACTCGGGTACATGAAGTGAGGATAAGTATCGCAGCATGGAACTTACCAGAACTGTTATAGATGATCTTGTGAAGCTTCCTAATAAACTACCTGTGTTTACTTTCATATTTTAAAATGGATTTCTCTTTTTATAGTATGTGGTGGTTAGCAGTAAAAAGGTTCTGTTTTATGAAGATGAGCAGAATAAAGAACAGTCCAATCCATCAATGGTACTAGACATAGAGTAAGTTTCTTATGTTTTTTTGTTCTTTTTCATTTCACTGAGATGTGTAATAAAGCTTTAAGCAGTTGTAAAGGTTAATAATTATTTTTTTGTTCATTTAAATAATAAACGCAACATACTTTCTATGTGCAATGGTATTGGTCCCCCACCGGCACGCTCATCAGCTCCTTTTTGGTGTCTGCGTTCCATAGCAAAGCGCTTGCTATGAGGGAAGAGACGGCTCGCTTAAGAGCCAGGCTGAATGCATCCATAGATGCACACAGCGTGTCTCAGCCCCACCCCCTGCTCCCATCTAACAGGATCTGATTGACGGTAGCAGGAGCCAATGGCTTCCAGGACTAATTGCTTAGGGAGGTGTGGGGGCAATACAAGTAATGGGACATTTTTTACCTTAATGCATAAAGGTAAAAAATGTCTTGGCTTTAAAGTCTGCTTATCAAGATTATGGAGTGTTTAGAGCTTGTCAGTTTAACTATAAATTTTATTCTGTTTAAAAAAATATATATATATATAATTATATACATTTTAAAATCCTAAAATGTTTTCTTAAGTCCGTTTTGTCATCATGACTGGCAGTTAAGTATTAGAAGAATGGCTAGTTAGAATTTCAAATCCTTTTGAAGGGTAAAACTTCTATATGCATTCTAACTGTGTATTAAGGTCTTTGCCTTGTTTTTCAGTTCAGTTTAAAATAAAAACTAAAAAAAAAAACTCCCAACTAAATGTTTCCTTATTTATGTTTTCAGTAAGCTTTTTCATGTCCGCCCTGTTACGCAAGGAGATGTTTACAGAGCAAATACTGATGAGATCCCCAAGATATTTCAGGTAAGCATTAATGAATGTCACGAAGTAATGTAGCAAAAGGTAGACACAAATTTGCTTGCTAGATTTTCCGGTTGGTGTAAATGCCATTTCCTCTTCTGCAGATACTCTATGCTAATGAAGGGGAATGCAGGAAAGACCAGGAATTGGAACCCGTGCAGCAAGCTGAGAAGACCAATTTCCTCAGCCACAAAGGACACGAGTTCATCCCAACACTCTACCACTTCCCTGCAAATTGTGAGGCTTGTTCTAAGCCTTTGTGGCATGTTTTCAAGCCACCCCCCGCACTGGAATGCCGAAGATGCCATGTGAAGTGCCATAAAGACCACTTGGATAAAAAGGAGGAAGTTATAGCCCCTTGTAAAGGTTAGTATAGAGCAGGGATCGCAAACTTAGTTTCACGACAGCAGGAGGGTAACCAAAGTGCCATCGTGTCTCTGCTTGTTGGAGTCATGCTTGTAACCATCTGCCTTGCAATGCCTCATGGGACTTGTAGTTTCGCAAAAGATGGAGGGCCGCCAGTTTGAGACCCCTGGTATAGAAACTAGGATGTGTAAGCTGACTTTATGCATTTTAAAACCTTCCTATGTATTTGGGTAGGTTCCTAATGTGGCCAGTAAATTTGAAAGAATGCTCAGTTATAGCCTATCACCGCATGAGAGAATTATTGGGGGCTGCTGCTGTTGACCCTAACTTCTGAAAATGCTAGCTGCCTGGGTGCTGTGCTACCCAACTGGCTTAAATATTTTCTCACTTTCTCACCCATTGAATAGTCAGAAGTTTTTATCTGCATGTTTGTACTGGGTCAGAGATTGAGAGTATTAATATCAGATTGTGTCCCCACCAAATAATACCAACAAAAGGAGAGCAGGAGGTAAGTGTAGCAGGATCTTCTATAGAGATCACTTTGGGTGATTGGAGAAAAGCGCCCGATGTCCAAAAAGAGAAAGGTCTCACTTGATGAATTTTATAGTTATTTATTGGAGATGAAAGTAAACGAGTAGAGCCAACGCATAAATTCGATCAGCAGCTCCACAGTAGGCCAGCCTTGTGGAGCAGAGACAGCAAGGTGCAATTCCCCTGAAACGCGTTGCCTCTACTTGTTTACTTTTATCTCCAATAAATATACAATTCATCAAGTGAGACCTTTCTCTTTTTGGACATCGGCGCAGTGGTAACGCCTTCATTGTCATTATCAGTGAGTTAGCAGTGCTAGACCCCAACGGAGTCTATTTTTTACCACCTACAATTGGGCTACAACCCATTGGAAGCAATTTTCTCTACACCTGCCACACAGTAACTTGCTGCTAGGCAGCTCCAGTCCAGCTCTGTGTTCCACTCAAACTTCTATAGAGATGGGAATTAAGATAGAGAGTGAAACCTAAATGCCATTACCACCTTCCGTCACTATAGAGAAACCAAGCCTCTGCCAAGTGGTATAATATTATTTTGTGGGGACTCTTTCTCTGATGTTTAGGACTGGTTTCCATTAAAGTGGCCCAATATATTATGCATTATATCCAGCTTGCAACAGCTTATGGAAATAATTCTCATTCATTATTGTCCTGTACCCCACATACAGACCTGATAGAGGC
Organism: Lithobates sylvaticus; assembly: GCA_028564925.1. NCBI lineage: Eukaryota > Metazoa > Chordata > Amphibia > Anura > Ranidae > Lithobates > Lithobates sylvaticus. The sequence goes on from CM053030.1 coordinate 154,712,954, forward strand.
ATTAGAAGCAGACTCATTGGGGGGAAGGGACCAATGTCCAACTGCGAAGTTGCTGTTGAAGGTATAGAATAAGGCACAACTAGTATTACAGTACTCGGCATATACTGAGTATACACCCATTTGGGGTAATGGGAAGGTTGGAGAATCTTGGAAATTGGAAACGGAAAGGGGTATTAAAATAATCACAACTATATACTGTAGGGGTGCTGAGGACATTACAGGAGTTGACGGAGGAATTTGGATTTTCAAACAGGAGCTTCTATCAGTACCTACAGTTAAGGCATGCATTGACAACACAGTTTGAGGGAATATTGGAATGGAGTAGTGTCCCCTTACTGAAAACTTTAGTAGAGACCATCTCCCTAAAGGGGTTAATTTTGAAAGTATACAAAAACATACACTTAAAGGCATTGGAAAAGGATGCTCCATTGTCAAGTAGAGCAAAATGGGAGATAGATGTGGGGAAGTTAATAGATATGGAATGGCATAGTGACCTTGATAGACCGATGATCCCTTTCCTCAACTCAGAAGCTCACGCATTTCTACGTTGTTCATAAAGCATATTATACACCAAAAAGATTCTGTCATTATTTGGGGGATGTCCAGATGCATTTTTTCCCAGATGTCAGGGTGCAGTTGGAGACATGATGCATATGCTCTGGAGGTGTTCCAAATTATATAGATATTGGAAGGAGGTATTGGAGAACATTAACCTAGTCTTCGGAACAAACTTATGCTTGAGTCCGATAATGTGCGCGTTGGGATATATGGAGCAGAATGTGAAATCTGGGGACAAGTGTATATAAATATTGAGATGTGTATATCAAGCTAGAAAGACGATCACTTGGAAATGGTTGGATATTGGACTACCAACTTTAAGGGATTGGCTGAGAATGGTTAATAACACAATAATAAGAGAAAAATTGGCCTATATAAGAAGGGGAGGTAAAAGTAGATTTGAAAATATATGGAAAGCATTGATAGAAACCACAGGATTGACGTCTAGACTATGAATTTTTATAAAGTTTACATTTGAAAATGTATTGATCCTAAATGAAATGGGGGGAGGTGAACATGTCTTTGTTGAACTGTTTTTTGTATGGATAATACTTTTGTGCTTATTGTAAAAAAGTGAAAATAACGTTGAATTAAAAAAATCGTGTTTGGTGATCTCTTTCTAATTTTTTGTTTTTTGACAGTGAGTTATGATGTGACATCTGCGAGGGATTTACTTTTATTGGCCTGCTCTCAGGATGAGCAGAAAAAATGGGTGACGCATTTAGTAAAAAAGATACCTAAAAACCCACCAACAAACTTCGTCCGTGTTTCCCCAAGAACAATGTCTACTAGGTCAACAAACCAGTCCTTCAGAAAGCCCCCTAAGTCTGGGTCAGGGAAAGCCAGGTGAGCAAACAACTGTAAAAACGCTCTTTCTCTTTTTCTCTTTTCTCTCTCTCTCTCTCTCTCTCTCTCTCTCTCTCTCTCTCTCTCTCTCTCTCTCTCTCTCTCTCTCTCTCTCTCTCTCTCTCTCTCTCTCTCTCTCTCTCTCTCTCTCTCTCTCTCTCTCTCTCCTCTCCCCCCTCTCCCCCCCCCTCTCCCTCCCTCCCTCTCCCATATATATGCCACTGACATGACGGCTGCATAGTGTTTTTGTAGCAAACGCATGTAACTGGTGCATATTGACCCCTGCATGTGCACCCATGTAAGTGAAGCATAGTGACCCCTGCATGAACACATATGTAACTGAATGCCCCTTTTGTGCATACACACAAACTGATGCACTGTCCCCTTTGGACACAAACGTGGAGTTTTACTAAAACTGGTGCACCCTGAATTTGGAGCAGCTCTGCATAGTAACCAGATTTTATTGTCAAAGTTCATTTAAACAAGTTGATGTTAGAAGCTGATTGGCTACTATACACAGCTGTACCAAATTCTGAGTGCACCAGTTAGTAAATCTCCCCCATAGTGTCCCATTTGTGCGCACACCCATGTAACTGATGCATAGTGTAAACTGCATGCTCACACATGTAACACATAGTAACAATTGTCTTGTGCTCAGACATTCACCCATGCAAGGACCTTAGTTGCACACATTTGCTATGTACCTCACTGATCCATATTCGCAAACAAGATACAAGGTACACACTAGTCCTGCTGCTGCACATGAATAGACACTAGAACTGCTGGCATACAGACCCATACTGGGGCTCCTAAAACACATAGATACTCTCACACCTAGGCACAAACACAGAAGCTCTTTATCATTGGAGGATTTTCTTCTGGATGCAACCTAGTTGGTTACTGATAACATTGCAGTGAATGAACAAAGTACACAAAGCAGCTAAGTATACCATGTTTGTTATATTTAAAAAATTATGGGTTTACAATCACTTTAAGAAAACTTGTGTAAGAAAACGGATGTATTACTATGCTTGCTTTGATGACAGGTTCACTTTAAATTGTTACAAGTGTGGTGGGGATTTTTTTTTTTTTCCCCACCAAGCTTTTACATTGAGTTTGATGTTCTATTTTCCAATCAGTTAGTCTTGTATTTTCTCTGTCATAGTATACCTTTATGCCAGTGCTAACACTTTTTTCTCTTGCTTCCTTTCTTCCAGCTAATCACTGTGAGCCACTGTGTGAGTTCATGAAGTTGGCCTTCCCTAGAATAGTCTGGTGCAGAGAGCTGCTATTTCCATCAATACCAGTGTTGCAGGCTTCAGGGTTCTTGTGTGCTTCTGTTTTCCCCCTGCTTAGGCAGAAAGCATGCTGTAAGGGTCTCCTATTGCGGGTTTGCTGAAAGATTAGACAATTTATTACTATGTAATGCAAGTAAAACAAAGCTTAGCAATGTTTATTTTCATATATATATATTTATATTCAAATCAATATAAAGATATTCTTTGGATATCTGTGAAAGCCTGTCGGTATGACGGAATGCAGCTTATGCACATATGAGGATTGGAGCAACTACACCTTGTATGGAATGGACAAGCAAAGGAATATGTCTCAAAATGAGAACAGATGTCCGTAGATAGTATCTCCATCTTCCTGAAGACTGCAGTTCCAGCTTGTGAGAAGCTAAGTGACCACTTGAACTCTAGTGCCTTCACTTTACAGCTCGTGGCAGCCTTACAGAAGATGCGGGCAAAGAGATCCTGTTCTATGCTTTGCAGAATATATTAGTTATTCCTCAAGGTGAAAGGTCAAGATATTTGTTTTAACTATGCATTTTATTTTTATTTTTTTTAAATTTCATCTTGTTTTGCCAAGCCATATTGAATTGTGTTAGTACATAGAGGCATTAGAAACTAACCGTACAAAACCAAGTTTTACATGTGTGTTTATTTTGTATTTTATTGCCTTACAGTTTTTAAAGAACGTTAAGTTAACGGACATATAAAATATGTATGCACTGTGTGAACTTGTAAATTATTGTTAGAACACTTTTTTTTTTTTTATTGGATATGGCTTTGTTCTTTTTAGTGCCTTATTTCATTTGTTTTACTGCCATGTTTAAAGGGTCTGGGCACAAAATGTAGTTTCCTGAAAGTGAAACCATTATTATATGCAGGTTTTAGCTGCCTCCACGTTACATTTCCACTAGAAGAGGGAGATTGGGAGACCAATTTTAAGGAGAACCAGAAAAAGGGAACAAGTAACCCTAACACTGAGAATTACATACATGCTTGTACAATCCATGTGATCACCAGTGGGTTGTAAGAAATTTCTATATTGCAACCTGCTGGTTTGCATAAGGGCTGCATAGATCTATTCAGTGACAGCACAGAAAATTCTAAGTTGGAGATGCTCCAATTGTAACATAATCTTGCAGGTCACTTGGCCTAAATAAATTATTCGGTGGTAGAGGTTGGCTTGGTGTGTTGTGGAGTACATTAAAATTACCAATTTTTGTATCTAAAAGATCCTGTAGGTTTTCTCTGCATGAAGTTAAGAGTGGCTTTACTAGCCACAGTTGGCAAACATCCCATGTGACTGTAAATGCATAAGAAATAACTATATTCCAGATGCCCATTTTACATTCCTTGTGCCCCTAAAAGTTCCAGGGTTTTAAACAGCTGATATGCTCCATATTGGAGCACATTAGCGTTTTAGTCATCAGGTGGTGATTTGGCATCCATGAAACTTATATGGCTTTTGGCGCTTTGTAAGTTCCCTAGTTAGCGCGCCCACATCTGTCTGGCAAAAGAGCTCTGAACGTAGATCTTGAGCAGGCCTGACAAGAAGGGCGGGTGGCCTTTCTTTTCTTCTGTTTGGTTACATGCTAATGCCCATTTCTAACTAGTTATGTAACCACATCTGTTCTGAAGAGATCTTCTGTAGACCTTTTGCTTTTTAATTTTTTTATTCTTTTTTTTTTTTTTTTTTTTGCCCAATAAGTTTATAAGACGTATCATGTGATTTCTGTACAATCACTGATCTAAACTACCTGTTAAGGTTTGTGTTTCAAATTATGCTGAGCATATGTGCAGTTGAAAGCATTAAAATGTAAAAAGGAAAAAAAAAAAAGTTCACATTTTTAAAAATTCTTGATAATATAGGGATTCTAATATAAATGTCTCTGCTTAATAGCAGAAACAAATTTTAAGGTATGGGCAATAATGGTTTATTTTTGGTTTTATTTTTTTTGTTTTTTTTTTACCAAATACCTCTTCAGTAATTTATAATGGCTTTGCAGTTATGTATTAAAAATAGAAAAAAAAAAGCACTGGAAAACTGGTTCTTCTGAAGGCAATTTGCATGTTTCAAGTGGTATTGAAATCCGCACTGATGGATATGTCATAATAAACATATCTGTTATTAATATGCTAATGACCGTGTGATCATTTGAAAAAAATAAATAAAACCTATTTATAGAAATCCTGTTTCCAAAAGATTGTTTGTTTTGCAACGTCTACATGTAAGCTGCTGGCTTTTTTTTTATTTTTCAGCTTTTTTTTTTATTTTTTTTAAGTTTTAATGACAGATGAACCAAAAAGAAAAACTAAAACATTCAGACAAACCACTGGCATTCATACATTTAGTTATTAATCTAGTTTTCCAGATCCAAAGATATTCTAAAATATTTAGAAATATTAAATATTCATATTCCAGAGCAGATAATATAAAAAAAGACTTCTCCGTGACAGGCCTTCCTACTCCACTAATAGTTAAGAACATACCCAATCTTTAATATAACCTGGAATTTAAGTTGAACCTTCATAAGAATTTAAATTAAAATGGGGTGGAGGTGTGCAATAAAACTGGTCTGCCAGGATCCTAAATATTTTTTAAGCAACAAAGTGCATATATGCACAAAAACCCTTCATGGACTATAAGGCAGACTCGTTAAATCGGTTAAAAGGGTATATTTTTATTTTGACAATCTTGTTAAAAAAACGAAATATCAATATGAAAATAGACCCATAAATACAATGTTGAGCAATTCTCAGGAAATTTACATACAAATACCCTACACACAAAAGATTATATCCAGAGGGCTACCCATATCCATTTCAGGTCAGAGCTCTTGAATGGTAAAACCCAACATGTTTCGGACTTTTTTGTCCTTCCTCAGGGTTTGTAGATTGGGTCTTTTTCTTCTATAATGTGAATGTATAATAGACTGTTTAAAAATCACAAATTAAGAGATAGAGCTATACGTTCACATCAGCTGTTTTAAATACTTAAAGGTTAAGCACAAACATTTGCATATAGAATAAATTCCTGCTGGATGTGGTATTCATGCGAATGAGCCCTGCGGTTAGTAGGTCGGGAGATGCCTGCCAATTTAGGCACACATACACAAGGACCCCCATAGGGGCAATGTAGCCCCCCGACTGCGCCAAACAGCCCGGGTATGGATATAAAAGTAAATAGTAGAGATGGGTAAAAAGCATGTAAATGTTTTACCTCCAACAAACAAAAGTCTGAGAAGATTTTATACATAGTAAAAGGAGGCAGGTAGATACACAACACCACCTATATAAACAAAAAGGTATCCATATTAATGATTTAAAAGTCATAAAAATACCTCCGGGTCCACAGTCCGCATGCATCAAGCAGCGACTGAGGACTGACTGGGGTGTTGTGTTCTGTTTGTGTATAAATATCCCATCTGTCAATAGGAGACATCCATGGTGATGGATTTCAGCTGGGCAGTGGCGCTGGGACGCCCGCTTCCACCATAGGTGGAAGAATGGCGTCCATGTTGGATCCCCCGACATTGCAGCGCCACCTCGCCCAATTGGGCGGAATGAGGTCACACGCAGCCGACGCGCATAGAGCCTCGGACCTGCGCTTCAAGCTGGAGCATGGATCGGAGAAGGGAAAAAAGTGGCTGCAGAGGAAACCAGAGCACCGTGCCTCTCCCCGGTAGATGCACATCTTGGCCCTCCCCCTGCCCTGGAGGAGGGCCGCAGCGTGCCGGACGATGTTCCACTCAGGCAACAGCACCCACACCCAACCACCAGAGGGGGCGCACTTGCCTTATCCACATACTAAAGAAGAACTATGCTGAAAAATAACAATAAAACATGAATGTACAGTACATAAAACTGAGCAATATAAATATGTACAGACATTACCAAAATACATAACATGCAAAAAACGTGTTCGACAACCCAAGCCAATGAGGGGGTCCATGGTCAAAAGCTGCCAGTACTTTCTGAGTATTGTTTTCACCTGTTCTTGTCTGGAGTATTTTGTAACCATTCTGGTAATATTGTTTTTAGGTTCCTTATGGGTGAAGAGCAATTCAGTGCGTGATTTCCCCCTTGCCTGTTTTATATGCCTTTTTTTATTCTTTATTTTTTTTTAGGACCGTTTTAGAATATCCTTGTCTAGTTTTTAATGTTTGGGCTTCTTTTTCATTAGAGCAGTTGTGTCTTGCGCTAATATATTGCCCATAGGGGATAGAGCATAGAGGCTAATAGAGGTTTGGGGTGAAAGCTGGAGGCATATAATATTGTTACCAGCCGTGGGTTTGCAAAACAAATTCACTAACAAGTTGGCCATTTTGATGTTTGTGTTAAACACCCAAAATGGTGATATTGGCTGTTGGACATTTTAAATTACAAATTAAATGTGTTATTAGTATTAATGCGAGTTAGTTTTTTTTAGGAGAGTCTCCGGTTCCTCCCAGAGCATAAAAATGTTGTCAATGTAGCTGTACCACGCAATAGCCTTGTCCTTATACATTGCTGAAGTATCATCTGAAAACAGGGTTCGCTCCAACTCCCCCAGTTACAGGTTGGCGCAACAGGTCCCCATAACCACCCCCTGTACCTGGAGGTAGTGGGAGCCATTGAATGAAATCCAGAGAGAGAAACTAACTCATTTAACTGGCACTCTAGTTGACTTCTTTGTAAGAGAATGTGACATATAGCTGAGAGACCCTTGTCATGGGGTATATGACTGTAGACATGAAGGCCCTCCAGCTTTTTGTAAAAGCTGAGTAGCGTCACATACGTGGGACGGCAAGCTGTCAACAAATGGTCTTCAATCATTGTCAGCAAATCGGCTCAAGTTTTCAGTAAGGCTACCTCTCCCTGATCTAATCAGCCTACCAGGGGAATCTAAAGGCTTTTTGTGCACATTGGAGGGGCATATAACGTGCTCTCCTGGAATGATGTTACGATGATATGCTTCATCCACAAGGAGATAACATTATTTGGTGTAAGTGTCTATTAAGGATTTTGGTATTGAATGATACCAGTCTGAGTTAGAATGTTGTTGCACATCTGGATGTATTTAGAATTATCCAGAATTACAATATTGCCCCCTCCCCCCCCCCCCCCTGTCAGAGGGCTTAATTGTACTAGAATGAAACAAAAAGAGGGGGTTCACAGATCACACAGCTCCAGCCCTATCTATATGCAAGAAAAAGAGGGTTTGGGACTTTAGATGAGGTAGATCTAGCATGGCTAAAAGATGAGTCAATGTAACAAGACCTGTTTTATTCATTAAAAAACATGACATGGCAATATGAGTTCATACATAGTAAATAAGCATAACAATCGCATATTATTGACCAGATATTCATAAAAACAATCATAGCAACTTGGAGATCACATATTGAGGTATCGGACAATTGTCCATAGTAAAGAATCGCTTGAAAAGCAGCATGGTGGGGTAGCTTGGGCGTGGATGAAATAAAACCATCTAAAAAGAAAATGGTACATCAAAATTGGCCTGACGCATGTTTCGTAGTTTCCTACCACATCCGGGGCGAGTGCACCAATGTCTGTAAAAAAATAACTTAGTTAGACTTACCGGTATTTTTTTCTAGGAGTCTTCCAGGACAGCCTCTGAGACAATAGGGCTCCTCCCTCCGGGACAGGAAACGCGTGTACACCATAACTTAAAAGGTGGTCCTTCAGGCCTCCCTCTTCAGTTTAATTAAGAACTACTGGAGGGCTCTGAAAGATATAAATAACACATCGTTACTAAATGCATCCAACACCAGTCAATCAAAACACCGGGTGGGAAGCCAGGCTGTCCTGGAAGACTCCTAGAAAAAGAGTTATCGGTAAGTCTAACTCCGGTTTTCTCCTTTCATCTTCCAGGACAGCCTCTGAGATGATAAGCAAGAAACTTACTTTGTCAGGGTGGGACCATTGCCTGGAGGACCTTGTGTCCAAATGTCTGCTCACTTTCAGACAACAAACCCAGATGATAGTGCTTGGCAAATGTCGAATAACTGGACCATGTTGCTGCTTTGCAGATAACCTCCAGAGAGGCTCCGACCTTTTCCGCCCATGAAACCGAGACTGCCCTAGTGGAATGTGCCTTCACTAAGGGAGCCTGCTTACCTTCCAACTTATAGGCTTCTATAATTGCCATTCTTATCCATCTAGCTATGGATGATTTTGAGGCCCTGCAACCCTTGCGGACCCCCGAAAAATGTACAAAAAGAATCAGAGATTCTTAAACCTTTTAGTAATCTCCAAATAAATTAAGAGACTTCTCTTAACATCTAACAAATTTAAAGCTTCCTCCCCACCTACACCTGAGGTGGATCTGAAAGTAGGAAGGACAATATCTTGTGTCCTGTGAAACGTAGACGCTACCTTAGGTAGAAAACTGGGATCTGTCTTCAGAATGATCCTATCTTTTCTAATCAACAAAAAAGGTTCCCTTATGCCGCGTACACACGATCGGACTTTGTCCGCCGGACCTAGTCCAGCGGACAAACCGTCGGACTTTCCAGCTGGGCTTCGCCGGACTTGAAAGCGAACGGACTTGACCACACACGATCACGCTAAAAGTCCGGCGGTTCACGCGATGACGTACAGCACGTACGACAGGACTAGAACACTAGACTAGAGTTCGTGACATACTTGCTACTGAGGATGCGTCCTTTTTGGTCCGCCGGACCATACTACAGACGGCCGTATTGTCCGCCGGACTGCCAAGTCCAGCGGATAATTTGAAAACAAAACTTCAAAGCTAGTCCGCCGGACTTTTGGGAAAAAAAGTCATTCGAAGGCCCACACACGATCGGATTGTCCGGCAGACTCGAGTCCAGCGGACAATCCCGCGGGAAAGTCCCTTTGTGTATACGCGGCATAATAGAAAGGGCTTGCAAATCACTCACCCTTCTGGCTGAGGTGATTGCTATCAGAAATACTGTTCATCACTACCCATTTCAACATAGCTTCCTCCAGAGGTTCAAAAGGAGGACTGGTTAATGCCTTAAGGACCACCGATAAGTCCCAAGTGAGACAGGATGTGACTTTTACTGGTCTCGATCTTGTCAGGGCCTTGAAAAAATTCCTAACGAATTGATTCTGCTGCAGTGAGGTCTGCAAAAAAATACTCAAGGCCGCCGTTTGCACTTTCAGGGTACTAACGTAAAGGCCCAGTTCTGCACCCGCCTGAAGAAAATCCAAGACCGCGGGGATCCCCGGATGTTAATTCTGTTCTATCAACCAAGAATTAAATCTCTTCCACACCTTTGCGTAGATTGCCCTGGTTACTGGCATACGGCACTCTAGAAGAATTGTTATCACTCTATCTGAATAACCCTGGGCTCTCAAAAGCTGTTCCTCAGATACCACGCTGATAACTTGAGGTTCTCTACTCGAGGGTGCAGAATCGGCCCCTGGCAAATCAGGTCCTCTCTGACCGGAAGAGGTAGAGGGGGCTGAAGGCCAATCTTTTCAAGATGGCAAACCAGGGTCTCTTTGGCGAAAATGGCGTCACCAGTATTAGAGCCGTAGAAACTTCTGCAGAACCGCAGCTATCAGCCGAACCGGAGGAAAGGCATAACACAGGTTGAACCGCCAGGGGTTGGCAAAGGCGTCTATTGCCGAGGCCTGATCCTGGGGGTGAACCCGAAAAGAATTGAGACACTTTTCTGTTTGCCTCTGAGGCAAAAAGATCTACCTCTGGTTGCCCCCAATACTCTACAATTTGCCTGAATACCTCCGTGTTGAGGGACCACTTGTCCTGACACACCTGCTGACGGCTGAGAAAATCCGCTAGGGAATTCTGAGTGCCCTTCAAGTGAATGGCTGACAAAGAGGCCAGATTCACCTCTGCCCAGCCCAAAATCTTGCTGGCTATAGTCTGTAGGACAGGACTCCTTGTGACCCCCTGCTTTTTCACATATGCGACGGCTGCCACATTGTCTGTACGGACCTGTAGGTGAAGCCCCCTTATCTGGGATTGAAAGACCTCCATGGCTCTCAGGATAGCCAGCAATTCCCTCTGATTTGAGGATTGATGAGCCTCTGCCACTGACCAGGCACCCTGAGCTAGGGACTGCTCCAGATGAGCACCCCATCCCCAAGAACTGGCATTGGTCGTCACCACTATGGCGGCCGGTCAGGCCCAGGACAGACCAACCTTCAGGTTGTGATGAGTCTGCCACCACCATAAAGCCCTTTTGACTTTGGCCAGTATCTGGATTGGCTGATCTAGGGTTTGCCCCCTGCCATCCCAGCGGCTCAGCATGAAATTTTGTAGGGGGCACTGATGTAGTCTTGCCCAAGGCACCGCCGGAAAACAGGACGTCATCAGACCTAAGGCTCTCATCACTTCCCTGATAGAGAATACCCGATTTGGACTGAAGCGGGGCTACTGCCTGCTCCACTTTCAGAATCTTTTCTTCCGGGAGAAAAACCTTCATCTCCACTGAAGATATCCTGTACCCCAAATATAGGACCTCCTGTGTTTGGGGTAAGCTGGGTTTTTTCCCAGTTGATTAACCACCCGAGAGATTGGAGGAAACTCTGGGCCTCCTGTAACTCTCTCTAGCTGTTGAGCGGAGGGCGCCATGAACAGGAGATCATCCAGGTAAGGTATTACTGTAATGGCCCAGATTCTTAATGGGGCTAAGGCCTCTGCTAGAATTTTCGTGAAGATTCTCGGGGAAGAAGATAGGCTCGAAAGGAAGCGCCTGGAACTGGAAATGCAGAACTTCTGCATCTATCCTTACCGCCAGCCTTAGGAACTTCTGAAATTTCTGATGTATAGGGTTGTGTAAGTACGCATCCCTGAGATCTACCGTGGCCATGTAACATCCGGGGTACAGGAGTCTGGTCACTGTAAAAATCGATTCCATCCTGAATCGTTTGTACTTTACAAACTGATTTAGGGGCCGGAGATTCAGAATCAATCTGAATTTCCCCGAAGGTTTTCTCACAACAAACACGTGGGAGTAAACCCCCTGACCCTGCTCTGTCTTGGGAACCTGTAGAAGGACCTTCTGGTCTACTAGATCCCCTAATAATAGGCCCAGAGCCCTCGATTTCTCCCGGTCTCTGGGCAAATGGGTAATTTGAAAGTTTGATGGGGGAACTGAATTGAACTCCAATCTGTACCCGTTCCTTATGATGTCCAAAATGAACGGACTTGGAGTGCACTTTACCCACTGTGGGAGGAATTCCCCCAGTCTTCCTCTCACCGGGACACAGGAGTCACTGTGGCTTTGTGGTGGATTGAGGAGGATTAAATAGGATTCCTCCTCTTCCATGGCCTTTATGACCCGTCCAGTGCTTTTTGGGGTGGCCATCTTTCTCCTACTGGCCCTGTTGTCTGGGGCCTCGAAATAAACGTTTTGCCCTCAGATTTTTTGTTTCTTTCAGGAAATGCTTTCTTCCTATCCCGAGTTCTCTCCAATGCCTCCTGAAAGCCTGGCCCAAACAAATGGTCACCTGAGAAAGGCAAACTACACAGCTTTAACTTGGAGGCAGAATCCCCCTTCCAAGTTTTAAGCCATACCGCCCGCCTTGCTGCATTCACTAATGCAGCTGACTTGGCGGCCAATTTTACTGACTCTGCAGAGGTGTCCGCTAAAAAGCCCACTGCCTTAAAAAGTAGGGGAAAGGATTTCAGGAGCTGGAAGTGCCCGCTGAGATATGGGCCTGTAACTGTGACAGCCAGCACTCCAGGTTCCTGGCGACACATGTCGCTGCCAGGGCAGGCTTTTAACCCAATTGCAGAGGCGTCCCACGCCCCTATCAGCAATACGTCCCCTCTCCTATCTATGGGATCCCTGAGTGATCCAAGGTCATCAAAGGCTAAGTCCGTTTTCTTTGACACTTTAGCCAAAGGTGCATCCAATTTGGGCACCTTATTCCATGAATGCAAAGCATCCGCCTCAAACGGAAACCTCCTTGAGGCTACCAGAGAAGGATCTCTTCTCTGGCTGTTCCCACTCCTGCAGAATCAATTCGATCAGGGAATTGTGTAGGGAAAGACAATGGCTTTTTGAGACCCTGACCCCTGGTACATCAGGTCGTGTTTCGACAGTTGGACCTGCTCCTCCCGAATCTCTAATGTGTCGTAGATAGCCTTGAGCAGATCCCCCACATCATCTAGCGATAACCTGTATCTCGAACCTCTGGTAGAATCTACCTCTGAGTCTAAAGCTGAATCTATTAGGGAAGAGGTTTGTGATCTAGACCCCCCTTTCCCTCGCCCTCCTGGCTGGGTTCGGATAGGGAGGGGAGACTTGCTGCCCTTTGCATACTACAAGGGAGGCCCATCCTATCCATCATACCTTTGAATGATTGAAAGGTAGATGTAAGCTCATCCTTAACAGATGACAAAATTTTATGGCAAGCTGCCACAGTCTCGTCTTTAACAAGGCTACTCACACAGTCAGGGCATAAGGGCTTCTCCCAACTGGGTGCCAACTTTGTCCCACACACGGCACACTCCTTCCTAGGAATCTGAGTCCTGTCCTGGGTTTTAACCGAAAAGATCCCTGGCCCACAACCTGGGTCAGCCTAGGAAGTGCCTATCCCATCACCAGGGGTCCCTACCCAGGGAGGGACAATCTGGGGTCCTAGGACCCTACCACCCACCAGCGTAAGTATGGTCTACCCTCACCACCTTACGTGGGAGGTACCGGAGCCCACCGAACCGGAGTCTGTCGATTGAACCGCCGTCTCCATTCCTGGTGTCTTGCGCAGCCTGGCTGAGCACTCACACCACTCCGGGTGCCTGTAGTCTTTCCCCCTGTGCCTCAGAGACCAAAACTGCATCTCACGGCGCCCCTTAATGACGCCGTTCCGCCGGAAGTATTTGTCACTTCCGCCCGCTGGAACGCACAAGCGCACACAGGGGAGAAATCACTAGGGGTCCAGCTCCACTGAGCTAACGGCAGAGGGGATGAAAAAACATCCAAAACTTCCCCAGCAGGACAGAGGGACGCCTAGGCAGGAGGAGGCCAACGCCAGGTGCTCTTCCCAGGACTGTCATGAGACATGGAGCTCCCTTTAGTTCCTCAGAACGCGCTCCTTCCCGTCCGGCAGGAAACACAAAACTGAAGAGGGAGGCCTGGAGGACCACCTTTTAAGTTATGGTGTACACGTGTTTCCTGTCCCGGAGGGAGGAGCCCTATGTCTCAGAGGCTGTCCTGGAAGACAAAAGGAGAAAGCATAAATAAATGATATGGTCCAAAGTTACACCCAAACACAAGGGAGATTATATATGTAAAGGAGGGGAGAAATGAACTTATCCCACTAAGTACTTTACTTGTCAATTAAGTCTAGACCATGTGGACATGAAAACTGGTGGCTGCTTGAAATGTTCACCCCGGGGGCATCCTGTTGCTGGCGTAAGTGGGATTTCAATCGTGGCCAGCACATGGGGAGATGTGTCTAACTGTTATGGGTGGCTTTGATCGCGCCAGCAGGAGGGCCTTCCACCTTTTTTTTTTTTTTTTTTTTTTTTTGCTTGTACCAGCGTGATGCTGGGAGGAGCCCATTTGGTCGCGCGGAGCACATAAGGATCCCCATTTCACTCTGCTAGCTCTCTTGGATGAGTTAATTTCTCCCCTCCTTTACATATATAGTCCTCCCTTGTGTTTGGGTGTAACTTTGGACCATATCGTTTATGCTTTTTTACAGACATTGGTACACTCGCCCCTGATGTGGTAGGAAACCACGAAACGTGCATCGGGCCAATTTTGATGTACCATTTTCTTTTTAGATGGTTTTATTTCATCCACTCCCAAGCTACCCCACCATGCTGATTTTCAAGCGATTCTTTACTATGGACAATTATCCAATACCTCAATATGTCATCTCCAAGTTGCTATGATTGTTTTTATGAATATCTGGTCAATAATATGTGATTGTTATGACATGGCAATATGAGTACATACATAGTAACTAAGCATGTTTTTTAATGAATAAAACGTGTCTTGTTGCATTGATTCATCTTTTAGCCATGAGATCTACCTCATTTAAAGTCCCAAACCCTCTTTTTAATTGTACTAGAATCGTTATGTGCCATGGGTTTTAGTGCCTCTGTTTCCTTTCTACTGAGATCATTGTGAGAAGAGTATTTTTTAGGTTTTGAATATCTTTGGAAACGAGTTTTAAAAAGGCTGCTACATTTGGATTAGAACTATAGGTAGGTGGAATGCTGTGGATTTATTTTTGGGAGAATTGGATAGCATTGTTATGGCAGAGGGAGAAGTTGGGCTGTCCACTTCTGCCCGTGATGTTTCTATGTCCACAGAATCTATGAGATCATCTGGATCGCTGTCTTCTAACAGCGCAATCAGATGATCTATTGCTTCCAATTCCTTTTGAGCATGTCTATGTTCGGTATTGGTCTGTTTTTTAGCATGAAGACTTTTTAATGGTAAATTACATATAAATAGATGCACATCTTCAATCGCTTCAAATTTATCAAGATGTGATACTGGACAGAACGTGTGGACTTTGGCCTCTTGTCATCTTGTGATAGGTTGTGAGTAGAAAGATTAATATTTAACGAGGTTTGTGTGGGTGAGATTTTTGTGTGTTCTGAGCATATGTTTTTATACTTTGCTGATGTTTGTAAGTTGCTTCGCATTTTGTCCAAAAAAAAAAAAAACGCTTGTGAATAAATTTGAGAGTGTGGAGTGGATGATGAAGCATTGTGAATATCAACGTTGTTGGCACAGTGATGTAGTGGGTAGCACTCTCACCTAGCAGTAAAAAGGGTCGCTGGTTCGAATCCCAACCACGACCCTACCTGCCTGGAGTTTGCATGTTATCCCTGTGCCTCCGGTTTCCTCCCACACTCCAAAGACATGCTGGTAGGTTAATTGGATTCTGTCCAAAATTGGCCCTAGTATATGAATGGGGACCTTGGATTGTGGGCTCCTTGAGGGTGTAGGGACCAGTGTGAGTGTGCAATGTACAGGGATAGGGACAATTGTAGATATTCACTCAGGTTGAACTGGATGGACTGGTGTCTTCAACCTTACTAACTATGTGACGTTGTGAGACACTTTTGTACCTGTATGTGAAGCCTGGGTGACTGTGATTTTACCCCTCGTGCTGTTATGAGGCTCCATGCCGACTTAGGCACATATCTCCTCAACAGACTTTTGTTTGTTGAGGTAAACCTTTATATGCTTATTACCTATCTCATGTGAACATATAGCTCTTCTTCTTTTTTTTTTTTTTTTTTTTTATATATTCTTTATTTTCATAATTTATATAGTTGTACAAAACATTCCATTTTGGTCATTACACTTTTCCAAAACATTCCAACATTTCATTTATTACAACTTTTCCCTCCCCCTCCTCCCTTACGCCCCCCCCCCCCCCCCCCCCCCAACAAAACATATAGCTCTATCTGTTATTGCATTCATGATTACTAATGTTCTATTATATATTCACATTGTAGAAGAAAAATATCCAATCTCCCACACCTGAGGAAGGACAAAAAAAAAAAAGTCAGAAACATGTTGGGTCTTACCACAAGTATTCAAGAGAGCTGACCTGAAATGGATATGGGTAGCTCTCTGGATATATAACGGTTTGTGTGCAGAGTATTTGTATGTAATATATTGACAATTGCTCAACATTGTATTTGTGTCTAATTTCATACTGAAATTTCCTTTTTAGCAGGATTGATGTCAAAATAAAGATACCTTTTACCTGATTTAACAAGTCTGCCTTATAGCCCATGAGGGTTTTTTGTGCATTTTTGCACTTTATTGTTGCTTTAAAGTTGAACTTGGAGCGTTCTGCATCTGTGCATTTTTTTCCACACTTTTTCAAACTTCTGAGAGGCGCTGTATTAAGCATAAGAATATTTTTCAAATGTGTTTATTCATTTCCCGGGTCCAGTTCCCATGGGTAAGAGGGTTGGGTGAAACCCAGCTGGAGGCTATCAAATTTCGAAACTATAAAAAGTGATCTCACAAAGGTCATTACCTGGTTGTGATCCAGGTTGTTAGAATTCACATACCTCAAGAGGCATAGAACGGGATCTGGAATCAACACACATCATATACAGAGTTTAACATAGCTAACACTTCCTACCAATACTGAAATCATTTTGGGCACCTCCTGGACAGATGCATAAAGGAGCCAGGCGATTTAGCATCTTACACATTCAGAATTTTTTCTTCTGTCCACCTTATGCAGCAGCACCAGAGTATAATAAGCCCTATACAAAATAAAAGTTGGGTCACCCTATGAGTAGGAGATATTGAGACGAGTTTTACATTCTGTAATATTTGATCTCATATGTCCTCTAGGAACACATCAACATCTGTCTCCCAACTTCATCTGCATGGAGTAGTAAAATTAGAAAGCACTTCAAATAACGGTCACATATGTACCCTAGTAATGAGGCCCTTAGTAATATTTGCTTCAACTATATTATCCAGGATAAGGGAAAGAAGAGAACAAAATAACAGTTGGGGCCACACCTTGAGTCTTCAAAGCAAGCCCTAATTGTATATATTGAAAAAATATTTTTGCTCTAAGTTGTAGTCCATACAAAGTTGTTGGTACGTTTTCAAGACCCCTCCAATGTACAATTGTATAAGCGTAGTAATCCCTGCACCTTCCCATCTGGAGAATGCTTCCAGTTGTGAAATTTCAGGGAATTCCCTGTTCAACCAAAATGGTGAAAGTCTAGTATGCCCTGAGATAGCCAGTATTCTTTTAGTGGATTGCCATCCCTTATATAACAAATATAGTGTGGGATAGAGAAATTGGTGGAAAGGTGGAATAGTAGAATCCAAAGCCAACAAAGGATTACCATTATGGAATAAAGAAGTATATGATAAGACGATGTGTTTAAGCCACCACTTTCCCAACCTGAGAGATGCTGGATCACATGTAGACTTGGAGCACTGCTCTAAGCTGGAGGATAACAGGTGTCCCTACTGGTATTCAGAAAGTGAGAGCAGGTGTCAGGCACTAATTCAGAAGTGTGGACATACTGCATGCGGGGTAAGACGCTGCTCAAAACCAACCCAGTGCTTCAGATGTGAATATGGCTGTGTATGACCTTCAGCCGGCACTGCTCCGGGCCACGCCCCCTGACATGTTTCTCCCACCTACTGGGGGTTTGGTCACAGAGGCGTGTGACCAAGCCCTGGTAGGCGGGGTGAAACATGTCAGAGGGTGTGGCTGAAGCCATAAATAGCCATATTCACATCTGAAGCACTGGGTTGGTTTTGAGTGGCATCTTACCCCACATATCAACTTTTGGAAAATTGTACTGAATTTATAAAAATATTTTTGTGGGATCCAACATCATGAATTATGTACATAGTAGATTAACTAAGGAATCAATAACCTGCTGCCCTCACATACAGAAAGCTTGGTAACAAAAAAGCCAATGCTAACAACCACTGATCAGATTTATATCTACCCAGTAAAAATGCGAGTGGTGACGAGGGAAGCGCAGAGATTTTTTATTTTTTTTTACAGCTGAGGCATTGGGAAATACTCTTACTGACGATTGATTCCGTGAGGTACTCTGCAGCAGTGGATTACAGAGTGTGGTGAATTTTTGAGTGAATAGAGTTAAATTAGGGTGCATTAGAAGCTTACCAATGAGGTTCATTTGTTGCCTGGCATCGCTCTTTAGCAGCAGGGTTTGATTTAACGCAGTTCTAACGTGGTTGTAAACCCTCACATATACCCAGTGAAACCAGTAGCCTTAGATGATATACAGAGATGAAACAAATCCTCCTTCATAAGTTTTACTTGTTCATCTGCAGTATTCTCTTGTCCACAACCCTTCAAAAATGTAAATTTGTGATATCCTTATGCATCTGTACAGAGGATGGTATGGATAACTGCAGTTACACTGTGTAAGAGCTGATTGGATGAAAGGAACATACACCTCTCCACATAGGCAGAGGAACAAAGGAACATGCAGCGCTTCATTCTGAAAAGACAAGCTGTGTTCTTATCTCCCTACCCCGTCACAAAAATCTCATGTGTCAGGAAAATGTCTCAAAAGTGACTCATGCTGATAACAGAGGAACGAAGCACCAGAGAAAAATGACACTTAGAGCTTTGGAGATAGACAAACACTACAGCTATGTGCTTAGTTCAAATTTCATGACTGGGGTTTACAAGCGCTTTAAAGTATAATTACATTTTTGACTGTAAATTATACATTTGTACTAAAAATATTGCTAATGTGTTGTATCACTGTTACTGGAGAATAGGCCCTCTCTCAGCAGCATTCTGGGAGTATAAACTGTTTTGCTGTGAACAAGTTGCACATTAAAGCTGGCCGTACTTTAATGATGTAAGTGGAGGAATCCATGCTTCCCTTCATCAGTACATTGTATACTGACAGAGGCACTTGCTTACTGGCTGCTGTCAATGGAAAAAGTTTTCAAAAAGTCACTTCCACATTAAACTTCTGTCAAGTGGGGCAGTCCATAACTGATCGAAATTTAAATGTGTGTTGTCTAGAAAAAGCCCAAGGATATAGACATACGGCTCTGTCAGGATTTATTTGACAAGTAACCTTTTTTTTTTTTTTCGTTTCCAATCATTTTTATAGAAGTTTGGACAGCATTTGAATGGTACAGTAATCACCAAAACAAAAAAAACAATAGGTCAGACTTTACATATACAAAGAAACCAAAATTTCATTTATAAACGTATTCACATATGTGCACATCAGCCAGCAACGGGTGGATACTTCATGTTACATGATCTCGGGTAAGCTCCTGTGCGTGTACGCATTTCGCTGGTCCGCTTCCTCAGTACACATAAAGGGGTAAGTATAGAACAAAACAGGCCTCACTGTGTAGTATAATAAATCCTATTACATTACCGTATATACTCGAGTATAAGCCGAGTTTTTCAGCACATTTTTATGTGCTGAATGTGCCCCCCTCGGCTTATACTCGAGTCAAGCATTTATCTGCAGCAGAAAAATGACATTTTCTGACCCGACTTTGGGCCCCGCATCTCGGGGCCACTTGTTTGGTATTTGGTGCCAACCTAGTGGAATCAGCACTACAACATATCCAAATTTGGGGTTTCTAGCTCCAAGTGTCCCCGAAATACAGGGCCCCAAAGTCGGTTCGGAAAATGTAATTCTCTGCTGCAGAAAAGGGCTTGACATTTTCCGACCTGACTTTGGGGCCCCATATCTCGGGGCCACTTGGTGCTAGTTTGGAGTGCCAACCCAGTGGAACTAGCAATACAACATATCCAAATTAGGGGTTCATAGCACCAAGTGGCCCCAAGATACAGGGCCCCAAATTCGGTCAACTGTGTCCATCTGCAGCAATGTAATTTCGGGACCCTTTGGGTCCAGAGACCCCAAATTTTGGCTGCAGCTAGGGGGCATCTAGGAACCCTTAACTACCAAGTTTAAAGTTTGGGGCACAGTGAGGCTGCAAATGGGCATTGTTGACCCTCTTTTCCACTTACAGTAGCTGCGCATTTCTCACCCTAGGCTTATACTCGAGTCAATACGTTTTCCCAGTTTTTTTGTGGTAAAATTAGGTGCCGCTGCTTATATTCGGGTCGGCTTATACTCGAGTATATATGGTATATCTATTGTTACATTAAAAAAATATATATATATATACACATTGGGCATGTTTTTTTTTTTCAACACTCTATTACAAAAATTTTTCCTTACATGATAATTTACATGATTACATTTACATATATCCTTATACAATTCTTCATATGATTGCAATTCCATTTTCGCCTCTCAATCATTCCACATTTGACATATTTCATACATAGTGTGTCCAATTGCATTTACTGTATATTCACCTTGCCTGAATAGGAATACGTATGCATACAGAGTCTCCTGGGGCGGGCACTGGAGCAACAGGAATGCCCGAACAATGTGTGCCGCACGTTGTCTGATATGATTAGCGAACTAAAGAATAAAAAAGGGTGACCATAATCGATTGTGAAGTAGAGAGTCCCCTCCTATGAACACTAATGCATAACAGTGTTGTGGGCCATATGTTTAAAACCTATTTTTAGGTGACGTATATGTTAAAGGTATATATAGGTGGCCCAAATAAGTGATAACTGGCATTGAGATTTATAGTGCATGCCTATATACAGAAAATTAACTTTGTGTAAATTTGCTATGCAATATTTTATAATACCATAAGCCTATAATATTAAGAGAGGTGACTTGATATTAATAGGAGATACATTTGCAGGGAACGCATCGATTGCAGTGAGAAAAAAAAAAAAAACATTGCTGCATAGAAGAAGGTAAAATTAAGTAGCAGCCAGACAGTGATAACTTTGTATCAGTTGGACAGCTTCAAGCAGAAGATCAATGCATGTAAAGTGGAGTTGGGAAAGATACACTGCATATGTCCCACCAGACAGCTAAGGCCTATAATGGGGGACAAAGTATACATATATCAGTACATCACACCTTATCAAGACTGTTGAGGCATATAAGGATACAAACGGCATATGCTACCAGAGAAGCTTACCACTCAGTGCAGCCATATAGTGACCCAGGGAGATAATGTTGTATGGGGCAGGGTACCCGGGGTCCTATAGAACCTCACCGCCAAAAAAAAAGAAGCCTGCCGCCTGCCACAAGCACAAGATGTGACTTCACGATGCGGTCAGTAGTACAAAAAAAAATACAAAACTATCAACTGTGCACATATTCAAACAGATACTGCATAACAAAGAGAAGTACAACAGTAGTAACAATCCCTGAGTTCTGCGTAGGGTAACGCAATTGAGAGTCTTGAAAGCAAAGGGTGTCACCCATGGGAGGTCTGCCTATGCCATGGTGACACTATCGAATATCTAACAGTTCCCAAGAATTAGCAAAACAGGATGTAAAACACAAGGTGGCTGTAGAAATCTCCCAGATATTTCGGAGGTCGAGTAAAGAACAAAAATAATAGGGGGAGGAAGAAAGTATCAGGGAGAACTGCTGCCCACCCTGGCAGGCTTCTGATTATGTTTAACTGGTGAAACCCATCAAGTATTTAATCCAAGGGTCCCACAATTTTTTTCAAACAAGGGCATCTTATATACTGCAGTATTGCAGAAAGACGTTCATTAATCGTGATCAAAGAAATTTTAGCTTTTAACAAGTCAAATTGGACCATAGGGGACGTCCATCATCTGGCTATAGTAATTCTCGCAGCCACAAAAATTAATGCTATAAGTTTTTGTGTGGGGCTCGGAGCTCCCTCCAGTGGGCAGCAAAGTAATGCCTGTTAAGGTTGATGCCCCTGACAGAGTGAAATTATACGGATCCAAAATCTTCTGCTGACTTCCTGACACGTCCACCAAATGTAAAATGCTGTTCCCTCCTTACTGCAACCTCCAAAACAGTAGGGGGAAGGATCCACAAGGTCACCCTGGCCGGACCCATATACCACCTTAAAAGCACTTTGTAATTGGCTTCTATTAAGGTAGTGTTGATTATCGATTTAGCAGCATTTTGTGCCAACCGGTGCCATTCTGCCAGATCAAAAATATCAGCAATGTCGTCCTCCATCTTTCCATGTAGGGAAGCTTTTCCTCTGTAGAGGTCAGAATACAATGCATCTTGGAAATATAGGAAGGGTAAGAGTTCGCCATTTAAATTTAAATGTATTTTGGTGGGCCTGGAGAGCATGGTGTCCCAATGAAATATTCATGGCTTGTGATTTGTTATGGTTAACCCTGAATGCCGATATAGAGGAGAAGAATTGCAGATATAGAAGTTGGGGATGGATGTGACAGAAGAGTATAAACAATATGTAGTCTGCAAACCGGCACATTTTTTTTTTGATTGTTTTTTTAATAAGCTGTATGGACAAGTGCAAATGTATTATTCATACTAAGAATTGATTAGTTTCAAGTAGAACTAAAGTCAAAACTTTTTTTTTTTTCATTTTGGATGGAGTAAGGGAGTGTCATAACTCCTGTCATTTTTTTTTTTGCAATCTGTGAGCCCATTGGAAAGATGTCTCTTCACTTCCTGTCCCAAAGCCAAAACTGGAAGTGAGAGGACATCTCTCCAAAGTGAGGAAATTCTGGGGTATCACCGGAACTAGTGCCCCCTTTGAAAGATTTCCCCTCTATTCCCGTTCTGGTGTCAACCCAAAATTTGGGATTTTCTTTCACTTTCGATGATAACAGTAAACTGGACAGATAGAGAGGGTTAATCTCCCTAATGGTGGCCCACAGACAGCATCAAAACCCTGATAAAAGTTCTAATGCCTCTCCACTTTGTCCAAAATTACAAAACAAACATTTGCCTTTAATTATACTTTGAATTCAAGACACGTTTGTTAGACCAATATTCTGCAGAAGAAGGTTTTTTACCCTGTAACTATCGGGGTCAAGAAAATTGTGTCATTATAACAAGGATAATATCTGATATGCGTTGAGAAAAATGATCATACGACCAAGGAGTTCCTGCATAATATAAGAGGCTATCATAATGTTTGAAGGTTTATTTTCATTTTTTTCAAAGTTGTTTCCCTTACATTAAATGAAGCAATGTACTCTTCAACCTAGCAAATGATGCTGAAATATTTCTACTCATTTTTAGGCCAAAAAAATAAATGAAATGTCAGGCCATCTGCATGAAATTCTTTGCTTAGGAATTTGGCAGCCTTCCAGTACCTGCAGATGAACTACACCCAGGGGACCAAACCACTGCTCTAAAATTTCAAATATCCTAAATTCTTTACCCAGCCACTGAGAGTGTTCTAACAGGAGTGTTTGAAATGTAATATATTTAAAGGGAAGAAAGCACCTCGAATGAGAAAAAAATGACTGGGGTGTGACACCATAAAAGTGCCTTGTAAGATGTGATTCCTGTACTGATTCTTCCTCCAGAGACTTGTCTCTTGTCTCAGTACCTCTGCAGTTCAGAAGGCAGGCTATGTGAATTCTGTGACAGCAGTGCCTACTCGCAGGACAAGGTTAATATGTGTCACAGAATTCAAGGAAGCTAAAGTGATACCATGCAGAGAAGTGGTAATTGCCATAATTCATTCACATAAATCATATGCCACAGTTCTTTTTTTTTTTAAACATATTACACCCCATTTACACTTGTGCAACTTGTCATACCCCATGTTTTCCTATCATAACCATTCATATAGAGTATGTGCAACCTAAAATAGTTCATGCACTACTTGATCCGACTTTCATACAACTTGAGGACCATACACTTCAATGTTAACCCTCAAAAGTCGTACCTGAATGTTTTACATGCAACAGTGGGTCACATACAAGAGGCTTATATTACTTTATTATTATTATTTTGGGTACTTATATAACATTGTCAATATACACAGCGCTTTACATATATATTGTACATTCACTTCAGTCCCTGTCCTCAAGGAGCTTACAATCTAAGGTCCCTAACTCACATTCATATATACAGTTCACATACTAGGGTCAATTTAGAGAGGAATCAATTAACCTACCAGCATGTCTTTGGAGTGTGGGAGGAAACCAGAGTACACCCACACATGCAAAGGGAGAACATGCAAACTCCAGGCAGGTAGTGTTGTGGTTGGGATTCGAACCACCGACCCTTGCTGCTGGGGAAAAGTGCAAACCGCTACACAACTGTGCTGCCCCACTTTGCTGATTTATGCTCTCTACACAGTGAGTCTGGATCAACCAGGTATATATCACCAGTGGCGGCTGGTGGTATGTGCTGGTCGGGTCACCAGCACACTCCCCCCTCCCCCGGGCCAGTCGGTCGGTCAGTCAACACCACAAATTGTACTGCACGCCTGCTTACTGCAGCGCCATATCTAGAGAGCTCATGCAGTGCCTGCAGATGCACGATGTGTTCCCTGAGATCGGACAGGTCAAGCTCAGTATACACACCGGGGACTGACGCTCCTCTTTGCCCATATTCTGCACAGCTCTGATCAGCAGCTCCTCCTCCGTACAGCTCCACTGTCTCCCAGAGGCCACAAAACTCTCCAGCACCCGAACCACTTGTGGGACCACCCCGGACACGGATTCGTGGCCGTACTGCTCTGTGAGGCTCTGCAGCTCAGAGCCCAGGCTCTTGGCCATGCTGTACACATCCTCCAAGGACAGAGCAGCAGGAGCCCACTGCCATACCATCCCCACCCTCCTCCTAGGCCAATGGGCTTGCTTCTCCTTTTCGGACAATTGGGAAACGGGTCTCAGGATCCGCTTCCTGATTGGCCAGGAAGATAATCCGTGTGACAACAGTGAATATTCATTCGCTATTGTCACACAACTGGGTGGACTGCATTACAAGCCACCACTATATATCACTTTACACAAAACAAATGCTTTAGTGCATTCTATGCATTAAGATAAAAAAAAAACTTCTGTGTGCAGCAGCCCCCCTCAGTCCCACTAATACTTCAACATTGTTCCAATTAATAAGAGTGGACGAGAAATTATAGAAATGTATATATAATTTTACATTTTGACCATCGTTAAAATGTAACCCCTTAACTGCAGCCAGAAGAGTGTGTATCTTTCACAAGCTGACTGTTGGCTTTCCCTGACTCTCGGAAGTGTGCCTACACTCCACATGTGTGTTTAACATTGATTCCGGCTTCTGGCATCACCACAAGCTGCTCTCCATCAGCTTCAGTGTAGGGCAGATGAGACCAGAGTCCCTTGATGTCTCAATAAAGCGAACTAGTCACAATGTGTCCCCTTTGTGCTATAAACACAATTCTAGTAAAAAAAAAAAAAGCATCAAAAAATAAAGTTACACACAAACACTTGAACCCCTCCTCCCCCTCTTAAAAAAAATAAAAATTGAGGCCACCCGCATAGACATGGGCACAATTGTTGCTTGCGCACTACACGTTACCCATCTCCATGCACGCTTGAGTGAGGGCAATAATTCTAGGGCCATTATTCACATTTAACTAATGTGTTGACATTGCTTCCCGGCCTGCTCCTTAACAACCAGCTATTCTTCACACAGAATTTGAATCATTTGATAATTTATCGACCGATCCGAATTCAAATAGTTTTAGAAAATTAAAAATTTGTTAGAAAATTTATAAATGAAACTAAATGAATCAACAAAATAAAATTAGTAACATAATGAATCTATCCGAAATGGAACACACCAAATTTTTCCATTCTACACGTCTATCGACCTCACTATTTGTCCTGTTTACCAATATCATTGAAAGTGAAAGTCAGAGAAAATCCCAAATATTGGGTTGTCCCCGGAAAAGTAATTGAAGGGAAATCTTCCAATGGGACGCTAGCTCTGGTGACCTGGGGGTCCCCTAGAAATTCCCTTAGTTTGGAGGGATTTCCTCTCACTTCCTGTTTGGCTATAGAACAGGACAGGGGGCGTAGCTACAAGGGTCGTATTATGACCAGGCCCCATGCTCTAGGGGGCCCATGTACAGCTGAATAGGAGGGGCAGCATATAGCGGAACCGATCTCTTGCAGCCATTGAATGCCCGCTTCTCCTCCTTTACCCCCCGCAGGCATTCAATGTCAGTGGGCCAATGAAGAGCTAGATTCCCTCTGCTGCCCCCCGGGCACCTCTCTTCCAGCTCCACACTGAAATTCAGCTCGGGAACACACCTTGACATCATTTCAAGCAATCCTCTGCTCCCACGTACAGCGTGAGACATCCCTGAGCTGCTGAGATCCGGGTCACCGAGCGGTTGAGAGCTATGAAGAGGGGGGGGGATAAGCCCCTTGTGTTCTGCCAGCGGGGTTGCTTGCTGCAGAACTCTGAGCTGAGCTGAGAGTGTCTCTCTCATACAGCCCAGAGCCTGCACTGAGAGTCCACCCTCCCCTCGCATGAAGAGGAGAGAGATGATCTCCTTCTCCTCCCACCCATCTCCTCCTGTGTGCATCGCGGGAACTGTGAAGCTAAGCAGCTGAGTTTGATTACTCACTTTCCACGGTGCACACAGAAGGTGAGAGGAGAAGATCTTCTCACTCCTCTCTGATCTGTGGGAGGGGAGGGGGAACTGTCAGTGCAGGCTCTGGGCTGCATGAGAGAGATGCTCTCAGCTCAGAGTCCTGCTGATGGGTACTGATAGGTGCCATTGATAAGGAATAAGTGGCACTGATAGGGGACATTGAAGAGCACTGATAGGGGGCATTGGTGATTATTGATATGTGGCACTGACAGGCAGCACTGATGGGTATTGGTAGGTGGCATTGATGAGCACTGATATGTGTTGCTGATAGGCAGCATTGATGAGCACTAATAGGCGGCATTGATGAGCACTGATAAGACAGCACTGATGGGTATTGATAGGTGGCGTTGATGAGCACTAATAGGCGGCATTGATGAACACTGATGAGCACTGATAAGTGGCATTGATGAGCACTTATGAGGCAGCACTGATGGGTATTAATGGGCACTAATATGTGGCACAGATAGGCAGCATTGATGAGCACTGATAGACGACATTAATGGGCACAGATAGGCAGCACTGATGATCATAAAGATAACCGGCAAGTCTGTTTACATGTGATCAGCTGATAACATGGTTAAGGGCCACTGTGGTCAGCCCTTTACAGGTATCTGTGATGAGGCACGCTGGAGGCGGGGGGCGGCCTTCATGGTTTCTTGCACCGGGGCCCTGAGGGATCCAGTTACGCCTCTGGGACAGGAAGTGAAGGAAATGGGACACAGATGGCAAAAAAAAAAAATCTGATGGGCTATTACCATCCCTTGCTCTATCCAAAATGAAAAAAAAAACACTAACTAACCAATAACCACTTCAGCCTCGGAAGGATTTACCCACTTCCCGACCAAGCCATTTTTTGCAATACTGCACTCCATTGCTTAAACTGCCAATTGCACGGCCGTGTGGTGCTGTACCCAAATAAAATTGATGTCCTTTTTTTTCCCACAAATAGAGCTTTCTTTTGGTGGTATTTGATCACCCCTGCAGTTTTTATTTGCGCTATAAACAAAAAAAGACAGACAATTTTTAATAAAAATATAATTAATAAAAAACAATAATTTTTACTTTCTGCTATAAAACATTCCTCAATTATAGCCAATATGTATTCTGCTACATATTTTTGGTAAAAAAAAAATAATAATAATACCAATAAGCGTATATTGATTGGTTTGTGCAAAAGTTATAGCGTCTACAAACTATGGCATATATTTAGAGACTTTTTATTTATTTTGTTATTGTTTTTCCTAGTAATGGCGGCAATCAGGGATTTTTAGCGGGACTACGGTAGACAAATTGGACACTAAGTGACACTTTTTGGGGACCAGTGATACCAATACAGTGATCAGTGCTAAAAGAAAAATGCACCGATTACTGTATAAATTACACTGGCAGGGAAGGGGTTAACACCAGGGGTGATCAAAGGGTTAAATGTGTTCCCTGGGAGGTGCTTTCTAACTGTGTGGGGGACAGATGCACAGAAGGAAAAGAGAGATCATGTTTCTGCCTAGCTGAAACATAAAATCTCTCCCTTTTCTCCCTGACAGATCAGCGATGTGCCTTGTTTACATAGGCACACCGCTGCTCTGTCTCTCCACATAACGATCGGCAGGTCACGGCAGCCATCTTGCCCACCAGGCCCACTGATTGTCTCCCACTGTGTCCAATCACAGCGTAAGCAGCGCTTCGACGCACAAGATCACGTACCGGTACGTGATTTTGCAGACAGGCCGCAGTATATGTACGGTGGGAGCGGTTACTGAATCTTCAGGCCTAAAAAATGTTTTTTTTAACAAGCAAAAAAGGGTCTGGCAGTGAAAGGGTTATTTAATACATTCCCAATCATGCATGTTGATAAGGAAGCTTGTAACACATTCTAGTTTATTAGAAAACATACTTGAATGTAGTTTGATATGATGCTTATAAACCTACAGTACCAAATACAATATTTGTATCATTGTATGTTATATAGAAATGTGAACAGATTGTAGATTCCCCTCTAGTGGCTGTAAGTGTGTAATGAATGCAATGATCACACATGCAGAATAACAGTTAGCATAAAAACTATTATACCTAGACAGAGAAATGTTTTCAGGCAGGACTGGGAGACTTGCATAGAGTGTGGGCAACAGTAAGGGCTGGTTCAAATCTGTTTGGTGCGTTTTCATGAAATCGCATAGAAGATGCAGCAAGCAGGATTTATTTTTTGTGCACAGGGGGTGAATGGGGCCTTAATAACAATAACTCTGTAGTGCTACAAAAGAAAAGCCTGAGCAAGTAATGAGCGAAGATCAGCCGATAAACTTGCGATGAGACTGAGCAACAGGAATGCACATTTACTGTGCAGAACTACAAACCAAGAAACAGCCTGCATATGTAATAAAGGTTCAATTCAACATAAATGGCTAAATGTTTATGTTAAACACAAATTATTCTCAGTTCTCTAAGCTATAGTGATTATTCTGCTCACTATTAAGATCTGAAAATAACATACATTATAACTCTGTGTAATGAATCAAAAATCATTTTACAGTAAAGAGCAATTCTAATGCATTGTGTACATCCCAGGAAAGGCTGCAACTACACTAATATCATGCGTTTCACATAGTTTACCTTCTGAGTAACATAAGGCAGATTCAAGAAAGCCCCTAATGTGGGCCTGCATCCTGAAGTCTGTGCTGCCAGACATTTCTCTGCTCGACATACCACTTATCCTATGTAGACTTTCAAGCAGGGACCTGCAGTCAGGGGAGGCAGGTGAGGCAGAGCCATGAACATAAAAAAATGTAATAAAAAATAAAATCGAGCAAGGGCTGTAGCTCGGCGACCTGAGGTCACAGAGACACAGAGAGGGGGTAGGTAGTCTGAGTCCTACCCTATGGTTCCCTATGACATATGGTTCCCTATGACCTTTGGTTTCGGAGATAAGGGCTCCTTGCGCAGCCTGTCGGAAGCTACATACAGAGCAGCCAGTTTAAATACAAGCTGGCACACTGTTTGCAGCAGACTTAAAGGTTGTGCTCACAGTAGCACTGAGCTCAATGGAAAGCTTGGAGTCTTGGACCAATGGTAAAGTACCATTAGCCCCAGCTGTCCAATAAAAATGCTGCCATTTCTTCTTTACAGGGTACATAGATAAGGTTTAGCACTAGCTAGGTTTTGGCTGAACTTCCAATCTCAAATTAAACTGACTCTTATTTCTCCCTCTCTGGAATAAATCAGCTTCAGAATGTTTATTCTTTAACCACTTTTTGCCCACCCACCATCAAATGACGGCAGGGCGGCTCGTCATACGGCGTCCCAGAACGGGCGCTCTTGCACACCCACGGGGTGCGCGGATCACGGCCGTGTTGATAAGAGCCCACGATCTCTGTAAAGAGCCGCGCCCGCCACTCCAATCACAGCCAGTCATATGTAAACACGGAGATGCCGGTAATCAACGCTCCTCGCCTCACACTGACAGAGTGTGAGAAGAGTCAATCAGCGGCATCTCATCGCAGAGGACATCTAGAGCAGATGTCGATTACAATAAAGCCCCCACAGTGCCAGAAATCAGTGCCCACAAGTGCCAGTAATAAGTGCCCATTAGTGATTCCAGTCAGTGCTGGCTATCACATCAGTAGCAACTATCAGTGCAGCATATTCGTGCCTCATCAGTGCCACCTCATCACCGCCCATCAGTGAAGGAGAAAAATTTACTGACAGAAACTAAAATTTTCCGGTCTTTTTTTTTTTATTAGGAAAGCATAAAAAACCCAGAAGTGATTAAATACCACCAAAGGAAAGCTCTATTTGTGTGAAGAAAATGATAACAATTTCACATGGTTACAGTGTAGTTACAGTGTAGCATTCAAAGTGTGACAGCGCTGAAAGCTGAAAAATGGCCTGGGCAGGAAGGGGGTGAAAGTGCCCTGTATTGAAGTGGTTAAACTTTTTTTATCTGCTCTTCACAGCTTTAAGAATAATGACTAGTTAGGTCAAGTAAATGAACATTTGTTGTTTCTGAATTATTTGCTAATATAGAAGACTTGCTTGAATAGAGTGTATGTCAGGGGTAGTCAACCTTTTGAGCACAGTGTGCCGAAATTTTTTTTCAAAGAAATTGAGGGTGCCGATTTTATAACAAAAAAATGTCAACTTCACACTCTCAATCACGAAAAGGATTTTTTATAAAGTAAATGCTGTAAACTACTTTCCTGTCGCATCATGGCAGCATACACACACTGTGACTCCGCCTCCACAACCTGATAGGACCACATAACTATAAGATGACGATACGGCCCCTGCCCCCCGTATTCTCTAATTTTTCCTCACCTGTTGGGACCGCACGGATCATCACCCTCTTACCGCTTCGCCCCAGCCAGGTTCTAGCCTCTCCTGGTTTGGAAGTCCTTGCCGGTACAGCCTCTAACTGAAGCTAAATGGAAGGAACCCCACTCTGGTGATCTCAGGGGTATTGCTGCATATGCCTGCTGTAATAAAGCCTTAAAACAGGTTTTGAAGCACTGCCACTACTGCCTTAGGAAGCAAGCCTTAAACAGGCTTTGGTCACTCTTATACATCTAAAAGCCTTAAACAGGCTTTGTACCTCGCAGTGGTCCTCCTCTTTGATGTCACTTGCCTTATTTCTGGGTATTTCGCTGTTTGCAGGGTTCTCCTGGTCCCTGTAGTTCCCCTGTGTACCTTGTATACCCCCTCAGCAGCGCCGAGCGTTCTGGCGACTCCGTGCATGCGCACTGCGGTCGTATGGGCGTCCTGTGTCTGTTTTCCAGTATCCAAGATGGCGCCGACGGCCGCGCGGCGCTACTGCGTATGCGCGAGCGGCACGGCACTCCCGGCGCCAAATTTAAAAAGAAAAAAATTCCTTTTCCATTCCCCTGGATGTTTCCCAGCAGGAACCACCTGAAGAGTATCCCAGGACCATCCCAGCACACTCCCAATAGGTAAGTGCTTATTTTGCTCTTCCCTGTGCATTCTGCATGCTGCTTCTTGCCCCTCTGCTCCCCTTACCTTCCTTCCTCTTGCTATGCCTATTTTATTATTGCTAGGCTGCCTTTACTATCCCTATGGAGACCACTGCCCCAGCAGATCACCATCAACGTGATAGGTAAGAGGGAAGGATTGGGTAAGTAGAGAAGATCGAAAAAGAGAGCAGGATCCACTAACGCTGCCTAAACGGTTAGCCCCGCCAGGTCCTCAAGGTCATCCAAATCCGGACGCAAGAAGTCGTTCGGGGCACAGAAGGAGCCACTCAAGCCGCAGCAGGAGAAGGAGCCGCTCAGGCCATAGGAGAAGCCGCAGGAGTCGCTCCAGGTCCTGCTCCCATAGCCACTACCACCGAAGAAGGTCACCGCGCAGACACCACTCGCCAGCGCCCCCTTCCAGACCGGCTGCCAACGCCTGCTGGATATGCGGAGCCATCGCCCTCCCGGACAAGCTCGCCTGTCGCAGGTGCCTCGAGGAGGCCATCAGGGAAAAGGGGCAGGAGCCAAGGGAGCTTGCGGCTGCCGCCCCGCAGTCCACCCCAGACACAGAGATGTCCGTTAGGGGCACCTCTCCAGCCCCCCCCAGTACATCTAGAGAGCTGGACTCCCAGTCTGAGGAAGAGGAGCTGGAGGCCGCCGCGGGCTTCGACTTCTCCCTTATTGAGCCCTTTGTGAAGTCCGTCAAAGAGGCGATCAAATGGGAAGAACCCCAGGAAGCCCCCCAGAAGCGGAAAAAGTACTTCCCTAATCTTAAGAGGGATCCAGAGGCATTCCCCTTCATCGAGGAGCTGGATGACCTGATCAAGGAGGAGTGGCAGAAGCCAGATAAGAAATTGAGCCTAAATAACAGGCTTACCAAACTCTACCCACTCAAAGAACCTAAGGCTAAGCCCCTGGTTACCCCACCGGTAGTGGACGCATCTCTTATGCGCCTGGCCAGGCACGTGACGCTCCCTATCGAGGACGCGGTAACTTTCAGGGACGTCCTAGACGGGAAAATAGATACTGACCTCAAGAGTGCCTATATAGCAGCGGGAGGCGCTTGTAGGCCAGCCGTGGCACTGGCCGCTGTTGGCAAGGCCACCTCCAGCTGGTCAGCTTCCACGGAGAAGCTTGTTACGGAGGGCGCAGACCAGGACAAAATAGTCAGGGCCCTGCAAGAACTCAGTCTCGCAGGGGATTTCGTGGCAGAGGCCTCAGTAGATGCCATAAGATCCTCATCTAGGGCCATGCTGGCCTCGGTAATGGCCAGACGTGCGCTCTGGCTAAAACCCTGGGCAGCGGACCCGGCCTCCAAATCAAACTGGTGCCGTATCCCCTTCGATGGCGAGGATCTCTTTGGGGCGAAATTGGACTCAGCGATCTCAAAGGTGACCGGTGGGAAATCTGGGCTTATTCCCTCAGATAGGAAACCGATGCAGCAGAGGCCCCCTCCTTTCAGACGCAACCTGCCGGATAAGTATAGGGATGCTAAGGCCTACAGACCAGGCAGGGAGTACCGGAGAAACTGGAGGAACCCCCAGGTGACCTTCTCCAAATTCCAGAAACCTAAGACTTCTGCGTCTAACGACCAGAAGTCTTTTTGAAGGTGCGTCCGTCCAGCCAGCAGTAATGGGGGCCAGGCTCTCAAAATTTCAGCTGGCTTGGGCGGATATCATCAGAGACCCATGGACGGTGGCTACCGTCCGTTTCGGGCAAAGGTGGTCATTCCAGGGATGTCCCCCGGGGTACCACTTCTGTCCAACCAAGCTCCCATCCTCACGGGAAAAAAGGGCGTTGCTATTGGACTACGTCCAGGAGTTGCTCCTAAAGGAGGCGATAGTGGAGGTGCCCGTATCTCAAAGAGGTCGGGGGTTTTACTCCCCCTTTTTCCTGGTCAGGAAAAAGTCAGGGGATCTGCGCCCTGTCCTAGACCTGAAAAGGCTCAACCGCTCCATCCGGGTGGAATCTTTCAAGATGGAAAGCCTGCAATCCATCCTTCAGGCCATAAACCGAGAGGATTGGATGCTGTCCGTGGACCTCCAGGACGCATACCTACACGTCCCAATCCATACCTTGTTCCGAAGATTCCTCCGGTTCTCTATAAACCAGCGGCACTTTCAATTCCGGTGCCTCCCGTTCGGGATCTCTATGGCTCCCAGAACCTTTACAAAGATCCTCCTCCCGGTAGTGGCGGCCCTGAGAGAGAGGGGTCTGAGGGTCCACCATTACCTGGACGACATTCTCCTCCTCTCAGGCAGCCGGGAATCCCTTATCCAGCACCGGGAAATCCTAATTTCCACTCTTCAGGATCTAGGGTGGCTCATAAATTGGGGGAAGAGCAACCCCCAGCCCTCTCAGAGGATGGTCTTCCTGGGGGCTGTATTAGACACTCGGTCAAACACGATAGAGTTGCCTCCAGAGAAGATTCCCCCTCTGACCCAGAAAATCAGGAGAGCCATCCTAGCCACATCCCTACCGGCCAGAGGGTGCCTCAGCCTCCTAGGCTCCCTATCAGCTACCATTCCGATGATACAATGGGCGCAATGGAACTCGAGGCCTCTACAAATCTCGTTCCTGCGCCAATGGAACGGCTCGTCCATGTCTCAGTCCATCCACATCTCACAGGTCAAGCAGTCTCTAGGATGGTGGACCCGGCCGAGCAACTTGGACAGGTGCAGGCACATTGTTCCCCCCCCTCAGGAGGTGGTTACCACGGATGCCAGTTTGGAGGGTTGGGGGGCCCATTACCTACACCATGCAGCCCAGGGCCGCTGGCCATTCGAGGTTCGGGACACCGTTTCCAACGTACTGGAAATGAGGGCGGCCTTCCAGGCCCTCCTGGCCTTCGGCCCTCTCATGAGGGGCAAACAGGTCCTCTTGAGGTTGGACAACAGAGTCGCTGTCGCCTATGTCAACCGTCAGGGGGGTACCAAGAGCTCTTCCATGATGCGGGAGGTTCTCCCCGTTATGGAATGGGCACAGCGGAACCTCCTGGACCTCAGAGCGGCCTACATCCCGGGTACCGAGAATCTCCTGGCCGATTCCCTCAGCAGGAGATTTCTCTCGAACGAGTGGTCCCTGAGTCCGCAGGCCTTCGCCCTGATCTCCAGAACCTGGGGTTCCCCGGACATAGACCTGGCAGCGACTCCGGACAACGCGAAATGCCAGAGATTCCTGTCTCGAGTCCCCTTCCCCTCAGCAGAAGGGACAGACTGTCTCCACCACCCCTGGGACTTTCACCTCGGGTACATCTTCCCCCCGACCCCCCTGATAGCGAGGTTTCTGCTGAGACTCAAGAGGTCATCAGCTCTGGTAGTGGCCGTTATTCCCTTCTGGCCCAGGAGGCCTTGGTTTACCACCCTCCTACAGTTAAGCACAGCAGACCCGCTTCCCCTTCTACAGTCAGCCGACCTGCTTTCCCAAGGCCAACTGCTCCACCCGAGTCCGGAGAGGATGCCTAATGGCTTGGAGACTGAAAGGTCTAGATATCTAGAGCAGGGATGCTCCGCAAGGGTGGTGGACACACTACTCCAGGCCAGGAAGCCCACCACAAACACCACCTACCGGCGGGTCTGGGATAGGTTCACTTCCTTCGCCCATCAGCAAGGG
Source organism: Lithobates sylvaticus (assembly GCA_028564925.1). Classification (NCBI taxonomy): domain Eukaryota; kingdom Metazoa; phylum Chordata; class Amphibia; order Anura; family Ranidae; genus Lithobates; species Lithobates sylvaticus. Next base: position 154,748,159 of record CM053030.1, read on the forward strand.
TGGGACCTATCCTCCATTTCAACCCCTCAGATCCTAGAGTTCCTGCAGGCAGGCCTGGACAAAGGTCTCGGCTCCAGCACCCTCAAGGTGCAGGTGTCAGCCTTGTCCGCCCTGACTGGGACTAGATGGGCTCACGACCCTCTTGTTGTCCAATTTCAGAGGGCCTGTCTCAAGCTGAGGCCTCCCAGAAAGCCTTCATTCCCAACCTGGGACCTGTCGGTTGTTCTGGAGGCCCTATCTAAGGAGCCCTTCTTTCCGCTAGAAGGCATCTCCCTCTGGGACCTGACGCTAAAGGTGACGTTCCTGATTGCCATAACCTCGGCAAAAAGGGTCTCAGAAATGCAAGCCCTACTGGCCAGGGATCCATATCTGGTCGTCTATCCGGACAGGGTAGTCCTAAAACCCTCAGACCGCTTCATCCCCAAAGTGTCATCCTCCTTTCACTTTAACCAAGAGATCAATCTGCCAGCGCTCACTACAGACCAGGGCGATCCGCACCCCCTGGATGTCAGGGGTAACATCCTCAAATACCTCTCGGCCTCAGAACCCTTTAGGAAGTCAGAAAACCTCCTAATCATCCCTCACGGTTTCAGGAGAGGTCAGTCAGCATCGGCCCGCACCATCGCCTCATGGCTGGTGAAGACCATTAAGAAGGCCTACTCGTTAAGTACCACGAAGATCCCGGACGGGCTGAAGCCACCAGGGCAGTGGCGACCTCATGGGCAGCCTATTGTAGGGTCTCAGCGGAAACCATCTGCAGGGCTGCCACCTGGTCCTCCAAGAATACCTTTATTTCCCATTATAAAGTCGATTCTGCCCGCTTGTCTACTGTAAATTTTGGAAAGTCTGTTATACAGGCCAACTCTGCAATTCCTTGTGAATAAAAACTGCTATTGATGCATTACCCACCCTGTCTGCGAGTTACTCCCCAGAGTGTATGCTGCCATGATGCGACAGGAAAACGGAAAATTGTATACTTACCTTTCCGTAATTTTCCTTTCCTGTCGCATCTTCATGGCAGCATACAATATCCCACCCATTTTTAAAAGGTGATTCATATATACAGAGAATACGGGGGGCGGGGGCCGTATCGTCATCTTATAGTTATGTGGTCCTATCAGGTTGTGGAGGCGGAGTAACAACCCAGAGTGTATGCTGCCATGAAGATGCGACAGGAAAGGAAAATTACGGAAAGGTAAGTATACAATTTTCCGTTTTAGTAGTGATAAATTAACATCCTGCACTCTCACACCTCAGATCAGCCCCAATTCCTGCAACTCCACACCTCAGATGAGCCCCAATCCATGCCCTTTCACACCTCAGATCACTGTCCCCCTTGCTCATCTGCCCCACCACTGTAACCCCCTGCTCATCTGCCCCACCACTGTAACCCCCTGCACATCTGCCCCACCACTGTACTCCTCTGCTCTTCTGTCTCACTACTAAATCACCTTCTCATCTGTCCTAACATTGAACCGATCTGCTGCACCACTGTAACCCACTTTCTCATCTGCCCCACCACTGTACCTCCATGCACATCTGCCCCACCACTGTACCTCCATGCACATCTGCTTCACCACTGTACCTCCATGCACATCTGCCCCACCACTGTACCTCCATGCACATCTGCCCCACCACTGTACCTCCATGCACATCTGCTCCACCACTGAACCACCTTCTCATCTGTCCTAACACTGAACTTATCTGGTCATCTACCCCACCACTGTAACTCCATTTCTCATCCTCCCCACGACTGTACTGTACCTCCTGCACATCTGTTCCCCCTGCTCTTCTGCCCCACCGCTGTAATCCCCCTGCTCATCTGCCCCACCACTACCCTTTTCTCATCTTCCCCATCACTGTACCTTCCTGCACATCTGCTCCACCGCCGTATCTCCATGCTCTTCTGTCTCACTACTGAATCACCTTCTCATCTGTCCTAACACTGAACCCATCTGTTGCACTACTGTAACCCGCTTTCTCATCTGCCCCACCAATGTACCTCCTGCACATCTGTCTCAACTCTGTAACCCCTGCTCTTCTGCCCCACCTCTGTTCCCCCCCTGCTCTCCTGCCCCACCACTGTAACCCCCTGCTCATCTGCCCCACCAATACACCTCCTTTCACATATGCCCCACTGCTCTACCCCCTGCTTTTCTACCCCAACACTGAACCCCCCCCTGCTCATCTGGTCCATCACTGTACCCCCTGCTCTTCTGTCTCACTGCTGAACCCTGCAGCTGAGAAAAAGTAGCTGGGTGTGATTTACATTGCACTAAATACTGGCTGTGGCTTAAAGGGACACAGAGTGCAGGGGTTCAGTACTAAGTGACTCAAAGGTTCAGGAATAATTTCAACAACGTTCTCAGAAGCTCAACAATAATTCCACAAATTGTCACCTGATTGTGGTTTTCTCAATCACAGTGAAATCCCTTTTTTCTAAGATTGGTAGTGACAACCAAGCGAGTCATCTTTCTCCAGATGGTGGATGGGGCTAGCAGGACTGTGATTGGCTTTAGCAGTGGCCAAGACAGACCTCTTCCACCTGGAAACAGGGACACCCCCCCCCCCAGCAGAACTGCACCCAATCTCTTCCCCATCACAAAAGCTGACGATCGCAGCTACAGCAAAGTTAGAGAACCAAACAATGTTTCCCATCTTTTACAATGTGTGGGGGCACAGTGCCTCCCCTTCAGTGCAGCTACGGTGTGGGGAATTCCGAAATTGGAATGCATTAGTGTCTCACTGACACTTCCCTGCGCTGCTCTGCTAATGGGGAGGGAGTTGAGTGCCGGCAAAAGAGGCTTTGTGTGCCGCTTGCGTGTTGCCCTTAATTCTAAAATGGAAAATTGTATCAAATTCTTACCGTAAATTTCCTTTCTGATGCCAAACTATGGCAGCATTCTAGTGATAGAGCTCCGCCTCTTGACCACTCCCTCAGGACCAGTGAATAGCATAAAAAAAAGGAGTAGTTAGTTACCCCCCCCCATTCTTTGTAACAAGCCACATATCGAAACGTACAGGGTGGGCTTGTATGCTGCCATGGTTTGGCATCAGGAAAGGTAAATTACGGTAAGTATTTGATAACATTTTCTGTTTTCCTGATGCCAACATGGCAGCATACTAGTGATAAAAGACTAGCTGACAGGGTGGGTACTGCTTCCGGCTTCGTTCGGGACTCCAAACAGCTGGTGGGACAGGAGATCGGGGCAGAGCTGCGGGAGGGGGGTTTCCCCTCCCGATCCTTATGATAACAGATGAGCGGCTCATTAGCCGTATCGGTTGTTATCATAAGATAGCTGACCGCTAGCTCTGAAAAACGGTATAACTACTTCAAGCAAATGATGTACAGGTATGTGATTTTGCCTGAAGTGGTACAATATACACAAAAATATAATTAAAGTGGTTGTAAATCAAATCATGGAATCTGAGCAAAGCACATACATCTGCAGTGTTAGCACATACATCTGCAATACTTATCTCTCTCCAAAGCTGTCAGTCCTCTCTGGTGCTTTGTTCCTCTGCTATCAGCATGAGTCACTTCTGAGTTTTTCTGACACGTGAGATAAATTTGTGTCGTGAGGGAGAGCTCAGAACTGAGCTTGTCTATTCAGAACACAGGTATGAATGGAAGCCATCCATTGTGTCCAATTTTCATGTGATCTGCTGTGATTGGTCACATTGTATCGGCAGCGGCCTGATACACTGATCTGTCATCTGCTGTGTGACCGATCGCACGGCCCAATCTTGGGAGGATGTCATATGATGTCCACCCAGGATGGGAGAGCTCTTGTCCGGCCTATAGACAAATGACAGCCAGGCAGGAGCTCTCCCATCCTGGGTGGACATCATATGATGCAGGCAGTTTAACCTTGGGAACCGTACCACGCAGTGGGGATGCATCGTCATGTTGCTTTGGCCATTGGATCCTGAATGGGCAGTCACCGCTGCACTTTGTGTAATGCATGTAGTTAGTCTCAGGGTGCTATACGGTTCCAGGGTCATGGTCCATTCCTATGAAACCCAGACTCCTGAGTATTACCCACTGTTACTAGTGAAGCCAGGACCATTTATAGGGATCTGGGACATAGATAGGCAAGATTCAGCCTGAATGTCTGCCTGTAATGCCACGTACACACGATCTGACTTTTCGTCCGGACAATCCGCCAAAGTTTTGGCGTAAGTCCACGGGATTTTTGAAATTAACGGACTTACCGACACAAGTAGTAAAGTCAGTTCATTTATAACGTGACTCCAGGTAGACGGGACTGGCGAAGGAAGTCAATGCCGCCGCCTCGATCGGCAACATTGACACCTCGCAAGCCCCGTCACCTGGTATGGATTTAAAGGGGAATCCCTACATCGAAAAATCTGCGTGGGGGGTCACTCCCAAATCCATATCAGACCCTTATTCGAGCATGCAGCCCGGCCGGTCAGGAAAGGGGGTGGGGACGAGCGAGTGCCCCCCCTCCTGAGCCGTACCAGGCCGCGTGCCCTCAAATGGGGGGGGGTGCCCTGCGGCCACCCCACCCCAAAGCACCTTGTCCCCATGTTGATGAGGACAAGGGCATCTTCCCGACAACCCTGGCCATTGGTTGTCGGGGTCTGCGGGTGGTGGGGCTTATCGGAATCCGGGAGCCCCCTTTAATAAGGGGGCCCCCAGATACCGGCCCCCCACCCTATGTGAATGAGTATGGGGTACGATGTACCCCTACCCATTCACCTAAGGGAAAAAAGTGTAAATAAAAAACAACACAATTTTTTTTAAATACTTTATTGCACAGCTCCGGGGGTCTTCTCGCCGGACTATCTTCTGCTAGCTCTTTTACTAGCTGAGGAGCCCGGCTTTCTCCTTTGTCGCCACCCCCATCTGGGGGTCTTGTTCCGACTTGGGGGGTCTTGTCCCGCTATTCTTGTCGGGCCTCCGCTTTCTTCTTCGGGCTCTTTTACTAGCGGTGGCCCGGGCTTCTGTCGCCTTCTGCTTCTTCTTTCTTCATCCAATGTTGACTCGACGCGAAGAAGAAAGAAGAATCCATACCAGGTGACGGGGCTAGCAAGGTGTCAATCTCACCGAGCGGGGCAGCGGCATTGATTTTGTTCACTAGTCCCGTCTACCTGGAGTCACGTTCAAAATGAACGGACTTTACGACGTGTGTCGGCAAGTCCGTTCATTTCGAAAGTCCCGCGGACTAGCACAGAGACGGCCGGACGGTCTGCCGGAACCCCACACACGGTCGGATTGTCCGGCGGACAATCCCGCCGGAAAGTCCGATCGTGTGTACGCGGCATTACTGTAAAAAAAACCAAACATTTCTTCACTCTACTCAGTAAATGATCCACAGGGGAGTTCCCTTGCCATAGCAATGGTGGAAACCAGGCAAAAGGGATCCACTGCAAAAGCTCAGATGAACTTTTGCTCTGCCAAAGGCCTGAAAAACATTCAGTCTCATAGTGACAATGCTCCTCTTGCACCAGATAAGGACCCAATTTTAACATCCTTCTCTGCAACCAATTCTATCGTTATCTCAGGCACATGACAAGCTACCTACCTAAGACAGGCAACTAATGGCTTTAATACAGCTATCACTGCCTAGGGCTCAAAAAACGCCAGGCTCCTTCTCCAGCTCCACCTGCTTTACCAAAGTTCAATCCTGATATGCTTATTCTACTGAGGCAGACATAGAAGGGAATGAAGTGGACCCAGAAGCCATGTTAGAGGAGACAACAGAAAGTTTCTCACCCCCTGGTTCATATCCCCCTTCAGTCTATTACGAATGCTGCTGCTAGACTAATACACCTCACTAACCGATCCGTCACTGCTGCCCCTCTCTGCCAATCCCTTCACTGGCTTCCCCTACCCCACCGCATAAAATGTTAAATGCTAACCACAACATACAAGGCCATCCACAACATCGCCCCCAGCTACATCACCAACCTCATCTGCGGATATCACCCAAATCCTCCTCCCATGCTCGCCTTCAGGACTTCTCCAGAGCCTCTCCCATCCTCTGGAACTCCCTGCCCCAGTATGTCTGACCTAACAACTGTCCCTGAGCCACCCCCATCAAATCATTCCACGCATCTATTACCTTTTGTACCACCACCCTTTAGAATGTAAGCTCTACGAGCAGGGCCCTCCTGTCCCTTCTGTATTGAACTGTACAGTAATTGTGCTGTGCCCCCTCTACATTGTAAAGGGCTGTGTAAACTGTTGGCGCTATATCAATCATGTATAATAAAAATAATAATATGAACCTGATATTATGGCTTCATGCAAATGCTTGTCAATGTTGATATGCTCACTTCTGCTGTGCACAAAGGTCCTCATCTTGCCCCTTTGGATAGAAAGAGCAACTGAGAATGTGCAGAGCAGGGTGAGACAGTGTATTACTGAACTTTAACCCCTTCAGGCCGACGTAACATATATATGCGGCCTCACTGTACTTTTTCCGTGGGGCCGCAGAATAGAGAATAAGAAGAAGAGAGTGTCCTGTGCGGTTCAATCCACTGTGCTGTCCCGGAGCGGGCAACGCTAATAGTCAAATTGAAAGCAGGGAGCAGTCCAGACCTTTAGAGATTATTCAAGGGTCCCAAACCTTCAGGAACTTGGAGTGGGTGTCCTAAATTTAAAATGTTAAATATAATACATTGAAATTAACAGGTATTACTTTTCAGTCAGGACTCATTCACCGCTAGCATAATCAGAATGTGTTTTTGGGCCTTTTTCGTACATCACACATAGGATACCCAATTCACTTGAATGCCTTTTACTCCATTATTTTGGTGGTTATTTCCGGGTCTGACGTAATTTCTGGTCTGGACAAGACCAATAGACTTTCGGTTGCGGCGTCACTTCCGCTGTTGGCGGGACGTGGTATGAGGCCTGGAGCGCAATTAGGGAAGGGCAGTCCCCTCTAGCCTATATATATATATATATATATATATATATATATATATATATACGGCACCACTGATAACATCTGATATGATGAAACGCTTTGGGTGGAATATGGATAAGGGAGGTCTCTGCATAACCACAGCCATCTTGTTGGTTGGAAACTATCAGGGAATTGTACTTGACATGCTTGATTGTTACTGCTAATGTCTGAGTATATTGGATAGTTTATTAAATATCTCAGTTCTTTAACATACTACACTATGAGGCAGTCTTTGTTCTCATTTTGGCCCATCTACATGAGAATCTAACCTGTGGAGAGATGTTCTCAGAGGGGACAACAGGATTTGAGTCTTAACCTTTTGTGCAGTCTATGGTGAACATGAGCAAGCCTTATGGGTGTTTAAGCGCTGTCAGACCACCTATAATCCAGTGATCCACTTCTGAGGGTAAGAGGCCCGGATTGCTGTGGCGTTGGTGAAGGATTGTCATTTTACCTGCAGATTTACTTCTGTTACACACTCTGGGTGTTACTTAGAAATTGTGGACTCTATGTGGATAAACTTTTTTTTTAATAAGCGCTGAATTTTTTAAAAATGACTTGAATGGGATAACATACACTCACCGGCCACTTTATTAGGTAAACCCTGCTAATACCAGGTTGGACCCACATTTGCCTTCAGAACTGCCTTAATTCTTCATGGCATAGATTCAACAAGGTGTTGAAAACATTCCTCAGAGATTTTGGTCCGTATTGACATGATAGCATCACAAAGTTGCTGCAGATTTGTCGGCTACACATCCATGATGCAATTCTCCCATTACACCACATTCCAAAGGTGCTCTATTGGATTGAGATCTGGTGACTGTGGAGGCCATTGGAGTACAGTGAACTCATTGTCATGTTCAAGAAACCAGTTTAAGGTGATTTGAGCTTTGTGACAGAAGATGGGTACACTGTAGTCATAAAGGGATGGACATGGTCAGCAACAATACTCAGGTAGGCCGTGGGGTTTAAATTATGCTCAATTGGTACTAAGGGGCCCAAAGTGTGCCAAGAAAACACACCATTACACCATCCCCCCCCCCCCCCCCCACCATTACACCACCACCACTGTTGATACAGGCAGGATCCATGCTTTCATGTTGTTTATGCCAAATTCTGACCCTACCATCTGAATGTCACATCTGAAATGGAGACACAGCAGACCAGGCAACGTTTTTCTAATCTTTTATTGTCCAACTTTGGTGAGCCTGTGCGGATTGTAGCCTCAGTTTCTTGTCCTTAGCTGACAGGAGTGGCACCCAGCGGGGTATTCTGCTGCTGTAGGCAATCTGCTTCAAGGTTTGATGCGTTGTGCATTCAGTGATGGTATTCTGCATACCTTGGTTGTAACGAGTGATTATTTAAGTTACTGTTCCTTTTCCATCATCTTGAACCAGTCTGCCCATTCTCCTCTGGTCTCTGACATCAAGGCACTTTCATCCACACAACTGCCGCTCACTTGATATTTTCTCTTTATTGGACCATTCTCTGTAAATCCTAGAGATGGTTGTGCATGAAAATCCCAGTAGATCAGCAGTTTTTAAAATACTCAGACCAGCACGTCTGGCACCAACAACCATACCACGTTCAAAGTCACTTAAAGAGGAGTTCCACCCAAAAGTGGAAGATCCACTTATCTGACTCCTCCCCCCATCTGATGCCACATTTGGCACCTTTCAGGGGGAGGGAAGCGGGCACCTGTTTTTGACAGGTACCTGTCCCCACTTCCAGATCGCATCGTGGCACCATCACTCAGAAGTTTGGCCCCCCTCTTCCAGCCGCTGAACAATTTAGAAAATGCTTCACACATGCACAGTAGGAAACAGGCTGTGTATCCGCAAAGCTTCAATGCCGGGTTCCCTTACTACGAATTGCGGCAGCAGCACCTGAGAGCTGATGGAAACAGAGATGTCAACATTGCTGGATTCCAGGACAGGTAAGAGTGCTAATAATAAAAATCAGCAGCTACAGTTTGTTTAGCTGCTGACTTTTAATTGTTGCTGGGGGTGGGGGGCAGACTTCAACTTTAAATCCCCTTTCTTCTCCATTCTGATGCTCAGTTTGAACTTCAGCAAGTCATCTTCACCACATCTAAATGCCTAAGTGCATTGAGTCGCTGCCATGTGATTGGCTGATTAGCAATTTGTGTTACCAAGCAATTAAACAGGTGTACCTCATAAAGTGGCAGGTGAGTGTGTGTGTGACAAACATGCCAAAGAAGCTTCCACAGCTTTCTGGACATTGAATTTCACGCAATAACCCGCATCTGCCGGACACATGTGAGGTGCCATAAAGGACTAACGACATCACAAGTGCATTGTGCTATTCTCACAGATTTTTCGCTTGTTCCATAGCACTTGCTCAGTAACCCCTCCAATTATGGCACAAAACTATACAGGGCCTCTATCCGCTGAGGTCTAATTACAACCTCATTTGAATCTCCCGGGCGTCTGTCAGACTCAGCTTCCTCTTCATCCGGACTCCTAACACCCATGTGACGCAGGGAAATGACGACCCTATCACTTCCGGGTCACCGGAAAGGCGACAATACTGTGATTGGACAGCTGTTAATCTGACGTAACACCGGCAGCTCTATTCCCCTGTTTCTGATTGGCCGAGGTGTGGCAGCAGGGCCCTGTGATTGCTCAGGTGACCGGGTGGTGCGGTACGATTGGCTGAAGTCTCGGAGCAGCGTGTGATTTCGCAGCGTCACTGCTGTGCGGGGCCCTGTTTGAATGAACCTGGGAGAGAGAGAGAGCGCCCAGTGAGCCGATCCTACGCCCCGAATACCCATCATGCCCCTGTATACAGGTACCGGAGACCCCGGGGCACGTGGCTGGGGATGGGCTAAACTGCTGAGGACTGTGGGGGCTGGGTGGCAGCGGGGAGACCTACTAGTACCTTCTCTGTAGCGCTATCCTATACCAGAGGGCTGTACAGCCTCCATACAGCACTAGGTCTATTTCAGGGAGAGTTCTGCCTCAGGAAGGTTCATAGTTATAACAGAAGTAAAGCAAAATATACCAAGGAGTGCCTGTGGCTAGGTTTCCATTTCAAAATGTAATTCGTCTTTAGCTATGAAATGGACAGAATTCTGATGAGGCGCTATGGTATATGTCAGCTCTATGAAGATGCGTCTCCTAGGTAACCCTCCAGGTAACCCAGGACAGGTGGAGCGTGATGCACCGAGTAGAAGTCAACTAACAATTATTTTTAAAATCGATTTAGTTGGCCGATTGTTGTTTCAATTATACAACAACCCCCCCCAAAAAAGTTTCAATGTAAGCTATTCAACAAATTAAGTCCAAAAAGATATCCTAAGAATAAGTCCATTTAAGGTGCTCTTATGTGGATGAAAAGTGATTCACAAAACATCAGCTCTTCATATGGTGATCTCTCCCACACAAAAAGCTATACGCCTCTTACCAGAACGGCTGGATCCCAAATTAGAAGGATCTAACTCACTCGTGTCAATGTCGGCCAGCTGAGGTATTCCCCTCCCAAGGCTCCTGTAAGAACACTCCTTGGTCAGGGTCGGCTTCACTCAGATATAGAGCTGCACGATTTTCGGAAAAATGAGAATCACAATTATTATGCTTAGCATAAAGATCATGATTCCCGTGGCGCAACGTCTTTCACATTATACAAAAAAATTGGGGTAACTTTTACTGTTGTGTTTTTTTTTTTTTTTTTTTTTTTTTTTTTTTTTTTATACTTGGAATTATAAAAATAAAAAAAAAAAGCATTTGAATGACAGCTTCGCAAATACTGTGTGACATCTAAAATATTGCAACAACTGCCATTTTCTTCTTTAGGGTCTATATGTATGTATGTTCAGGGTTTCTAAATAATTTTCTAGCAAAAAATAATGATTTTAACTTGAAACCAACAAGTGTCAGAAAAAAAGGTTTTGGTCTTTAAAGCGGAGGTTCACACAAAAATTGAAGCTCTACTTTTTGGAACTGCCGATAGCGGGGACCAGTTAGGACGTGCAGCGCGACTCGCGCATGCGCAGTAGGGAACCGGGAAGTGAAGCCGCAACATTTCACTTCCTGATTCCCTCACCTAGGATGGCGGCGGCAGCTGCCGAGAGCCGGGCGACTGACAGGCTTCGGCTGCCAACATCGCTGGACCCTGGGACAGGTAAAAGTGTCCATTTATTAAAAGTCAGCAGCTGCAGTATTTGTAGCTGCTGGCTTTTAATATTATTATTAATATTATTATTATTATTATTATTATTATTATTATTATTATTATTATTTTTTTTATTTAGGTGGACCACCTCTTTAAGTAGTTCAACTTCCCTCATGTCAGACCGAAGTTCATTTCTTTTGGATCTAAAGAACAAAACGTTACAATGTTTATAGTTAGCAGCGGCTTTGGGAATGTTGAGAAACTTGGCAGACTGCCTTTGTGTGTGTGTGTGTGTGTGTGTGTGTGTGTGTGTGTGTGTGTGTGTGTGTGTGTGTTTTTTTGTTGATGTTTTGAGCAGAGAACTCTACAAAGAATCGGGAAAATGCTTTGTTGGGATCGCAATCTCGATTCTTGATGATTAATCGGGCAGCTCTACTCTGACACGATATATCCCACTCCATTCTGCTCCACCCAATGCATCTCCCCCTGTAAGAGGCATCGACTGGGTATGGAGTCCCAGTCAATGCCTCTTACGGGGAAATGCGTCGGGTGGGGGCTGAATTCTGTGATGTCACCACTTACCAGCCTGCAGACAAGGTCCATGGCTGTGTTTTTTCATTTTTTTTTTTTTTTTTTTTTGCCTTTTAATGTTTGTTTTCATGTAAGTGCAATGGTTACTTTTAAATGAATGGTAATTTTACATACTGCACCATGAAGTTTCTTCCTTCTTAAACCACCTGTGCTGAATATCTGCAGTAGGATGAGCCGGGGATTTTTGAGAGATACATTGTATCAGAGTGAAGCTGACGCCTTACCAAGGGGTTTTCTCACAGGAGCCTTGGGAGTGGAATACCCCAGCTGGCCAACATTGACATGAGCAAGTTAGATTATTATTATTATTATTATTATTATTATTATTATTATTTAAGGTACTTGTATAGCTCTGTCAATGTATGCAGTGCTTTACATATACATGGTACATTCACATCGGTCCCTGCCCACAAGGAGATTACAATCTAATGTCCCTAACTCACATTCATATCGATCCTTCTAATTTGGGTTCCAGCATCTCTGGTAAGAGGTGTACAGCTTTTTGTGTGGAAGAGATGACCATATGAAGCACTGATGTTTTGTGAATCACTTTTCATCCACATAAGAGCACCTTAAATGGACTTTTTCTTATGTCTTTTTGGACTTTAACAATTTGAATATCTTACATTTGGAATATATAATATCTTCAAATGAGGCTAATCGTTCTGCTGACTACCAGGAATCCACTCACTTTAGATTGGGGGTTAGCAACCAGTAGATCGCAGATGGGTAACTGGTAGATTGTGGTCTGGGCTTGCTGATTTGCCATCCCAGAGCATCAGAGTGCAATGCAGAGGGATTACTTGTAAAGTTGGAGCTGTAGTAGGGAGGAAAAGCCGAATAATCCGATTCCTCTTCTGTAGTGCTGGCTTCTGTCCCATGTGGCGTGATACCAACTGCACTCCATCTCTTATCCCGACTAGCGGTCTATACTTCTCTCTACTTCTCTTTTAGGCACAAACGCCTTCTTCCAACAGACTTCGCTGAGTGTAATGATCCTCCTCTCATCAGCAGTATTCAGTACCACTTGGCCCTTGTCCTAGCATAGCCTGACAACCAACTCTTCCAGGATCCGGCTCTGCCCCCTCCAGTCGCTGCCAGCTACGTGTCACCTTCTTAGCGCTGCTTAATGCTTTTGTCTCTGTTGGGAAGTTTAAGCATATAATTTTATATTGTGGAATTTCAATAGCAGCTGCTTCCAGTGCATTTGATCTTTCTGTGCACTAATAATTAGAATTTGAGCGCTAGGAAAAAGTGACTATTTGCAATAATTTTTTTTTTTTCTTTCATATTTTTCGTATGTCTCTGTTCATTTTGCTGCATTCAGCTTTCCCTCAATCCTGACTAGTCTCCCAATTCCTGGCACTGATGAACATGACTACAGCGTGATGCTGCCACCACCATGCTTCACTGTATGAATGGTATTGACCAGGTGATGAGCGGTGCCTGGTTTCCTCCCAGACACGATGCTTGCCATTCAAGCCAAAGGGTTCAATATTTGTTTCAGACCAGAAAATTTTGTTTCTCATGGTTTGAGAGTCCTTCAGGTGCCTTTTGGCAACTCCAGGTGGGCTGTCATGTGCCTTTTTACTGAGGAGGGGCTTCCGTGTGGCCATGCTACCATACAGGCCTGTTTAGTGGAGTGCTGCAGAGATGGTGGTTAAGGATGGCCTCAGGCGTGTTCGCACACTCCACGTGCAGAGCCCGCCAGGAAGTCGGCACGGCGCTGCGCTAATCACAGGCAGTGAGACATTGTCCTGATGTGCGGCTGCAGATATCGGGAAATGTCTCACTGCCTGTGATTAGCGCAGTGCCGACCTCCTGGTGGGCTCTGCACGTGGAGTGTGCGAACACGCCTGAGGCCATCCTTAATGGTGGTTCTTCTGGAAAGTTCTCCTCTCTCCACAGAGAAACACTGGAGTGCTGTCAGAGTGATCATCGGGTTTTTGGTCACCTCTGACTAAGACCCTTCTCCCCTGATCGCTCGTTTGGCCAGGCGGCCCACTCTTGGAAGAGTAATGGTGGTTCCAAACTTCTTCCATTTATGGATGATGGAGACCACTGTGCACTATAGGACTGAATTGTTTCTGTGCCTTAATACAATTTTGTCTCTGAGGTCTACAGATAATTGCTTGGACTTTATGGCCTGGTTTGTGCTCTGACATGCACTGTTAAAGCGAAGTTCCACACACTTTTGAGAGGTGGCCTTAAACGAAGGACCACCTCTCCACCCCTCGTTTTTGGATATTGAATTTATTTTTAATTCTTCCAATAGCACTATTTTGGAAGTACAAGTGTACTTCCGATTTGGTCACAGCCCAGGACATCATGTCCTCTGTCGACGAGCACCCCTGTTGTATTCTGGGACCTGTGTGTCCCAGAAGACATGCTGGCCATTCACAAAGTGCCACAGGACTTGCGCATGCATAGTTGGAAACCGGCAGTGAAGCCGCAAGGCTCCACTGCCGGTTTCCCTTAGTTGGAATGGCGATGTCTGCACCTGATCCGATGGACAGCTTGGCCTCAGGGGGCTGACATTGCAGGCTTCCTGGACAGGTAAGTGTCCTTTATTAAAAGTGAGCAGCTACAGTGTTTGTAGCTGCTGACTTTTAAAAAACATTTTTTTTCCGGCTGGAAAACCGCTTTAACTGTGGGACCTTTTTATATAGACAGGTGTGTGCCTTTTCAAATCGTGTCCAACCGACTGAATTAACCACAAGTGGACTGCAGTCAAGTTGTAGAAACATCTCAAGGATGATCAGTGGAAACGGGATGCATCTGAGCTCCATTTTGAGTGTCATGGCAAAGGCTGTGATTACTTTGTTTTTAATACATTTGCAAAGATTTGAAACAAACTTCTTTCACGTGTTATTACGGGGTATTGTTTGAACAATTTTTAGGAAAATAATGAATTTAATCTATTTTGGAATAATAGTGTAACATAACAAAATGTGGAAAAAGTGAAGCACTGTGAATACTTTCCAGATGCACTGTAAATTTTTGCGTTGTATGTAGTATATTGAGTATAGTAAATGAAGTCTTACCATTGTGATCTTTTGACGGACATCGCTGGGACCCGCACCGGGCCCCGAGCGACGCCGGCCGCGCGCCCCCCAGGCGGCCGGGAATGGGAGGACATCATATGACGCCCACCCAGGATGGGAGATCCACCTTGTGGGCGTCATGACAGTGGGCGGTAGGAAAGTGGTTAAACTTTACATATTAACTAAATTATACACCACACTTTTTTTTTTTTTTTTTTTAAGGTTATTAACCGATTAATCGAAACAATAATCGGCCAACTAATCGATTATGAAAATAATCGTTAGTTGCAGCCCTACTTCTCAGCAAGATATTGTGGTCTGTGTTCGTTCCAGTACATGTAATCTTTGTTTATTTGTTTTTTTTTTTTCTGTGTTTATCCTAGTGAACGTGAAGTGGGGAAAGGAGAAGTTTGATAATGTGGAGTTGAACACTGATGAGCCACCAATGGTTTTTAAGGCCCAACTGTTTGCCTTGACTGGTGTGCAGCCGGACAGGCAAAAAGTCATGGTTAAAGGAGGAACATTAAAAGTAAGTTTTATTTTTGTATTAATCATGCTTTGTATCTGGTACAGTTGCCAATCACTTCTGGGGTCTGCAGAGATTGCTGGCCACCCAGATAATTTCTGCAGAAAAGAGCAGGGCACATCTTTCAGTCAGTCTGTTACTTTTGATTGGATTTCAGCTTTAAAAAGTGCAAACTATGCCCCTGCCCTTATTATCCCCGCACTTGGTTTCCTTCTAAATCTGGTAGTTTTTTTATGGGGGCAATAGCTACTTTCTCCCACAATTAAATATCTGGAGCCTGAGTGGGCAGTATTTCCCAGGTCTGCTTGCTGTCAAATGTATTGAGAAGTTTTAAGGGGGTGTGGGGGTGTGGGGGTAAGGTTTACGAGGATCATGTGTAGGTTTCAATGTTCTGAACATAGAAACGTATGGTACCCGTTACTGACCTGGCGGGTGATAGTTATGAAGTGTGTAATATCATTTTATTTTTTTTGTTCTGTAGGACGATGACTGGGGGAACCTTAAAATAAAAAATGTAAGTACATAATCCTTTTTATTCTGTTCAATAATATCCTATGCTCAGCTTAAACCACATCTGGTGCCAAGGTCTGTACTGACTATAATCAGATTTCTTTATAACTGTCAAAACCATTTGACAAGTGTAAACAGTCTTAATGGTCTAGGTTCAAACATGATTGCTAACAAATAACGAGAAACTAAGATTTTGGTCAAAATTATTTCCCATGTGAGGTATCACTGCGATCGTTAGAGCAATAATTCTAGCCCAAGACATTCCCTGCATGCGCAATTTTAAAGCATGACATGTTGGGTATCAATTTACCTAGCGTAACATTATCTTTCACATTTATAGAAAAAAAAAAATATTGGGCTAACTTTTAGTGTGTGTGTGTTTGTGTCCCCCCCCCCCCCCCAAAAAAAAATTGCATTTGTAAGACTGCTGCGTGAGTACCGTGTGACATGAAAGTATTGCAACAATCTCAATTTTACTTTTTAGGAGAGACCCTAGAGAATATGTTCTCTCTCTCAAAGGTGAGTACACCCCTCACATTTTTGTAAATATTTAATTATACCTTTTCATGTGACAACACTGAAGAAATGACTTTTTGTGTAAAGTGAGTGTGCAGCTTTTATAACAGTGTAAATTTGCTGTCCCCTCAAAATAACTCAACAGCCATTCATGTCTAAACCGCTGCCAACAAAAGTGAGTACACCTCTAAGTGAAAATGTCCACATTGGGCCCAATTAGCCATTTTCCCTAACCAATGTCATGTGACTCGTAAGTGTTACAAGGTCTCAGGTGTGTTAAATTTGGTATAGTCGCTCTCACTCTCTTACGGGTCACTGGAAGTTCAACATGGCAAAGAATTCTCTGAGGATCTGAAAAAAGAATTGTTCCTCTATATTAAGATGGCCTAGGCTATAAGAAGATTGCCAAGAAGTTGCGTGCACGTGCTCAGCGTCATAGTCAGAGGTTGTCTTTGGTAAATAGATGTATGAGTGCTGCAAGCATTGCTGCAGAGGTTGAAGGGGTGGGGGGTCAGCCTGTCAGTGCTCAGACCATATGCCACACACTGCATCAAATTGGTCATCCCAGAAGGAAGCCTCTTAAGATGATGCACAAGAAAGCCCGCAAACAGTTTGCTGACGACAAGCAAACTAAGGACATGGATTACTGTATCCATGTCCTGTGGTCTGATGAGACCAAGATAAAAGTATTTGGTTCAGATGGTGTCAAGCGTGTGTGGCAGCAACCAGGTGAGGAGTACAAAGACAAGTGTGTCTTGCCTAGAGTCAAGCATGGTGGTGGGGGTGTCATGGATCGGCAGCTGCATGAGTGCTGCCTGTACTGGGGAGCTACAGTTCAGTGATGAAACCATGAATACTAACGTGTACTGTGACTTACTGAAGCAGGACATGATCCCCTCTCTTCGGAGACTGGGCCGCAGGGCAGTATTCCAACATAAGGACCCCAAATACCGTATTTATCGGCGTATAACACGCACCCCAAGTTTAGGGGGAATTTTAAGGAAAAAACGTTTTAGGAGAGAAGTTTAGGGAAAAAAAAAAAACTTACATTGAAGCGTCATTTGCAGCTTGCCCAGCGTCATTTGCAGCCTTTCCCAGCGTCATTTGCAGCCTTTCCCAGCGTCATTTGCAGCCTTTCCCAGCGTCATTTGCAGCCTTTCCCAGCGTCATTTGCAGCCTTTCCCAGCGTCATTTGCAGCTTGCCCGGCGTCATTTGCAGCTTGCTAGTGTCATTTGCAGTTCGCCATCGTTTAAATTTCCCGCCGCGAGAAATACCGCGCATGCGCGGCCGAAAAAGACCGAACCGCGGCCGAAAAAGGCCGAAGTGCGGCCGAAAAAGACAGGGCCGACTGTTCAGCTCCGCTCGGAGTCCCGCCTCCCTGCTGTTTCGGGAACGAGCGCAGGGAGGCGGGACTACGAGCGGAGCTGAACAGCCGGCTTCGGTCTTTTTCGGCCGTGGTCGCCATTTTTCGGCGCCGCAACCGATTTTTGTCTTTTTTTTTTTTTTTTGGGTATCGGCGTATAACACGCACCCACGACTTTCCCCCGATTTTAAGGGGGGAAAAAGTGCGTGTTATACGCCGATAAATACGGTACACCTCGAATACGACCACTGCCTTGCTAAAGATGCTGATGGTGAAGGTGATGGACTGGCCAAGCATGTGTCCGGACCTAAACCATATTGAGCATCTGTGGGTTATCCTCAAAGGGAAGGTGGAGGAGTGCAAGGTCTCTAACATCCACCAGCTCCGTGATGTCATCATTGAGGAGTGGAGGAGGACTCCAATGGCAACCTGTGAAGCTCTGGTGAACTCCATGCCCAAGAGGGTTAAGGCAGTGCTGGAAAATAATGGTGGCCACATAAAATATTGACACTTTGGGCCCAATTTGGAGACTTTCACTTAGGGGGTGTACTCACTTTTGTTGCCAGCGGTTTAGACATTAATGGCTGTGTGTTTTATTTTGAGGGGACAGCAAATTTACACTGTTATACAAGCTGTACACTCGCTACTTTACAAAGTGTAATTTTTTCATTGTTACATGAAAAGATATAATTACAAAAATGAGGGTTGTACTCACTTTTGTGAGATGCTCTATATGTATATTTTATTTTGGGGGTTCTAAGTAACTCTAGCAAAAAAAATGAAAAAAGTGTCAAATGGGCTTGGTCCTTAACCACTTAAGCCCCGGACCATTTGGCTGGCCAAAGACCAGAGCGTGTTTTGCGTTTCGGCACTGTGTCGCTTTTAACTGACAATTGCACGTGCGACATGGCTCCCAAACAAAATAGTTTTTTTTTTTTAATCCCAGAAATAGAGCTTTGTTTTGGTGGTATTTGATCACCTATGCGGTTTTTTTTTTTTTGCGCTATAAACAAAAAATAGCCACAATCTTGGAAAAAACATCTTTTGCTTTTTGCTATAATATCCCCAAAAAATATCTAAAAATTATTTATTTATTTTTTCCTCAGTTTAGGCCGATACGTATTCATCCTACATATTTTTGGTTAAAAAAATCGCATTAAGCGCTTGGTTTGCGCAAAATTTATAGCGTTTTTACAAAATGGGGGATCGTTTTATTGCATTTTTATAATTTAAAATGCATTGATTACTGTGTAAATGGGACTGGCAGTGAAGGGGTTAACCACTAGGTGGTACTGTAGGGGGTTAAGTGTGTCCTAGGGAGTGATTCTAACTGTGGAGAGGAGGGGCTGTGTTTGCCACAACACTGATCACCGCTCCCCATTACAGAGAGTGGTGATCAGTGACAGTGTCACTAGGCAGAACGGGGAAATGCTTGTTTTGTATTAACATTTCCCCATTCTTCCTCTGCGTGAGACGATCGCGGGTATCCCCGCGGACAGAGGTCTGCGGGACACGCGATCGTGCTCGCGAAGCTCCCGGCAGGCGTGCCCGCAAGCCGCCACGTGCAGGTATGTTAATCTGCCTGTGCGTGCCCTTCTGCCGCAGTATATCTGCGTGAGGCGGTCGGGAAGCGGTTAAAGTGGACCTTCAGTCTTCTTTTTTTTTTTTTTTTCTCAACTTTCCATCTATTAAATCTTCTGCCTGTTTTACCTTTTTGGATAGTAAAAACATTTTATTTTTTTCTGCCAGTAAATACTTTATACAGCCCACTTCCTGTTTCTTGTCTGTTCAGAAGCCTAGGCTTATGAAATCATGCACCTCGCTCTTTGCTCTCTTGCAAGGGGGGGTGAGTCATAAGAGGGCCAATGAGAGCTGGAGGTGTGCGTCTGTAAATCCATGAAGTGAACAGGCAGCATCTTCAGCTGCCCACAGTTAAAATGGTTGCAGCCAGACTCAGTGAAGGGAGATTTCTGCAGCAGATTTGGCAAGTTCAGAATCTGAGTGTATATATAAAATATGCCAAGTGGCTGTGAGCAGACTGCAGTTCCTTTTTTGTGTTTTTTAAAAATTCATTCATTTCCAGTCCTATCTATAGTGTGACAATGTCAAAAAAGGCAAATTTCTTCTATGACTAGCTGGCAGGTGCATAGCTTATTACAAAGGGGCATGTACCATCCAGAGTGTATCCACAAACTTGTTAATATGCTCTAACCACCAGTAAAATCTATTGTTTCTTTGACATGTTCATATTAAATGGCTGAAAGTAATTTGCTCTGAAGCAAGCAAACACGATTGCTGTCCCTTAACAAGTGAAGTTCCTTTTTTTTTTTTGTTTTTGTTTTTTATAAGGATCATATTGATGCTTGAGGTACACCTATCGGTAAAAGCCAGCATGGCCACAGTATGCAGCTACTCTAATCTGCAGGACTGAGGTAGTGTCATAGGCTGGCCCAAACAAACCATTTCCTTCAGCAACACATGTGGTGGCTGTCTGCTTTGTATGAACTGTATGTAGCATCAGCTACACATGGTATACAGCACTGTTCCAGCAGCAGGTTGGGGAATTCCTACCTGGAACAAAATTGAATCAAGCTGAGCGCTGCCATTCACAGGAAGCTTTGTATTTTATAAATGAGTACAAGGCTTCCTCTATTTGACTGAAGCTGAGATTATGATGTCATCTGCCAATCAGAGGAAGCCTTGTATTCATTAAGAAAATAAGCAGCGCTCAGCCCATTTCAGTTTTATTCAGGCAGGGGGATGGGAAGTCCCAATCCTGTTTCCGGAACACTGTGTTTAGCTGATTCTTTATACAGCACTGACAGCAGCTTCATATGTTCTTGCAGGAAATCGTTAATTTAGACCAGCTTGGCCCAAACAAACCATTTAAAGTTCACTAAAACATGGAGTTAGGCTTTAAGGGTAAATGTATTTGCTTATGCATCTGTGTGTAAATAAATATATTGTGCTTCAGTGTTTTTGTAGGACATAAATGGTTCAATCCTTTTTCTTGTGGGATCACCCACACATAAAGGAGCTATCAGTTTTGTCCAGATCATTCTGTTTTCATCTTGAGCAATGGTAGATATGTTTTGCAGTAGTCTTATCTATTATTTTTGTTTCCAGGGAATGAGCTTGTTAATGGTTGGGTCAGTCGAGGCTCTTCCTGAAGAGCCAGCAGTAAGACCTGTCTTTGTAGAGGACATGACGGAGGAGCAACTGGCCTCAGCTGTAAGTGTGTGTTTTTTTTATTTTTTTATTTATTTGTTCATATGCATTACCTTTCTTTATAATACATTGTGTGTATGTGAGTGAGATTGATAATAAATATATATATATATATATATATATATATATATATATATATATATATATATATATATATAATTTCATGTGACACTTTGCTACAATGTAACTAGTGAGTGTACAGCTTGTATAACAGTGTAAATTTGCTGTCCCCTGAAAATAAAACACAGCCATTAATGTATAAATCGCTGGCAATGGAAGTGAGTACACCCCTAAGTGAAAATGTCCAAATTAGGCCCAAAGTGTCAATATTTTGTGTGGCCACCATTATTTTCCAGCACTGCCTTAACCCTCTTGGGCATGGAGTTCACCAGAGCTTCACAGGTTGCCACTGGAGTCCTCTTCCACTCCTCCATAATGTCACAGAACTGCTGGATGTTGGAGACCTTGCGCTCCTCCACCTTCCATTTGAGGATGCCCCACAGATGCTCAATAGGGTTTAGGCCTGGAGACATGCTTGGCCAATCCATCACCTTTACCCTCAGCTTCTTTAGCAAGGCAGTGGTCGTCTTGGTGGTGTTTTTGGGGTTGCAATACTGCCCTGCAGTCCAGTCTCTGAAGGGAGATGCTCTGCTTCAGTATGTCACAGTACATGTTGCCATTCATGGTTCCCTCAAGAACTGTAGCTCCCCAATGCCGGCAGCACTCATGCAGCCCCAGACCATGCTTGACTGTAGGCAAGACACACTTGTCTTGTCTTTGTACGCCTGACCTGGTTGTCGCCACACACGCTTAACACCATCTGAACCAAATAAGTTTTATCTTGGTCTCACCAGACCAATTTGATGCAGTGTGCTGCGTATGGTCTGAGCACTGACAAGCTGACACCCCCCCCCCCCCACCCCTTCAACCTCTGCAGCAATTCTGTCAGCACTCGTACATCTATTTCCCAAAGACAACCCCTAACTATGACGCTGAGCACATGCACTCATCTTCTTTGGTCGACCATAGCGAGGCCTGTTCTGAGTGGAACCTGTCCTGTTCAATCGCTGTATGGTCTTGGCCACCATGCTGCAGCTCAGTATTATGGTCTTGGCAACCCTTTTATAGTCTAGGCCGTCTTTTTATATAGAGCAACAATTCTTTTTTCAGATCCTCAGAGTTCTTTTGTCATGAGGTGCCATGTTGAACTTCCAGTGAGAGCGATAACACCAAATTTAACACGCCTACTGCCCATTCACACATGAGACCTTGTTCTACTTATGAGTCACATGACACCGGGAGGGGAAATGGCTAATTGGGCCCGATTTGGACATTTTCACTTAGGGGTGTACTCACTTTTGATGCCAGCGGTTTACACAAGAATGGCTGTGTGTTTTGAGGGAACAGCAAATTTACACTGTTATACAAGCTGTACACTCACTACTTTACATTGTAGAAAAGTGTCATTTCTTCAGTGTTGTCATATGAAAAGATATTACAAATATGTGAGGGGTGTACTCACTTTTGTGAGATACTGTTGTCCCAGAGGGGTCACTTGCGGTCCAGACTGTTCCCCCAAATAGTTTTTTTATTTTGGGTTCATTGCAGCTTTATAACTGGGGGTGGTGAAAATAATCTGGTACTAGCAGGCTTCAATGCATTTAACCATTGAGTTTAGTTAGGTGAATCTGGGTTGGAATATGTCTGGAGCACACTACCTTCTGGACCGAATAATGCCTACTGTAAAGGTTAATTCCAGCGAGGGGGCTTGATAATGCTACAACATTCAGAGACATAGACATTTGTTCAGCTTCAACCTGGGGGCAATAGTTTTGGGAAGGCGCTTTTCTTTTCCCGCATGACTGCCCCTTTGCACAAAGACACAGCTCTGTAAAGACTTAGTTTGATTAATTCAGTGTGGAGGAACTTTCCCCCAACCGCAACCATTCTTAATGCAAAATCTTATGAAAAGCCTTCCCAATTGAGCGAAGGAAGTTATAGCTGGCAAGTTTGGGGAAATGCAACTCTTCTCATCCCCCAAACCCCCGCCCCCCCCCCCCCTCTTTTCTTTTCTTTTTTTTTTTTTTTTTTTGGTTTGGGAATCTGTTTTTCAAAAAGCTCATCGTGAGATGTTAGGTGTCCAAAAACATTTGAACTTATAGTGTATCTATACCATTTGACTGTAGTAGAAGCAGCCGTGACTGAAGGGCTGCCTACTGTGTGTATTACATATGGGCAGGCATACAGTGAGTATAAAAAAAAGAATTCCCTCCGTTTTAAAATCACATTTTGTTGCTTTGCAGCCTGGAATAACAACGCACAGTTTTTGTTTTATCCAGCTGTACATTGGATATAAAAAGTCTACACACCCCTGTTTTAAAATGTCAGGTTTCTGTGATGTAAAAAAAGAGACAGATGAATAATTTCAGAACTTTTTCCACCTTTAATTGAATTGAAAAACAAACTAAAAATCTTTTAGTTGGGGGAGAAAAAATAATGTGGTTGCATAAGTGTGCACACCCTCTTTTTTTTTTTTTATAGCTGTGTTCAGAATGAATCAATCACATTGAAACTCATGTTAAATAGGAGTCAGTACACACCTGCCATCATTTTTAAAGTGCTTCTGATTAACCCCAAATAAAGTTCAGCTGTTCTAGTAGATCTTTCCTGACATTTTCTTAGTCGCATTCTTCAGCAAAAGCCATGGTCCGCAGAGAGCTTCCAAAGCATCAGAGGGATCTCATTGTTAAAAGGTATCAGTCAGGAGAAGGGTACAAAAGAATTTCCAAGGCATTAGATATACCATGGAACACAGTGAAGACAATTGTCATCAAGTGGAGAAAATATGGCACAACAGTGACATTACCAAGAACTGGACGTCCCCCCAAAATTGATGAAACGACGAGAAGAAAACTGGTCAGGGAGGCTGCCAAGAGGCCTACAGCAACATTAAAGGAGCCGCAGGAATATCTGGCAAGTAGTGGCTGTGTGGTACATGTGACAACAATCTCCTGTATTGTTCATATGTTTGGGCTACGGGGTAGAGTGGCAAGACGGAAGCCCCCCTTCTTTTTTTTTTTTTTTTTTTTTTTTTTTTTAAATTTATTTATTTTTTCTTTGTTTTAAAAAACAAAAAAACAAAAAACAAATCTGAAGTCTCCCAAAAAGCATTTAGGAAAATGTGTTCTGGTCTGATGGAAACCAAGGTGGAACTTTTTGGCCATTATTCCAAAAAATGTTTGGCGCAAAAACAACACTGTACATTCCCAAAAGAACACCACAGCCACCGTGAAGCATGGTGGTGGCAGCATTATTCTTTTGGGGCTGTTTTTCTTCAGCTGGAACAGAGACCTTCGTCACGGTAGAGGGAGTTATGAACAATTCCAAATACCAGTCAATGTTGGCACAAAACCTTCAGGCTTCTGCTAGAAAGCTCAACATCAACAATATTTCAGCATGACAGTGACCCAAAGCATACATCCAAATCAACAAAGGAATGGCTTCACCAGAAGATTAAAGTTTTGGAATGGCCCAGACCTGAATCTGATTGAAAAATCTGTGGGGTGATCTGAAGAGGGCTGTGTACAGACGTCCTCACAATCTGACAGATTTGGAATGTTTTTGCAAAGAGTGGGCAAATATTGCCAAGTCAAGATGTGCCATGCTGATAGACTCCTACCCAAAAAGACTGAGTGCTGTAATACTTTTTTTCAACAAAGTATTAGTTTTAAGGGTGTGCACACTTATGCAACCATATTATTTTATTTTTTACTTCCCTCCACCTAAAAAAGATTTCAGTTTGTTGTTCAACTGAGTTGTACAGTTTATAGATCATATTAAAGGTGGAACAAGTTCTGAAATTATTTCTTTGTCTCATATTTTTTTTTTTTTACATTGCAGAAACCTGACATTAACGGGTGTGTAGACTTTTTATATCCACTGTATTTACTCAATGCGACTTATAACATCCAAGTGAAAGATATAACACCAACCTGTGAGAAGTGTGTGCGTGTATGTTTGTTTTTATTTATTTTTTTTTAATTTAAAAAAAAAAAAAGCAAAAAACAGAATCACTGAGTTGGAAAGGGAATCGCCCGCTTGTCAGTATTTTGTTGAACCACTTTTTGCTTTAAATACAGCCTTTAGTATGTTGGGATATGTCTCTACTAACTTTGCACATCTAAACTTTACAATATTTGCCCACTCTTCTTCACAGTTCAGTTAAATTTTGATGAAGACTGCAGTCCACAAACAGTCATTAAGTCTGGGCTCTGACTAAGCCATGCAGGGACATTCACCTTTTTTCTCCAACTTCTGTGTGGTAATTTTTTTGCTGTGTGCTTTGGGTCATTGTCTTGTTGGAAGGTAAACCTTCTTCCCATTGACCACTTTCTGGCAGATTTCAGCAGATTGTCCTCTAGAACATGACGGTATTTTGCCCCATCCATTTTTCCTTCTATCCTGACAAGTGCTCTAGTCCCTGCTGCAGAGAAACACCCCCATAACAGGATATTACCACCTCCCATGCTTTATTGTAGGAATGGAGTTATTTGGATGGTCAGCGGTATTGGATTTTTGCCAAACATATAATTTGGTGTTGAGGCCAAATTTAATTTTAGTCTCATCTGACTATAACCCCTTTTTCCACACCAGTGCTGTAATCACTCTGGTTCCCGCCTCGCACTAGTCTGAACCTAGGCTTTAAGGTAGTGTATGTGTATATATATATATATATATATATATATATATATTATAAATTTTTCCCCTATCGTCTTTCAGGACAGCCACCTGAGAGACCTTGACTCCTCCCCTCTGTAGGAAACACCTGCGCCAGCTTGCTATAAATTTCCTCCTCCCCTGCTGCTCCTCAGTTATTTGTGTTTCCTCCAGGAGGGGAGACACCTTTTTGGAACCAGCCAGAAAGAGTCAGGATTACCAGGGGGTATGGGCTCAGGCAAAGGATACATGTCCACAAACAAAGCAGCAGCGGCTCCTTTTGGACAAACAGACCAGGTAACTAACCTGGGGAGACTGCCGCCCCTGCATCCCTGAGTGCAAGCGGAGGTCAGGGGGGTTTCCTTCTCAGCTCCGAGTGCGGAGCACAGGTACAGGTCCTGCCGTTCCATACCTCCAGCGGCGTGTGGCGCTCGCAGCGCGGAACACGCTGGGTATAGGGACCGGCGTTGTCTGTGACGGGTGACGTCACGTCCGGCAAGAGGGGCGTGTACTTCCGGGTTCGCGGTTTCCGGTTCCGGCCGCGAATCTTGAAAAGGAGGCCAGGCATGGGCTAGGAGAGGAGCTGCATATGCTGTGGTGACACAAGCATGTCGGACGCAGAAGGGAGAGACCAGACTGCTACGACAGAGACCAGCTCCAGCCATGTAAAGGTAAGGGGAACCTGGGGAGGACCTCCCCTGGCCTATAACAACCACCCATCCCTCTCCCCCTCAAGGGTTCAGCAAGGGGGGGGGGTGGGCAGGTCCCTCCTGTGTCAGAGGGTTATTTTCATTGGGCCCCTAGTGTGGTAAGCCCATATGAAAGACGCTGTGCACCTGCAAGTTGCAGGAAGCTTATGTCAGTATTAATGTGTGTGGGGTTTCTCTTTATGTCTTTTCAGAAACCTGACAAGTCTAAGCCCTCTCATAACTCAAAAAGGAGGTGCCCTTCTTGTAAAAACACACTGAAAGATTCCTGGGGGAAAGCATTATGTAAGGAATGTATTCACAAGTTGGTGCAAGAACATTCCACAGAGCAGGGCAGTGACTTAGCGGCATCTGTCAAGGAACTATCGAGTACCTTTTTAGCCTTCAAAACCCTTTTTGAAGGGTTCCAGATCCCTCAACTGCAAACTGCCCCCCCACCAGTACTAACGGTACTAGGAAAAGCACAGGCACTACCCTCCACTAGTGCCGGTCCTTCAGTTACTCCTAGAGAGGAGGCAGAGGACGAGCCTGACAGCACAGCGTCCGGCTCCCAAGAATCTGAGGGTGAAGCACTGGAAGGGGATTCCAGAAAACCCTCTAGATACAAACTCTCATTAGAAGAGGTAGACCAGCTGTTGGGAGCCATTCATACCACGCTGGGTATACAGACGGAAAAGAAACCTTTATCCCTGCATGATCAGATGTATGAGGGTTTAGGAGAACAGGAAAAGAAAAACTTTCCTGTTCATGACGTCTTAATAGAGGCAATTAAGAAAGAATGGCAGGAACCTGAAAGGAAACCATTCTTTTCTAAAGCCTTAAAGAGACGGTTCCCATTTTCAGATGAGTCATCAGTATGGAATAAAATCCCAAAACTAGACGCTGCCTTCTCACAAGTTTCCAGGCACACCGATCTAGCATTTGAGGATATGGGGGTCCTTTCTGAAGCAATGGACAAAAGAATGGATACCCTATTAAAGAGGTCATGGGACTCTACAGTGGGAAGCCTAAAGCCAGCCATGGCGGTCACGGTGGTAGCCAGAAATGTAGAGTTTTGGCTAAACCGTATACAGGCACATATTGAGGAAGGTACTGCGAAGGAGCAGATTTTGTCCTTTTCCCACTCTTCTCAAAGGCATTGCATACATAGCAGATGCATCAGCAGAGCTGGTACGCATGGCAGCCAGATCCTCGGCTCTAGCCAATTCTACCAGAAGGGCCCTATGGCTAAAGACTTGGCAAGGGGATGCTGCGTGCAAAGCCAAGTTATGCGGGATCCCGTTTACGGGAGACCTGTTATTTGGGCCAGGATTAGAGAAAGTGTTAGACCGTACAGCGGACAAAAAGAAGGCTTTTCCGCTGAAACGGAAAGCACCCTGGGCCCAGCCTCTACAAAATAGAAAGAGGCAAAAGAGGGACACCAAGTCCCGGTTTTCAGTACCCAAGGCAACTAATCAAAAGAAACCTTGGGGTCAGCGAGGGAATAGCAAAGGAGGAGCAATATTTCGCCCTCCTGAGCAGACCCGCAATAAGGACTGAAGTCCTCTCAGTGGGAGGAAGACTGGGGGCCTTCATCTCACAATGGGAAAAAATATCCTCCAGTCAATACATCTTAAGGACGATAAGACGGGTATTCCCTAGAATTCTCAAAATTCCCCCCAAACAGACTGTACATCACCAAGCTGCCAAACAGCAAGGAAAAAGCCAGAGGGTTAATGAGATCCATAAAGGACCTCAGGAAACAGGGTGTAATCATCAGGGTACCAGGGGCAGAAAGAGGACAGGGCTTCTACTCCCATATATTTGGAGTACAGAAACCCTCAGGAAAGGTCAGACCGATCCTCAACCTCAAACCACTAAATCTATCCATAACCTACAAAAGGTTCAGGATGGACTCCATATATTCAGTGAAGGCCCTGTTGCCTCCAAACTGTTATATGGCGTCGCTAGATTTAAAGGATGCGTACCTGCACATACCCATACACCCAAATCACCAGAAGTTTCTAAGGCTAGCAATAGAAACAGGAAAAGGAGCTGTACATCTTCAGTTTCAGGCTCTGCCCTTTGGCCTATCATCTTCGCCAAGAATCTTTACCAAGGTTCTGGCAGAAGCTTTGGCACCACTACGACTAAAAGGCATATCCATTATTGCCTATTTAGACGACCTTCTTCTTTTTGCAAGGACACCCGAAAGGTTATTAGAAAACCTCGAGTACACTCGGGTATTCCTAGAGAGTCTAGGTTGGTTGGTGAATGTGGAAAAATCAAGTCTACAACCCACGCAACAGTTAAAATACCTGGGTTATGTAATAGACTCGGTTCAGCAAAGAGTTTTTTTACCCGAGGAAAAGATAACAAAGATTCAAAAAGAGATAAAGGCAATTCAGACCAGTATACCCTGTTCTATAAGAAAAATGTCAACACTAGGGTTGCTAACATCTGCAATCCCAGCAGTTCAGTGGGCAAACCTGCATTTCCGACCACTGCAAATGTTCCTATTAAAGATATGGGATCACAGGCAGGCGTCTCTGGATTTGCAGGTATCAATACCAGCAAAGGTAAAAAAGTCTTTATGGTGGTGGAGAAAGACAGAAAATTTTGACATAGGACGGCTATGGATCCTACCTATCTCCCGAATCCTAACCACAGACGCAAGCGGTGTAGGGTGGGGAGCACACCTGGACTCCCAGTTAGCACAAGGTGCTTGGGGGAGGGAAGAACGAACAAGATCGTCCAACTGGAAGGAACTGAAAGCGGTATGGTTCGCACTCCAGTCCTTCCAGAATGAATTAAAAGGACATCATGTACAGATCAGATCAGACAACTTGTCAGTAATAGCTTACATAAGCAAGCAAGGGGGAACCAGAAGCGGAGTTCTGTGGGCCCTAGCAGAAGAGATCCTGAGATGGGGAGAGAAAAACATACTCTCCTTTTCAGCAGTACACCTAAAAGGAGACTTAAACAGAGTGGCAGACTTTCTCAGCAGGAAGAAAGTAAGAGAAGGAGAATGGGTGCTAAAACAAGAGGTATTCGACCAGATTGCAAAAAAATGGGGAATACCTCAGGTGGACTTATTTGCTTCCAGAGAAAGCAGGAAAGTCCAAGCCTTCTCCCTAAAAAGGGAGGAGGGAGCACTCGGGGTAGACGCATTGGCGCAGAAGTGGGCGTTCAGCAGATGTTATGCTTTTCCCCCACCAGTACTACTACCCGCAGTAATAAGGAAATTTCGTACAGAAGACACGTCATTAATCCTTATAGCACCTCACTGGCCCAGGAGACCGTGGTTCTCTATGCTCAAAGAACTAGCCATAGAGCCTCCTTGGTTTCTACCAATCCAAGAGGATCTGCTAGCCCAGGGCCCAGTGCACTGTCCACAGGTGGGAAAGTGGAAACTAGCCGCCTGGTATCTGAGGAACAGCTATTAAGAGCCAAAGGGTTCTCAAACCGTCTGATAGACACACTGCTGAAAAGCAGGAAGGTTGAGACACGTAACATCTACCAGAAGGTATGGAAATGTTTTAATCATTGGTGTACAGAGAACAACTTTAAAACACAAAGCTCAGTAGCAGTCCTAGAGTTTCTACAGAGTGGTGTAGACAAAGGACTAAGCCTCAGCACGTTAAAGAGTCAAGTGTCAGCACTGTCAGTTTACCAGGAGAGGAGTTTAGCCTCAAACCCCTGGATAATCAGACTCTTTAGATCCGTGAGCAGACAAAGGCCGCCACAAAGCACAGCCTTTCCCAAGTGGGACCTGTCATTAGTGTTACAAACTATGACAGCAGATCCGTTTGAACCACTAAAGGATTGCAGCCTGAAGATGCTGACACTTAAAGCAATCTTCTTGGTAGCAATTACTACAGCCAAAAGGGTCTGTGAGATGGAAGCCCTATCTATCAGACCCCCATTTTGCCAGATCTTTCCGGATCGTATAGTCTTCAAAATGGATCCGGGGTTTCTACCTAAAGTGGCCTCAAAATTTCACAGGGGTCAAGAAATTGTAATACCATCATTCTGTCCGAATCCTTCTCAGGAGAAGGAAGTGAAATTTCATAGTTTAGATGTCAGGAGATGCATCCTGCATTATTTAGAGGCAACAAAGTCAATCAGAAAGACGGAGTCTTTATTTATTTTATACACTGGAGCCAGGCAAGGGCACAAGGCTTCAAGGAGTACAATAGCCAGATGGTTAAGGGAAGCCATAGAGCAGGCTTACAAAATAGGGGGTATGCAGATCCCAGAAGGAATCAGGGCACACTCCACGAGGGCAATGGCAGCGTCACAGGCAGAGAGAGCTGGAGCGACGCCGGAACAGATTTGTAAAGCGGCAACATGGTCCAGCTTTGCCACTTTTGTAAGACACTATAGAGTGGACTTATGGTCAGCTAAAGATCAGACCTTTGGACGTAAGGTCTTACAAGCTGTGGTCCCGCCCTAGGGGTAAGTGCTCGGTTATCCTCTCAGGTGGCTGTCCTGAAAGACGATAGGGGAAAAACGAAGTTACTTACGGTAACGTTCTTTCCGGGAGTCTTTCAGGACAGCCGGGTACCCACCCAAATGTATATCAAGTATGAGGTTTCCTTACAGGAAATGTGATATAAATTATTATATGTGTATCATATGTTTCTTGTGTCTCCCCAGCAAACTGGAGGTGCTCTTCAAAGAACTGAGGAGCAGCAGGGGAGGAGGAAATTTATAGCAAGCTGGCGCAGGTGTTTCCTACAGAGGGGAGGAGCCAAGGTCTCTCAGGTGGCTGTCCTGAAAGACTCCCGGAAAGAACGTTACCGTAAGTAACTTCGTGTTTTTTTTTTTTTTTTTTTTTTTTTTTTTTTTTTTTTTTTAGTAGATTTCTCTAGGTTTTGTAATGCCGTCTTTACTTTTTATTGGGGGCTTGCTAGTTCATTTCTTTAAAAAAAAAAAAAAAAATGTGCTGCTCCCGGTGATCTTTGATCTCTTCTGTGTTGTCCAGGTAGATCTAATCTCTCTCATAGGTTGCCTTCCCCTGCTTTAAGTTTTTTGACAAAACGTGGCCCCTCACCACTGTTGCTTGTAAACACAGAAGGCTTCTGTGTTTACAAGGGCAGCTTTCCTCTCTGGATTTTGCAGATCCCTGCCTGCTGTGCACTCAAGGTGGGGACAAGGGATATGCAGCGTGGGATGGGGGGGGTCACAGTGCAGCTTAATACGTGATACCCATCTGTACCTGGGTGCACAGATGGCGACCATTGATTGCCCTGCAAGTGAGGCAGGCTAAACTGCTGACAGCCAGGTAGGTGAGATGCAGGGGGAAGTCGGTACTGCACTAATCGCAGGCAGTGAGACATTTACCAATCTCTGCAGCCGCGAATCAGGAAAATGTCTCGCTGCCTGTGATCAGCACAGTGCTGACTTCCTGGTGGGCTCTGCACGTGGTGTGTGTGCCAACAAGACGGAGCTCATCCTTAGTTGACAGCCTGTGAAAGGGAGCTGAACCCTGCACTCTGTATGTACTGCATTTCTCAACACTGCACACCACGCAATCCTGAACCCTGCACTCAGTATGTTATCGCACCCCCAAACTGTGCACTCTGCATGTAGCGTGCCCCCCCCCCCCCCCGGAAGCTGCACTTAGCACACCAGCCCCCCTGGACGTTGCACCTAGTACACCTCCGAACTGCACACACAACGCACTCCTGGTATTGATTGCCATTTGGCTATACTCACTGTTTGGTTCGGTGGGGAGGGGGAGGGGGGGGGGTGGTGTCATTATGGTTAAATTCCTGCACCTATTCTCTGGAGGGGAGAAAAAAAAAAGCCCTGGATAAGTGTCCTTTTTTTTTTTTTTTTTTTTTTTCATTTATTCCCCCCCTGCCAGAGTGCCCTGAAGTGCTTTTATAGTTTTGGGGAATACTTGTGGAGGGCTAAGAGATCCTTTTGCTCTTGAGTCTGGCTATCCTCATCTGGAAAGCAGAGGGGAATGTCATGTTTAACCTATACTTACTTACTTTTTTTTATTTTATAAATGTTTTATTTTTTATTTTTTTTTTTTTTTTTTTTTTTTTTTTTTTATACTGGGGCTTATAGATCAGGTGATTTGCAGGCCCTGCCACTTTCCTCATTGGAGCCCTGCAAGTGCAGCAGTTGATTGATCATGAAATCACTCCCATTAGATCGTTTTAAAAACAATACAGTGGAAACAATGTGTATACTTTAAGGTAATACTTTGTGAAAAGTTCCACAGATATAGTTTATGCTACTTTTGCAAAACTGAGCATCTTTTCACCTTTTTTGTTAAAAAAAAAATAAAAAAATGTATTCCTTTTTACATATTGCTTTAATTTACTTGTGCACACTGCTGAAAAAAATTATATTAATAATATATTTTATACATATCTTGTGTTGCAGATGGAACTGCCCTGTGGCTTAACAAATTTGGGAAACACCTGTTATATGAATGCCACTGTTCAGTGTATCCGCTCGGTGCCAGAGCTGAAAGACTCTCTTAAACGGTATGTTTTATAGTTTACATAAATGAAATAAAGGATGAGCATCCTTTTAGGATCTAACCCTTTTGCTGCCACTGATGTATATCCTAGATTTGCAGTAGGGGGAGGATTTATGTGTTAATTTTAGTCGGCTCTCAGGTAAACGATCTGTCGTCTGTACAGCCACTATATCGCTTCCATGGTCCTCTGGTGGTGTGTGATCTGTGATTCAATTACTTCAGTGGATGGATGGTGAGACATCAGGGGTCTAATGGATGTCGGATGCCTCACTAAAAAGAACCTGTAATACCAAAGTGCTATCACATAGGGAACATTTTGGTTCACTATTTGATAAAAATTTAAGTTTTAGGATTAGGAAACGGAGGATTGTACAATGGGGAAAATAACGATTTGATCCCCTGCAGATATTGTAAGTTTGCCCACTTGCAAAGAAATGAAGGGTCTATAATTTTTATCATGGGTGTATCTTAACCACTTCAGCCCCGTAAGGATTTGCCCCCTTCATGACCAGGCCGTTTTTTTTTTTTTTTTGCGCTATGGCACTGCGTTGCTTTAACTGACAATTGCGCGGTCGTGCGACACTGTACCCAAACAAAATGTATGTCCTTTTTTTTTATTTTATTCTTTTTTTTTTTTAATCCACCCCCCCCCCCCCC
The DNA here is from genome assembly GCA_028564925.1 of Lithobates sylvaticus. Lineage (NCBI taxonomy): Eukaryota > Metazoa > Chordata > Amphibia > Anura > Ranidae > Lithobates > Lithobates sylvaticus. The sequence continues at coordinate 154,781,574 of CM053030.1, forward strand.
CACAAATAGCTTTCTTTTGGTGGTATTTGATCACCTCTGCAGGTTTTTTATTTTATAAAAGCGCAACAATTTTGAAAAAAAAGATTTGGGGACTTTTATTTTTACTGCGAATGGCGGCAATTGATTTTTTTTCGGGATTGCGGCGGACAAATCTGACCCCAAATGACACTTTTTGGGGACCAGTGACATTATTGCATTGATCAGTGCATTTTTATAGCACTGATCAATGAAAAATTACACTGACAGGGAAGGGGTTAAGTGTGCTCCAACTGTAGGGGGATGGGCTCACGGGGACATGACAGATCACTGCTCCAGATTACTGGGAACAGTAGATCTGACATGTCCCCTGTCAGAACGGGGATCTGCCTTGTTTACAGTGCCTCTCTACTAGGCGATCGCCTAGTATACGCACATGTTTATACAGTTAATACCTCCTAAACTGTGCAAGAAAGTCGCGTTACCTATAGGCTTGCCTGTAGGCAAAAGTGATTTATAAAGGGTTTACAACCACTTTAAGGTGATGGAGTGGCCTAGCCAGTCTCCCGACCTTAATCCTATAAATTTATGGAGGTAGCCGAAACTTCAAGCGCCAAGCTTGCCAACAAGGGTTTCTCCACCAAGTACCAAGTCATGTTTTGCTTGGGGATCAAATGAATACTTATTTATCTGCAACACCATTTTATAGCATTTGGTTTTTATGTGTTTTTTTTTTTTTATTTTTTTTCTGGATTTTTGGTTGATCTTCTGTCTATCATTTAAAATAAACCTATGATAAAAATGATAGACCCTTCATTTCTTTGTTAGTGGGCAAACTTACAAAATCTTCAGGGGATCAAATAATTTCCCCTGCTGTATGAAACCTTTTAAAAGTTATTTCAGCAACATGAGGTGGGGATGGGCACTGTAACGAGCTGACAGGCAGGAAAGGAGGGGGGGAGAGGAGGACAGAAGAGCTGCGGATGACGAAGGCACGTAAAATGACCACAGTGTCGGGGTTCAGCAGCCATGATAAACCATGATCCGTTTACAGGGTAGAGGGCACAATCAGCCATGCATTTTCAGGTGATACAGGGGGCCCAATTACACAGCACAAGCTGTGTGTGTGTGTGTGTGTGTGTGTGTGTGTGTGTGTGTGTTTTTTTTTTATTTTTTTCTTCTGGTAACTAATTTGCAGGGATTTCCTCCCTTCTTGTTTTGGCTATTGGACAGGAAGTGAAGGAAATCTCCCCAATGGGACCCAGATGGCAAAAATAAACTGCGTTACTCTATCCAAAATGGGAGGGGGGGGGGAGGAGAGTGTTGCCTATAGTTCTACTTTAAGCCTTGACATGTTATCCATTTACTCAGCTTTTTTTTTTTTTTTTTTTTTATGGTGGCAGAGAAACATCCCATTAGTGTTTAATGTAAGTTTAATTTGTTTTTTGTCCATTGAGGGACACAGAAAATATTCACCTTAAGGTTTTCCTGCCGACTATAGGAGGATTGGACACTGCCCTAGAAGACTGTAGACCTTACCAGGATAGCCACCAGACCCATGTGCATTTGTTCTGCACAGGACAGCCCCGACCCTTGTCTTCTGTGGTGTTCCTGAGCCGCATGCTATGAGGGCTCGATCCCGAGCTGTGCTCTGTGTGCAGTCCTCCTGTAGACAGCAGTAAAACCCCAAGGGGAATAACTAACTTTCTGTGTCCCTTATTGGACTCCAAAACCTAGATTGTATAGTGCGTGCATAAAGCCTCTTTTTTTAGACTGTAACCGCAACAGTATAGTCAATATGCCTTAGGTAGGCTTTCTGGTTGCTGGGTTTGAATTAGTGGCATGATATTTATTTGCTGCAAAGCTATATTCTATAGCGGAGGTATCCTTTTGGCTTTTTGACTGACTAAACTTGGTGTAGATGGTAAAATATTGTACTATAGGGTCATTTTTGTTTTATTTGCAATATTTACATGGTGTGCGTTTTTTTGTTTTTTCCCCCAGCTATGCAGGTGCCTTAAGAGCTTCTGGTGAAATGGCTTCTGCTCAGTACATTACTGCAGGTTTGTGCATTTATAATTTATTTTTTTTCCACTCAAAAAAGCAGTTTATTGGTGGCAGGTATAAAATATAATACAACAATGAAAATGTACATGTCTTCTTATACTTTCACATATGTAATGCATTCAATAAAGCAGATGAAATGACACCTACATTTGTAGATTATTGTCTTGCTTGTTAGAGAAATGTAACTGTAACAGAGTCATATAACGCTGGTAGGTACACCCTTTATCCCATAATTAGGTACATGTTTCAGGTTCTTGTAGCCATCTATCCCATATCTTGTAATATTTATCAGGACATCCTCTGTTGATATAAGTTAACTTTTTGTAGGGAAGAAAGGTGTTAATGTCAGCCTTCCATTCCGCAATATCAGGGGGCGTCATTCTCATCCATTTCCTGGCTATCACCTTTCTACTGGCGAACAGGGTTTCCTGGAGAAATATTTTAGTATATATCGGACATCTGGGAATATCCCCAGCAGGCATTGCTTCGGGTCAAGAGCCAAAAGAAGAGCCCATATTGTCATGGAGAAAGCCACGATTTGTTCCCTATAACCCTGTATTTTTGGACATGCCCAAATAAGGTGGAAAAGGGTGCCTGTTCCAAGGCTGCACATAGGACAGGTAGTGGGCTGTTCCCGTTTTATATTTTGCCACTCGAACAGAAGTAAGATGCGCTCGGTGTAATATATTGATTTGTGTCATCCTGTCTGAGAGCTTGGTGGACACTTGCTTGCAAGTTTCCATTGCCTCCTCCCACTCCTCATCTTCCAGTGGGCCGAGATCTCCCTCCCAGTGGGGTTTCAGGCTGTATGCTATTTTAGCTGCCACTGGTGCCACGAGCATGTTGTAAAAGCATAATATAAGCTTTTTAGGGTCAGTGTCTTTTAATTATCATTATGATGGGATTAGGGGTGGGCTGTGGGATTGAATGAGAGATAGCTGGGCCTGAACTACATGTCTCAGTTGCAGATATCGAAAATGCATGCGATCGTGCAGTGCAAATTCCGTCTTGAGTGTGTCATATGGTTTAATTGCTCCGTTTGCAAGCAGGTGATGCAAGCAAAAGATACCCCGTTTGAGCCAGTGTCGAGCATCCCGGAAGCCATACATGTCCTGCAGTTGTCTGTTGTGCCATAGTGGGGTGTAGTCATTCAGTGGGGGTATTCCCATTTTAGAGATTGCTAAATCCCATATACGGTTGTAGTGGTATGTCAGGGAGTGTCTGCCTCCGCCCCTCTTGTTGGCCGCAGCCCCCGTGGTTATTACATAAATTGGGTCATTCGTCAATTGTGCCCATCGAGGACACAGTAGTGCAAGTAATCTGTCGCTGTCTACTTTGTCTACGTGGAACAGTTGGGAGAGTTGAGAGGCTATGTAGTAAAGGTTAAAGTCTGGCAATGCCGTACCTCCCCTGTCTGTGGGATTCTTGAGCGCCTGCCATTTCAACTTGTGCCTATTTTTCCCTCAAACAAATGGCTAGAGAAGGGCTTTGATTGCTTTAAAGTATGTAAGGGGCAAATAGGCCGGAGTGTGCCAGAGGACATACAGGATTTTCGATAGCAGAATAATTTGTATTAGGTTGATTTGTCCCCATACCCCTAGGGGTAGTCGGGACCAGGTTTGTATTTTAGTTTTTATTAAGGGGAATAAAGGTTTGACATTGAGTTTGACATAATCTGCTGGCGATTTGGAAACGTGAACCCCCAAATACTTAATCACATCCACCCGTTGTAGGGGCAGGTCGGCCTGTGATTCTGGGGGTGGGAAACTATCTATTGGAGGGATCTGGGATTTTCACCAATTGATCTTAAGTCCAGAGAATCTACCAAATTGTTCAATCGTTTGGAGGGCAGTGATAAGGGAGGGGCTAGAGTCAGCTAGGTATAATAGGGTGTCGTCTGCGTACATGCTTATTTTCTCAATCAAGGATCCCACTTTCAAGCCTTCAGTCTCTGTGTTTGTCCGGATAGACATGGCTAGGGGTTCTGCTGCCAGGGCATATAGTAGAGGGGATAATGGGCAGCCTTGTCTCGTGCCTCTACTGAGGGCAAATACAGGAGACGGCCACCCATTAGCCACCACTTTGGCAGTTGGGTCATGATATAGGAGCTGCACCCATTTAATGAATCTAGGACCAAAGCCATATATCTCCAAGCATCCCCAGAGGTATTGCCACTCAACCGAGTCAAATGCTTTGGCAGTATCTAAAGTCACTACTACCCTGGTGCCGAAATTATCATGGGAAGATTGCAGGTTCATAAAGAGCCTTCGGAGGTTAAAAGAAGTATTTTGGCCAGGCGTGAACCCTGCTTGATCTGCGTGAATTAAAGAAAGAATGACTTGGTTCAGGCGGATTGAGAGTATTTTAGCAAGGATTTTTACGTCAACCTGGAGGAGGGAGATAGGGCGGTAGGACTCTGGAAGGCTAGGGTCCTTGCCTGGTTTGGGTATCAGCACTATTGTGGCCTCTCTCATGGATGGCAGTAGAGTGTGGGCTTTGAATAAGTCATTATACAAAGCGAGAAGTTTGGGAGTGAGTATGTCCGCAAACTGAGAATAAAATTCTATGGGGAGGCCATCTGAGCCAGGAGACTTGGCTCTGGCAAAGCTGGCTATCGCCCCCGCTATTTCCTCTTCAGTAAGTGGTGCTTCCAGTAAGTCGATCTGCCCTTGGGATAATTGAGGAAATGTGAGGGACTCAAAAAACTGGGCCATAGGGGCAGGGTCTTCCTGAGCTGTGGACGTATATAAGTCTGTGTAGAAATCCTTAAATTTATAGGATACAGTGAAGGGGTCTGAAGCAGGTTGTTTTCCAGGGTCGTGGAGTCTGATGACTACCAGAGGCCTATCCTCGTGTACGAGGCAGGCAAGAAGTTTACCTGCCCGTTCCCCAAGTTCAAAATGTTTTTGTTTACTAAAAAATAATTTCTGTCTGGCTTTTTCATATTGAATTTGGGTCACTACCCTGGCTTGCAATTTAAGTGTGTCTGCATGGCTCTGGGATGGGTCCTCCCTGTACCTTTTGTTCTGTCAGAGATGATTCTGATACTGCCTTGTCATGAGATATTATATATATATATAATTTGTAGGGTGGCATGGAGCTTGAAGGTTTCCCAAACTGCTGCAGGGGATGTAGAGCCGACATTTTCCAAGAAATGTCTGCTCAATTCATTAGATATGTTGTCTTCTTCAGGTAGAGGCGACAGCCAGAATAGGTTCAGGCGCCACGTCCATGGTGGTTTGTCCTGGGGGATACTGAGTGTGATAGTATACGGGTGATGGTCTGAGAGGAGTCTAGGGCCAAATGATGTCTCCAGCAGGCGAGGAAGGAGCCTCTGGGAAACAAATATAAAGTCAATGCGTGACATAGAGTTGTGGGTGGAAGAGAAGCAGGAGTATTGACGCGTGTGAGGATATTTATGTCTCCACGTGTCAGCGAGGTGGAAGGAGGAGATGAGTTTTGAAAGTCTAGATTCCCCCGTTATTCTCTGGATGATTGGCGTGGTCCTGAGTCTGTCTAATTCCTTATTAAGTGTGGTATTAAAGTCTCCCATCCATACTACCTGCGCTGTGGGGTATCTGGCTATAAACTCAAGGCCTTCCAGTCGTGGGGGGGAATGTAAGAGGCCAGTATAAGGAAAGGTTCCCCATATATCTTAGCAGACAAAAATACGTATCGGCCCTGAGGATCTGAGCAGAGCTCAGTTAGCTCGAAGTGCACTGACTTGGCAATAAGGATAGATACCCCTCTAGAGTGAGACGTGTGGGTGGAGTGATATACCCACCCTACCCAAGGTCTGCGGAGTGCCCTTTGCACCTGTCCCTCTATATGCGCCTCAACCACCGCCATGACATCAGCTCTCTGCCTCTTCAGGAATGCGAGAGCTGCAGAGCGCTTAATCTTGTCTCGGAGACCCCTCACATTCCAGGTCAGGAATTTTAAAGATGCCATGAGCGTGTTGGCAGACATGAACATAACCCATCAGCAGTGACAACAAATTCCATAGTTTGAGTGACTATCGCACATAACATCATCACAGTATACCTATTGTATGCATACCTGTACAGCAACAAATAAAATAGAAAGCAATACCTGTACAAAAAGTTTTTAGCGACTTGCATTTTTGAGTGCAGAAATCCCCAGAACTCCCCCTCCCCGCCCTGCACCCTCCCCAACTGGTGCAGGCATTGCCCCAAAACAAAAATTGACCTGCAGTCCAGCAGAAGTTAGTGTAGCCGGAGAATGTAAAACAGTTTAGTTACACACTAGATTGGTACTGTACTGAGGTAGTCCCCCAGACCACGGGTGGTCTATCTTCCTGTTATCATTGGCTTTAGGTCCTACGTGTGCAGAAGGAGCATTGTCAAAACGGTAATCGTAAGAAAGTGGACTGCATATCGTAACTGTGTGCGGGGGTAACTTTCGCTGCACTTTACACTTAGGTGGTAGGACTAGCAAGGCTCCTGCTACCTATGTAGCTTTGTATGCGGTGCACTGGACCCCTGGTGGGGGCAGTGCCTAGTAGTACAAGTAATTATACATGGTAAACGTTCCACGGTGCCAGCAGCATATTTGTTGGGTGAAGACAGTGATAGATTCCAAGGGAGAAAAAAGAGAAAATTTAAAGCAGGAGGGGTAAAAAAAAAAAAAAACCCCCAGAGGACAAAAAGGGACAAGGCAAAAATAAAAGAAGGGGGGAATAATCTCGGTGCATAGTCAAGGCAGTCTGGACTAGCATGTCACAACCTGTGACCAACAGGTGGAAGGCATTGCGTATCTATCGCACGAGGCCCGGGTGGGCACATAGTACCAATGCTTACTGTGCTGGGCTGTAGGCAGTGCACAACTGGGTCAGCAAACAACAAAACCCCCCAAAAGGGGGGAAAGAAAGGAAGGGTATTACCCGCAAGGCCTTCACTCTGCTCTCCCTTGTGCCATGCGTTGTTCAATCCAGGTAGTGAGATCTTCAGGATCCTCAAAAAAGGAAACTCTGCCATCATGTTCCACTTTAAGTCTTGCTGGGAATAGCATTGCATACTTAATGTGGAGAGATTTCAATCGTCGCTTGGCTTCCATAAAATTCTGTCTGCGCCTCTGGACTTCGCCGAGAAGTCTAGGAAGATGGCAACTTTAGTATTTCCAAGGGGAATATTACCCCTCTCCCTGGCCATTCTGAGTGCCGCATCCCTGTCCTTGTAATTCAGGAGTTTGGTGATGAATGTATGCGGGGGGGCCCCAGGTGGTGGTCTGGCCGGCATGCAGTGAGCTCTTTTAACAGCTGGCATGGGGGAGAAGGCTTCCCTACCATACGTGGTAATAAGCAGCTGCTCCAGAAATGTGGTCGGGTCTTTCCCTTCCGACCCCCTCAGGGAGGCCGATCAGACGGATATTGCAGCGTCTGATCCTATTCTCCATGTCATCCTGCTTTGAGAATAGCTGCTGTATTTGCCTGTGCATGCTTCTGTGCCGGCCTGTAATGGCGGGAGAGCTTCTTCTATGAGGCCTACACGGGTCTCCGTTTCAGTGACCCGGTCTCGCAGTTTGTGAAAGTCCTGCCTGATCAGGGATATGTCTACCTTCACTTCTATCTGCACAGTGAGCGAGATGCGACATAGTGTTATAGCTTCCAGCAGCCTGTCTGTGTCTCCCTCCGTCGGCTCCTCGCTGACCTTATCGGCGCCGCCATCTTCCTCCACCTCCCCTCTCTTCTGACGGCAGAATTGCTCAAGTTTCACTGTGGCATTTTTCTGCAATTTCGACAGACATGATGTCCAAGGTAAGTAGGTAGAATACCGCCCGTGGAGTGCAGGATGGCAGGGATTGCAGGATCAACATGTGGAGCTGTGCAAAGTGCGTCCTACGCCATGTATCGCCAGGCCACGCCCCCGTGCATTTATAATTTAAAGGGAAACTACAGTTGTTTTCGGTAACTTCCATTTTTTTACAGGTATGAATATTTTATACAAATTGGACCAATATAACTGTGTGTATATAGGAAGCCTGGCGGATCCTCCTGGATGCTGGAAATCCCTGACCGACACCGCTACTCCGGTGATCTCTACTTGCTTTCAGATCATGTGCTGAACGTCTTCCTTGCTGCATTTTGAAGTCGACTCCTTGGCGCAGGCGCCATTCGGAGAATATTTTGTGAAAGATTTTAAAGTGTTCTCTGGATGAGGTGGAGAGTGATGTTGCTGTCACGCCTCTCCACTTCATCCAGTCAGAAAACACTTTGCATTCTCTGATTCTTTTATATAAAATATATATATAAAAAAAAAAATTAGCATTTAATACTGGCTGAACCATTGATCCTGGGAGCACCGATCACTGTGCTATTGTATTCTGGAAGCGAAGACTCCCTGTTCCTGCTTGAATGGATGATTTTCAGTCCATGTATACCCTGGTTAAGATTGTCCTGACACGTAAAGGCATTTTTATAAACCAATCTGCTTTTGATTCTCTTGTATGTCATTCTTTAGTTGTGGTAGGCTTTTGTTCTGTAGTCTTCATGTTTCAGTACCAGGGCTGTAAAGTTTTTAAATTGCTAGTGTTGCATGTTACTTTAAAGTACATCATGTTTTTGCAGCCCTCAGAGATCTGTTTGAATCTATGGAGAAGACCTCATCCAGTATCCCTCCTATCATCCTCCTCCAGTTCTTGCACATGGCCTTCCCACAGTTTGCAGAGAAAGGTGACCAGGGGCAGTACCTGCAACAGGTAATCATTAGACGTGTGTGTGTGTTATTCCTAAAGCCCTCAGTAGGAATTTTATACCGCCATAAGGCTTTTATATTTGTGGCGAACACAGCCATCACTTTTTTTTTTTTTTATCTTGTGGGCTGCCAAATTGGAGACTAAATGTACAGCAGCATTAAAGCCAGCAAAACCATGGGCAGCTTTTATTTTGCAATGATGGAATATAAAGAGAAAATTTCTCTACTTTTAGTACAATTTTAGCCATTGAGCTGGAAATGTTGTGGCCTGGCAAGCTGGTAAATGTTTGCTTGGCAGGCATGAGGAAGGGTTCCTTGTGTGACATGTCTATGCTGTGCAGGTCATCTTGCTTTCATGTCTATATTGTGTCTAAACTCGTGCAAGTGTATTTCTCTTGCTAATTAATTGGCTAGTTTAACTCAACCCAAGTGAAAAACGTGACCATTCCTTTATTATCCTTTTTTATCTTAATTTTCAGGATGCCAATGAGTGCTGGGTACAAGTAATGAGGGTGCTACAACAGAAGTTGGAACCCATAGAAGGGGACACAGACATGGAGGTAAGTACTGCAAACGCACCCCAAGCTTCTAATGATTACGGACGAGAAGTTCTCATTTGCCAGTTGCCTAAGGGATCGCTTGAAAGGTAGACCACTACCTGTATCTTTGTCAACTTGCAGTCACTGTAAGGGTGCTGCAATTGGAGTTCTCCCTTTAAAGGGGTTGTAAAGTCCAAACATTTTTTTACTGCAGCGACCCCTCAGCCCTTTACTTGCCTGAGACCTCGTTCGATCCAGTGTACATCTGCAGATCTTTTCTCCCCTCACTTTCCGGGTCTCGCTGGCTTTGAGGCCCCGGGAGCCATTGGCTCCCAGTGCTGTCAATGAAAGACAGCGGCGGGTGGGGCAGCGTCCCGCTGTCTGTGCGCTGTCTGTGCCAATAGACGCAGCAGAGGGACTCAAGTGTGAGCATGCACAGGTGCCCCCATGGGAAGCGGCTTTCCATGGAGGCACTGGCCAGATGGGAGGTGCCAGGAGCGCTGGTTGGTCACCTGAAAAGACGTTTATTTTTTGGGGGGCTTGTTTTGTTTTTTCAATTTCTTTACAATCTCTTTAACCCCTATATATGTGTCTTTCTAAGAAAGCAAATGGTAATACACCAGATTAGTAGAAGGTATCTTTACCACCAGAAAATTATGTAAAATGTACACAGTTCTATAAAAGACTACTACAGGCTATAATAGAGAGGAGTTGGCAGGCACCATTTAGAATTTTTTTTTTTTTTTTTTTAACTAATCGCGGGGGGGGAGAAGCAGAGACACACGTGAGGGGGAAAGATGAGGATGACTAAGGGATGTACGCTGACCACAGCCTCAGCAGCCCTGATTTTCGTGGTCAGCGCAGAGAGGGATACAGGAAGTGGCAGGTTCGGGGAAGTTTTTACAGTTTAGAGGGGGCAGATTACACAGCACAAGCACTGTGCTGTTTAATCTGCTTTAAGGGACCAGGAAATTTTTTTTTTTTTATTTTTTTTTTTTTTTGCCGTGGTTAACAAACACTTAATATGAAACGGGTTAAGAATATTGCAGTTAAATTAAGCATTTTAATTTGAATAAATATTAAGGCAGTATTAAACCCAAAAGCAAACCTTTTATTATATTGCAGCTTGCCCATTCTTAGATGTGATGGCTGCATTAGTTTCCTTTTTTAGGCTTTCAGCAAGTTTGTTTTTGTCAATAGCAGAAGCTCTCCAGTAGACTGTATCAGTTTTACATGGGGGGGGGGGGGGGGGGGGGGTGGTGGTGGGGGGGGGGGGGTGAATTATTTGCTCTAACTGATTGGATTCAATTTTACACTGTATCTAAATCTGCTAATACATTTAACACTACTACTAAAAAGTAGCTTTGTCAAAATGTTTGGTAGTTCCTCATATGCTTTATTATCTAGCAAAACTGAAATGGAATTTTAAGATGACACTCAAGAAAGAGAAAATGTTTCATAACCGTTAACTATATTACTGTATTTTAAAAGCTCAGCTAATCAAGCTTTAACTATCATTTATAATTTATCAAAACAGAAATATTCAATTCAATAATAAATGTGTTACAACTTGCCAAATTGTATATTTAGTAATTTTTGCAGGACTCTGTATGCACCTTTTTAATAAAACCTATAGGGGTTGACTTACTAAAGGAAAATTGACTTGGTAAATATATTATAGTAAAGATTCACTTCGGGTGCATGAAGGAAAACAAAAAAAAACTTTTTTGCTTTCAAATGATTGGATGATGGAAATCCGCTTTACCACATTTTACTAAGCTCTGGGGAAAATTAGTGCAACTGCACTTGCAAAGTGCACAGTCAGTTTGACTTTAGTAAATTAACTCCATAGTATGGTTTGTGATGAGTGAAAGCACAAGCACTAGATAACCAATTTTATCTCTCATAGACCCAGGACTCAGGAGCTGCTGCTGCTGCTGCACCAAAGAAGAAAAGCTTTATTGACCAGTTTTTTGGCATAGAATTTGAGTCAACGTATCCTTTTTATTATGTAGATTCAAGGGTTAAATAGAAAACATTGTTTGATTCGCTGATCTATGCAAAGGTGTGTAGGTAAGTATACGTAGACATTTAGATTCTTATGCCAGCACATACAGGGTGTGTCCTATACCCATCAAATAAAATGCAAGTGAAAAGCAATCGGTCCCCAAAAAAGAAATGGAAAAAAAACAATTCATTCCATAGTAAACGTTCTTCCTAAAAGTGCTCAATAATTCATGGATAAAGTGCTTGGCATTTATTTTAAAAAAAAATGTATTTATTTTTTTATTTAATTTTTTTGGGGGACTGATTGATTTTTCACCTGGTATATTTTTTACATTTTAGTTTTATTTGATGGGTATAGGACACACCTTGTATGCACTGTGGCATAAGATATGAATGTTTTGTATAGGTGTCTTTTACACCTTTTGAACAGCGGCTACAAAGGGGAGTTACACGTGGTTTATCTCACAGCGCAATTTTTCTTTTTTTTATAATAATGCGTAGACATTACTGTGGGTGTGGCTTAGAGGGCTTTGGTTTGTAAAAGGAAGAACACAGAATGACAGTGCAAATATTGATCTCCAAACTTACTTCATTCACCATATTCAAGTCGGCATAGTACATTTGAGGTTAGTATGACTTTTTTAATGGAGGAAAGCCCTAGCTTTGCTAAAGAATTGATCTATATACCGTATTTATTGGCGTATAACACGCACTTTTCCCCCCATAAAATCGGGGGAAAGTCGTGGGTGCGTGTTATACGCCAATACCCCAAAAAAGTGACAAAGACCGAAGCGCCGCCGGAAAAGACCGAGCCGACTGTTCGGCTCCGCTCGTAGTCCCGCCTCCCTGCGCTCGCTCCCGAAACAGCAGGGAGGCGGGACCGCAAGCGAAACCGAACAGTCGGCTCTGTCTTTTTCGGCGGCGCACGCGCGGTCTGTCTCGGCGGCAAGAAATTTAAACGTGGGCAAGGCTGCAAATGACGCGGGGCAAGGCTGCAAATGACGCTTAAATGTATTTTTTATTATTTATTTATTTATTTTTTTTTTCCTTTTTTAAAATGCCCTCCTAAACTTGGGGTGCGTGTTATACGCCGATTAAATACAGTATTTGCCATACAAGCTTTTTGTAATTATTTAATTAAAGACTTTTAAATTTCAACATTTTTAATCTAGTAAGTGCAACATTCAGTCATGGACTAATGGCATTCTATACACTGGGAAGAGAATACACCGAGAAATTTGCTGCTTTTGTGTTACTGGCTTCCTGCTTTTTCCACATAGAGCTTGAGGCAAAAATGTCAGGCATCTCCAGCACTGTCCTTATGTTTTCTGCAGTTTGGTAATAGTTGGGTCCATGTATATTTGGACACAGGCACAATTTTCGTACTTTTGGCTCTGTATGCCACCAGAATAAAATTTAAAAGGAAACAATCTAAATGAATTTGAAGTGCAGACTTTCAGCTTTAATTCAAGGGGTTGAACATAAATATCAAGTACAAATTTTAGGAACTGTAACCATTTTTATACAAAGACCCTCCATTTTCAGGGGCTCAAATGTAATTGGACAAATGAATATGATCATAAAGAAAATGTTAATTTTTTTTTTTTTTATTCTTTTGTTGATAATCCTTTACTGGCAATGACTGTCGGAAGTCTGGAACCCATGGACATTACCAATCACTGGGTTTCCCCCTTTCTGATGCTTTGCCAGGGTCTAACTGCAGCTGTCTTCAGTTCTTTGTTTGTGGGTCTTTCTGCCGTTAGTTTTCCATTCAGAAAGTGAAATGCATACTCAATTGGGTTGAGATCAGATGATTGACTTGGATCATTGTCCATCTGTATTGTGAAGCGCCATCCAATCAACTCTGCTGATTCTGGGCTAACAGTATATCTCTCATGCTGCAGAATTCATCTGGCTGCTTCTGTCACATCAATAAACACCAATGACCCAGTGCCATGCATGCCCATGCCATCACACTGCCTCCACCATGTTTTACAGATGACTTTGTGTGCTTTGGATCATGAGCTGTTCCAAGCCTTCTCCACACTTTATTTTTTATATTCCCCCCCCCCAGTCATTCTGGTACAAAATATTCTTAGTCCACGTATGTTTTTCCAGAACGGGTCTGGCTTTAGATGTTTTTTTTTTTGGCAAAGTCTAATCTGGCTTTTCTATTCTTCAGGCTTATGATTGGTTTGCGCCTTGTGGTGAACCCTCTGGATTTGCTCTCATGAAGTCTTCTCTTGATTGTAGACTTTTTTTTTTTTGTTGCTGAGCTCACCAGTGCGTTCTTTCCTCAGAATGTACCAAACTGTTCATTTGGTCACTCCTAATGTTGCTGCTATCTCTCTGAAGGATTTGTTTAGTTTTTTAAGCCTTACAATGACCTGTTTCACTTGCATGGACTGCTCCTTTTGAACGCGTGATGTGGGTTCACAGCAATAGATTCCAAATGCAAATACCACACTTTCACATAGGAAGCTTTTCAGACCCAGCTAGGGTAAAATAAATGTAACTGCTGATCACGTTCTAGAGCCATTGGCATGCCTTAACGCTTGCCCTAACCCTGTGAATGGGCCTGTCATGCCAACAGGTGTTTTTGTAGTTTGGTTACAATAGGTTGCTGGTTACCTTTTTACAATTCCCTATTTCCAGCAATTTTTCACAGTGGGGAATACTATAGAACAATGTCCCACCATACAGCATTAAAGAAGCATCTCCCTGCTGTTGCTTTGGAAAGAGCAACCACTAACACTGTTCTTTGATCTGTTTCTGCTTCTCGCCTACAGAGACTTTGGTCACCTGTTGTCCTCTGACTCTTACTTGCCACAAGTATCTAGGTTTTGTTAGTAAATGAGGCCTCAATACCCTGAGTCTTACGTTTTCTTACCCTACACGTGGGGTAAAACAGTCCCACTGTACCAAGTTTCCAGCCCACCTTCTTTTTACAGCTTTGATGTGGCCATTGGCTGAAGCCAGTTTTCCTCTGCTCCCTGAGATTTTTACCACATCCATCCAGACTTCTCTTCCCAAGTCTCTCTGCCACTGCTTCTTTCAGAAAGACTGTTTGTTTTGTTTTTTTCCATCCTGTATGGTCTCCCCATAATGGCACACCAGATTCTTATTCCACCATCTCTAGGTGGCTCAGGCACACCTATCATCCAAGCTTATGCTTTTACAGATCAGGTTCCACCCTTGCCTGTCAAACCACACTGTACTAGATCTGCAGGGCTTTTAGCATTGGGCAACAACCTGAAAGTGACGCCCCTCCCCAGACTGCGTAACACAGCAGAACTTGCATGATTTCTCCTACCTTTGTGACTTGCCTACTTTTTAACCATTAAAGTGTCTAATCCCGCTACACTTGGAAGTGCTGTTCCCTTTTCCTCTTGCCTATAGTCTCTTCTAGCTAACTGGCTGCTTCAAAGTGTTGCCACCCTTTAAGGATAGCCTCATTTAACTTTAAGGCATCTCTCTGGTGCGCCAATATCTACCCTTGCTTTTACCATTAGGCAACTGTTTCTCAGATTTGTCAGGGCTGCTAACTGGCTCTCCCCTTTAAAGGAGTTCCATCAAAGCTCGTTTGACTGTACGCCTCCTGTGGATAACAGGAGTGCAGTTTGTTATGCTCTCCTGTGACCCATTTTCAGCAGACAGCGGGCTAAAGCCCGTTGACTTCACAGAGCCGGTCCAGGCTCGGGCAAGATCGCGACAATGAAGTCGGGATCCAACCTCATGCCTGGACTGGCGCTCAGCTTTTCAGCAAACTGCTGTGCTGCAGTCGCGTAAACACCCTCGTCCACTGCCTATTGCAGCATAAGGCGGGTAGCAAAAACGCAGCTCTGCCACACATTTTTGCCGTCGTCCTACCGCATGTCTAAATTAAGCCTTAAACAGATGAACAGCTGCCTCCTCCTTGTAAAATAACAGCAAATGATTTCACATGGTTCACACAAGCCACTTTATTTTAATCACACTTTTTTGTGAATGTTTTCTTTAATGGTTTCAAAAGCATGAAATGCACTGAATCTGAAGAGGAAGAAGTAACAAAAAGTAAAGAAACCCAGTTACAGCTTAGCTGTTTCATTAACCAAGAAGTAAAATATCTCTTTACTGGACTCAAGCTGGTGAGAACAATTTCATAACTGTATTGTATATTTTTAACTATGAAATTGTAATTAACACATACGTTGCATGTATGCTCTGTTTACCAGCACTAACCATGTCAAAATAGTGATTTGTAGGACCATCTTCACCTCCCTAACTCCTTGATTTGGCTTGCATGCACTTTTTTTAATGATTGCTTCAAGTGGGATTCAAAAATATTGTTTAATGGGCAGTAATACATATGTGTTTATATATAATTTAGGAGCCAAAACCTTTTTCGCTTTAACCAGTTCATTTGATAGGATATTGTGAATGTTTGATATTACCTATATTAAAGGGTGATAATACGTTAATTACTTACCTTGCCCGCCTACCTACCGTCACTGGCCCAGCTGCATACTTGAATCTTGCAGCCACAGCCCACCATTATGTTTACATTCTTGGCACCAAATCTTCCAGCTGAATGCACCTGAGCACTGGGCCTTCATAGACTTTTATGGGAATGTTTTCCAAGCAAATGTCTTTAGGATGTAAACAACACAGCAGACTAAAGCTGGCCATAGATGGATCGAAGATTCGGCCAGTTCAGCAGGGACTGGCCAAATTTCAATCCATCTACGGCTGTTCCTGTTTGAGAGGATCTGATGAGCAATTCCTCCCAAATAGGACTGTTGACAAATGTTTGTCCAATCAGCTCATGCAGCCTGTCAGCTGGGGCGCTGATCAGTGTATGCTGATCAAGGTAATACTGACACATATAATCACACACATAGGTTGGTCTTCTTTTTTTTTTTTCAACCTCGCCAACTATGTAACAGAAGTCCCACTGTTGGGATGCAATAGCACAATAGGAAGGATTTCCCCATCCGCCTCAAATGTGTGGATGGGGGGCAATTTTTTTCAGTATTTTCGCAAAAAAAAAAAAAATTTGCTGTACATAACTTTTTTCTGAAGCCAATGCAGTCCAGTTTCCAGCAGAGGATGCTGTGTGCATGAGAGAACAGAGTTACTATGGGGCTTCCGTTCTCTCCTGCACACTCCCACTCTACCTCTCCTGCACACTCCCACACACTGAGGCTGCCGCTGATAGCTCAGCCTGGGACCAGACAGGAGGGTAAGGCTGCTTTCACCATGTGTTTTTGCTGTTTTTACATTGCTAAAAACACAAATATTTCCCTTTTTTTTTTTTTTTTTTTTTTTTTTTTTTTTTTTTTTTTTTTAAATCCTATGGGACTATGTGGGTGGAGTTCATTTTAAAAAGTCCTGCATCTGTGGTGTGCTTTTTAAAAACGCAGCTCCCCATTAAAATGAATGGGAAAACGTGTCAAATGCGTGCATTTTGAGTTACAAGTCCATGTTTCATAAGTGTTTGCTGGGGGGTCAGGCACTCAGAAAACACTTTCTCTTCTTCTTTTTTTTTTTTTTTTGCTCTGTATAGGTTTTGTATTGTGCTTTTTGTTTTGTAGATGTGTAAGAAAAATTGAAACTCCATAAAAATCGCTGGAAAAGCATCAAAAATTCATATTTTCAACGGGAGCGATGTGAAAGCACATACTCGCGTACACGTGAGCACACATACTCTAGTACAATGTTTCTCAACTCCAGTCCTCAAGGCACCCCAATAGGCTGTTTTCAGGCTCTCCCTTATTTTTCACAGGTGATTTGATCGGTGTCACTGCCTTTTATTTATTACCACAGCCATTTCATCTGAGGGAAATCCTGAAAACCTGACCTGTTGTGGTGCCTTAAGGACTGGAGTTGAGAAACACTGCTCTAGTAGAGTATTCAGAATATAGACTGCATTTAAAAATTGTGCATTTAGCTACACTTTAAGTTAAAGTGGAACTAAAGTCCACAACACTTGCCTCTCTCCTTTAATATCCCATGCTGGACCCGGCATATACTGCCCAGCTTTTTCTGGGTGCCGGGATGTGGCGGTCTTCATTGACTGACTGGTTCAGGATTATGCTTTGTCATCCTGGCACACAGGATTTGGGCCGGCATGTAAACTGAGCTGTACATGCGCATCTCAGTGTATATGCTAATGAAGGCTGCAAGCAGGTAGGTAGGTTTATTTTGATAACTTTTAAAAGAAATTGTTTAACAAGCAAAGAACATTTCACAGGGCATTCATTGAGAGTGATACAAGACTTGATTTATAATAGACTATTGTTTTATACAGCATACACTTAAACAGAGCAAAAGTATGAGATACCAGTCTTTGCGGATAAACAAAAAACTACTATGGATACAATGGCAAATGTATTGATCTACAGATGGCACCCAAAACGGGTGATGAAAGGGCCACAATTTCTCCAAAATGGTGACCGTCTCCAATGTCCTACAAAATATTACCAAGCCATCAAAAATGGAGGAGAGGAGGACAAAAAGAATCCACAGAAGAACAAATCAAAGGAATGTAGTCAGAAGAGACGGGGGTCCAAAACTCCCCTCTCGTTGCTGGTCAAAAGACTGGGTGAAAAGGGGTCCTAGCACAGGGGGTCCTCCTGTAGGTGCCAAAGCTCCAAAACCATATTATGTCTTTCCACATGCTAGGTAGGTTTATTTTATTGCATGTCCCTTCTGCAATAGTCTGCCTGCTCAGTTTTTTTATTTATTTATTTTTGACACATGAACTAAGCAAATAGTAATTTGGAGATGGCAGAACTATTCAGACATTGACCTGCATTATGTTTCTTTTTCTAGCGCCTTCAAGAAGAAATCACCAAACATTCACCATCACTGCAAAGAAATGCTTTATATATCAAAACTGTGAGTGCAAATATTAAATTACCCTACTTTAAAATGCGTTTTTATATTTTGGAAGATTATTTAGACTATGCAAAATTGAACACAATCTCCAAGGTAGAGTCTTGACAATAGTGATATGCTTTTATGTTAATGTGGGTTCAGTTGAAGCAGACTGCTGATTGTGATTGGGCTGCCAACACACCTAAAATGCACTTAACCTTGTTCTCAACTAAGTGCATCACAACATGGCATGTGCTGTGTGATGCAATGCAGTTGCTTTGCCGGCTACTAAATAGTGTGTTAGGGTGCCACTCACTATGGCATTGCACTGAGACTTTAAAAGCTGAACAGGCTGATTCAAGATAGAATATTGGTCTTGTACAGGCAACATATTAAAGCCTTCATGTAAAATTGTTTTTACTTTAATATGTTGGCTTGTTTACCAAAGTACAGCAACTCCTACAACCTTCCTTGGCAATAAATTGAGTTAGTGGATCTGGGTTGCTTAACTAGTAATGGCACTAATTTCTTTCATGGAGGATTTGGGTGGAATTAATAACTTTGCAATTAAAATCAAAATCCTTGTGATGGAATGCAAATTTCAGTAGTGATATTAAGGTGGCTTGCTCCTGTGCTGTTCTATAGCAGGGTGTGTGACTGCAGTGCAAGCTTGAACCAATAAGCTTTTGGATGCTGTAACAGAACCTGATAATCATTTGTCTCATTTGTACTTTTTCCATTGTAGTCCAGAATAAGCCGTTTACCTGCCTACATGACTATCCAGATGGTCCGATTCTTTTATAAAGAGAAGGAGTCTGTCAATGCCAAAGTTCTTAAGGTTTGGGTTTTTTTTTTTTTTTTTTTTATTACTGCCATTTATTTATGCAGATTTGTCGATAATAGGAAATTGGTGTACACTTTTTAAATGTGCATGCCTGCTATTCATTAAAGTGGCTGTATACCGCTGGACTAGGAAATTAACGACACCAGTGGTTATTCCTTCAGAGCGCATGCGCCAGTGATGTCGCTGGCTGCATGTAATGTAAATCTCTCCTAAACAATACACGTTTAGGAGATATTTACACTATCTATAGGTAAATGTCAGCAGAGGAGGTTTACGTCCTCTTTAACATTATAGTTGAGTTAGGTTCTACGGTCTTGCTGTTAATCCAGTTGGGTACTGTAAAGCCTCATACACACGATCGGACTTTAAACAACCTTTTCCGTGGATTTCTGCCCAAAGGGCGTTGGCCGTGAACTTCTATTGCACACACACGGCAGGACTTTTTCATCCAACTTTCACCAAATCGCGTGTTTTTTCTGCTCTTTACCGCCACCCTTTGGTCAACTTCTGTATTGTCTGATCTTTTGCATTGGTTCTGAGCATGCGTGTTTGTACTTTGGACTTAAGTCCGATGGTTTTCTGTACACACGATCGGACTTTGCTCGATCGGACTTTGCTCCATCGGACTTTGCTCCATCGGACTTTGCTCCATCGGACTTTGCTCCATCGGACTTTGCTCCATCGGACTTTGCTCCATCGGACTTTGCTCCATCGGACTTTGCTCCATCGGACTTTGCTCCATCGGACTTTGCTCCATCGGACTTTGCTCCATCGGACTTTGCTCCATCGGACTTTGCTCCATCGGACTTTGCTCCATCGGACTTTTGTTGCTGAAAAGTTTGTCTGTTTGCAGAGCGAACTTTTGTCCGATGAAAACCGAAAGTTTGTCCAATGGAGCATACACACGGTCGGATGTTGCCTTAAAACAGCTAATTTGCATGTTGTCAAAGTCTGATCGTGTGTATGGGCCTTTAGTGTAATTTACTTCCCATTTGATCTATCCTATTGCAGTGTTCTGACTACTTTATATTAAAGAGATGATTAGAAATCTGAAATTCACCAATAAAATAGCTTTTTGCTTCTGATGCCATTTAAACTGAAGTGAGAATGAAATTATAATAAATTATATAATTGATTTTGTTTGGGTATCAAGTCTGGCTTCTGACAATATTTTGCTTAAAGTGGAAGTAAACCCCCCTATCGTTTTCAGCCAAGGAAGCTGCCATCTTTGCCTCTGTTTAATCTTCAACTGCCACAGTGCTGCACATGTGATCCGTTATGACACCAGCCATTGGATGGTTTGACTGTTTGGTTGAGAGCACAGCCAATGTGCAGTTAGCATTCACGGCATGCCTTTTTTTTTTTTAGACTGTTAAATCGATGGGTTTACTTCCGCTTTAAGAGGGTCATCCTCCTTTGCATATGGTTGTCATGTTCCTGGAGCTGTACAACCAATTAGAAAGACCTAAACTCCTGGAGCTTTACACAGCAAGATGCCAGTTGGTTCACCAGTTAATTTTTGACCCTGTAAAATGTGTCTTTAGTGCAAATAACACTCTACCCTAAAAAAAAGTACATTTCTAATTTGCAGGATGTTAAATTTCCTCTTATGTTGGATATATATGAGCTGTGCACACCAGAGCTTCAGGAAAAGATGGGATCATTCCGCTCCAAATTTAAAGAATTGGAAGAGAAAGCACCTGGGCCGGTACCAAAAGTAAGTACATTTTTATTCATTGCCTTTTTTATACATATTCAAGTCTTCATTTTTATGAAGTATGAATAATTTAGAGATAAGCAGTGTGTCTAGAGTTGTATGCAGGCATTAGTGCTGCCTAGTAATGTAGCATGATGCTATATTTCAGTCTTAAAGCTCCGGGCAGAAATGTTATACTATAATGTATACAGGTGCTTCCATGCCTTTAACAAATTCCTTGGTGTTACAGAGCACAGTCCCCTTAGCAGTCAGTAATCAACCTTTCTTTGTTCTGTGGAAAACCCTCTGATCCCCTTCTATAGTGTTGATTATATTGATTGCTATGCCCTCTATTCCCTTGGCAATTGGTCTTGTAGATTCCCCATTGCAATGCTTGGTAAACCGAGCGATGATGTGATTATACCACCTCTTGCTTCAGTGATCGGACCCAGGAGTCTAAATCGTCCCACACAGGTCTACAATCCTGCCCACATTGCTACAGTTAAACTCAAAATCCCAGGGCATGATGGGATTTCTAGTCTTAGTAAGTGGTGACAAACGCTAACGGGAAAAGATGTTACGGCTTCTGAGATGCCTCCTCCTTAACTAATTAATCATAAAAGGCTATTGTACAGGTTTATTCTAGAGGTCGACCGATATGGGTTTTTCTCTGCCCGATGCCGATATTTAGAAATCGCGGCGGCCGATATGATGCAGATTTTTTTTTTTTTTTTTTTTTTTTTTCCTTCTTTCTATAAAATCTAACATTTAGATACCTTTCACACTGGGTGTTTTTCAGGCTCTTTTGGGGTAAAAATAGCACCTGAAAAGTGCCTGCAAAACGGCTCCCCTGCAGTCTGTATGAAAGCCTGAGTGCTTTCACACTGAGGCGATGCGCTGGCAGGACATAAAAAAAGTCCTGCAAGCAGCATCTTTGGAGCGGTGTATACCGTTCCGCCACCACCTGGCACTTCACAGGCGCATTTAACCCCTTCCTCGGCCGCTAGCTGGGTTATAAGTGCCCCGCTAGCAGCCGTATAGCGCTGCTAAAATGACGGTAAAGCGCCGCTAAAACTAGCAGTGTTTTTACTGTCAACGCCTGCCCGCTCCAGTGTGAAAGCAGCCTTATGTAATAAGTGATACAGAAAATTTCTTACATTTAAACATTAAACAAATCAAACCTCCAATCAGTTCACCTGTATGCATAATTTAGATTAAAAATAAATAAATAAAACTATATATTAAATACACAAACGGGTATGGTAATCAAAACTTTTGGACGAAAAAAAAAAAGGGCTAACTTTACTGTTTTAGTTTTTTTTTATTGGTATATTTTTTTCAAAAAAAAAAAAATTGTGTTTGAAAGACCGCTGCGCAAATACTGTGTGACATAAAATATTGGAACAACCGCTATTTTATTCCCTAGGGTCTCTGCTAAAAAATATATATATAATTTTTGGGGGTTCCAAGTGATTTTCTAGCAGAAAATACAGGATTTTTACTTGTAAGCAACAAGTATCAGAAAAGATTTAGTGTTTAAATGGTTAAACTGAGAACTTCTCCACATGGAGTTCATTCAGAAGAAGAAACCTTGTATCTTTTTGGTGTTTTCTTGGCAGAATGCCCAGAGAGGAGACAAGTATGCCGATTAATTAAAAAACGCTGACCTCTAGTTTATTCACTATTCAAGTTCTTTAAGCTGGCTATATGCTAGTAGATTTTTGTTTTGAAATGTTTCATTTGTAAAAACGTTTGATTTTTCTAATTGTAAGTGGGGCCAAATCGATGTTCGTTTTCAACCAGTGATGAGGAAATTTTGAGGAAGCTGAATGGAAATTTTTTTCTCGACCAAATTAATTTTTAACAGTGAATGTGTTTTTTGTTCAGAAAAGTCTATTCATTCCAAAATTGAATGTTAAAAGCAAATTAAATTTTAAAGTATTTTCGAACAACACAACATTTGTCTAGTCATCGTGCATTTTCGTACGATTAGTTGTACGAAGTTTGGTTTGAGTATTGCTCACAGATTGTAATAACAGAATCCCACTGCAGTAGTTGTCTTCATTCACCCCCTTAGTGCCACTCCACATCTACTTGGACAGCCAACCTCCTGCGCGACTTCATTAACACAAGTCAGTGCAAATTGTGATAAAGTAGTGCAGGAACTTTGAACTCAAGTCGCATGACAAGCCGCAGCAGTTCAAGGGACTGTGGTACAATCATTTTAGCTTTGTAATGGCTGTGGCAGATATGTGGAAGAAGTTTGTTATGCATTGTGTCTAGTGTACATTAGCTAGAGTATGATTCAAATTTGATTCAACCACTCCACCTTAAAATACAAGTATTAAAGTTAGTTAAAGCTGAACTCCTGGCACAATATTTAAATATATTCTGCAAAAGCCACAAAGCTATAAATCTGCTTTGTGTGCACCACGTTGTATTGGGAACTGAAATATCACATTGTAAAAGTAGTGACCTAACCCAATGAGGTGCACATAGCCTGTGTATATTGCAGACCCAGCAGGTTCACCCACTACAGACTGCCTGCTGAAAAGTAAGATACAAGACCAGTGTGTCTGCAAAATGAGAGGCAACGGCAGTGACCTCTTTTATTACAGAAAGTCCTGTACATATGTAGAAGAAATTTACAAAGCACACCAAGAATAAAGGAGTGCATATGTTTTTTGTATTTGGACAATATTTTTTGTTTTAATGTCCTTTTGTGTATTGTAGGTTAATCAAGGGACACAAAAAGAAGTTAAATATGAACCGTTTGCCTTTACTGAAGGTAAGAACTTATTACAAATAGAATTTGGTAACATTTACAAGAACAATACTATATGAAAAGTGGCTTTTTTTAACATTTTAGAGGCGCTAAACCTGACAAACATTTTATAATGGCAACTTTTCGCAAAAAGTGCATTCAGAGGCTTACATTACCAAGCAAAAAATACACCGAATGGAACAGCTGACGCTAAATCTAAGCAACATTGGTGTAGCAACATTGGGAGATAAGCTGCTGTATATAAGAATACTTGTGGGGTTCTCGGAGTTGGGGTTGGCCTCTCAGACTCGGGGTTTAGTGGAGCAAGCATAAAATCTGCACCGCTCTTCTACACTGAGAAAATGAAGCAGATCCTGTTCATTAACAAAAGGGGTGCAAACAATCTGCTTTGTGTTCTTTAAAGCACAACTTCATCTAAAAGGGAAGTTCCGTTATCCTCCTCCTTCTCTTCACACCCCCCACCACCTGCAATCTCCTGCGGGTTAATTGAGGGAGCTCAGTGATACTCACACATTCACAGTAGGAAGCTAGTGGGGCAGCACCATGAAGCCACAGCCGGCTTTCGTAATCCAAGATGATGGTGCCAGGGACCCCAAGATCCATGAAGCACTGGCCCGGGTGAAGGCAGCGCTGGATCCCTGGACTGGCCAGTGCATGTTCATTAAAAGTCAGCAGCTACAGTATTTGTAATGTTCTTGGTGATTGTTATGTTCTTGGACAATGGGCATAAATGTAACAAATCAAATATTTTTTTCTTTCTGTTTTTTATAGATGTTGGGTCTAATAATTGTGGTTACTATGAACTGCAGGCAGTTCTTACACACCAGGGAAGATCAAGTTCATCAGGGCACTATGTTTCATGGGTTAAAAGGAAACAAGGTAACTTCCTGCAGCTGCCTAATCTCTTCTTTTTAGGGTACATACGCATTTGTTTGGTCACCATGTGATCTTCACACATTTATAATTGTAATGCACACTAAAAATACAGTGTCTTTTATCAGGTATGTTTTGGGTAGCAGCATGCTGTCTCAATGAAAAACGATGTAGATCTGGCCTAAATCTGATGTTTAATCTGCTTAAATTTTGCTTCCTAGACTACTTGTCTGATCTCTGTGCTTCTCTATATAATGCAGGAACTGGCAGGATGCTGTACATAGGTTCCTAAAAACATCACAACACCCTGCCTCAGTACCTCTTAGCCCTGTTGCGTGTGGTGGACTGGCACATCTGCAAATATCAATGTCATAAAGGGTGGAATTTTAAAAGAAGTTGAGGAATGGCAAAAAAAAACTTGCCTAGATGGCTGCAGCACCGAACTTGGCTGCCGCTATCCCTCGCCGGCTCTAACCTGTGAACTCGGCAATCAAACCGATGATCGCGCAGTTCTCCCCAAACCCCCCCGCCGATCTGAACAGAGAGCCATGACTGGCAGTCACCGGCGTTCTGCTCACTGGAGCTTTGGGCTGTGTAGGGGCTGGTATGCTGAGAGCCTGAGCCAGCTGCTGGCCCAGGCATCTCAGTGGATCTTAACTGTAGAGATGGGATCTTTCTGAGCCTGAACCGGCTGAGTGACGTCAGCCGTCGGCAGGCTTTAGCTGTCGGCTGAAAATGGATCATGGAGTGCAAAACTAACTGCACTCATATGATCTATAGGAGAGAAGTATAGCCAAACTAGCTCTGGCTGTACTTCTTTTTATTCTGGAGGTCTGAGCGTTCCTAAGTAGACTGCATTTGCATGCAAGACTGCCCAAGGTAAGGCCCTCATGTGATGCTGATCCATGATTGAAAGAATTTCAATCAATTTGCGTTTCATCCAGTGAATGAAAGAGGCGTGTCATGGACCATTCAGCTAGGGAGGAAAGGGCATCCTCCAACCAGGAAATTGGGTGGGAGGAAATTGGATTAAGCCATTTCAGTACAGGAGAGGAGCCTGTGCAAGACTGAAGGTAAGGGTGAATTGTAGCTTTTAAAGGGCTTTGTATACTGGATGTAAGAGCACTTGCAATCTGTCTGCCATCTGTTCGCGCATGCATGTACCTTCAACTCTCTACTCTGTCCTCCCCTGCCTCCACCTACTAACTCACTGCCCAGGAGATAGCCAATCACTTCAAACATAAGATTGATGCAGTTCGTGAGGAGATCTCCTCTGTACAGATGCCTTCTCCACTTAACACTCCATGCCCACATGTACAATCATTACTTCCCTCATTCAACCCCACCGATATAGACGAGATTGCTAAACTTCTTGCTAGCATCCAGCTAACCACCTGTCCCCTGGACCCTGTTCCCTTGCAAATGCTAAGGTCACCCTCTGGCTCTGTTCTACACTCTCTAACTCGCATCTTAATTATTCCCCAACTCTCTAAAACATGCTTTAGTCACCCCCATACTTAAAATTGGTGGAGTCCAGTGAGGGATTCTTAACAATTTATGTCCCATCTCCCTGCTCTCCTTTTTATCCAAACTCCTTGAACGTCTGGTCTACAACTGACTGAGCGACCACCTCGCCAAGAATAACCTTCTTGATTCCCCTTCAGTCTGGATTTCGCCCTCTACACCCCACAGAAACTAACAAACGATCTACTAACAGACAAAACTAATGGACACTATTCTGTACTTCTACTCCTGGACCTTTCTGCTGCCTTTGAAACAGTTGACCACCCCTTCCTCCTCAATAAACTCCACGCCTTTGGTCTCAGTGACTGTACTCTTCGCTGGTTCTCTTCCTACTTATCCAACCGCATCTTTAGCGTTTCTTTAATTCTACTTCCTCCTCTCCTCTTCCTTGTTTGGGTCCCCCAAGGTTCTGTTTTTGAGCATCTCCTATTCTAAATCTACACCTCCCATGGCTTCCAAGACCATCTCTATGCTGACGACACACAAATTGATCTCTACGCTGACGACACACAAATTGATCTCTACCCCTCAGCTCACTCCTTCAGTCTTCTCACTTATCACTAATTTACTAACAGACATATCAGTCTGCATGTCACACCACTTCCTCAAACTATACAAAACTGAGCTTCTATTCTTTCCTCCCCCCAAGTGAGCCCTTCCCTTGATCTCTCTGCAAAGATCAATGGCACAACTATCAGCCCATCACCGCATGCCAAGATGCTAGGTGTTATCCTGGGCTCTGATCTATTCTTTAGGCCCCACATCCAATCACTGTCCAAATCTTGCCGCCTCAACCTCCGCAGCAGCTCCGAAATATGACCCTTTCTAACCATTGGCACAACAAAGCTGCTAGTTCATGCCCTGATCATCTCTCGCCTCAACTTCTTCAACTCCCTTCTCATTGGCTTACCTCTACATAGTCTATCTCCCCTTCAGTCCATCATAAATGCTGCTGCCAGGCTCATCCACCTAACCAACCACTCCGTATCTGCTACCCTTCTGTCAATCCCTCCACTGGCTTCCACTCGCTCAAAGAATTAAGTTAAAAATACTAACAACTTCTTACAAAGCCATCCAAAGTTTGGCCCCCCGCTACATCACTAACCTGATCTCAAAATACCAACCCAATCGCTCTCTTCGTTCCTCCCAAGACCTCCTGCTCTCTAGCTCCCTCGTCACCTCCTCCCATGCTCTCCTCCAGGACTTCTCCAGAGCCTCTCCTGTCTTATGGAACTCCCTACCCAATCTGTCCAATTTTATCTCCAACTCTGTTTGTTTGCTTTTAGACCATCCCTGAAAACCTTCCTGTTCAGAGAAGCCTATCCTGCCCCCACCTAACAACTATACTTTGATTTTCTCCATCCCATCCCTCACTGTTCTGTTCTTCTTCTTTGTATCACTTGGCCCTTCCTCCTAGATTGTAAGTTCCCTCAGATTCCTCCTGTATTGTAACTGTACTGTCTGCCATCATTTGCTGTGCAAACTGTTGGTACTATATAAAGCCTGTATAGTAATAATAATGTATGTACCAAGCCGTTGAGCCTCAGATGACAATTCATGCAAGGCTTCGTCTACTGTATATTGATGCTAATGTCTGTAGTGTCAAAGAAAATTCCTTTCTGAGCAGTGATAGTTCAGTGACCTGTGTATGTACCCTGCAGAAATGTCTTTTAGGGGTTGCGTATTTTGAAGAGGCTGTGTTGCTTCTCTTACACACTGGATCTGCTTCTCTTTTTAGATGAATGGATTAAGTTTGATGATGACAAAGTGAGCATTGTTTCTCCCGAAGATATACTAAGGCTGTCTGGAGGTGGAGACTGGCATATAGCTTATGTTCTACTTTATGGACCCCGACGAATCGCAGCTTCTGAAGACACTGAACAATAATGATATTTTGCTGTTTTAGTCATTTTTTTTTTTTTCTTAGGTGTGAAATAAATGTTCCACAGTTAGAATCTTCTGCCCCTGAACTTTTTGTTTTAGACAAAGATGTGAATTGTATAGTTCAATTCACCATGTCCTGCAAAGCTTGAGAATCCACATTTCTACTGAGTAAATTGTGTCAAGTTAAAATATTTTCTTACCAGGTCTTAAAATCATTTTTTAAATTGGAATCTGACTATGCCAAATGGCCTGCCACTGCACAGTGGTGCTAAAAACTATTTTTTTTTTTTCTACTGTCAATGTCTGGAACAGAGGCCAAAAAAATATTTATTGCACACCTACAACTCATCCATTGTTACCGTTGCATGGTTTATACCAGAGTACTTACCATCCTTGCCCTATCTGACAGTACTGCCAGGAAGGAGAAAAGGATATGTGTTGCCTCATTGTAACAGTGCTGCTTCCCATGACTGACAACGTGGCCACACTCGCATCTGTGTCCAGCCTCAGCTGACTTTCTGGTCCAGGTTGTTGCTGGCATCTCAGTGACTTCAGAATAAAAATATGATCAATCCCCTGTCTCCAATTACCTTTTTTATTTGAATACAGTATCTTTCTGCCTGTTCTAGTGGATGGAGTATTTACATCTAGCATAAAAATATTTGAAAAAGTTCACAAATAAGAATCGGATTCAGGCCTGCTCTGTAACTTGGCTCTCATTACAGACCATAAATACAGAAATTAAATAATACAATACAGTTGAAAATTTTCAGTAGTAACTAGCTGCTTTGTCATTGGATATAAAGTTTACACATAAAACAAAATGTCTTTCTTGTCCATTGAGGGTCACGGGAAATCTTACCTTTTGAATTATGCTGCCCCCTACAGGAGGATTGAACACTTGCAAAGAAAAAAACTGTAGGCCAGCTCGGGATAACCCCTCCCAATACAAGCATGTGCTATTTTTTTTTTTCTAAAGTGCTAGGGGATGGATGCCTTTCTACAACTTTGCTGTGTTAAAAAAAAAGACCTTTTTGCTAGAAGGTTCTGTATTTTTTTATTTTTTTTACTTTATTTTTTTCTCCTGCAGTGTCCTAATGTTAAAAGGGTGCTTACTATTCTGGTAGAGGATGCACTTGCGTTTTTAAAGCGGACCTTCGATCGTTTTTTTTTTTTTTTTTTTTTAACTTCCCATCTGGTAAATCTTCTGCCCTTGTTTTAACTTTTGATAGTAACATTTTTTTATTTTTTTTTCTGCTAGTAAATACCTTTTTATACAGCCCACTTACTGTTTCTTGTCTGGTAATAAGCCTAGGCTTATGACATCATGCATAACTCTCTCTCACTCAGAGTTTGCCAGCAAGGGAGGAGGATGAGTCATAAGAGGGCCAATGAGCGGTGCAGAGCTGGAGGTGTGTCTTGTGTAAATCCAGGAAGTGAACAGGCAGCAGCTGAAGCTGCCCACGGTTAAAATGGTTGCAGCCAGACTTAATGGAGGGAGATTTCTGCAGCATATTTGGCAAGCACAGAGTCAGTGTGTATAAAATAATATGCAAAGTGGTTGGAGAGAAGCTTCAGCATGGCAAAGATGTTTTTAATACAAATTATGTGAGCAGACTGCAGTTCCTCTTTAAGGACATAACCAATAAGTGGTTGGAAGTCTATTTTTGAGCTGTGTTCTCACTGATTCTTCTCTGACCTTACTTTTTTATCAGTCCATATCTGATTGATAAAAATCTCTTGAGATCCAAATGCTGTGGAAGTTGATCACTCACTTTTTTATAGAATGTATGGAGAAGATTGCTGTAGTGTTAAAACTCAGTTGTGAGAGTTTGCTAGAAGTCTCCGCTTTCATTTCTGGCATGTGTCTCATGTCAGTTCATATTCATAAGGTTAAAATGCTGGACTGCAGGACATTTGTGTAAATGGCATCTACAGACCAGCTTTTGACCTCCTCATTAAGGCTAGGTTCACACTGCCATACGGAATGGCTCACAGCAGGGGTTCGGTGTGCTTCCTTGTCTAATTTTGGTTTGGCTGAAAGGGACCAGAAAAAAGCACAGGACTCCCGTGCAATTCACTCTGTAGATGGGTGAACCGGCTCCATAGGGAACCGGTCACAATCTTCTGACATGTGAATTGGATGCTGAGAAATTCGTAATAGTGTGAACCCAGCCTAAAGTAGAAGAAAAGCCTTGCATTCAAATCCTTCTACACAATCATTAAGGATATACAGTGGTGAAAATAATAATTTGATCCCCTGCTGATTTTGTAAGTTTGACCACTTACAAAGAAATGAAGGGTCTATAATTTTTATTATAGGTGTATTTTTTTAAATTATAGCGACCGAATATCAACCAAAAATCTTGAAACAGTGCATTGTAAATGGAGTTCTAGTTCAGTGAGTAAAATAAGTGTTTGATCCCCTACCAACCAACAATAATTCTGGCTCCCACAGACTGGCTACAGTATGTGCTCATGTGGTACACAGATTAGTCAAGTTTTAAGAAGGTGCTCCTAATGACAACCCATTATGTGTATAAAAGACATCTGTCCACAGAATTTCTTCCATTCAAACCTCACCATCATGGCCAAGGTTAAGGGACAAGATTGTAGACCTGCACAAAGCTGGAATAGGCTACAAGACCATCAGCAAAAAGCTGAGTGAGAAGGAGACAACTGTTAGCGATTATTTGCAAATGGAAGAAATACAAAATAACAATCGCCCTCGGTCTGAAGCTCCATGCAAGATTTTGCCTTGGGGTAAGGATGATCTGATCATGAGAAAAGTGAGGGATCAGCCCAGAGCTACATGCAACAAACTTGTGCATGATCTCAAGGCAGTTGGGACCGGTCACCAAACAAACCATTGGTAACACAATATGCCACCATGGATTTAAATCTTTCCTCCAAAAAAGCACATGTACAGGCCTGTCTGAATCATTTAGAAATTCATTGGCAAACTTCAGAGGAGGATTGGGAGAAAGTGCTGTGGTCCGATGAGAACAAAATTGAGCTCTTTGGCATTGACTCAGCTCGTGTTTAAAGGAAGAAAAATGCTGACTGCGACCCCAAGAACCCCATCCCTACAGTCAAGCACGGAGGTGGAAACCTTATGCTTTGGGGCTGTTTCTCTGCTAAAGGTACATGCCAACTTTGCTGCATTGAGGGACCATGTATTGTAAAATCTTGGATGAGAAACTTACTCCCTCAGCCAGAACACTGAAGATGGGTCTTCCAGCATGACGATGACCAAAAAACACTGCTAAGGTAAAGAAGACAAAGACAACAAAGGAGTGGCTCAAGAAGCACATTAAGGTCATGGAGTGGCCTAGTCAGTCTCCAGAACTTATTCCTATAGAAAATGTATGGAGGGAGTTGAAACTTCGAGTTGCCAAGAAACCTTAATGATTTAGAGAATATCTGTAAAGAGTGGACCAAAATCCCTCCTGAGATGTGTGCAAACCTGGTTACCAACTACAAGAAACCCCTTACCTCCTGTGCTTGTCAACAAGGGTTTCTCCACCAAGTCATGTTTTTTACTCACTGAACTGCAACTCCATTTAAAACGCAATTCAAGTGTTTTATATAAAAGTTTATTGTATTATTCATATAAAAAATAAACCTTTATTTGAACTGGAATTCCACTTTAAGAATGCTGCAAGAGGGCTCATCTTTAGAATATATTTATGGAATGGACTGCTAAGTTCTCTGGCTTCACCTTCAACGGGAAACAAACCAGAAAGGTTGTGTTTCTGACCATCCGCGAGTACACTTCTTCATGTTTGCTTTCCCTGGCTCTTATAATTGTTGTCTGGCCTCCCTCAGGTGACTAGATACTGGTGTGCCTGTGTTCCTGGTCCCGTTGCTTACCTAAGGGGTGGTGGACCTTGCAGCTTGAATGGTGCCGGCATGTTCAGCAGTCCACTTTTTTTTTTTTGGCCTGTTCATTCACATGTGGTAGTAGCGCTTGTAATCATTGGTCCTCTTAGGGCAGTGATGGCAAACCTTGGCAACCCAGATGTTTTGGAACTACATTGCCCATAATGCTCAACTACACTGCATAGTGCATGAGCTTAATGGGAAATGTAGTTTCAAAACATCTGGGGTGCCAAGGGTTGCCATCTCTGTCCTAGGGGCTTTCGTCCTGTATTTTTCCAGTAGTATGGCACCTCAGGGCAGGTCCCTGTATGTGGTAGGCCAAGGAGGACTGAAGCACTGGCTCTGATCTAGCGCCAGATGATATGTATTGATGTGCACCTCTGTATAGCCACTTAAACGCATGGGCAACCACACTCTGGCGCCATACTATTCCAGTCTGGGATTGTCAAAAGGATCCAGGATTAGGCCAGTGAGTACTAGAGGTTGCAGGAGTGAAGGACATACGACTGTGGGTCCTAGGCTGTGTGCAGGGCAATGAATCCCCCCCCCTCCATGGAGCAATGAATGCCTTAAAGAGTGGGTTCAGATTGGGGTATGTTTCCTCCTGCTATCATTGCTACCACTAATGATCAGGAAGATCGTCCAAGACCAAGCTAAATTCTAAAGCATTGTCTGAAATCGATCACAGGGACCAGTGAATTTTTTTGTCTTTCCTGTCTGAAGGCCTGGAGGCTGAGAGGAGGATTCTCAAGAAAAGAGGATGTTTGGAAATTAGGACTAGGAAAAGAGGATTAAAGTGATATTAAAGCGGAGCTCCATCCTGGGGAAAAAACATATTTTTTTTTTTTAAAGTCAGCAGCTACAAATATTGCAGCTGCTGACTTTTAAAAATCGGACACTTACCTGTCCCGGGGTCCAGCGATGCGGGGGAACGAGGACCCCCCCTCGTTCCCCGAGCCGCTCACGGCGCCGACATTCCTAATGTGGGAACCTGGCTGTGGCTTCACAGCCGGGCACCCACTGCGAATGCGCGAGCGGCGCCGTGATTTGACGCTCAGTCATCTGGGACACGTGACAGGTCCCAGATGACTGTGCGGCGCCAAGGGGGAAGTGATGTTTTGCCCGGGCAATGAAGGTAGCAGACTTCGAGGGACCCCCTAGCAACAGGCATTTAGAGGCGAGTAAAAAATTTATTTTTTTCCAGTTTTTTTTATGATTTTTAAGCCCCTTTTTTTTTTTTTTTTTGACCGCAACCCCACTTTAAAGCTTTTGGGTCTTCTTTTAGTATTATTATTACAATAATAAATGTTATACTTACCTGCTCTGTGTAAGGGTTTTGCACAGAGCAGCAAGAAGATCCTCTTCTTCTGATGTCCCACCCCAGTACAAGAACTTCTTTTGGGGGGGGGGGGGGGGGGTGCAAAATTGCTCTGTGATCGGGGTGCCATTGGATTCTTCTTTGCCTTGACCACCTGAATCAGGTACTTTATGGCACCGATATTTGCCTGGGGCAAGAATACCCTTTTCTGGGCTGTATCTATGATCAGACCCAAGTATTCTGATCTCCCTGATGGTTTTTTTTTTTTTTTTAAGAAGGATTTCTCTAGGTTGAGAATCCAACCTAGGTATTCCAGGTAGTTGACTGTGGTGACTATACTTTGGTCTAAGCGGGCTACCCACTGGTCTATCAAGAGCAGATCGTCTAGGTAAGCTATAATCGTTATACCTTGGGCCCTTAATCTGGCTAGAGGAGGAGCCAGGATCTTTGTAAACACTCGAGGTGCAGTGGCTAGACCGAAAAGGCAGAGCTACAAACTGAAAATGAAGATTTTCTACCTCGAAACATAGATATTTCTGGTGATCGGGAAAAATAGGCACATGGAGGTATGCACCCTTGATGTCGATTTACGCCAGAAGTTCTCCACCTTGTAGGATGAAGACTACTGATCGGATTGACTCCATGCGGATATTCAGAAACCGGTTTAGATCTTTGAGATCTAGAATGGCTCTAACATCTCCATTTGGTTTTGGTACCGTGAAAAGGTTTGAATATAACCCCAATCCCTGCTCTTCCATGGGAACCACTGAGATCACTTTTTGAGACAAAAGATGGTCTAATGCAGTGTTTCTCAACTCTAGTCCTCAAGGCACCCCAACAGGTCATGTTTTCAGGCTTTCCATTGTTTTGCACATGTGATTTGGTCAGTTTCGATGTCTTAGTAATTACCACAGCCATTTCATCTGAAGGAAATCCTGAAAACATGACCTGTTGGGGCGCCTTGAGGACTGGAGTTGAGAAACACTGGTCTAATGCTTGAAAGAGAGACTTCTTTTTCTCTGGATCCCTGGGAACGTTTGATCTGAGAAAACGAGGAGACAGGAACTTTTGGAACTCTAGTTTGTACCCTAGAGTTATTGAGGAAGTCACCCATCTGTCTCGACACTCCTTCTGCCAGACCCTTGAGAACTGCAGAAGTCTAAACCCCCCCCCCCCCCCCCCCCTCGAGCGAGCGAGGTCATCCCCTTCATAAGGAGGCTTTAGTATTTTGTCTTGTAGGTTTCTTCCCCCAGGACTTCTTTTGTCCCTGGGGTTGACCCTGAGCTTTACCACTTGAACTTGATGGCGGAGGCAGTCGTGACTGCCTGGAGGCAGATGCACCTGGCACTGGAGAAGGAGCTTTAACCACCTAAGCCCCGGACCATTTGGCTGACCAAAGACCAGAGCACTTTTTGCGATTCGTCACTGCGTCGCTTTAACTGACAATTGCGTTCTTGTGCGGCATGGCTCCCAAACAAAATAGACATACATTCCCCCCCCCCCCCACAAATAGAGCTTTCTTTTGGTGGTATTTGATCACCTCTGCGGTTTTTATTTTTTTGCGCTATAAACAAAAAAAGTGACAATTTTGAAAAAACTAATTTTTTTCATTTTTGCTATAATATCCCCCAAAAAATATAAAAAAAAATTTTTTCTCAGTTTAGGCCGATACGTATTCTTCGACATATTTTTGGTCAAAAGTTATAGCGTCTACAAAATGGGGGATAATTTTTATGGCATTTTTTCTTTCTTTTTTTTTTTTTTTTTTTTTTTTTTACTATTAATGGCGATCAGCGATTTTTATCGTGACTGTGACATTATGGTGGACACGTCAGACAATTTTGACACATTTTTGGGACCATTGGCATTAATACAGCGAGCAATGCTATAAAATTGCATTGTTTACTGTAAAAATGTCACTGGCAGTGAAGGGGTTAACACTGGGGGGGGGCAGGGGAGGGGCTAACTGTCTGGGGGATGGTCTAGCAGTGACACGACACTGATCGCTGCACCGGATGAGAGGGAGCAGATGATCAGTGTCCTGTCACTAGGCAGAACGGGGAGATGCTGTGTTTACATCAGAATCTCCCTGTTCTTCAGCTCCGTGACACGATCACGGGCACCCAGCGGACATTGAGTCTGCGGTCACGGAGCTTGCAGCAGGTGCGCACGGCGGGAAATTCAAAGTAACGTACAGGTGTGTTACTTTGCCCAGCCATTCTGCCGAAGTAAATGTACAGGAGGCGGTCGGCAAGCGGGTAAATGAAATACGTTTACTCTCCTTCTTAACTGGTAAAAGGGTACTTTTTCCACTAGAAATTTTCTGTATGGGCTCTTTCACACGGGGCGGATCAGTGCAGATCCGCCCCGTGGCTAGCCGCTTGCTCAGCGGGGATCGCCGGAGCGATCTATGCTGAGCAGAAGATGACAGGTCCGTCTCTGCACACAGCGCAGGGACGGACCTGTCAGAGCGCCGCTCTCCCCTATGGGTGTCAGCTCATCCGCTGACACCCGCTATCCCATGGGGATACCTGTATGTCCGTTTTTCATCCAAAAACGGAAGGGTGAAAAACGGACATACGGTCCGTCCGTGTGAAAGAGCCCTAAGTATTTATCCAAATCATCCCCGAACAGACATTCACCGTGAAAAGGAAAACTAGCCAGGAGCCTTTTGCATGGTGCTTCGGCTGACCAATTTTTCAACCATAAGATTCTACGCATATGCACCAGCCCAAGTGTAAGGCCTGGAGAATAGAATCACTCATAGCGTCTATTGCAAAACATAATGCCCCTGGAAGCTCAGCTAAATCCTGGGCCTGCTGATCAGGAATAACCTTGAGCACCTGTTTAAACTGGCCTCTCAAGGATTGACATACACCAATTGCTGCCAGCGCAGGCTGAGGTCACTGAACTTGCCAGAGAAAAAGTGCTTTTTAATAGGAATTCCAACTTCTTATCCATTGGATCCCTAAGCATTGTCTACCAGACAAGTCAAACTTTTATTCACAGCGGATATAGCAGCGTCAATTGCTGGTATCCCCCACTTCTTACTGCAGTTTTCCTCCATAGGATAAAAAGTGTTGAAAACTTTTTAAGAGGGGAAAAAAAAAAACATGTTTATCTGGGAGATCCCACTCAAAATCCATAAGCTTTTCCAGTGATAGATGGACAGGAAAGGCATGCACAGCTTGCAGAGGATTTAGCGAACCCAAACAAGAAGTGGGCTTATCAACCAACTCAGTTAGGGGTAGCATAAACCATTTCAGTAAGAGATTGCACCATCAATCTTTTAGCTGATCCTTCCGCATTTGACCCCTCAGAAGACGAGTCATCAGCCTCTTCACGGTCCCCTGAGAGAAATTTAGTCTTCTCCCACCCCCAGTTCCGGCGACGGCAAGGAGGAGAGCTGACAGAACCGCAGCGCAGAGGCGGTGGAGAACGGAAAGGCATCCGCCGAGCGTTCTGGCTTCCCCCTTTATCCAGGGAGAGGGGGAGAGCTTTTGTCCAGGTGGGGGCACCTGGGCAAAAGCTTCCCCCCCCCCCCCCCCCAACATCTTACTGGAGGCTTGGGACTGCTAGTCGGAGGGAAGTCTGCAGCTTCTGCTGATGCAGAGTGATCTGAGGAAAGCATGACAAGGTACGTGCTCTATACACGTGGTGACTTTTAGGCATGACAACATTTACTTGTAAAAGGAGACAATTCATAAGAAAATTTAATTCCTTAGAAGTCTCCACATACCTTTCCCGCAGCAGGGATTCTGTGGTAAAACCAACAGACCCAATCTTCACCCCTCACGGTGGGCTCCGTTGAAAAACCTTCAGGAACCGGGGCCCCTTTTTAATCGGGGATCCACACTCCTGGACCCGTAAAGCACCCCAGCAGAAAAACTTTATGGCTGAAAAAAAAAAAAAAAAACAAAGCACTGGATCCCGGGGTCCAGCTCTCTGAAAAGAGAAGCGCTACAGGCTAAACCTCGTTTCTTCCGCCACGAGGCCCGGGCACCATTCAATTCGGCCTAAAAAGACACTTTGAATGGATCCGGTTGCATAGCCTGCCCCAGCATTCCAGTGGAGCTCAGCATAGCACATCTTTACTTGTGACCAACACCTAAGACACTGGTGAAAAAACTGAGATACTCCCAGTAGTGGGAGGGGTTATATAGGGGAGTGGACTTCCTGTCTTAGGGTGTGCCAGTGTTCATCACCTGAAGCTGGCCTATAACCAACATAGTAACTACTACTCTGTGTCCTGTGATGTACGATAAAGAAATATAATTTTTTTCATAATTGTCAGTCTTTTTTTTTTGTTAATGGTGCAAAATATAAAAAAAAGATGCCGGTGAGATCAAAATACCACCAAAAGAAAGCTCTATTTGTGGAAAAAAGGAAAAGGACTAATTTTATTTGGGTACAGCGTCGCGCGACCGCGCAATTGTCAGTTAAAATAATGCAGTGCCGTATCACAAAAAATGGCCTGGTCATGAAGGGGTGTAAATCTTCCAGAGCTGAAGTGATTAAAGACTTCAACGTTACTTGTACACATTTTTACATACAAGCTGAACAAGGTCTTTGGGAGCGTGAGTGCCATGTTATTATGGGTACCGTGTACAGTATATAAAGTGTCTATTTTCCACATAATTAATGATGCCTACTTACACAATCAAGCTTCCAAAATTTCTCTCAAAAAAGGTACAGAAGTATTAGTTGTTCCAGGAAGAAGAATCAAGAGGCTTTTTCCCTTTTATTAGCAGCTTACGAAGTAATACTATTGTTAAACTCTTAGCTAACAAACATTTTGATTGCATTTTGCACACTTACTGAAGGCCTGATATGCTTCCAGAAAGCATATGGAATACAGAAAACCTTAGTTGGCAGAGATTTAAAATTTATTATAACCTTGCAAGCTTTCAATACAGGCAGAAAAGCTTAAAATCACCCCTGTATTCTTTCTGGAGCTACTTACATTTGAGAAGAAAAATGAGTGCACGGAGATCCGACTGCAATGTAAGGGCAGCTAACAAATTATCTCTTGAGGTGTCCTGTGGGGATTAGCAGTGTCAACCTACAGCCTCTCCCCAAGAAATTGTGAGCATCACACATCCTTTGTATTTTAGGTGAACAAATGTTACAAAGCAAATCTATATAAACATCAGTGCATATTACATGTTGGCACTCCCTTGTACTGCTGCAAGGTTTTCATTTGCAAACCAGACCCAAATCCATGAAAGAATGGCCTTTATATAAGTAACATTTTTTTCCCCACTTTTATACTACTTCAAGGGATTAGTGGTGCACTGAAATTTTGTCTGCCGAAAGAAAAGGAAATGCTGCTAATGGAAGCTGAAAAGGGGGTGGGGTCTGCCCCAGGTGCTGCCCATTGTGGGGGGTGTCATCCTGGCGCGCCCCAATCCTCCTCTCCCTCTCACAGAGCAGCAATCTCCATGTGTCAGAGCTGAATTGCACGGGCCACCGTAACAATGTCCCGCCTCCTGTGATAGACGGCACACTGATCCAATGGTGGGATATTGAATCAGTGTGACATGATCACAGGCGGCCCGCGCAATTTAAATCCAGCTCAATGGCACACAGAGATCGCCGCTCTGATGCAGGCGCACACGGGTTGCGTCCACAGGCACTGGTGAGGAAGGATTTTCCCTTCTGCAGATTCTTGGTTACCAACCACCAACTGAGGCTCCGGCGCACCCTTGGAGACAGACACATTGGGAAATCTAGAGCTTGGACCTTCTTGTTCCAAGCCGATAGGATACTGTTTTGCATTGATCTTTTGTATCAGGTCTGCAGTCTCTGACCATCTCCTGTATCATGTCTGCTAGAGGCACACCAAATGGAAATTTTGCTAGGACTATTAGCAGTGTGTTTAAGTAAGAGATTGCAGACATGATCCAAGAGATGGTTACAGAGACTGCCGACTGCATTTTTCCTGACCTTTCTTGCACTGAAAGGTGCCAATAATGGCCAAAAATAAATTCATATTACTTTAAATTTATATTTTTATATATAAAATTGTATTCAACTTTTTAATAACAATTTTAAAAAACTGTCGTTTTCGGAAAAGTGCATCCTGCATTTTCGGCACCAAAATTTCCATTCGGTGCACCCCCCTCTACAAGTGATGTTAGTTTTGAATTGCCTATGGGCATTCAAAGCATGAAGGGCTAAAATGTTAGAGCAAAGCACATTATCAAGAGCAAAGATTCCTTGGGAGGATATAGACCAAACTTCATTTGAACCTTACAAAAGATTTACAGTATGTTTGCAGAAACCTCATTTAAGGGTGAAAATCTATTATGCAGATTCTGCATAAATCTAGTAATTTTATTCTAAATGACCATTTGCCAATTTTCACAAACGAGGACTTTTTGCTGCATGTTTTCTATAGTTTTTTTTTTTTTTTTGGTTTTATTAAAGCCAGGTAACTAGTAATTTCAGATGGAAGTCAGCAGTTACAACCTCCTTATTTCTCTGACAGGTATGGTTTAATGGTAGTTACTCAAAAACTAGCTTTACAATTAATGTAAAGAGGATTTGTACTCACAAGTTAATCTGAGCTTCTCTCTAAAAGACTCATCTTTGGGGGTCTGTGTCGATGACATCAGTTTGAGATGTCTCAGAAATTGACGACAGTAGATCACCTGACCCGCTTTTAGTTCCTATAGAGTTGTATGAGGATGCAAAACCCCCTTGAAGCAAACAATAGCCCATCGACACAGTCCCTAAAGCAGATCTCCATGTTTTAGTGAACTTTAAATAGTTTGGGTCAAGCTGGTCCAAACAAACTATTTACTTCACTAACAGATGTAGTGGCCGTCAGTGCTGTATAAATGGTATGTAGCCTCAGCTGCATACAGTGCCATGCTCCAGCAGAAGGATGGGGACTTTCCATCTCACTCCAGAAACAAAATTGAGTAATGCTAAGCACTTCTCAGCCATTCGCAGGAAGCTTTGTATTCTATGAATGAATACAAAGCTACCTCAGATTGGCAGAGATGCAGGTGAAAATACATCCCCCCCCCCCCGCCTCAGCCAGAGGAAGCTTTGTATCAATTCACAAAATACAAAGCTCCCTATTAATGGCAGATCAGCGCTCAGCCCGACTCGATTTTGTCCCTGTTCTGCTGCTGCAACACAGCACTGTATACTATATGTAGCTGAGGGAAAGGAAGAGTTCCACTGAAGGAAAAGAAAACAGGTTGTAATACCTTACTGAAATGTCTTCAACATCACTCCCTGTTAATCTGTTTCAATGCATTTCTTCCACCACTAAAGACAACTACATATGACACAACATATGACACAAAGCCAAGACTGCTCCACATGGAAGGGGCGGATTGTGAATGGCTAGAACTGGGCGCCAAGAGCACAAGTCTATTCCGCTATTATATTGCAGCTCACCAATTCTAATGCCCTGTACACACACGATAGGACCTCCAGATGATGCCTCTATAAGGCGAAACATGTCGGGAGACTAATTTGCTGATGCCACTGCTGCCAATTCTTTCCATATATGCTTGCATTTTCTCTGCACATGTGAGTACCCATCTGCTTTTTTAAAAATAAATTTTATTAGCCTATACGGTATTACACTATATGGCCTCATTCCTTTTTTGCCGGTAATACTGCTGGGGATGAACTACACTGTACACCTTCCACCACCCCCACCTTGGGCTTCCATTGAGCGTCCACTGTCTGCATTTATCCGTGGTCTTCACTGCATCATAATCCTGGAACAGCTGCTCATCTAGGTGTAGTCTAAACACCATTCAGCACGTTTGACTCACACGGCATAAGCCTACTGAGTCCACGAAAGTTGGTAAGCCTTTTGTCCAGTTGATTGAAAACTTCAGACAAGCCGCACAAGTCACTTTATAATATTTTGCACACACCTATGTCACTATTTTTGGTGTAATATTGTTGCTTTGTCTCATATAATCACTTCTAATTGATTATGAATATTTATTATTAATATCCTTCAGCATATTTATTATCAATAATTTTCAGCATATATAGATTTTTCACTACTCATTCACAATCTATATTCTAATAGTTTTATTTATTTACCTGTTCAAATATTAATTTTTTGAAACACTTTAGGAGCGCCGCACTTTATATATATTCACGTTTTTCCCACACGATAGGACCTTGTT
Source organism: Lithobates sylvaticus (assembly GCA_028564925.1). Lineage (NCBI taxonomy): Eukaryota > Metazoa > Chordata > Amphibia > Anura > Ranidae > Lithobates > Lithobates sylvaticus. Next base: position 154,822,705 of record CM053030.1, read on the forward strand.
GTCGGAAATTCCGACCGCGTGTAGGCTTCTGTCACAAAATTTGAGATCTGGTTCTCAAATTTTCCGACAACAAAATCCGTTGTCGGAAATTCCAATCGTGTGTACACAATTCTGACGCACAAAGTGCCACGCATGCTTGGAATCAAGTAGAAGAGCAGCACTGGCTATTGAACTTTTTCTCGGTTCGTAATATGTGTTGTACGCCACCGCATTCTTGACGTTCGGAATTTCCGACCAACTTTGTGTGACTGTGTGTATGCGAGACAAGTTTGAGCCAACATCTTTTGGAAAAAAAATCCCATGGATTTTGTGGTCGGAAAATCCTATCGCGTGTACAGGGCATTAGATGTGATGGCTGTTTTAATTTTCTTTTTTTTAGGCTCTTTCTTCTATTTTCATCTGGTGATCCAGGCAGTTTCTGTTTTTCAGAAAAGCTCTCTTGCAGTTACAGGGATGAGACAGACCATTATAACACTGGCAGGGGTGTTAAAATAGTCAGCTTTTAGCTATGTAAAACCTTTTTTTGTTCCCTCGGATAAAACAAAAAAAAAACAAAAACAAACACGCATTCCTCTCAGACTGACAACACAGATCTCCAAATCTGCCCTCTGTCTTCATAAATCCAGAGTGGTGTCTGTGCAATAAAAAGAGGGTGTGTTACTGGCCAGGTCACCAGGGGAACACTGGGGAGCCTAATCCAATGATTGGTAAACTGCAGTCGATTACTTTTTAGGTTTTGGGCTTATTTCTGCTTTAAATTGTTAACCCCAAAAAAACAAAGTAATCCTGTCCCCTTAACCACTTCAGCCCCGGACCAATTGTCAGCTTAAGGACCAGAGGTCTTTTTTCAATTTCGCACTGCACTACTTTAACTGGTAATTGTGCGGTCATGCAATTTTGTAACGAAACGAAATTTGCGTCCTTTTCTTCCCACAAATAGAGCTTTCTTTTGATGGTATTTGATTGCCTCTGTGATTTTTATTTTTTTGCGATATAAACGGAAAAAGAGCGAAAATTTTGAAAAAAAAAGAGATTTTCTACTTTTTGTTATAAGAAAAATCTAATAAACTCAATTTTAGTCAAACATTTGGGCCAAAATGTATTCAGCCACATGTCTTTAGTAAAAAAAAATGCCAATAAGCGTATATTGATTGGTTTGCGCAAAAGTTATAGCGTCTACAAACTAGAGTACATTTTCTGGAATTTACACCGCTTTTAATTTATGACTGCCTATTTCATTTCTTGAGGTGCTAAAATGGCAGAGAAGTACAAAACCCCCCCAAATGACCCCATTTTGGAAAGTAGACACCCCCAGCTATTTGCTGAGAGGCATGTTGAGCCCATTGAATATTTTTTTTTTTAGCCCCAAGTGATTGAATAAAGACAAAAATAAAAAATAATTTTTTTTTTCTTCAAAAAGTTGTCACTAAATGATATATTGCTCACACATGCCATAGTTATATGTGGAATTGCACCCCAAAATACATTTTGCTGCTTCTCCTGAGTATGGGGATACCACATGTGTGGGACTTTTTGGGAGCCTAGCCGCGTACGGGGCCCCGAAACCCAAGCACCGCCTTCAGGATTTCTAAGGGTGCAAATTTTTGATTTCACTCCTCACTACCTATCACAGTTTCGAAGGCCATAAAATGCCAAAATAGCACAAAACCCCCCCAAATGACCCCATTTTGGAAAGTAGACACCCCAAGCTATTTGTTGAGAGGCATGGTGAGTATTTTACAGCTCTCATTTGTTTTTGAAAATGAAGAAAGTAAAGAAAAAAAAAAAATTTTTTTTCTTTTTTCAATTTTCAAAACTTTGTGACAAAAAGCGACATCTGCAAAATACTCACAATACCTCTCAGCAAATAGCTTGGGGTGTCTACTTTCCAAAATGGGGTCATTTTGGGGGGTTTTATGCCATCTGGGCATTCCATGGCCTCCGAAACTGTGATTGGCAGTGAGAAGTGAAATAAAAAAATTACTCCCTTAGAAAGCCTGAAGGCGGTGCTTGGTTTTTGGGGTTCCGTACGCAGCTAGGCTCCCAAAAAGTCCCACACATGTGGTATCCCCGTACTCAGGAGAAGCAACAGAATGTATTTTGGGGTGTATTTCCACATATGCCCATGACATGTTTGAGCAATATATCATTTAGTGACAACTTTTTGTAAAAAAAATATATATATTTTTTTTTTTTCATTATTCAATCTCTTGGGACAAAAAAAAAAAATATTTAATGGGCTCAACATTGCTCTCATCAAATAGCTTGGGGTGTCTACTTTCCAAAATGGGGTCATTTGGGGGGGGGTTTGAACTGTCCTGGCATTTTATGCACAACATTTAGAAGCCTATGTCACACGTCACCCACTCTTCTAACCACTTGAAGACAAAGCCCTTTCTGACACTTTTTGTTTACATGAAAACATATTTTTTTTTTGCAAGAAAATTACGTTGAACCCCCAAACACTATATATATTGTTAAAGCAAAGGCCCTACAGATTAAAATGGTGGGTGTTGCATTTTTTTTTTTCCACACAGTATTTGCGCAGCGATTTTTCAAACGCATTTTTTGTGGAAAAAATACACTTTTTTTTATTTTAATGCACTAAAACACACTATATTGCTCAAATTTTTGATGAAATAAAAAATATGATCTTAGGCCGAGTACATGGATACCAAACACGACATGCTTTAAAATTGCGCACAAACACGCAGTGGCGACAAACTACATACATTTTTAAAAGCCTTTAAAAGCCTTTACATGATACCACATTAGATTCACGGAGGAGGTCTACTGCTAAAATTACTGCCCTCGATCTGACCTTCGCGGTGATACCTCACATGCATGCTGCAATTGCTGTTTACATATGACGCCAGACCAACGCTTGTGTACGCCTTTGCGCAAGAGAAGGGGGGGCAGGGGTGCTTTTTTTTTTTTTTTTTTAGTTTTTTTTTTATTTATTTAGCTTTTTTATTCTATTTTTAAACTGTTCCTTCCATTTTTTTTCTTTGTTATGATTTTTATTGTTATCTCAGGGAATGTAAATATCCCCTATGATAGCAATAGGCAGTGACAGGTACTCTTTTTTTGAAAAAATTGGGGTCTATTAGACCCTAGATCTTTCCTCTGCCCTCAAAGCATCTGACCACACCAAGATTGGTGTGATAAAATGCTTTCCCAATTTCCCAATGGCGCGGTTTATATCCGGGAGGGGGGACATTCCCTCCCACTGCTTGTAAAAGCAGTCTAGAGGCTAATTACCCGCTAGAATTGCTTTTACATGAAAGCCGATCACTGGCTGAAAAGAATGATACCAAGATGATACCTAAACCTGCAGGCATCATTCTGGTATAACCATTCAAAGTCCAGCAACATACTGGACATATATTGTAATCTTTTTTTTTTTCATGCAGCCTCTTGGCTGAACGAAAAAAAGAGATTGATTGGTGGGTATGCCCACCATTAGAATACCTCCCTTCATCCACCCACTTCTAATGATGGGCATACATGCACCATTTATATATGCCGATGCATGGGGGCATCCTCCCGCAAAAGTTATGCCGTGTACACACGGTCGGAATTTCGACCGTATGTACGTGGCATTAGGAGCCAATCGCTCCTCCGCCCCCCCTGCTGCCCCCATGCTTCGGCACATATGCTCTTTTTTTTAACTGTGGTGGTGAAATCACCTCCTACAGCGTTGGAGTCGCGGCTTTATGTATCGTGGGAGCAAACGCTGTTGCTGTCAAGATAAATAAATCCGCGCTGCAACTGAATGGCGCACCTGAAAACAAAAAAATGCTTAACACTAAAACACAGTAAACAAAATTACATACCTGAAAAGCAAGCATGATAAAACATAATAAAACATTGCAGAATAGAATGGAGTAAAAAAAGAGCAACAATAGAGAGAGAGAGAGAACAATAAAACGACAACTATTTTTGTTTTTTTTATTTTTTTGAGATTCACAGGTAAAAAAGCTCCTGACTGTTAGCGACTGAATCAAAACGCTACCACAAAAAAAATGTTAGCGATCGCAGGGATCAGGCCTGACTCTGCGAACGCTGCAGTTATGTGTGCTTAGTGTTTTGTAAGTGACAGTGATCGATCGATACTGCACTTGGGTGGGCTGGGCTGGGCGGAGGGGGAAAACGCAGGTGCTAGCAGGTATCTGGGCTGATCCCGCTAACAATGCGTTTTTTTGGAACCCTAAACTGCTGGGACGCTAGTATAGATCTGATCAGATCAGATATTGATCTGTTCAGATACTATACCACTAAGGGAGGTGTATGCTTTGCGCGTGGGTGTTTGCGGTACTGGCACTAACCTGGGGCAACGCAGACCTTATTTGACCCTAAAACCTAATTGATATCACCCGCCGGGCGATCAGGGGGTTAAACCGTTATTGGGTAATAAATGGCGGGTGCCCTGACAGTATAAAAAACAAGCTAACTAACCAGCGTCACCCGTAACAGTAATACAAAAAAAAACTGGTTACCTAGCGACACTAATGCAGCGATCAGAAAAACGATCGCTTAGTGACACTGGCAAAAGGGGGTGAAAGGGTTAACTAGGGGCAATCAGGGGGTTAAACCTTTATTAGGTAATATATGGGGGTACCTGACGCTATATAAAAACCTGACGGGGAACCTAAATAACGAAATAACTAACTGGCTAACCAGCGTCACCAGTGACATTTTATACGGTGATCACTGGTGAAAGGGTTAACTCTAGGGGCAATCAGGGGGTTAAAACCTTTATTTAGGTTGTAATATGGGGGTACCTGACCTATAAACCTATTTATGAACCTATATAAACATGGCGGTTAACCTAAAAAAAAACTGGTTACCTAGCGACACTAATGCAGCGATCAGAAAAACGATCGCTTAGTGACACTGGCAAAAGGGGGTGAAAGGGTTAACTAGGGGCAATCAGGGGGTTAAACCTTTATTAGGTAATATATGGGGGTACCTGACGCTATATAAAAACCTGACGGGGAACCTAAATAACGAAATAACTAACTGGCTAACCAGCGTCACCAGTGACAGTTATACGGTGATTACTGGTGAAAGGGTTAACTCTAGGGGCAATCAGGGGGTTAAAACCTTTATTTAGGTTGTAATATGGGGGTACCTGACCTATAAAACTATTTATGAACCTATATAAAACATGGCGGTTAAAATAAAAAAAAAATGGTTACCTAGCGACACAATGCAGCGATCAGAAAAACGATCGCTTAGTGACACTGGCAAAAGGGGGTGAAGGGGTTAACTAGGGGCAATCAGGGGGTTAAACCTTTATTAGGGGGGGTAGGGGGCTACCTAGGACCTAAAACTAACTGCCCTGACAGTTATTGCAGTCACACTGACACTAAATGCAGTGATCAGTAAATAAATGATCACTGCAATTAGTGACACTGTGACTGGGGGGGGAGGGGGTGATCTGGGGGGGTGATCTGGGGGTGACAGGGGGTGGATTGTGTGCCTATGTGTACTGGTGTCAGTGTACTGTTTGTGCACTAACCTTTACATCTTCTCTGCTCGGCGTTCCGGTCACATAGACCGGCGCACCGAGCGTGACATCACTTCCGCCTTCCTGTCTATACAATAGACAGGAAGGGGAAGCTTTTCATTCGCCAGGAGCGATCGCGAGGGGGTGGCCAGAAACCACTGGCCGTCCCCTCGTCCCGGATCGCTCCTGAAGCGATGCCGACCGTCCCCGCCGGCGGAGGGGGGTCCGATCGGACCCCCCAACCGCCTGAAGAATGGCACGTACAGGTACGTGGTTCTGCCTGTACGTGCCATTCTGCCGACGTATATCTACATGGGGCGGTCGGCAAGTGGTTAATGCATGTGATACAGCACAGTGCTTGTGCTTTGTCATTTGGCACCATGTAACACCTGAAATACCTGGCGGATTCTGCCAGTCAGCGTACGTGTCTCCGTCATCCGCAGCCTGCTTTGTGTCTGTGTAATGTTTTGGAACTACATTTCCCATGATGCTCATGCAATCTGCAGTATAGTTGAGCATCATGGGAAATGTAGTTCCAAAACATTACACAGATTGCATGAGCATCATGGGAAATGTAGTTCCAAAACATTTGGGGTGCCAAATTTCGCCATCACTGGCCTAGGAGAACATAAGCCCAATGAATCTATGCATATGTGAACTGAAGGCCAAAGACTTCTTGTGTCCAGACAAAAAAGAAAATGGGATTTTTGTACGCCATATAAATTTGCTGGGAGTCCATTGAGAGATGCAGGGGTTGATTTACTACTTTTGGGTGCAACATCTGGTGCAGCTGTCCATGATAGCCAATCTGCTTCTAACTTCAGCTTGTTCAATTAAACTTTAAAAAAAACACACAAACACTGGAAGCTGAGTGGTTTCTATGCAGAGCTGCACCAGATTTCATACTCTGAACTTTTAGTAAATCCACCCTCCATGTTTATAATCATGCTCTCAGTATTGCTTTCACAGCAATACAAACCGTGGGTTGCACTCTGCATCAACCTCAAAGAGAAATGTAAAAGCTTCAGCTACAGTCCCTGCTTGTTGGCCGCAGCCATCTGATATATTTCACCCAGATTAACCACTTGCATACCGGGCCTATTCTGGCACGCCTCTCTCCTAAATGTAAAAATCATAATTTTTTACTAGATAATTACTCAGAACCCCCAAACATTGTTTTTTTTTTTTTTTGGCAAAGACTCTAGGGAATAAAATGGCGGCCATTGCAACTTTTTACATCATGTGGTATTTGCGCAGCAATTTTTCAAACTTTTTTTTTGGGGGGGGGGGGGGGTTTCATGAATAAATTAAAAAAAAAAAAAAAAAGTAAAGTTAGCCCTTTTTTTTTTTTTATTAGAATGTGAAAAGATGTTGTTACGCCAAGTAAATACATACCGAACATGTGACGCTTTAAAATTGCGCACACTTGTGGAATAGCTCCAAGCTTTGGTACTTAATCTCCATAGGCGAAAAAAACATTTTTTTTCCACAGGTTACCAGCTTAGGAGTTAGAGGAGGTCTTGGGCCAGAATTGTTGTTCTTGCGCTAACACACATGGAGATACCTCACGTGTGATTTGAATGCCGTTTACATATGTGGGTGTGACTTACATACGAGTTTGCTTCTGTACGTGAGCACGCAGGGACGCTTTAATTATTTTCTATTGTTTATTTTATGGAAAAAATACAATAAATAAGGTGCATAAAGTCTCTTAAATTATAAGTGTTATATATTTTATTATATATCCTCACTTTAGATTTTTTTATCGCGATTATTCAGATCCATAGGCGCAGAGCAGTGTTTTTATAGGAGGGCGGCTTAACAAACATCCATTGTTTATTTTATACTTTATTTTTTTACACGTAACATAACACCCGGGCCTCCGAGGGACATATAGATTTCTGGTGACCAGATGTCCCCAGTCATCTTTATGCTCAACTTCCGCCGGCGGCCGATTCATTATTCTCCTGCTCGTCAATCGCACAGGCGAGTCGGCAGAAGCACCGGAGGGTGAATGTCCCCTCCCGCCGCCTGTGAGAACGATCAAGCAGCTGAATTGCCGCTACGATTATTCTTACGGTGTACAGAATTGCTGGCTGTAAAAGATGCAGCTGCAGGCATTCAGATATTCCCACTCAAAGTCCAGGATGTCATATGACGTCCTTGGGCTGGAAGTGGTTAAAGTGGAACTGCACTCTGCTCACATAATTTATAATAAAAACATCTTTGCCATTCTGAAGCTTCCCTCCAACCACTTTGCATATATATATATATATATATATATATATATATATATATATATATATATATATATATATATATATATATATATATATACATATACATATACACACACACATACATATATACATACACACTGCGATTCTGTACTTGCCAAATATGCTGCTAAAATCTCCCTCCACTGAGTCTGGCTGCAACCATTTTAACTGTGGGCAGCTGAAGAAGCTGCTGCCTGTTCACTTCCTGAATTTACACAGGCACACCTCCAGCTCAACAGCTCTCATTGGCCCTCTTATGACTCACCCCCCCCCCCCCCTGGCAAACTCACAAGAGAGCTGTGCATGATGTCATAAGCCTAGGCTAATGACCAGACAAGAAACAGGTAGTGGGCTGTATTAAAAAGGTATTTACTGGCAAAAAAAAAAAAAAATGTTTTACTATCCAAAAGTTAAAACAAGGGTGAAAGATTTAATAGAAGGGGGAAGAAAAAAAACAAAAAAAACACACACACACACACACACACACACACACACACACACACACACACACCACTGAAGGTCCGCTTTAAGTTTAATAATTTCAGTAACTATGTTTAAACCTAATCAGAGGGGCGTGGCCAACAGATGGTAACTGTAGCTGAAGCATTTAGTGAGTGTGCGCACGCGTTATGCCTCAGAGTGCTGCCCAGGCCCTTGTATTGCTGTGGATGGACGGAGCAGAACATGCTTTTTGAGGGACCAGCATCTGAAGCAGAGGGGGAGTCGGTGAGATGGTATGCAGGAGGCTTTGAGCAGTGCCATAATGGGGAGGTATGTTAGTAGGAGAGGTTTCCTGGGCTGGCCTACAGTTTGCCAGTGTCCAATTCACCTCTAGATGGTAGTAAAGCCTGAAGGTAAAAGGCTACCTGTGCCCTTCAATGGACTCCAAAAAGATTTTATGGCATGCACAAAAATCATATTTTGTCAATGAATATACAGTCAAGTTTTTAGGGAAAAAAAAAACACATTAACCAAATTAGATAATTTTTTTTATTACATACAAATATATCACAAAGAAAAAAGAAAAAAAGTATCCAACTAAAGTCTTGCATGCTGGTAACAAGAAAAAGGCATTGCACAGCAAATGTGTCACATGACAGTGGTACCAGCTAGGGAATGAGATTTAAAAAAAAAAAAAAAAAAAAAAAAAAAACACTTTCTACAAAATAGGTTTACTTTGCTAGATTTGTGTGCAAGTTTCTGCGTCACTGGCTAAGGTTTCTGCCAGTTCATTTAAATGAGCCTGATTCAAAGCAGAAATAAGATTCTCAGTGGTGGCACGAGATCCTTCTCGATCTTGCCAAGCGATAAGTAACAATTTTGCCCTCATTTTTATGTCTTCACTGTCCGATTCAATAACCTTTATGTCCGAGTCTTTTATTTCTAAGTAAGGGGCCAGTGTTTTCCAGTGCTCTCCAAGCTTGCTGGCAAGTGCTTCTATCAGCTCACCAGAGACTGGATTCTGTTGCTGGACTTCTGGACCTGCAAATTAGTTTAGAGCATACATTGTTACATCAAAAGGTTTCATATATGTATCTAAAAAATCACCAAAAATGCAGTAACTTGTAGTTAAGGGGTACGGGGGGGGGGGTAAATGTGGGATGATTCAGCCCTACATGAATACCATCCTGAAAAAGCATGTACAAAAAAAAAAAAAGGAGCAGAACTGGGTGGGACTTTCAACCTCACTAGCAAACCAAAAAAACAAACATACATACATACATCCCTATTTAGCAGGCGCTATGGAGGTACATATACATACCTTTACCATTGTAAAGCAATGTATAGAGATGATAGCTATATGGGACTTATGTTTTAACCTGACACCAGCTTGGTTGTTTTTGACTTATAAAATGTTGCTAGTTAGTGTGTCCAAATGTACTTCTGACTCGATTCACATCTATGCATTTTGCTTTTGAGCGTTTTTGCAGTGCTTGGCGCGTTTTTGTACATGCATTTTTACCACGATTTTGCGGGTTTTTTTTTACACTGTGGTGTGTGTGTGTGTGTGTGTGTGTGTGTGTGTGTGTGTGTGCGCGCTTAGCAACCAGCTATATACAGTGTAAAAAAAAAAAAAAATGCAAAATGCGGCACTTGTGTTTTGGATGCGGGTCCATTGACTTCTATTACATGCAAAACGCTGCATTTTGCATGAAAAAAGTTCCCAACCCTTTCCAAAAACGCAGAGGCACAAAAATGCATTGATGTGAACATGTGCCATAGGAACCCATGTTAAAAAATTTCCCTGCATTTCTGCAAAATGCATCAAAAAACGCGCTAGTGTGAATGGAGCCTTAGGCTCGGTTCACACTGCAGCGATGCGGGAACCCTGCAAATCCACTGCGGTTTCCGGCATCACATGTCTCCCAGCGGCAGTTCACAGTGCCCTATGCGAACTGCTGGGAGTGTCAATTAAAAGTTAGTGACACCCCCAGATCAGTTCGCATATTGCAGTGTGATCCGCAAATTAGGACAGGAATCAGATCGCATGGGTATGAACACCCATGTGATCCGATTCTGCTGCGGACCAGCCATACTATCTGTATGCGATTTGCACTGCGAATCACATGCGATCTTGCACCACGCAGCAGTGTGAACTGGCCCTAAAAGTTCATTCTGCATCTTCAAATAAACATAGCATAGAAAAAAACAAAATGAATAAATAGCATTGCACACAACAGGCAAGTATAAACCTTTTTTTTTTTTAAATATAAAAAAAACAAACACACAAACACACACACACACAAACAAACACCGTTGCCGTTGATTTTAATTTTAAACTGAATGGGTTGTTTTACAAAGGCAATTGTTTACAATCACTTTAAAACTACTCCATATGCATAACCTTTGAATGGACCAATTTAACCTAGATAAACTGCAGGGTATGGTCTATTCCATTCAGGTTCATGTCTGAGGTTACTACAAAGTGTGTAAACTGATACTTATACAGATATTATAAAGATGGCACAAAAATAAATAAATGTATGCTTCTGGAAAGAATTCCATATGTTGAAGGATTTTTGGAGGGTGAGTTTGTTGATGCTGCGCAGTGTCTCCAATTTAGCAACAATCAGCTTACATAAAGTCATTAAAGTTATATATGTGTGATAGTGGGAAAGAAGAAGAAGAAGAAGAAGAAGAAGAAGAAGAAGAAGAAGAAGAAGAAGAAGAAGAAGAAGAAGAAGAAGAAGAAGAAGAAGAAGAAGAAGAAGAAGAAGAAGAAGAAGAAGAAGAAGAAGAAGAAGAAGAAGAAGAAGAAGAAGAAGAAGAAGAAGAAGAAGAAGAAGAAGAAGAAGAAGAAGAAGAAGAAGAAGAAGAAGAAGAAGAAGAAGAAGAAGAAGAAGAAGAAGAAGAGCATTTTGTCTGAAAACATAAAAACGCATATAGGAGTACTGGCAAAAAAAAAAAAATGGTAGGACAAATTGTAGAGTACTACAATTGAAGGGCCTCGGAAAAAAAAAAAAGGTAAAGAAGAAACACCTTTTTTTGTAATGTAATGAACAGGACCCTAATGATCACTGCTGACACTAAGGTATCCTTTTATGAAGCAGTGATCAGCAGAGATCCAGAGGATCGCCACTGATCACAGCCCAGAAACAGTTTATGAACCAGAGATAAATCGGGGGGGAGAAGTGTTTGAACTTGTTCTCCCGCCAACTATCTCTGCACATGGAGAATCCTCATAGAATGACACAGTAACGGCCAGTGTATGAAGCTGCGATCTCAGCGCTTCACTGGCGATCTGTGTCAGAATTCACACTCCCAGATTCACCAACTCAGAGGTGTTGAAGCGGGGAGTGAAGAGAGAATCTCGGGGGATCTGAGGAGGAAAGAGGAAGATTATTAACTTCCTTGTGCCTCGTTCAGACCCCCCAACACTGTAACCATATCCCCCTGTCGTGTGTGTAATATATATATATATATATATATATATATATATATATATATATATATATATATATATATATATATATATATATATATATATATATATATACACACACACGTACGTGTACGTGTGTGTGTGTGTGTGTGTATGTACACATTATATATATATATATATATATATATATATATATATATATATATATAATGTAGGGGGGGACTCTTTATTTTATTAACATTAATCACACTGATGTCTGTCTGTGTATTGAGCTGTGATAATTTATCACTGCTTAATATACTGACATCTCAGGTGTTTCTGTGAATTTCTGGTACTGTAATCTCGCGAGATTCCAGCATCAGGGGCCGTTCTCCAGTGTTTGAAGCGTTTGTAGATCACTCCACTCCTCCAAGGGTGAAGCGATCTACTCCGCTTCATAAACTGGCACACAGAGGAGAAAGATCTCTGTGAATGCCGGAGAATGAAGCAGTGAATAGATTTCACTGCTTCATAAAAGGACACCTAACTGCAGGAATGAACAGTCCTAAAGATTAGTCGTTATAAAAACAAAGACCTCTCTTTTCTTTCATTTGTTAAAAAAAAACAGCCTCGCGGTCTGGGATTTCTGGAAAGAAAAGTGTGTGCAGGTAGGTAGAAGTAATGCTACACTTACTTTCATTGTTTTCCTTTAATAAAGATTCGTTGTCTTCATCATCCTCATCTTCATCCTCTCCTGTTTTTATTTCCTCTGATGGGGGCTAAAAGAACAGAGTGGTTAGTATCCATATGGTGAGAGCACCACGTTTTATATACAGTATGATCTTTATCTCATTTACCCTGATCGTCAATTTGTGTAGTTTAGGAGTCTGAGTAAAAGGTGACAAAAAAAAAAAAAATCAAATGAATATTTTTATTGCCATTTATCTTAGTGTACTTACATTTACTCAAATAGTAATGTTAATGTTAGTAATAGTAATGTAGTGCCTATTGTGGATGATGACAGTATGTCATTCCCATTAGTTTAGTGTACACTAAATGCTGCAATTCTATTCACTCCATGGTAAATACAACTCCACTTAAACACAGCAAAAAAAAAAAAAAACACCTACTCTGCTATAAAGGATCCTTTATTAAACCCACACAATTCCTGATAACCAAGGCATAATATTACCGTATATACTCGAGTATAAGCCGAGTTTTTCAGCACATTTTTTTGTGCTGAAAGTGCCCCCCTCGGCTTATACTGGAGTCAAGCACTTTTCTGCAGCAGAAAATGACATTTTCCGACGCGATTTTGGGGCCCCGTATCTCGAGGCCTCTTGGTGCCAGGATCCCCAAATTTGGTGTGCAAACCCAGTGGAACCAACACTACAACATATGGGGTTCCTAGCCCTTAAGTGGCCCGAGATACAGGGCCCCAAAGTCGGTTCGGAAAATGTCATTCTCTGCTGTAGAAAAGTGCTTGACATTTTCTGAACCGACTTGGAGCCCCGTATCTCAGGGCCACTTGGTAATAGGAACCCTATGGATATGTTGTAGTGCTAGTTCGACTGAGTTTGCATAACAAATTTGGGGTTCCTAGCACCAAGTGGCCCCAAAGTTGGTCAACTGTGTCCATCTGCAGAAATGTTATTTCAGGACCCTTTTGGCTGCAGCTAGGGGGCATCTAGGAACCCTTAACTACCAATTTTGAAGTTTGGGGGGCCTATGGCTGCAAATGGGCACAGTGACGCATGCAAATGGGCATTGTTGACCCCCTTTTCCACTTACAGTAGCTGTGCATTTCTCACCCTAGGCTTTTACGTGAGTCAATACGTTTTCCCATTTTTTTTGTGGTAAAATTAGGTGCCTCGGCTTATATTCGGATCGGCCTATACTCAAGTATATACGGTACATGGAAATACCATTACCAAGTGTTTTTTTTTTTCCAATACAGTATTTCACTATATAAAGTAATCCATGAATGTAGTTGCAAAAATCGGCTGACAAAAAAAAAAAAAAAAAAAAAAAAAGGCGGCCAGCCCACACATTGCTACTAAAACAAACAACTTTCACCTGATAATAAAACTGTAAAAAGAAAAAAACAGCTTACTGGCAATTCCTTGGCTAACTTGATCACCATATTCTCCAGATATTCTGGTAAACTCCGAAACTGCTGGTTGGTTGGTTGGAAAAAGTGAGGACTTCTACGAGCCAATAGCCTCAACGCCCGCCAGCCATAATTTGAGTTGTTCACTACCCTGTGAAAAAAAAAAAAAATTAAAAAAACGTATTACTTCTAACCATCATCTGGTGGAATTCAGATATTGCATGTTGTATATGCAAAACAGAATACAGGTAGTCTTCAAACAGGGGACAGTCCCAGTAACACTCCCTTAAAATCTCTCCACATATAGAGCTGTGTGAAGCCATAACAAAAGCAGGTGAAATAAATACACAAGGAGGTCTCGGTATTCATTCTGGAAAAAACATCAATGCCAGTTTTAAAAGATTCTCTACAGTTTCGAATTCTTTAAATACAGGATTGATTTCCTTTAACTGCATCAAAGGTATTCAATTTCACAGCAAATGCCTATGCGAGAAGCCTTAGAAAGCAATATCTGTGGAATCGCAGACAAAAATTGTGTTTTGTGAGAATTCCCCTAACCCTTTGGTCAATCGTTACAGCAGTGGCCGGAGAAAGTAATAATTCTAGGACTATCATGTTAACTCTAAACTGAAGCATCGCCTATGGACAATTTTGGGGACCATAGTTTTTCGCTGCTTTGCAGGCACAGGCATTTTGAGGGTTGACATATTTGGTATCCATTTACTCAACACAACCTCACATTTATATTTTATCAAAAATGTGTGGATTTTATTGTGTTTGTGTGCACTAAAATGTAGTTGGAGTATTTTTTACTGGGATTATTGGACTGTCAGGCGTGGGGACCAGCCTGCCTGGGGCACTGAGCAGGCTAGTGCATTGGCACAGTTCTCCCCCCCTCCACAGTGGATGGAGCCAGGATGGGATCGGGTGGTGGATGGACAGCTGGGGATGGGATCGAGGGGGAGGTGCCGGTATGAGATCTTTGGTTCGAGGGGGGTTAAAGGATATGTGCTAGGGCAGGGGGTCTCAAACTGGCGGCCCTCCAGCTGTTGCAAAACTACAAGTCCCATGAGGCATTGGAAGGCTGACAGTTACCAGTATGAATCCCACAGGCAGAGGCATAATGGGACTTGTAGTTTCACAACAGCTGGAGGGCCACCAGTTTGAGACCCCTGTAAACTAGGGGGTGCTTTGGAAGGGGAGAGGAATTGTGCATGGGTTGGGGTTAAACTTCAAATCTGCCCCCCTCCTAGCACAGGTCCTCTCTAACCCAAAACAAAGCACCCCCTAGCAAATATCCTCTAACCCCCACCCCCCTCCTTACAAAAAATAAAAATAAATCACTCCTGAGCAGAACAATCCTCCTCTTCCTTCCGGCCTGTGTACATGAACATAGCCAAGGAGGCGGTGGCTATAGTACCATTCCTGCAGCTGGTGGGGAGAGATGCAATTGTGGGGGGTGCGTGGCACGATTGGACCCGGGAACCCCGTCTTTGTCTGCCTCACTGCTTCCTCCCGACCCATCGCAGAGCTGAGGCGATAGACAGAGATCCCAGAAGGGAAGGAGAGAGCCACGGCGCCCGGTGTCAGTACAGGCCTGGTGTCACCCTCCCCCACCAACTCTGGGCTCATTGTTCGGTTTAGTCACGCCTACAACACCAGGTGAGGCATTGCTTAAACTTCAAACTAGACAGACTGATCAAATGCCAAATTAAACTGATGCTACATGCCCCTACGGCAACCAGAGCAATGCTAAGGCTTTGCCAACTGACTCACTCTCTTTAGCAACAGTGAAGACTAGATTTCAGTGGACTTTTTCCGTTGAGAAATTTATGGAGAGTCTTACAGAATACATGGCATAAAATTTGGGACCAATGGGTCTCCCACTTGTTTGGCTGTACTTCTCCTGTGGATCACGGGAGTGCAGTTTGTTTTCAGCAGAGAGCGGGCTGAAGTTCGCCTCTACTGACGTCACAGAAGTTGGTCCAGGCGCTCTCAGCGAGCCATTGAGAGCCTGAGCGGTCCATTCCCATCCCCTCTGTGGCCCAGTGCTCCAGTGAGCGAAGAGGGGGCAGAGCAGAGAGCTGTGACTGACAGTCAGTAGCTCTCTGCTTGGGGAGCTGTTAGAACCAGGTGATCTGTGGTTTTCAATTGCTTAGTTCTCAGTGCAGAGGCGCCGGGTGACAGATAAAGCATCGGACCTAGGTAAGTATTAATCTGCAAAAAAACCAAGCCTCTTAAGCTCAATCACAATTATATTTAAAGAAACCATGAAGCCTGTAGTTCATCATTAATACTATAGTACAATAACCCAGCAGCTGAAAACACATGGCCGATTAGGTTGCTGCATCTGCTAATCGGGTACTTCTAATGCATTAGAATACAGGACCTCTTCTCGCTTTCCTCTTTTTATATTTTTTTTCCCCCTTTTCCCCAGGGATAAGAGTACTTGGGATATTTAGCAAGGGAACTTGGGATAAGGGTGTTTTTTGGGACACAGCTGTGAGCAGTCACCTCAGGATTCACCCCTTAATAAACATTTAAAAGAGTTATTATTCACAATTCTTTAGGCAACACTGGGTTCACCCTGGTTCGAGAGAAATCTGGAATCATTTGTATACTAATGGGTATTTTAAATGTTTTATGGTTTGCATACTCAAAAGGAGTACTGTTATGCATGTTGAATGTAATGTTTTGCAATTTAAGGAAAATTAATAAAATAAAGAATACAGGCCCTCTCTGCTACCTGCCAAAAAAATCAATTCTGTAGATCCCTACCTTGATTACAAATACATTTCACAAGGCTCCATATATACATGCCACCTAACATAAAAACGCAATTTTTTTTTTGTTCAATGACTGCGTGTCTGCGACATACTTGTATTCATTTTCCACCATGTTTTCAGGATCTGCTTGTTCAATGGCCTCTTCAAAAAACTGTTCCAGCGTTGGCATAAACTCTCTAAAACACAATATAGAAGACACCATTAAGAGCAATCAGGCTATTATGTTACAACTGGCTCCCTCCCTAGAGTCCTCTATGTGCCACAATGTTAAAAGTGACACTAAAAACTCTGCTTTAGAAATACAGCCACAACCAAAATGTTTTGCGTATGACACAAATTACATTTTTTTTTTCAAAGTCTACTGCCTCAGGTTTTTAGGATAGTAATTTGCATATACTCCAAAAAATGAATTGTAAAGGCCCTCTTTGCCATGAAAATGAACTTAATGCCATGAAAAAAAAACATTTCCACTGCATTTGTGAAGAAGGCTTCAGGGGTCCAAGAAAGTCCACCAAGTGCCAGGACCATCTCCTACAGTAGATTCAGCTGCAAGATGGGGACACCACCACTGCAGAGCTCAGGAATGGCAGCAGGCAGGTGTGAGTACATCTGCATGCTCAGTGAGGTAAAGACTTGGAGGATGGCCTGGTCTCACGAAGGGCAGCAAAGAAATCACTTCTCTCCAGGAAAAACATTAGGGACAGACTAATGTTCTTCAAAAAGGTACAGGGATTGGACTGCTGAGGGCTCGGGTAAAGTAATTTTCTCTGATGAAATTTCCTTTCCGATTGTTTGGGGCATCCAGAAAAAACCTTGTCCGGAGAAGAAAAGCACTACCATCAGTTCTGTGTCATTCCAACAGTAAAGCACCCTGAGACCATTCATGTGTAGGGTTGCTTCTCAGCCAAGGTAGTGGGCTCACTAACAATTTTGCCTAGGAACACAGCCATAAATAAAGAATGGTATGAAAACATCTCGGGAGCAACTTCCCAACCATCCAGGAACAGTTTGGTGACTAACAATGCCTTTTCCAGCATGCCATATAGCAAAAGTGATATGTGGCTTGGGGAATAAAACATCAAAAAGTTTGGGTCCATGGCCAGGAAACCTCCCAGACTTTAATCTCATTGAGTGGTCAATCCTCAAGAGGGGGGTAAACAAAAAAAAACAACCCACAAATTCTGACACTCCAAGCATTGATTATGCAAGAATGGGCTGCCATCAATCAGGATGTGGCCCAGAAGTCGATTGACAGCATGCCAGGGAGAATTGCAGAGGTCTTGAAAAAGAATGGACAACACTGAAAATATTGACTCTTTGCATAAACTTCATGTAATTGTCAATAAAAGCCTTTGGACACTTATGAAATGCATGCAATTATACTTCAGTATACCATAGTAATATCAAACAAAAAGATCCAAAAAACACTGAAGCAGCAGACTTTGTGAAAATAAAAAAAGTACCTTCTATTGCTCCTAGCACCCTCCAAATTTCTGGGCTTTTTTTGCTGCTGTGAGACTTCCTGTTAGAAGGTGGCTACATTCAAACTGCATGGTCCCACTGTATGTAGGAACCCTCTTGCTTTCTCCCGAGACGGACTAGGGACTATGGATAAGGGATTTGTAGTGTACATAAAGCAATGCACATGACCGCAACTAAAGTGCACTGCCTATAGATCTGGGTCATGTGACAGCTGTATATTGATGAGGAAAAAGGGACTTAGATTTTTTTTTTTTTTTTTTTATTAAAATAATTACAGTGCCATCATCCATATACAGAAAAAGAGACAATATAAATTAAACAGTGTGCATTTAGAATTGCTTTAAAACTGGTACCCAACTCAAGCCATTTTACAGTCTGTAAACTGGTGTTTACCCAACAGTTCCAGGCCCTTTTTAGCCACTTGCCCCAAAACACATTCACAGGTAGGGGGACACATGCACACTTAATGTGCAGGACCTGAGATCAGACAGGACCACTGATTGGCTAGCTCGGCTTAAAATGTCACCTTTTGACAAAGCCCATGAGGCCCGTAGGTGCTTCAGTGCTCTGCCACTGGTTCCTGGAGCTGCTATCAGGCAAGCTATTAACAGTTCTGCACCAGTGAAATAGCAGCAAAAAAACAAACACACCCCTTAGGTTAGGAGATCTGGTCCAGCTTTAACCTGCCGCAATAAGGAATCTCCTTTTTTTGTCCATTTATCTTTTTTTTAACTTACACAATGCTCCGCCCCACCGCAAGACCAAACACAATGTTCTTCATCACCAATTCCTCCTGCCCCAAATACAATCAAGTGCATCTACCCAAATTCCAAGCTATTAAAAAAGGAAGAATAATATATTTCATATGGTCTTTACTAATGCTTTTCAGGTTAAAAGCAATGGAATCAGATGTTATACACTGCATTAAAGTAATTAAGCACAACAATTTTCTGGCTTACCTGCTTTCTAACTTGCATGCCTCTATGTTGTCTGGACAAAGATTCCACAGCCGGGTTAATTCATCACTGTTAACGATATACTCTAGTCAGAAGTGGTTAATCAATCCTTGTTTACAATATACCACTGCTAGTTTGCCACACATATGGGATAACAGAAGGAGATTCCTAACAATATGAACTCACCTACAGTGAGGGAAAAAGTATTTGATCCCCTGCTGATTTTGTATGTTTGTCCACTGACAAAGAAATGACCAGTCTATAATTTTACTGGTAGGTTTATTACAACAGCGAGACAGAACAATAAACAAAAGTATCCAGAAAAATGCTTTAAAAAAAAAAAAAAAAAAAAAAAGTTCTAAATTGATTTGCATCTATAAAGCCCTATAAATGTGAACACCCACTAGGGTACCCCTAGGTGACCTAAAAATATTGCTTTTCCATATAAAGACAACAGAATGGGGGATCTTACTTTCCCATTAGGAGCTTTTTATTTGAACCTTTGCCCAGAAAGTCCTCAGGGGCTGGACGTTTTCTTGCTACTTTCTGTGGTTTGCTGTCTTGCGGTCTGCAATAAAAAGAAAACAATTTACATATGTTCAAACTCAATTTTCAGTTGTTTTTTTTCTATATCATTATGTCCAACCTATCCTGGGCCTTCAAGGTCAATAGTTATTCACAATGCTTGTAAAAATATAAAAACGTATACGGAGAGTCCATGATATCGGGTGTCACATCTGGATATCGGTGGATATTTAACCCTGTAAAGGTTGATGCTGTTTTGCCGAGCATGAGAGTGCAAGGCATCGTCATTCGGTGAGTGTTTAACCAAAGGGGACAGAGTGCACACGGTGTGGTGAAAGTTTTGAAGATTTCACATCAAGATATATTCAGCTTTCCTTGTTTGAGACAATCCAGTCTCATGTATGGACTATTTTTGCACAAACTTTATTAATTGTTTATTTATATTAGTGTTGATCACTATCACCTGTCACTGGGTTTATTTATTTATTTATTTATTTATTTATACTGTTTAGCGCTACTATTTAGTTTATACTGTAAATGCTTATTAGTAGCAGCTGTTGCACATTTAGGTTACTTTTGCCACAGTGGTGGTACGGATATTTTTGGACCCGTTTTTTGTTATAAAGAAAATGTATTGTTACAGTCTTTGTTGGCCATCAACACTGCTGACCATTCAGATGAGCCAGGGGGCTGCCCCCGCCCCCTTTCAGAGGGGAGGGAAAGGTGCTCGGGTAATAATTTACTGTAGTAGGGAATGTGATCAGTGCAAGTATTAATGTTATGATCCTCCCAGTGTGCCCTATTCTGAGCTCTTCTATACGGCTCTTGAACATTTCCAGCCATTTGAACATCTATTATCCAAATAGGGCAGTGCTCTTAACGGTTTGCCACACTCACTGAGTATATAGCGCTCCAATGTTACTGGAGATCAAAGGTCTGCTCTTGCTAAAAAAATAGGGCACTATGTACACCAATTAGAGCTGCACAATTCTGGGAAAAAATGTTTTGCTTAGAATAAAGATCACGATGCTAAGTTTTATTTTTTGCGCAAATACAGTGCAACATAAAATATTGCAACAGCCACCATTTTATTCTCTAGGGTCTCTGCAAAAAAATAAAAAAATATATATAAATATATATCTATCATTTTCTAGCAAAAATAATGATTTTAACTTGGAACCAAGTTAGTGTCAGAAAAAGGTTTAGTCTTTACAGAACGAAGTTCATTCCTTTGATCTAAAGAACAAAACTTAAGGGCCAGTTCACACCATAGAAACGCAACCCAGATGCGTTCTAGGTGCTTTTCTGCATGCGCGTTTTTGATGTGTTCCAGTGCGTTTTTGGTGCATTATTGATGCAGTCCAGTGCTTTTTTCACTCCTCTTTTTTCTTAACCTTAAAAGGACAAGTGTGTTGCAGTGCGTTTTTGGAGCATTTAGGTGCGTTCCGGTGTGTTTTACAGTGCAGAAAAAATGCAGCATGTTCTACTTTTTTTTTGGTAACTGGAACGCACTGGTGTGAACTATGCCATTGAAAACCATATAACCTACTTTCCATGCGTTTGCTGCAGAAAAAATAAAAAAAAACGTACTGGACTGCATCTGGTGTGAACTGGCCCACAACAATGTTTATAGTTAGCTCAGCAGCTGAGGAATGTTGTGAAACTTGGTAGACTGCCCGTTTTTTTTTTGACAGCGGTCGGCTTGAGCAGAGACCTCTGCATAGAATCGGGAAAATGCTTTTTTTAAGATCGCGAGGGGGGAAAGAATCGCGATCGATTCTTAACGATTAATCGTGCGGCTCTAACACCAATGCTGACTAACTTCCCTAGTACTGAAGGCTAGATTCTCCAGGATACTAAAATATATATAAAAAAATATTTTTTTTATTAAAATGCTCGTACACATTAAAGACACGAATGACTAAATAAAACGGTAGTGTAGCAAAAACAGAGCATTAACACAGACTCAAAGCAGCCATGCATTACCTCTCTTTCACGAAACTTGGACAGCCTTCGTTTTTCCAAGAATTCCAGTTTTCTTCTGTGTTCAGTATGTGCTAAATAGAAGGCAAGTTCAATATTTTGCTCATTCTGTAACCACCACAATAGTGCTATATGATATGGCATACCTCCACCATTTTGGAAAACTTCTCTCCATCAGGGGGAGTCTCACGCAGTAACTACAATAAAAGGGAAAAAAGAAAAATGTATCCCATTTTGGGCTTCCACAATATAAAAGTGAGCACAGCAGTAACAATCTTTATCTATATACCTGATGAACGTTCTTGGTGGTATCTTCAATCCAAAGAGACTGCTCATCTAGCAGCACATAATTAGAGCTGAAATACAAAAGAATTTGCATGTGATATCGGGAACATATCAAAATTAGGATAGGAGTGAATACATACTGAACACAGAATAATAAAAGCCTCAGATTTTTAGTATCAAATGTGTCCCCGCTGAGTTGTTCAATTCACTCTTGTGGCCTTGTGACCACGGTTACCAAAACAGGAAAAATTATAGGAAATAAAAAATGTTAGGATATCTTCCAAAGGAGACATCTGTATTAGTGAGGGATTTCCCTTTACTTCGGAGAGATTTCTGCTCAATTCTTGCAGTGTCTACAGGACAGGACATGAAGGGAAATCTCCCCAACAGGATACAATAAATTATGTTTTAGGCATTAGATACACTTTTAGGCTACTCCTTTCTCTTAATTTGTGCTTACTGATTAGAAGGTCATGCATGGCTTGATTGTAAGCAACATTCATTTAGAAATGGTCTAATCTGCCAATGGTGTAGAGAAGTGCAGTAAGTAATCAACTCAATCCCCCTCTGTGTCAATATGTACTGAATATTAAACTATCTTTGTAATGACCAGATTGGCCAGCATCTGCTGTTAGGAGTTTGTTTCTATTATGCTCAGGTATTCCAAGATGAACTGGAAATCCCAAACAAGTAAATGTTTTGTTACCTTCAACCTAAGCATTTCATTACACAAAGTATAAAATGACCAGATGGTACATCTCCTTTACACCACAGAATAGCTTACGAGAAGCACACTCATCTTAAAAAATAAAAAACCTATTGATCCTGCCATAACTACAGCGCTATCCTGTGCACTCTGTAGTGTTACCAGCCTTGCCCAGTTTTTTTCTGTTGACTACAGAACACCTTCATCCTATGTTACAAAGATAAGGAGGGAAATTGGTGTTTGTAGTCCTGTCCTAGGGCAAAAAGGCTGCTCCTCCATACATACAGTAAAGTGAGTGACTATTGTCACACTAGGGTGGGAAGCCTGTTACTGGCACAATCCCCAGGTGAAAAATACAGAAGAAAGAAAAATTAATGCAGCCACCACATTGAAGGATTGGTAAACTGCATCATATTACATTTTTTGTTTTTAGGTTTAGATACACTTGATTTTCAGCACTTAGAAGTACAATTTTACTTAATTTCAATTAAAAAGGCATTGTAAACATGTAGATTTCCGGTATTTGGTATAATGCAAGATAAAAATCCCAAAACCCCACCTCTTCCTGGTTGCTTTGTTTTTTCCCCTCAAAAGAATCAGTATATACAATTACTGTATCAATACATAAATTACCTCTTAAACTTTACTTGGCCTTTTAGGTACTGGAACAAAATAAGGTACTGCAACAAGATATGTCGGCGGAAGTTGCTGTCACTCAACTGTAAATCCATTAACTAAAATAATATATACAGAAAAAAAAGAATTAACACTTTACTGAACCAAATTTGTTCTCCATAAGATCACAGGAATACAAGGAATATATTTGGAAAGTTGGATAAAAGGCCTGTCATTAGCAGTATATTTTGATCAGAGACAGAACTAAGCAGAATGACAGCGGTTTGGTCCAATTACTGTAGAAACTCTTAACGTGCACACAGCTTGTGACATTTGTATTACCTTTTCACTTGTCAGGAACTTAGCAAAGTACACATGTTCACCTCCCGATTTCAGCTCTTCACTTTTTTTTCGTGATGCCTGAGTATCGTCCAGCTTGTAACTCTTAAACACTGCAAGAACCTCCTCCGAAAACTAGACAAAAAAGGGGGGGCGATTCTTATATAAGCAAAGATTATGAAGAGTCATTCCACATTAAAAAATGGCATACAATACAGCAGCCTTTCATCCTTCAGTGCAAAATGCTGATAGTATATAGCATAAAAAATTACAATAAAAGTTAAAACAAACTTTAAAAATTATACAGACGAGACAATATTATACATTTTATAAAGAAGAAAGCCAGGTGTTAACCACTTAAGCCCCGGACCAATTTGCAGCCAAAGAACCAGGCCCCTTTTTGCGATTCTGCACTGCGTTGCTTTAACTGACAACTGCGCGGTCGTGCAACGTGGCTCCCAAACAAAATGGGCGTCCTTTTTTCCCCCACAAATAGAGCTTTCTTTTGGTGGTATTTGATATATTTTTTACTATTTGCTATAATAAATATCCCCCCAAAAAAATATATAAAAAAACTTTTTCCTCAGTTTAGGCCGATACGTATTCTTCTACATATTTTTGGTAAAAAAAAAAAAAAAAAAAAAAATTAAAAATTGCAATTACCGATTGATTTGCGCAAAAGTTATAGCGTTTACAAAATAGGGGATAGTTTTATAGCATTTTTATTAATATACATTTTTTTTTACTAGTAATGGCGGCGATCAGCGATTTTTAATAGTGACTGCAACATTATGGCGGACACATTGGACATTTTTGGGACCATTGTTATTTATACAGAAAATCAGTGCTATTTAAATGCACTGATTCCTATGTAAATGACACTGGCAGTAAAGGAGTTAGTGTGACGTGTGTGTGTTTTTTTTACAGTAGGGGGTGTGGCTTTACGTCTGACGTCACTGATCGGCTTTCCCGATGACAGGGAACAGCCGATCAGTGACAGGCAGTGTAGGAAGCACGGGGAGAGGTTTACACAGACCTCTCCCCGTTCTTCAGCTCTGTGACCCGATCGCGGGACAACAGCGGCGATCGGGTCCGCTGGTCCCACGGTCACGGAGCTCAGGACCGGGTCACCCACGGCTGGGCTCTTAAAGGGCCACGTACAGGTATGTGGTTGTGCCCAGCAGTGCCATTCTGCCGACGTATATCGGTGTGAGGCAGTCCTTAAGCGGTTAAAGATCTCTTGATGAAGGTGCCCTGGTGCCTTGTACATTTCAATTATTGAAAAATAAATAATCCAATAAATAATGAACTAAAGCTACAAATGAAATTCAACATTAAAAAAGAGAAGCATGGTTTTCAACACTTTATTACTTAAAATGTTTACATTTTGCAAATGGACACATCACAGGATGTATAGCTGAACAGCCTAGAAGCAGCTTCTAAGTTTTGGACTGTTTTTCTGCAAATACAAAACTGCGTAAAAAAAAAAAAAAAAAAAAAAAAAAAAAAAAAAAAAAAGTGGAGGGGTTGTGTCCCTCTTCTGACTCATTCAGCTGTGTGTGGATTCTAAATAGACCTTAACAGCATGGGATCAAATTGCACTTTACAAAATGTAAGGCACCATTTGCACAGACATTTAGCAACGGTGTGAATCCAAGGAGCAGGAAATTAGCCTGTTTGCACAGACAGTAAACACCTGTTCAGTTTATGTGGGTCCAGCCAAGATCACTGCAGGCGATTGCTGGTTGTGCAAACAGGCACAAATAGCTGCAGCCACTAACAGCCTGTCATTACAGTGTATGGACTTGGCATGCAGCTGCCAATCCCAGCAGCAGGAATCAGATTCCTGTCCCTGGGATTTGCACTGTGGCTAAACGCCTGTGCGAACGCAGTTTAAGAACTAATAAAATGTTGTAATCGGAATATTGTAGCACCCTATCGCCTGAACACTGTAAAATCAAAATAGTAATTTGCATAATTTGACATTTAGCTGTCTGAAATGTAATACAAATCAAAATTTTAGTTTAGAAAATATTGAAACTATGCTCTATACATCACCTATAAAGGGAAGTATACCTTAAGAAACGTCTTCCAGGAACTCTTGTCATAGCACTGTACTGGATTCCTGAAAAAGTCCTGCAGCGACCAAAACTTTCTATATAGGTTGTAATCTATGGGAATTGACCTAGAAAAAAAAAATGAAATTATGTTATATAGAATACTGCATGCTTATTCCTATAAATCAATCTGACTTCCCAGGAAAGTAACCAATCAGGACACTTCTGTGTGGCCCGAAAAGCCCCCACTGTTTTTTCTTTACATTTTGCTGCAAGATTAAAGCCTGCATTCACACCTGAGCAGAGCATTATTACTGGTGATTATGAAGCAGTGTTTTTAAAGCATTTTTATGTGTAATACAGGCATTTACTGCATTTGTATCAAGATTTACATGTTTGTATCCTGGGCTGAATAAGGAGAGAAAAGCAGTTCTACAAGAGAAGGAGAATTCTTCAGGTGCAAAAAAGTGCATGTATTGCACATTTACAGTTGCTCCTATTGAAGTCTATGAGGCCAAAACTGCCTCAATATGCTAAAAATAAAAATCTCATGTACTTTGAGTGTAAGGCAACTAAGCGTATAAGCGTAGACAGGGACAAGAAACAATAGGATTCTGCATGTTGAGCGTAGTTAGGCATGGAGAAACGAGTAGAAAAACATGTCACTGAACAAGGGCTAAATCTGAGCACTCAAATACAATTCTCACAGGGTACGACTGAATTTTACAACTACATGGCTGTAATAGTTTGCATCAACACCAATGCAGATGAAAGGGCATACTTACGAACTGTTGTTAGGGACTTCGTCATCTCCCATTTCACCTTCCTCAATCTCCATTCCATCATCCCTATCCTCCACTTGCTGTTAAAGAAAATAATTATTTGTATATATGAAAAGTTTTTCGTTTATGTAAATTAGCTAGAACAACACTGTGAAACAAATTAATATTGGGAAAAAAAATGGCACTCACTTTCTGTCCCAGAGTGCTCTCGCTCTCATTGACATTGAACACGGTGACATTCTCCAGGTTAAACTGACTCTGCAAATTCAAACCTTAGAAACAAAATCATAAAAAAAGTCATTACTATGTTAACTGTCAGTCTCATTTATCAAAGTGTTTACCCAATGAATGGTACTGACAGCAGTTCGAAACTCACCTGATTTTTCTGAAAGTGGAAATAGGCGGGCAAGAAACAGCTGAATCCTCCCACAAAACACTGTGTTCTGTGACTTGGAGAGTCTCCTCAAAAGGTCTGGAAAAAACATTGCAAGAAGAGTTCAAAAGATTCATAACTTTTCCTACACAACCCCAGGTTACACAGACTATAGGCTCAAGTCACAAAGCTAAAACACCAAAATAAGGACTCTCATTTCCAAACAGTAATCCAAAGAGATATGAAAGTTAGTTAGCTGCTCTATACCTTATGAAGTTTATTGAAACAATTTACCCTATCAGAGAACTAAATAAGTCTCTGTCCCCAAAATGCAAGAATGAACATCGGGATAAACAGAAACAGGAGGGTAAAAAAATAACTAGTAAAATCGAGGATCTTACCATTACACATCCTTAGCAAGTAGTTTTTGCCAGCTGAATAAAATGTATTCTGAAATCAGAAGGGAAAAGTTCATGCAGATCAGGTATTCAAGTATATAATGCCCCAATACCAAAAACACAGTACATAGCAATGGTAAAAAAAGCAGAAATGAAAATAAAGCCAAAATAATAGTTATGATTATCATTATGTCTTGGAGTAGTATTCAGTAAAAACCTCACTGAATCAAGTGTATAGCCAAACCTAGAATAGGTCTACTGCAACAAACCAGATTCACCAAGGTCAGGTTTCCCAGCATGGAGTCCGGTGCGGCCCTGTTCACTGGTTCAGGTGCGAATCAGGTCCGATTTTTTGCCTGAATTCGCACCCGAACCGGACCCAAAGACGCACAGGACCCTTTTGGAATGCGGACCGCGGCCACCCCAGACCGGTGTGATCCGGCTCCATTGAGAGCCATTCACACTCGCATGTCATGTGAATTGGATGTGAGGAAATCTGCATCCAATTCGCACATATGTGAACCTGGCCTAACATGGACGGTCAAATGAGATATATACTTAAGGGCACTAATAAGGAAAAACAGGAATTCATCATTGTTGCGGTTATCAGCCTTCTTTAACATTTTCTCCTTCTGGGACAGGATCCAAGTCCCTTAAAGCACTTTTACTTACGGCTTTCCATGTTCCAACATTTTTCTCAACAAATGTAAAGATTCTATCGCAGTGGTCCAGAGGAAGACAGTCAAGGACATCTCCCAAGAGCACAAAAGGTGTGGTAGCTGTACAAATACCTACATGAAAAAATAAGTATAGTTTACGGTATAGTTAAAAGTCAAAACATTTAGTATGCCAACCAACCGTACATGGCAGCTATAAAAGTGTCCCAGGCACCTAAAAAAAAAAAAAAAAAAAAACACCCAAAAATCTATGCAAAAGATACACAGACACAAAAAGGTTTTAAAAACTCAGACATCTTTCTTTAGAAATGGAAATCCTTCTGAATTCACCTGCCACATATTAACATCTCTATATTCAAAATAAAATGTTTTGCCACAAATCCATTGTGTCATAAAAAGAAACAATTTGAAGAAAGTAAACTATCATTGCATACCCCTGCATTTATCACTTCTCTACCGCCGTACCTGTTTATACAGTCCGGTATGAAAGTGGTTATACCGGGATCATGGTTGGAGGCTCCAACCATGATCCCAGTAGTTTTTAATACCCAGCGATTCTCTTATGTAAAAAGTTATGGGGGGCCAAGCAGCCCCTGAATTACCATTACAGGTGGCGGAAGAGGGTCCAACCTCCCTCCCACCGCTGCCTTTACCAGGCTCTCCCGTGCCATGTTGTTCCACACACACACACACACACACACACTGACAGGGGGCTATAACCCTCCCTTTACTCTATACAAAAAATAAACAAACATTTGTTTTATAGTTGTATTTTAAATCTTTTGCTTGTAGAGAGTAGCATGGTCCAGGGTTACAAAGGAACATAATTTCGACAAAGTGAAAAAATATGTTCAGGCACAGCAAAGCTTGTCATTTGGTGAAAGTATTGAGATAAATTAATTTGAATAATTTACTTGCTTTATCGTCTTCACACCCAGCATCTCAAAATGCAATATTCTGATAACTGTATGCAATTAGAGTACTATATATATATATATATATATATATATATATATATATATATATATATATATATATATATATATATATATACATACACACACACACACACACACACACGGGGTCCCCTACTTACAAACATCCGACTTACAAACGACTCCTACTTACAAACGGAAGGAGACAACAGGAAGTGAGAGGAAATCCACCCCTAGGAAGGGAAATTCAATCCTGTAAGAGTTAATGTGGGAAAAAGGTGTCTCCACTGATGCTTTATCACCAGTCCATGCTTCCCTAACAACCCAAAATTTTCTAAATCCAATTGTCATTGGGACAGAAGGTGAGGTGAAATCTTCTGAACAGGGGCACAGACAGCAAAACAAATGTTACAGGGGTAATAACTATCTAAAAAAACTTAATAGATTTTTTGGCTGGAGCTTCACTTAAAAAATGTACCTGTTCCGACTTACAAACAGATTCAACTTAAGAACAAACCTACAGTCCCTATATATATATATATATATATATATATATATATATATATATATATATATATATATATATATATACACATACATATACATATACACATACATACACACATATACATACAGGGTCTGGGACAAACAATACATTTCATGCTTTGCTTCCTTGCATACCAGAAGTTCACTTGTCCATTATATTTTTATTTTACTAAGGTTATAATAAAAATCTAGCAGCGACACTTGCTCACATGGCAGCAACTGGAAGGAAAACTTGGGAGCCCAGGTGCAGAGATTTAGGTCGACAGTGTCCACTCAAACCTCGGCAGCTTTGGTTGCACTGACTTCTTCATCCCAAAATATTTCCGTTAAGGTCCTCGAGTTCTGAGGTTTGGAAAATTAGTGCAAATTTGATTGGTCTCTTCTGTATATTGATCAGGTGGGATGACACAGATACAACATGCCAAACGTGCTTAGAAATGAACTCCAAGTAAAAGTATCTGGCCAGAGAGTCAGTAGTGCCCAGGATGAGAACATGCTGCAGAATGGTTCAGAAGTTTCTGCCTTTCGATAATTATAGTAGAAGTTCTGTGCCAACAACCATAAGAGGATGGCTACAACATTCATCACTGAAGACCAGCCCCACTGATGTGGACATGATGCAAGAGGGCTTCCCTTTACCAAGCAGAACAAAAAAGTGATACATTTCATTGAAAAACAATTGAATGGTTGTGCGCTGCCCCCCCCCCCCCCCCAGTAATAAAAGTGTAAATCACTTGCATTTGCACCTTTAGGAAGTTTGAATGTATACATTATATTTATGGATTTATGTTTATTTAGCAGCGCTACCACATAGGTATTTAGATCTGTCTTTGATACATTTCATATGTTCAGATTTAAATTTCATACCTTCTGTAACGCCATTGATGGCAAGAGAAATAATCGCAAGACAGTTGTCACAAGATGCTTGGTTAATCTACAATAACACAAATAAACAATGTATGAAATTAAATGATCACTGTTACCAAAACTACAAAGTCAGAGAATCAATTTACTTATGGAAGGAAACAGTACGCACTAAGCAATAACACCATAATAAAAGATACAGGTATACAGGAACCAAAAAAACCTTAAGGCTTTACAACCACTTTAACCACCTGAGATCCACGCCATAGCCAAATGACGGCTACAGCGCGGATCTGATGTGCCAGGACTACGTCTATTGACGTCGTCCCGGCAACGACCTGCCTGTGCGGCCCCTGAAGGGGGCGCGCGCGGCGCGTTCTGTGATCCGCGAGTCTGTGATCAGTCCCTCTCACTGCAATATGCCCAGGGTGCCCACATTTACAAAAATAAAGTGCCCACTAGCTCCATCAGTCATTGCCCACTAGCTCCATCAGTCAGTGCCCACAGTGCCAGTGCTGCACATTGTGTCACCTACCAGTGCCCATCCGAACCCCCTACCAGTGCCCATCCGTACCGACTCATCTGTCCCCACCAGTGCAGCCTCATCAGCCCATATCAATGAAGCAGAAAAATTACCTGTTTGCAAAATTACCTGTTTGCAAAATTTTTAAATGATTTTATTTTATTTTTTAATTTTCCATCTTTTAAATACCACCAAAAGAAAGCTATTTGTGGGGGAAAAAAAATGGTAAAAATTTCATTTGGGTACAGTGTTGTATGACCGCGCAATTGTCATTCCAAGTGCGTCAGTGCCGAAAGCTGAAAATTGGTCTGGTCACGAGGGGGGTTTAAGTGCAAAGTAATCAGGTGGTTAAAACTCAATATACAATGGCTTTAAACCCATTTTTAAAGTGCCTACTTTCCCTTTGAATGTCCTGAATATTAGAGCAATTCCTGTGAATAAGCAAAAACTGTCCTGTGGAAACACCCTAGAGAATAAAATGGCAGTCATTGCAATTCTTTTTTTCTCACCGTATTCGCACAGCGGTCTTACAAGCGCACTTTTTTTTGGAAAAAATTTAACTTTTTTGTATAAAAAAAATAAGACAACAGTAAAGTTAGTCCAATTTTTTTATATATTGTGAAAGATAATGTTACGCCGAGTAAATTGATACCCAACACGTCACGCTTCAAAATTGCGCTCGCTCGTGGAATGGCATCAAACTTTTACCCTCACAAATCTCCATAGGCGACGTTTAAAAAATTCTACAGGTTGCATGTTTCGCGTTACAGAGGAGGTCTATGGCTATAATTTTTGCTCTCGCTCTACCGATCGCAGCGATATCAAAACGGTGGTCAAACCACACATGTGAGGTATGCGGGCGCTACTCACGTATGCGTTTGCTTCTGCGCGCGAGCTTGTCGGGACGGGGCACTTTAAAAAAAAAATTGGCTCACTTTTATTCCTATTACAAGGAATGTAAACATCCCTTGTAATAGAAAAAAGCATGACAGGTCCTCTTAAATATGAGATCTGGGGTCAAAAAGTCTTCAGATCTCATATTTGGACTTAAATGCAAAAAAATAAAGTCATTTAAAAAAAAAAAATGACATTTGTAAAATGTGCCTTTAAGACGTATGGGCGGAAGTGACGTTTTGAGGTCGCTTCCGCCCTGCTATGGTATAGAGACGGGTGGCGGCCATCTTAGCCTCACTCGTCTCTATACCCAGCCACGGACAGGTCCCGATCGCCTCCGCCGCCGTCGACGGCTCCGGTAAGCGGCGGAAGGAGAGGGGAACCTCTCCTGCCGCCGATAACAATGATCTCGTGGCGAATCCGCCGCTATGACCACCATTATCGGAATTACGACTGGCGCCTGAAGAGATGGATATCTCGGTTGTGGCAGCAGCTGCTGCCGTTACCGAGATATCCCTCTTCAAAATCAGGACGTACATAGTCGTGCGCCGGTCGTAAAGTGGTTAATGTTGCAGGGACTTTATAGTAGTTCATGCACTACTTTGGCCTGACTTTCGTGCAACTTGAGGGCCACAGACTTAAATGTTAACTCTTAGAAGTTGAATGAAAGTCTCGCCTGAATGCTTCATATTCAACAGTGGGTCTGACTTTGCAAGGGACAACAAGTCACATCCCAGTTGAAGTCCAGAGTTGCTCGACTTGAGTCGCAGAAGTGTGAATGCAGCCCTGTAGACAAAACCAACTCTCCTGGGGTACATTGTAGGGCAAAAAAAAAAAAGGTCTCAATGAGCTGCCTTAACAAAATTGCACTTCAACGGACCACATAGGACTGAATGGGCACAATTCCAGGTGAAACTTAATTTTTTTTCCCCCATTTTAAAATTCTAATTTTATGTAAGAAGAAAAATAATTAAATAATTCTTGGATGACTATACCACCAAGTGAAAGCATTGTGTGTGCCTGAAATAACAGACCAAATGCTGAAATATGGGGAACGACTACAAGCACTAAAATGTATTCCCCATAGAGAAGAGACGCCTAAGAGGGGATATAATAGTGATATACAAATATCTCAATGGCAGTCCCAGTGTAGGTAGGAAACTATTCAGTCTCGGGGAGTGCAAGAGGACACACAATGAGATTTGAAGAGAAGCGGTTTAACCTTAAAGTGGATGTAAACCCGATTCATATAATTTTACCTAAGCACATCTATCTGTAGTGTTTACTTATGTCTCTCCAATGCCTTAAGTCCTGTGTCTTTCTGCTGTTCCGTTCTTCTGTTTTCAGCATGATAACTTCTGACAAGTTCTCCAAAAACCGAGATAAAACCAGCCTGAAATTTGTGTCATGGTGGCTGCTACAAACAGATTAGCAGAGAGCTGATCTATTCCCAGCACAGCTCTGCATATTCCTTCCCCACAGCAGAAAAAGCAGAGGAAGGGTGTGTGTCTTTCCTCCAACCAGCTGTCACACAGTGTATGCCAAGACTTCACTCCCAGTGCTTAACATGAGGAAAAAAATTCTAACTTAAAGTGCACTTTCTAAAGAAATATAGCAAGCTGAAGAGAGCAGATATACAAGTAAAACTTATCTAGGGAGATTTGTTTAATCTCTGTGTATCATCTGAGGCTGTTCACTTCACTGGGTAGATGCAAGGGTTTACATCCACTTTAAGCTGTGTAGGTGTTTTTTTCACTGTCAGGGCGGTAAGGATGTGGAACTCACTTCCACAATCAGTGGCTTCAACAGGAATATCGATAGTTTAAAAGACTCTTGGATGTGCATCTTAGCGAACACAATACTGTATACAGAGATACGGAAAAAGATTATCTACACCAGGGGTCTTCAAACTACGGCCCTCCAGTTGTTCAGGAACTACAATTCCCATCATGCCTTGTCATGTCTGTGAATGTCAGAGTTTTACAATGCCCCATGGGATGTGTAGTTCTGCAACAGCTGGAGGGCCATAGTTTGAGGATCCCTGATCTACACAAACACATATCCACACAGGTTGAACTGTCTTTTTTTAAATGGTTATTTCAATAGTTTACTTACAATTTCCTCCTCCAGAGCACCTCTGAAAACTTGGTCAAGCGTCAGCTTTTTCTCATTTTCACTGCAAAACACACAAAAAAAAAAAAAAGAAGGGGAGAAGGTCAGATGTATGAAATGCATGGAAACAGAAATTAAAGAGGAGCTCCAGACTCCTATGTAAAAATGAAGTCAGCAGCTACAACAAAAACTGCTGACTTTTAACCAATTTGCAGCCAAAGGACCAGGCCCCTTTTTGCGATTCGGCACTGCGTCGCTTTAACTGACAATTGCGCGGTCGTGCGACGTGGCTCCCAAACAAAATTGAAGTCCTTTTTTTCCCCCCCCCAAAGATGGAGCTTTCTTTTGGTGGTATTTGATCACCTCTGCGTTTTTTTTTTTTGCGCTATAAACAAAAATAGAGTGACAATTAAAAAAAAAAAAAAAGCAATATTTTTGACTTTTTGCTATAATAAATATTCCCCAAAAATATACAAAACATTTTTTTTCCCCTCAGTTTAGGCCGATACGTATTCTTCTACATATTTTTGGTAAAAAAATAAATAAAAATAAATCGCAATTAGCGATTGTTGATTGGTTTGCGCAAAAGTTATAGCGTTTACAAAATAGGGGATAGTTTTATAGCATTTTTATTAATATTTTTTACTAGTAATGGCGCGGATCAGCGGTTTTTATTGTGACTGCGACCTTATGGCGGACACATCAGACATTTTTGGGACCATTGTCATTTATACAGCAATCAGTGCTATTTAAATGCCGCCGCACACGCACGCACGCAACCCACGGCTGGGCACTTAAAGAGCAACGTACCTGTACGTTGATGTGCCCAGCCGTGCCATTCTGCCAACGTAAATGTGCAGGAGGCGGTCCTTAAGCGGTTAACAAACAGCCACTCACCTGTCCCATGATCCAGCGCCGTGCCCAGCTTTTTTCACCCTGTGTGCGTTTCTCTTCGCCACCAGGATCTTTACTATAGGCACCTGGCTGTGAAAGCTTGCGGCTTCACAGCCGGGTTCCCACTGCACACTGAATGGTCCAGCAGACTTCTGGGACACGTAACGGGTCCTAGAAGCCTGTGGGAGGGAGGGAAAGAACTTCCGCTTCTGATCGCCTAGGCGGTTGGAGTGGGAGCGGGTACCTGTCAAAATCAAATACTTGCTACCCCCCTCCTCCCCAAAAGCTCCATTTTACAAACAGGATTCGGGGAGGAGGCCTTAAAGAGGAATTTCCCCTTTTGTGTGGAGCTCTGCTTTAGCCAAATGCTGTGTCTTTAGAATCTACATTACCTTCCAGCCACCTGGTTAAACGCAGTCAACAATTGCTTGGTGTTCTTGCTAGCCACAGCTTCTCTGGTAGCATTCTGAGGAATCAAGCACAAATAAAAGCAGTGTTAAATCACATGAATACATTTAAGTCATAGTTTTTTAATAAAATGCCATCTTAGTAGTATTTCAGTTGGCTAAAATCTCCAGTCTATTTTAGTCAACTAAAAATCGACCTGAAGACCAGGCCTTTTTCTGACATTTATTGCTTAAAAGTTAAAATCCGTATTTTTTGCTGGAAAATGACTTAGCACCCCCAAACATTATATATTTTTTTTTTTTAGCAGAGACCCTAGAAAATAAAATGGAGGTTTTGCAATATTTTATGTCACACCGTATTTGCTCAGCGGTCTTTCAAGCTCAATTGTTTTGGAAAACACACACTTTAATGAATTGTAACAGAAAAAAATAAAATTAAATTATCCAATTATTTTGTTGAATGTGAATGACGTTAAGCTGAGTAAATAGATACCCAACATGTAATGCTTTGAAATTGTGCACACTCGTGGAATGGCGACAAACTACGGTACTTAAAAATCTCCATCGGCAACCCTTTAAAAATGTTTAAATAGTTACAGAGAAGGTCTTGCACTAGAATTATTGCTCTCACGATTGCGGGCGTGACCTACGTTTGCGTTCGCTTCTGCGCATGAGTGCAGAGGGACGGGGTGCTTAAATTTTTGTTCTTTATTTTATTACTGTCCCTTTAAAAAAAAAATTTGGATCACTTTTGTTGTCATTAGGAATGTAGACTTTAGGGAGGGATCTGGGTTCTATAGAACCCCGAACCCTTTCTCTGCACCTCAAAGTATTCAAAAGGCCAAAATTGGCATTTTTGAAAACTTGATTTATGAAAACTGGCGCCGTTGGCTTCTGAGTAAACCAGAAGTGATATCATGACGTTGCTCCGGGTTACCATATCTAAGCCCCACTCAAAGCCGATTCCAGATTTTTTCAGGTCTCCGGCAAGCCGGTGTTCTGCCGAGAAAGTTGCCCTCGGCAGATAAAGACCCCCCTGAACTGCGCAGGCGCAGCACGAAGCACAAGGAATGCGCCGGAACTAGCCGAAGCAGAAGACAGTGAATGAGCTGTACATGGCGCCTGTAACAGGGCCCCTCGCGGGCTCGCCATGCTTCGGGCACGGCCTCGCTGTGCTCGGCATATTTTTATTCTAACTCTATGTCCAGTTGGATGGTGGGGCTCAAACCTGGACATAGGTTAGAATGTAATGCGCAGGCGCCGTGTATAGCTGACTGACTGTGTTCAGCTTCGGGTATTTTCGAAAACTCCGTTCTGCTTCGTACTGCGCAAGCGCAGCGACTGCGCAGTACTGGGGGGTCCTTATCCGCCAAGGGAACTTTCTCGGCAAGACACCGGCACCCTCCTGCTGCTTGTAATAACAGCCAAGTGGCTGCTTAGCGCATTGGATCCCTATTACAAGAGAGCCAACTGTCAGCTGTAAAAAAATAAATAAAAAGGTACTGGGGTGATGCCTGCATCTGCAGGCATCACTCCGGCACAACTACTTCAAGCAAACGACTTACAGGTACGTGATTTGCTGGCAAGTGGTTAAAGTGTAATGCTTTATTTACTCATTTCTCTAGAATTGCCAAACTCAGTATATACTCCTGGACTAAAAAAATCAAATAAACTGTTATTTATGGTATTAGGATTTAAACATGCACTACAGACACAGATATTACTGTAAAAAAAACTGTAAACTCTATAGGCTGTAATTCCATTTCACATATTACCAACATTAAAAAGAGAAGTATGGGTTTTAGGGGTGCACCGAATGGGTTTTTTGGTGCCGAAACCGATAACGAAAATGAAAAATACACTAGACCGAAAACCGAAAATGACCGATACCGAAACTTATTTTTATACAGGAGATGGTCAGAGGCTGGGGACATGGTACAGGAGATGGTCAGAGGCTGGGGACATGGTACAGGAGATCAATGCAGCCTCACCAGTGCCCATCAGGTGCAGCCAGCCAGTGCCAGGGAAGAGAAAGGAGAGCTGCCGCATGGTTGATTAGAGCGCCGGAAACATCACAGCTTTCATTTCAATAGCTGTGTGTTCCCCGCCGCGCACCGTCACATACAACCCCCCCTCTTTGTCTGGGCACTTTGATAGACAGATCAACCGTCCAATCCTGGGACGGGTGATCTGTATATCAAAGTTCCCCGGACAAGGGGCCTCCCCGGGGACAGCGCGCGGCGGGGAACACACAGCTATTGAAATGAAAGCTGTGATGTTCCCGGCACTCTAAAAAAAAACAGGCGGCGGCTCTCTTCTGCGCTATAGGACACCACCATGATGGGCGGCACCATTATCGGCCGTTTTTCTCTTTCGGCAAATTGCCGAAAAGGCAATTTTCGGACAAAATTTCAGTTCATCCCTAATGGTTTTTTTTTTTTTTGCTAATCATACTTACTTCGGGGGATGGAGCATCAGACTGATGCTGCAGCTGTCCCACGGCATTTCTGCACTGAGAACCGAGCCACCGATGGCTCCATTCTCACTCCTCCCCAAGCAGAGCGATGCTGACTGTCAGCCAGCATCACTCCTGGTCTGCTTCTCCACGCTCATTGGAGAGCTGAGCTGTGAAGGAGCGGGGAGAGGCCATCTCAGCGTCTCGCTGAGAATGCCATAAGTCAAGGCAGCTGGTGGATCCAGACTTTGGAAGTCGGAATGACGTCCTGCCTCGACTGATGGCAGTGACGATAGCGGAGAGTGGACTTCAGACCGCTCTCCACTGAAAATGGGTCACAGGAGTGCAAAACGAAATTGCACTCCTGTGACCCTTAGGAGAAGCCCAGCTTAAAAAGCTCAGGCTGGAATTCTCCTTTAAATATTAAGAAAAAAATAAATAAAA
This sequence comes from Lithobates sylvaticus, assembly GCA_028564925.1. Classification (NCBI taxonomy): domain Eukaryota; kingdom Metazoa; phylum Chordata; class Amphibia; order Anura; family Ranidae; genus Lithobates; species Lithobates sylvaticus. Next base: position 154,860,506 of record CM053030.1, read on the forward strand.
ATAAAAAGGCCTTTTTTTGATTTTTCTTTTCTTTGAGAAACTACTTATTCTTATGTGGTAGTGCAGTGTTAATTTTTGACATAAAATGTTAATTTCGTTTCAGTCATAGCCTTTTGGCTAAAATGCCATTTTAGTTTTAGTAGTATTTTAATCGCCTGAATTGTTTTTGGTTTAGTCGTATTTTGGTTGACTAAAATAGTGTTCATTTTGTTGACAAAATTATCACTGTTCCAAACAAGGAGATCTTTCGTTTAATTTCCCAATTTGCATTTTAAAGTGGTTGTAAAGGCTAAAGTTTATTTTATTTTTTTTACCTTAACGCATTCTTTGCATTAAAAGTTAAAAAACAAAACACCTTTCCATGATTAGCTACCCCCCCCCCCAAATACTTATCTGAGCCGAATCTCGATCCAGCGCTGTGCCTGAGAACAGCAGCGCTGCACACTCTCTCCTCACAGGACTCAGACACACAGCCCAGCTCAGGAGCAAACCCACATCAGTCCCCATAGCTGAAGAGAAAGAGCTCACAGCGACTGGGGAAGGAGGACCCCAGAAAAAGAGGGTTCAGGGCCGCTCTGTGTAAAACTATTGCACAGAGCAGGTAGGTATGACATGTTTTGTTATTTTAAATGGGAAAAAAAAAAAAAACAGTACCTTTAATAACGCTTTAAAAGTAACAAATATTCTCTAACCCGATTTTTTATCAAATCTGGTTCATTTACCAAACTGGCTGTAAAACTATGCAGCTCTGTGCTACTTATCCTCAGCCACCTACATCCCTTCTACAAAAAAGCCAAATACGGAAAAATATACACAAAAAAAAAAAAAAATTGTGTCTTGTATAGCAGCTTAAGGGTTAAAATAATGTCCAGGACTTCTTTGTTGAGCTGGTGTAAATAATAGGGTTGTCCCGATACCACTTTTTTAAGACTGAGTACAAGTACCGATACTTTTTTTCAAGTACTCGCCGATACCGATTACCGATACTTTTTTTTTTAATGTCATGTGACAGTTTTCAAACCACAATACAGACTAATGATATCTTCTTAATCTTAACGCACTGATGGGCACTGATAGGTGGCACGCACTGATAGGTGGCACGCACACATGGGCACTGATGGGTGGCACGCACACATGGGCACTGATGGGTGGCACGCACACATGGGCACTGATGGGTGGCAAACACTGATAGGTGGCACGCACACATGGGCACTGATGGGTGGCACGCACTGATGGGTGGCACACACTGATGGGTGGCTGCATGGGCACTGATTTATGGCTGGCAGTGGCAAGAGGATTTAGTTTTTCTCTGCAACGCCCATCTTGGTACACCTAGCACTCAGCCTCAATAAAGCAGCAGTGGACATCTTGTTACACCCAGCCCCAACTATATGGGCTGGGTGTAACAAGATGTCCGCTGCTGCTTTATTGAGGCCGAGTGAATGCAGGGTGTACCAAGATGGACGTCGGGATTATCAACCACGTGGCATGTAACGGCAACACGGAGCGTCACTTGCATTACTGAATGTGACGGCTCCGGTCGCCGATTAAGTAACATCCCTGCTGGGAACACGCAGACACGGAGTACTCACTCTCCGTAATGTTCTGCCCTCCGCTCCGCCCGCTGCCAAGGTATCGGCTAAGCATCGGGAGCATTTGTGCGAGTACAAGTACTCGTGCAAATGCTTGGTATTGGTCCCGATACTAGTATCGGTATCGGGACAACCCTAGTAAATAAGCAGCGATGAGTTCAGGCGTGTTAACAGCTCATTCATTTCAATGCGCTACCAAATGTAATACAACGCGGTAAGCACTACTTTTTCAGATCGTACCGCACTTGTAAGATGTGTTTGGGGTGCGGTTGTATACCGCTGAATGTTTTTTTTTTTCCCCTTCATGGTAAAGTCATAATGTGCTAGTGTGTATCGCATACTAGCACATTATGTGAACCTTACCTTAAAACAAAGCAGTTCCAGTGCAGCAATGTCAGCTCTCCTATCTTCACCCATCTTGCTTCCGGGTTCGCATGCTCCGGCTCTGTGACTGGCCGGAGCCGCGATGACATTACTCCCCCACATGCACGCAGGAGCCGCCATCCACAGTACAGGACTCTGAAGGAACGGCACAAGCGGCGGTTCATTCCGAGCGCATGTGGCAGTGATGTCACTGGCTGCATGTAATGTAAATATCTCCGAAACGGCGCATGTTTAGGAGATATTTACACTACCTATAGGTAAGACTTACCTATAGGTAAACGTCAGCAGAGAAAGTTTACTTCCTTTTAATAATCAATTGGCACCCATGCACATCTCGCAAGGGCAGCAAGCTCACATGTGGTGCGGGAAACACGCACAGAACGCACCTTTCCCACACCGTGTCCCGGTGTGAAATGGCCCAAAGCCCAGCGATTGGATGCCCAGTGTACAAGTAGGCTGCTCACAACTGTCCTGGAACATTCAGACCTAGTGTGATCTGAAGATAGGAATGGGAAAACATAATCAGGATATTCTCTGGAGGGCCAAACATGACATGTGCAGCTCAGCGACCCCCGGGAAACGACAGGCACAGCACCCCCAGGCTGTCCCTATGAAGCAGGGACTGCAATTATCGAGGAACCAAGAGGACGGCTTGGCACGTTGTTTCCATGTAACATCACATGAGATGACACACGCACACAGTGACAGAAACTACTCACCATAAATTTACTCCTCGCCTCCTGCAGGCTGAACAACAGCGGAGACATACTTCACCGATCTTTACAATCCCCGTCCCTTGTTCATGACATCATCACAGAGGGCCGAGACCTCAGGCAGGAAGGGAAGATCATTTCCGGTAGGGGAGACACTCTAGCTACTGCGTGGAGATGTCGCTTGTACCGAGGCGAACGGTGGAGTGGGCGGGGTTATGGGCTAGTGTGGATGGGGCGGGGCTCTGGGCTAGTGTGGTTAGGCAGGTCGTAGTGTGAACGCTGAGTCGTGTCATGTTAGGGTGATGTGACAAGTAGAGTAGCCAATCAGAGACATTTGTGTTTACACTCTTCAATGATTTAGCTTAGCACATTTTGGAGTTATGTCTTGATAGTTACCTTGCAGTATGACATTAATATCATTATATAGGATATATAGCGCTAACATTTTGTGCAGTGCTTTACTGAGTAAAGGGAGACAGTATAGTTACAATACAATTCAATACAACAGGGTTAGGAGGTCATTTACTGCCTAGTTAAAGCAGAGTTCCACCCAAAAATGGAACTTCCGCTTTAAGTGATGGTGACCCCCTGGCAGGCCACATTTGGCATGTCATTTTTTTTTTGGGGGGGGGGGGGGGGAGAGAAGATACCCTCTTTTTAGAGGTATCCAGCTCCCACTTCCTCCCTTGGCTCCGTGGGGCCAGAAGGAAGATCACCTCTCCCCCTCCCTCCCTGCAATCTTCTGGGGCACGTCACAGGTCTCAGAAGATTGGCCAGCCATTCACAGCGCGTGGCTCGCGTGTCTGATTATTAAAAGTCAGCAGCTACACTTTTTGTAGCTGCTGTCTTTAAATAATTTTTTTTTAAAGCGGTTGTATGCCCCCCCCCCCAAAAAAAAAAATAACATGTAAGACAAAGGCATAATGAGCTAGTATGCATTGCATACTAGCTCATTATGAAACACTTACCTTAGAACAAAGCTCCCACAGGGCCACTCGGTCACGATGAGGGGGCTGACATGTTCCCTTTGCGTTTCTTCCGGATTCGCGGCTCCGGCGCTGTGAGTGGCCGGAACCACAATGGCATCACTCCCGCGCATGCGCGCGGTAGGGTTGCCACCTTATCCCTTTAAACCCGAACACATATGAATTACACAGGTTCTGAGGCGAATTTAATGCAGATAAGGCATCAAGGGAGTTTAATTACCACCTTAATCAGCCACAGAAGCTGTGTAATTACTATGTGTTCGGTTTTAAAGGGATGAGGTGGCAACCCTATCGCGCGGGAGCCCTCCATTCCGGCAAGTTCAGTCACGATGCACCGGACCTTCACTGCACATGCGCCACTGACGCCATCTCCTAAATCGTATAGGTTTAGGAGATATTAATTTTACCTACAGGCGGGCCTTATTATAGGCTTATCTGTAGGTACGGATGAGCCCAACGGTTCGAGTTGAACGTAAGTTCGACTCGAACATCGGGTGATCGCTTGGTCTTAAACGAACCAAACATATGGGGCATTCGCAGAAAATTTGAGCGCTGCGGAATGCCTCATAATGCACTGCAAGATCGCAGTGCATTGCTGTTTGATGATTAGCCAAAGCATGCACCTGACCTGGCCAATCACAACACGCTCTGCTGAGAGAGCCATAATTGGCTAAAGGCAGGGTGTCTGGCCAATCATGGCTCAGGGGGACTAAGTCCCCCCACACTATATAAGGCTGCTTACAGATAGGTAGCTTGAGTTAGATTAAGCAGGCAGGTTATTCAGTTAGTGGCAGTGTATTTGAGATTATATATATATATATATATATATATATATATACACACACACACGCAGTCAGTTAGTGGCAGTGTATTTGATAAATATATATATATATATATATACACACAGTCAGTCTAGTGTAAATATATAGTTCCCCCTGAAAAAAAGCCCTGCATGTGTATACATATATATATATATATATATATATATATATATATACACGGCTTTTTTTCAGGGGGAACTCTGGCTCAGACCCTTGGGGGGGGGGGGGGGGGGGGCTGCTCACCACAATCACTTATAAACACAGAAGTCTGGGTTCTGTGTTTACAAGTGACAGCTCTGCACTCTGTGTGTAACAACCACTTGTGGTGGTGTACACAGTATACAATACAGTGCAGCCATAGTACAGTTGCTAATACAGTTCAGGCAGTGTACACAGTATCTAATACAATGTGTACAGTTTCTAATACACTTCTGGTGGTGTACACAGTATAAAATACAGTGCAGCCATTGTAAGTTGCTAATACAGTGCAGGTGGTGTACACAGTATCTAATACAGTGTGTACAGTTTCTAATAGATGTCAGGCAGTGTATTAATATATAAATACAGTCTAATATATATATATATATATATATATATATATATATATATCTATATATATATATATACATACTCTGCATTCAGTGTAGCCTATATCTACAGTGCATTCCGTGGTGTACTGTTTCTAATACACTTCAGGCAGTGTACACAGTATCTGATACAGTGTGTACAGTTTCTACTACACTTCTGGTGGTGTACAGAGAATACAATACAGTGCAGCCATTGTACAGTTGCTAATACAGTGCAGACGGTGTACAAAGTATCTAATACAGTGTGTACAGTTTCTACTACACTTCTGGTGGTGTACACAGTGTACAATACAGTGCAGCCGTTGTACACTTTCTAATACACATCAGGCGGTGTACACAGTTTCTAATACAGTGTAGTGTGTTTCGGAAAACCAAAAATACATCATGTCCGGAAGGCCACCAAGGAGAGGCAGACGCTCATGGGCCACTAAAAGAGGGCAAGCAGCCTCTGTGTCTACCGCTGCTGTGTTCTTCCTCGCCGCCATGTTCTTCCTTGCCGCCGTCTTCCTCCGTTGTGTTGTCACCGGCTGTCTGGCGTCTTTTACACAGCCATAGGACGTGACCATCCGTTGACGTCACACGGAAAGCCTGCCCCCTTTTTTCAAAAAAATAAACTGGTCTAAATCATTTGGTGAAGGGGTGATTATGATCTAGCGATGTTTTTCAGGGGTTGGGCTTGGCCTCTTAGTTCCAGCAAAGGGAACTCTTATGCCGCGTACACACGAGCGGACTTTTCGACAGCAAAGGTCCGACGGAATGAATCCGTCAGACAATTCGATCGTGTGTGGGCTCCATCGGACTTTTGCAGTCGAAAAATCCGACAGACTTTAGAAATAGAACATGTCTTAAATTTTCCCGTCGGAACTCCGCTGGACCCAGTTCCTATCGAAAAATCTGCTCGTCTGTGTGCTAGTCTGACAGACAAACAACGACGCTAGGGCAGCTATTGGCTACTGGCTACGAACTTCCTTATTCTAGTCCGGTCGTACGTCATCACGTTCGAATCCGTCAGAATTTAGTGTGATTGTGTGTGGCCAAGTCCGTTCATTCGAAAAGTTTGTCGGAACTCCTTCGAAATTCCGTCGGAAAGACCGTCGGAAAGTCCGCTCGTGTGTGCGCGGCATTAAGGCATCAGCATACCAAGACATTTTGGACAATTTCATGCTCCCAACTTTGGGGGAACAGTTTTAGGATGGCCCCTTCCTGTTCCAACATGACTGCACACCAGTGCACGAAGCAAGGTTCATAAAGACCTGGGTGAGCGAGTTTGAGGTGGAGGAACTTGAATGGCCTGCACAGAGTCCTGACCTCAACCCGATAGAACACCTTTTGGCTGAATTAGAGCAGAGACTGCAAGCCAGGCCTTCTCATCCAATATCAGTGCCTGGCCTCACAAATGCACTTCTGGAAGAATGGTCAAACATTCCCATAGACACACTAAACCTTGTGGACAGCCTTCCTAGCCTTCCCAGAAGCAGTTCTAGCTGCAAAGGGTGGGCCAAATAATTTTTTAACCCTACGGACTAAGACTGGGCTGCCATTAAAGTTAATGTGTGTGTAAAGGCAGGCATTCCAATACTTTTGGCTAGATAGTGTATCTGACAAGATTTACAATGGTGGTGGAACCCTCCTACACATAAATACTACATTTAGACATAGTTTTAGGACCTGGGAGATGAGACAACTTCTTTATATGAAGCGGCAAGTTTGGGATTAAAACCCAGATGCTCAGGGATGCTAAATAGAAGTTCTAACCTCTAAGCCACAGAGCTTCCACATGTGAGAACCTCCACATAAATACTGCATTTCTTTGGACATACAGGTGATGGAATTACATTACTCAAGAGTTATTCTTCTTGATTTGTTCTGTGATATTTGGTGGTTCTTTGTGGGTGAGTGTAGAATAGTGATATTACCCTCAAATTTTGGGGAATTACATTTTGATTTACGATGTTGGTATACATATCACGTTTTTTGGCCTCAAATTATGATTATTTGTAAATAATAAAAAGTACAAAAAATTGTGACTAATTTTAAATTTGCATCAGCAAATTGTTTGTGGTTTGTAAAGACACCTGTGTGAGTTTGGGTAAAGATTGTTGTGAGATGAAAAGTTAGGCTTCATTCACACCAGGTGGATCCGCTGCCACGGAGTCCGCCAGAGTCCGCCAGCCCAGCGGGAGATCTCTCTGTTGATCTCCACTGAGCCGGCGGATGACAGTTCCCTCTCTGCTCACTGAGCGGGGAGGGGCTTGTCGCGCGCCGCTGCTTGCTAAAGAGAGATCGGGCGAAAACGGACAGCATGTCCGTTTTTCATTAGATCTCACCCGATCGGATCCGCCAGGGACGGATGTGAACGTAGGGCCTATGTAGGCTTTTTGCCTTTTTTACAGAAGCTGTTTTTGGCTGTAGACGTTTTTTTCTACAGTCATTAAACTCTCCATCATGCTATCCTATGTGTCCATGAACACATAGGCTGTTATCAGCAGTTTTGGGCAGTGGCGTTTTTGAGCAGTAAAAAAACCCCAAAGCTAGTGGGTTCTGAGAGACGTTTTTCAGCTGATAAACGCTGATAATTTATTAACGTTTTTGATCCATTTAAAAAAAAAAACATTTCTTAAAAAAAATGCTAAAACGCCAATAAACGCTAAAACGCTATTGCCTACACTGGCTTTCTAAAAAAAAGTGTTCCTAAATTTTTTGGGGAAATGTTGGCAACTATGTGTATGCTGAAGGGAAGCCAGGCTGCAGTGAGACACAGACAGCACTGAACTCACTCAGGAGGATGACAGCTGGGGAATCCCAGAAGGCTCATCATGGACTGGAGGCATGGGTAGGCATAGCAATGCGTTTGGGATGGCTTCTTCCTTAAGCCTCTTGAAGCTTGTTTTCCTGCACAGAACTGTACTGGAACGTGGTAAAAACACAATGTAACGCACCTACATGCATCAAAAATGCACTGCATGCACTGCATGCACACATGCAGAAACGCATCTGGAATGGATCTGGAGGATGTTTTTGTGGTGTGAACTAGTCCAAAAGGTTTAGTGCAGCCTAAACCTTTTGGTAGGAAAAAAGTACGTTTTGTATAGAGATGTACACATCAGACCAAATGAGTGACTGAGGCTGCACGAGGGACAGAGGGACTTGGTCTCAAAAGAGGGACAGTCCCTCCAAATGCGGGACCGTTGGGAGTTATACAAAGGATTTGCAATCTATACAGTATATACTTTCGCTTGTGGATTTTTATGGTACATCTTGGGCAGTGATGTAAGTAACTGAGTTAAAATAAACTGAGTTACGTAACTCAGTTACTTTAGAGGGTAACTAGTAATCTAACTGATTACTTTTCCCCTCATGGTAACTCAGTTCCCATTACTTTGGCTTAGTTACCCCAATTACATCTACCGCCACTAGATGGCAGTAGTGTAATTCCGGTGTCCTGCTGAAAAAAGTTCCCCCGCCGGATAAGGACCCCCTGTACTGCGCAGGCGCAGCGCTTGCGCAGTACGAAGGACTACGGAGCTTACGAAAATTGCTGAACCCAAACAGCTCTAAGTGAACTCTACACCGCGCAGGTGCAGTTAACATGTAATTGTACGAGGCGATGCCGCACACTTCTGATGCTCGTGCTACTCTGCAAGGGGCGTCTATCGGGTAACTAAGGGGCGGGTCTAGTATTACTGTAACCAAGGGGCGCATTTATTATTATTGTTATATATGGAGCTCTGCCTATTAATTTAACATTTGCCCTCTTCTGTAGAAATCCGCCCCTTACACGATATAATAATAGACCCGCCCCTTACACAATATAATAATAATAACACCGCCCCTTGCTTACACGCTATAACAGATCTTCCCCTTGGTTAGAGTAATAATAGAGCAGCCCCTTGGTTACACGATATATAACAATAATAATAAATGCGCCCCTTGCTTACAGTAATACTAGACCCGCCCCTTAGTTACACGATAGACGCCCCTTGCAGAGTTAAAAAAAAAAGTCAGTTACTTTGCTGAGTAACTAATTACTTTTCCAATGTAGTAACTGAGTTACTAACGCAATTACTTTTTGGGAGAAGTAATTTGTAACTTAACTAATTACTTTTTTAAAGTAAGATGACCAACACTGATCTTGGGTAAATATTTTAGTGCTACCTGATCCCAGTAAATTTCTAACAAATTTTAGCTCTTGATTTTTTTTTTGTAAAATATGTAATAGTCATACTTTAAGTGATAACATACAGACAACGATTTTTTATGTTTCTTACTGTGAAACAAACACACATTAAAACAAACAGCAGGTGTCAGCATTGTGCTGGAGCATTGCTGGAAAGATAATAAAACTAGAACAGAAAAAAGAGATAGATAGATGTGCATTTATCTATGGTCATAAATTCAAAAGTTTTGAGTTATTTTTGCTACTTGTTTCTGTCTACTTTTTTCTTTAACCAAGGAACCTGTTAAAATGCAGTTTGGTTCCTTGGTAGAATGGAGCTGGGAGCTGTCAGGAAACAGACACTGTAGGGTTCAGTTAGGTGAACTTCAGCCCTCCAGGTATTGCAGAACTACAAGTCCCATGATGCATGGCAAGACCGACCGCTACAAGCATGAGGCATGATGGGACTTGCAGTTTCGCAAGAGCTGGCAGGTCAAAGTTTGTCTACCCCTGCTGATTTTTTCCCCAAAACAAAAAAAAAAATCTAAAAAAAAACTGCCTATTAGTTCTAGCAGTCAATATCTTTCACTTTTTGCCCACACAAGGCAAAGTTAAACAAGCTGCAGCTTTTGTGTACTAAAATATGAATAGTGTAACACTTTTTATACAGAAAACGCAGTGTGGCCTCCCGAGCTAGCTACCCCCAGGGCTGGCTTACAGGCTTAGTTACTAGGGGTGAGCCAAACACCCCCCGGTTCGGTTCGAAGCAGAACATGCGAACAGGCAAAATATTTGTACGAACACCATTAAAGTCTATGGGACACGAACATGAATAATCAAAAGTGCTAATTTTAAAGGCTTATATGCATGATATTGTCATAAAAAAAGTTTGGGGACCCGGGTCCTGCCCCAGGGGACATGTATAATGCAAAAAAAAAGTTTTAAAAACGTCAGTTTTTTTCGGGAGCAGTGATTTTAATAATGCTTAAAGTGAGACAATAAAAGTGAAATATTCCTTTAAATTTTAATTTCGTACCTGGGGGGTGTCTATAGTATGCCTGTAAAGTGGCACATGTTCCCATGTTTAAAACAGTCTGAGAGCAAAATGACATTTTTAAAAGAATTGTCGGTCCCGGCAATACACATACAAGTCATTGAAAAAAACAGGATGGTATTCCCCCACAGTCCATTACTAGGCAATTTGGGTCTGGTATGAATATTAAGGAGGACCCCGGACCAAAATTTAAAAAAAAAATTGCGTGGGGGTCTGGTATGGATATTAAGGGGAACCCCACAACAAAATAAAAAAAATGGCACGGGTTCCCCCCAAAAATCCATACCAGACCCTTATCCGAGCACGCAACCTGGCAGGCCGCAGGAAAAGAGGGGGGGACGAGAGAGCTTCCAGATTCCGATAAGCCCCCCGCCCGCAGACCCCCACAACCACTGGGCAAGGGTTGTGGGGATGAGGCCCTTGTCCCCAAAGCATCCTCCCCATGTTGAGGGCATGTGGCCTGGTACGGTTTAGGAGGGGGGGAGCGCTCTCTCGTCCCCCCTCTTTTCTGTGGCCTGCCAAGTTGCATGCTCGGATAAGGGTCTGGTATGGATTTTGACATTTTTTTTTACATTTTGACACGGGGTTCCCTTTAATATCCATACCAGACCTGAAGGGCCTGGTACGGAATTTGGGGGGACCCCCACACAATTTATTTTTTCTTGGTTCGGGGTTCACCTTCATAGTAATACCAGACCCAAAGGGTCTGGTAATGGACTGTGGGAGAATACCATGCCGTTTTTTTTCAATGACTTTTATGTGTATTGCCGGGACCGACAATTCATTATAGCCGCGAGTACTTTTAAATTACTTTTTTCCTTTAGAAATGTAATTTTGCTCTCGGACTGTTCTAAACATGGGAAACATGCGCCACTTTACAGGCATACTATAGACACCCCCTAGGTATGAAATTTAAAGGAATATTTGACTTTTATTATTTCAATTAGCACTTTTGATTTCTCCCATAGACTTTTAAAGGGTGTTCCGCGGCTTTCGAATTTGCCGCGAATACCTCGCTATTTGGCGAACAGTCGAACACCCGATGTTCGACTTGAACTTATGTTCGACTCGAACATCGGGCTCATTCCTAGTAGTTACATCTTACAAACATTGAACAGTGGTTTATAAATGGGGCCACATGTCTACATAGCCTTATCCAAGTGTTCTCACCATTGCCATCACCCTGAGCCAAGGGAGCAGCTACATTTTTTTTCCTGTAGGAGAGGAGACATGAAGAAGTTATAAGAGTTGTGGGGTAGGGTTAGATGTACAGTAAAAGTTATGAGGTTTGGGGGCTTTATGTTAGGAGGAAATTTGGTGATGGTGTTATTGGCATAGGGATTTATAGAAGTTGGGTGAAATAAATATGGAGTGGTTTTGAATTTCCCCTATTTATCTAATTTGGCACCCCAGAAGCAGAAGTGTGGAAAGAAATCCTGCACAGAACCCAAACCCTAATGTATTTTTGTCTTGAGTTCCTATAAGCTAAGAAATCCTCTACAAGAGACCCAGAACTGAAAGCATTCCTCTACTGTGGACAAAATTTGCGCTGGTTCGTGAATTTTGAAGCCCTGCTTGAGTGGTCCTGAATGTTCTGTGAAATACACCATCAGTGAGCGGACACGCATATCTGGTGAGTACAAAGTGTTTGTATCTTTCTGGGGGAGTGAGGACAAGACTAATGCTTAGGGGTTACTTTGAAACTATGCTTTTGTGTCTAGGTGTATCAAGGTTTTCCACCGACCTTGACTGTGAATACTTTTTTTGTATAATCCTTTTTTTTTTATCGAGAGAAAAGACATAAAACAGACAGTGTTACTGTGGGAACAAAAGATGTGAAGAGACTTGATTAACAAAGAGACATTTGTTACAGTGCAATAAAGAGGTGGAAATACATTACAATGCTTTTGCTCCCATTCTGTACATCAAAACATCTGGTAGCATGGTCGATACTACCTCTGACTTTCAGGTAGCGTGATACTTTGAAGGGGTTGTAAGCCCTTGTGTTTTTTCACCTTAAGGTGAAAAAACTTCTGGCAGTGACCGGCCTCCCAGCACTCCCTGTTTACCTTACCTGAGCCCCGTAATTCCCTCAATGGAGACGCGCTCTCCCTTTCTGCACAGGGTCCCAGCTCTTGATTGGATAGATTGATAGCAGCAAAGCCAGTGGCTCCCTGTTAGCATTGACAGAGGGCTGCTGGAGGGCTTACTTCCTGAAGGGCATACTAGCACATTATGCCATTGACTTGTGGGGGGGGAGTTTTCTTTTCTTTTCTTTTTTTTTATATTGTTTTCTGCCTTTACTACTACTTTAACCACTTACGGACCGCCCGCCATCGTTATATGGCGGCTGTTTGAAGAAGGATATTGTTGTTATGGCAGCAGCTAGCTGCCATAACCCCGGTATTCCCGTTCTGCTACAAAAGTGGTCTCTGCTGCGGATTCGCTGCAAGATCACTTTTATCGGTGGCGGGAGAGGGCCCGCCGCGATCCGGGGCCCTCCACCACTTACCGGAGCCGTCGGCGGAGGCGATCGCATCCTGTCAGTAGCTGGGTATGGAGATGAGTGAGGAGAACGTGGCCCCCACACTTCTCCATACAATTGCTGGGTGGAAGCGATGTCAAAATGTCACTTCCGCTGAATCGGTCGAATTTCGATTTGTCTATAGTGGCTTTAGCCTGCCTTGTGGACTGTACAGAGGAACTACATTTCCCAGGTCCAGGCTCCCAGGCTCCCTGGAGCTCTGTGGGGAAGAAAAACCAAAGAATTGTTCCCGGGTTTAGGTAGATGTGAGACGGACATTCTGGGAATCTGCTTACCACCACATCTTGGACAGGGAGGGGGCACAGTAACTACTGGAGGATGCTACTGACACTGACTGAGCCTACTGCTGGATTGTCGGGGAGAACGCTGTGGGCGCTGACTTTGTTGTGCTGTTAATGGCGGACGGAGAGAGATCAGCTGACCCCACAGAAGTCGGTGAGAGGCCAATGGCCAACCACCACAACTCCCTAATAAAGAGGAATAGTGCTGCCCACGTGGGTCCAGGAGCCTTTACCAGTGTTTGGAGGAAGTTTATCCTGAGTGCTCCAATACCAATACCAGTTCTGGGTCACAAAGTGCTGCTCCCTAGTGGGGAGAGAAGGTTTCATGTAGACTTTGGACTTTTGCTGTGGTATTACCCCCTTTGGGCAGGATTACATCAAGTCTAGGGTTTAGGGGTACTCCATGTTCCACATATTTGCTATCAACAGTATAGTTGCCATTGCCATTGTTTTACTATTTATTGGACGATTACTGCTATTTCTACTCTTTTGGCTATTGGGGTACTATATACAATATATATATATATATATATATATATATATATATATATAGGCTCCAGTGTCTGTTACATTTGCATTGCGCTGGGAGGATTGGAGTTTATCTTACAGTGTATGAAGTCATAAAGGCCCGTTTAAAAGTCGTGTCTGGTGAGTTCATTACCAACAGGGATTATTCATACACAAGGTGTTGGTGATGGTATCCAGATGAGAAATCTAGTTCTGGTTGCTAAAGGTCACGGAGCACAGTTTTTACCACATAGATTTTATGTGGACTTTTTTCTATATTGCATGCTGATTGATCCTTCAAAGGACTTTTTTTTACCATTTTTTTGCACTGAATATTGTATTTTCATTATTCTATTAGCACTGTTAATGCTGAGATGACTGCTTTGATCTTTATCTTTGGTACATTTTATTAATTGTGTATGTTTATAATAGCTGCTGTGGTGCACTGAACTGATTTTTCCATTAGAGCGCTTGGATCAGTCACACTTTGTGCTACTGATATATATATATCTATATATATACAGTGGTGTGAAAAAGTGTTTGCCCCCTTCCTCATTTCCTGTTCCTTTGCATGTTTGTCACACTTAAGTGTTTCGGAACATCAAACCAATTTAAACAATAGTCAAGGACAACACAAGTAAACACAAAATGCAATTTGTAAATGAAGGTGTTTATTATTAAAGGTGAAAAAAAATCCAAACCATCATGGCCCTGTGTGAAAAAGTGATTGCCCCCTAAACCTAATAACTGGTTGGGCCACCCTTAAGCCCCATACACACGGTCGGACAATCCGCGGACCAGGTCGGTCGGATCCTGTCCGTCATACTTTGTCTGATGTTGGTTTTGCGTACACACGGTCGGACAAAGTTGTCGGAAAATCCGATCATTCTGAACGTGGTGACGTTTGTTGCCTACGACGGGACTACGTAGAGGCTAGTAGCCAATAGCTTTGGTCTTTTAATGTGATCTGAGCATGCGTAGCACTTTGTCCGGTCGGACAACCGTACACACGATCGGATTTGGTGTGATCGGACCGTGTTGTCGGCAAATCTTTCCAGCAGGAGATAAGACTTTGTCCGTCGGACAATCCGACGTACACTGTCCGATGGTGCATACACACGGTCTGATTTTTCAACAACATTGTCCGTTCGGACAGAATCCATGAAAAAGTCCGACCGTGTGTATGGGGCTTAAGCAGCAACAACTGCAACCAAGCGTTTGCGATAACGCGCAATGAGGCTTTTACAGCGTCCTGGAGGAATTTTGGCCCACTCATCTTTGCAGAATTGTCCTAATTCAGTTACATTAGAGGGTTTTCGAGCATGAACGGCCTTTTTAAGGTCATACCACAACATCTCAATAGGATTCAGGTCAGGACTTTGGCTAGGCCACTCCAAAGTCTTCATTTTGTTTTTCTTCAGCCATTCGGTGGTGGACTTGCTGGTGTGTTTAGGATCATTGTCCTGCTGCAGAACCCAAGTTCGTTTCAGCTTGAGTACACGAACAGATGGTCGGACATTCTCCTTCAGGATCTCTTGGTAGACAGCAGAATTCATAGTTCCTTTTATCACGGCAAGTCTTCCAGTTCCTGAAGCAGCAAAACAGCCCCAGACCATCACACTACCACCACCATATTTTACTGTTGGTATAATGTTCTTTTTCTGAAATGCAGTGTTCCTTCTACGCCAGATATACTTGGACACACACCTTCCAAAGAGTTCCACTTTTGTCTCATCGGCCCACAGAATGTTGTCCCAAAAGTCTTGGGGATCATCAAGATGTGTTGTGGAGAAATTGAGACGAGCTTTGATGTTCTTTTTGCTCAGCAGTGGTTTTCTCCTTGGAACTCTGCCATGCAGGCCATTTTTGCCCAGTCTTTTCCTGATGGTGGAGGCATGAACGCTGACCTTAACTGAGGCAAGTGAGGCCTGCAGTTCCTTGGACGTTGTTGTGGGGTCTTTTGTGACCTCTTGGATGAGTCGTCGCTGCGCTCTTGGGGTAATTTTGGGCGGCCGGCCACTCCTGGGAAGGTTCACCACTGTTCCATGTCTTCGCCATTTGTGGATAATGGCTCTCACTGTGGTTCGCTGGATTCCCAAAGCTTTGGAAATGGCTTTATAACCCTTTCCAGACTGATAGATCTCAATTACTTTCTTTCTCAATTGTTCCTGAATTTCTTTGGGTCTCGGCATGATGTGTAGCTTTTAAGGATCTTCTGGTGGACCTTACTGTGTCAAGCAGCTCCTATTTAAGTGATGCCTTGATTGTGAACAGGTGTGGCAATAATCAGGCCTGGGTGTGGCTAGAGAAATTGAACTCAGGTGTGGACAACCACAGTTATAGTATGTTTTAACAAGGGGGGCAATCACTTTTTCACACAGGGCCATGATGGTTTGGATTTTTTTTCACCTTTAATAATAAACACCTTCATTTACAAATTGCATTTTGTGTTTACTTGTGTTGTCCTTGACTATTGTTTAAATTGGTTTGATGTTCCGAAACACTTAAGTGTGACAAACATGCAAAGGAACAGGAAATGAGGAAGGGGGCAAACACTTTTTCACACCACTGTATATATACTGTATATATATATATATATATATATATATATATATATATATATATATACAGTATCTCACAAAAGTGAGTACACCCCTCACATTTTTGAAAAAAGTGTATTATATCTTTTCATGTGACAACACTGAAGAAATGACACTTTGCTACAATTGTAAAGTAGTGAGTGTACAGCTTGTGTAACAGTGTAAATTTGCTGTCCCCTCAAAATAACTCAGCACACAGCTATTATTGTCTAAACCGCTGGCAACAAAAGTGAGTACACCACTAAATGAAAATGTCCAAATTGGGCCCAAAGTGACAATATTTTGTGTGGCCACCTTTATTTTCCAGCACTGCCTTAACCCTTTTGGGCATGGAGTTCACCAGAGCTTCACAGGTTGCCACTGGAGTCCTCTTCCACTCCTCCATGACGACATCACAGAGCTGATGGATGTTATAGACCTTGCGCTCTTCCACCTTCCATTTGAGGATGCCCCACAGATGCTCAATAGGGTTTAGGTCTGGAGACATGCTTGGCCAGTCCATCACCTTTACCCTTTGCTTCTTAACCACTTCCCACCCGGCCAATGTACATATACGGCCGGGTGGGAGCCGTCTACTTCTGAATGGACGTTCCGGAACGTCCTTCAGAAGTAGAGGGATCGCGCGCGCGTGCCCGCGCAGCGGCGCGATCCCGATGCGGCCGTGTCACCCGGACATGGCGCATCTCGGATCAGCAGGAGGGCTCGGTGATTGGCCCTCCTGATCACATGACGGCCGTGACGAATCACAGCCGTCATGTGATGTAAACAAACAGCCGGTTGCTAGGCAATCGGCGCTCCTCTCCTCACACGGAAGTCGTAGGTGAGGAGAGCGGATCGCTGCAGCCGGCTGGTGATCAGTGAGTATTAGCTGTTTTTTTTACAGCTTTTACTCACTGATCACCTGTCTAGTGTCCCCACACAGTAAAACACACATGTCCCCACAGTAAAACACACATGTCCCCAAAACACACATGTCCCCAAAACACACATGTCCCCAAATAATAAAAACACATGTCCCTCACATATGTCCCAGTAAAATAACATGTGCCAATGATTATCTGCACACATATGTCCGTGATCACCTGCACACCCCTTTTACATGATCATTTGCGTACATATGTCCGTGATCACGCGAACCAATTATTATACACTTAACGGAATTTTTTTTACAAAAAACATGTAGCAGAATACATTTTGGCTTAAATTTATGACAAAATTTGATTTTATTGGATTTCTTTTAAAAAAGAAAGGAGAAAATATTGTTTTTTTTCAAAATTTCCGCTATGTTTTCGCTTATATAGCAAAAAATAAAAAACGGAGTTGCGAATAAATACCACCAAACTAAAGCTCTATTTGTACTTGTACATAAGTGGTGAAGGATTAGTCACAATATAAGAAGAGGCTGAAATTGCGATCTGTCACATTTGGATATACATGATTTTGATACACAGTGTGGACTTTCAGTTACATATACTAACTCAGGACAAGATTGTTAATTATTGACATATATATACACATTTTTGACAACAGTACACAGTTTTTTTGCCTTTTTTTAATTTTTTACTTGATTTTTGTGTTTTTTAATCATAATTTTTCATTTTTTGGAACATTTTTTTCACTTTATATTTTTGCACATGCTTATATCACTAGAGTATCACTGGATATATGTTTATTTATTTTTATATTATTGTTATTTGATCACTATAGATAGGGTATTAGATAATAATATTTACAGTTATTATCAATCGATTGTTAGATGTTTTAGACCATCACATATATTTATTTATTTATATTTGCACTCAGCGCTGTCACTTTTCTCACTAATATTTTTTAGCATTTTCCTTATATGTCAAGATGGCCATGAAATTGGCACATTTATCATGACGAAAAATCGAATTTGTTATTTTCAGATGCTACCACGTCATTACCATCCCGTTCTAAACGTCTTGCTGCTGTCATTTTTGAATACCGGCAATAGATTAAAAGTAACAAAATCATACATCTGCCAAACCAATTTTTATGCTGAACGCACAATTTAATTTTCTTTGATATTGACCTCAAGTGGAAAAAAAATGCAGTTTCATCTTTCTAAACACAGATGGGCACCATATGTGAATTCACACGATCCCTCAGGAATATTTGTAACTTTCTCCCATCTATCCAATCATATTAAACGGTTTGGGAAATCAATATGCCTTCCCGTAACAGAATTTCCCCATGGAAGAGCTCTGACTAGTCATGTCTTATTAGGGTGACATCAATTTCCAATTAACAGGCTTTGTCTAATTAGTCATCTCATGTAGCGTTCACAAAAATAGCTTGTCATGCAGCTGCAAATAGTGCGTGGGAGTATATTTATGGGGCGTTTCCAAACCCTGCTTGTATTTTAGAAACTATAAATAAAATATTGCACAACTATGGCAGAGATGGGCCTTTTCTTTATTTTGATGCACATCATGTATCAATTAGTCATACAAAAAAAGAAAAGATTACATATTTGCCAGCAGTGGTACATAAAACAATCATAATAGCAGCTATGGTATGCTATGTATGGTTCATAGATACGTCAGGACTGATAAAAAAAAACAGACTGTAGCATGATAATCCTAATGTAAGCAAGAGAACAGATAACTCCGACCATATTTTCTGGAATTAAATAATATCCAGTATATCTTAAATTAAATGAGTAGTATATGCATTAAAGGTATACTCCCATCAATAATAATTACACCTTGACTTGCATACAGATACTCTAGGGTTCCAGCTTTTCCATCAAGCTTTACAATAATACAGGCTTGTGAAATTCAACTGAAACTAAGGCTGGCCATACACTATACAATTTTCTTATTCAACTTTCCTTTAGATTTACCAAAACCATATAATATGAGGTCAAACCTAAACCCTTTCAATTTGTATGCACTCAGGGAGGCCCTTGCACTGCATAGTTGAAGGTAAATCTAAAGAAAATTGAATAAGAAAATTGTATGGTATATGGCCAGCTTAAGGGTCAAACTTACATAGTTAGTCAGGTTGAAAAAAATACACAAGTCCATCTAGTTCAATCAACATAAAAAATAGAATAAATAGAAAACCTTCATATACAGTATCCTGTACCCATAGTTGATCCAGAGGATGGCAAAAACCGCTATAAAGTATGGTCCAATTTGCTCCAGTGGAGGAACAATAAATCCCTTTCTGATCCCCCAGAAGGCCATTGGGTATTCCCTGGATCAGCAATCTTTGGTGTTATTTCCTTTAAATCGTAATATCCAGTTATGTGTTGTGCATTTAGAAATGCATCCAGCTCTTTTTTTAAATCTACTGAGCTGGCCAGAAGTAGTTATTAAGGGAGTCTATTCCACATTTTCACCGATCTTACTGTGAAGAAACATTTCCGTATTTGGAGGTTTAATCTATTTTCCTCCAGACGTAAAGAGTGCCCCCTTGTCCTCTGTGATGACCTTAAAGTGGGGTTGCGACCAAAAAAAAAATATGGCTTAAAAATCATACAAAAAATAAAAAAAAATAATTGGAAAAAAATAATTTTTTTACTCACCTCTAAATGCCTGTTGCTAGGGGGTCCCTCGTAGTCTGCCACCTGCATTGCCTGGGCTAAACGTCACTTCCTGTAGGCGCCGCACAGTCATCTGGGACCTGTCATGTGTCCCAGATGAGTGAGCGTCGAATCACGGCGCACGGCACCGCTCGCGCATTCGCAGTGGGTGCCCGGCTGTTCCCACAGTAAGAATGCCGGCGCTGCGAGCGGAGCGGGGAACGAGGGGGGGGGGTCTCGTTCCCCCGCATCGCTGGACCCCGGGACAGGTAAGTGTCCGATTATTAAAAGTCAGCAGCTGCAGTATTTGTAGCTGCTGACTTTTAATTTTTTTTTTTTTGTTGGTACTCCTCTTTAAAGTGAATTACGCTACATCAAGTTCACTATATGGACCACTTATGTATTTGTACATGTTGATCATATCCCCCCTTAATCTCCTCTTATCAAGAGTGAATAAATTCAGTTCCCCTAATCTTTCCTCATAGCTGAGCCCCTCCATGCCTCTTATCAGTTTGGTTGCCCTTCTCTGCACTTTCTCCAGTTCCCCGATATCCTTTTTGTGAATTTGTGCCCAACTGAGTAGAATAACACTTTGAGGGCTGAATTATATCCACTGAGGGCCACACCCATTTGTTTCAAATATAATTACAATATTTATCAGTGATAGAATTGGCAGAAAGCTGTTTTGAAGTTTTCAGCTACAAAATTGTAAGGAAGTGTAGGCTTTATGAACTATACAAGAGTCTAGGACCAGGGGCGGACTGACCATTCGGGCACTCAGGCACTGCCCGAGGGCCCCATGCCACTAAGGGGCCCCATCAGGGTTGCCAGCCTCAATAAAACCAGGGACAGTATGTAAAAATCTGTGTTTTTTTTTTAAATCCCAAGATTATAGCTGCCCCGCCTCTCCAGTACCTTTTCAGTGTGTGTATGTGTAGTCTGTGTGTGTATACTGTGTGTGTATATTGTGTGTGTGTGTGTGTATGTATACTGTGTGGCGTGGCCCCATAATCTATTGCCTGGGGCCCCATAATCTCCTATTGCCTGGGGCCCCATAATCTCCTATTGCCTGGGGGCCCCATAATCTCCTATTGCCCGGGGGCCCCATAATCTTCGCAAAGATATTACACTTGTGAGAGGTGTTCTAAATAAGACCAATTTTAATTTTTATCAAAAGAAGTGATACTATTAATATTAAGTATGACATTTTAAAAGTAACATACACAGGTCTGCTTCTGGCTTAGTTTGATCCCTGAATAGATAAGGCTGTCATAGCTTAACCACCATACCATCTGGTTTTGAGAAGATTTTTGGAACCCTGCTCTTGGGTTGTTTTCTTAAGCTCTCCACAGACATTTCCCTCTCTAGGGTGGTCTCTCATAAGGCTGGTATTATTTATTTATGAAGGCCACCTAATGAGTGTCTTCACTGCTGTTATTCTTCATCTTACCCTGGTTCCCTCCAGTGATGGTCTGCACTGGACCAGATGTTTGTGATGCCTGCTGTCCTTCTCCTGCCGAGAGTCCTTTGACAAGCACATTCCTTTGTTTTCAGTGGACACTTGCAGCATCCAGCCAAACTTTGTAAATTACACTGCTAAAACTAAATGTATGAATTTACATAAGTTCATATCAGTTGATATCTTAATGATGTGGGCCTGTGATGAAACCTACTGTAAACACTCAGTAATCAGCCTCCATGTAAGCTGATACTCGGCTGCTGAAAGATGAAATATATAGCTTCTGACATTGTGGAACTTTTCAGCAAATGATGCTGAGACACATTCCACCCACATTTTGATATATTTTAAAATCAGTGTACAGTATTGATCAGTATTCAATAAGTGTAGAACACATTACTGGCCAATTCAGAGTCATCCAAACTATAGGTTGGTTTTCTCTTCCTGTACCATGCAAGACTACTAACCACCACGCTGTTATTGATACCATATATATCTTAATATCAGTATGCTATGACTGTCTGTGACTATGATGTGTATTAATACTATATTTGTACCTTTTAAAATTTTCAATAAATATATTTGAAAAAAAATCAGTGTAAAAGTCAGTTGAATTTTTATCAATTAATATAATTACCTATTGTTGACTAAGGCCAAAACGTTACTTCCAAGTGTGCATACTCTGATTCTTCTTTACAAACCAATTTTGATATGCAGGTTCATTCAGGTACTCACTAAGAACACAGCAAAATTCTTTGGAGTTAATAAGGTTGATATCAAACAGGCGATCCTGTTGCTTGCAATAATTTCCCAGGGACAGAATCGCTAGCTTACCACACCTAGTTTTATGGAGTTGCTTGCTTTGCTAGCTAGACCAGTGAGATGACGCTCCCTCGCTGATGCCTTGCTATATAAGGCAGCATTCTGGGTCAGGAATGAGTAATTTCTCAGGTGATTTTGCTCAGGTGATCAATGGATCGCGGTTACAATGCCAGGCTCCTGTACATTCTCCAACCAGCTTTCTGCCTGTATCTCTGTACCGGCTTCTAGTTAGAAAGCTTGAGGAAGAGTGAATGGACTTAAGCCTAGTACACATGGGCCGAATGTTTGCCAGAATCAGCCGATTCAATCGAAACTGGCTGATATTAAACCAGTGTGTATGGTAGCCGTTCCGACAGAAGCTGGCTATTCGGCCGCCTTCTGTCCAAAGCTCATGACAGAAAACGATCTGCCGACTGGCTCCCACTTGGCGCTCTCAGCCAAAGGATGAGAGCGTTGCCTGGAGTGTTCTGGTGGGGGGGCATCCCCCTGTCAGAATACAATAGCTCAGCAGGGGAGATTGCTGTACTAATATCGGATTGTTATTGTTAGTACAGCGGCTCCGACCTGAGCTGACAGGTTTTTTCGTTCAGTGGTGTGTACTGGGCTTTAGGCCGGCCATACACAGAGCGAATTTCTTTCCATGGGTTGCAGGAAAGAAATATGCTTGATTCCCCCATCAACACAGACAGTCCCTCCTGCCAGGCCATTGTCTACTCCCGGCTGGGGGGTGGGGAAGCCGTCACCACTGAGAGAAGACAGTGATTATCGCTAGCGGCTATAGCAGCCAATAGCAATGATTTCAAGAGAACCCAGCAGGCTGGTTATACCCAAGTTGATCGATCGATTAACTTGGTACATTCAGCCTGCCCATTAACGATTTGAACCGTGTATGGCTGGCCTAAGAGTGTGCTGATCAGTACACTCATAGATCATTGAGAGCTACAAGTCTGTCTCCCACTGTGGAACATGAGACTTGTAATTTACTCATTCACAGATCTCTGTCAATGAATGACGTAGCTGTTTGAGGTAGTCCAATTTTAAATGTTACAGTGACTGCTGGGGAGAGGAACCCCTGCCTATCTATCTGGATGTAGGTGGAAAATTTGAAACATTAACATTAAATATTTCAGATTTAGCTAACTAAAAATGGATTTATTTTAATTTTTTTGTCATAATTAATAAAATATATAAAATAACAATATACCTTGTTTAATAAAATGCATAGCTCATATGAAGAGCAAATACATTAAAAGATGCCTTTGTTTTTGACTTACAGAGGAATATACATTATATTTTTATTTTATTTTTTACAAAAACGAGGGTGCTTTATTTCAGTCTGCGACAAATACAGCATAAACAGAGCATATGACATTGTTCAGTGCAGTACACTACAAAAGGAGAAATACAAGAAATATGAGAAAATCCAGCAATCAAAACTTAGATGCCAGGTACAACGATCAGACATAGAATAGCAAAGCACAGACAAAATATAGGCATAAACAACATCAAGACCCTAATATAAGGGCGAGAGTCGTGGTGCACCCAGGGGTAACAGTGAGGGGGGAAGGGGGGAAGAAAGGAGAGGGGTTGGAGGGAGGAAGAGAGAAGGAGGTGGACAAGAGGAGCAGACAGGGAAGGGAGGGGCCAATAGAAAGGATACCCCAGACTCAGCACCTAACCCTCATACCCAGACAATGGATAGTGTGAGTAAACCACCTAACTCAAGGTCCAGAAGGTTCCACACATTATTGATATTCCAAGGGCAGCCCCTATTAATATAGATTATCTTGTACATAGGAAGGGCTGCATCCACCATAGCCTCCCAGGAAAGCACCCCAGGATGGAGATTAGCATAGTAGAGGAGATAGCATATTAGTAGCTTTGTGTGGTGAGAATATTGTTCATCATCCTGAATACCCAGTAGTGCTAGGGAGGGAGATAGCGGGAGGGTCAGTTGTAAGCTAGGACTGCCATCATATGCCCATGGTCCCCGTACACTAGATTTTGCAAGTCTGACAAGGACCCAAAAAAAGACACTTCCAGCATTAGATCTGGAACTCTGCAACCACCATAAAATAGAAACTAATACTGCAGCCCAAAAATGCACATGGAAATTGGGTGCCAGGCCTCCCAATTGCGGTGGAAGAAACAGTGTGCCAGATGGGGGAGTACAACGTTCAAAATGAAGGAACCCACACACCAATCCATGTCATTATCTTAATGAGATTAATCCGACCTAACAAGTTCAGTGGGAGACGGTACCAGGAAGAACACTTCGCTTCAAGCAAGGACAAAAGAGGGAGAAGGTTACAATCAAGGTAACCAGATAGGTCTCTAGTAACTTGAACCCCTAGATACTTAAATTGATCCACCTAACATAACGGCGAGGGGGACCCCAAACCCACAGCCCGGTCATTAATAGAAAAAAGTATTAATTTGAACCAGTTAATCCGGATGCCCAAAAATGATCCAAAGGAACCAAAATTCTTTAGTACCGCCAGGAGTGATGGGCCTGCATCATAAAGAGAGAGTAGGGCTTCATCCGCATATAAGGACAACTTTTCTTCCAAAGTCCCCACCCGCAAACCCCGGACCTCTGAAGATTCCCTGATCAAAATGGCCATGGGACTCCAGGGCTAGGGCAAACAAAGTATGGGACAACGGACAGCCCTGCCTGTACCTCAATAAAGGGGAAATGCCTCAGAGAACCAATCGTTAGTACAGACCCATGCTCTGGGAGCCCTATAGAGCAGTTGGAGCAAATGAAGAAATTTGGGACCGAACCCATAAGGTCGTATAGATTAACATAGATAGATCCACTCAACTGAGTCAAATGTCTTTTCGGCATCTAGGGAGGCAATTACTCTAGTTCCGGGGTTGTCATGTGGCAATGAGAGATTCATAAAAGGCAGCATATATTGATATTGGTTCCCTTGCCAGGCATGAACCCCCTTTGATACACGTAAATTAAGTCCTCAATCACTGAGGAGAGACAGCCAGCTAAAATCTTTGCAAATATCTTTGCGTCAACATTTAATAGGGAAATTGGCCGTTAGGAGGCGCAGTCTTGCGGGTCCTTACCTGGCTTGGGAACCAACACAATAACAGCCTCTTCGAGGCATTCTGGCAGGGAATACAATGATGTTGAATCAGAAAAGAGAGGCGTAAGCTTAGAAGCTAGTATCTCTACATACTGGTAGTAGAATTCAGTTGGGAGACAGTCAGCCCCAAGAGTTTTGCCCCCCTGCAACCACCCAATCGCCACCTGAACCTTCTCCAGGGAGATATCAGCTTCCAAGCGCTCCCTATCTGCCGCAGCTAACATGGTAAAAAGAACGGTGCCTGCAAAAGCTTAGCAGTTGACTTTGGTAGAAAGTAGTTTTAGACGCATAGAAATCCTGAAAAAACTCTACAAAATGGGTATTGATAAAATCCGGAGAAAAAAGTAAACCCCCCATCGTTCCTGATACCGGTGATATGCATCAAGGGAGTTTGGCCTACAGCCAGCCAGGCCAGCAAATAAACATTTTTGTTGCCATATTCAAACACCCTTTGCTTGGAGTATACCAGTGCTTTTTTAGTTTGTTCCACAAAAATAGAAAGTTGTCTCAAAGCCCACTGCCAAGCCGAATAACGATCCTGAGTTGGAGACAAAACATACTCTGCTGTTATGGATGTTATGTTTGTTTATATGCAACTTTATGATGCATCTCTGTTGTACTTGCTTCCTGTGTTGTGTTTCCTGTTCCTGCTGAGTATTATTCAATGAACATGGCTTCTGTGCAGTAATGGCTTGTGCTGCCTTTACTTACGTCACATGAAACATGGTGACAGAAGTATCTGAAGCTATACATTTGATGCTGAGAGCCTGCTAGCTTTGATGTGGGAGTTCTTAGAACTGATTGTGCCTCCTATCAATTGGAGTCCAGTCCTGGAAGCTGAGCATTTGAAGCAAGGGAAATTGCATCAGGGCAGTTAACAGCATTCCACTGCCTGAGACAATGGGGGTAAGTGGAGATATCAGCAGCAACTGGGGAAATTTCAGAGCTGAGTTTGAGGACTACTCCCTAGCCACGGGGTTAAATGAGAAGCCTGCAGCAGATCAAGCAGCTACACTGAGGAGGGTGATGGACAGTGAACGCCTCCATGTTTACAAGCATAATCTGAACCTCACAGAGGAGCAAAAGTGTGACACTGAAGCCATTCTAGATGCATTAAAAGCTTTCTTCGGGCCTTCTAAAAATATCATGTATGAAAAATATATATTTGGCTGCTACAAGCAAGAAGACTGTGAATCAATAGACAGGTTTGTGATACGGCTAAGAGAAAAAGCTGCAAGCTGTGAGTTTGGCTCTCTGATAGATGAACTTATTTGTGATAAAATAGTTCTGGGTATCTCCCGTGAAAGCACACGCCGCCACCTATTGAGGAAACATGATTTAGACCTACAAACAGCAATTGAGATATGTCATACTGCTAGGGTTGCCACCTCATCCCTTTAAACCCGAACACATATTAATTACACAGGTTCTGGGGCTGATTAAGGTGGTAATGGAACTCACTTGGTGCCTTATCTGTATTAAATTAGCCTCAGAACCTGTGTAATTCATATGTGTTCGGGTTTAAAGGGATGAGGTGGTAACTCTACATACTGCAGAGCTTACTGACAAACATATGAAAGCTATGGAGCAGGATAAACTGATTGACAATATCCATGAAGCCTCTAAACAACAGTAAAGCTTCAAGAACCACCAACACAAGTTTCAACACAACAGTCGCCTACAGAAATCACCTGGGAGGAAGCCTGCATCATGCAAGTATTGCAGCAATGTGCATGTACAAAAGAAAGAAAAGTGTTCTGCATATGGGAAAATCTGTACTGCATGTGGTAAACCAAATCATTTTGCAAGAGTGTGTCTCTCCAGTAAAATGGAAGCAAGGAAGCTGCTGACAATTGAGCAAATGTTGGAGGATGCACACCTGCTTAGCACTGATATGGTTTACTCCTCAGAATGCATTGGTGCTGTAAACACAAGGGGCAAGTGGTTTGTAAACCTCTGATTAAACAATATAATCCAACCAACCAGCCAGCTGGAGTCGGATGCAACGTGTGATGTCATGAGTTTAAAGGACAATATCAAACTGTCACCCAGGGCACCCCTTCAGCCTAGTAGCACCAAACTAAAGTTGTATTCAGGGGAACTAATAGAATCATTGGGGCTCTTTCCAACAGAATGCAGCATATGTGATCGTATACACAAACTGAACTTTGAGATTGTTGAAACCACTATTATCGGGTTCAACATGGGAACGCCTTGGACTGATGCAGTTCACCATTCCTCCTAAACTACACAATGTTGATAATCAGCCTGCAAATTCTCTGACTAGGCCGCTGACAAAACATCAAATTCTTCATGCCTACAGTGATGTGTTTGAGGGTAGTCTTTGTTCAAGGAGAGGTTTGTTTTGAATGTGATTCTACCATTCAATGTGTACAATGTGCCCCACGCAATGTGCCTATAGCCATTAAGCCATAGGTTAAAACTCAACTAGATAAATATGAAGCTGAAGGACATCTAGCTTCAGTATCAGAGCCTACAGACTGGATAAGCAACATGGTTGTTATCAGAAAGCCTGAGAAGATCAGAATATGCATTGATCCCAAGTTTCTGAATATGGCCCAGAAAAGGTCACACTACTTAATGCTAACACTCGATGATATTTTGCATAAATCACCTTAAAGGATGTGTCTTCACACTTTTGATGATAGAGATGCCTTTTTACAGTGCAAACTGGATGACAAGAGTAACTACATGACCACTTTTTGGACTCCTTGGGGCATAAAGAGATGGCTCAAACTACCATTTGGAGTCTCTGTAGCTGTAGTAGAGGTATACCAGCGAAAGCAGCAAGAACTATTAGGTGGGCTTTATGGAATTGAGCCAATAGCTGATGACATTCTTATAGTTAGCTGCGATAATGCAGATGAGGAGGCTGAGCATGACCATGATGAAAAGTTAATAGCACTACTGGATCATTGCAGGCAGGTGATGCTGAGGCTTAGCATAAAGAAATTGCAGTTCAAGGTGAAATAAGTCTGTTTCCATGGACATATCCTGTCCTCACAAGGCTTAAAAGCTGACCCGGATAAGAATAAAACCATTGTGGACATGCCACAGCCTGTTGATGCCAAAGTGGTACAGAGATTTATTGGCTTTGTTAAATACCTAGCGAAATTCCTGCCACACTTATCTGAGGTGTGTGAGCCATTAAGGTGACTTCTGAACAAAGATGCAGTTTGGCACTGGCTTCCCAAGCATGACCGGGGAGTAGAGGATATAAAACGCTTGGTCACCAGCGTTTCCATCATTATCTTTATGGGTGGGATTCAATTACACCTGAAACTGATCACAAACCTCTAATAGGTATATTCAAGAAGCCCCTTTTGTGTGTTCCCAAGTGTTTGCAGATGCAGAGCATGATGCTTACATTGCAGCATTACAACCTCAATGTTGTCTACAAGCTAGGATGTGAAATGTATATCAGTGATACCCTGAGCAGAGCTACTTTGCATAATGTGGTACCTGGAGGTGAGCATGAGCATCGTACAATTTGTCTGCTGCAACAGGAACAACATTCTTTGCCAACATCAATCAAGTGGACTATCTTAATGTCACAGATCAATGACTACATCAACTCATACAGCACACCGACAGTAATGCAACTTTACAAGCTTTGAAGTCTATTGTTTTGAGTGGGTGGCCAGATGAAAAAGAGGCTGTACCTGCAATTGTAAGGGAATACTTTAGAGATTTAGAGATGAGATCAGCATACAAAACAGTCTCTCGTACAAAGGTTAAAGGGTCATAGTGCCAAAGTCACTGAGAGCAGAGATGTTATTACGCATACACTCCAGCCATATTGAAGATGAAGCTATAGACAAGCTCGTAATACTCTTTACTGGCCCAACATGCATGTTGAAATCAAAAACTTTGTTAGTATATATAGTATATCCCACCTACAATCAATATGCATCAATATTTACAATATGAAACCATGATGTAACATGAGATACCTACATGTCCATGGCAGATTATCAGTGTGGACTTATTCAACTATGCAGGCAAAGAATACCTGCTATTAGTCGATCATTATTCAGGCTTCTGGGAAATAGACCTGACTTATCCACTGAAGCTACAATTAAGAGTGCAAGGTTCAGTTTGCATGTCATGGCCAACCAGATACAGTGATCTCTAATAATGGACCTCAGTTTGCAAGCCTGCAATTCAGAAAATTTGACACTGAATGTGAGTTTGAGCATGTTACTTCCTCACCATGTCATCCACAGGCTAATGGCAAAGCTGAATCAGCTGTAAAGATTGTTGAAAATGTATACAAGAAAGCAGAAAGTGATGGTAAAGACCCATGGAAGGCCATTTTACATTGAAATACTCCAACTGAAGGCATGGATAGTAGTCCGGCACAAAGACTGATGTCAAGTAGATTAAAGCCAGTAGCGAATAGGCTTTGTGAACCCTCTGTCATACAAGGTGTTACAGAAAAATTAAGGCTTAAGTGTAAAAAGGCACGATATGACACATCGGACAGAGATTTGCAGAAATATGCACCACGCTCCTATCTTGTGGACCTTGAAGCAACTCTCTATCGCCACAATCGAGTGGATTTGAGAGCAGCCTGAATAAAAATATCCTGCTGATAGTAGTGATAAGAAGAGCCCAGTATCTTCAGAGAGGGCTAAAAGAATCTTTGTACAAGGGCCAGTCTTCATCCGTAGTGATAGAAGTTCAAAACCACCTATGAGACTTAACCTATAAAATGTCTTATTGCTGTTTCTCATCCGAATTTCACAATGTTCATTTATTAACACTAAAAGGGGTAGATGTTATAGAGGTTATGTTTGTTTATATGCAACTCTGTAATGCATCTCTGTTGTACTTGCTTCCTGTGTTGTGTTTCCGGTTCCTGCTGAGTATTATTCAATGAGCGTGGCTTCTGTGCAGTAATGGCTTGTGCTGTCTTTACTTACATCACATGAAACATCCGCCACCAACCTAATCAACCTCAGCCTCCAGAGCATCCAACAAGCGGGCTGCCTCTTTTTGCAGACCAGAGATACGGGAGATATATTGACCCCTGACCCAGGCTTTGAAGGAGTCCCAGAGTAGTCCTAGATGAGCAGGGATCAAAACACTATAGCGGATCATGAGAGCCCACAGAGCCACTTTCACCTGATTGAATGAGCTTCTGTGTTTTCACTGAATAGTCATGGAAGATGAGCAGCTTGCAATTTTGATCTCCTTGAAGCAGGTATAGCCCCTTAAACTGGTTAAAGATAACTGTTTTAGAAGTAGGACTGACCTTCCAAAATGGAAGAGGGTGTCAGCTGAAGAAATGTATACTTTCCCATTCAAACTGCTTTGAATATCACAAGTTAGGAAAACCTTTACTGACAAGAATGCTCTAGATAGAAATGGGACTACTGCTAACATGCCCAGTACTAATAGCAAGCATCAACATATAGCATTCCTTCTGGGACAGACAAGACTTATGCAATTTAAAGTACTTAAATTCAATTTTAATAGAAGATGATTCCCCCTGAACATACAACCTATGGAAAGGTGACCCATCCATTCCACACTTGTTTATAGATTTATTCATCGGTCAAAGACAGAACATTTCTCATATGTACATTTTTGCCACAGTTATTCATTTCAGCTGTAATCATTATACAAACCACAACATTGTATTCATACTAATTAGTTTTTCACATGTTTGTATTAAATCAGTCCTGGAAATAATACCCAGGCCAATACCACATAACAAAACATCCTACCACAAAAATCCCTTTTTCTGGTATTCCTAATATTGTCAGCAGATGAAGACAACTGATTGAGGTTACAAGAAGGAAACTCATAGAAGTGTTGTTATTACTGATTGACTGTCTCTTGGTTCTGTACTTTGGCTCTCCAAAGTTCTTTCCTAATCGAGGTTATTCAACATTTTACATTTGTGATTCAACCTATTCCCATCAAAGCAAAGAAAACTGGTCTTATTTACAAAAGGAGTTGATAATCTTCACTCAAAACATTGTCAAATTTTAACATTGCAATTCCTAGTCATGTGCAGATGCTTTTTCTGTGATTGGATGATTGAGTGGAGATTCTCAACTTCATTAGTGAATTAGCCTCATTATCTCTTCAGAAATGCATCAT
This sequence comes from Lithobates sylvaticus, assembly GCA_028564925.1. Lineage (NCBI taxonomy): Eukaryota > Metazoa > Chordata > Amphibia > Anura > Ranidae > Lithobates > Lithobates sylvaticus. The sequence continues at coordinate 154,891,799 of CM053030.1, forward strand.
GTGTCAGGCAGATGAGCATACAGTATATGTCTGTGATCTTTGAGATCTGTATATCAATTGTTACTTTTGATACACAGAGCAACTCATTTATAAAAATGATAACGTGTCAATCAGATTGAGGCTGTTATATTTCTGGTTGATAGAAAATGATCATATACATCTGATTGGTTGCCAAAGATAACACCTCCTCATATACTTTACTCCAGTTTTATTAGTAACAGTAGCAGTTGGGGGGGGGGATAAAACCACATGGTTGATCCACATCTTTACCACCCTTCAACTGTTCCACCTTTAGCTGGAAAGACAGCGGCTGGGGATGTACGGCTGGAATTATCCCCTCTGTCATGTTAGTTGGACACAACCACCCACCGAATGCGACCCATTCAAGTAAAATGGGTCATGCTGCAGCCATCCGGCATTTAGGAGGTTAAAACAGGCAGATCACTCTTCAGAAAGCAACACAAGTTTAAACAATGCCTTAAAGAGGAAGTAAACCCTGATGGGTTTACTTCCTCCTTGTTTCCCTGCAAAGGTAAAGCATAATGGGCTACTATGCATCGCACTTACCTGACACAGGAGCCATCGATGTCACCGCTGTCCCCTGGTGCACGGAGCCTCAATCTTCTTTGCAGGTATCGCGGCTCCGGCACTGTGATTTGCTGGAGCCACGATGACGTCACTCCTGCGCATGCGCACGGGAGCCGCCATTCGTGGCATATCGCCGTTAGCAGCGGCGCGCTCAGTGGGCCTACGTGCCGCTGTCTACGGCGCATGCGCCGTAGACAGCGGTGCCTGTCTTTTTGCAAATATCTCCTAAACCGTGTAGAGATATTACTTGGACCTACAGGTAAGCCTTAATCTAGGCTTACCTGTAGGTCAAAGTGGTTTGTAAGGGTTTACAACCACTTTAAAGTATATTTAAAGGCAAAGCTTTTTTTGTTTTGGTTAGAACAGAGATGGATTTAAAAAATTTTTTTAATGGTGTCTGTGCCCTTGTTAAGGAGAGTCACCCTCTCAGTTTGTCCTGTTGCCTGTTATGAGATTTGAAATTGAAAAGAAAATCCCAAATTGTGTGTTGTTACCAGGACTGTAATGGAAATCTTCCAATGGGGATACTAGTCCTAGCTTTGTTTTGGCTATGGGACAGGAAGTGAAGGGAAATCTCCCCAATGGGAAACAGATGGCAAAAAAAGACTGACAGGGGTCGTAACCTTCCCCTACTCTATTCAAAATGAAAAAAAAAAGTTTTGCCTTTAGTTCTACTTTTATCATCCCTGCCACATTATGCTTCCAAACCCTTGTCACATGATAACTCTTCTACATTCGTTTTCTGTTATCTCGCTATAGGACTGATTCATGAAGACCATAACAATAAAAACAAAATATATTGTTAACAACTGCCACCAATCAGGTTTCATTTTATGGAAAAAATAAACACTAGTGGTCAACATGTACAAAAAATCCAGTTTATTCTAATTTTCATTTCTCCAGTTTGAAATCGTTCAGCTTCTGTGTGGTATTTTTGGGAGCAAAATGATATGATTGCAGTTGATCTCAAGGTTTTAGTAAACTTTAAGGCTGAGTTCACACTGGTGCCAATTGGATGTGATGCGGGTTTGCCCGCATCCAGTTCGCATGTCAAGAGACTGTGACCGGCTCCCAAAGGAACCGGTTCACACAGCTCCAGGATGGCTACGGAGCGGTTTGCAGAAGAGTCCTGTGCATCTTATGGTCCATTTCAGGTCCGAATTCAGCCAAAAATGTGGACTGAATTTGGACCTGAAATGGTGAACAGGGATGCATCGGACCCCCTGCTGCGAGCCGCTCTTCACAGCGTGAACCCAGCCTAAATAGTTTTTTTTGACCAAGCTGGTAAAGGCTTCTCCACAGTAAAAGCTGTGAAAATGTGGAATAGACTCCTTCAAGTTGCCTGGTTTTGTCCAACTCAGTAGATTGCTTTAAAAAAGACTTGGATTCTTTCCTAAATGTACATAATATAACTGGATACTAATATGTATAGGTAAGTTCATCCATTGAATATCCGATTGCCTCTTGGGGGATCAGGAAGGATTTCCCCTGCTGGAGCAAATTGGATCATTGTTTTTTTTTTTTTTTTTTGCCTTCCTCTGGATCAACTGTGGGTATAAGATTATGTATATAGGATTGTATATATAATTTGTTTTTCCCCTTTTATTGGTTGAATAAGGTGGAGCGCTGTATCTATATGTAACCTCAGCTACATACAGTGTACAGCGCTGTGTTCCGTTAGCGGGATGGAAATGGGCTGAGCTCTGCACAACCATTCACAGGGAGTTTGGTCCAAACAAACTATTTAAAGTGGTTCTTAGTCCAAACATTTACAAGTCCTATATAGATCTAGCTCTGTGCCAATCTGCACCTTTTGTCTCCTCTCTCCTGGCTCTCACAGGCATCACTGAAAGTAATGGGAGCCATTGGCTCCTGCTGCTGTCAGTCAGATCCTATGAGGAGTGAGTTGGGGGGTGGGGGGTGGTGTTGAGCCACACTGTGTGTGTCTATGAATGCACAAAGCACAGCTTGGGCGCCTGCTATGGAGGCACATGCAGGAGAGGAGGAGTTGACAGAACTGTCAGGGGACCCCAGAAGAGGAAGTAAGGGTCAGCTCTGTGCATTGCCAATGCACATAGCAGTAAAGTATAACATGTTTTTTATTTTGCTAAATTTTTTTTTTTTACTTTGCAACCTCTCTGAAGTTCACTGAAACCTGGAATTCATACTTTACATTTTTTGCCAGTGTCCAATCACCTGAAGGTAGAAGACCCATGGTCTTTGACCACAGATCTTGTGTCCTGTACAATTAAGATAATATCATTTTAGTTTTGAGTGGGGTTAACATGCTCACACCTGCTTATATCTCTCGGAGACTCCATGCTTTAGCCGAGGAGTGTCCAACCTCCAGGAGGGCTATGCATGCGGACAAACACAAAATTGTAAACGAATGTTCACGTCTGGGAGGGATGACATGTTTGCCATAGCACCTGCAACAGTGGCTGGCACAAACAAGCAGAGCCCAGGAACATCTGAAGGGATGCCAGGGATTCTGTGCTTGCAGTAGCACCGGCGGCACTTGCAGGTACTCCCGCTAGCTAGTGCCAGCTAATTAAGTGCAGTATGGTCAGAACTGGGAGGGTGCTGTGGTGAGCTGCCCCTCCAGATTTCTCCCCAAAGCAATTTGCCCTCAACCCCAACTAACCCTAACATTGTGCCTAGTCATCTCACATCCCTACACTATACACACATAGCCTGAACACACAGCACATAATTGAGATCTAATCATCTGCCCAACTTTTTCTGCTCATCAACTTTCCATAGGCCATATTCACATGATGTGGTTGAGGTGCCATCAAGATTAAATGGCACCCCAACACGCGTAGCATGTTTTTCTACGATTGCAGCGCGATTCAAAATCGCAAAGTGTGAATGGATAGCTGATGAGCAGAAAAAGTTGGGCAAAATATTGGATTTCAAATATCTGCTGTGTGTGTTTACGGTGCAGGGATGAGAGACAGATAGGCACAGTTTCAAGGGTGTGTGGGGGTTGAGGGCAGGGGGCTTTGGGGGGTGCAGCCCACCCCAGCTCTGGCCATGTGGCACTTACTTTGCTGGCACTAGCTAGTGGGAGTCCCTGCATTTGCCACCGGTGTCATTGCAAGCATACATGGTACATTTTGCCAAGATTGCAGTGCAAATTAAAATTGCAAAGTGTGAATGGGGCCTTATTGTTGGTGTTTATTATATGCGGCCCAAGACAATTCTTCATCCTCCAATTTGGCCCAGGATATTAAAAAAATTGTACACCTCTGCTTTAGCCAGTACCAGTGGATTCTTTTTACATATCCACTGGGGGCAGAGCAGGGAATTCCATAAAGCAAATCATGTCTGAGGTACAAGAAGTATTTAACCTAGCGTTATCCACCAAAAACCAAAATATCAGTTTGGAGGTAGAATTTACTTTCAAATATAATAATATCAAATATAAATAACTCAATTTCACTTTCAATCTGGCATTCCATGGAAAATGTTCTGAACATATGGAATTAAACCAGTGAAACACAAGTACAAATCAAATTAATAGTATCATTTCTAGTAACAGTAAGAAAGACCACTATCCAAATTTTCAGTATAGTTTACTGACATTCTTTAAAAAACAGACATGCCACAACATAATAGGTTTTACCTTCAAATCTCACATTGGATACTAAATGTAAAAGGCCCAAACTGACATTTATAAGACCATAGCTTCAATAAACAAACGTTCTGGCAGAGAGTGCAAGAGGCTCATGTTCCATTTGGAATTGGATAATCCCGTTGTACAACACAGGCCTGTAACAAATGGGATTAGGTTTCTTTTTAAGGTACAACTGAAACAAGGTAATTTGAGTTCTAGGTTTGGCCTTGTTACATGACCGCTGAGATCCTGTTTGTGTACCACAGTAAAACATTTTCTAAAATTTAAACACAGGAGTATTAAACTGGCAACATCGGAGTGATACAATTCTCTTTAAATGATTAGCTGTTTCTACTACAATGAATAATATGTTCTTTGGCACTGGAACTCTATAATACATACAAAAATAATAAAATGCAAATATCTTGTACAAAAATACAAATGTTTTCAAAAGCTTTTTAAAAAATATATTCCACTGAGTAAGAAACCAGCTATAAACCTGTATTATTTTCTGCCTTATTAATGAGCTTGCATTTCAGTTAAACAACACTGTCTGCATAGTGTTGCTTAATCTATATCCAAAATCACTTTTCAAGCAGATATTGCATAGGTAATTGTAAAACTGTGTTTCAATATTTTCCCTGTTGATAGTTATATTGTATTAGACATATCTCTAACTCTAGGTTAATAGTTGAAGTTCAATCCGCAGCAAAGTTCTTGGAAAAATAATAATAGATTGCGGAAGTTCATGTTGGCCCAGTTTCAGTGCTTGTTTTTTGCGATTTTGTTGGTATAGCACAATCCAGTTTTTTGTTCTTCTTGGAAAGAACAGTCTGCAAAGTAGTTCTAATATTATATTCCATGTCCGCTCAACCCCCGCACAATGCCTTATTCTATGATACTTCTGTAGGCTGACCTGCTAAAAAGAAGACACAGAAGACACAGTTAGATATCTGATTGCACAACACGTGATTTCAACTTCTACACACCACAAGCAATAGTCTCATTAATCTATTCCAAATGTGAAGCAAGTTGGGAAACTTCTTCAAGTATTATTTGCTATGGCCAAAATAATGTCGCTTGTGAACTGAAACCCAGGGTGCTGCATAGCTCGTGCAGGGTGCAAAGGTTTGAGTAAGCGCTAAATTTAGCGTGAAAGGCGTCACCTTTTAATGTTCCTGTCATACCTGTGATGTAATTTCAATGCTTTAAAAAAGACACCAAGGAGTGCAGCAATATTCCGGACTTGTGCATGTTACTAGTATTCTCCATGGTCTAGTTGTACCTGATAAAAAGGGCCCTGCAATGTTTTTGTGCTTTCTTTGTTGTTGAAGAAGAAAGTAATTCTATAGGGTTCAACAAAGCTGAGCTACAGGCAGATATGAAGGACACATGTTAAAGCAGACTTCTGCCAAATTTTTTATTTTCTTTTAAAGTCAGCAGCTACAAATACTGCAGCTGCTGACTTATAAAATATGGACACTTACCTGTCCAGGGAGCCCGCGATGTCGGCACCCAAAGCCGATCTGTCCCTAAGGTCTCGGGTGGAGGTGCCGCCATCTTCGGTAAGGGAATCAGGAAGTGAAGCCTCCGGCTTCACAGCCTGGTTCCCTACTGTGCATGCAAGAGTCGCGCTGTGCATCCTTACTGGTCCCTGGAGGGGCCCTTTGGAGGGGCCAGATATGAAGTAGATCACTGCAGTGCCTGTGGTGATCTATGCCCAGAAGTGGGAGCAAATACCTGGATTATACAGTTATCTGCTCCCCCCTCCCCCCTGAAAGGTGCCAAATGTGCCACCTGAGGGTGGGGAGGTACCCGATCAGCGGAAGTTCCATTTTTGGGTGGAACTCCGCTTTAACACAATTCTATATTCATTGAGAAATCATTAAAGTTGTTGTAAATATCTCTCGATAGTGTGTACTTGTCTCACTCCAGAGCACTAAGTGTCATTTCTGTCCACTACCTCATTACTCTGCTATAAGCATGAGTCACCTTTGACAAGTTTTCCTGACATCAAGAAAAAAAAAAGGTGACGATGGGCTTTGCTGTCGATTGACAGCCTCAGCTTTGTTCCTGTGTGCTGTGTGAAGGGAATGTCTCCCTATCCTCCAGAGCTCTCAGAGCTCTCCTCACTTCAACTCTTTGCCTCCTGCTTTTCAGAGCTGAGAGATCTTGTGGAATTTCTGTACTTTGAGTTAGGTGTAGGGGAAAGATGCTGTAGATAAACAGGTACAACTTATGTAGGAGGATTTGTTTCCTCTCTGTGTATCACCTGAGGCCAGTCACATCACTGGGTATATGTGAGGGTTTACAACCGATTTAAATGTTTTTTTTTTTTTTTATGTATCTAGTTTAAAGAAGAAGTACAGCCAAAGCTCATTTGGCTGTACATCTCCTGTGGATCACAGGAATGCAGTCCGTTCTGCTCTCCTGTGACCCGTTTTCAGCAGAAAGCAGGCTGAAGTCTGCTGTCGGCTGACATCTCAGAGCCGGTCCAGGCTGGGGAAAGATCACGAGCACCCAGAAGCCTGGATTGGCACCTGGCTTAGCCTCTCAGCAAGCCTCTGAGAACCTGAGCCGGTCTCTCCCGCCACCTCCACAACTCAGCACTCCTATGAGAGGGGGGGAGTTAGAGCTAATAGTAGTAGTCACCAGCTCTCTGCTCATGGAGCTCTGAGAACCATGCGATCAGCGGTGTTTGATTGCTCAGTTCTCAGTCTTAGGGGACTAAGACTCTGATCGATGCTGCATTCACCTAGGTAAGTATGATTTAAAACAAACAAACTAACTTCTCTTTTAAATATCTAAATTTGTCTGGAAGCAATACCACTGCTAAATGTTTCAGCTCCTGTTGCAGTTGGAGATTCGGCTCAGCTGAACACTCATTTTTTCACCTGTTTATTAGACATGTGCACAATAGAAAAATTTGTTTAGTTTCGTTTCGTTTCTGTTCATTTCCGTTGATTCGTAACGATTCGTAATTTCGTAAGTCGTGGGTGTTCGTATTCGGACTCGTTCGTATTTTCGTAAGAGTTATTTTTTCGTTGATTCGTATTTCCGTTAGTCTAATTTTCATTTATTTGATATTCGTATTTTCGTTATATTTCGTATTCGGACGCATTCGTATTTTCGGAAGAGCTATATTTTCGTTGATTTGAAAGGATTCGTATTTCCGTTAATCAAATTTTCGTTGATTCGAAATTCGTATTTTCGTAGATTTAATTACATTCGTACTTTCGTGAGATTGATTTATTCGTACTTTCGTAAAAAAAATTCGTAGATTCGTAATCGGAGCATAATTCATAATTTTACGTAATGTGTATGCTATTTATATGTTTAAGAAACAAAGAATTTCTCTCTCACAAGTCAAAACTTAACTCAAAAATCCACCAAAACAGTACCTCCGACCAAACCACACCCTATCTGGACTCTCGATGGAATATTTCAGAATCAGAACTAACATTCGTTCTTTGGAATTCTCGATCAGCAGAATTTTCGTTATTTCGTATTTTCGTTGTTTTGATTTCCTTTTTTCCGAATATTCGTAATTTCGATTTTTCGTTCATTTTGATTTTCGTTATTTTTGAATCTTTGTTCGGTATTTTCGTTGTTTCTGTTTTCGTTTTTTGGATTTTCATTCTTTCGTAGTTTCGTTGTTTCTAATTTAATTATTTTGTATTTTCGTTGTTTTTCATATTCGTTCTTTTCGATAGTTCGTTTTTCGTTAGAATTTTTAGTAAACCATTCGTTCATTCGTACGATTACGAATGAACGAATATAACGAATTTTAACGGAAAACGAATTTGTAACTAAACAAATTGCACATGTCTACTGTTTATTGTACCTCCCAAACAGTGGATGGACCTGCAACTTATATACATTGTATGCCATGCAGAAATCTTATATTATTTCCCCCTCTGGTGAGATGTTCTTAGCCTATAGCGTTAGGCTATTTTCTCTATTGGTCGTATGTTCTTTAAATCTTCTGGTCACATTTTTTATACATAAGAAATGTAATACTTGAATCATATGGTTCACCATACCAAGGGAGCATGTGTAAGTAACGGCAGCTATTTAGGATCTAAGGATCTTTAGGGGGCTACTTATCAAACCTTCTATTTTATATGCAAAATAAGCACATACACAGTATAAAATTATAGAAGGGAGTCGGAGAGGCATTTCAGGTCATATCTTACCTTTGTCCCTAGGTTTCTCACAGATGAAGTTATTTAAATCTGCACAATGGAAATCATTCCACAAGCCTGAATATATTAACCCTGCACAGTCTTCGCCAGGTCCCTCCTCAGGAGTCCAGTTGTCTGGTTGGCCAGGCTTCCAATTTCTGCAAGATACATAATAAATGTCTGTTAAGTGGACAGGAAAGAAATAGGTCAGCCATTAAAGTGACTCATCCCCATTCAAAAAAAAAAAAAAAAAGGTCAAAGGCACCTTGTGAAAGAAGAAATGGTATACTTACCTTTCTGGTTGGTTGTGTGTGAGATCTTCACTCTCTTGAAGAGCTACAAGTGCCAACGCTATCCATCATACAGTTGTGTGTTTTGGATAGTGTCTCCTGCTGGCCACTGTGGTTCTTCCCTCAGTCCAGTAACTTCATTACAGGACACAGCAGTGAGGTTGCAGCCTGTGAAAGGAACCACTTTGCCCAGCGGGAGACCCGCTCTCCAATACTTTTCAAATAGCAGCAGTACCCAGAGCTCTTCAATAGTGAAGGTTTATCATAGCGCCTGCTGGAAAGGTAAGCTTTTTTTTTTTTTTTTTTTTACAGGATTTATTTTTTCATACATTTTTTTCCATGGGGCAGGGTTGCATTTAATATGTGGCACATTCCTTGATAATAAGTAGTTTAAGATAATTATGAATATTTTTAGAGCACACTTTATTTTCTTTATGACATGATTACTAAATTGGATAGAATATTATGTTTATTGCCTAAATAAGCCTTGTTAATATGTTTTAGTTAAATAAACTCAAAGGTTATATGAACTGATGATAAGAAATAAAAAGCATTATTGTGCAGGGACAGCTAGCAGTAGAGCTGCATGATTAATCGTTAAGAATCGTTATCGCGAGAATTCTCTCTGCTCTGCTAAAGCCGACAGCTGTCAAAAAAAAGGGAAAAAAAAAAAAAAACGGGCAGTCTGTCAAGAATCACAACATTCTTTAGCAGTGGAACTTAAGTAGAAACATTGTAACAATTTGTCCTTTAGATCAAAGGGATAACTTTGGTGTGAAAATGAGGGAAGTTTAACCCCTTAACCGCTTCCCGACCGCCCACTGCATATATACGTCAGCAGAATGGCACGGGCAGGCAAAAGAACGTACCTGTACGTGGTCGTGCATTTGCCTGCCTGTGGGTCGCGCGCACGCCGCCAGCGGCGCGCTCGCGACCCGGTCGGGAGCTCCGTGACCCCGGCCACGGGACCAGCGGACCCGATCGCCGCTGGTGTCCCGCGATCGGGTTACGGAGCTGAAGAACGGGGAGAGGTATGTGTAAACAAACCTCTCCCCGCGCTTCCTACACTGCCTGTCATTGATTGGCTGTTCCCAGTCATCGGGAAAGCCGATCAATGACGTCAGACGTCAGCCCCGCCCCCTAATGTAAAAAAAAACACACACGTCACAGCCCATAACCCCTCCCCTCCCCCTAGTGGTAACCCCTTCACTACAACTGTCATTTATACAGGAAACAATGCATTTAAATAGCATTGATTGCTGTATAAATGACAATGGTCCCAAAAATGTGTCAAAAATGTCCGATGTGTCCGCCATAATGTCGCAGTCACAATAAAAATCGCTGATCGCCGCCATTACTAGTAAAAAAAAAAAATATTAATAAAAATGCTATAAAACTATCCCCTATTTTGTAAACGCTATAACTTTTGCGCAAACCAATCAATAATCGCTAATTGCGATTTTTTTTACCAAAAATATGTAGAAGAATAGGTATCGGCCTAAACTGAGGAAAAAAAAAGTTTTTTTATATATTTTTTGGGGATATTTATTATAGCAAAAAGCAAAAAATATTGCATTTTTTTCAAAATTGTCGCTCTATTTTTGTTTATAGCGCAAAAAATAAAAACCGCAGGGGCGATCAAATACCACCAAAAGAAAGCTCTATTTGTGGGAAAAAAAGGACGCCAATTTTGTTTTGGAGCCACGTTGCACGACCGCGCAATTGTCAGTTAAAGCGACACAGTGCCGAATCGCAAAAAGGGGCCTGGTCCTTTGGCTGCCAATTGGTCCGGGGCTGAAGTGGTTAAAGCGGTGTTCCGCTTAAAAAAATAAAAATTAAAAGTCAGCAGCTACAAATACTGCAGCTGCTGACTTTTAATAATCAGACACTTACCTGTCCCAGGGTCCAGCGATGCGGGGGAACGAAGCCCCGCTCGTCTCCCCCTCCGCTCTGCGGCGGCGGCATTGTAACTGTGGGCGCCCGGCTGTGGATTCACAGCCAGGCACCCACTAAACATTTTTTTTTGTTTAGGGTGGAACTCAACTTTAAACACTAAACCTTTTTCTGACATTTGTTGGTTTCAAGTTAAAATTATTTTTTTTTTGCTAGAAAATTACTAATGCTGTGTACACACAAGCGGAATTTCCGACAGAAAAAGTGAGACGGAAGCTTTTCAGCGTATATTCCGATCGTGTGTATGCCTCATCTGACTTTTTTTTTTAGAAATTTCTGACGGACCTAGAAATAGAACATGTTCTAAATATTTCTGATGGAACCTATTCCTATCGGGAAAACCGCTCGTCTGTATGCTGTTCCGACGGACCAAAAACGGCGCATGCTCTGAAGCAAGTACGAGGTGGCAGCTATTGGCTACTGGCTATTGAACTTCCTTTTTCTAGTTGCGTCGTACGTGTTGTATGTCACTGCGTTCTTGACGATCGGACTTTGGTGTGATGGTGTGACCATGTGTAGGCAAGACAGTTTCAGCGGAATTCCGTCAGAACTCCGTCAGAAAAACCTTCAGAGTTTATTCCGACGGGAAAACCGGTTGTGTGTACACGGCATTAGAACTCCCAAACATTATATATATATATATATATATATATATATATATATATATATATATATATATATTTTTTTTTTTTTAGTAGAGACCCTAAAGAAAATGGTGGTTGTTGCAATATTTTATGTCATACTGTATTTGTGCAGCAGTCGTTCAAATGCAATTTTCTGGGAAAAAATTACACTTTAATGAATTAAAAAAAAAAAAAAAAACTAACCAGTAAAGTTAGCCCATTTTTTTGTCTAAAGTTAACGATTTTACGCCGTGAGAATCGTGATCTTTTTATTCTAAGCAAAAAAAATAGTGATTCTCATTTGGGCCAGAATCGTGCAGCTCTAGCTAGCAGTAATATAATATTTGGATGGAGGGAGCAGTCGAAGATTTCCTGAGAGATCCATTTTATATCAAACATTTTCTTTGCCTAACTTGCCTTATTTTAGGAACACATGCTAACCATAGCATTTAGGTATCTCTTTTCACAAGCCGTGTAAAATAAATCCATATGTATTTATTTATGTTTCTTTATTGATGTATAAACCACTTCTTGAATACATTATCAAGGCTGTTAAAATTAAGCACTAACTAAAATGTAACTATAAATGTATGGCACACGTTGTAAGGCTTCATGTACACGGGATGTTGTTTAACCACTCCTGAACTGGAGATAATAAGGGCTCAGCTTCAGCGTTAATGGTGTGGGATACAATGAAAGCATACCTCAGAGGCTTAATAATTAAAGAAATATCTAAAATTAAACTAGCCACAAGACAGCGGGAGGAAGAGATAACCCAAAGAGTTAAGCAGACCGAACAAGACTACATATTAGATTCTAATGAGGAGAAATTTAGAGCATGGCAGGACGTACAGATGCTATATAAAAATTTGATTATAACTAAGGCCGAAAATACTAGATTCATGCAGAACCAAAAGCACTACGAAATGGGGGAACAGGTGGGTCATATGTTAGCAATGATAGCACGGAACCAGGAAGGCCCATCCAGTATAGTTGCCATTGAAGACGAAAAGGGGATAGTAAAGTATGATACAGAGGGTATCCAAAAGATATTTGTAGATTTCTATTCACGGTTGTATGAATCTGAAATCCTAAATGTAAAGGAAAAGACTGAACAATTCTTAGACAAGTTAACTATGCCCAAATTGAATTCAATGGAAAGAGAATCCTTGGATACCCCTATAACTATGGTAGAGTTGGAGGAAGCAGTGGGACAAATTCAAAACAATAAATCTCCAGGGATGGATGGACTCCCCGTGGAGATATATAAAATATACGGTCAGATCTTGATCCCAGAACTTCTTGAAGTACTGAATGCAGCATATATCACACGGGAACTCCCTAAATCAATGATGGAAACAATAATAATTATAATTTTAAAACCGGATAAAGACCCACTAAAGCCTGGCTCTTATCGGCCAATATCTCTCCTTACATCTGATGTTAAAATACTAGCCAAGGTCCTAGCAAATAGATTGTCTAGATACATTGATACTCTGATCCATAGGGATCAAACAGGCTTCATCCCCTCCAGATCAGCAGCCACAAACATTCGTAGGCTCTTTCTGAATCTACAATTACCAATGGATAACGGGGGAGCTGGTGCCATCCTGTCATTGGATGCTCAGAAGGCTTTTGACATGGTAGAATGGGAATATCTATGGATGGTACTGATTGCCTTTGGCATAAGCCCAGGCTTTATAACCTGGCTAAAAATACTATATAAAGACCCCAGGGCAAAGTTGAGGATCAATGACACTATGTCACCAGCTTTCCCGTTGTCCCGGGGGACTAGACAGGGTTGCCCTCTGTCCCCCTTGCTGTTTGCATTGGCAGTGGAACCACTGGCCGCTGCAGTCAGACAGTCTGCGGGGATAGAGGGATTCCAACGTGCAGGAAGAGAGGATAAAATAGCCTTGTACGCAGATGATGCCTTAATTTTCCTTAGTGACCCCACAAAATCCTTAGAGGAACTCATGAATCTTGTATCTGCATTTGGACAGCTCTCTGGGTTTCGCATCAACTGGGAGAAATCGGTGTTAATGCCGCTACATAATGTAAACACTTCTTTACCAGACTGTGCTAAACAAATTCAAATAAAACACAGAATTAGGTACTTAGGGATTGAGGTAACACGGAAAGTGGGGGATTATATTGACCTTAACCTTAGACCATTATTGACTAGGCTCAAAGATAAATGTCAGACCTGGTGCAAACTTCCATTAACCGTGATTGGAAGGGCAAATCTTATAAAGATGATCTGGGCCCCACAATTATTATATATTTTTCACAACTGCCCGATGTGGATAGCTGCATTTTGGTTTAAAAGGATAGAATCGCTTTTTCGCGAACTCATCTGGAAGAAAAAATATGCACGTATTAAACTAACAACTTTAATGCTGGCCAAAGATGAGGGGGGACTCGCTATTCCACATCCAAAAAATTATTTTTTGGCCTCACAAACCCAGCATTTCTATGGCTGGACAGAAGTAGATGAGAATGATCCGATACAAACATTATTACTCCCACTGGGTAAAGGATACTCATTGATGTCCCTACTAGAGACAAAAACTTTTCAAAAAGATAAGAAATTCATAACAGGCGGACTATTTAATAAGGTATGGCTAGCAATAAAAAAGATTACTAGTATTGCTGGCTATACCTCCTATACACCAATATGGAATAACGCAAATTATGAGGAAGTACAGAGATTGGAGGGATTTGGGTTTTGGCAAACTCAGGGGCTGAGATTTGTGGAACAACTGTTTTGGAATGATAATATAAAATCATTTGCGCAAATATCTGAGGAATTTAGGATTCCAAGACAGAGGTTCTTTCAATATCTCCAGCTTAGACATGCCTTTCATGACCAGGCCCGTACATCTGTATTTATGCTTAACGAATCCAAAATAACAACACTGTTGAAGAAAAGGGACCAAAAGAAGGGACTTATATCTAAAATTTATGAGATAATGCAGAAAAAATTTGAGGAAGAGGTAGAGGTGCCGGCTAGGAAGCAATGGGAGCGAGACCTGGGAGCACTGACTGATGCTCAGTGGTCGGAGGTCTTGTCTGCGATCCCAAAGGTATCACTGTCGGATACTCAAAAACTAACACAAATCTTTATTACGCATAGATCATACTATACACCTGAGAAATTATTTAAGTGGAAACGCAGAGAGTCCCCTTTATGCCCTCGATGTAGTGGCGCACCGGCTAATTTAATACACATGTTGTGGAGATGTCCCAAACTCCATCGATATTGGCAGGATATAATCCAAAATATAAATAGTGTACTAGGAATAGAAATGCTATTAGATCCAAATCTATGCTTATTAAATATAGTGGCGGAACCAAATATCTCAAAAAATATCCATACTGCACTGACGAGAGGCCTATTTCAGGCACGAAAACTAATAGCCCAGAAATGGATATCTATATATCCTCCAACGGTTGAAGAATGGAGAACACAAATAAAAGAAACTATATTAAAGGAGGAATTTATTTATACACATAGAGGGAGTCGAGACAAATTTGATGCTATTTGGAAAAGATGGGTAGAGACCTGGGATAATGAAAATAAAAGATGAACCAACATGGGTAGAGGTTGATATTTGGAGGGGATGGGAGGATGGGGGGAGGGCTGAGGGGGCTGGAGGAGGTGAATACAGGTGGGGGCGGCAGAGGAAAAAATTCTCCCTTTTTTTTTTTTTTTTTTTATTATTATTTTAGTATTATTATTATTATTATTATTATTATTATTATTTTTTTTTTTTTTTTTGTCTTTTTGGGGGGGGGGGGGGTGAGTGGGTGGCTGGTGTGGCAGATGAATGCTAGAAGTTTATGTATCTGGGATGAAATGTATGCTTAAATGTATAACTTGTATTGTTAAGAAAAGAATTAAAATAAAAAAAGTACTGAATTAAAAAAAAAAAACCACTCCTGAACTATTCAACTTGACAGCTAGAAACCGACATCTAAAAACATCAGTTTAGCCGCGTGTACATGTCGCGTTTAGCCGCCTTTACATGCCACGTTTGTGTCTAGAAGCATTTTTTTTTGTTAAAATTAAAAACGTCTGTAAACAAAATGCTGCTAAACGCGAGTTACCGCGTTTACAGGCTGTTACAGGCATTTGGCGGTTCAAATGCCTCTGAACATCCATCCAAAATGCATTTTTTTGCGCTCCAAAAAATTCTTCTAAACTCAACTGCCTAGAAACGACTATAAAGGACCCTGTGTACATTTACTGATAAGATAACAGAGGAGAGTTCAGGGGCACCTGAAAAAAAAAAAGCCCAACTGCTCCTAAACGTCTGTTTACCAGCAGCAGTGTACATGAGGCCTAAACACATCAAGAAAAAATCCATACTTAGCAACATTAGGCTCCGTTCACAACTAGGCGTTTTTCTGCTCTAAGCCTCAGCACTAAAAACGCCCAACAAGACAAATCCCATTCATTCTAATGGCCCCTGTTCACATCTGAGCGCTCTGTTGCCTAAAGTAAATGCCCGTCGCTCAAAAAAGTACACAAGCTTCTTTTTTGGCAGATTACAGGCGTTTTAATTCTTTTACATTGGTGACCTTTTGAACTTTAAAACATCTGTACAAAAACACTGCAAAAACTCAGCAAAAACACCCAAATAAACGTCCGAAAAAACGCCTGTAAGATAGCATTGCCTAGATGTGAACAGAGCCTGAGTGCATCTTATCTCTCATAATAATTTCTCTTTTTCTAAAGCCTCTGCACTAAGATCCTTTCTCTTCCCAGTTTGAGAGCAGATGTTGTCAGTGCTATGGCTGATGTGTCAGATGTTCACAGTTCACAAGCCAAGGCTGCTGCTGCTGCAGGATATGAAGTAGTTTGGAATGGAACCCCTCAGGGCCTATATAGATTAATGTGTGCAATAAGCAGGTGCATTGTCAGGCATCGTGTGCATTGACATTCATTTTGATGTATTTTTCAATAAAGAATTTGAAATAGATGGAGTTAACAACCATTGAGCAAGACTTATTAAAGTGGAACTAAAAGGTACAGATACTTACCTCTGTTCCAACTGTCTGACGTCTGGAAGGTCTCTCCCTGGCATCTTCTCCCTAGCTGCCTCCAGGTGCCGGTCTTCGGCCATCTTGATTAGCTGGCGCAGGATGACATCACTCCTACGCATGCACAAGAGTGCAGTCATCCGGCCACACTGCAAATGTGCTAGAATGTAAACCGAGATGTGCATGTGTACATTCTAAAGGGGTTTGCCAATAGGCAGGTAAATATATTTTATTGCAGAACAGACATTGCATGTTTGTTTTGCAATAAAAAGCCTTCCTGTTTCCAATTTTTAACTTTTCGCCTTAAGTTCCACTTTAATACCTGTTGCCAAGGCATCAAAATCCATGTTATATGTGTTCTGATGTACTGCCATTGACTTCTATGGACCCCCAATGCACTAAAATGTAGGGAAAATCAGACATGCTGTATTTTTTAAGCGCTGAGATGGAAACAGACATGTTTTTTTGAGTGCATAAGTGCATAACATCATGTGCTTCAGCTCGCACATGCACAGGAGGACGCTTTTTAAAAGAAAATGGTGGCAAGGGTGCAGGGACGTTGGCTGCACAGAGGCAGCCTGAAACGGAACTACAACAAAAAAGGCAGTATGGACATATTTTAGGTAAGTGTACTAGTTAATATATAATGTATTGTTGCCATTTTTTAGCAGGGGGGGGGGGGGGACGTCCTCTTTAACTGATGAATTTACACAGGATACCATAAAATATGCATCCAATGCTAGGCTTTCTTATTAGAAAGTCCAATGTCACTGGGAAATAAAATGTCACAGATATCCTTTGTAGTAACTGTGTACTTGGAAAATAAATCTTTTATACAAGCAATTACATATCAGTTTAGAAGCTTTCAGACTTAAAAAAAAATGTAATTAAACAAGACCAAATTTTAATGGATATCCCACAGGTATGCCAAATTGGGGCAGTTTAGGAACTGCCACTGAATGAGAGCCCACACTGTTGTACAGTCCATTTATGCTTTTTTTCTGTCTTCTCCACACAGTGTGTCCGAAAAAACACAAAATCCAAAGCTTTATTAGTGTGCTTTTAAAGCTTTAAATACCCTATCAGTAATGGCTTAGCAGAGCTGTTTCCAATGAACCTCAGATGACAAATGAACCATCTTGTGGTAGCTTGTAAAAGATTCCTCAAATCCATACATTTTATAATAGGGCAGGTATTAGGGAATGAAACGTTTCTACTTCTGATTTTTTCTATTTTGTTTCTAATTAATTTTGTACTAAAATTATGGCTCTAAAATGTATCTTTGTTAACCTATTAGCATATTTTTTCCTCACTGACAGTACTGATGCAGAGGTCATCCAGACTCATTCAAAGAGAAAGGAAAATGGTGAATACTAAACACGTGTTAAGCAATCTCCCCTTTCACCACAGGAACATTAGTAAGGTAAAAGAAGTCAGTAGGGGGGCATTCATGCTTTGGTACTGCAAAAATGATCTAACCCTTACCTGAACCTCACAGATAGCAGAGAGGCTACATTTTATAATGAAATTAAATTTACAGTAGATATAGCAGTTTGTTTGTACCCCTTTTATTGTCTGTAGATCATTGGTCACCTAGAAGAGGGTAGAACCATAATGTATGTACTACATCTTTGGAACCAGAGAGTCAAATTCCCAAAAAGTCATGTTGCATGAAGTAGAGATTTTTGAGGCATGCTGGGCATTGTAACAGCTTTATTAGTAGGTAGCTGATACAAAATACATGTCAAATCCTGAGTCCAAGGGCCATGTTGCTTGTGGTCATGCACTATCCTGGGTACCATGAACTGTCATTTGAAACCCTTGTTGTTCTTGGGGTGTGACCATGTTTGTTTTTCTGCTGTCTAGAAATAAAGATGTTATAATGCCCAAAGTACTCCAAGCCTTTCCACTTGATAAACAAAAATGGATTCTTTTTAAGTTCATCTTTGCTACTGTGTACAGTAAATTGCAGATACACTAAGGCTGGCAATACACGGTGCAAATTTCTTTCCTGCAACTACGATTCACCCATCAACACAGACAGTGCTTATAGGGGAATCAGCAATTGTTTTCTCCTGTGATAATCGCAAGAATATCTGACATTCTGTACCCAAGTTGATCGATCGATCAACTTTGTACATTCAACCTGCCCATTAGCAGTTCGAATTTCGGGCGGTACCTGCTGAACTGGCTGAGATTTGAACCGTGTATGGCTGGCCTCATAGAAAACCTTGTCCATGATGCTGGAGAATAGGAGGTCATGTCCACTGGATTTATAATACATACGTGAAGCTTGGAAGAGTTCCATCCATCCACTTCCATACATGCTCTTCTTCACTGTCAGTTAGCCCAATCCAGAAATTTCCTTTACTATTTGTTTGTTTCTTAATGAATTGCTATAAAACAGGAAAATTACATCTTATGTCAAAAATAAATAAATATATAAAGTAATAAGCTAGCAACTACTTAACTGTCGTGTTGTGCATGCAACAAATAAACTTGCCTCTAAACATGACATGATCATCACACAATACTATTAAAATATAGTAGGCATAATGAGGAAGTATATGAGGACCCATGGGCCTCAGAAAATATGTTTGGGACTACTGATCAGAAAGGGTTTAATCAGTCAATAGATTATTGCTCCCCCGTGTATAGGAGAATCTGTAGCGCACATACCCTAATAGACTTGTAGTTTACCAACCCAGTACCAACTTTACCTATTCTAACTCCTTTCTGAACATATAAACTCCCCAGATCATAAATGAATGGACTCTGAGGTTTATTAACATGTGTATGGTTAGAGGCTCCTACAGGATTACTAAAAAGAGTCAATTGGAGATCCTAAGGTGAGCTGGAACCCTGTTGTTTTGGTTGCTGTTATGTTGGTCAAACCCATGTGTCAAGGACACTGTCACTAAAATATAGTTTATAATCTTTGGTGGAGGTTTGTTTTCAGATGACTTGTTGGTGGTCTAGAATGCTAAACTTTAACATGAACATTCTTGAAACCATGTGACAGAAACATCTGTTGTATTTACAGATGTTCTGCAATGTATTTGGATAAGCATTTGAATTACTTGCTACCTTTTTCTGTGGATAAACATTCATGTTCTTTGTATAATTAACTTACCTGCTCTTCTTTAGTTTCTATGACAACTAACATTGATCCTTTATCTTCACAGAAAAGTTTAGCATCATCAAATATATCTTTTCCACTTGAGAAATAGTAACACTTATCAGTATAATTCCTCCAGTCATATGGACAACCTAAAAAGAAAATAGATGCATTTTACATATTGTTTTTGAATCTCCAATAAATAGTAGAAAAAACAGTTTAACCAGTTTTTTGTGTTTTCTATGTAGATCGAAATATTTGAGTCTGTGTGTCACAATTATGCCTTGAAAATTATGCCTAATCTGTGAGTTCCGGAGCTAGCACCTGTTCAAGCACCTCATGCACCACATATGTTTCTGAAACAGATTACAGATAGGTGCTTACAGTATGTATCTTTGTCTTACATTTCTAAACACAATATACACAATTTTAACTTACCAGTCACTGAAGGACTCATCATGAATTCTGTTGTGGGAGTATCAGGAATTAACAATGCTTTTGCAGCATCTCCAGGTAGTCCAGGTGGTCCTCTAGGTCCTGGAAGTCCAGGCAGTCCAGGTATACCTGGTGGACCAGGTGCCCCTCTAACACCAGGAACTCCAGGCTCACCAATGACTCCTTTAACTCCTTGTGGGCCTGCAGGTCCAGGTGGCCCAGGTGGTCCATTTGTTCCAGGTGGTCCTGATACACCTGGATCTCCCTTTGGTCCAGGTTCTCCAGGCTTACCAGGTGATCCTCTTTGCCCTTTGTTGCCTTGCGAACCTCTTGAGCCTTTTGAACCTTTTTCGCCCGGAGGTCCTATTGGTCCAGGTGGTCCTTTATCACCAGCAGGCCCTGGCACCCCTGGTTCTCCCTTCTCTCCTGTTTGTCCTTTTGGTCCAACAGGTCCCATGAGACCTTGTGGTCCTCTCTCTCCTTTAGGTCCTCTTGGACCGGGTGGTCCTGATAAAAACAAAATATTATTTATGTACTAACATATCCATAATGCAAAGCATATACATCAATAATAAATGCCTAACTCCACCAACCCTCCCCAAGTGAAATCTAATCTCCACTGTATAAAATAAATATATTTATGCACAAAAAGGTGTCAAGAAAAATACATTAAAATAAGGTGTCTGCTGGATCTCTTCTTAAGGGTTAGAAAACAATAACCTTTATCCTATCTGAAATAAAACTGTTATTTGTACTGTGGTTTAAGCCATAATTTGACTGGTACTGTGTGTGGTTCCTTTACTGGGATCCAATATGCATATACAAATATCAGTTTTATATACTGTATGTGTTTTGCTGCTCACTTCTATGGTACCTTTCTCAAATCTTTGTGGCTCAATAGTTCTCACAATGTATTTAAAGAAAATATGTATACAGGAAATACTATTGAAAGTAAAATTTATTCTCGTGTTTACATAAAAATTATGTATTTTAAACTGTAAATAAGCATCAAACCGTCAACCGCTGAATAATGGCTTACTTTAATCTTGATCTATGTGACTTGTCTGAAAACCTTGGCTATGACATTATGCCCACCTGACTACCAGGTCTAAGAATGAAATTGTATCCTTTGTCAATAAATTGTTGTAGTATTTGGGTATATGTTGGTCCAGTCTGGTAAAAAAATTGTTACATCCATAATAATGGATGTAAAAATAGGGAAAAAATTTCAATATTCTCTATGGAAGAGTCAACAATCCAATCACAAAGCTAGGTAGTGCAAAACAATGGATACAGATTTACTATGACCACAGTTTGGTTCATAAATTATTTTGTTTGCTGATGCAAAGTTGTACAGTGGCAACATAAAATGCACCCCTGACTATGCCTTAATTTTGCATGTGTTCTATTTTAACTACAGTAGTAAGTCTATTGCCGCGTACACACGAAGGGACAATCCCGCGGGATTATCCTCTGGACTGAAGTCCAGCGGATAATCCCCTCGTGTGTGGGCGCCGGCGGACTTTTTGGCGCCAAAGTACGGCGGACTAAAGTTTGAAGTTTTGTTTTCAAATTATCCGCTGGACTTGGCAGTCCAGCGGATAATCCCGCCGTTAGTGGGCAAGTCCGCGGGACTTTTGAAATGAACGGACTTGCCGCTCATCGGCAAGTCCGTTCATTTAGCACGTGACTTCAGGTTACGTAGCTAGCGTAGGCAGTAAATGCCGCCGCGCTAGCTCCGTGACCTGGCATGGATTTAAAGGGACTCCCCACGCCGAAAAAAACGGCGTGGGGGTTCCCCCCAAATCCATGTCAGACCCTCATCCGAGCACGCAGCCTGGCAGGCCAGGAAAGGGGTGGGGACGAACGAGCGCCCCCCCCCCCCTCCTGAGCCGTACCAGGCCGCGTGCCCTCAACATGGGGGGTGCCCTGGGGAAAGGGGGGCCGTGCGGCCCCCCCACCCCAAAGCACCTTGTCCCCATGTTGATGAGGACAAGGGCCTCTTCCCGACAACCCTGGCCGACAAGAAGAAGAAGGCGCCGGCGGCGCGGAAGACGACGACCGCCGCAAGAACAGAAGAGACCCCCGGAAGACCCCCGAAGGCGGATCGAGACCCCCAGACGACGGCGGCGACGACGAAGAAGGTAGCCGGACTCCCCCCCTCGTGAAAGAGCTAGGTAAAAGAGCAGAAGAGAGCGGGGGAGTCCGGCGAGAAGACCCCCAAGACGGAAGAAGACCCCCGAAGGCGGATCGAGACCCCCAGACGGCGGCGACGACGAAGAAGGTAGCCGGACTTCCCCCGCTCGGTAAAAGAGCTTGGTAAATGGCGGGGGAGTCCGGCGAGAAGACCCCCAAGACGGAAGAAGACCCCCGGAGCAGTGCAATAAAATATTTTTTCAAAAGTGTGGGTGTTTTTTTTTACTTTACATTTTACACCTTAGGTGAATGGGTAGGGGTACATCGTACCCCATACTCATTCACATAGGGTGGGGGGCCGGTATCTGGGGGCCCCCTTATTAAAGGGGGCTCCCAGATTCCGATAAGCCCCCGCCCGCAGACCCCGACAACCAACGGCCAGGGTTGTCGGGAAGAGGCCCTTGTCCTCATCAACATGGGGACAAGGTGCTTTGGGGTGGGGGGGCCGCACGGCCCCCCTTTACCCAGGGCACCCCCCATGTTGAGGGCACGCGGCCCTCAACGGCTCAGGAGGGGGGGGGGGGGCGCTCGTTCGTCCCCACCCCTTTCCTGGCCTGCCAGGCTGCGTGCTCGGATGAGGGTCTGACATGGATTTGGGGGGAACCCCCACGCCGTTTTTTTCGGCGTGGGGATTCCCTTTAAATCCATGCCAGCTTGCGGAGCTAGAGCGGCGGCATTTACTGCCTACGCTAGCTACGTAACCTGAAGTTACGTTCGAAATGAACGGACTGCTCCGTGTGTGGGCAAGTCCGTTCATTTTCAAAAGTCCCGCGGACTTTTGGCCGGCGGATTATCCGCTGGAGAAGTCCGTGCGTGTGTGGGCAAGTCCACACCCTCGGAAAGTCCAGCGGACCTGGCGGGAAAGTCCAGCGGATTGTCCGCTGGACTTAGGTCCGCCGGCAAAAGTCCGTACGTGTGTACGAGGCATATCTCAGACCTTTCTAAAACTAGTGACTAGCTACAACTGCAGATGCTGGGGTCACATATATAAAAAGAAACTGGCCACAGGCCACAATTCCTTTACTTATGGAGAGGCAGACTAATTTGAGCTCTGTTTTCTGTTTCATTATTTTTTTAAATAAATCTTAGCCCCTGTTAACACTGGTGTGTTTTCTCCTGTGTTTGCTGTCACGCCACACAACAATGGAAATTACATTACTCCCTATAGTGCCCACTCATGTCAATGCAGTGCAGCTGCAGCACGTTTTTTGAAAAGGTGCAGAGAATTCTTTTGGTACCATGCAGCCTGTTTTTTGCCCCATAGACCTTAATAGGAAAGAATGGAAAGCACATGTAAAACACATGTAAAAAGCATGTACAGTACACATTTTTGGAATAGTTTTGTGTAAAAAAATCTGATCTTCTCCTACAAAAAAAAAAAAAAAGAAAAAGTGCGAAACATAAAAATAAACAATGAATATTAAAAAATAAAAACGATCTTCTAGAACTTGAGTGTCATTCAGGAATATTCCATGTAATAGGCTTCATATAAGTTAACACATGGGAGGATTTAATCAAACGTGTCTGAGACAAATTCTCTCTCAACATAGCAACCAGTCAGCTTCTATCTTTCATTTTTTTCCACAAAGCCTAGAAAATTTTAATTTAAAAGTATATTGGCTGCTGTTCAGTTGAGACTATGGGGTTTATTTATTTAACATGGAAAGTGCTGAATCTTGTGCAGCTGTGCATGGTAACCAATCAGCTTCTAACGTCAGCTTGCTCATTTAGGCCCCTTTCACATGGGATGGATCCGTAATGATCTGCCCCGTGAACATCCGCTTGCTCAGCAGGGATCGCTCCGTTGATCCCCGCTGAGCCGGAGGTTGACAGGGCGGTCCCTGCACACTGTGCAGGGACCGCCCTATCAGATCTCCGCTCTCCTCTATGGGGGATCGGATGAACACAGACCGTCTGTCCGTGTTCATCCGATCTGCTCTGCAGACGGAGCCCAGGGAGGAAGTGGCAGGTGGATGCCTCTGAAAAGAGAGGGTATCCGCTCCCCCCCAAAAAAAATTACATGTCTGGGGGTCACCATCACTTAAAGCGGAAGTTCAATTTTTGGGTGGAAATCCGCTTTAACTATGTAATTCACTAAATAATGTAATATAAAATAAACTCATGACACAACTTGGAGATATTAGAGAACATTTGTTGGGAAATGTTTTCACAACTTTACATTAGCTTGCAATCATTAGGATCACTTTATATACCCAGGAAGTAAATCATCTGTTTAAAATAAATATACACTACATATCTACCCAGGTACAAAACAAATGTGCAATTTGTTCTGGCAAATTCCAGTGTCAACCATATTTCAGCAATGTTTAGAGCAGTGTAGTTCAGAAATCCATAGCAGCGTCAGATTTCACCTAGAGTAGTCAGAACAAGTAAAAATAATTACTGATTGGCTGCTAATGGTTGGTACACTGCACGTGGCTTTCCACATTCCCCATTTATGCTAGTAGGTTGATTGGCTCCTATGTAAATTGACTCGTATGACTAGTATGTCTGTACAAATTGGCTAAACATATGTATGTGTTATAAAATTCTGGTTACCAGTCCTAAGCGGATCAATTGGGGAGAGTTGGGGAAAGATCTGGCTTCCTACTTCGTAAAACAATGCCCAAGAAGAGTCTATGAAAATCTCTCTACTCCTCACCTCACTCATTCAGTCTTCTCTGGCATTACTAACTTACTGATATATCAGGATGGATGTCACACCACTTCCTCAACGCAAGTTCCAAAACCGAGCTTCTAATATTCCCTCCGCCTGTGCCCTCCTCCCGGACTTTTCCATCAAGATCAATAATGTGTAATCCTAGACTTTCACCTGTCCTTTCAACCCCCAATCCAATCACTATCAAAAGCTTCTAGACCTCACCTCTGTAACATCTCTAAAATCTGCCCCTTTTTAACTAATAAAATCACCAAGCCACTAATTAACTCCCTTGCTATTTTTCACCTTGACTACTGCAACTACCTTCTCACAGGCCTACTTCTACACAGCCTATCCCCCTTTCAATCTATCATCAATGCTGTTGCCAGGCTCATCTACCTTACCAACTCAGTGTCTGCCACCCATCTCTGCCAATCCTTCCACGGGCTTCCACTTGCCCAGTGAATTGAATTCAAAATACTAACAACAACATACAAAGCCATTCACACACTCTGCCCCAAGCTGCATTACCTCACCCAAACCGTCCTCTCCGATGCCCCCAAGACTTCCTGCTTTCTAGTTTCCTTGTCGCCTCCTCTGATGCTAGTCTCCAGGATGTCTCCAGAGCCTCTCCAATCCTTTGGAACTCTCTACCTCAGGCTGTCTCATTACCTGCTACTCTTGCCACCTTTAGGTGATCCTTGAAAACTCATCTCTTTAGGGAAGCCTACCCCAGCTCCACCTAACAACTGAACTTTATTTCTTCCATCGGCTCATCCCTCACAGTTATTACCCTTTGTACCACTTGCCCCACCCTATTAGATTGTAAGCTGTTATAAACAGGGCCCTCTTGTCAGGGCCGCTGATAAGGCAGTACAGCCAGCCCTCTTATACTGGGCCCAGGTCCTATTAGTTCAAAGGGGGGCTTGGGCACCTGCTGAGCAGAAGGTCTGACTATACTGTCTTATTGCAAACACTAATCCTCTTCTGCCTCCCTTTGCATTGCTGCCAGCCTCTCCTCTTCTTTCTAACTCTGGCTGCACTGCAGGGGGATTAGTTCTAGCACACGCGTCCCTTATATCTGCTGTCTGGACCCCCTGTGTGCCCCTTTCCCCCGAAATTTCAGAATTCCGAATTTCCAAATTTCCGAATTTTCGATTTTCCGAATTTCCGAAAAAAGCCAAAAAAAACAAATGCAACGAAAACGAAAATGAACGAATTTTTTGTCAGTGCACATGTCTATAGGGTATTCAGGCCATACAACTAGCAATTTTTCAAGTGGATGCAGTTTTTTTGAAACAGAGAATAAAAATCACATTCTCTGGTCTAAAGATGACCATTGTTAAAAAAACACTATACATTTATCAGCAAAAAACGGTTACTGAAAAAAAACATCAACAGGTGCATCTCACAAAATTTGAATATCATCAAAAAGTTAATTTATTTCAGTAATTTAATTAAAAAGTGAAACTCATATATTATATAGATTCATTACACACAGAGTGATATATTTCAAGCATTTCTTTCTTTTAATTTTGATGATTATGGCTTACATTTAGTGAAAACCCCAAATTCTGAATTTCAGAAATTTTTTATATTACATGAGACTAATTAAAAAATAAGAATTTTTAATACAGAAATGGCTTACTGAAAAGTATGTCCATGTACAGTATAGTATGCACTCAATACTTGTTCGGAGCTTCTTTTTCATGAATTACTGCATCAATGCAGAGTGGCATGGAGGCGATGAGCCTGTGGTACTGCTGAGGTGCTATGGAAGCCCAGGTTGCTTTGATAGTGGGTTTTAGCTGCATTGTTGGGTCTGGTGTCTCTCATCTTCCTCCTAACAATAGATTATTTTTGGGGTTTAGGTCAGGCGAGTTTGCTGGCCAATCAAGCACAGTGATGCCATGATCATTAAATCATGGTATTGATACTTTTGGCAGTGTGGGCAGGTGCAAAGTTCTGCTGAAAAATGAAACCAGCATCTCCATAAAGCTGGTCAGCAGAGGGAAGCACGAAGCACTCTAGAATTTCCTGGTAGAGGGCTACGCTGACTTTGGACTTGATAAAACACAGTGGACCAACACCAGCAGATAACCAATCATCACTGACTGTGGAAACTTCACACTGTACCTCATGCAATTTGGATTCTGTGCCTCTCCACTCTTCCTCCTGAATCTAGGACCTTGATTTCCAAACAAAATGCAAAATTTACTTTCATCCGAAAAGAGGACTTTGGACCACTGAGCATCAGTCCAGATCTTTTTCTCCTTAGCTCCGGTAAGACACTTCTGACATTGTCTCAGGTTTAGGAATGGCTTGACACAAGGAATGCGACAGGTGTAGCCCATGTCCTGGATACGTCTGTGTGTGGTGGCTCTTGAAGCACTGACACCAGCCGTAGAGCACTCCTTGTAAATCTCCCCCATATTCTGAATGGCCTTTGCTTCAAAATCCTCTGAAGGCTGCAGTTATTTTTGTTGCTTGTGCACCTTTTTCTACCACACTTTTTCCTTCAACTTTCTATTAATATGCTTGGATGCAGCACTCTGTGAACAGCCAGCTTCTTTAGCAATGACCTTTTGTGACTTACCCTCTTCTGGACAACTGTCAAGTCAGAAGTCTTCCTCATGATTGTGTAACCTACTGAACCAGACTATTTAAAGGCTCAGGAACCCTTTACAGGTGTTTTAAATGATTAGATGATTAGAATGTGATACTATGAGTCTCCCATGAGTCTACAATATTGAAATTTTTCACAATATTGAAATTTTCTGAGATACCAAATTATGGGTTTTCGCTAGCTGTAAGCCCTAATCATCAAAATTAATATAAAGAAATGCTTGAAATATATCACATTGTGTGTAATGAATCTATATAATGTATTTAAAGTTTCACTTTTTTAATTGAATTACTGGAATAAATTAACTTTTTGATGATATTCAAATTTTTTGAGATACATCTGTATTTATAAATGTTTTCACACAACATTCACACAATTGTTACCAGGATTCACGCATGTTGGAGACGGCACAGAAAAATTATTTGTTTATTTAGGGTGAAGATCTATTTTAAGCTAAAATTGGTTTGCATTTTAAAATAAGTATAGTCTTCCAACATCATACTACATAAATCAAAGGACAGTGTAAAGAAAACCAGAAACAGTCAATTACATGCTCTCACCTTGAAGTATTGTGAAATTCCTAATCAGCTGTCCATGCTTGGAGTCAACCAACTTCATTTCTTCCATGATAACTGATAAATTAGCTACTTCATTATCTAATCTTAGTCTCATATTGTCCTGCTGAGCTTTTATAAATGTTGTGTCCAGTTGAACATTGGTGAGAGAATTATTTAACTGAATTATATCTTCTGTGTGCTTAGTCAGTGTCTCAGTGCAAGTTGTCCTCACATCATTTAGATTGCTAGTCAGCGTCCTGAGATGGTGAGCAGTATGGCTAATATTGCTGATAATTCCTACTATATCGTCCTCAAATTTTTGGAAACGTTCTTCTAAATAGTTGAATTTAACATTCGTCCTATTCTCATATTCTTTGTGGTAATCCTGGAGGTCCTTTAGATTTTGTTCATTTGTCTGAGCGATTACTGTGATGTTGTCAACTTGGCCGTTAAGAGCATTTAGCTGATTGCTCATATCTTCTACTGTCTCATTGTTGGCCTTGACAAGAACCGAGTTATTAGATGCTATGCTTTGTAAGTTTTGTACCCTGTCTCTCAGCCATTCTGTATCCTTTTTAGTTTGAAGAACAGCCTGCTGTAAGCTCAGAAAATCATTCTTGATACGTTGTATAGCTTGGCTGGTATCATCCACAGACCTCTGCAAAGTGCTTATAACTGTCCTCTGCTGGGTTTGTGTTAAATTCAAATTGCTAACACTCATAATGATTACATTGCTTGACTGCATCTGGTGTTGAAGGTTGGTTTGAAGGCTGGAGGTATCTTGTTGCAGACTGGAGACATAACTGTTATAGACTTGCAATGTTTGATTGATTCCATTAATCATTAGAGAGTTATTGTCTAATGCACTTTTCATTTGGCTTTGTTTAGCATCCATAAGGTCTCCAGACTCTTTTAGCTTCTCCAGAGCATCTTTGTTCCTGCTGCTTTTTTCTGTGATCTCTCGTAGTTGCTGGCGAATAGCCACAATATCTGACCTCACACTTGATAGATCACTGTTGGTGCTGTCTGATTTTTCTCCTGCTTGGTCATCTGTAAAATATATTTAATAACTTAAACACATGTATATACATAATATAAGTAATATACAGTTCAGTCTGAACACTCAGTTCACGTTATCCAGTGCTTAGTCCAAAACAATTTACAAGTAACAAATCTGCCCCTATAATTGAGATGACATTTTCTCAATCCATACATTTTTGGCTAGATCGGGCAATGAAACCAGGTATCTAGCTGCACACCTGATCTCAGCATGATCATGTTTGGGAAGAGCAGTTGATAAGGCAGGTTAAAAAAACTGTCATGATCTGTACTGTAACACCCATTTTAAGCTAGTACCAGTATCCCACTCCCTGCATTGCCCCTGCCCTTCTCATTGCAGCTATCTGTGAATCTCCACGATAGACCATCCTCTTAGGTTTATGGGCAGACTCTTCCTACTCTGGTATTCTGCTGTTTAATTAACCATCACTTTAATGAGAATAAAACAAACTAATGTTAAGCACATTAAGGTCAGGGAGTAGCCTAGCCAGTCTCCAGACCTTAATCCTATAGAAAATCTATGGCGGGAGCTGAAACTTGCCAAGCGACAGCCAATAAACCTTAAGATTTAGAGAAGATCTGTAAAGAAGAGTGGACGAAGCTCACTCTTGAGATGTGTGCAAACCTGGTAACCAACTACAAGAAACGTCTTGCCTCTGAGCTTGCCAACAAGGGTTTCTCTACCAAGTACTATTTTTACTCACCGAACTGCAACTCAATTTATAAAATTTGTATCATGTGTTTTTTTTTCTAAATTTTTGGTTGATATTCTGTCTCTATCATTTAAAATACACCTATGAAAAAAATTATAGATCCTTAACATTTTTGTAAGTGGGCAAACTTACAAAATCTGCAGGGGATCAAATATTTTTTCCCCCCACTGTATGTATGTATATATATATATATATATATATATATATATATATATATATATATATATTTACACAGTGTCTCACAAAAGTGAGTACACCCCTCACATTTTTGTAAATATTTCATTATACCTTTTCATGTGACAACACTGAAGAAATTACACTTTGCTACAATGTAAAGTAGTGAGTGTAAAGCTTGTATAACAGTGTACATTTGCTGTCCCCTCAAAAAAACTCAACACACAGCCATTAATGTCTAAACCACTGGCAACAAAAGAGAGTACACCCCTAAGTGAAAATGTCCAAATTGGGCCCAATTAGCCATTTTCCCTCCCCGGTGTCATGTGACTGGTTAGTGTTACAAGGTCTCATGTGTAAATGGGGAGCAGGTGTGTTAAATTTGGTGTTATCGCTCTCACTCTCTCGTACTGGTCACTGGAAGTTCAACATGGCACCTCATGGCAAAGAACTCTCTGAGGATATGAAAAAAAGAAATGTTGCGCTACATAAAGATGGCCTAGGCTATAAGAAGTTTGCCAAGACCCTGAAACTGAGCTGCAGCACGGTGGCCAAGAACATACAGCGGTTTAATAGGACAGGTTCCACTCAGAACAGGCCTCGCCATGGTCGACAAAAGAATTTGAGTGCACGTGCGCAGTGTCATATCCAGAGGTTGTCTTTGGGAAATAGACGTATGAGTGCTGCCAGCATAGCTGCAGAGGTTGAAGGGGTGGGGGGGTCAGCCTGTCAGTGCTCAGACCATACGCTGCACACTGCATTAAATTGGTCTGCATGGCTGTTGTCCCTGAAGGATACCTCTTCTAAAGATGATGCACAAGAAAGCCCGCAGTTTGCTCAAGACAAGCAGACTAAGAACATGGATTACTGGAACCATGTCCTGTGGTCTGATGAGACCAAGATAAACGTATTTAGTTCAGTTGGTGTCAAGTGTGTTTCGCGGCAACCAGGTGAGGAGCACAAAGACAAGTGTGTCTTGCCTACAGTCAAGCATGGTGGTGGGAGTGTCATGGTCTGGGGTTGCATGAGTGCTGCCGGCACTGGGGAGCTACAGTTCATTGAGGGAACCATGAATGCCAACATGTACTGTGACATACTGAAGCAGAGCATGATCCCTTCCCTTCGGAGACTGGGCCACAGGGCAGTATTCCAGCATGATAACGACCCCAAACACACCTCCAAGACGACCACTGCCTCACTAAAGAAGCTGAGGGTAAAGGTGATGGACTCGCCAAGCATGTCTCCAGACCTAAACCCTATTGAGCATCTGTGGGGCATCCTCAAACGGAAGGTAGAGGAGCGCAAGGCCTCTAAAATCCACCAGCTCTGTGATGTCGTTATGGAGGAGTGGAAGAGGACTCCAGTGGCAACCTGTGAAGCTCTGGTGAACTCCATGCCCAAAGAGGGTTAAGGCAGTGCTGGTAAATAATGGTGGCCACACAAAATATTGACACTTTGGGCCCAATTTGGAAATTTTTACTTAGGGGTGTACTCACTTTTGTTGCCAGCGGTTTAGACATCAATGGCTATGTGTTGAGTTATTTTGAGGGGACAGAAAATTTACAATGTTATACAAGCTGTACACTCACTACTTTACATTGTAGCAAAGTGTAATTTCTTCAGTGTTAACTTTTGTGAGATACTATGTATATATATATATATATATCTCTATATATATATAGTTATTATTGTATAAACTGTATAAACTGTACTGCAGTAAGGCCCCTTTCACATCTGCGGACCGTTTAGATCCGCCTGTCAGTTTTTTCAGGCGGATCTGAACGGTCGCTCCATTGTCTCTATGGAGAGTCGGATGTCAGCGGTGACATGTCCGCTGAAATTAGATCCGCCCCGATCTGCAAATCCAGTTCGGCGGATCGGATGAAAATGGACAGGCAGTCCGTAATCATCCGATCCCCCCATAGGGGAGAGCGGACTCTCCGACAGGTCTGTCCCTGCAGAGAGTGTCATCTGCCGCCTCAGCGGGGATCAACAGAGCGATCCCCGCTGAGCAAGCAGATGCTAAATACGGGCAGCCCCGTGTGAAAGGGGCCTAAGACCCCTTTACACTTTACCTGTTCAGCAACTAAGGAACTCATCACTTTGCTTTCTCCTATCAGTGCTAAATGAACTGTACAATGCAAAAACCTTGACAAACTTGGAACACTGCCCCTTCCTCACCCAGACTAAAGCAGCCCACAGATTATTCGATTTTCTTTCCTTCCATGGCTGGAATGCTTTATATATTCATTACTTGCTGTATATATATATATATATATATATATATATATATATATATATATATATATACACACAACATATATTGTTAATTTTACAAATAAACTTTAAATCTAGGGTGCGCGCATGTCGATTTTGCAGAGCATTCTGATATTTGCAAAGAGAAAACAGAGCAGAAATTTACCCTTTTTCATCTGTCTCTTTCTAACTTAAAGTTTCTGCAAACAGAACAGGGATGGAGAAGGTAAGTCACTCCTCTTGCTCATTAAGCAGTCTATGTAACTTGAACTTCATTTTTTCGTCTCTGATGTCAGGCTTTTGCAGCAATGTAATTACAGTTAGCTTAGGAAACATATTTAAAACCTAGAGCTCCACCTGCTGACTAGGAATAGCAAAATCGAAAGATATGCAATAGTAGATATTTATTTTGTAAAATAAATTAACACATTTTTAAATGTATTTTAGCAATGTTTACCTATAATAAACAGATTGAATCTTTTGAGTTTTAGTTGAATAAAGCATGATTTTTGATTGGTTGGTACGGTATTTTACTGCACTATCATTGCTGTGTAATTTAATCAGTCATTAAGCTGTGAGTGTCTGCCTGTGGCTCACAGAGCCATTACTTTATTAAATATGTCTATGACAAAGTGAATTTTCTATTGAAAATAAGATAAATATTAAATGTATAATCATACAGCTTTTATCCTTGCTTTACTCAATAAGTGAAGTGTACTAAGAGGCAGCATAATACATTATTTCAGGCAGCAACTTTGTTAGCCTAGAAAAATACATCACAGATTGAAGTTATACAGAAAGTAATCTGACAAGACATTTTTAATTTCATAGCTGTAGTCGTTATGCATAAGTAATAGCATCAAAACAGTCTAATATGAAAAGTTATTTTCTGCACTTGACTGTTTTTTTATTATCACAAAACTCTTCTATAATTTCTATTTAATTAATTTTGATCAGATCTGATATCCTGCACCACTTGACTCTAAAGTTATGAGTGACTGTTCCATCTCTTTTTTAAAGCATTTTTTATTCTCTTGGTGCGCTAATTCCACTAATTTAGTGGAAGGTTTAAAGAGTAAAAAGAAAAAAACATTCTGCTCTTCGTGATTTATGTAAATTGCAAGGATTTAAAAAAAAACTTTGTTTCAGATTCCTACCTTTTGTTATTATGAAGAAATAGTTGTTTGTTTGTGTGTGTCCATGTGAAAAGTGAATGAAAATAATAACAGTGACTTTATCATTTTCAATAAGCTGCTGCAATTGCTGGGTTCTAATGAGGAAAGTGGCAGGGTCTGAATCCCTTTAGGTGTAATTTAGCAATTTTTTGTTGCAGAGGATGCCCAAAATATGACCTGTCTCTTGTTGCAGTCTTCTGGGAAAATCAGTGACTATATTGGTTCATGTTTATATCAATGACAGAATACATGAAAGGTGGAAGATTCTTAAAATTGGTTTGGAGAACTAGACAATAAGATTCTTCAAGGGTACATTCTCTGGAATGTTGTCTTTGGTATCTGCACTTAAATGGAAGGGGGCCTGTTGTGCTAAGGGGGAGGTTTAGGAGAAGTTTGAAGGACAGAGGGTGAAAGGCTAAGTTAGAAAATAATGGGGCAGATAGGTCAGGAGGGCACTACAGGAGGACACTAAAATAGAATAACGTGAGGACTATAGCAGGTGACAAGCAGAACCCTATCTGATAGACAAACATTGATGAATACAGTCCAAACTTTATATGATGAATCTAAATGTAAAATTACATGGTGGATTAAATTATCTGTTCAAATGCCAGAGGTTTGGCCAGCAAAATTTGAAAGCTGTATGCATGAAGAACAATATAATTTGGTTAAAACTAGAAAGGTGAGTTTAGTGACTCTAGAATATCCAGCACCTCATCCCTGGTATCGAGAGTTGAAATTGGCAAAAAGGATAGGATTATGGTGGTGCTCAAAAAGAAATTGTACATATATAATAAAATTTAAGTCTTTATTAATACATAAAATCTCAACATAGAGATAAGGTTCAATAAAATAATTGACAGAGCATATACACAATATTTTTTACTGGTCGCTGGTGTCCCACAAAAACAAGGATGGTCAAAGATAGATGTTTTATCCCAACATGTTTCGCCAGCATTGGCTTCTTCGGGGGATTATTTAGGGGTACCAGTATTTACACAGCTCTGGTAAAAATGCAGAAAATAAGCTTTATTAGGCTGTTATTATTTCTTTCTGTGCTCTCTTTTGGAAAGATGGGGTAAATAGAAAGGGTGGTGGCGTCTGTCTCTGTGTGAAAAGTGATATAAAAGAGAGCATGAAGATGATCTTGTCCCTGGAGAGTGTGTTGTGATAGTGCTGAGCCACCATGGGTGGAATTACACATGTGTGTGAATGCTAAGTTAAATATTTGAGTATGGTATAATTGCTTCCACAATTAATGATGTGTGCTTACAGGCAGCCCTTTTAGGATGCAGCGGCTGCATGGACACAACCACTTGTTCTAATCTGACAGGCATGCAGGTGCACACTGTGTTCGGGGCCACTAACCTACACTTGCATGCCTGTCACATTAGAACAAGCAGTTGTGTCTGCGCTGTACTAATAGACCTAAATAGGCCCAGCACGCAGGACCTGTTGGCTAGGAGCGCAATTAAAAAAAGCCCATTGAGGATATACAGGCTTTAACAACTGTGTGAATGAAACCTTATAAACCTATTACCTGATAATTTTATGAGGCATATATAGAAGCCCCAACTAGAAAAGACCCTCTACTGGATCTGTTAATCTCAAACATTACAAAGCTTATTACAAATGTTCATATAAATTTAATTCTGGGTATCATTGACCATAACATGAATAATTTTATTTAATTTGCAAAGCAAATATAGGAGAGTCCAAAAATGTATAGATTGGGAGGAAATATTGTCAACAAGCGACACAAAACAGAAAGAGGAAGATTTAAATGACTGGAAAGTTACAAAAATGCAAATAAGTCTGAAAAAGGAAATTAGGCAGGCAAACATATTAAAGGCCAGATTCACCTTTTGTAAAAAAATAAATAAAACTAAATGCACGTGATTTTGCAGGTAAAAAAATTTGCATTTTTAATTTTTTTTTACCATGGAGCCTGCAAAGCACTACATCCGTGCTCAGTAAATTGCGGGTGCATTGTCAGGCTCCTGCAGATACTCCTGACATCTGTCTGTTTGTACCTCTATACAGACAGACAGTTACTCAACTGCAGGAAGGGTCAGTGAATTACGAGGGTGCTGATGAGCGCCCTGGTAGTACACTGACAACTACAAGCCACCTGCCGCAGTGGAGGATGGGAGTTGTAGTTCATTCATTTACAGATCGCTGTGAATGTATAACATGGCCGTATGAGCAGAGCCCTGCACAGCCGCTTTCTCTTTATAAAATGTGACAGCCTGTGCTAGAAGAGACTGCCCTGCAAGCTGTCACAGTGTGGGATCAGGGGGTGAACGTGTGGGCAGAGCAAGTGGATTGGTACCCAAGTTGCAGTAAAGGCACATAGAGACCAAGTAAAGTGGCACTGTTATTATTTGGCTAATTAGAAGTAACAAATAACATGTAGAGGACAGTGGCAAGGTGCTTACTTTCCCAAAACATCAGAGTCTTGATAACACAGGTGTAGCGGGCACACTTTAACAAGTGTGCTCTATACGTGG
Organism: Lithobates sylvaticus; assembly: GCA_028564925.1. Taxonomy (NCBI): domain Eukaryota; kingdom Metazoa; phylum Chordata; class Amphibia; order Anura; family Ranidae; genus Lithobates; species Lithobates sylvaticus. The sequence goes on from CM053030.1 coordinate 154,927,580, forward strand.
AAATTTATTTTTTTCCCTCAGAACAATAATGGGGTTCTGAGGGTTAATTGTAAAGGTTAACTTTGGCATCAGTTTGGCTGGGCTGTACTAGGGTCCTGCCTGGTCATGGGTGCAGTGAGGTACACATGACAGGCCTAGAACCAGGCCTGGTTGGACGTCTTAGGTATCAATCTTCCCCGGAGCCAATCAGTGGGTGAGCCTGGCCCCGCTGTGTAGACTGAGGAAGGGTACTTAAGGTGCTGAAGTCACATGTTCGGGGTTCGGCTGCAGTCCTGTTTCCTGGTTCTGGACCGGGGTAGCCCCGCGAGGAAACATGGTCAGTTTGACTAGCCCCATAGACCCGCATATGGTCTGGGGCAAGGATCCGTCTGTTCCCGAGTCTCGGAGCCGGTTAGCCCGAGGCCCAGTAACTGAAGGAGGATTCAAGGCGTCCCGGTGTGCTCTCAGTATTGGAGGGGCACCACAGCTCATACAAGTGACCGGGGGAGGACTCTTCGGAGGAGGGCCATTAAGCTGGCATCTCAGTAAGAGCCTGGAAGCTGAGTTGTATGGACACTAAAGAATCCACACTTCCACAGTACTGCCAAGGAGACAGAGGAAGTTACAGGTACTGTGAGAAAGGTTCCTATTCACCTTTGGTTGCAAGTTTATTCTGTGTCAGAGACTTTTGCAAGTTTCCGGATCACATTGTTGGTTGCCATACCTCTGGCTAGAGGTTTGTCCAGCATTGAAGTACCCAGCTGCGAGTGGCTACTCTCTGGGTTTGATTAGAGACATTCTGTGGATGTTAGCAGTTCAAGGTGCCTGAGTTTCTTCACCCTTGCCCTCTATTCCTATCTGAGACTGTGTTATGTTGGATGTTACCACTGCAGAAATAAAAACCTTCAAAAGAACTTTTATTGTGTCAGCATCCAAAGTTGTTGGGTACTAACCCTGGCAACCCCTGGACATTCACCGACAAGCCAAGCAGAGGTAACCAGTAAGCCCAAAAGTCAAGGCCGCCCCTCTGTGGGTTATGGCTGCTACACAGGCAACTTGGGTACAACAGTTCTCAGCAACGTTGGCGGTACATTGACATAGTCCCAGCACTTGAGGTGTCACTTTAATAATGTTTACATTACCGAAGCAGCGTCTGAATGAAGATGGTGGCTGAAAGGCAGAGCAGTGGTGCAGATGCACTTAGCAGACCGATTGAAAGATATTTGTCCCAGCTCTAGAGTCCTCAGATAGAAGAGCCAGTTGCAGTATACCTGTTCAATACCTCCTCAACAGGAAACTCTCTCTAGCGCTAAATACACTGCCCTAACCAGCGGGAATCCTGTCCCACCTCTATCAATTTCCCAAATGCTCCAACTGCAGTGGGACAGCGCTATTTATTAGCATTGCCCTCACTAAAGATGGCTGCAGTGATCATCCAGTGTTGCAGCATTCATTTAGACAGCAGCTTCCCTGATGACAATTACGGGGGTTTCAGGAGAACAAAGCTCCTCTCATCCTACTTCCCCTCTGTACAGTTGCCAGCAAAACAGAACCACCTACAGAGGGGAGGATAAACTGCACCTGCATACAAGTGGGTTGCTGCATTAGTAACAAGTTATACCCTACATATGGGTGTAACATGTAACGTTACTAAACATGTTACTAAAGGTGAACTCATCATTTACAAAAAATGACAGAGTGCTAGAGTGAGTATTAAGACAAATACCTAATTACCTAATAAATCTGTATGATTTGTCATTGCATAGGATATCAAAGTAATACATACTGTATATTGTTTTTTTTTTTGTATTGTTTTTCAATATGTGTCTCTTTCGAGACACAGGCAATTTATAGGTAAAAACATGTAACAATACAAGTCTTTTTCCAGTAAGAGCCATGAAAATATAGAATTGTCTTTTACACAAGATGATTAAAGCTAGCTCAATAAATTCCTTAAAAAAGCAGTATTTGTTTCTAAATGAACAAGAATCTGACCATCCTTTTATAAATCTTGTTTGCCTTCTTCTGGATTATCTGCAATTTTTTACTTTGGTTCACGCTTCTCCGACATGAAAGGCGTGCAACTTCCAATCCGACTTTGCCCTGCAACTACAGTCCAACTTTGATCCGACTTTTTACACTCTATGACAGTGAGAGTCCATTCGCACAGGGGCAACTTTGGATCCGACTTGAAGTCGCCCCAAGTTGCCTCAAGTCACGCGACATGATAAAATCAATGTAAGTGAATGAGAGCCATCTTAATGCACACTACTGAAGTCACTCCGACTTCAGAAAAGGTTCCTGTACTACTTCAATCCGACTTCTAGGCAACTTGTACCCATTGATTTCAATGGAAGTTGTCTCCAAGTCGGATCCCCTGTCTTAACTGAAGCAACTTTCCAGGAAATAAAAATAGTTTTCTAGGCCAACTCCTCCCTCCCACAGATCTGATTATTATGTGATTGGCCACTGGCAAAGTCCCCTGTCCTGGACGCAACTTCAAGTTGCCTTCTAATTTGCCTCAAGTCGTGCTGGGAATTCATACTAAAGTCGTGTCCAAGTTGCCTCCCAAAGTCACGCTGGAAGTCGTGTTGCCCCTGTGTGAATGGACTCTAAAGTTGTATCAAAGTCAGACCAAAGTAGTGCAGGAATCTTTTCTAAAGTCGGAGAGACTTGTGTCAGATCAATTAAGACGGCTCTCATAGGGAAACTTTTAATTGGACATGTCATCCGACTTGTGCTCTCACTAAACGGATCCCATGGATCTCTTATTATATCAATTATTGTGTTTGTACTCAATGGGCATGTGTCTTATCGAAACATATACATAACTATATACGGTAACTAATAATTAATCATTGTTCACTATGAAGTCAATAAATGCAGGTGAATATCATTTTGTTTGTCAGTTTACCTAATTTTTTCATGCTCTGCTCCACTTCTGAGATTTTATTATTGTAACCCATGTGTGACTTTTCCATGTCATCTGAAACACCGTCCATTCTTTCTACAACTAAAAAGAAGAAAAAAGCACTTTCGTAAATTGTTGTTTGCATCGCTGGTGTAATACTGTGTTAGCAAGTCCTAGCACACCTAGGATCTTTCTTGTAAAAAAACGTCTGAAGAGAATCACTGAAAACACATTTTTAATAAGGAAAAACTGCTTTTTATAAGCCCTGTAAGCACCTTCAGCTCTGGTGAGGAAGTGTTGAAAACAAAACTTGATGTAGCTTTATGTAAAATTCTAGTAGACGTTAGAAAAAAACACACAAAACTTACAGGTGGCTCAACCAAAAAAATTCTAAAATATAAAAATAAATGTTTAAAAACACCCTTATATTACACAACTGGATATATAAATAGAATAATCAAAAGAAAAGTGTGGGGTATGAAAAAAAAAAAAAACATTCATATCAGGAGCAGCCTGTTCATTAACCACTTTCAGACCGGACCAATTGGCAGCCAAAGGACCAGGCCCCTTTTTTGCGATTCGGCACTGCGTCGCTTTAACTGACAATTGTGCGGTCGTGCGACGTGGCTCCAAAACAAAATTTACATCCTTTTTTTCACACAAATAGAGCTTTCTTTTGGTGGTATTTGATCGCCCCTGCGGTTTTTATATTTTGCGTTATAAACCTAAAAGAGCGACAATTTTGAAAAAAACGCATTCTTTTTTATTTTTTTGCTATAAATATCCCCCAAAAATATATAAAAAAAAAAATTTTTTCCCCTCAGTTTAGGCCGATACGTATTCTTCTACATATTTTTGGTAAAAAAAAAACGCAATAATCGATTATTGATTGGTTTGCGCAGAAGTTATAACATTTACAAGATAGTTTTATAGCATTTTTTTTTATTAGTAATGGCGGCGATCAGCAACTTTTATTGTGACTGCAACATTATGGCGGACACATCGGACATTTTTGACACATTTTTGGGACCATTGTCATTTATACAGTAAATGACACTGGCAGTGAAGGGGTTAACCACTAGGTGGCAGTGTAGGGGTTAAGTGTGCCTAGAGGTGTGTTTCTTACTGTGGGGGGCGTGGCTGTCAGCTAGTGAATGCTGATCTCTGCTCCAATCACAGGGAGCAGAGATCGGTGTCACTAGTTGCTAGGCAGAACGGGGAGATGCTGTTTGTTTCCGCATCTCCCCATTCAGCCTTTCCCGTGAGACGATCGCGGGTAGCCCTGCGGCGATCGAGTCCGCGGGACCCGCGACCAGCCTCACAGGGGGCCCGACCGGTGCACGCCCGATGGCATGGCGGCATCTTAAAGGGGAACGTACCTGTACGCCCTTATGCCTGTCCGTGCCATTCTGTCGACGTATATCGTCGTGCGCCGGTCGGCAAGCGGTTAAGGGTGCACGGCAAATTAATATTTGCTACTGTAACCCTGAATCGCCTCTCTGCTAATCAGGAAGCGCGGGTCTGAGACCCGTTTCCCGATTGGCTGAAAGGACAGGTGATCCTATTGGACGCCTAGGAGGAGAAGGAAGATGCACGGTGCTCCACAGGTGAGGGAAGGAAGAAAGCCTGCCGATGGGGTGAGTGCAGGGCTTTGATGTCCCGGGGGGGGGGGTTGCCGTCGACTGAACGGGGGGGTTGTTTGCGGCCCCCCAAAAGAAACTGATTCATATTCACCTAGGTAGATGCAGGATTGGTCCAATGCCCAATGCTACATTTGTCCCCTGCTGCCTCTACACCCAGAACTGAGTAATCGAGGACTGCTGATTGCTCAGTTCTAGTTCGGGTTGTTCTGAGCACCGAGTGGTAACTGTCAGTGACCGGTCTCTGCTCTGCCCCTCCAGTGTTAACTGGAGTGCTGGGCTCTTCAGGGGGCAGGAGAGGCTGACTCAAGCTTTCAGCAGTGCTCTGAGAGGCTGAACCAGCTGCCAGTCCAGACATCTGGGTAGATCCAGAAATTAAAGCTGGAATCTTTCCATAACGACAGATGAGTGACATCAGCTGACAGCAGGCTTTAGTCCGCTGTTGGCTGAATATGGGTCAGAGGAGTGCAGAACGGAGTGCACTCCTGTGATTCCCAGGAGAAGTAAGGCCAAAAGAGCTTTCAGAGAGAAGATGGTAGTGCGGGAAGCGTGCTGAAGCGAGGAATAAGGTAAGTATTTAGAGCTTATTTCTCTACCCTCAGACCTAACAAGCACTGCAGGGGGTCCCCAATGCAAGGGTATTTTTACCCTTGCATTGGAAATTTGAAAGATGATGCACATCTATTTAGATGTGCATAATCTCCTAAGTCTATTGATTAGAGTGATTAAAATTAGTTGTTACATTATGCAGGTGTGCACCTGAATGTCCCTGCTAGGTCACCAGCATAACAGAAGTGTGTGGGACTTGCTACATAGCAGATGCTATTGGGCTTAAAGGAGAAGTATGGGTTTATTAAAAAAAAAAACAAGCAACCATACTCACCTCCATGCTGCAGCATCTGTGTGATGCCCTGGCACTAAGACAGAGAACTAAGCAATCACATGACTGTTGATCACTCAGCATTCAGTCTGCTTGCAGCGAAGAGTATCGACTGTCAGTCACCGCTCTCTGTTCTGCTCCTCCAGTGCTCATTGGAGCAGAAGACTGTGAAGGGAGCAGGTGTGGCTATCTCCGGCTCTCTGCCACACCCTGAAAGGTAAATCTACTTGTCAATCAGTCAGCCAGGTAGATCCCGACATGTTGCCGGGATCCTTCCTAAGCCTGATGCAGCTCTGCCCTGTCAGCAGATAGCAGGCAATAGCCCTCTATAAGTTGACTCTGTGACAGGAGAACAAAAGTAAATGTACGAAAAAGCTTTGGCCATACTTCTCTTTAAATCCGTTACTACTTATTACAATGATTACTTCTTTCTAAACACTCTTATGCCCCGTACACATGATCGGACTTTCCGCCAACAAAACCGTGGAATTTTGGCCGAAGGTTGTTGGCTCAAACTTGTCGTGCATACACACGGTCACACAAATGTTGGGCAACAATTACGAACGTAGTGACGTACAAGACGTACGGCGAGCTGATAAAAAGGAAGTCATGCGCCACCCATTGGGCTCCTTCTGCTAATGTTGTGTTTGGCGAGCATTGATTCCGAGCATGCGTGGACATTTGTGCGACGGACTTGTGTACACACGATCGGAAAGTCCGACAACAAAATATCATGGCGAAAAATGTAAGAACCTGCTAGCCAATATTTGTTGGCGGAAAAGTCCGACAACAAATGTTCGATGGAGTATACACACGGTTGGACTTTCCGACAACAAGCTCACATCCAACATTTCCCGTCGGAAAATCCGATTGTGTGTACGCGGCATAAGTTTGATTTGCTGAAAGACATTTATAGGTGTTATTGTTCATCTTAGCTTTTTCCTTGATTTGTGTATACATATTAATGTTTAAATTAAAGTTTTGAACTTGTTCACACCATGTGCAGAGACATGCATTCTTTTCTAATGTAGGTCCCTGCAAAGATACAAGGCACATTGTTTTCTATGTGCCCTGTTCACACCGCAATGTTGGTGTCCTGCACAGAAACCTGCATACAGCACATGTTGCATATTTATGTACAAACAATATGCCCTTGACACAAGTGTAATGTGTAAACAGGGTACAGAGAAAACAATTACAGAGACATTTACAGAAAAACGCACATCTCTGCACGTGGTGTGAACAAGGCAGATTATTGCTTTAGAATTTTTCTTGCAACATTTTACCAACATTATCAATCTCCTATTTTCTATACTCTTTAAGGTCATTTTATCTAACTGTCACATAGTTATAATTTACTATGAAATTCTTTGTGATAAAAGCACATACCTTTATATCCTAGTATGGATACTGTGATGGTGAGTAAGGCACACAGAATATACAGCACAATGATGGAAAATTTCAGTGCCCAGTTATTTTTACACTTTGTACACTGGTTGCCTTCTTGTATACCTGTAAAATAAAAGTATACTTATAATAATCTGAAAATAGGATAGTTACAGCCCCTAAAATTAAAAACATAATATAAGATCAATGGTTGTTCTCTAATGGGATTACCAGTGATCTAATGCTACCTGTATTTCGTTTAAAGTGAAAGTCCAGTCAAAAATGAAAAATGTTCTATTAATTATATGTAAAATATCTTTATCTGTGACATTATTAATTTTCTGTATAGCTGATTGTGTCGTTTAGAAAGTCTAATCAAAGCCAGACAATCATCTTCTCCCTGTTCTTCAGGGACAACCTTACTTCCTTATTTCTGAATTCTGCATGGGGACCTCTCACTTCCTGAAAACGTTGTCCTTCTCTTCTACACGCCCCACCCCCATCCCTCCTCTCCTTTTTAGACAGACATGCCTAGACCTGCCCACCCCCATCCCTCCTCTCCTTTTTAGACAGACATGCCTAGACCTTCCCAGCCCCACCCCCATCCCTCCTCTCATTTTTAGACAGACATGCCTAGACCTGCCCAGCCCCACCCCCATCCCTCCTCTCCTTTTTAGACAGACATGCCTAGACCTTCTCGGCCAAACCCCCATCCCTCCTCTCATTTTTAGACAGACATGCCTAGACCTGCCCAGCCCCACCCCCATCCCTCCTCTCCTTTTTAGACAGACATGCCTAGACCTGTCCAGCCCCACCCCCATCCCTCCTCTCATTTTTAGACAGACATGCCTAGACCTGCCCAGCCCCACCCCCATCCCTCCTCTCCTTTTTAGACAGACATGCCTAGACCTGCCCGGCCCCCCCCCCATCCCTCCTCTCATTTTTAGACAGACATGCCTAGACCTGCCCAGCCCCACCCCCATCCCTCCTCTCCTTTTTAGACAGACATGCCTAGACCTTCCCGGCCAAACCCCCATCCCTCCTCTCATTTTTAGACAGACATGCCTAGACCTGCCCAGCCCCACCCCCATCCCTCCTCTCCTTTTTAGACAGACATGCCTAGACCTTCTCGGCCAAACCCCCATCCCTCCTCTCATTTTTAGACAGACATGCCTAGACCTGCCCAGCCCCACCCCCATCCCTCCTCTTATTTTTAGACAGACATGCCTAGACCTGCCCAGCCCCACCCCCATCCCTCCTCTCCTTTTTAGACAGACATGCCTAAACCTGCCCACCCCCATCCCTCCTTCGCAGATCTCCTCCTGTCTTCAAAGCCTTGTTTTGGATAGCAGTTTCTCCTGAGAGAGAAGGGGGGAGGGGGGAGGCTTTGGAAGTCTGTTCTGTTTGTTAGAAACTGTAAGATAGATTACAATGCAACATGCTGCAGATTTTCTACAGTGTACAGCCACCTGGTTGTTTCTGCATGGCACTGTGTGCATGGTGTGGCACATGCCCAGCTGAGGGAGCTACATGTGACTAATGAGTTTAAGGCTCCGTTTCCACTAGTACGAGTTGTCATGCGACTTTGGACACATAAAGTCACATGACAAGTCACAGCCCATTGATTTCAATGGCAAACGTTCCCATCTATGCGACTTTGAAAAGGTGCCTGCACTACTTTGATACAACTTTTGATGCGACTTTGATCCAGAGTGTAAAGTCCTTCATCCCGGAAGGAGATACAGCAGCAGTAGTTGGAACATTCATCAATTCCCGACTCGACTACGCAAATTCCCTCTACCTAGGACTTTCAAAATACCAAATTTCACATCTACAAACCATCCAGAACACAGCAGCTAGACTGGTAACTGGAAAAACATGGGAATCAATCACCCCGTCCCTGAGGACCCTCCATTGGCTAGCCGTGAAGGATCGAGTTACATTCAAGACCCTCTACCTCATAAATGTACACAAGGAAAAGCCCTGCAATACCTCTGCGACAAAATAAAGCACTACACCCCAGGTCGCACTCTCCGGTCAACTAACCAGAACCTCCTCCACATCCCCAAGACCCATTATAAATTAAAAGGCGAATAAAGGTTCGCAGTCCAAGGACCACGGCTGTGGAATGCTTTACCCGCTGACATCCGCTCGGAAGAAAACTATCTGGCCTTCAGGAAGAAGCACTGGTGGCAAAAGCGCCCTGAGGCGATTTAGTTTGCATATGTAGCGCTATACAAGTTATTCATTCATTCAAAGTTATGCAATAACACTAGACCACTGATGGCAAACTTCGGCACCCCAGATGTTTTGGAACTACATTTCCCATGATGCTCATACACTCTGCAGTGTAGTTGAGCATCATGGGAAATGTAGTTCGAAAACATCTGGGGTGCCAAGGTTCCCTATCACTGCACTAGACCAGTGATGGCGAACCTTGGCACCCCAGATGTTTTGGAACTACATTTCCCATGATGCTCATGCAATCAGCAGTGTAGTTGAGCATCATGGGAAATGTAGTTCCAAAACATCTGGGGTGCCAAGGTTCACCATCACTGCACTAGACCATTCTAAACCTGCCAGTTAGACAATGAAGTAGTATGCTATCATCAATAGCTAGACAACACTGTGCTGGTCAGCGGATAGTAAGATTATATTTTTTCTGCTTAGAATTTAGTTTTTAGAAAATAAGATATAGTAAATCAAACACATAAATATTACAACCCAGTCCAAACAAGACATGTGTATAGCCCCATCTTATATTCTAATAAAAACGAGTTTATATTCTCTTAAATTGTATATTTTTTATTTACAGATATAACAAGCAAGTGCCTATTGTACATTTGCTCGGCTGTCTGAGATCAGATGATTAGAACAGAGTTGATGGCGCACAATGAGCTATGCAGATGACACATCACTCATAAATCATGTTAGCCAGGGGGTGACCACCAAAAGGTCACCTACTATCTGCAGATTTTCACTTGAATTTCACTATAGATGCAAGTCAAGTAAGGTGATGTGGATGAATCATTGTGCAGATTCCCCAAATGTATAGTTTATTGTGATATTCCACAAAGACTATTATTTTGTAAATGTATTCCAGCAAGCCTCATTTGCTGATCATTCATTCACTTCTACGTGTAAGCAGTGTGATTTGGCAGAGAATCACTGCAACAGACTAGAAACTAATTAAAATGATTAGTTGCTGCTTCATAAAGTAGCAAGGCATAGAAAACGCAGTGAAATTAATGATGAATCACTCATTGTCTGCCTTGTTACAAATGAAAAGTTGGTGCAAGAATAGATATGTGAGTAATTTAGCTGTGCTTGAAGTCATTACAGCAAGAGTCATTGTGGTTGTTAGTAGACCCTGATAGCACAGGTTAGTGCCAGGAGCTATCCAGCCTGATTAGTGCTGATGTCTAGTGGCTCTATGCACACTTGTCATGTGATAATTCTGGCCGACGATGTGAGAATTAGGAGACAAACTGTGTAATTACATTATAGATTTTCCTGTCCCTGGCCTCCCGGCAGAAACAAGGCTTCCACTTCAACATAAATTACGATATAATAGCACACTGTGTGCTCCCTAGTATCCACATAGAATTTGTTTCTCAGCATGTTGTACATATACCCCAAATGGTACATCTGCTTCTACGACGACTCTTAGGAAAATATGTTAAAGGTTTTGCATACAACATATAATAAACCATATACAAAGTTATGTATACTTGTTTAGGAGTTGCTATAAATACATTTTAAAGCTGATATTACAAAGTCTGATCCAGAGACCAGCAGGTCTATCACTGGTTGTTGGTCTGTTGCTCTTTATAAATTTCGAACTAATGTGCATACACAAGTACTCTGCAAATGCATAACGGGAGAAATACTGCAGGAGGGTGTGTAAGTGGGGTGCAGCGCAGTGCGGTGGAAATATTTCACACAGTGAGGTGCAATGAAAAACTTGTATTGAAGTAATGCAGAAACCGTTCAACAGTTTACAACAAGCCCAGTGGGACAACGCCCCAACTGGGTGCACGGTTTCCAATAATGTGAAGATAGCAGGTTTCGCCTGGACTGACAGCTGACTGTAAAAAGAGTAGAATGCAGCCTGGCTGTCTCGTGCATAAGCGGGGTGAAGCCCAGAGGAGAAGCAACCCTACGCTTTCCCTTCCCATCAGGAACCTTTCCCTACCACTAGTAGGCAAGGTACCTTTCCCTACACTACCAATTTGCATAACGTGCACCAAACCTGGGAGCCAGGGCCTGCCTGACCCAAGATAGTTGCCAGAGTCACATGGGGTGGCAGCAACCAGATAGCTTCCCCAATGACCAAGGAAACCATAGAGGAACTCTGTTCCTCTTGATTTCCTCTCCAGCTGCAACGCTGCTTTGGGTGAGCGCCACCTGCAATGAAAAAAGTAGACTGTATCTGCCGACAGGTGTTTTTCTCACCCTAGTGAATCTTGCTTCAAACATCCCATGTTCCAGAAAAAGTCTTCTTCTTTTTCTTTTAATTCCACTGCATCACAATCTTAAATGATATCTAAAGCTTGAAATCATCACTATCCAAACAGGACTGGGGACCAATAATAGCCAACTTGACTTAAAGCGGAACTCCACCTGAAAAAAAATAAATTAAAGTCAGCAGCTACAAATAGGGCAGCTGCTGACTTTTAATAAATGGACACTTACCTGTTTCTGGTTCCAGCGGTGTCGGCAGAAGATGACGAGCGAGCGCTCGTCTCTCGCTGCCCTGCCTCCATCCAGGGAATCAGGAAGTGAAGACGCAAAGTCTTCACTGCCCGGTTCCCTACTGCGCATGCGCGAGTCACGCTGCGCGTCTGTATTGGTCCCCGCTGTGTCCTGGGAACTGTGTTTCCCAAGACACAACGGGGCATTCTCGGATAGAGGCGGGGCCTCTCGGATAATGCGTCCCGGAAGTGGGTGCAGATACCTGTATTATACAGGTATCTGCACCCCCCTCCCCCCTGAAAGGTGCCAATTGTGGCACCGGAGGGGGGGAGGAATCCGATAAGCGGAAGTTCCACTTTAGGGTGGAGCTCCGCTTTAATCTAAATTTTCAGGACATGAGGCCTAGTTGGCCATATACCTAATGTATGTCAGATTGCGGTATGTAAGACAAACAAATTAATTTATGTTCCAATGTTACACCGGAATGACAAATTTCTTTGTACATGTATGTTACCTTTTTTTTTCTATATAAATAAAAATCCTTTTTGAGAAAAAAAAGGTTTTCAGGACATAATATCATTTTTGGGCCTTAGCTAACCATCTTCAAAGTAGATGTTAAACAAGAATTTGGTAAAAACCTCTCAATCTGAAAATAAACAAATCCTTTTTTGAGCAGGCAGTATAAATACAGGTACAAGACTTCTCTACCAATAGAGTTTCTCAATGATTGCTGTGTTAATTTAATCACGGGTACTCTGTACTAGCAACCAGGAAGTAATAAAAGCTATGAGTAAAGCAGATCCACCTTTTCATTTCAGTTCCTATATTATAATTTCCTAGTCAACCGACTGGGACTGAAACTGAGAAGCATAGCACACACATGATGAACTTTTTTTTTTTGTTTGGTTACAACTGTTCATGTCTGAGCAGCCAACTGGAATTAATACCAACCCGTAAATATTTTTTAACCATGCCAGCCAATCTATAAAGTGACAAAGATTTGCAAGGCCTGTTGCTAGTCTATAGGTCTTCAGAGCAAAAAGAGAGCATTAAAAAAACAAATGTACCCACAGTACATTTACTGCAGGCGGCCGGCACAGCCAGGCTGGATCACGTACAAGTAATTTTTAATGGGGAGTGTTAACCTCTACCTCCACCATACTGGTATGTCTTATTCTTCACTCCAGTGCTCTTCAACTATGTGATTAAAGGTCTTTTACCTTCAGTTATCACCCACATAATGTATGAAATGATTACTCAAAGTATGGCTTTGTGATTTGAGAATATGTTGAACATCGGCCACTATCCTGGGGGAAAATATTCAGTAATTCAGAAATGTTCACAAAAAGTTCTTTGTTTTTTGAGTATGAAAAAAGCATATACAATGTTGACAAATTAATACAAATATAAACAAAGTTTATTTTTTTATCCAAAGTAGAATATGAAAATTAAAATTAGCCAAATATTTTGTTTGAGATGGACAATATTACTTTTTTTTCTCCAGTCTTTTATAAATAAGTATTTGTGCATTTTTTGATGCACAACAAAATGGCTGGAGGTGGAGTTTGGTCCACACTGACCAAACTTTAAATACTTTAGGAGATATTTACCCTGCATGCAGTCAGTGACATTACTGGCGAATGCACTCTGAAGGTCTGGCATACCTTGTCAGAACTTCAGAGCTTCATGCCGGAACCGAGTGACATCATTGTGGCTCTGGCAAATCACATAGCTGGAGCTCACAAAAAGAAAGAAAGGGGGAACATGTCAGACCTCTCAGCTGTGACTTTACAGTGCTGGAGGGCTTAGTTCCAAGGTGAGTATTTAATATATAGCCTTGCAGGTTTTTTTTTATTTTTTTGGAACATCCGCGGTTTACAATCGCTTTAAGAAGTCCACCCTGTTTACCTTACAATACCTTTTATGTCACCTCTTCACCTGTTATAGGTGCTGCAAGAGTTGGGAAGGTTTTCACTGGCTTTCGACATGAGTGTCACACAACCATTTTTGAATGACCTGTACTACATTATCAACTTGATAATCCAACTGTCCATTCATGTATAAGCTCATTTATTATAAGAGAACTTGTACATTTGGTTATGTACACAGAGTGTGGTCTGCATGTGTGTAAATGTTATCAATATATGCTCAGGATCAGCTGAGTACTATAGGCCATGAAGTCAACTGTATTATGCCTTGATAAAAAAAAAAAATCAGTGCCTGCTTCACTTTCATTCTTTGTGGCATTCTTTATTAATACTTATGGTTTCCCAGACAGTTATGTTGCCTCCAAGAGGTCTATATATATTATATTATGTCATGGGTCAGTTAGTAGAAGAGCTTCTTAGTAACTACTGGGTTCATATTCATCACAAATCAAATTTGTGTGCCTTCCCCTTGGGTTCCTTAAATACAAATCTGAATTAGGTATTTAAAGCCATGGGGCTAACACCATAAAACTATTGCCTTGAAACTGTCAGGCCCTGTAATCAGTGCAAAAAACCCCATGTTTCTGTCAACACCCCCATAGTCAGTGAAATGCAAATTCATTGAAATCAGTTCAATCTTATTGCGATCCTCTGTGGGTACCAGAAATGGTATTGTGTTAATGAAAAAAAAAAAAACATGATTTGCTGATGGTCATTTTATTGTTAAATATAACTAATTAATGTCAGATGTATAACACAATATACTGTATATTTGTGCAGTAGAACATTCCTAAGCTATGTAAATAAAAATGACTGTGTCCATCACACAGCATTTCATCAATCATCATTAATTAACTGCACTTTAGGCTGGGTTCACACCATTGCAAATTGGATGCGGGATCCCCTCATCCAATTTGCAATAGCAGGAGATTTTGACCGGCTCTCTATGGGGCCAGTTCACATATCTCTGCAGCAGGTCCGATGCGTTTTGCACAAAAACACTGTGTGTCTTTTGGTCCGTTTCAGGTCTGAATTCAGCCAAAAATTTGGGCTGAAATCGGACCTGAAACGGTGAACTAGGATGCACTGGACCCCTGCTGTAAGCCGCATGCGGCTCATATGGGAACCGAACCTTAAGTAAACACAGCACAATTATTGAACAAACAACATATAAGGTATAACAGATATATACTGTATAGGAAAACCATTAACCAAAGAGATGCAGGTTAGACATGAACAAGAATGGACGCAAAGACGCAATACTGAGCCAAGGAACATACAGCAGGCTGAGCAGGGTGGGGCTAAAGAGTCTCCCAGCAGCCAGCCTTAGCTGAGATACACCTGCTGGTGGAATCCGGGATTGCATTCTGGCCTATGAACTACAGTGACAGCTGTTGTGCTGTCCGAGGTATATCGTTCACCCTTTCTACATGTTTCCTTTCTCCCCATGCAGTCTGCCGCAGAAGCAATACCTAAGTGCCCCTCCTCGAATCATCACTCAGGCTGTATATTGAAACTTTGGGAGGAATTAATAAAAAGATTCTGAGACAAACCTTGTCCCACCTGGAGTACAGCCAATCAGCTATAAAGTTTTTATTTTCTAAGCTGGGTGGGCAATGGAGATGAGTTGAGTTCAGATAAAATGTCTCTCATACCCTTTTTTTGGCTGCTTACTAGCAAAGATGCAGCAGTAGGGGGTTGATCTGTATGAGTCATGTGTACATACAGCCAAGTATGCAATTAAAGTGACTGTCTGTAAATTTACAGACAGTCGCCAACCCCCCTTCGAAAGTTATATGTTTATCTGCATATTTGTAGGATTAAATTTGCTGGATCAGTAAAGCAGCCAGTCCACTTGCATTTTCAAAAGAAGGCGATAAGTGGCATTGTCTGTATTTTTTGTCATGACAAGTTTACTTTCCTAATGTATTTTCTTTATGGTGGATGTTGCAGTTTATTATCTAAACCATATTCCTATTAATCAAAATACCTCTATTTTGCTTAGTACTATGGGGTCTATTTATAGAAAAATTGTTGCACAAAAGTCTTAATCATTCACTCATTCATTCAGCTGTCATGAATAATTCTGTATTTTGCCTCATATGTTTATTTCCTCTGATTGCTATCGCCATCTAGTGTCCATAATGCTGTATTTTCCTAAATTGAGGTAAATACCACATTATGGTCACTAGACGATCATAGGAAATAAACTTATTAGATAAAATACAGGATAATTCATGACAACTGAATGAATGCTTGAGACATTTGCAAAGCAAATTTTATAAAAAATCCAGCAGAGCTTGCTTTCTTGTGTGTACAAAATAATAGCAAGTTAAAGTGATTGTAGTCTTGTTTATTTTTAGTTAAAAATAACTAACATGTTATACTTATCTGTTCTGTGCAATGGTTTTGAACAAAGCAGCCCAGATCCTCCTCTTCTCTGGTCCCTTTTCGGTGCTCCTGGCACCTCCCTCCTGTTCAGTGCCCCACAGCAAGCAGCTTGAAAAATTTTGATCCTGGCTTCCCCTATGTGAATGAGTATTGGGTACATCGTACTCCTACCCATTCACCAAACGTGTGTCTTTATTACCTTGTGACACTTGTTTGGTGGATGGGTAGGGGTATGATGTACCCGATACTCATTTACATAGGGGGGCCGGGATGAGCTGATGAGTCATCGGTTGTTAAGAATGCAGTGGTCAGCTACCCGGCCCACTCCTTAGCAACCAGCTCAATGCAGTAATTTACCGCATTAACTAATGCGGTAATTACTGCTAAATTGAACAAATCCTGCATTTCGTATTTAATTCCAAATTCTTAGTGAATTGAACACTTGTACAATTGTTACTGCATATTATTAGCCGTCCCCATTCAGTTCCATACAGCTGTAGCACATGTTCTTTTAGCAGCAAGAACAGTAATAGTGAGACACTGGAAAGAAACCCAGGCACCAAATCTGCCAGAAGTCTTCGCCCCAGTTAACATGAATTACACATTCACTCGAGTATATACAAAAAACTGGGAAAACTTATTGACTCGAGTATAAGCCTAGGGTGAGAAATGTGCAGCTACTGTAAGTGGAAAAGAGGGTCAACAATGCCCATTTGCAGCCTCACTGTGCCCATTTGCATGCCTCGCTGTGCCCATTCGCAGCCATGGGTCCCCCGAACTTAAAACTTGGCAGTTAAGGGTTCCTAAATGCCCCCTAGCTGCAGCCAATTTGGGGTCTCTGGACCCAAAGGGTCCCGAAATTACATTGCTGCAGGTGAACACAGTTGACCGATTTTCTGAGTCACTCTGATTCACTTGGTGCTAGGAACCCCATCTTTGGATATGTTGTAATGCTAGTTCCACTGGGTTTGTATACCAAAATCGGGTCGGAAAATGTCACTCTGCTGCAGAAAAGTGCTTGACTCCAGTATAAGCCGAGGGGGGCATTTTCAGTACAAAAAATGTGCTGAAAATTTGGTTTATACTCAAGTATATACGGTAAACGGTCCCTATCTCTTGAGAATAATGATCGGGTGACTTTTGACAAGGCGTGGAAACCATGGACAGATTGGTGCAGTACTGGTTCTGTTATTCCCTAATCTTTGTATACATTGTGAATATTGCTAACTTTGTGTGCTGCCCTGCAAGACAGTAATTCTGCTTGTGGATTGCCCTGATTTGATGATGTTATTTTCTTTCCTCTCCTTTTACTTATGTTTGTTTTAAAAAAAAAAAAATCTATTGCATTAAAAAATGTGCAAAAGCGACATAGACAGACATAGAAATGCGACAGGAGTTCCAGTTTTCTCTATCTACTAAAGAAAAGCATTATTTTCTGTGTTGCTGCTGGAAACCTCCCCTGTCTGTAAAAGCGAAGCCCCTGATAGCAGTAAAAATGTGTCGGGGTTCTAACCCTTCCAGGCTCTATCCAAAACTAAGAAAAATGTTTTGGCTTGACATACGCTTTTTAAGTCCATCTTGTATAAAGTTGAGTTTTAGCTTTCCCAAGAGTTAAACAATTCAAAGTAAAGATCTAAAAGACAACTATTTTCCATGAAACTTTGTTGAAGAAAGAAAATACCTTCTCTATGTTCTTTACACAAAACTTAATTATAACATCTGCTTTCCATCATGATTTTCATCACGGTCTCTGACTCATTAAGCCAACTAAAAGCACATGTTTAGATCCTGCAGAGGAATCCATCCTATGCAATTTACAGGACTGTGGTGACCTTCCACATATTAAATGTTTTAGAAACATGCCAAGAATTTCATTTCAGAAGTAAACTTTGCTGCTACAGCTAATTATTTGACTCATACCTATACAAAACTGTGAATAACACACAATTCACTTGGGGACAAAGTTGTGACATTTCAAAATGACCAAATAAATAAAGCAGCTTTGTTATGTGAAGTACAGATCTCTACATAATCCCGTCTATAATCATTCAAACAAAACCAAGGTTTCGTTAAACTCCATCCCTACTTTATTAGTTTAGACTGAAGATATTTTGAATCTTCTAATGCCACGTACACACGGTCGGACTTTCCGGCAGAAAAAGTCAGACGGAATCTTTTCATCGAAAATTCCGATTGTGTGTGGGCCTCATCAGACTTTTTTTTTTCGAAAATTCTGACGGACCTAGAAATAGAACATGTTTTAACCACTTAAGGACCGCCTCATGCCGATATACGCTGGCAGAATGGCACGGCTGGGCACAAGCATGTACCTGTACGTCCTCCTTTAAGTGTCCAGCCATGGGTCGTGCGTGCCGCCGGCGGCGCGCTCGCGACCCGGTCCTGAGCTCCGTGATCGTGGTCGCGGGACCAGCGGACCCGATCGCCGCTGGTGTCCCACGATCGGGTCACAGAGCTGAAGAACGAGGAGAGGTCTGTGTAAACAAACCTCTCCCTGTGCTTCCTACTGAGCCTGTCACTGATCGTCTGTTCCCTGTTATAGGGAAAGACGATCAGTGATGTCAGACGCCAAGCCACGCCCCCTACAGTTAAAAAAAAACACACACACACACTTAACCCCTCCCCGCCCCCTAGTGGTTAACTCCTTCACTGCCAGTGTCATTTACACAGGAATCAGTGCATTTAAATAGCACTGATTGCTGTATAAATGACAATGGTCCCAAAAATGTGTCCCAATGTAGCAGTCACAATAAAAATCGCTGATCGCAGCCATTACTAGTACAAAAAATTTTTTTTAATAAAAATGCTATAAAACTATCACCTATTTTGTAAACGCTATAACTTTTGCGCAAACCAATCAATAATCGCTAATTGTGATTTTTTTTTACCAAAAATATGTAGAAGAATACGTATCGGCCTAAACTGAGGAAAAAAAAAAATTTATATATTTTTTTGGGGATATTTATTATAGCAAAAAGTAAAAAATATTGAATTTTTTTCAAAATTGTCGCTCTATTTTTGTTTATAGCACAAAAAATAAAAACCGCAGAGGTGATCAAATACCACTAAAAGAAAGCTCTATTTTTGGGAAAAAAAGGACGCCAATATTGTTTGGGAGCCACGTTGCACGACCGCGCAATTGTCAGTTAAAGCGATGCAGTGCTGAATCGCAAAAAGGGGCCTGGTCCTTTGGTGCAAATTGGTCTGGGGCTTAAGTGGTTAAATATTTCCGACAGAATCAATTCCTGACGGGAAAACCGCTCGTCTGTATGCTGTTCTGACGGACCACAAACGACGCATGCTCTGAAGCAAGTACCAGACGGCAGCTATTGGCTACTGGCTATTGAACTTCCTTTTTCTAGTGTTGTACGTCACCGCGTTCTAGATGGTCAGACTTTGGTGTGATCGTGTGTGGGCAAGACCGCTTGAGCGGAATTCTGTCAGAGAATTTATTCCCACTGAAAAAATGGTTGTGTGTACTCGGCATTACTGTGTGAAAGGGTTGTGCTATTAGGAGCAAAGACGATAACAGAGAGCAAATATGCATGAGCTGGTGATAAAAGCAACCAGTCAACAACTGTCTTTCATCGTTATGAGGGTTATTTTTTTGCTATTGAATATGACACATTCTACATCATCATACCTTTTTTGTACACCCTACAAACCTGATTTCAGATTGAGCCAAACAAAATTATATGGATCCCCTAGCAGCTCTGGCTTTTTTACTCACCATGTCTCTGGTGCTGTCCCTTGCAGACTCATTGGTCCAGCAATGCAGCACTGCTCTTAATAATGATGACCAGCATCATTCAACTACTTTCTGTGAGCCTGGTGCATCAAGGTGCCACCCTGGACTTACAGTAGAATGCTACTGAGAGCAAGGACACTTTATGAGGCAGCATTAAGGATCTACCCACTGCCAATGGAAAAAGAACGTGAAGAGGTCCTTCAACTTGGCTGGACCAAAAACACCTGGGGATGTGCCAATGGGGAGGAAAGGGGGAGAAATAAGGGGAATCCAGGACACCCTAAAATGGGTTATAAACCTGTTAGGAGCGGGAGATAATTTTTTTTCATATCTGTCTTCCTTATCCCCCTACTACCAAGATTTAAAGCGGTTGTGTCAAGCTGGTGTTTTTGGGTCGCATATAGCACTCTCACTCCTGCTTTGCTCTCCAGTTTTTGAAGGCAGCTAAATACTATAGGAATGTTCTATGGCCCTATCTATTTATGGATACAATGTTGTAAACATAACCAAAAATATAGTGCTATAATCTTTTTCTGAAATTACATAGGTGTGGCCGTCAGTAGACAAATTGGACCATTGACAAGTTATCTTCCTCCATTCAGCCCTTTGTTGCACTTGGATTTAATATGCCTGTTTTAAGTAAACCTGACATATAGGGTCTGCCATTGCTGATGTGTTTTTGAAAGTGCATGCTCTGGGGCTGTCATTGTTATCCTTGCTATACTACTTGGTTAGTCACTGACCTGGAAAAAGCATGTAAATATAAAAGTCTGGTATGCCAGGTCACTCAAATAAATGTGCTGCAATGCACGTTAATGGTGGTGTATTATTGCATTGCAATACATTAATAAATTAATTAAAGCGGAAGTAAACCCATCGATTTAACAGTTTTAAAAAAAAAGGCATGCCGGGAATGCTAACTGCACATTGGCTGTGCTCTCAACCAAACAGTCAAACCAGCCAATGGCTGGTGTCATAACGGATCACATGTGCAGCACTGTGGCAGTTAAAGATTAAACAGAGGCAAAGATGGCAGCTTCCTTGGCTGAAAACGATAGGGGGGTTTACTTCCACTTTAATAAATAAATGGGGCCTAAATCTATCCTACATTGTTTTCTTGCTCCCATCTTTCAATCCTCCCTCTAAAGTAGGAACATACATTTAATTCTGGTATTTTTCCTATACCTTGTTACAAATTGACATAAAACCAAAGGAGTGATCTAGAAGTTGGATCGAACCCACTAAAATATGTTGGCTTGGCTGTCATTGTTATCTATGCTTTCCTACTTGATTAGTCACTGGCCATGTAAATGTAAAAGTCAGGTACGCCAGGTCACGCAAACAAATGTGCTGCAATGCACGTCAACAGTGGTGTATTATTGCATTAGACAGCATAACGATGAATGGGGCCTTAATCTGTCCTACATTTTTTTTCATACTACCATTTTCCAATTCTCCCTCTAAAGTGGGAACATACATTTAATTCTGGTCTTTTTCCTATACCTTGTTTCAAACTGACATAAAACCAAAGCAGAAATCTCGAATTTGGATAGGACCCACTAAAATATGTTGGCTTGGCTGACAACCAGCCACAGTAGGTGTCCCTCATCAACTGCAGCCACACAGCTCCTTCAAATAGTCTGTAAACGTTCTACTTTCTTCAGCTTCATAAGGAAACATTTAGGTTGTTGAAATGTCATTACTTTTTAGCTGCATCATGGCATGCACAGATGGTTTTCTGAGTGGGAAGCAGGGAGAAGTGTCAAGAACACGTCCTGGCACCCACAGGGTTTATAGCAAGAATTGCAAACTAACTGTCCTGCTATTTAATGTTTCCTCTGTTAACTGAAATGGAAGCATAAATATTAAAAATAGGCCAGAATGGATGTACAGAACAGCTGGGCATGAACAGAGCAATAGAACTACAGGTGTATCATTGTAGAATAGGGGAGAGAATATTGGCCTGGGTTCAGTTAGCGGGCTGTTTGTGGAACTCATCGCAAAGCTCAAAACTTGCAAACATTAATCCAAGCCCCATTGACGTCTATTGGGCTAATTTAGAAAATCAAAATTTTGACCATTTTAAATGCTAATAGGGATTGTTAAAAAAAAAAATGGCACGGGAGCTGACATTGCCATGGGGGACAAAACATTAAAAAGGTACACAAACCCATTTTTCTAACGAAGGGGGAAAAAGGCCTACACCCCACTTTAACTCAGGCCCAAAAACACTGTATACTTCTTTTTGCACATAAGGACGTACTGTAATAGCAAATTCATACCACAAAAATGGATACAAGATCTTAACACACTGCTATAAACCACTCAACTCCTACACAAACTATACTCACAAGTCTTAAGGCCCGTACACACGATCGGACTTTTTGACAACAAACATGCAAATTAGCTGTTTTGGACCAACATCCGACCGTGTGTACGCTCCATCGGACCAACTTTTTCAGTTTTCATCAGACTTTTGTTGGCTGTGCGAACGGACCAACTTTCTGCCAACAAAAGTCCGATGGAGCAAAGTCTGACCGTGTGTACACAAAACCATCGGACTTTTGTACAAAGTACAAACACGCATGCTCAGAACCAGTGAAAAAGATCAGACAACAATACAGAAGTTGACCAAAGGTGGCACTGGAGTATTTGAACATCCTCTTTTGAAGTGTCGTCAGTACGTTGAAATGTCACTACGTTCATGTTTGTTGCCTAAAAAGTCCGATCGTGTGTATGCAATACAAACTTGGGGCCAACGCCCTTTGTACAAAAACCCACAGGAAAGTTTGTACAAAGTCTGATCGTGTGTATGAGGCTTTACCCTTGTGTTGAAGGTGTCAGGAAAGTGGGGGAATGTTTTACTTATCTTCAGGGATTGTGCAAAGCTGAGAGACTTTTGGACAGCAGTCAAAACTTCCATCAGTGCTTTGACAGGTGTGGCTCTTGCAGATAAGCCAGCACTGTACCTGCTTCACTATATTACAATGTCTATTAAAATATATAACAACTCTGTTCTCAGACACCTCTTAAATGCTGCTAAGGTGTGCATACCTGCCATATGGAAAAAGACAGTCCCTTCCACATAGAACAATGGTGGACCAGAGTCACAGATATTGTTGTCGGAATGTCCGACCGTGTGTACGGGGGTTAAGTGTTATATCATTGTTATTTACATGTATCCAAATTCCTAGTCCCATGTTTTGCTGGTAAATGGAAAATGTAAAGTGGCACAGAAGCTGTTTAGCACCTCCGCATATAAAATAACAGCAAATCCATGTCTGATTATATTGGCCCTTGTAGGCCGGAATGTTTATTCCTGAATTTGGGATGGAATCGTTAATTTAGGTAATTCTTTGCAAAATTTTGGAAACACTTATGCCCCGTACACACGATCAGACTTTCCGACAACAAAACCGTGGATTTTTGTTCAAAGGTTGTTGGCTCCAACTTGTCTTGCATACACACGGTCACACAAATGTTGGCCAACAATTACGAATGGGCTCATACTTGATTCAGAGCATGCGTGGACTTTTGTGCGACGGACTTGTGTACACACGATCCGACAAGAAAGTCCGACAAGAAAAATTTGTTGGCGGAAAATTTGAGAACCTGCTAGCCAACATTTGTTGGCGGAAAGTCCGACAACAAATGTTTGAACACGGTCGGACTTTCCACCAACAAGCTCACATCCAACATTTGTTGTCGGAAAATCTGATGGTGTTTACGGGGCATTATACCTGTTGATTGTGATATGCTCTGTCTAAAGAAAATGTAAGATATGGCATCTTGAAGAATACTATGTAAAAAACACAAACCCTTTCCATTACATGCTTGGGAGATGCCTATAAGCTGTATGTGAGTTACGAAACAGTACAATTCTCATGGAAGGTGGCACCTTATTCTGGCATCACATATTGTCCATATGCAATTCATTTTATAATCTTTTGTATTATATCTTGTCAAAAATACAGCAAGACACCCCCAGTCTGATTCATCACAACTTGAAAGCAAAGTTTTTTTAAGGTTGCTGGCTACAATTTTTTTTATCCAGCAGTATTAAGCCTGAATTAGTGGTGTGTGAGTGGAAGTAGCAATCACAACAGATCTAAAAGCTATAGGAAAGTATACTCTTAAAAAAGTAAAGCTACAGATCTTAACTACATACACATTGGCCAGTGGCATAACAGTTTAAAAGTATGGTCATCATCATTTAAAGTAAATAAAAAAAACTGATCATTGTAAGCACCTTGAATAGTTTGTTTGATCCCTGTGTAAAGGATACATCTGCTAGACAGCTTGTTATAACTGACCCTATGCAGTGTGAAAGCTTTCCTTATCCTTTACCTGCAAAAGCTTCCAATACACTGACACTATGGCTGCTCTGCACCCCCTGTTTGATAGTGAAAGGGCTTGTACATACCAAAGCCCCCGTTATTGGCCTTTCTAAGCCAGCTAACCAAGGCTCAAATGTCCTTGCAGTGCATTATAATTACAATGTGTTATGGCGGGCCAATTCATGAAAGGGTTGGGTTTACCTCTAACCCACATATGGCCCCTGACCTGAATATCCTCCCTACATAGACAACCTGAATCTCATCCCTACATAGACATCCCATAACTGCCTGCCACATTTAGACCCCCTCATGACTATGTGTGGTGTATCAGACCCCCCAATAGCCATCCAAGAGATTGGAAAAGCAAAAATTAGAGCAGTTTAAAGTGTTAATCCTGCCAAATTGTTTTTTTTAGTCTTTTTTTTAGTTTTGCATACAGTATAAAAGGATTGTAACCCCTATCAGGTTTTTACTGCAATTCAGGGCCTCTGAGAAAAAAGTTCCCAACAACAACACAGACATAAGTCATCTAGGTAGGCTACAAGTCCTGCCATTCTGCCCCTGATGCAGAGATTCCACCACTTCCTGTCTGGTGAATGTTGTTACTAAACAATCTCTCTAGTGGACCTCCAGACAGCAGTAGAATGGGTCAGAGGCCCTATCCAAACCAAAGCAAAAAAGATTTGTCTGGACTTACAGTCCACATCACAGCCACTTTAAAAAATAATAATCACATTTTACTTAGCTTCTTTCCTGCAAACCAAAGTCCAGTCATGTAAAGTCCAGGGACTTTCTTATCCTATTGCATGGCTGCATTAGGTATGATGACCTGACTAGCACCACTAAGGCCCCTTTCACACTGGGGCGGTGGGTGCGACGGCGGTAAAGCTATTTTTAGATTTTTAGCTTTAGACCCCTTTTATACTAAGGTGCTTTACAGGCGCTAGAGTGCTAAAAATGCCTGCATAGCACCTGTAAAGAGCTGCTCCTGTCTTTCCAGTGTGAAAGCCCTCGGGTTTTACAACCGACGCACTCATCACCAGTGTGAAGAGGGCCTTAGCGGTGCGCTGGCAGGACGCTAAAAAAAGTCCTGATAGCAGCATCTTTGGAGCGGTGTGTATGGGCAGCGCGGCTATACCGCCGGCATAGCGCTGCCGTAGCAGTGCTTTACAGTGGTTTTAACCCTTTCTCAGCCACTAACGGTGGGGAAAAAGCGCCCCGCTAGCGGCCGAATAGCACCGCGAAATTGACGTTAAAGCGCAGATAACAATATCGGCTCTTTACCGGCGACGCACCCACCGCCTCAGTGTGAAAGGGGCCTTACCGTGAATTTCGCATCGCTATTCGGTGCGCTTTTACCCCCCCCCCCGCTAGAGGCCGAGAGAGTTAAAAAAAGTGTATACACCGCTCCAAAGATCCTGCTTGCAGGAGTTTTTTTAACGTCCTGCCAGCGCACAGCTCCAGTGTGAAAGCACTCAGGCTTTCACACTGGAAAGACAGGAGCGGCGCTTTACAGGCGCTATTTTTAAGCGCCTCAGTGTGAAAGGGGTCGATGTCAAGGAGTACTGTGAACCTGGGTTGTATACTGATGCACCCCCAGGAAACATATCAATGACAGCCTGCATACACAGGAAGTGAGTTGGTTATCATTCAACCCAGAAGATGAACGGTACTAGATAAAATGAGATGTGAATTGCAACAAAAGCAATCCTTTTTTTTATTTTATTTTTAAATGCCCAGGACAGCATATTTAACAAAGTCAAACCTGGAAA
The DNA here is from genome assembly GCA_028564925.1 of Lithobates sylvaticus. Lineage (NCBI taxonomy): Eukaryota > Metazoa > Chordata > Amphibia > Anura > Ranidae > Lithobates > Lithobates sylvaticus. The sequence continues at coordinate 154,953,265 of CM053030.1, forward strand.
TTCAAGATGAGTTTTCACTTTCAGAGTACGCTTATTAAGAAAATAATACATGATGAAAAACATTACTAAAAGTACAAGTATGATATCAATTGGTGTGAACCATTTTGGAACTAAATTAGTATTGGTGAACACATATCACACATAATACATCTCCTCAAACACCACATCAGACATGTTATCATATGGCGTTACACAGTAGTAGTCTTTCACCCTCTAATAAATGGAGTGTTGCACCTTTGGCCTTCACTACACAAGAACATGTTTTTAGAAATGGGGCATGTGTAGAGAAAATCTTGCTACAAGGATAAAAGACAGCAATAAATGCCTGGTAGGATACTTCCTCGCCCTACCCCACAATAAAAGTTAGGCCAGAGTTCCTTGACACACACTAGTGTAGTCAAATGTAAAATGTATTTCCACTTTTGCAGCCAAACAGGGATAATACGTCATTCATATTTGTTCCCACTCACATAACCTTAAAAAATAAATAAAAAATTTCTGCTTACATTTGTACTTGCCGAAAAATCATGTCGTGTTAAGGAGGGGGCTGGGGATTTATGTTTGCCATAATTAGTCCTGTACTGTCCTGACAGATCTAATTTTCAGTTATAATCTAGATGTGCACACTGTCTTAACTACTTGCCGACCAGCCACCGTGTATTTACTGCAGCAATGTGGCTCTATTACACGAAATGACGTACCTGTACGTCATTTTGTTCGATAGCCACTACATGGCGCCATCGCGCCACCGGAGGCACCATCGCGCCACCAGAGGCACCATCGTGCCATGATTGGCTAGCGGGGATGTCAATCAACAGGTCGGGTGGGCCCGATGTCCACTGGCCACCCACGATCATCCCGGGAAGAGGCAGAATGGCGATCTGCCTATGAAAACAAGGCAGATCAACGTTATGCAAGGGGACAAGATGGAGATTTTGCATTCCTGCTTAAGCAGGAACCTGGATCTCTGTCTTCCCCCAATCAGTGCAACCCCTCCCCCCCACAGTTAGTAAGCACCCCCTAGGGACACACTTAACTATTTGATCGCCCCTGATGTTAACCCCTTCCCTGCCAGTGTCATTAGTGCAGTGACAGTGCATTTTTTTCGCACTGATCACTGTATTGGTGTCACTGGTCCCCAAAAAAGTTTCAAAAGTGTCAGATGTCCGATTTCTCTGCCGCAATGTCGCAGTCCTGCTAAAAATCGCTAATCACCGCCATTACTAGTAAAAAAAATAATTAAAAATATTGCATCGTTTGTAGACGCTATAAATTTTTCGCAAACCAATCAATATACACTGGGATTTTTTTTACCAAAAATATGTAGCAGAATACATATTGGCCTAAATTGATTAAAAAAATTAGATTTTTTTACATTTTTTTTATTGGCTTTATAGCAGAAAGTAAAAAATATTTTTTTCAAAATTGTCACTCCTTTTTTGTATATAGCACAAAAAAGAAAAACCACAGAGGTGATCAAATACCACCAAAAGAAATCTCTATTTGTGGGAAAAAAACTACGTCAATTTTATTTGTGTACAGCGTCGCACGACTGTGCAATTGTCAGGTAAAGTGACGCAGTGCCGTATCGCAAAAAAATGGCCTGGTCAGGAAAGGGGAGGGAATTGCACATTAAATTATTTGCTATCCTAGTCTACTATTCCTGCTATCAGTTTCTGGTTAACAATAGCTAAAGTATGTACAGAAGCAAGAAATGTAATCACTTTGTCCTAAATAGTTCCCATGTTCAAATTAGCAGAGAGCTACGAATACACATTTCCCCAGCACCCAATAGGCCTTTAAATGTAACAACCAGTGGACTGTTTTCAATTCATAGGCAAGTCACCACTTTAATTGGATTATACATAAGATATTATGTTTTGCTTGTGACAGGGGATTGTGAAACATTTTTGCAGCATTTGGAACACAGTGCTTGAATTTGGATTGGATCTTAAACTGCAGCATACTCTTTGCACATTTCTCATATGATGGTGGCAGACAGGGGCAACCGGGCGTGGCTCCCTCTCTCCTCGCCACCCTCTATAATCAGTGGATAGATTCATTATGCAGTTGTGCTAGTGCCGCTCCACCGGCGGCCCGAGGGGGGGGGGGGTTGTTTGCCGCCCCCTCCAAAAAAAAAAACACCTATAGATAATATTAAAGCAATGTTTCCAAGTACAAGGAGTGTGAATATGTATTTTGTTTGACTAAATCATACAATTAAAGAAAACATTTACCAGTGATGTAAGTAACTGAGTTAAAATAAACTGAGTTACCTAACGCAGTTACTTTAGAGAGTAACGTGTAATCTAACTGATTACTTTCCCCCTCATAGTAACGCAGTTCCCATTACTTTGGCTTAGTTACCCCAATTACATCTACCGCCACTAGATGGCAGTAGTGTAATTTTGGTGTCCTGCCGAAAAAGTTCCCCCGCCGGATAAGGACCCCCTGTACTGCGCAGGAGCAGGGCTTGCGCAGTACGAAGGACTACGGAGCTTCCGAAAATTGCCGAACCTAAACAGCTCTGAGTGAACTCTACACCGCGCAGGTGCAGTTAACATGTAATTAACGTATGTGGCGATGCCGCACGCTCCTGATGCTCGTGCTACTCTGAAAGGGGCGTCTATCTTGTAAGTGGGGCGGGTCTAGTATTACTGTAACCAAGGGGCGCATTTATTATTATTGTTATATATGGAGCTCTGCCCATTAATTTAACATTCACCCTCTTCTGTAGCCATCCGCCCCTTACACGATATAATAATAATAGACCCCCCACTTGCTTACACGCTATAGCAGATCTGCCCCTTGGTTAGAGTAATAATAGAGCAGCCCCTTGGTTACACGATATATAACAATAATAAAAAATGCGCCCCTTGGTTACTAATTACTTTTCCAATGTAGTAACTGAGTTACTAACGCAATTACTTTTTGGGAGAAGTAATTTGTAACTTAACTACCGTATTTATCGGCGTATAACATGCACTTTTTCCCCCTTAAAATCGGGGGAAAGTCGTGGGTGCGTGTTATACGCCAATACCCCCCAAAAAAATGACAAAAATGGCAAGCGCTGCCGAAAAATAGCGAGCGCTGCCGGAAAAACCCGAAGCGCCGCCGGAATAGACCGAGCAGACTGTTCGGCTCTGCTCATAGTCCTGCCTCCCTGCGCACGCTCCTCAAACAGCAGGGAGGCGGGACCGGGAGCGGAGCTGAACAGTCGGCTCGGCCTTTTCCGGGAGGGCTTCGGTCTTTTTCGGCCCCGCTTCGGGCTTTTTCGGCGGCGCACGCGACAGAGAGTCTCGGCGGTGGGAAATTTAAACCCGGACCGGACTTCTAATGACGCTGGCAAGTTACAAAGAAACTGGGCATGCTGCAATGACGCTGGGCAAGGCTGCAAATGACGCTGGGCAAGGCTGCAATGACGCTGGGCAAGGCTGCAATGACGCTGGGCAAGGCTGCAATGACGCTGGGCAAGGCTGCAATGATGCTGGGCAAGGCTGCAATGACGCTGGGCAAGCTGCAATGACACTGGGCAAGCTGCAATGACGCTGGGCAAGGCTGCAATGACGCTGGGCAAGCTGCAATGACGCTGGGCAAGGCTGCAAATGACGCTGGGCAAGCTGCAAATGACGCTTAAATGTAAGTTGTTTTTTTTTCCCTAAACTTCCCTCCTAAAACTTTTTTTCCTTAAAATGCCCTCCTAAACTTGGGGTGCGTGTTATACGCTGGTGCGTGTTATACGCCGATAAATACGGTAATTACTTTTTTAAAGTAAGATGACCAACACTGACATTTACATACCATGTTTGCCATTGCTGATCCCTTCCTGAAAAAAGTGTAATGATGGGTAAACAGGAATTTTTTTTCATTCAACCCAGCAGGCTGAATGAAAAAAAATGTACAGATTGCTGCACTAATACATCTGATGTTAGTGTGCGATCTCCCCACTGAGCTATTGTGTTCTGACAAGGGGGCACAGTGATCAACCCTTGCTGCCATTGGCTTCCAGAGCTGATTGGATGTTGGTTTTCCAGCATGCTCATTTGACAGAAGCTGGTTGTGAGACATTGGACAAGGAGCTGTACACATTGGTTGAAAGTCGTCTGGTTCCTGCCGGACCGACTGTTTTCATCCGATTTTCAGCCTGTGTGTACCCAGCTTAACCACTTCAGCCCCGGAATTATTTACCCCCTTCCTGACCAAGCCATTTTTTGCGATACGGCACTGGGTTGCTTTAACTGACAATTGCGCAGTCGTGCAACGTTGTACCCAAACAAAATTTGAAGTCCTTTTTTTCCCCACAAATATAGCTTTCTTTTGGTGGTATTTTATCACCTCTGCGGTTTTTATTTTTTGCGCTATAAACAAACAAAGAGCGATCATTTTGAAAAAAGATTTTTTTTTGCTATAATACATATCCAAAAAACGAATTTATTCATCAGTTTGGGCCGATATTTATTCTTTTACATATATTTGGTAAAAAAAATTGCAATAGGCGTATATTGATTAGTTTGCGCAAAATTTATTGCGTCTTCAAACCAAGGGATAGATTTAGGGACTTTTTTTTTTTTTTTATTGTTTCTACTGGTTATGGCAGCAACAACTGCAGCAGCCGCGGTCGTTAAGCGGTTAAAATTGACTTACCTTTTTAGCATCTCCATGAGTCCTTTATATAGTCTGGAGCTCGACCTGTCCCTAAAGAGGAACTGCAGTCTGCTCACGTAATTTGTAATAAAAACATCTTTGCCATTATGAAGCTTCCCTCCAACCACTTTGCATATTATTTTATATACACTGTGATTCTGTACTTGCCAAATATGCTGCAGAATTCACTCTCCACTAAGTCTGGCTGCATCCATTTTAACTGGGCAGCTGAAGCTGCTGCCTGTTCACTTCCTGGATTTACACACACAGACGCACACCTCCACCTCTTCAGTCCTGCAGCTCTCATTTGGATCTCTTATGACTCATCCCCCCCTCTCTTCCTGGCAAACTGCCACGAGAGTGAGAGAGAGAGCTGTGCATGATGTCATAAGCCTAGGCTTTTTACCAGACAAGAAACAGGAAGAGGGCTGTATAAGGTATTTACTGGCAGAAAAAAATTTTTTACTATCCAAAGTTAAAACAACAAGGGCAGAAGATTTAATAGATGGAAAGATGAAAAAATAACTGAAGTTCTGCTTTAATAGTCCTCCACTGATAACACAAGCCTTATGTAAAATCCCTCACCAAAGAGCAATGGGGTATCATGTGGAACTGGACACCAACATGTCTAAAAGCTTAGCTTTGAAGTAGAACTTTAATCCCCTGTCATTTATTTTTCGCCATCTGTGTTCCATTGGGGTGATTTCCTTCACTTCCTGTCCCATAGCCAAACAGGAAGTGAAAGGAAATCCCTGAAAATTATGGGAATTCCTTTGGGACCCCCAGGTCACTAGAATTAGTGTCCCCACTGGAAGATTTCCCCTCTATTACTTTTCTGGGGAAAACCCAACATTTGGGATTTTCTTTTACTTTCACTTTCAATGACAATGATAAAAAGGACAAATAGAGAAGGTGAATCTGCCTAACGGGGAGCACAGACAACAATAAACCTGACGGGTGTTCTAATCTATCTCTGCTCTATCCAAAACAAAAAAAACGAAATTTGCCTTGTGCATAGCATGCTCTGTTGTGTTGGATCTACTGTACAGTTCCCAGCAGGGACGCTGCATTCATTATATGTTCTTATAATAATCAAATTGGTAGTTTCACTGGCTACTAACTAAACTGGCCTCATAGGTTATTGATATCTCTTATAAATTCATTAGATCTAACATTTCTCTGGGGGAATTTGTAATCATTAAAGTACTATACAATATGTTTGTGACATAATGTTGATAGACAAAAACAGATCAATTGCCCAGATAGCTTTGTATACAGCTTGGTATTCCAATATTATCTTAAAGTGTATTTAACCACCTCAATACTGGACACTTTCAAACCCTTCATGCCCAGGCCAATTTTCAGCTTTCAGCGCTTTCACACTTTGAATGCCAATTTATTAAATTTTTTTTAGAAAAATGGAGATTCCTGGTTTTCATTTGCTATATAAATGAAAAAATACCAAACATTTTGGAAATATTGTTTCTGTTATAAAATTTTGTAAATAAATAATCTTTTTCCCTGCTGGGCGAGTACACTAGAGGTCTACCTCCATGGATTGGCATTATTTTTCCTTCTCTTTTTTTATTATATTTGTCTTTTTTTGTGTATTTTTTCTTCTTTTTTTGTTTTTTTGTTATTGTTAATATATAATGATATGAAACTGACTGGGACGGGCCCGAGACTATAGGGGAGGCTATAGGGTCCTTGGTTGATAGGGTCCTTGGTTGATTATATGGTATAGGTGTAGGAGGCCACACATAGGGTTTTTTTTTTTTGTAGTTCCCAGTGCAAAATGGGAGAGGTATTTTAGATGGTGACCCAATTTACTGTACGATTGATATAATGCGGTGTTCTAAACCTGAGATGTTGAAATGTAATGGTGTGTTGTGTTTTTCTCCTATGTATGTTCTAAAATGTGTCCTATGATTAAATAAATAAAATAATTGAAAAATAAATAATCTTTATAAATTTAGGCCAAAATGTAAAAAAAAAATGGAAAATTATTTTTTTCCCACTATGTTTGCTTATTGCAGTTATGATCTGATCATTTTTGTGAATACTACCTATTCTTGTGTTAATGTGTACTATTGTGATAGCTGTGATTGGCCACTGCTATCACATGGTACAGTCACTGTGATTGGCCCCTGTACCATGTGATCACTGTGACCAATCACAGAGATCACAATAGTACACATGACCCTTCTGATGCTCTCATAACTACTATAAAATCCTCTCATTCCCTCTGTAACATAACAATATGTGTCCCTGTGCCTGTGTTATATAAAAAATATGCCGATCTGTACCTATATTGGCTACCAGTGCTGATGTCATTCCTCGGCTCTCTCTCTGCTCTCTTTCCCTCCTCTACAGCTGACATCAGTGGGAGTGCTCAGCAGCGCCCACTGGAGCTGTCAGCCAGGTAGAGGAGAGAGCCGAGGAGTCACGTGAGTAGTAGTGGCTTACCAACCACTTTAACTTTGGAGAGATTTCCTCTTACTTCCTGCTGTGTCTCTGGAACAGAAATGTACTTACTTTTTCCAAAACTGAAAAAAAGTTTAATAATTGCTAGCCCATCCATTGTCCGGGACCCCAGTCTTGCTATAATGTCACCTTATTGGTCCAGCAGATAGACTAAGACAATGTACTCTGCAAATACTTCGAGACAGTGGAATTAAATGTGGACTGATATAAGGATTTGGAATATTAGTACTCCAATGTAAATGTAGCTGGCTGCCATTAGTAATCCTCATTTTTAGAAGAAGAAATAGAAAGAAATGTGAGAGCCATTATTACGCACACTGCTAAGAAATTCCTGGCTTTTACACTCAGGAAGCATTGTGTTGATACTGGCTTCCCTGTAGGTTTCAGATCTTGTTTAAATGTAGCAGACTATGAATACACTTTGAGGTTGCTCAGTGTTATTCTATGAAATGTCTTCTAGATGATTATTTACAGATGCTGTCTGTGCAAAGTATGATAATAATATGTCACCGTCTCTCAAGGACAAGCCCATCTAAGCTTTGTTTGCTGTACCCTACAGAACCACTATTATTAAACCGTGTACAATCACAATGGTCACACCACTCACAGCACTAGGCTGTCATTTTAGATTTGATTTAAGATCTCAGATGCTCAAATGCTATGACAGTAGGGTTTTCAAAGACCAACTCTGGTCAAAATAGTATTACTTTGTTCTGGATAAAGCAAGGAAGTGTTGGAGCTTTGGTCAGGTTTCTTTGCCACCTGTGTGCCTGCTGGGAAGTTTACCCTCACTTCCTGGACCTTTGACAACGGCTCCCCTCATTTCTTGTCCTGGAGTCACAAGGACTAGAAGTAAGGGAAAATCTCCCCAATAGGGAAACAAACAGCAATACAGCCTGAAAGAAATATTAACTCTTCTCTACTTGTATCTTGTATGAAAACATTTGTGATAAAGACCCTGCTATATCCACTTAACCACTTAAGGACCGAGAATCTTTTTGAGATGTGTTGTTTACAAGTTAAAAACATATTTTTTTGCTAGAAAATTACTTAGAACCCCAAAACATTATAAAAAAAATTCCTAACACCCTAGAGAATAAAATGGCGGTCGTTGTAATACATTCTGTCACATGATATTTGCTGAGGGATCTTACAAGCGCACTTTTTTTGGAAAAAAATACACTTTTTTGAATTAAAAAATAAGACAATAGTAAAGTTAGCCCAATTCTTTAAATATTGTTAAAGATAATATTACGCAGAGTAAATTGATACCCAACATGTCACTCTTCAAAATTGCGCCCGCTCGTGGCGACAAACTTTTACCCTTAAAAATCTCCATAGACAACGTTTAAAAAATTCTACAGGTTGCATGTTTTAAGTTACAGAGGAGGTCTAGGGCTAGAATTATTGCTCTCGCTCTACCGATCACAGCAATACCTCACATGTGTCGTTTGAACATCGTTTTCATATGCGGGGGCTACTCACATATGCGGTCGCTTCTGAGCGCGAGCTCAGGGGGACGGGGTGCGTTTAGAAATTCTTTTTTTTTTTTCCTATTTATTTTAACTTTTTATTTTTTATTTTTACACTGTTTTAAAAAAAATTGTGTCACTTTTATTCCTATTACAAGGAATGTAAACATCCCTTGTAATAGAAAAAAAGTATGACAGGACCTCTTAAATATGAGATCTGGGGTCAAAAAGACCTCAGATCTCATATTTACACTTAAATGCAAAAAAAAAACAAAAAAAAATTGTCATTAAAAAATAAAATAAAAAAATGGCCCTTTAAGAGCTGTGGGCGGAAGTGACGTTTTGATGTTGCTTCCGCCCTGCATTGTTATGGAGGTGGGTGGGGGCCAACTTCCCCTCACTCATCTCTATGTCAAGCCAGGGTGAATATCCGATCGGCAGAGGGCACCGGAGCGCGGTGGGAGGGGGGGGTCCCTCTCCCGCCACCGATAAAAGTGAAATGTTTCTTATGTGAGTGAAGTTTTGTGTTGATTGCTTTTTAACTACAGGTGTTTTGTGTTAGGTGTTTGATTTGATATATGCCTTTAAATAGCTTTCAATTTTTGTGGACAAGCACGTTTTTTTTCGTGTGAAACGTGTCAACTGATCATCGTTGCAATTTTGTCTGGCTCATGACAATAATTAAAATTCTACAGAAAATTCTACAGCATCTTTTGGATTCAAGTGTGCGATCAATCTTTTATCCTCTTCTTGATATTGCCTACGGTGATGAGCCGGGATCAGCACCTTGGATCAGGTGTGTCCATTTTTTGCTTGAAGCAGTGTGTGCACCCTTGTTCTGTTGCCGATAAAAGTGATCTTGCGGCAAATCCGCCGCAGAGACCACTCTTATCAGAAACCGGAACAAGAGGATATCGGGGTTATGGCAGTTAGCTGCTGCCATAGTAACGATATTCCCGTCAAAGTAAGGACGTATATCGGCATGCGGCAAGTGGTTAAAAAAAATCACCTATTACTAAAAGTTTATTTTTGGACATGATTTTTGTGCCTATGCAATAAATCAAAACAAAAAGACAAGCTCTAAATATCAGCCATCTTGGCTGGTTCCAACTTCCAAATTTCTGTTATGGGTTACTGCATCTGGCATCTAATGTTTTTGCATTGTATATTGAATAACCTTTATGCGTGTTGTAACATAATTACATTTTTCATGATGTACTCCTATATCACATCAAATGCTTTCCTCCTGCTGTTTGTAAAGATACATCTACCAGTGAGTAGTTGCATTTTAGTCACAATTTTTTTTCACTAAGTGATTTGGGGAGATACCTGGTTGTCCTGGTCCCATACAGTCCCCATATCTGTGAATATGTTTTAATTCAAGTTAAATGAGCTAATTGATTTGTGTTAAATGAAATGTGCAATGGATTGGATTGATCCATCGCAAGTGTGAATTTCTATGGTATCACAATTCATCTGTAAAGGTCTTCCTCAGACACTCTACCATTTCACCTACAGGCCACGATTTATAAGAAGTGTCAGCTACCAAAACTGATGATAATAGTCTAGCACTACCCCCCAAGCAGCTATTTATGTATTAAGTATGTTTGGTTCAGTACTCTGCCACTCAACCATAAAAACAGCCTCAGCCCCCTCTGGCACACCTGGCAATAGTGTAAGTTCAGTGACCAATGAGAAACACACACGTTATGATAAAACACAGAAATTGTCTTTACTGCAATATTTCTGTGGAAAAGTAACAGACAGTAAAAGTATATATTCAAGTAATCAACTGGAGAGCAATAACTGAGATTAAGAGCAATATAGCTCAATCCTATATTCAGGCTGTTTTCAGGGGATTCAAAACCTGAGAATAACCCCAAGAGCAGAGGCAAACACTTCAACAATAACAACTTTAAATCAGATTAGTTACCTCTACAAATCCAGGCCGGAGGAGAGCAGAGGAATGACCCTCTCTTATGTCAGACCTCTCTCTCCTATCCCCTGAAACCACAGGCCCAATTACCAACACTGTACCCAAATTAACATTTAATTAATCAGTTCACAAGGTAGACTATCCCGCACACCCACTACAGATACAGAGCCCTGGACATGTGTGTGCTTGCCCATATGGCACCAGTAACTTCAGTCCCTTTAAAGAAGGATGAGGCCTTGGATCTTCAGCTAGCCACTCCCGTTGGTGCCCGGATTATCAAGTAAATAATGCAGGATCTTCCTCAGAAAGGTAAAAGGACAATGGTGTCTATAAAGTGTCTCTGTATCTAAATGGCCGTGTGCCCTGTGGCACTACAGTTGTCAGCAAGGTGACTAAGAGCAATGATGTCTGTATACAGTGTTCATAAAGCAAAGTGAAACAACTCTTAAGCCCCATACACACGCGCGGATTATCCGAGGACCAGGTCCGTCGGACCATGTCCGTCACACTTTGTCTGATGTTGGTTTTGCGTACACACGGTCAGACAAAGTTGTCGGAAAATCCGATCATTCTGAACGTGGTGACGTTTGTTGCCTACGACGGGACTACGTAGAGGCTAGTAGCCAATAGCTTTGGTCTTGTAATGTGATCTGAGCATGCGTAGCACTTTGTCCGGTCGGACAACCGTACACACGATCGGATTTGGTGTGATCGGACCGTGTTGTCGGCAAATCTTTCCAGCAGGAGATAAGACTTTGTCCGTCGGACAATCCGACGTCCACTGTCCGATGGTGCATACACACGGTCTGATTTTTCAACAACATTGTCCGATCGGACAGAATCCATGAAAAAGTCCGACCGTGTGTATGGGGCTTTTAGGGGACATATACACAGCTACTTCAGCTGTTTCCCCTGCCGCACTGACCTATTAACAGCCAGCTACTCAGGAACGTCATTATTTGGCGCCCATACACAGCTGCAATTAATCCCCATACTCAATACAAATAGCCAGCAATGGCGGCCATAGACATGCCAATTCCCTGCTGGCGTTTGGAGACGACTATACCCACAATATTTGCGAGTCAGGTAATATACCTCCATACCCTTTACCATTACTTTATACTCCTCAGTCTGGTCTATACTCTATGACCCACTGACTTTAATACCAGCCAAACCTTTTAATCTATTTCAGCTCTCCATACTTTTTGGTCATATGCCCTCAGGCCACGGGACATCTACATGTGCCCTGTCAGAGATCTTGCAGCCACCTGGGCCTCCAGCAGTCAACTGCCCTGCCACATGGCAACGTTCTTTGCTTTTATCAGCACAGATATTCTACCTATGCATACATCTACCATGTAAATACCACACCTGGTTTCCCAAACCTCGGCTGGGACTGATCCCTTGCTTTGCATGTGAGTACCACATCCACATAAATGTAATAACATGTCGATCTATGGCAATATAACAAACTATGTCTACTCTTATGTACTAATGTTTACTCATCTACACATTATAGATGTGAAATCACAGGATACTTAACTGCCTTTGAAAAAGGACCAAAGTCCGAAACATGTCAGCGTTTTCCTAAACTACATTTGTACCGCAAGTCATTTTGCAAATGTCATCATATGTATATGTCTATATGGTCTAACTGTATATGTTTCATGTATGCCTGACCTGACCGAATATCTGTATATCTTTATTTGCTATTTCGGGTGCTTATTGCCCCAAATAAAATTTACTCTATTTTTGAATTGCATACACCTCTCTATGTCTATCTATTGAAGCATCCCCCAGGGGTATTGGCTGTGTACATGCACACTAGGCCTATAGTATAATTTTTGTGTTCAACTCTGTGTGTAGTGTCCTTGTTTCCTGCAAATGTGCAACTGCCCTCTCACCCAATCATGCGGTCAGGCCAAAACGAACGTCCTGGAAACAGGCAGGCTCTTCTGGTGACCCAACTGATCACCTCACACTGAAACGCTTCACACCGTCATTGTAGGTGCCTGCATATGCACCTGGAATCTTCCTCTGACAGGCTGGATGTCCCTGACCGGCTGTGGATGCCTGAAATCACGTGGTGCACTGGCCTGGGAGGCAGCACCTCTCCCTTAGGTTCAGTCTCATGTCTTGCCTCATGGTGACTCAATTCCCTCAGGAAATAAAAATGGAGTCTTTTGTTTCTCTCTCCAAGTACAAAGAACTCACCGCTCCAGGTGTAACTGATACGCTGACTGGAACACACACCTGAGTGCTAGCCCCGGCTCGCTTCTGTGGTAAATCATCAAAATGCTGCACCTCCCGTGGGCTCCAAGTAAAGTTTATTGGAATATCAAAATATCCAAAATGACACCAGAGGACACCAGCAGTGGTCAAGGTATAAGCGCACCTGTTAGTGTGTGAAACGCGTCTACCATTTGAACTTTCTGTAACACTTGGGATGTTCGTTCATTAAATAAGAATTTTGATGGATCTTGGAGTACAGCCATTTCTTCATTGTTAAGTGGTCAAGGTAGATGCGTTTCACGCAACAGAAATGTGCTTAATCATTAGCAATGATCATTGTCATTTTGTTTCTCTCTCCCCAGAGCAGGCTGGCTCTTGTAGTTCTATGTCCATAGAAAGCTATGAGGCCGTTTAAGATGGGGACTACATATCCCAGAATCTTTCACAGCTGCTGCTGCTGTTAAAGTCCTTCTCATTGGTTCCTGTAATTGCCTTCATTCTGGCTCCCTCTCCTCCTGCCAATAGGAACACAGGAGAGGATGCAGAGTGAGCAGATCTGTGTGAGTCAGTGAAGAGGAAAAAGAGGAGGGGGGATAAATCCCCCTCAGACGCTGATAGGCTCACAGACAAACCTCAGCCAGCTTGGCCTGGCCGCGGGATATGCAGGGCACCTTCCACAATCGCTTTTTCCCATTTAAAAAGAACTGAAAGTGGTATTAAACTAAAAAACAAAAAATGATTACATTTCAGCTCACAAATTCTTACATGTGGTGGCTGCATTATTTTCTTTTTTAGGCTTTTTCCTTCATTTTCATCTGGTGATCCAGCCAGGAAGATTGCTATTTCTCAATATACTTTAACATCTTGCTGACCAGCCGCCGTCATTATATGGTGGGAGGTTGGCTCCCCTGCGCGAATCGCCGTAGCTATACGGCGGCCGCTTTAAGACCTAAAGGGGGCAAATTGGAGCTGATGCGCGTGGTCAGCGGCCGCGACGTCCGTCGGCGACCTGCAATCGCTCCAGAGAGAGACAAAACAGGGATCTGTCAATGTAAACAGGCAGATCCCCATTCTGTCAGGGAAGTAGAGAGAAATCTGCTGTTCCTAGTGATCAGGAACAGTGATCTACAATATCTCTACTCCCAGTCAGTACACTGCCCCCACGGTTAGAAACACCTCCCTAGGACACACTTAACCCCTTGATTGCCCCCTAGTGTTAACCCCTTCCCTGCCAGTGACATTTATACAGTAATCAGTGGCTTTTTTAGCCACAAAAAAGTGTCTGAAATGTCCGATCTGTCCGCCACAATGTCGCAGTCCTGCTGAAAATCGCAGATTTTTACTAGTAAAAAATAAATAAATAATAAAAATGCCATAAATCTATCCCCCATTTTGTAGACGCTATAACATTGCACAAACCAATCAATATAAACTTATTGCGATTTTTTCTTACCAAAAATATGTAGAAGAATACAAATTGGCCTTAACTGATGAAGAAATTAGTATTTTTACATTTTTTTGGGATATTTATTATAACAAAAAGTAAAAAATATTGGTTTGTTTTCAAAATTGTTGCTTTTTTTGTTTATATCGCAAAAAATAAAAACCGCAGAGGTAAACAAATATCACCAAAAGAAAACTATATTTGTGGGAAAAAAAGGACATAAATTTTGTTTGGGTACAATGTCGCACGACCATGCAATGGTCAGTTAAAGTGACGCAGTGCCGTATCGCAAAAAATGGCCTGGTCATTAAGGGTGCAAATCCTTCCAGTCCTTGAGTGGTTAACAGACCATGTCTAGACAATGTAGCAGTTAGAGGGTTGAGACAAACCATTTACCACTGACAGGGATGCTTACAATGGTCAGCTTTTATTCATATATGTAAAACCTTTATCCCCAGAGGAAAAAAACAGTTTGCTGTGTAGCGGGGTCGTTCCCCTTTTAGGGGAGAAGACTACATTCCCCATAATTCCCCAGGCTCCCGGGAGGCTGTTTGTTTCCGCCCGAGAGGCTTCTGGGGGAGGTGATAAAAGGGAAGAGGAGAGACCGCCTCTTCCTCTTCTGACTGAGCTCGTGACACAGAGACTTGCAAGTGAGGAGACACCTGTGCGGACCGGGACTGCTGAAGGCCTGAAGCCTGGGCCTTGCAGCAGGTGGAGAGAGACTCTCACCCCTCAGAGTCAGCAGCAGCGGAGCGGAGACTTTTCCCTACAGTCGGTCGGTCGGAGAGAGGACCGGGGCGCAGGGGCTGTGACGGAGGAGGCCGGACGCCGCCAGTGGAGGTCCCGGAGCTGAGGACGGTACCCTGGAGTGGTGAGCGAGCTGAAAGGCTCATCCTACATTGCTACATACACTTCTATGCCTATTGAACTGCCAAGGCACAATTTACCTCAGAGCAGCAGATGTTTCTTTCTGTGGATTACAAATACACCATTTAAAGCTACATGTGCACCACCTCTACAGTTCTCTTGCCGGTGAAGAATACTGTACTTATTCAAGGACTGAGCTCTATTGCTAGGGATCAGGCCTGGTCCGTTAGGTAGGCGCAGATAGATTTATTGCACCTCAGGGGTGCATAGCAGACGGTCGCTACACTTGGCGCTCCGTTCCCCATTGCTAGTTTGATACATATATGTGTACATGTTAAAGTGCATATTGCAGGGACCTGCTAATGTGTTGTAAGTCAAATGTTAAATGCATGTTACTATTCCTTTTCTTACTGCCAAAGTAAAGCCAGTTATTCTTATCTCAGCAGTCTGCTTGTGAGTTTGAGTCCATTACACTTAGAGTATAAGTGATATTTATATGTGCATAGATACATACCCCTTTACTAACTGTGCCAGAGCGGGTAGAGCAAATTGCCGGGGGTTGGTGGAGCTGTACTCAGGGACCCAAAACAAACCAGCGGCCCTCTTAACCGCTTCCCGACCGCCTCCTGTAGATATACGTCAACAGAATGGCACGGGCAGGCAAAAGGACGTACCTGTACGTCCCCTTTAATTTGCCTGCCCGGTCGGGAGCTCCGTGACCACGGCCGCGGGACCAGCGGACCCGATCGCCGCTGGTATCCCGCGATCGGGTTACGGAGCGGAAGAACGGGGAGAGGTCTATGTAAACAAACCTCTCCCCGCGCTTCCTACACTGACTGTCAGTGATCGGCGGTTCCCTGTCATCGGGAACGCCGATCAATGACGTCAGACGTACAGCCACGCCCCCCTACAGTAACCACAACACAACACGTCACACTGACTCCTCCCCGCCCCCTTGTGGTTAACCCCCTAACTACAACTGTCATTTACATAGGAATCAGTGCTATTTAAATAGCACTGATTTCTGTATAAATGACAAATGTCCCAAAAATGTGTCAAAAATGTCCGATGTGTCCGCCAAAATGTCGCAGTCACAATAAAAATCGCTGATCGCCGCCATTACTAATAAAAAAAAAAATATTAATAAAAATGCTATAAAACTATCCCCTATTTTGTAAACGCTATAACTTTTGCGCAAACTAATCAATAATCGCTAATTGCGATTTTTTTTACCAAAAATATGTAGAAGAATACGTATCGGCCTAAACTGAGGAAAAAAAATGTTTTTTTATATATTTTTTGGGGATATTTATTATAGCAAAAAGTAAAAAATATTGCATTTTTTTCAAAATTGTCGCTCTATTTTTGTTTATAGCGCAAAAAATAAAAACCGCAGGGGCGATCAAATACCCCCAAAAGAAAGCTCTATTTGTGGGAAAAAAAGGACGCCAATTTTGTTTTGGAGCCACGTCGCATGACCGCGCAATTGTTAGTTAAAGCGACGCAGTGCCGAATTGCAAAAAGGGGCCTGGTCCTTTGGCTGCCAATTGGTCCGGGGCTGAAGTGGTTAACTGGGGGTATCGCTACAGCTGTAATTGCTTACAAAGAGTTCAGCTTCAATGTGTTAGCCAAATCCATCAAAACCTGCAAGTCTAACACTACCCTCTCCCCAGACTGGTAATGCTGCTGTCCAAAGGTGTCCACTACATTTAAGGACTGGAAAGCTGCAATATTACTTTTTTTAGGTTTTATACTGCTTGAACTTTAAATGTTGTTCCCACACAGGCACATGGTAAATGACTAGACACCAGAATTTGTTGTGGTCTCTCTAGCTGATCTTTCTTCATTCCTGACCTATCCTGCTTTGTTCTGAACTGTGTCTTTGTAGGGACACAAATCGATCTTGGTAAAAGCAGGGCATTGCTTCCTCATGTTATAGCCTCCAGCAAGGAGAACAGCGAGCATCAGAGTAGTGACATTATGCAATCTCATTCATAATCTGGTGAGACTAGCACTCAGAGATAGCATTGCCTTAGATCTTACAGTGCGGAGATACAGTTATGAGGTTGTAGGCCTAATGCCCCGTACACATGGTCGGAAATTCCGACGGAAAATGTCCGATCAGACCATGTTGTCGGAAAATCCGGACGCGTGTGGACTCCATCTGACTTTTTCCCGGAAAATTTTTTTCCGACAACAAAATCCGATCAGACTTTTTCCGATCGTGTGTAGAGAATTCCGACGGACAAAGTGCCACGCATGCGCAGATCAAATTACGAGACCAAAGCTATTGGCTACTAGCCTCTACGTAGTTCCGTCGTAAACAACGAACGTCACCACGTTCAGAATGATCGGATTTTCCGTCAACTTTGTCCGACCGTGTGTATGCAACACCAGTGTCGGATAAAATCCGTCGGAAAAATTCCGACGGATTGTGTGGTCGGAATTTTCTGACCGTGTGTACGGGGCATAAGAGTGCCTAAATACCCTCACATACCGGGAAATTCACTGATATTTTGCCGGAGGGGGGCCACCATTAACATCTATACCAGGCCCTCATCTAGGATAAAGGTCTGGTATAGATGAAAGGAATCTCTGGCAGCTTCATTTACCAACAGAAGGAAATGGCAGGGAGCTGTAATTTACTGTTATTCATCATACAGGTGTGCTACTTCACAGACAGGTTCATGGCATCTCCCAAGCATGTTAGTTAAAAGAATTTAGCATTTTTGTTATTATTTAGATCTCCAGTTTTTATTGCAGGGCCACCCAGAAAGTTGACATGATCTGAGCAGGAATGCCATGAGAGTGAGCATTATCTGGGTGGAACCAGCAGGATGGTGGGCATATCGAGCATTTCGAAGATGTTGGTAAATATGCCTGTGCCCTGTTTGCTGTGTGTATTTGTTGCAATTGTTACTGTTCCTTCTGCCCTCCATTTCCTGTAGTCCTTATTGGTGTTTACTGCTACAGACCCCTTACTTGTGTCATGGTATGAGAAGACTCTCTCCTACTTATCTTTTCAGGTGAGTTGTGCACCTCCTGTTAAAGCGGAGCTCCGCTTGTTCGCCACCCCCAATCCCCCCCCCCCCCCCCCCCAGTTTACATACCCTGGCAGAATTTATGATTTCTTGGCTATTCTTAAGAGAATGTGAATGATAACACAAAAACTTTTCTTTCACTCATGGTTAGTGTTTGGCTGAAGCGAATTATTATCAATCAACTGTGTGATGCACAATAAGGAGGCACTTGAAGAAAGATGGGCTACATGGTCGAGTCGCCAGAAGAAAGCCATTACTACACAAATGCCACAAAGTATCCTGCTTACAATACGCCAAACTGCACAGAGACAAGCCTCAAACCTTCTGGCACAAAGTCATTTGGAGTGATGAGATCCCCCACCCCCACCCCTGGAAACTGCCACATTTGGCTCTTTTTGGGGGGGAGCGGGCACCTGGTTTTGACAGATACCTGCTCCCACTTTAGGGTAAGATCGCTGCAACCTACAACAATACAGGACTATTCAGAAAGAACAGCGCGACTCGTGCATGCACAGGAGAAAACCTTACTTGCAATGCTGGCGCCTGCACCTGAAGCTGATAGACAAATCAGCTTGGGGTGCTGACATTGCAGGATTCCTGGGACAGGTAAGTGTCCTTCTATTAAAAGTTAGCAGCGGCAGTATTTGTAGCTGCAGACTTTTAATTTAGATGGTGCTCCGCATTAAGGTCCAATAATTCAGCACATCCTATAACCTCTTTCTGACCGCCCACAGTCATATGACGGCGGCAAGTAACATTTGTTGTTCCGGGCCACCGTCATATGATGGCATTTCCTTTGCGGCCACTAGCGGGCGTGCGTGCACCGCGGAGGAGCACTCGCCCGCCGCGTTGCTAGGGATCTGATGCGACCGCAGTGTCCGCCGGGCACCCGTGATTGCCCAGTAACTGAGCAGGACGTGGATCAACGTGGTAAACACACAGATCCACGTCCTGTCAGAGGAGAGGAGACCGATGGTGTGTCCCTTGTACATAGGGACACCGATTAGTCTCCTCCCCCAGTCAGTCCCCTCCCCCCACAGTTAGAATCACTCCCATAGGGAACATATTAACCCCTTGATCACCCCCTAGTATTAACCCCTTCCCTGCCAGTCACATTTATACAGTAATCAATGCATTTTTATAGCACGGATCGCTGTATAAATGTGACGATGTACCCAAATAAAATTTTTATCATTTTTTCTCCACAAATAGAACTTTTGGTGGTATTTGATCACCTCTGCGGTTTTTATTTCTTGCGCTTTAAACAAAAGAAGAGGGACAAGTTTGAAAAAACTCAATATTTTTTACTTTTTACTATAATAAATATCCAATTTTTTTTTTTTCCTCAGTTTAGGCCGATACTTATTCTTCTACATATTTTTGGTAAAAAAAAAAAATCGCAATAAGCGATTATTGATTGGTTTGCGCAAAAGTTATACAAATAGGGGATAGTTTTATGCCATTTTTATTAATAATTATCTTATTTTTAAATAGCAGCGATCAGCGATTTTTATCATGACTGCGACCATTGTCATTTATACAGCAATCAGTGTTATACAAATGCACTGATTCCTGTGTAAATGACACTGGCAGTGAAAGGGTTAACCACTAGGTGGTAGTGTAGGGGTTAAGTGTGTCCTAGGGGCGTGTTTCTAACTGTGGGGGGTATGGCTGTGTATGACACGTCACTGATCTCTGCTCCGATCACAGGGAGCAGAGATCAGTGACACTGTCACTAGGCAGAACGGGAAGATGCTTGTTTACATAAGCATCTCCCCGTTCTTCCTCCCCGTGAGACGATTGCGGATATCCCTGCGGCGATCGAGTCCGTGGGACCTGCGACCCGACTCACGGAGCTTGCCGTGGGCGCGCCCGCTGGCCGCCTCTTAAAGGGCAGCGTACGCGCCCTTCTGCCAACGTATAGCAACGTGAGGCAGTCGGCAAGCGGTTAATGACTTAGCTATGACTAAACACTGTTAAGTGTGAAAACGCGTCAGCTCGTTTGTCCCATTTTCTGCTGTGGCTTGTATTTTTTGATTTTTTTACAATAAAGGCGATATTCCAGAGTGCGACTTTCCAGAACTTTTGTTTTTGCTTCATTTAATGACTTTCTCTTGTGACTTCTGTGAACATCGACAATTTAAATGATATCCGCAGCATACCGCCTGACTTCCAGAGATGAAATCAGAGGGACACCTTTTAACCAAGTAGGCAAAGGAAACACGCCTACAATGCCTTCAGTACTTTTATTGGCTAAAAACATGTTTTTTTGGTTTTTTTTTTTTATCACCGATCCTTCTTTATACTGGCTTTTCATTACAATTAATGATTTTAGAGGAATAAATTAATAATTTACAGGTTTAATATAGTATAACACTTCTGATATTCAAATAGTACATTTTATACAGATCTACAGTTGTGCTCATAAATTTACATACCCTGGCAGAATTTATGATTTCTTGGCTATTTTTCAGAGAATATGAATGATAACACAAAAACATTTATTTCACTTATGGTTAGTGTTTGGCTTAAGCCATTTATTATAAAACAACTGTGTTTACTCTTTTTAAATCATAATGACAACAGAAACTACCCAAATGACCCTGATCAAAAGTTTACATACCCCAGTACTTAATACCATGTATTGCCCCTTTTAACATGAATGACTGTTTGAAGTCTTTTATGGTATTTGTGGATGAGGCTCTTTATCTTCTCAGATGGTAAAGCTGCCGATTCCTCTTGGCAAAAAGCCTCCAGTTCCTGTAAATTCTTGGGTTGTCTTGCATGAACTGCACGCTTGAGCTCTCCTCAGAGTGGCTCAATGATATTGAGGTCAGGAGACTGAGATGGCCACTCCAGAACCTTCACTTTATTCTGCTGTAGCCAATGACAGGTCGACTTGGTCTTGTGTTTTGGATCATTGTCATGTTGAAATGTCCAAGTACGTCCC
This sequence comes from Lithobates sylvaticus, assembly GCA_028564925.1. Classification (NCBI taxonomy): domain Eukaryota; kingdom Metazoa; phylum Chordata; class Amphibia; order Anura; family Ranidae; genus Lithobates; species Lithobates sylvaticus. Next base: position 154,974,335 of record CM053030.1, read on the forward strand.
ATGCGCAGCTTCCTGGCTGATGAATGTAAATGTTCCTCCAGTATTTTTTGATAACATACTACATTCATCTTGCCAACAATTTTGACCAAATTTCCTGTGCTTTTGTAGCTCACACATCCCCAAAACATCAGTGATCCACCTTTGTGTTTCAGAGTAGGAATGGTGTACCTTTCATCATAGGCCTTGTTGAATCCTCTCCAAATGTAATGTTTATGGTTGTGGCCAAAAAGCTCAACAGCTTGTCTCTGTGCTGTTTGGCGTATTGTAAGCGGAATACTTTGTGGCATTTGCGTAGTAATGGCTTTCCTCTGGCGACTCGACAAGGCAGCCCATCTTTCTTCAAGTGCCTCCTTATTGTGCATCACACAGTTGATTGATAATAATTGGCTTCAGCCAAACACTAACAATGAGTTAAAGATTGAGTTAAAGTTGTTGTGTTATCATTCATATTCTCTAAAAAATGGGCAAAAAGTCATAAATTCTGCCAGGGTATGTAAACTTATGATCACAACTGTATATATCAAACCAAAAGAGCCTTGTCCCTCCCCTAGCCTGTGACTGGACAGTGAAGCAGAAAACATATTGATGAGCTCATTTCACTTTACACTCTCCTCCTATCAGCATCTCCCTTGTTATAACATGGGCACTGAAACACAATTGTTTTTATTTTTGGTGCTACTTCTACCTCTCCCAGTCTGATCTCTGTTGTACAGAAGCTAAACTCAGATTGCATTCAGTGCCTAGTCTGCTTGTGTTAAAAAAAATAAAAATAACGACGTATTACTGAATACACAGCTCCATTAAAGCTATCCAGATATTAAAAGACCCAAATAATGCATCTCTGTAATCATTAATGAATCCCATGTATTTTTAATGCAAGCGCTAAGTACTAAGTATAATTTGATTTAAGATGGCCATAGATGGTTCGTATCTCGGCGGGTTCAGACCAGCCGAGATTTGATACACGTATGGGCAGGCTGATTGTACCCGAGTTGATCCATCGATCAACTCGGGTATAACCAGCATGTCAGATTTCTAGAATGCCATCATTACCACCCGGTATAGCCACTAGCAACAATCACTGTGTTCTACCGGCAGAGGCGGCTCTCCGCCCCCCCCACTTGGAGAACACAATAGCTCTGCAGGAAGGATTCCCCCATCAACACTGACTATGCTGATAGAGGAATCGAAAGATTTTTCCTGTGATTTTCTTTCCTGTGGTTGCAGGAATGAAAATCTCATCATCTATGGCCTGCCTAACACTTAAAGTGATTGTAAAGGTTCGGTATTTAAAAAAATAAAAATAAAAATGTATTATACTTACCTGCTCTGTGCAAGGGTTTTGCACAGAGCGGCCCCAATCCTCCTTTTCTGGCTTCTCCTCTTCACCGAGTTCCCCCACGGAGAGCCGCACTCCATGAAGACACCCATGCGGGTGCACTCCTGAGTCCTGCTGTGACACAGACAGCAGGACTCAGCCCCGCCCCTGGCTCCCATGTCACTGGATTTTATTGACAGCAGCGGGAGCCAGTGGCCTCTGCTGCTATCAATCTATCCAATGAGGACAAGAGGCAGCTGCTGGAGTTGCTGGGCTCATGCTCGTCGCTGGAACGATTGGATTCAGGTAAGAAAAAGGGTGGTTCTGGGGGGCAGCTGCAGCACAGAAGTTTTTTCACCTTAATGCATAGAATGCATTAAGGTGAAAAACTTCAAGACTTTACAACTCCTTTAAAGTGCTAGTAGTAGTTAAATAATTTTGTACATTTACATGTAGGGTTACACATGGATTATGAGCTTCTTCACCAGATGAACGCTGTCTGCTTGTGTGTTCTGTGAGAACTGCGTTATCATAATTTACGTTGACAAAGCCAGGAACGAGGACTATGAGTTAAAGCAGCTTTGCAGCTGTGAGCATTCTATACGTATTAGAAACAGCTTAAAAATAACTGGATAAATGATAATAGCAACATGTATAAATGATAAGAGACTAAACAGCTGGTCTGTATTTGGTGGACCAATAACCTCTAAAGCGTTTTATTAATAATTAATTAATATTTAACAAAAATTGTGTGGTGAGATATGAAAAACCAGGCCATATTCAAGCCACATGTGGCATAAGATCTGTAGCCAATTCAGTCTAAAAACAGCTTAAAGTTTAACTACACTGCATCTGAGCACCACAAATTAAAAACGCTATTTATTTTATTTTAAATATTCACAGCAAACTCACCCACCCATCTATCCATCCACGTCTCCATGCTTTATTTAGCTGGGAAATCACTTTGAACCCCCCCCCCCCCCTTTAGTAATTCTAGCCTCGACCATATTGAGTAAGGGCAGATGATTCATGTAGCATTTACTTCTTGGTATCCATCTGTCCTTATCTCAGACATGCAGGCAGGATGGTTCTGCTTAGCTGAGAAAGCCCCTCCTCCAGATGAAAGAAAAATACCCATGAAGACCCCTGGGATGTGTGACATAATTTTGGCTTAGGCCAGAAAACAGAAAGCAGCTGAAGAAATGTTAAAAAAAAGGTTAAAACAGGAATATATATATATAATATATATATATATATACACTGTATATATACAATGTATGATTTTATATATACACTGTATATTACAGTATATATAAATATAAAATATGGCTTCCTATCTATTTACTAAGGCTAGCGGCATAAGGATTCAACATAGTAATGTTAATTAAGAGAGTAGAATTTATTTATTTATTACAGGTACTCATATAGCACCGTCAATTTATGCAAAGCTTTACATACATTGTATTATGCATTCATATCAGTCCCTCAAGGAGCTTACAATCTAAGGTCCCTAACTCACATTCATACATACACGTACTAAGGCCACTTTAGACAAGCGCCAATTAATCTACCAGCATGTCTTTGGAGTGTGGGTTTAGTTCCACATAAGGTTAATTTGGGCTGGCAAAGTACCTTAAAGAGAAAGTAAACCCTGATGGGTTTTACTTCCTAGTTTGCTCCCTGTATAGCCTGCAAATTAAAAGCATAATGGGCTAGTATGCATGGCATACTAGCCCATTATGTGACACTTACCTGCAAAAGAATCCAGCGATGTCCCCTGTGTAGGCAGCGTCCATCTTCAAGCCCCTCTTCCTTCCGTGGACTCCAGCTCTGTGATTCGCCGAAGCTGCGTGACGTCACTCCCACGCATGCGCACAGTAACGGCACATGCTAGGGAAGAAACGGCACAGAGTTTTGTTTTTTCCCTGCGCAGGTGACGTTCACTTTATCGGCGGACTACAAGTGAAATATCTCCTAAACGGCGCACGTTTAGGAGATATTTCCACTACCTATAGGTAAGCCTTATTCTAGGCTTACCTATAGGTAGAAGTCCCAAAAAAGTGTTTACAACCACTTTAACACATAGAAAGTTAGAAATATACATTTTTTTTTTTACGTTGCAAAACAGCACATCATATACCATGTCCATTGACCACTACTATACAGTGCATCAGGGTGTCATTCACAATGAATCGAAGCACACCACTCCACCACAGTATTTGTGTGTTTTACCACAACATCCCAATCTAAATAAAGGTTTTGTGTTGGGCACTGATCCCTTTTAAGTGTAAAAAGCTGTACACTTTTGCAGCTCAACACATTAAACCTTCACAAAATTCTGCACACGGGCTTACATGCAGTCCTTGATATGCAGATCACGTAGTCATGTACAACCCCACAAACAGGTTTTTCTATTTCATTTTCCTTATGGTTTCCCACTTATCTACATATCTAAAAAAATATTTCTTTATGACCATAGTCAACAACTGAATAGTATAAATTACTTGCAATGTTAATATATTAATGTAAAACATATTTGCCCTGTGTACCTTCTGCATTTTTTTATCTGCCAAGAAATACATGTTGAAGTTATTTAATCTTTCTACATAACATTGTCTCCGGAGAGTATGTCATCCGTCTAGAACTTTATCCTGAAGTGCCCCTAACAAGAGGGAATCTAAGTACAGTTTATTTTGAGGTCAGGTGACCCAAATGCTCGGTCAGCCTTCCCTGTAGGCATTCTTCCATGGCACACAATAGGGGAAATGATCAATTACAAATCAAATAGATGTCAAGACTTTAATGCTGAGGTATGTTGTCTATGAGTCTTAAATTCCTGGTTGGTTATAGGAGTCTGAAAGCAATAATATAGATCACACCTCAGCTGGCCATACACATACAGATCTATTCTATTCCACCTGTAGTCTGAATGTTAAAAAAAATCTAACAGATTCCCCCATCCTATGCATTAAGGTGAAAAAACACCTTGCAGTTACCGGCCCCCTAGCCCCCCTTGTTTTACTTACCTGAGCCTCAAATTTCTGTCAGCGCATCCCCGTCATCCCTCTCTCCACAGGTTCCCGGCTCTTGATTGGATAGATTGATAGCAGGGCAGCCATTGGCTCCCACTGCCAATCAAATCCAATGACGCGGGTGCCGGGGGGGAGGGGCAGAGTCCTGCATTTGGCTTCTATGGACCCTGAATGCTGGACTCGGGAGCGTGCCCGCAAGGTAGCCCCCTCTGGAGAGCGATTCACCAAGGAGGTTAGCTAATACGGGGAGGAGCCGCAGAGAGAACCCAGAAATGGATGTTTAGGGCCACTCTGTGCAAAACCAGCTGCACAGTGGAGGTAAGTATGACATGTTTGTTATTTAAAAAAATAAAAAACTATCCTTTAGTATCACTTTAAATGAATGAACCCGCTGTGGCTATTGTATCTCACTGTCAAAATACCTGAACAGCATCAGTAGCTAACTGAACGCAGCCACTATTCAGCTGACAATTTTCTGTCTGGCCCCTTCAATTTTTCAGCCAAAGGATATTGGGCAGGAAGCAGCCAACATGGACACCCCTGGCAACCTTTCAAAATTTGAGCAGTGTGTAACCAGCTTTAGGATAAGGAACTTCAACTGCATTGAAGATAATAGTTTATATTTAAATTTCCTTACCCCAACCTGTCCGATTATCTTCTACTCTATTAGCTTTAAGACGATCCCTGCAAACCCTCCCCTTCAGAGAAGCCTATCCTACCCACACCTAACAACTGCATTTTCATTTTCTCCATCAGTTCATCCCCCACAGTTATTACCTTTTGTTTCACTTGACCTTCCCTTCTAGATTGTAAGCTCTAACGAGCAGGGCCCCTCTGATTCCTCCTGTATTGAATTGTATTGTAACTGTACTGTCTGCCCTGATGTTGTAAAGCGCTGCGCAAACTGTTGCTGCTATATAAATCCTGTATAACAATAATAATAAATGCTAATAAGGAAAATGGAATGTGGGTGGGACTTGCGTGTGGCTATGGTGCAGAGGATCAGGCGACAGTAGTTTTCTTAGATTTTGTATTGAATTCTGCCGAAAAGTCAGCAGTGAAAAGTGACACAATGAATAGTAGACGGGAGGCACAAATGCCTGTACACCCAAGTTCAAGGTCACCAATCTAAGAAAGTTTCCTATTGTGTTCAAAAACTTCACAATTACAATATTTGACCAAAGGTTGAAAGGCTTATATTTGCACATAAGAGTTAACAGTTAATTTAAAAACATGATCTTTAATAAAAGAATACTTTTATAATTGGTAGGTATCAACTTTTAGAAATTTAGAGCACTTATATTTTCTCTGTAGACTCACAAACATAAAAACATTTAAATTCCCCAGCCACACATGAAACTGTTGTTTAAAGAAACAAAGATTAGGCACAAATTCTTAAGGAATTCCATAATAATTTCTGTATGCCAAGGAATTATATATCCTGAATTAAAACCCTTTATCCAGTCTCTATCTTGAGTCATATTCAATGACTCCTCCTTCATGAAACTAATCATCAGACTCATGTCCTTTGTGTAAAAACCCCAAAGGGGGTATAAGAGATGTCAATCATAGCCTGGGTATGAGGAGTATTGCTGTGGGACATACAGCTATCCAATCAGACTATATTACCAAAAGTATTGGGTTACCTTTACATGCACATGAACTTTAATGGCATCCCAGTCTTAGTCTGTAGGGTTCAATATTGAGTTGGCCCACCCTTTGCAGCTATAACAGCTTCAACTTTTCTGGGAAGGCTGTCCTCAAGGTTTAGGAGTGTGTCTATGGCAATGTTTGGCCATTCTTCCAGAAGCACACTTGTGAGGTCAGACACTGATGTTCGGCGAGAAGGCCTGACTTGCAGTCTCTGCTCTAATTCATCCCAAAGGTGTTCTCTCAGGTTGAGATCAGGACTCTATGTAGGCCAGTCAAGTTCCTCCACCCCAAACTCGCTCGCTATATCCAGAGAAATCAGTAGAATGATCTGGGGTAAGTTGTAAATAGAATCCCAATATTTTTCAAGGGGAGAGAACAGGAATGGGACTTTAAATAAAGCACACATCAGTGAAAGAATAAGTCAAGTGACTATAATTTTTATTTATTTTATATAGTCCATGATATGTTATAGAACATTTTGGGCATCAACCTCTAAAAATGCTCTGGGCATAAAGCCTCTACACAATAAATCATGGACTAGTATTACACAATAGTTCACAATCTAACTAGCCGTGATACCGGTTTAAACTGTGGTGAAGAACGGAGCTTTCCATAGGCAATTTCTTCTTTCCTGCATAAAATCTATGATAGCCACAGACCAGGAGATGAAAACCACCCTCTGTGTTACAATTTACAAAGTGTCTCAAATGTGATCTCTAACCACTAGATACCCGAATTATTCATTGCTGGCATAAATATACTTACTCATAGTATAAGAGCTACACTTATATGTTCCCATAAGTTAACAGCACCGTAATCAGTGTTTTTGGTAATAGCTGTGTACTAATAAAGTGTACTGTAAATCTGGCTCTTCTAAATGCAATGAAAAATAGAGGAGGAACGGACTTCCGAATAATGGTATCATCCATAAGACACTGTTTTTGAGGGAAACATTGGAAGAATTTCTAGAAACTTGATATTGTCCAATTGGTATTTCACGTACAAGGAACAGGTGAAAAATCTTTCAGTATATAGAATGCTGTTGCCAAATGTGGGTTTGCAAAATAATTCCACAGAGATCCGAACACTTGGTTCCTTGGTAATTCATATCTCAAGGAAAGTTAGATTATATTTATCCACCTCCATCATAAAATGTAGGTTATTTGAGTTCTTATTAAGTATATCGACAAAGGATTTCAAGTACAACTCAGATCCAGTTCAAAAGAATTTTTTTTTTTGTCAATGTACCTGTGCCAAGACAAAATGTGGCACAGGTGCACAGACAACTTTTCATTGGAAAATAATTCCAGCTCCGACCCCCCCCCCCCCCCCAAGGTACAGGTTTGCATACGACGGAGCACATGTTGTGCCCATTGCAGTTACAGTAAATATTCATACAGATTTTAGAGGCAGGGCATCTAATGGCACAGGCACAGAAAAATCTTCATACAGAAGGTCACAATTATGCACTGATATTGTAAAAAGCTCTTAGTGTGCAGTGAAATTGGAATAAGCAATTTTTTGTACAGGAGTGGAGCCTGTACAACTGTGCAAGATTGAGGGCAAGGCTAGAGTTCAACTTTAAAGGCTAAGTTCATCTTTTTTTAAGTTCACCTTTTTTTTTCTAAAATCCAGCTCCTCTATGTACCAATATACCATTAATGTACCTCGGTTGCACAAAATACAAGCTTTCTTTGATTTTGAAACAAGGCCTTTTTTGTAGCCATTGCTACAATTTTCAGAATGTTTCAGAGACGTTTCAGAGACTCCCTGGTATACAGACAGAGACAGACAACCCAGTAAGACACAGGAAGGAGTTTACCATTTACCAAAAATATTGTTTTTGACAAACATTTTATTTGGGTACAGGGTCACACATGCAATTATCAGTTAAAGTAATGCAGTGCTGTATCGCAAAAAATGGCCTGGTCGTGAAGGGGGGTAAACCTTCTGGAGCTGAAGTGGTTAAGGAATCAAGTTGGACACCATTATGTCAACAAAGTGGTGAAGATTTGCCATGTCACCTGTAGAGAATAAATGAAGTGTACTAACAGTTCTTTCTTTATTACTTAGTATGTCCATGTACTGCTGAGAGTTTTCAGGTGTGTTTCAATACTGACTCTCATTGTTCCATGGATAGTGGATAGCCCAAATATAATTCTGTATAGAGCAGGAACAGAAACAAAGCACTAAATTACTGTGCTTCAGAATTTAGGGGGGGGGGGGGGGGTTGTAGCCAGCATCAGTGGCAGTAGACAATGCTTCAGGCTTGGTGATCAGTGGGAGAAAAAAAATGCATTGCGCCTGTGTTTATTAGGATGAGGAATATTGCCCCATTGTTGGTGTTGGGGGGGGGGGGGGAGTAGTGCCCCATTGTTGGTGTCCATTGCAGATAATATGTCCCACTGTTGGGGTCAGAGAAAGGATTGTTGATACATCGTTGGTGTCATTGGGAGGAATAGTGGCTTGTATCAGTGGGAGTAACAGTGCCCCAAGGGCCAGAAGTCAACTCGTATTCAGCATATACAGTACAAATATATATATATATATAGATGAACAGGCTGTTAAACTTTAAGACCAGACTCTCTTTTATTCAGATTTAATAAATCAACCCTAAAAATTGTTCACTGCACCCTACATGTGCGTATCCGGCAGTGTACATCAGTGCACATTGACAAAGCAAAATGCAAATGTCAGAATTACAAATTTACAGAAAAGTAACCAACTGCAAAAGCCTGTACACAGGTTATCCCGATTTCCAATTCTTGACATAAATTACAACAGAAAAGTCTTTGGATACAAACATAAGTCTCTATTCCATAAGAACGATATATATCATTTACAGTAAATCTGATGTATTTTTTTAAACTCAAGGGCTTTCCTGCAGCTTATCTAACTGCCTTGGGAAAATCATGCATTTTCTGTCTATGAAGTAGACCAGTCAGCTCTGTTTTCATTCACTTGCACAAAGTACATTCCATTCCCCTCTCTGGGCTCTATTCAGAGAAAATACAGATAGAAGAACTGAATTAGAATGCCACACTGTTATTTTACTGCTTTCAAACGCATTTCCTTTATATGTCACATCCGCCACATTTTTACCACACAAAGAGGGTTGTGTGAATTATCTAATATCCTCTTATTATCATCTCTATGACATGCTATTTTGATTAGTGCAGGTTATATATTGTAAGTAGGTCTCCTTCCTGTTAGAATTGTGTACATAATTAACCTGTGTTAGCTCTTGGAAAGCCGTGTTTCTTGCACTTTTGTATCAGCTTGTTAAAGTGTGTGTTTTCACTGTAGAAAAAAATGAAAAGTCATCAGGTATTTTGGGATCAAGAAAATACTATATGGAAGGTCATGCCATTTTAAAAAAAAAGTAACATTTAGGGTGACACTTTTTACATGATATTACAATTAGGCCCCTTTCACACCTAAGCGTTTTTCATGCGGTGCAGCGCTAAAAATAGCGCCTGTCACCGCATGAAAAAATCCTGCCCCTTTAACTCCAGTGTGAAAGCCGGCGGGCTTTCACACTGGAGCGGTGCGCTAGCAGGATGACAAAAAAAGTCCTGCTAGCAGCATCTTTGGAGCGGGATAGGAGCGGTGTGTTCACCGCTCCTATACCGCTCCTTCCCATTGAATAGAATGGGAAACCGTGGCAATACCGCCGCAAAGCGCAGCTACGGCGGCGCTCTGCGGGGGGTGTTTAACCCCTTTTCGGCCGCTCGCGGGGGTTAAAACCGCACCGCGAGCGGCCGAATACCGCGGTTAAAACGACGGTAAAGCAGCGCTAAATATAGCGCTGCTTTACCGTCACCGCGGCTCCCCGCCCCAGTGTGAAAGGGGCCTTAGAGTTGTATTAGTACTTCAATGCCGGTTACATCCTCAATCAAAGAACAAGTTAGCAGTCATGGATTGAATTTGTGCATAGTGGCACATAAACTTCTAGTTCAGCCATTCTCAACCAGGATTCTATAGAACCCTGGGTTTTCTCCAGAGGTTTCTAGGAGTTCCTTGAGCTGTGGCAGATTGGCATCCGATTTGATCCTGCCTGCATAGTTCCAGTACCAGTGCAACTTGGCAAAGCCAGCAGCATGACGCCAAAGCTCTTTTTACCTATCTGTAAGTGTGGCATTCTGACCACCATAAAGTTTGCATTCTTCCTACTGACCATCAATCCATTTTTGTCATTGACCTTAATTAATTGGTTTTAGTAAGGGTTCCTCTGGGGTTAAAAGGTTAAGAAAGACTGGGATATATGTACAGATGATCTTGTCTTTTAGGACCCACAACAATTAGATGGAAGATGACATCACTGTGGATGGCAGCCCTGGTCTAATACAGTGCCAGTGGTCTTACATACATACTGCAACGATTGACAGCATTGTGGCCTGCAATTTACAGCCAATTCATAAAATACACGGTTAGAGCTAGTAGTGTCCCACTGAGTTCTCACTGCTTAATTGGAAGAGTTCAAGAGAGGCAGTTCACATAAATTTGACTGGTGTCCAGCATTTTTTCTGTACTTTGCTAATCCATTCAGAAGAAAAGTGCTAAGCACTTTTGCAGTTTGCTGTGTTGAGCTTTTTAATTGTATCTTTTTTTTTTTTTTTTAAAGCATTGGTTTAGTCATAGCAAGGCACACTTCCAGTCTTGATGCCTCATGTTGGTTTTGCCCTGCTACCAGGGTCCCCAGTCAATTCTATTGCTAACTGCCACCTGTGCCCTAGTTAAATAATATGGCTAGTGACCAGGATTGTATACTGTAATCCTAGGAAGTCTAGGTGCCCCATTTATGTTATGCCCTTCTGTCAGGGTCCCACTCACTCACACTGTGCCTGTTATTCTTTAGAGGCAGATTTGGCAGGCTTATTTTCTCTCGTCTTGTGCCTTGGCTGCCCCTCCATTACTTGCTGGTGGCTTGGCATCCTCCAGTGCTGGAACTTCTTGACCAGCTCATGCTAATCAATGAGAGCTGGGGAAAGGATTCCCAGCAGGTGGGAGGGGTGCCCCAAAGTGCTCACAAACTTCCAGGCGAGTAGAGGATAAGGGAGCAGTGAGGATCCAAGATGGGAGGGGAGCACAGCACTGCTTTCCTTCACTGTGACAATACACAGTTTCTGCAGATGAAGTGCGCTGGAGACATGAGGGGGGCATTTGTTTGTCAGGAACAGACCCCTCAAAACTGGCACTGGTCTGGCAAACAGGGATGAATGGTAATCATAATGTAATATACTGCTGGAATTATTTATATTTTTTATGTCAGCAGCAGTCTCAACACAAATAAGAAACTCTTTACTACCCAAGGTGCATAGATATGCCTTCTAATCTTGACCAAGTGCCCATTTACTCTCCAAAGGTTCAAAGGTCATGTTGACAGACCCTTACTCTGAATTGTGGCATGTGAAGGGCATTTTAGAGCTCTAGAACCCACCTAAAGCCTTGATTTACACAGCGTGCCCTTAATCTAGAGATCTAGGATGTGTAAAAATATATTTGTAAAAAAAGAAAGGTATTTGCCTTGCACTCAGGCCCAGGCAAATGGTAATATAAGTGTTTTCATGCAATCTAATATCTATGGGCAACTATAAAGCCCCATACACACGCGCGGATTATCCGAGGACCAGGTCCGTCAGACCATGTCCGTCATACTTTGTCTGATGTTGGTTTTGCGTACACACGGTCGGACAAAGTTGTCGGAAAATCCGATCATTCTGAACGTGGTGACGTTTGTTGCCTACGACGGGACTACGTAGAGGCTAGTAGCCAATAGCTTGGGTCTTGTAATGTGATCTGAGCATGCGTAGCACTTTGTCCGGTCGGAATTCGCTACACACGATCGGATTTGGTGTGATCGGACTTTGTTGTCAAAAAATCTATCCAGCAGGAGATAGGACTTTGTCCGTCAGACAATCTGATGGAAACTGTCCGATGGTGCCTACACACGGTCTGATTTTCCGACAACATTGTCTGATAGGACAGAATCCATCGGAAAATCCTACCGTGTGTATGGGGCTTAAGTCTGTTCTATATAATGACAACAGTTTTCTAGTGCTCTACCATCATAATGTAAAACCACTTTTTTATAAATTTTTCTCATGTTTTAATATTCCTGTCTTTTAGTTTTGAGCATTTACCGCCTCCTATGTCTGTGGGGTCCCCAGTAGTCAATGTTCTGCATACAATTCAAGTATTGTAGTTCTCAAAATGTTGGAAGCACGTTCTGCAATGTGCAGCAGGATCAGAATTGCAGGTTAGCAGTTATTATTGGATGCTAAGCCTCAGACAACCTTCTTTCAATTTATAAGAAAAACTCTACGCATTTTAAATTTGGCACAAATGGACAATTTTTGGGCAATTGTCCAATACATATTTTTTGCTCTGTTTGGTTAATTTACCTGGTCCACTACATAAATGTGACACTCTAAGATAATTAAAAAAATATGTGTACATATGCTGTAGCTAGCTAATAACCAAGCCTTAGCTATAAAATTACAGTTTCTTTGCATAGATTTTAGAATAATGACCAGTCTCAAGAAACACAAAATGAACTAAATTGCAATTGCATATAACTCCTGAATTGACTACTTTGTAAATTTATTTCCGAATTAGATTGTAGGAAGGACAATATTGTGAAACTTGCTGATAAGATATTATTATGACTAGAGAGTATTATAATGCTGAAATATCCTGTCAACTCTGGGATCTATTCTACTTATGAACTTCTAAAATCTAATACCACCTCTTGCTATCGGAAGCCACTCAACTCTTTAGAGAAGTGTTAAAAAATATGTGGTTGAGCTGTGTTTTTAGCGCTCTCTAACCACCCGCCCCCCTTTTTAAGCTGCAAAAGCTGCAAAATGAGTTGTTCACATGCCACCATGATGCTTTGCTTCACGCCCATGACAAAAAGTTCTCTTATGTTGCATTCAGTGGGTAGCAAGCCCTCCGAATGCAACCCATTTAAGTAAATGAGAAAGAGCTGCAACTGCCTCATTACCACATGCAATGTACATGGTTGTCATATGTAGGTGTGGAAATTATGGGATTAAAACAGCTGATGAGGAGACATCACATCACCTCCTCCCCTCCTGCCAAATGCCTCTGAAAAGCAATCCAAATGCAGATCGCTTTTTAAAGGCTCGTGGATTAGAAACAAGTTATCTCTGGAACAGAAAATTAGGGGAAATCTTTCAATGCTGACACATTTTGGTGACAACTGTCAAGGAGGGGATTTCCTATTACTCCTCTTCTTGTGTTTCAACTCAATACAAAGATGAAAAAAGTTTATGATTTAGATATGTAGCACTAACCCCCGAAGGAGCTGCTGGTATTTGATTGGGCTTACCGTTACCTCACCATTCCACTGTATCCGTCATAGAGGTCCCATTAAAGAGTTTTCTCATAGATTTCAGCTCCGACACTTAGTCCTTTTTTCAATGCTTTATTGACAAAAAGACATTCCAATAGAGGGATGGAGGGTTAAGGGGAATTCAGGTACCTTATAATTGCGGGTCAAGGGTACTTCTTGATCCAGAGGACAAACAGCTCCACAACTGGATCCAGCAACCACCGGATAGGCCTCTCTCACTGACCTAGCAGCCGGTGCGATGCTCGGTCATAGTCTCTGCCACAGACTTGAACAATTAGTAGAACCGTTGCACAATCCTCTGCCACAGGACTGTGTTACCGGTAACGTTTGCAATGTCAAAGAACAGTCACACAGTACCAGTTTCTTTCAGCAGAACCGGCGGTACTGTGAGGTAGATGACCCGGGATGCGTCCTCCAACTGAGTCTCCAGACTCTTCTAGAGGTACCAGCCTTGTTGCTCGGTCCTCTCTCTGAAAAGTCCTCCCTTGGATCCTCCAGTCGTTTGGCTTCTTCCCGCAGGCAAGACAGCACAGGACCACCCCTGGATCGGTAGGCCCCAGGACTTCTGGGCCTACCTTTCAGTAACGAAGCATCGGGCCAGCCGGCCCGAGACAATTTAAAAGGCAGCAGCACACCTTAGGCCAGGAGGGCCATCAGGTCGGAACACACCCTATCACAGGGTCTGTCCCTTAAGTACCCTCTCCCAGAATGCACAGTGGGTAGACCACTCCCACTGACTGTTTCCGGGCAAATAGGCACTCAATACACCCAGCTTGTTTCAATTTCCAACCTTGGCCAACTATGAGGGCGTCACCCCTCGGCCAAGGGGAAAACCACGCAACCCAGCTGAACTGGAAAAGAACCAGAATTTTAACATAATCAGTCTGAGCTAAACTACAGCTCAGACAAAACTAAATTTCTATTTATAGCATCTGCCCATCAGGAGCAGGGCGCTACAGATAATTTGCTGTTTGGATATTTGAGCTTTGCATCTCCCTTGATAGCTATGAGGGAAAGGAAGTAAAAGAGCCAGATCGGTCACGCAGCCATAAAAGAAAGCATTACAATTGTGTAAATAATGTTTTATAATGACTATAATTTCCAAATGCTATTTTCTGACTTGCTATATGGTTTCAGAGTCCTGTGTTCACAAACACTTTAAATTCAATATACTACACTACTGAGTCATCAAAGAAAGTAAAGTTCATTGAAGAGAGTACAATTTTCACAGTTTTTGTCACTTTATAGAACACAGTCAGTTTTAGCTGTTTTCTGTTGCTTTATGGTCCAGAATATATTCATTTTAGAATCTGGAAATAATCTTGATGTAGAACATCATCACATTTCTTGACAGGGAAAATATACTGTTGATTTTTATGAGACTCAGCATAACTGAAATACTTTCAGTAATGTTAACTCTGACAAGAACGTGTTTTAAACAAACAAGACCTAGTGGCACAATTATGTGAATATACTCATCTAGTTTAAAAGCTGCAGACTGTTGAAATAAACACTTTTAAGGAGATTTACTAAAGCTGGAGCACTCAGAATCTGGTGCAGCTGTGCATGGTAGCCAATCAGCTTCTAACTCAGCTTGTTCAATTAAAGCGGAAGTAAACCCTTTGATTTAAATAGTTAAAAAAAAATGGCATGCCGGAAATGCTACCTGTCACATTGACTATGCTTTCAACCAAACTGTCAAACCATCCAATGGGTGGTGTCATAACTGATCACATGTGCAGCATCATGGCAGTTGAAGATTGAACAGAGGCCAAGATGGCAGCTTGCTTGGCTGAAAACGATAGGAGGGTTTACTTCCACTTTAAGGTTTAGCAATAAAACCTGGAGGCTGAGATTTTGCACTCTCCAATTTTAGTAAATAACCCCCTTTGACATATTGACACTATATATAATAGCACTACTGGCCACCTGCAGTGGATAATAAGGTACAGTGCAAGTGGCATTTATTTTTAAAGGTAGAAAAATAAGGTAGAAGAGTGGAACTAAATAGTATCCTATTTCCATCTATTCATGTCAGTATGGGTCAGGTCTATGAAAACCAGATGACTACTACTGTGACATACTTCAACTTAAGCAGCCACCTTTCAAAACACTTTACTTGAGTGCTCCTAGGAATTCAAGCAGTGAATTATCTAGCCTTAAAGGGGAACTTCCGATAAAGAAGTTGCTGAGGAAAGTGGCTTAAGGTTGGTGCTGGGGTTACCAGAGCTGAGAATCAAAAGTGGAGACATACCAGGAAATTAACTAAGCTCCCGGGCATGTGCCACAATAGGTAAGCAGATATACCTCCTTCAGGTCTATCTGAGTCATCTGTGCCAGTTTGAGTGCAATAGAAACTAGTGTATGGTCTGCACCTAATTAATGGATGGAATACGTCAGTTTTCCATCTAGAAAACTGCCGCAGATTTTTGCCAGGTATAACCTGTCTTTAGACAGTTGTCAGTTATTACACTACACAAAAAGAGCCTGTAGGGTTAACATCCCTCCTTCTCCCTCCCTGAGCCAAGCAGGAGGATGGGGATGGCACAGAGATTGCATGTAGCTCCAGCTCTCATGTTCTCTCCACTGCTTGTCACAGACAGGGTAGAACACAGAACTGATTTCACCTAATTAACAAAGCAGCTTAACATTGACTGCTGCCTTATACCCAGGTTATTCTTTGGACTGCCATCTGAACTTGACCTTGGCTTGTTTACTAGAATACACCTGATTGCTGCTGTCTCTGACATCAGAACTGTATTTTAGATTACACTTGTTTGCTATCTGCCCTAACCTTGGACTGTCATGGAATTCTGCTACCAGCTGCTGTCTACTGCCTGACCAGCCTTGAGACTACAGCCCCCCTTCCTTGTCTCATTGGCCCAGTTCTGGTACCATCTGTTCAGGATTCCAGGCTCAGGGGGAAACCAAGTAGCAGTAGGCCTTAAGAGAACAGGAACTGCTACAGTATAAGCAGAAAAAACACCAGCTAGCTGTATTTCCGGACCCTGCACTGGGCTGTGTGTTACGTCAGGATTGTTACCTGAGTAATTAAGGATGTGCATCTGGTGAGTAGGAATGAGCAAGTTTTCACTGGGAGTTCCTTGAACTCATCACAAAGTCCGAAAATTGCAACCCAAAAAACTAACCCCACTGAAGTTCATAGGGGGACGAATCTTGAAAATCAAATCTGGCCATTTTTGATCTTGAGGGTAAACTTACTTTGTGACAATCCCAACACATTTACTTCCTTGAATTCTGTCACATGTATTTACTACACTATGCCCTGTGAGTAGACACTGCTGTGTCACACATTTCACAAAGTCTGTCTTCTAAACTACAGAGGTGCTGAGAGGAGGAGTTTTGTGAGTCAGTACAGGAATCATTGCTTGCATGCAGCAAGATACCATGGGATATGTAGTCCTTAGAAATTGAACGTAAACAGCAGAGGAGGAGCTGCAAAGCATACAGGGAATCCAGAAAGGTATGTAACAAGATTGGAATGTTGTATTTTGGGGGTTACCTGGTTTTGGTAGGTACCCACCCCCACTTCTGGGGGCTGTGGACCATTCACACATCACTGTGTGGCTCGCACATGTGCAGTGGGAAGCTGCCTGTGAACCTTCAAGGAGTCACAGCTGGCTTCCCACACTAAACATGCTGGTGCAGAGGACCAGAACACCGGTGAAGAACTGGCCCAGGTGAGGATGGTACCAGATACTTGGACAGGTAAGCAGGGCCAGACTGGCCTACCGGGATACCGGGATATTTCCCGGTAGGCCGCCTGCCCTGGGGCCGCTTTGCGGCTGCAGTGCTCCCCTCTCATGCTCCTGTGTTTCACGGAGCTGGCCGGGTCTGTGTTCGGTGGCCACGCTGTAACACGGTCCTGCCCCCCTAGACCGGCTTGTGTGATAGTAGATAGAATCCACCTATCATACAGCCGGTCTAGGGGGGCGGGACCACGTTACAGCGCGGCCGCCGAACACAGACCCCGCCAGCTCCGTAAAACACAGGAGAAGATGCCTGTGAGTACAGCCCGCCCTGTGTGCACTGCCTGGATAGGGGGATCGGCGGGGGGGGGCGCATATAGAGGAGATTAGCATTCTATATTCCTCCATGCAGCCGCTGAATGCTTGGAGGAGGGAGAGGAGGAGAATCAAGCATTCAGCGGCTGCATGGAGGAATATAGAAAGCTAATCTCCTCTATATGCTGCCCCCCTGCTTCTCCTCCTATCCAACTTTTTTTACTGCCCCCCCAGTGCTCTCCTCCCCCACCAGACTCTCCAGCCCCCCCCCCCCCACAGTTCTCTCAAACCCTGTTCTTTCTGCCCCCCTGCTCTCCCCAGCCTTCTCTAGCCCCCACCCCAGTGCTCTCCACCGCCACAGTGCTCCCCACCCTCACAGTACACTCCAGCCCCCCATGCTCCCCACCCCCGACAGTGCTGTCCAGCCCCCCCATGCTCCCCACCCCTTTCTTTCTGCCCCCCCCTGCTCTCCAGCTCTCCCCATCCTTCTCTAGTCCCCACCCCAGTGCTCTCCACACCCACAGTGCTCTCCAGCCCCCACCGTGCTCCCCACCCCCCACAGTGCTCTCCAGCCCCCACCCCAGTGCTCTCCACCCCCCACAGTGCTCTCCAGCCCCCACCCCAGTGCTCTCTACCCCCCACAGTGCTCTCCAGCCCCCGTGCTCTCCACCCCTGTTCTTTTTGGCTCCCCCTCCAGTGCTCTCGCAAGCTCCCCCCAAGACTCTCCACTCCCCCTGCATTTTGCCCCCACCTATGTGCTTTCCAGTCCCCCGTGCTTTCCACCCCTGTTCTTTCTGCCCCCCTGCTCTCCAGCTCTCCCCATCCTTCTCTAGCCCCCACCCCAGTGCTCTCCACCCCCCACAGTGCTCTCCAGCCCCCACCGTGCTCCCCACCCCCCACAGTGCTCTCCAGCCCCCACCTCAGTGCTCTCTACCCCCCACAGTGCTCCCCAGCCCCCGTGCTCTCTACCCCTGTTCTTTTTGGCTCCCCCTCCAGTGCTCTCGCAAGCTCCCCCCAGCACTCTCCACTCCCGCCTGCATTTTGCCCCCACCCATGTGCTCTCCAGCTCCCACCCAGTGCTCTCCACTTCCCCAGGACCAGAGGACAGGCTGACTGGGGCCGGAAAATGATGACGGCTGAAGGTGCAGGTGGCCAGGGACCACTCCATCTCACAGCAAACAGATCCTCTGGAAGGAGCACTGTCCCCATCCAAAACGAGAACAGCCCCTGCCTGCTGCTGGCCATCATGGATATCCTGCTGGCATGCAAGGTACTGTAACGAGCATCAACAACACACCTTCCCACAGACAGGGATTGCAGACTGGGACATGGGGCACAGGAGGGGCTGCAATGATGGGCACAGTGAGGCTGCATTCATGGGCATAGTAAGGCTGCATTCATGGGCACAGCGAGATTGCTTTCACGGCACAATAAAGCTGCATTTGATGGGCACAGTGAGGCCGCATTGATGGGCACAGTGAGGCCGCAATGATGGGAACAGTGAGGCCGCAATGGTGGGCACAGTGAGGCCGCAATGGTGGGCACAGTGAGGCCACAATGGTGGGCACAGTGAGGCCGCAATGGTGGGCACAGTGAGGCCGCATTCATGGGCAGAGTAAAGCTGCATTTGATGAGCACAGTGAGGCTTCATTTGATGGGCACAGTGAGGCTGCATTTGATGGGCACTGGTGAGGCTGCATTGAGCTCTTGTATCATGTCTTCAGTCTCTGACCATCTCCTGTATCATGTCTGCAGTCTCTGAGGGAGTCTGGAGAGGAGTCAAGGATGGGGGTCATGGGAGAAGTCAGACGTCTGTGGACTGTAGAGAGGAGACTATAGGATAAAACCAGAGCCACCAAGCTGGAGCCGACTGACTGAGCCCTGCTTGGTGCACCTGAGAGGAGGTCAGTGACAGCACCGCCAGTCCAGTCTGAAGGGGGGGGGGGTCACTGATGTAAGGGGGGAGTGAGTACAATAATGTAAGGGGGCACTGATATAAAGGGTTTCCCCCTTATATCAGTAACCCCCCCCCTTACCTTAGTGTATTCTTTCTGCGGAAGGTGCCCCCCCCCCTGCATTCTGAGTTCCTGGGGTCCCCCCTTGATGATTGACCACTTTTAACTGTAATTTTCTTATATATATAAAGCCCTATGTGATTTCATATCTGTCTTTTCTATATATAATTCACTCTTCAAATGTGCTTTAAAATGTATGGTTTTCCCTTTCATGAACAAGAAAATAATGACATTATGCTGTTGCGCTGGTATAATAATGCTGTGGGGCTGATTATGAAATTTTTTCCAGGGCTGAATTTTATTCCCAGTCCGGCCCTGCAGGTAAGTGTCCTTTTATGTAATATTAGCAGCTGCAGTATTTGTAGCTGCTGACGTTTTAATTTTTTTAAACAAAGTGAAGGACTGCTTTAAGTGTTGGGGATGCGGTTCAGTTTTAAGGGTTCGGACAGGGGAAGGATTAAATGTTAGGGTACTTTAGTGTTAGATATATTTAGATGAGCTGCAGGTTTTGTCAGCACCCAAAAATTAACGGACCAAAAAAATCCTGTGGCCGTTACATAAAACTGTGACAAAGTTATACATTCCCAAAATTAGTAAGAGAAAATACATATTCCAGGAATAAATTTCACTGAAAAGATCATTCTAAACATAATAACAGAGTGTGATGCAAAATAAAGCAAATACGTTATGATTCAAGCTGCATGTGGGTGTAAATAACATTTTGCTCCCAGATGAGAACAAATGTGGAAGAAAATATGCAGCAGCACCACGTTTTGGCTGTCTAATGCTTTCACCATACTAACCCGTATCAACAGTTTATATGCTTCATGATTCAAAGGCAATTTTAGGTTACATCTACTACTTACTGGAAATCTTTTGGCAAAGAAGTTTTAAGAGCTGGAAAGGATGTAAGCTATGTAATTTATCATTTTTAAAAACATTCATAGGGATTAACCCATTGGCTGTACTTATAGGCACATTTATTACATCTGCTGGTCTTTGTAACCTTGTATGAAAACATCCTCAATTTTAATGTGCGCACTTTACAGTGAGAAGGTAGTTTAACAAACACAGTCTAAACGCTAGTTAGTACAATAAAACAAGAAAGCCAGATATGGTACATTAAAGCTAAACATTCGTTTTTAATCCCCTTATGTAGTAATAAAAAAATAATTTACTATTTGAGTCCCAAATGCTCTTTTAATAAGGTACTATGTCAGTGTATTTTTGCCCCATTGTAATTTTAAAATGGCATTGGGATTCTTTTATTCTTAGCTGATGTTAGCACTGGAACGCTGGCAGTGATAGCCTTGGTCCCTGGGTCAAGCGCTAAGCTTCTGCACATGTGATGTCATAGTACTTTCTGTCAGTACAGAGGCTTGGATAAAGCTAATGCAGCTTTGTTCTGCCATTTTCTGCAGCAATAGATCACTGATATAGCACTGTCATCTCTGCATATACAAGAGGGCTGAAGCCTAAAATAGAAGTGGAAGTATTGCTTAAAAAAAAAAAACAACAGAACAGTTATTTACGTACATGTCATCAATTCAAAACAGATCCAAACATTTTTTTTTTTGTAATGCTATGATACTGTGTCGAGTTATGAGCGTATATAACATCAATAATCATGAATGACCTTGAGCATCAAGGCAGACCAGATTTTGTCAAATTTTTTCAGGCAATTACATCTTTCATAGGCAAGTTTATACAGTGGCAGCATCCTATCAACAGGCAGACAAGATGGGAGGATTGCAAAGTTTACAATGAAGTAGGATTGTCAGGCATAAAAGGTCACATGGAATAGAAACAATTTGACATAGCGACCTACTAGTACATGTTCAATTACACCCAGTAATAAAAGTAACAGGTCAAGTTACAAGTTGATTTGACCAATGCCATTGAGCACCTCAACTACTTAACCCAAGTAGGGTTGGATCAAAGGACAGGACCAGATCATATGAAGGAAGGCCCATGGCAAGTCATTGAGGGGTGTAATAAGCTCTGTGAAGGAACTTTATTTGAATAAATCTGTCCTTCTCTGAGATCATGTATGTAACGTATGTAGAGACACAGTAATCCCAGTCCTTAGTAAGATCAGGTAAGTTAATTTTCCATCTCTGGAAAGACTGTTTCAAGCTAGGAGCATGTGAAAGTCTCAGGCAGACTGAGGAGAGCAGCTTTCTCATCACACTCGAGGCAAATTCTATTGGGTCTGATTCCATAGTAATAGGTAATGGGAATTGGGCTATGAACATGTGTCTTAGTTGCAGAAATCTAATAAACACACGGATAGGAAGGGCGTATTTAGATTTAAGATCCTGAAATCTCATAATAGTTCTAATGAGGAGGAGAGGGGTTACTCCAAAGGAAAATTATGGTAATTATTTAATACAATTTTGAACAGGAAGGGCTATAGCGATTAATCATTTTTTATTAACAATGGACATAGAGGCCTGAATTGTTTCTCTTCCAAAATCTACTGTTTTAGGGGCCCTGGGTCTGCTCTGTAATGCCTTAGGAAGGTGTGTTGTGATGACTAACGTGCTGCCTTGCAAATGGTCTCCATTGATACTCCTGCATACGCTGCCCAGTAAGTAGAGAGGATCTAGTGGAATAAGCCTTCAACACATCCAGGGCTCTCACCTGGTCACTCTGTACGATTTCTGGATGGTGTTGACTATCGAAGAGGACAATGCCCTGTCTGTGGCCTATATTTCCTCTGGAATTTCCTGCCGGGGGTATGAACAACTTCTTGGAGAGTCTGAATGATAGGCATTCACCATTTTTGGAAAATCCAACTCTTGTAGGCTAGGATCTGTGTATGCTGGAAAGGATGGAAGCACCCATTCATTGGTAAGATGAAAAACTGAAACCACTTTAGGTATAAAGTGCACAAGAGTTCTAAACATGACTCCATCCCGAAAGAACAAGACTTAAGAATCTGTAGTTCCAACACTGGGTGAGGAAATCTGGGACCAGTGTCAGGTTCCACTGGGGAAATATATTCATTCTTGGTGGGCAGATTTTCAGGACCACCCTCATGAAGCATTCCACTAAATGTTCACATGCCCACTTCTTCCAGGTGAAGGTTGAGATGGCTGGCACTTACACTTTAAAGGAACTTAGGCTGAGCCTCAGATCTAGCCGTAACTGAAGAAAGGATAGCACTTGGGCCATGTCTGGGCTCCGAGGGTTAAAACCTTGCCCAACTGCAAAGACTTTGAACTTTTGAGATTATGGTATAAATATATTCTAATTGACAGTTTTTGGGAACCTGTAGGATTCTGATTACTTCTACAGAATAGCCTCGCTCCTGTAACCCTTGTCTTTCAACTTCCAGACCACCAAGGCCAGATGAGCAGGATGCGGATTAAGTCTTTCCCCTTGCATCAACAGATGAGGGGTTACTGAAAGCTGAAGAGGCTGGCAGACACTAAATTCTTTTGCAAGGGCAAGCCACAGCCTGCAGGGCCAGTAAGGCATAATCGGTATGACTGTAAGATTCTCAGACAGTAACTTCTTCAGGAACTTCATAATTAACAGGAGAGGAGGGAATGAGTATGCTAGACGACAACTTCAAGGATTTGTTAGAGCATCCAATCCCTCTACCATTGGGTGAGAGTAGTAAGAGAGGAACTTGGAAACTTGGAATTTGGCTGGGTCGCAATCAGATTCAGTTGCGGAGAGCCCCAAACCCGAGCGATCTGAGCAAAGACTTCTGGATCGAGAGACCAGTCTTTGGGATCCAGAAAGTATCTGGAAAGCAGTCTCCCTCAAGATACACTGCACAAAGTTCCTATAGGTTCTGTTCAGCTAAGATCATACCTGGCTCTACTTCTCTTAGGAGGGACATGCTGTATGTTTCCCCTCGCTTCTGTATGTATGACACTGCGGCTGGACTTTGCAGACTGACAGGGCAACCCTGAATGTGCTGGAAAAGCGAGGTCAGTGCCAAGAGTGCTGCACATACTTTTAGCACATTGGAAATGATACCTTCAATTGGAAAACCCCACTTGCCTTGTACCCTGAGATGGCCACAGATGGTGCCCCATCCTGTAGTGCTGACATCTGTGGTATCAATTTTCTGGGGTAATGGACCTAACGAGTGAAACTGAGTAAGCGTTTCTTGATGCATCCACCACTGTGCTTTGAGAACATCATGTGTGACGAAACATGTCAAGGCGGAGCTACGCATTGACGTCATCACACTCCACTTGACCCTGGAAGCATGGGCGTTCGCTTTGTATTTGTTATTGCCAGCAAACCTTTTTAGAATCTTTTTGTATGTTCAAATTTTAACCTTTTTTATGAATAAACATAATAGTGTTTAAGGATAACACACTATTGGAGTCCCCTTTTTTTACATCCTTCCATACGGCCCGTTCCGGTCCAGTTTTTCCATCAGAAGGAGAGTTCCTCTATATACCGGACGGTACAGCGGCGCAAGGAGAGAGGAGGACGATAGGAGTCCGGAGGTACTGGTACCTTGGAGGGTTATATTTGCAAGCGATAGCGACCTTGCTACTGATAGGAGGTCCACCATATCTGGTAAGGGTCTCCACGATTTTTTGGTGCACCCCAAGGAGAGGTCTATCCCTTGCTCCCCCGGCAGTTGTGGTGGATGTAAATCTTCAATTTTCATCTTCACTTTCTCCCTTCACTCTGGAATTGTATTATGTTTACGGATGTTGATTAGGTAATTATTTTTCACTTAGATTATGTCATTTGGGCTTTGAAACATATATATCAGTTACATTTTTTCTGGAAATTATTTTTTTCAAATAGCGTGACTTTTCTTTCCTTTTCTTCTACACACATTTCTTACACATTTCTTCTAGCATGGATATCACATGTTTTTTGTGTCACAGCTTTTCTTCATAAGATTATTACTTTTTCATTTTTTCACTAGTAGCGCGGTATATGCACTTTGTATGGCACCATCTGTGGGGAGACTTTGAGGAGTTGGGACAAGTAATGCTTCCTCCACTGCATCAAAAAGCCCAATTGAAACATTCTGAGATGCCAGGGAGCCCATGATACCATAGAGATGCAGTATACCATTGTTCCCCATAGGCTCATGTACTGGGAGGCAGACATGATCAATGAATCTATCACCCTCTGGTATTTCTATTTTTATCTTCGGCAGCTTCTGAAGAGGAAGAGATATCGTGGCTACATGAATGGCAAACTGTGCCCCCAAATACACCATCTGAGTTGGCTTGACCTGGCTCTTCCAGAGATCCACTATTCAGCCAAAGGTTTTAAGGCTGGTCAGCAGGGTCTCTTTCTGTCTCAGTAGCTGGTTTTGATCCTGGGCTAAAAGAATGATGTTGTCCAAGTAGTGATGGACTCAAAGCCCCTGTTCCCCCAATGGGGCTAACACAGCAATCAGGACCTTGGTAAATGTTCATGGCAAGATGGACAGCCCATATTGCAGACAAACAAATTGAAAGTGCTCCTCCCCTACAGATCCACTGATACCATCCAGTCTCCTGGCTGAACAGCTTGCACGATGGTATTAAGAGTATCTATTTTGAACTTGTCCACATAAATAGATTGCTTCAGCATTTTTTAGTTGATTGGGGGCTTCCAGTCTCTGATTTTTTCTGAACTAGAAATATAGGAGAGTAAAAGCCCGTAAACCCCATGAGAGTCAGGGACTGAGACGATTGCCTCCTGGAGTCTTAAGATGGTATTGTACTAATGAAGCACAGCATTGCTTGAATACCCAAGGATCATACTTTACTGTAGAGAGGACCCATTAATCCTCACACTGTGCTTTCCAGATGTGCACAAAATTGAGCAGTCTGGCTCCCACCGCCCCCACCTCACCTCAAAAAGATTTATGGGAGTTTGATGGAGCTGAGGGGATGTTTGATCTCGGTGTCTTCGCGAAAGTGGCTTGCGCACCCTTCCAGCCTTTCCTAAAATATCTGACCTGGTAAAAGTTTTTGGTGTTCCCGACTTTGATTTGGGACCCCCTAGATCTCCTGTCTTGCAGCAGAGGGCCCCCTTACTGCCAGTCACCCTAGGGATTGCCACTTTCAATTTATGTCCAAATAAGGACTTGTCATCAAAAGGCAGCTTACAACAGCTCTTTGCTGTTAGTGAATGCAGTATAGCTCTGGAGGAACACCTAATGACATCAATAGCCGCTTCTCTTTAAAGTTGGCTGAGAGTTTTAGCTCATCCAAAGCCTGCACTACTTTTGGCAGCTTCAAGATTTTGGGTCCAGACTCTCATAGCACTTACCACACGAGTTAGTGTGATCCCTGGCTTAAAGACACCCCCTAAAAACAGGTAAGACTTGCAAAGATCCAAGTTGAAATGTCTATCCAAGACATTCCAGAGGGAGTCAGAATCTTCCATTGGAAGAGTGACATTTCTTGCCAGCCTCATAACTGCAACATACACCACTGGTGGTTTGTTTAAGGTGGCAGCATCCTCCTCTGCCAATGGACACACTTTTTGTAAACCATTAATTGTGGGAGATCTCTTGTCCATTTTCTGCCATTCCTCCTGCAACAGATCCTTTATCTCTTCCATCAGGGGAAAAAAGGCTGGCTGTTTTTTAGGAAAGGAAAATAAGTTTTACATTTCTGGAGAGGGGGTTTTGGGCTTTCCCACACCAAGTTTACTGCTTAAATAAATTGCTGGACCATGCTGAATTTGAAGCCTGAAAACTGTTGCTTTACAGGATGAGTGGCTCTCATCTGGGTCTAACATGGCTGGGCATAGAGCGGTAGTAGGCCTCTTGGCCTAAGAAGCCATGTGTGCTGGTGTTACACATGACATAGAGGTGCCTGGAACCTCCCTAGTTGAGGAGGACTGATCATGCTGTCTTGCTATTGCTGGGGGCACTGTGTCTTTAACACTGCATCCCACTTTGGCCTGCATAAAATGACTACCAAATTCAGACAGCGTGTCCTGTACTTGTCTGAGCAGGGTTGTGACCTGCTAGCTCTCAAAATCCCTGTCAATTTTAGGATAGTGTGTAGACACATGTAAATAACTCACCATGCTTGAATGCAGGTGCCTACAGGGGAATGTTCTACTATAGCAAGTGAGCTTAGGCTGCCTCGGTTAGGGAAGAGTTAAGTTTTTACCGCTGGTTTTCCTGTCTGTTTGGGTCTTGTCTTCCTTCCTGGTTGATATACTGTATACCGTATACAGGGGAAAGGGGGACCAGAGGGTCCATGTCACCTGGAAGGATGTAACCTTTGGCTGCCACTCCAAGGGATTCACCAGTTATGGACACTACCAGTTATGGACTCACACTTCTACAGGGCAGTTACAAAGTAGTTAGTTAGGGAATGAACTGAGATGCTGTAATGTTCCTGAAGTGTTTTTAAGTAAAGTTCTTGAATTGTTCCTGAGTCTGGTCTGAAGTTATTCAAGAGGTGCATGGTGGTACATGTAACAGGGTCAGTAAAGCACACATGGGGTATGAAGCAAGGTCAGTGGTCACTACAGAAAGTTGGAGTTGGAGAGCAGTTGCCATGGGTAACCATGAACTGGTGGGAATGTATAGCAGTCGTAAAATATGGTATCTGGCGTAGGTGACAGGTCCTGGCTTCCTTAAAATAATTGGGACCAAACCCGTGGTACGGAAACCCCATATACCTAGCCACATGGTACGGAAGAGCAGAAGGAGTTTATTATGTGTACGCATGAGCTAAGTGCATGACAGGACCCCATTTTGTCACTGGGAGTAAAGTGGCAGAGTTATGCTGGAGGGGGCATTGGCTCAGAGTTGTCCCTCCTAAATGAAACATACCTCAAAGAAGGTGTATTATAACATGGGACAAGACGTTTTACAGGGTACTCTGTTCATGTACATTTAAAATAGAACTTTACAGAAAGGGTTGGGACTTTAAATGAGGTGTGTAC
Organism: Lithobates sylvaticus; assembly: GCA_028564925.1. Taxonomy (NCBI): domain Eukaryota; kingdom Metazoa; phylum Chordata; class Amphibia; order Anura; family Ranidae; genus Lithobates; species Lithobates sylvaticus. The sequence goes on from CM053030.1 coordinate 155,001,646, forward strand.
CCAAAGATCAATGCAGTGAACATAACCTATGTATGAATTAATTTTCCAATAAAACAAAGGTAGATGCACATTAAAGACAAACTTTATTAGAACGTCTATCAACAATTGTAACCATGTTGAAACAGGATCAAAGCGTTACATTGAATCAGTTTCTACAGCAATGATACAGCAAATATGCATAGCAGAATCAGAACAAAAACATATATGTACGATGTTAAATATTAAAAGCCAAGAGGATTGCAGCACAACATGCTCTACGCGTTTCGTGAACCATCACTTCCTCAGGAGCAGGCGCAATCCATCTATCCATAAAGAACATATAGGTATGCATCAATAACACTATATCTAAATAGTAATGGAATAGGAAATTAGGCCAAATGAGAGCAAAGGTCGAGGATTCATTTGAACTACTCACAAAAGCGGCTACCATTGTCACTACCAGGCACCGACAGCCAAAGGTCACCCCATGAATGTCCACCATGGGAACTGAGGGGGCCATACCGATGCACGATGGGTTGCAATGTGAGGACCGCAAAATAAACGGGGGGGGGGGGAGTATCCATGTAAAGATCTAATTTGGGCTAATCTCCTATTTAGATATAGAGTTATTGATGCATACCTATATGTTCTTTATAGATAGATGGATTGCGCCTGCTCCTGAGGAAGTGATGGTTCACAACACGCGTAGAGCATGTTTTGCTGCAATCCTCTTGGCTTTTAATACTTAACATCATGTACATAAATGTTTTTGTTCTGATTCTCTTATGCATATTTGCTGTATCATTGCTGTAGAAACTGATTCAATGGAACGCTTTGATCCTGTTTCAACATGGTTACAATTGTTGATAGATGTTCTAATAAAGTTTTTCTTTAATGTGCATCTACCTTTGTTTTATGGGTCAATGAATTCATACATAGGTTATGTTCACTGCATCGATCTTTGGGTACACACCTCATTTCAAGCCCAACGCTTTCCCTTTTTGCAATTTCACAGGGATGGAGGCACATGTCTATGTGGGCCTCATTTAAAGTCCCAAACTTTTTCCATACTAGAAGTCAACATCATAACACTACTATTTCATTGTTTAATGAGCAGGAAAAAAAACATTCACATACCGGTACATGTATTTAAACTAAAAATTAAGTTGTATACCTGGAGTTCTACTTTTAATTTCCTGTCTATGAAGTGTTGGACTCACAGCATTGGACAGGAAAACTTAAACTCTCTAGTAAAGGAACATGGAAAGGGCAGAACTGAGAAGTTCACAAGAATTTTATAATGCTGGTTTGGCAGAAAAGCAAGTAGATAGGTGTAGATTGTTTAATTGATTTTAAATCCATATATGTTGTCTTTGACATTTAAAAATACATAATTACATTTAGGCAAACCATTCCGGTAACATATTACTTCAGCATGAAATTAATCCCTACAATAACTGTCCTAAAATAATATTTGGTATGGAAAATGGTTTCACTCATAATAAAGTGCGTGGGTTGTTCTTGGAAGATGGGCAGCGACGGTGGGGGTAGTGTGAGAGTGAGAAGAACTTACCAGATCGAGGGCTCTCTGGTTACTTATTCTGGGAGCTGATTACAGTAATGTGATCTTATAGGTTTTCAGGTTGCCATGCTTGTGGCTGCTCCTGAGGTCCTCTCCAGTCTAATTGCCTTAAACAGGATTTTAACCCAATAAATGAAGTCATTTTGAAAATGGAATGTTTGCAAGTGTCGAATGATCCTGACGCCAACTTGAGAGAGATCAAACCTGGCAAATTAACAAAACCCCCCCAGTGGGGTGCTCTATGTCTTACTGTGTGCAGGCAAAAGCAGGAAGTTGAAGCCAAGAGCCATTGGCCTGCTGACACAGCTGTAGTCAAGATAACTCCCATCCACTGGTACTCATGAGGGATATTCTGTTACAGAGGAGAAAACATAACAAAGCCAGGAAACAGGTCAGCACACTGCAGATTTAATACACTCGCGGGATACTGCTGAGTTTCGAAATGCAGATGTCTTAAAAGATTTCTATGCCTGTGTGCACTGCATGCAGCTTTCAGATGTGGGCAAAAAAAAGGCAATGCGAAATGAGCTGTCTGAAAGTAAAATGGTAGTTATGTTCCTGAAGAAAAATATTGACACTTTCATGGACAAAGAGCACATCTCAGACTCTTCTTGACTGTATTTATAAGAAAAGTTCTAGCCTATCAAATGATTTAAATATATAGAAAAATACATTTCTTTTTATGCATTCTTTATTTTTCAAAGCCATTGGGCAATATACAGCATGAATGATATCAAATGGTACTCGTACGCATAAAGTATAAAGAGGCAGGAGGTACTGTATAACTACAGTAGAATCTGGGAACAGCCAACATGGATATATAGTACAAACAAGATACAGTGGAACCTCGGATTGCGAGTAACGTGAGTAATATGAGCACTGTATTTTTAAAAATCGTAACTCGGTTTGCGAGTGTTGTCTCGCAAAACGAGCATGATTCATGCCAAAGCATGTGCAGTACCACGTTTGGCCTAAGGTAGGGGGGGGCACCGGAGTCGATCGGCGCTAATGGGTGCCTTTCGGAAAATGCGCGGAAAGGCCAGAGGACAGCTCGGCTGACCTCGGCAAACCTCGGAAACAGAGTCTTTCCCAGGTTTGCTGAGGTCAGCCGAGGTGTCCTAGGGCCTTTCCGGCCGTTTCTGAGGCTCTCCGTCGCCCCCCACCTCTGGCCGCATGCGGTATTGCATGCCATTGAAGTCAATACGGAACAAATTATTTTCGTTTCCATTGACTTCAGTGGGGAAACTCTCTTTGATATGCGAGTACTTGGGATTACGTGCATTCTCCTGGAACGGATTATGCTCGTAATCCGAGGTTCCACTGTATAGCAATAACATATAGGAGGTACATTCAGGTAGAGTGTGGTAGATTCCGGAGTACAGACTGCTGTAACAGTTGCATTCTTAGAAGTACAGATGATGTAAATGATGCTGTACACACACTGTAAAAATATAGAGTAGGAAAAGGATCAGGGGTAAAAGCCACAGTAAGGGGCTTTAAAGAATTGCTATCAGCGAGATCATAAAGGTGGGGTTAGTGTACTTGCTGAAAACAACAGAAGAGTTAAAGTGTTACTAAACCCAGGATCCTGCATTCACTATATCTGGTCTCTTACAGTACACAGAACATGGTAATGCAATTATTTAGTAAATATAACTTCTAAATATCTTTTCTCATCAGCAGTATATAGCAGACTTGTGACTATCAATGTCTGGCTGAGCACTGGTTAAAGCTTGTAGGAGTTTTCATTCTTTCCTGACTTTCCTAAGAGGTTGCATGACCTCTGACCCTCTGTCTGGACAGTGCTGATTGGCCCTCCCCCCATAAAAAATAACTCTCTAGCAATACACACCAAACTAAGCATGCGCAGATTGCCTCCAAGGCTTTGTTCTATCAGCAAATAGATTGGGGACAGAAAAAGAAGGGGAGGGTCAGAGAAGACAGGATCAAACAGCCTTTTTACACAATGTGGAGGATTAACCCTTAGCTTCCACAGTCAGTATAGCAAGCGTGCTTTACTGCATATACAGACTGATTTAACTGTTGTGGGTTTAGTAACACTTTAAGTGAGAGAGAGAGAGAGAGAGAGGAAGGTTGGGGAAGAGAAGGGAGGTAACTGCCAGGTAGGTAAACTGTCTCCTAAATCAGAAAGAGCCCTGATACTTAAAAGGTCATACTTATGTAGAGATCAAGCTCCTCTCAAAAATACAATGTATGTGTACTTAATGGAAGAAAGTCTCACTCAGAAAGCAATTGCTTATACACTATATTACCAAAAGTATTGGGACACCTGCTTTTATACCCATATAACCATTAATGGCATCCCAGTTTTAGTCGGTAGGGTTCAAAATTGAGTTGGCCCACCATTTGCAGCTATAACAGCTTCAACCCTTTTGGGAAGGCTGTCCACAAGGTTTAGGAGTGTGTCTATGGGAATGTTTGACCATTCTTCCAGAAGCGCATTTGTGAAGTTAGGCACTGATGTTGGAGAGAAGGCCTGGCTTGCAGTCTCTGTTCTAATTCATCCCAAAGGTGTTCTATCTGGTTAAGGTCACCTCTCTGTACAGGCCCGCCAGGTCCCTCCACCCCACAATCGCTCATCCATGTCTTTATGGACCTTGCTTTGTGCACTGTTCATTTGGTGGAGGGGGCATTATGGTGTAGGGTTGTTTTTTTAGGGGCTGTGTTTGGCCCCTTAGTTCCAGTGAAGGGAACACTTAAGGCGTCAGCATACCAACAAATTTTGGACAATTTCATGCTCCCAACTTTGTGGGAACAGTTTGGAGTTGGCCCTTCCTGTTCCAACATGACTGTGCACCAGTTCACAAAGCAAGGTCCATAAAGACATGGATGAGCGAGTTTGGGGTGGAGGAACTTGACTGGCCTGCACAGAGTCCTAACCTAAACCTGATAGAACACCTTTGGGATCAATTAGAGCAGAGACTGAGAGCCAGGCCTTCTCTCCAACATCAGCGCCTGACCTCACAAATGCGCTTCCTGGAAAAATGGTCAAAAATTCCCATAGACACACTTCTAAAACTTGTGGACAGCCTTCCCAGAAGAGTTGAAGCTGTTATAGCTGCAATGGGTGGGCCAACTCAATATTGAACCCTACGGACTTAAGCTGGATACACGCTATACAATTCTCTTTAGATTTTTTCCTTTAGATTTTCCAAAACCATATAATATGAGGTCAAACCTTAACAGTTTCAATTTGTATGCAATCCGGCAGGCCATTGCACTACATGGTTTGGTAAATCTAAAGGAAATTAAACAACAAACGTTGTATAGTGTTGTATCCAGCTTAAGACTGGGATGCCATTAAAGTCATGTGGGTGAAAAGACAGACAAAAAAATTGCACTGAATACTTCATGTGGCCTTGAAGTATTTTGATTCAAGGGCACATGAATGTATACATCATACATCCCAATATATAGAATTGTCTGGTAATACATGGTGCAAATGCAATATGTAGTGAACACAATGTGAACCAGCTATATGACTTGAGAAGTGCCTACATTTTCTTTATTTTGGCAAAATGTATACATTAAACAATTCTGTATCGGATAATGTATCCTCAATGACCAATATAAGAGAATTTCAAGCAACAATGACTTCACATTTCATTACATGTAAGTTTAAAGGAAAACACTAGCCTTCTCAGTAGGGTTTGGTCAGTATGGTAACCTCACACTGCCCTGGCCCCAAGGGAAACATTCATTTGACCCCATACACACTCACACGTCAACTCCTCATCCTTCACAAGCTACACTTCAGATTTATAGTGCAAGAAACAACTCCTAATGGAGGGCAGATTACTGTGATATAAATTAGCTGTGACAACTTGCTCTATACTACAACCTTTCCTCAAATCTCTGATGTATAAATAGGATAAAGGATATTATGCTCACTAGACTTTATTTGGGGTAAAAAAAAAAATCTGTGAAACATTTGATATTATTAGATTACCAGTAGGTCATCTGTTCTGGTTATACGTACATCATGTTTTATCCTTTACAATCCTTGTTGCTTAAGAATTATTTCTTATTGGCTGCCACTCGCTCAACGAATAAGTTACAAAGCCATCCACAACTCTGCCCCCAGCTACATCACTAGCCTAGTCTCAAAATACCAACCTAATCGCCCTCTTCGTTCCTCCCAAGACCTCCTGCTCTCTAGCTCCCTCATAACCTCCTCCCATATTCGCCTCCAGGACTTCTCCCGAGCCTCACCCATCCTCTGGAATTCCCTACCCCAATCTGTCAAACTGTCTCCAAATTTATCCACTTTTAGGCAATCCCTGAAAACTTTCCTCTTCAGAGAAGCCTATCCTGCCTCCATCTAACAACTGCACTATTTTCTCCATTAGCTCATCCCCCACAGCTATTACCCTTTTGTATAACCTGACCCTCCCTCCTAGATTGTAAGATCTAACGAGCAGGGCTCTCTGATTCCCCCATGTATTGAATTGTATGTAATTGTACTGTCTGCCCCAATGTTGTAAAGCGCTGTGTAAACTGTCAGCGCTATATAAATCCTGTATAATAATAATAATAATAATAATAAAGATGAACTCCAATTGAAAAAGTATTTTATTAACTATTTGCCCTCCGGTAAATTTTCCCCCCTTCATGACCAGGCCATTTTTTGCGATACGGCACTGCGTTACTTTAACTTACAATTGCATGGTCATGCAACGCTGTACCCAAATAAAATTTATTTTAGTAATATTTGATCACCTCTGTGGTTTTTATTTTTTGTGCTATAAATAAAAAAAAGGCAGACAATTTTGAAAAAAATATATACTTTTTGCTATAAAAAATATAAATTTCTTTATCAATTTGGGCCAAAATGTATTCTGCTACATATTTTTGGTAAAATAAAAATCGCAATAAGCGTATATATTTTGATTGGTTTGCAAAAAAGTTATATTGTCTACAAAGTATGGGATATTTTTATTTTCCACATTTTTTATTTTATACTAGTAATGACGGCGATCAGCAACTTATAGTGGGACTGCGATATTGCGGCGGAGAAATTGGACACTAACTGACACTTTTGACACTTTTTAGGGACCAGTGACACCAATACAATGATTAGTGCTAAAAAATATGCACTGTCAGGGACGATCAAAGGGTTAAAGTGAGTGTAAAGTCTTGTTTAAAAATAAAAAAACTAACAAACATGTTATACTTACCTGCTCTGTGCCGTGGATTTGCACAGGGCAGCCCAGATCCTCCTTTTCTCGGGTCCCTCTTCACTGCTCCTGGCCCATCCCTCCTGTCGAGTACTCCCCAGCAAGCTTGCTATGGGGGCATCCGAGCCAAGCTTCAGCTTCGTCTGTCCATTCAGACACGGAGCTGCGGTTCAGCCCCGCCACCTCTCTCTCCTGATTGGCTAACTGACTTTGATTGACAGCAGTGGGAGCCAATGGCGCTGCTGCTGTGTCTCAGCCAATCAGGAGGGAGAGTCCCAGACGGCCGAGGGACTCGTTGACAACGCTGGATAGAGAGGGGGCTCAGAAAAATATTTGGGGGCTGAGGTGGGCTGCTGCACACAGAAGGTTTTTTATATATAAGAAAAAAGATAAAAAACCTTCTGCCTTTACAACCACTTTACCTGTGTGCCTAGCTGGTGTTTTCTTACTGTGGGGGAGGTGGTTGTACTAGTGGACAGCATGGATTGGTGCCCCTGCTTTGCAGAGACACAGGATCCATGCCTTCTGTACTGACAGAACGGCGCTCTGCCTTTACATAGGCAGACCGCCGTTCTCCCTCTGTACCGAAGGATTGTATTGAGTCCACTGTACCTGCCGTACAGGAGGGTAAGCCTGTTTTAAGGCCCCCCTTTTCCTTATGGGATCGTAACAGGAACAGTTTTAAGGCCCCCCACTGATTTAAAATCAGTGGGAGGTCTGTGATAGGCTAGCCAGGTCAGCTGACCTGGAAAGATCTAGGAATTGGCCAGTTGAGGGAGGACCATCCAGTGGAGCTCCCCACCCAATCCAAGACTTGTGCATTATGGTTAGTGTTGGGTGAACGGTTCGGTCCGAGCAAAAGTTCGGCCTGAATATTGCCTATTCGGCGAACTCCCGAATTTGCAGTGCGCTCGGTGGGATGTTCACCTGCTGAGCGCCCCACAAGGCACTGCGATCTGCACAGTGCATTCTAGAGCACTACTTGGATGCAGCCTTGCACCTGACCACTGGCCAGGTGCAAGGTTTTGCCAATTAGGGCACAGAGCACTGTCAGAGCCCTGAATGGACAAAGTCATAATGACTTTGACCAATCACGGCTCAGTGTTCATAGGCCTAACCCACACTATAAAAGGTTCCTTCCCACAGGAAGCTTTTGCAGTGTGTTGTTGGAGTGGAGAGAGCAGGCCTCAGTTTGCTACTAGCAAGTTAGTGTGTTCACTTATTGTGACTCTGAGTGTAGAGTGTTAGTGTAGTGTTAGTATAGTGTGAGTATAGTGTGTCGGTATAGTGTAGTGTGTCAGTGTAGTGTGAGTATAGTGTAGTGTGTTAGTTTGGTGCAGTGTTTACCCAGCATTACATAACATTTAGTGCTGTATACAGTGCTGTATATCCTCCTTTTTTTCTTTGGTTGCTGCATGTTTTTTTTTCTCTTTATTTTGTTCCCTGCCTGCCTCCCTTTTTAAAAATGTTTCCAGCTGCAGTTTTTCTGAATGGTAACGCTGGTGTCCCCCCCCCCCTTTTTTCATACCTGTCAGCGTCAATACTCAATTTAAAGTGCACCAAACACCACTGCAGCTGCCAGAGCGGCTTATTCTGCCTCTAGAAGGTTACGGGGTGAAGGCACCACCAACCCCCAAAGACAAATTTTTCCACAACTGTGTTACAGGGGCATCAAATTAATTTTTTTTACACCAAAGCCATTTTTGCTTTCATCAAGAGTACCTCTATAGGGTTACGGTGTTACGGTGTGAAGGCCCCACCAACACCCAAAGACCAATTTTTCTGAACCTGTTACTTTTATCCAAAGACTGCAAAAGAGACACCAGACTTTATCTAAAAAAAACTGTTAATCTTGGCCTGAGTGTCTTATAATTCATATAAGGCTTGCTCACTGTGGTGCAAAACTTATTTTTTTCCATCCAAAGTCTGCCAAAGAGTCTGCCAAAAAATTGCATTGGTACATGTCTCCTAGGGCAGTACCCGGACCCCCATACCCATTTTATGGCCAATAACTTGCATATAAGCCTTCAAAAATGAGGCCTTTTGATTTTTCAAGTTTGGGTCCCATAGACTAATAGGATTTGTGGTTTCGGTCTGGTGCAAACCGAACTGAGGGGGCTGGGGGGGTATGCCGATATCTAGTTATGGTGCATTTCTGATGCATTTTGCCACATTTCAGATGCGTTCCATGCAGAGAAAATGCAGCATGTTCTACTTTTGTTGACTGCACTAGAACGCATCTGCACTTTTATCTAGGACCATTGGAATTAGTGGTGCAACGGATCGTCACCGATCCGTGATCCGATCGGGTCACCCTGTTCGGATCAGCACACCACGCGATCCGCAGAGTGCTCTGCTGCCTCAGCCTTAGGAAAGGCCGCTGCTTCGGCCTAGCTCCGGAGCGGCGGCCGTTTACCACGTGATCACTCCGTCAAATGACGGAGCGATCACTTGTAAACAAACCATGTCATGACGCTGGTTCCTCTCTCCCCTCTGTGTACTGATCTGTACAGTGGAGGGGAGAGATCGGATGGCAGCAGCGCTATGGGCTGGATCTGTAGTGCCCACAGCGCTGCTTTGTGACAATTGCAGTCACATCCATAGATCCATCCATCCATGCTCAGCCATCCCTCCATACTCTGCCAATACCCTGCCATACTCTACCATACCCTGCCAATACCCTGCCAATACCCTGCCATACTCTGTCAATACCCTGCCAATACTCTGCAATAACCTGCCAAACCCTGCCAATACTCTGCAATGCCCAGCCATACTCTGCAATACCCAGCCATACTCTGCAATACCCAGCCATACTCTGCAATACTCTGCCATACCCTGCCAATACTCTGCAATACTCAGTAATACCCCGCCATACTCGGCGATACCCAGCCATGCTCAGCCAATATTACAGTGGGGGAGATGTCCATTACAGTGGGGGAGATGACGTGGATATTACAGTGGGGGAGATGACGTGAATATTACAGTGGGGGAGATGTCCATTACAGTGGGGAGATGACGTGGATATTACAGTGGGGGAGATGACGTGGATATTACAGTGGGGGAGATGATGTGGATATTACAGTGGGGGAGATGATGTGGATATTACAGTGGGGGAGATGTCCATTACAGTAGGGAGATTGTGGATTTTACAGTGGGGGAGATGACGTGGATATTACAGTGGGGAGATTGTGGATATTACAGTAGGGACTATATGGTGGTGGGATTTTAACAGGTTTTTGCAAATTCAATTATTATTTGCTGATCCGAAAAATGATCCGATCCGTGGCTCTGATCCGAGGAACGATCCGATACGTGAGTTTTTTGATTCGTTGCACCCCTAATTGGAATACATGGAAAACATTGTGCATGCGTTTTTGATACAGATTAAAAACACACTGGACTGCATCTGGTGAACCAGCCCTAAATGAGAAAAAATTATTCCACAGCAAAGTTGTAAAAAAGGCATCTAACCTCCTAGGACACAAGCAAAAAACTGAGGCAAGATGGTTTGAGAAGGGGTTATATGTGGGCTGGCCTAATGGTATTTGTTTTGCCAGTGTCCAAACCTCCTGTAGGTGGCAGTATAACCCACATGTCATAGACAGTTCTACAATTCCATTGACACTCCTTAACGGATGATAAAGAAATCATTTATTCAGAGAAAGCCTTAGGAGTCCATTTATAAAGCAGTCATATAACCTTACTTCGGCCATGCTGCTATTTAGAAAAAAAATATGATTGTAACACATTTATAAAGCAGAGCAGTGTACTTTGCACATGTGCTTTGAGTTCCGGAAGCCATAGGACCTCAATAAATATAAAAGAGGGGGAAAAAAATGAAAAGAGAGAGTCTGCTCACATGACCTGCCACAGTCGTGTGACTGGTTTCTCCTCCAACCGGGAAGTTCTTTGTGCTGTATTAAGCAGCTCTGTATGTCACCACAAGGTCAAACAACGTGGTCTGCATTTAATGAATGAGTCACAAAATGCTGCCTATGGTATAAAGTAATCCTGCGGAGTATAACAGAAAGTGGATACCAATATCCGCTCTACATTATGAGTCCCTTGTAGTTTTCTGAACCAGCTCTAAACTGTGGGTTCTGCTGTCAGATGAGCTTCATACAGTACAATGCTTAATTGTGGTCTTTTATAATTTAGGCCAAGGCCAAAAAAAAAAAAAGATTTGATCTAACCTAACATTTTCTACAACAGTAAAATTACCGTTACTAACATATTTCCATGATGTATTATTACATATCTGTACATATGCTGCACTACTAGTCTCCTAGGTGCAGTTTAGCCAATGCATGTGTTCTCAGCTGCAAGTTCAGTGGCGTATATAGACACATACCAGGCTGACAAGAAATACTTAAGGTTCTAGTATACTACATGGCACGTGTTAAATAGCTTTACACTTCATTAAACCTGCACAGGTCAGGTCAATTTCAAGTCTTATCCAATAAATTAACATTGGATTGTCATAAATATAGCTGTCTTTGCTTTGAATACAACATTCACACATGGTTATGATCTTGCACTTGTGGAAAACTAGGTGTAAAGAGGTATTAGAGGATTGGTTTCACAGCTATCATTAAAACAAGCAGCAGAATTGATGCCTTTACAAGTCTTCCCAAGATGGCACCCAGATGGTGTGCTATGGACAAATTACAGAATACACTTTACATATGGCTAGGAGCTTCACAAAGCAAAGCGGCTGTGGAAGTTATTAAAATATACAGTACCTGTCACTTAAAGACATTTTAAACTGAGCACATGATGAAGAAAATAAAATCAATAATCACCTTTGGTGAAAACCCCTCAGGATTATTAGTGGGTCCAGAGATATAAGCAAATTAAATTATATTCCTGTGTCACCTCCTGTAAATGTTGATCTTAGTCTGCCCACCAGCTACTTTTTGAGTCTCCCTGTTGGCCCTTTAATGTGATAAAGCCAAAAGAGGGCCGTAAGTGCTCTCATGCACATCACTGGATCGAGATGGGCTCAGGTAAGTATAAGGGGGGCTGGGGAGCTTACCCAGATGAAAAAAAAACTTCTGCTTTTAGAACCACCTTAAGTAGGCTAATCTCTGTAAGTGACACAGCAGTGACTTCAAAAAGTAGAATAGGATTGGTTTATGGGGCATCAGAAAGCAAGGCTTGGCTTGTGCATGCTACAAGTGGTGATGCTCTACACCCCCCGCTTCCTCTACATCTCATATCATCATATACACTCACCGGCTACTTTATTAGGTACACCTGTTCAATTGCTTGGTAATGCAAATTGCTAATCAGCCAATCACATGGTAGCATTTAGGCATCTAGACATGGTGAAGACGATTTGCTGAAGTTCAAACTGAGCATCAGAATGGGGAAGAAAGGGTATTTAAGTGACTTTGAACGTGGCTTGGTTATTGGTGCCAGACGGGCTGGTCTGAGTATTTCAAAAACTGCTGATCTATTGGGATTTTCAAGCACAACCATCTCTAGGGTTTACAGAGAATGGTGAGAAAAAGATATCCAGTGAGCAGTTGTGCGGACAGAAATGCCTTGTTGATGTCAGAGTTCAGAGGAGAATAGGCAGATTGGTTTGAGATGATAGAATGGCAACAGTAACTCAAATAAGCACTCAATACAACCAAGGTATGCAGAATACCATTTCTGAATGCATAACACATCGAACCTTAAAGCAGATGGACTACCACAGAGACCACATTGGGTGCCACTCCTGTCAGCTAAGAACAGGAAACTGGGCAACAGTTTGAACAGGCTCACCATAATTGGACAGCAGAAGATTGGAAAAACGTTGCCTGGTCTGATAAGTCTCGATTTCAGCTGCGACATTCAGATGGCAGGGTCAGAATTTGGCATAAACAACATGAAATCATTGATCCATCCTGCCTTGTATCAACAGTTCAGGCTGGTGGTGGTGTAATGGTGTGGGGGATATTTTCTTGGCACACTATGGGCCCCTTATTACCAATTGAGCATAGTTTAAACGCCACGGCCTACCTGAGTATTGTTGCTGGCCATGCCCATCCCTTTATGACTACAGTATACCCATCTTTTGATGGCTACTTCTATCAGGATAATGCACCATGTCACAAAGCTCAAATCATCTCAAACTGGTTTCTTGAACATGACAATGAGGTCACTGTACTCCAATGTCCTCCACAGTCACCAGATCTCAATCCAATAGAGCACCTTTGGGATCTGGTGGAATGGGAGATTTCCATCATGGATGTGCAGCCAACAAATCTTGCAGCAACTACGTGATGCTTTCATGTCAATATGGACCAAAATCTCTGATGAATGCTTCCAACACCTTGTTGAGTCTATGCCACGAAGAATTAGAGCAGTTCTGAAGGCAAAAGGGGGTCCAACTCGTAACTAGCAAGGTCTACCTAATAAAGTGGCCGGTGAGTGTATATCAGAGGGCTTGAGGGAGGGCATGGACACCTCAAACTGTTGCCCTATACATTCATAAGTACTGATCCTTCAATAAACCTCATAAAGACTGTGGTGCTGTTGTCTATGTGTGGATTGCATGAATGAGTGGAAGTTGTAGATGCAACAAGCATGTAACAACACTGGTTTTATATATTTTGTTAAAAAAAAAAAAATATATATATATATATATATATACACACACACACATTTTCCCCATTGGAAAACTTCCCCTTTATTACTCTTCTGTGGACCACCCAAAAATTTGTGATTTTCTCACTTCTTGTCTCAGAAACACATTAAGAGGTAAGAGGTATACACATTAAAGCTGAACTCCAGAAATCAAAAAATTCCTCCCTTGCAGTGGGGCAGAGCGTGCTCTTCAAAGGTTAGGTGCTCATCTAAATTAAGGGACATGAAAAGCAATTTTACTTACCTGATCCTCAGCTCCCTTGGCAAACTGTACTGCCCTCTGCGCTGGTAGTGGACTGTCTCTCTTTGTCCTTTTGGCCAATGCTGGGCTATAGGCTCTACATTGTTCTTGATGACATCATAGAACCCCAGGCTGCTGAAGCGCAGGGGAAAAGAGGCTGAGGAAAGTAAAACTGCTTTTCACAGCTAGCCATTGACTTTTTCATTTTCTGGCATTCAGGTTGAAGTGGTTAACTCGCTCTCCTCTGAAGTCATAGAGATTCCAGACTACAGATTTGTATAAACTATAATTACAGTAAGTACTGCCTATAAGTGTCAAAGTCAAGGCACTTGTAATCCTTTCAAAATATACAGTTAACTGCTCAGAACATTCTTCAGTGCCTCCCACAATCACACAAAATAAATAATATAGGCATACCAGATGTAAATGTCAGAAACTATTTAGCTTAATACTATGTGATCATATATGCACTGTATACTAGTTTTAAGTCATTTTTATGTTGAATGTCTGCCTATAAGGGTGCCTTAGTTGAGGACTGGATTTCACATAAATGAGGATCAGTAGAATCTTAAACTACAGATTTTTTTATGGACTGCTGGAAAATTTCTTTTAGCAGTTATATCGATATTTACTGCTTAGAAACATTGGTTTGTAACATTTAACTACAAATTGTACAGCTCCGCTCAAGTCAAACTACTTTTTATAGCTTTGATTGGATTTTATTTTCTGCCCATGGGGAGATTTAACTTCACTTTCTGTCCCTATGATAGCAGCACAAGAAATGAGGACAGCAGCTGTCACTGGGATAGAAAGAAAGCAATAACAACACTTACCCATTTTACGAAAAACATTTTTTTATTGCAGTCTGTGCTCCCACTGTAAAGATTTCTCATCACTTTTTGTCAAATCGAGAAGTAAGGAGAAATCTCCTCAGTGGGGACAGACTACAAAAAAATGTAAATCTAAAATATGGTCTATTCCAGTGGTCTCCAAACTGCGGCCCGAGGGCCAGATGAGGCACTTTGCTTGCCTTTATCCGGCCCTTGGCCATAAACAATAGGGCACCATTCAATCCACTGACACCAACGAAAGAGCATGAATCCTTCCCCTGATACCAACAATTGGCACTATTCTTCCCACTAACACCAATCATGAAGCATTTTATACCTCCATTGATGCCAAAGCATTTCCTACTCACACTGCCACCAGAGAGTCTAAAGGACAGTAAGCTGGCCCTTTGATTAGAAAGTTTGGAGACCCCGGGTCTATTCCTTCCCCACTCTGCTTGAAACTAAAAAAGGAATTACCGGGAGCCTAGTTTTAAAGGATAAGTGCGCTTTTATATGAACACACATGACCCCCTGATCTAATTTGTCCTCCACTCCCCCACCCCGCAGCGCCTTGAGGCGATTCGGTTCGCATTGTAGCGCTATACAAATTATTCATTCATTCATTCACACCAGACGCACTTATGAGAATCTAGTAGCTGCAGCCTGATGCAATATTTACATCATAGGCTAAGACTTTCCCTTGCACTGACTGCTCCAGTAAAGCAGGTCCTCGCATATGTAGGAAGAAAACTATTCAGTCTCAGGGTGTGTAGAAAGACATGGGGCCATTTAATGAGATTGGAGAAGTGGTTTAACCTTAAGCTGCACAGGGGGGTTTTTCACTGTCAGGTCGATAAGAATGTGGAACTCTCTTCCACGATTGGTGGTTTCAGCAGTATTGATAGTTTTAAAAGACTCTTGGATGTGCATCTTAGAAAACACAATATACAGGGATATGGGAAATGATTATTGACATGAACACACATACATCAATTTCACAGGTTGGACTGGGCGAACTAGTGTCTTTATTCAACCCTACCAACTATGAAACTCTGAAACTATGTACATCTACAGTACACCTCCCAAGACTGGACAGAGCCCCATACTGAGCCAAAATATTGGTCATAAAATGTGAACAACAAATAATCTGATAAAGGCTGGGAGTAGCCACAGTCCAAACACATTAACGTCAGGTTAAAAAAAAAAAAGAGGATAGCCCGGTGGCCACCTTCACCAAAGTAAATTGACTGCCTGTATCATTTTGCACATAACTGCATGTACATACTAATACACACTTTTAGGCTTACACTTAGTAGTGCAGGTATCCAAGGCAAAAATCCAACCCTTAAAGTATAACTAAAGGCAAAACTTTTTTTTATCGTTTTGGACAGAGTAGAGATGGGTTAGAACACCTGTTTTTATTGTTCCTTCTTCCCCCGTTATGGAGATTCACCCTCTTTATTTGTCCTGTTTACCATTATCACCAAATGTGAAAGTAAAATAAAATCCCAAATTTGGGTTGCCCCCAGAACAGTAATAGGGGGGAAATCCTCCAATGGGGACACAAGTTCTGGTGACCTAGGAGACCCCAATGTATTCCCCAAATTTGCAAGGATTTCATCTCACTTCCTGCTTTGGCTATGGGATATGAAGTGAAGGTAAATATCCCTTACACTATACAAAATGTTTGCCTATAGTTCTACTTTAACTACCTCCCACCATCCTATCGTATGATGTCCTTCCACTCGCGTGCCTTGTTCGCAATCCTAGAGGCCGCACAGCGGCTCAATCTGTCACCCAGCTGAACACAGATTGTTGTACCGGGCCACTGTGTGTGGGACAAGTACCATGTGATTGCTGTGACCAATCACAGGGATCACATGTCAGTTGTAAACAATGGCTTTCATTCATAGCTATTATGTACTATTGTGTTGATCTCTGTGATTGATCACAGTGATCACATGGTACAGGGCCAATGACAGCATACCTGTATTGATGTGATACCTGTGGTCAATCACAGCTATCACAATTTTACACAATGGCACATTTACATTTTCACAGTGTATAAACGATTGCTTATAAAATGATCATCGCTGTAAAAAGCATTCATAGTGTTAAAGAAAAATTCCTGAAAATTATATATATTTTTTTTGCATACTGTCACCAGTCACCTGTCACCTGTCCCTGATCACCACCACACCAGTCATATGATGATGCTGTACTGCTTTTATGACAGTATCTAAAAAAAAAAAGGGGGAAAAAAAACTATTCTTCAAAAAAGTCACCACGCCTGCTACTAAATACCTTCGGTAATCTACTTTCCGAAAAGGTGTTATTTTGGGGGTATTTGTACTGTCCTGGCATTTTAGGTCCTCAAGAAGTGAAATAGGCAGTCAGTATACCAGGACTAACCAATTTTCAGGATTGCAACCTGCTAGTTTGCAGCAATAAAAACTGTGGATCACTAGGGTTTCTGCTCCGTTTCCATCATCAGGAGCTCTAGTGAAAATCAACTGGTACTTAGACTCTGTCCTTTGGGTTACCCACATCACCTGCCAGGGGGGCATCATAACATCACCTTTCCTTCTTCTCCTAGTACCTAGTAGCACAGGAAGCTATGTATATGCTCTAGTTCAGTGATGGTGAACCTTGGCACTCCAGTTGTTTTGGAACTACATTTCCCATGATGCTCAACTACACTGCAGAGTGCAAGAGCATCATGGGAAATGTAAAACATCTGGAGTGCCAAGGTTCGAAATCACTGCTCTAGTTGGAGGCTGCACATGGCAAAGGACAGGTTTACTTTCATAAATAAGTATTCCTGTAAAGGGGAGAGTGAACATTACTAATTTTAGCTAACATAGAGCACTGAAGAGAAAAACAGGAAGCAGGATTTTCATGTGCAAGACATTGAGACTAAATTAGGCTTTAATGTTTTGGGATTCGGAAGCTAATGTGGCTAATAATCATCGCCAACCAACAATTACTCATGGAGTCAATGAGTGTTTATTTCTAATAAACTGCGGGTACTGGGGGCTGCGTGTGCATTTGCTACCCAATAATTAAGCATACTTGAGTGATATATGTATGCATGCTCATGTACTGATGTGTGGAAAGAAAAAGAATTACGTTAAGCAACTGTCATGTGTTTGGCCAACTTTATTGGGCTAAATGGTGCTCCTTTCTTTATGCTTAGGAGAAACGAAGACTGGCTGCAAGATCAAACCCTGGCCCATCTTTCCAATTGGCAGAAATCCATTTGGGATAGACTTGACTTTTAATAGCAGGTTTCCAGATAACATTTTCTGGCATTGTTGTGTAACTGCTTCCTAGCTTCTATTGTCACACAACTAAATAATGTTTAAGGGACGCCAAAACACATGCTTGTCAAATGAACACAGGCAGAGCATTAATGAACCCCTAGAAATATTTTATTTTGGCACATGATATTAGAGCTTATTTCCATGTGAACAATATTAAGAAATTTAATTTTGCACAGTAAACACTACCATAAAAAAAAACGAACTGCTTATTTAGAAGAGTGAGGTTTCTTTTCATAAATATGGTTTTAATTAAGGATCTAAATTTGGCCATAAGAAGCACTGCAATCGACTTGTTTTGCCTTTGTAAATCTGCAAAACATTATGTAAGAATACATTTACAAGCAACATCCCCTAGGGGAGTATCATTTCATATATATTGTAGCTTTTTAAAACATTTATACACACACACAATTACAGTGTAACTAGCTGAATGCTGTTTAATTTCATAAAAGTGCTATCAAAAGCATTCAGTTAATTATACATATGCGGTTGTTATTGCCGCCATCAACTCTTGCTTTTGTGTTAGATACCTCAAATCTGTTCCAAATATAAGAATGTTATTATCGCATTTGTAAATGTTATTAGTTGTTTGGCTTCTCAAAAGTAGTTTGTGCATTTCTGAAATGTGTATTACTTCAAGACATATGTGGGTCCTTAGCGTTGTCCTGTTAACATACCAAGCATTCCTAAGGAGTGACATTCTTATCTGTACCCAATACCCTTCTGACTGCCATCACAGGAAGACTTGTAATGAGCCACAGATGTGGAAGCAGGCTTTGTGATGGGTGGTCATGAGGAACAAGGGCAGGAATACCAACGCTCCACCTAGCCGACTTGCACATCTGCTTTGGTCATTACACACAATATCAAACAAATAACTCTCTTCTGGATAAACAGCACTATAATCTTATTAAAGAAGCAAACAGTCCATCAGGAATGCAGGGCACACATGTTCCTTATATCATCTCAGCCAACATTAAATAGAAACAGACGACAAGGAAAGTGATAGTTCAGTGTTTTGAGTGGAATCCTAGAAACAACGATCTGCTCAAAAGATGTTCATCAAACTTGCACAATAAGTCCCTGTTACATAATTACAGGAAAATGGCTCCCATAAGAATCAATTAAATCTTGATGCAGTTCTAGATGTTATTCTGTATACTGCAGTCCCCTATTATGGATCCCCAAAGACAGTGAATTAAAGATATATTTCTTTGTAGCAGAAATTTAACCAAAATATAGTACTGATATAACAGATACTTAGAGAAAAAAAGATGAAGATATAACTTTAAACAGAATATATCCTAGCAGACGTTTAGTGAAAAACTGTTCCTAAAATTGCACCAGGGACTCACCATGAATGAAGACCGTCCTATGTAATGGTGGTTGCTGTGTAAGGTTGAAATGCTCTGTCCTCTGCCCTATATAGTGGTAATCTTCTGGTGCTGTGGGGGTTAATATGGCAGCTGCAGCTGTAACAGGCAATTGTCAAGTGCCAACTAAGCTCACTCTATGAATGGAGAACAGGTGGATAATTGAAAGGTCTCCTCCATTCATAAAGAGCACTGTGCATAATGAGAGCTGATCTGAGTCTGGCGTCTATGAATAGAGCATGGGGCGAAAAGTGCATGTAGAAGGAAGTTGTGAGGATCTTGGTTCCTCTATGATTTTCTCAACCACAGGTAGACAGCTATCTTATTGGATGCTGACACCCCTATGTAACTTTGGTGGCCATCTTGCATGAGGGCAGAGCCCTGACTACCTGCTTTGGTGTGCATTGTGCAAGTGGTTAGTTTAGAGACAGGTTCTCTGTCTGTCAGGGATAGTGCAGGGATTATGCTAGCACCTCTCCGGAAGCTTCCCGTTTAAGTGTGCCCCCCTCCAGGTCGCATTCTGCTCCACATGGCAGAAGGTGTCGACATCTTTCAGTCCTCAGACCGCTGTTTCACCACTCTTACATGTTGTAAGTGGCTGCAGAAGGGCTTCCGGCCAGGCCAGTTTGTACTGTACTGAACTTTTCTACAATATATTGCTTCAGTGTGTTTACTGCCCGCCACACCACACTGCACCTAGCACAAAGGCAGGCATAGTCTGCACTTAAAGCGGAGTTCCACTCAAAAGTGGAAATTCTGCTTATCTGTGTCCTCCCCGCTCCGGTTCCACATTTGGCAGCTTTCAGGGGGAGGGGGGGAACAGCTACCTGTTTTTGACAGGGTACCGTTCCCCACTTCCGGAGATGGGGCCGCAACACCATCTCTTGGAAGTTCGGCCCCCTT
Organism: Lithobates sylvaticus; assembly: GCA_028564925.1. Lineage (NCBI taxonomy): Eukaryota > Metazoa > Chordata > Amphibia > Anura > Ranidae > Lithobates > Lithobates sylvaticus. Next base: position 155,021,711 of record CM053030.1, read on the forward strand.
CTCCTGCCTCCGCCGCCGGACCAATTAGAAAGTGCAGCGCGATTCGCGCTTGTGCAGTAAGGAAACCGGCTGTGAAGCTGAAAGGCTTCACTGCCGGGTTCCCTTAACAGGAATGGCAGTGGCTGCACCCGACAGCTGATCCGAAGATCGGCTAGGATGCCGACATTGGGGGCTCCCTGGACAGGTAAGTGTCCATATATTAAAAGTCAGCAGCTGCAGTATTTGTATTATAGTATATGTGTATATATATATAATATATAGTATTTCAAATTTTTCGTGGAGAGGCTGGACCTCCTCTTTAAAGAGTACCTCTCACAGCTGCAGCCACTCATGTTAACCCCCCACAGCAGCCACTAGGACATGGGATCTTTTCATTGATGGTAAGTACTGTCCATGGTGCAGTTAAAAAGAAAAATAACTAAACTTCATGTTTAAGGATATAGATAGAAGCTCCACAATGATAACCTATCTGCTACACCTTTACTCCCATGTGTCTAGCAGAAATCCTTTCAGGTGCATAGTGACTACTGGCTGCAGTAATCCATGTGTATGGAGAATCTAGGAATTTCATTGTAATAAATGATCCAGCTACTGATGACCTTCCCTTTGAGCTTCCTTAAGCAAAGGAACAAAGTGTGAAGGTACCAAATTCATGTGTATGTGTATGCATAAAGGTCTTTTCTGAACTCCCTTCCATCTCTTAGGCCCAGGTACAGTCGTACAAAGTAACTTGACTAACGTCAGAGCCAATGCCAATAGCACAGAACAGAGGAAGGATGGAAAAAAAATGTGTTATCCCTTATTCTCTTGTATTTATCACGAGGTCACAGAATATGTTGCTGCTTGAAGAAGAATCATTCTTATCTAATCTTCCCCTCTTTGGTTTGGTAAAATATTCTTTCAGTTCTTACAGTTATAAGTGAAATATTTAGCAAATTTCTGTAAACTAAACGGATTAGGTTTTTTAGCATTGAAAAAGCTTATGTGAAGCCTTTTGTAAAATGCCACATTTGTGCTTTTGACAATCTTTGCCAATTTATCAAGAATCTACATTTTCATAGGGCCAGCTTTCTGTAGTGCTAAACAAAAAATTGGGATTCTGTGTAAAAGGGTAGAATATGGATAACTCGAGGTAAGATATGTAAGCAGTATGGATGTTTCCTACTCAGTACTCCTAAAAAGGATACCTTCAATGTACTCGCCACAGATGCAGCCTTAGCACAGTTTGAACGTATGTAAGTTTCCAGACAGGCAAAATAACATTTTTGCAGTACATATATTATATTTAATAAGCGAGAACAGCTGTGAACCTCTCAAGTTTTCTTCAACCACAAATTCAAAAAAGAAGAGGACACATGAACCAACCTACCTCAAGCATTGGGAAAGTGGCCAAACACAACAACCAATTAGATTTTGTCATGATGCTCTTTGCATAAAAAAAAAGAGGGCTTCAGAAAGACAATTTTACTGTTTGTTTAAGAATTTCTTGCATTCCTTAAAAACATGTATGGATATATACTGTACACTGTTTACAGACATTGCTGAATAATAAACTCTTTTGCTGAACTCTGCAGAGGATATTTGGTCAGAGGAAATTATGCAAGAAAGTGACCAACAAATGTTTCCAGCTGCCTCAAATTCTGAAGTGAAAGCCAGATTAAATATACTCTTGTAATATGGTTTAGTGGGATCAGCAGTTTGTATGTTTATTGTGACTTTTTATTCTAAGACAAAAATATGTTTCACTAAGTAATATCATTTATTGTTAGCTAATAAACAATGCCTTGGGATTAATGCTAAAGATAAAAAAATATCTCTCAAGATTTCACAAAAAAAAAAAATGTCGATCCTGGTAAACATGTTAATATTTCTTTTAAAGTGAATTCATTAAAATGACCACATAACCAAAATATCATACTTCGGTCCTTCAGAAGATTTAAAGTAGGTCAGAAAATAAACAATTTGGCTTTGTACACACAGGACACTATTGGGTCTATTTATAAAAGTTTACACAACTTTCACCTAAGATTCACACACTAAATCCAATTAGAAATGCATGTGAATCTTAGATAAAAGTTGTGTGAAGCTTAAGTGAAAACATATATAAATACAACATAGTTCCCTAAGAGCCTTTGGTACATTAATAAACAAACTGTCCAGCTATTGGGTGAATGCAGCTCATACAGAAGGTAACCTAAAGATTTCTGGCCTCAAAGTTTTTGTCGCTACAAAATGGAACAATTATAAGATTGTTAGTTGGGGTATCAGGAAAGATGGACACATAAACAGTTTTCTGCTGTATGTCCCTAATGTTTGCTTTCCTATTTGTTTTTTAAATTTGAAAAATCTTTTCAATTAAATATTAAATTAAAAATGGAACAACTGAGCCCAAGGCCATGTGGAAATGTATGCCTTTGGATATTTAAGATTAATAATAAGAGAAAGTGAAATAATAGATCTTTAAAGTATTCTTAGCTATTGGCTGCGGAGATGTATTCAATCATAGCAAGAGTCAGTGCAATGTTTAGGACACACTGGTCACATAGTATTGCAGAAAACAACTCAATTGTAAGAGAATGTTTGATCTTTTCAAGGTACATGTAAGGCAGGCATATTTAATCATCACGTATGCAGGCCATGCTTACTGTTCAAATACAAACAACAAAAGAACACTGCTCTAGGCAGACATCTCATAATGCATCCCACCTGCTGATGGAAACAGGTGCTGGCTCTGCATGTAGGAATAAGTCGAAGAAAAGACTGGATGGCCGCACTCTGTTAAAACCTTTATTGAAGATGGTTTAAAAATTCTTCTGGTACAAAGACATCAGAGGCACAGGATCAATGAAAAGCTGACATGTTTCACACCACTATGGGGAGCTTAGTCATCGTACATATAATTATCATATGAAAGATTTCACCACCTGTGCCACTCATTACATAGTTTATCTGTTGACTTGTCCTTGCAAAAACCATTAGAACCTTTTCAGTGAGGGTCAACGAACATTTGGCTAGTATAAAAAAAGGTCGTACCAATCATAATAAGGATCCATCCGCAACTCAATTTTACATTATTGATAAATTTGTCCCCCATTGGAGAGGTGATTCTAGTCTTAGAAGGGTGTCTCGTCTAGAAACGTTCTGGATATATGAATTAAAACCTTACTCACCCTTTGGCATGAATTTTGATTGGGACATTAATGATTTCATTAATAGAGCTTAACATATTTCTTTTCCATTTTTCTTTTTTCTACATTCCTTTTTTATTTGTCCTCATGTTCATTTCCATGGTGTTATATATGGGAATGTTCCATAAGTTCCGTAAACATAAATGGTTATATTGTTTTACTCATTGTTCGTTCTGCCTACTAACTAGCCTATGTTTTACAGAACTTCTTTCTCTTCATCTTTTTATATTCAATCAACATCTCTGTTATGTTTTACCTTGTAAACTCAATAAAAAACTCTGAAAAAAAAAACGGTAGTGACTTCGGAGGTTTCTCCGGTCCTCCAAGGACATAGAGCCGAGTGGGGGCTATCTTGCCCTCACTTGACTTCCTGCCTAGCCATCAGCCCCATCGGATTGGTTCCAGGCTTACTGACGGCTCCGGTAAGCTCATAAGCCACCAGGAAGGGGGTGGGCACCTCTCCCGCCACCTATGAAAGTGATCTCACGGCAAATCCACAGCTTGGATCACTTTTGTCAAAAAGCTGGCCATCTAGCGGAAAAAAAGATCCCAGGTTTGTGGCATCTAGCTGCTGCCATAACCCCGGTTGCTGTCTTGCACAGGGGAGGAGGTGTTTTAGTACATCTGTTAGAAAGAAACTTTGAATAGCATAGTGCTCAACCCACTGGCTGTAAATAGTAAATATAAAATGGACTATGGAAGTATGACAAGCTTAGTCATATACCATTACAATGACACAGTGATGCTCTTGAGTCGACAGAATATAATGCAGCCCATGTTTACCTAGATTTGTTAGCATTTCAAGAGTAGCTTATTTTACTTTAGTTGGAACATCTTAGCTTGGTGAGTAATAAAATACTTGACCTACCAAATCTCTTATATCCAAAGGACTGCACCTCCTCTTCTTCTGCAAAGTCGTCTGGAAGAAAAAAAAGTCTTTAATGTGGTATCCAACTACTCAAACAGTGATAAATAATAAATACATTTATAATGCTACAGTATTACTGAGTTGGAAAAATAATTCATAGTTATTTACTTTTCCTGGATAAAGTGCAAATACAGTGTTCTCCCATTGGTGGTCGCATGAGTAAAAACCTAGATATTTGGTAATATGATCTTTGTAGCAAAGGAGGAACGATAAATCAGACTTATGTTCCTCCCCTAGCATAAAAGACCACGTGAATAAGAGGATGATTTACTAATAGAAAATAGGCTGTTCACTTTGCAAGGGCAGTTGGACTTTGCAAAGGCATTTGCCCCAGAACTTAGTAAATGTGGTGAAGTTTTACTTTGAAAACAATACCCAATTATGTGCAAGAAAAAAAAACTGAATTTTTGATTGGATGATGGAAATTAGCCTCACCTCATTTACTAACCGTTGGGGTAATTTTGCTTGCAAAGTGCAACTTCCCTTAGGAAATTAACAGCCTAGTTGCCTTTAAAAAATCAATCCCTAAATGTCTAGGGTCTTGGCCTTGTGGCTTGCACAATAGGAAGCCTGGAGCAGCTTTTTTTTTCAGCTTGTCTATTAATATTTTGAAATCACACCCAACAAGACTGTTAATGTAGCTTTAAGTTCACATTTCAATATTTGCTATCAAAATAACTCATTGTATTGACCATTGCACTGCTTTGTATTGTACTGCGTCTTTTTAAACCAAAATCCCATTAGTTTAAAAAGACACTGACTGACAACTATGTGGCACCCCTAAGGCAGGTGCATAAAAAGACTGATATTATGGGTTACTTAAAGTGAACCCATCCGTAGCTGTATTTATATTGCAATGTACAGCACCAGTAAATATTTCTTAAATGCATCTTTAGTCATTTAGGACCCATTTACATCCAGTCCAATGACAAGCTAAAATCCATGGTCTACAAAAGGCCCTAATCACACCGATGCACTATGCTGATGTGGCGTGGATCAAAAATGAAACATTCTACATTAAACACAATGAAACATACTGAAATGCGCTATAATGAGTTTTAAAAACCACAGTATTTTAGCTCCTGTTGTGAGAAAATACACATGAAAGCAAGGAGTGTCAAATCAAAAATAATAAATGCAACACGAGTGGTGTAAATCCAGTAAAACGTTGCTGTCAGACATAGGAAAGCCTGGACTGGAGCGGGCTGAAAATGGGTAAGTATATACATGTTTCCTACACAGGTTGGTAAACAGTGGCGGCCCGTTCATAGAGGGTGCATGGGCACCACCCCCTATCCAATGGTCCAGCCACCTGATCTACATATCAGGGTTCCCGGACTATGGATTTCAATGCGGGGGGAGTGTTTTTTTTTTAAAGCACCTGATTAGAGCCAGAAGCTTTAATAATCTTTAAAAAAAGGTGGGCTCAGGGTGTAGAGCATGCCATCACTGTCGGTGCCGCGCCGCCCAGAGGGGGGGTGCTTTTTTGCTGCCCCCCCAAAAGAAAAACCCACCAGCCACCACTGTTGATAACCATAGATGTAAGAAGTTAGGGTTAAGCTGGAATTACACTTTAAGTTAAAGCCAAGTAAATATGCCTAGGCATAGTCTCTCAAGCTCTGCCTGAGAGGACCATTGAGTCTGCTGCTTGCTAATGATGTCATCAGTCTGTTGCAGGCAGAAGGAAACTTCCTTTTCTTTGCAAAACAATTTTTGATGATAATGGAAAAGGGAAGGAGTTATTGATGTAATAGAGCAAATAGTGGTACTGGTTTCCTATTATCACTTCATCTCCTCCATTTTTTCAGCTTTGACTAGAAGAATATCCTGTAACAGCAGGCCAATTTCGGTAGCTGAATCAAAGATTTTTGGATGCACAGTTGTTAAGCAGTGTTGGTAAAAGGAGACACAGCAATGGCGTGCAGACAAAAAAAGGGAATAACTTCAGCTGATACCTTTCAAAAATGGAGAATGTACTAGTTGACAATATAATGAAGTGCTAGTAAAGGGATTTATGAAGAAAGACATATACAAATTAGGTCCATGTTATACCAATCCTGCAATGACAGCCAATATCAATTATGAGGTAGTGATTATACTTGTTAAAAAAGGTTCATGTCTTTTTTCAGGGGGGCAAAAATAAATAATATATTCCATACAACAAATCAGTCTGCATACCTAAAAAAAATAATAACAACGTAATGCTGCAGCTGAATTTTTTTTTAAAGCAATACAAAACTTGAAACTCATTTTTTTTGTTTTTTTTTGTTTTACCTCAATGCATTCTCTGCATTAGGGTTAAAATGGCGCCATTACAGTTCCCCCTCCACCATCTCTAAAACATTTACATGACTCCATGTCACCTCTCCAGCACTGTCCCTGGCTCTGACTTTGTACCCCTCACTTTCTGCTGCTACCAGTCAAACGCCTATGGGAGGGAGCGGGGGCATGTCTATGGATGCACACAGCTTGGACAGGAACCAGACATGAGTGCACATGCACGGATGCCTCTATAGCCAGGCATGCTACAAGAGGTTCCTGAAAGAGGGAAGGGGCCCATAGCACTGGTGGTTACTATGAGAAAAAGAAGGAAAGTGATATTTCTGTGCAATATCACTGCACAGAGCAGGTGTTACCTCTTTTTTACTTGATTTGAGTTATGGATAGCATCTCTGTGGGGTTTGTGGTCCCGTCTGTGTCCCCACTATGAAGGTTTCCCCTCATTTCCTGTTCAAATTACATCTGTAAATCAGCAGGGCTTTTTTTCTCAGAGCATAGGTACAGGTACTCCCCCCTTCTGAGTCAACCCTTGTCCTCGCCCCCCACCCACCTCCAAGCACCGTCCCTTCATTTCACCCCCTACTGACCTCCCCGTACCACCCCTTTTAGATAGTGAGAAAAGCAGTATAATAGATCCTTTGCAGCCAGCAAAATATAACCCCCTGCAACAAGATCCATCACAGCAACAATAGCCCTCATCAGTTACAAAAAATCTCCCAATAACCAACATCAATAGACCCTCCAGCAGCTGGAAACAATTGATCCCTCCCTCAACAGTAGGTCCATCCAAGCAACAACTGACCCCCCCCCCCCCCTAGCAACATATGGCCCTCCCAGCGGCAATAGATCATCCACCAGCAGCAATAGACCCCTTCAGCAAAAAAAGACAACCTACAACATTAGATCCCCCTCCCCTAACGACAATAGATCCCCCAGCAGCCAGCAACAATAGACCCTCCTGCACACCCCAGCAGCCCTTGCCATTACATTCATTTAGTGCTGGAGGTGGCAGAACTGCGTTACCCCACGTTCCCGCTGAAGAAAAGTCCTGGGAATCGGGACAGGAAAATAAGAAAATAATAGAAATCTGGTTCTTACACTTACACAATTTTCACTTTCATCTATATTTTGATTGGAGTGTTCTCTGTTACTTCCTGTCCTAGTGATAGAAGAAGTAGCCAAGATAGCAAGGATAACTTGCCACAAATTTGTGGCAGTGTTGAATTGTAAGTCTTGTTAACCTGCTGTACATTTTCACTGGCAAGTTGTATACTTGCAGAACACTTGAAGCACAAGTTCTAGTTGAAACTTTTCTAATTTTTAGCAAATTTGCAAGAGCAAGGTTGCAGTGGTGAGTCTACAGCAAGAGTTCTGCAAGTCTACAGCATAAAAATACAGCCACAGTGACCCCTGTGGTGGGATGACTATTGCACAACATAACTGAACCAGAAATTGCAGCAGACTTGCAGAATATTTGCAAAGAAAATTGATCTGCAGTCATGCAATGCGAACTTGCTGCAATTGTGCAACAAACTTGTGAAGTCTGGCAAGTCTAGCAATAGCTTAGCAAGTCATTTTTAAACTTTCAGCTCAATTGCTTGCTATTTGAAATCTCTCATAACTCACCACCCTGTACATTAGACTCAATTACATACTGAAAATGGCTTGCCTATGATCACTTGAAAACGATTAACTGCAATTTTGAAAAACTGTCTAAAACGCCTCTCATTTTTTTGCCATCTGTGTCCCATTGTGGAGAATACATTCCCATAGACACGACAGGAAGTAATAAGAAAAGCTCTCCAAAATAAGGGTAATTTCCTCTTACACTGTTGTTACCAGAATGTCAGTATTGGAACATTTTATTTTTGTTTGAATTGATAGTGAAATCTCAATTTTGGAGTTTTCCTTATTTTCAGTCCTGATGACTGTAGTAACTAGGACAAATAATGTGTGTTAATCTCCCCATTGGGAAGACAGGCATCAATAAAGCCTGACAGAGGTTCTACCCCCTTCTTACTCGAAAAAGTTATGGCTTTAGAAACACTTTTATAACAAGTAAGTAAAAAAATATTGAAATGAATATATGGACTGTTTTGTGTTTCCTGTGATAAGTACAGGTCATAGTACAGAGGAGGCAGCCATGTGACCACGTGTACGAGTACGTCAGGCCAGTTTGCACTACTGTATCACCTAACCTCATTTTTCAAATGTACATTATCTGTCACAGTGACTGACTGGATGTTTCATTCATACAGATCTGAAGAATAACAATGATCATTTATTTGAATTGTTTATATATTAAAGATATTCATCAGAGAACACTGAACCCTACACATCAGCCTCTACCCCTGGTCTTAAATGTATAGATTGCAGACACACACACACACTATTAAGAATTAAAATTCTGTAAAGGCCAGTTAACTTATTAAGCTTTTTTGGAGTGTGGGAGAGGATGCAAACATTGGATAAGCAGATTCCATGCAGACAGTGATCTTTGATGGGAATATAGCCTCAGGGTTGCAAAACCACTGGGCCAACCAATAAACTGCCATACCACGGATCATAAAAAAAAAACAATAACATGCTAACATAACATTGTAGCTTTATTGTGCATGATTTATTGTGAGAACAACCTATTTCATAATTTTATGTTCTAACTTCTGTATGTTTTTTTACTCTTCAGAATATGGTGGTGTTTATGATGAAAACTGTATTACAGTAAAATCCTTTACATGTAGATATAAAAAAAAAAAAAATGTAATGCAGATATGTATGCAATAAAAAAGTAATTAAATGTATTTATAAATGCAGCTAGTAGTTAGTTAATTCCTGACTTGTTTAATCCCTGCTCTGGTAGAATTAAGGGCACCACTAAGGGCCAATCAGGTGTGCTACATACATGTCCCATCTAGGAACATGCCAACTAGGAACTGTTTAAAGTGAAACTCACCAATCCATCCATGACTACATGCTTTTTGTTGAGAAATCACTTGAAAAGAGAGCTCTGGGCTTGTGATGCTCAAACAGAGGCCCCAAATGTAGTCAAGTGTGAACAAGCCCTAAAGAAGCATTAAAACTTTGCGACATCCTGAAGTGTCATCCTGTTCTGGGGATCCTTGACATTTTTAAATGATTTAGATTATGCTTTCCGTAAAGTTTTTGTTTCCCCGTATTTGTAGAGCAGATTTTTTAGTCCCTTCCGTGGCCGGGAGGAAGTTAAAACGACAGCGCAATTGTCAGTTAAAATGACGCAGTGCCCTATCGCAAAAAGTGCTCTGGTCAATGAGCAGCCAAATCTTCCGGGGCTGAAGTGGTTAAACGAAAATCGTACGATCTGGTATCGTACAAGAACATTTTTCATGCTTGTCCAATCGGATAATATCGGATGAACTGTCGTGATCGTCTCTCGAAAGCTGTGTACTAACGATCACATTGGTGTGTACAGGCCATAAGAAGGAGGTGAGGATGTTTTTTACCTGTTTGGTGCAGACACTTATGGCACAGTGGTGTTTAAAGTTGTGTCACAGCTATTAAGGATTGATCTTGAGATTTGTGTTCATTAGATATTTTTTGCTTCACAGTATATGTTAATATTGTTGCACTACACAATTTTTCGGGTTTATCATTTTTGTAGGGTACAGGACACCCTGGACCGACGGTTGCCTAGCAGCTGAGACAATGCCAGAAGGGATGTCCTGCCGATGGCCAATCCGGCAGAGAGCGCCCACTGGCTGCATAAAAACATGACACATGCTCTGAACAGTGGCCGCGGGAGGGGAGGAAGAGAAGGAAAATCTTAAAACACCAAGGATTGTTCAGTCTAGGGGAATTAACAGAGAGGAATACTAACGGTATTGCTCACTCTCCCAGTTTTGTCATTCTGCAGGGAGAAAGCCTGCGGGACTTAGGAATAAGGTAAGTAATTCTACCTTCTTTATGCCCCCTAGACCAAGGCTCTGAGTTCACACTGGCATTAAAAGCAGGCGTTTGAGGGGCGTTAAAAACACCCCTCAAATGCCTATGCAAATGATACAATGGACAGCTGTTCACAGTATAAAAACGTGAAGTTTTAGCGTCGCTTCGCTTCAAAATTGAAGCCTTGTGTCAAGTCAGGAGGAGTTTGAAGCCCTTCAACACCTCCTATTCAAGTCTATGATACCGCTCAGCAAACGCTCTGGCAGTGTTGCGAGGCATTAAAACTAGTTCATTTTTTTAACATTCCATTGTAGAGCAGTTTTAATGCGCCTTAACGCTCATCAAACACTTCAGAACTGCCCATAGGGCGTTTAGGGAGTGCTTTTAACGCTTGTAAAAAGCCCCATACTAAAGTGTTAGAAATGTAGTCAAGTGTGAACAAGCCCTAAAGAAGCATTAGAATTTTGCTATATGTGGTTCTGGTGGTGATGGTGGTGAAGGGTTCTACCAAGGTTTTTTTTGTAGCATACTGAGGTTCAGCTTTAACCAGAAGAATGATATTGCAGTTGGTTTAAAGTAGCTGGAAAAGGAGAAGAGAAAAAGAGATCCAAGAAGTTGAGATTGGAAGCTTCATTTTCAGCCTCACCCATGCTTTTTGTTATGCTATTTGTTATATCATTTACTGATAAAGTAAGCCAGTCATTCCCACAGAGGGATCAAGTGCTTTTGTTGATTTTACATGTTGATTTTTGTTCTTCGCTTCACACGAGGCTGGGGTAACTGGGTAGTGTACAGTATAAGCAAGAAGAGTTGAATTATACGAATATGCATCTATATTTAAAAAAAACAATTGTCTGATGAGCTCACACCTGACTGATATCTTATGTCTAAGTACATCTTACGCTTGTAGATATCTGTTTTTCTTATGATTTGACATTGTAATTCACCTACGTTTTTGCAAAATACATGATTATTTTCATCCAGCTATGCATTACCTGCAAACTGAATCAAAACCTGACTCCATGATTAGGAAAACAGAAATTTGCTTTGGCGGGCTTATTTATTTTACACAGCAGTCTGATAATCCAATTGTAGTGTTCATATAACAATCTTTATTGTATTTAGGCAATCTTTTGAAACATAATTGAAACACAGTTGCTACACCAAGTTTCCTGATGGCAATTTGATCCTTAGCCAATAGGATATCTTTGGTATAAAGCAGAAGACTCCACACTTTTCAATATGGGAGCTACAGCATATATTTTTTCAAATATATGTGGGCTGAAAAAAAGCCCCAGCGGAGTCCCCCTTACATTGGGGTCCCTATCAAAGTTTGTCTGTCATCAGATTCCCCCCTTATATCAGGGTTCCCATGACAGTCCCCCCTACAACAGGTTCCCCATCAGAGTCCCCCCTACATCAGGTTCCCCATCAGAGTCCCTCCTTACATTAGGTTCCCCATCAGAGTCCTCTCTACATTAGGGTACCCATCAGAGTCATTCCATACATCAGGGTCCCCATCAGAGGCTCCCCTTATATTAGAAGCGGAGACCATAGGCAAAGTCTGCTGACCTTAAAGTGGTTGTAAACCCATTACAACCACCTTAACCTACAGGTAAGCCTAGATTAAGGCTTACCTGTAGGTGCAAGAAATATCTCCCAAACCTAAAAGGTTTAGGAGATATTTGCAGAAATAGCGTCACCGATGTCTACGGAGCATGCGCCGGAGCACTGTTCTATCCATCATCTGAAAATAGAAAGAGTATGGTACAACTGCAAACCTACCAAGACATGGCTATCCACATAAACTGATGGGTCAGCAAGGAGAGCATTAATCAGAGAAGCAGCCAAGAGGCCCATGGAGGCCCATGGAGGAGCTGCAGAGATCCACAACTCAGGTGGGAGAATCTGTCCACAGAACAACTTTTAGTCGTGCACTTCACAAACCTGACCTCTATGGAAGAGTGAAAAGAAGAAAGCCATTGTTGAAAGAAATCCATAAGAAATCCTGTTTGCAGTTTGCGAGAAGCCATGTGATACACACAGCAAACATGTGGAAGAGGGTGCTCTGGTCAAATGAGACCAAAATATTTCTTTTTGACCTAAAAGCAAAACACTGGAAAACCAACACTGCACATCACCCTAAACACACCATCCCCATCATGAAACATGGTGGTGGCATCATCATGTTGTGGGGATGCTTTTCTTCAGCAGGGACAGGGAAGCTGGTCAGAGTTGATGGGAAGATGGATGGAGCCAAATACAGGGCAATCTTAGAAGAAAACATGTTAGAATCTGCAAAAGACTTGAGACTGGTGTGGGGGTTGACCTTCCAGCAGGACACTGACCCTAAACATACAGCCAGAGCTACAATGGAATGGTTTAGATCAAAGCGTATTCATGTTTTAGAATGACCCAGTCAAAGTCCAGACCTAAATCCAACTGAGAATCTGTGGCAAGACTTGGAAATTGCTGTTCACAGATGCTCTCCATGCAAGAGCAGACAGAGCTTGAGCTATTTTGCAAAGAAGAATGGGAAAAAATGTCAGTCTCTGTGCAAAGCTGGTAGATACATACCCAAAAATACTTGCAGCAGTAGTTGCAGCGAAAGGTGGTTCTACAAAGTATTGACTCAGAGGGGCTGAATACAAATGCATGCCACACTTTTCATATATTTATTTGTAAAACAATTTTGAAAACCGTTTATCATTTTCCTTTCACTTCACAATTATGTGCCACTTTGTGTTGGTCTATCACATAAAAACCCAATAAAATACATTTACATTTTTGGTTGCAACATGAAAAAATGTGGAAAATTGCAAGGGGTATGAATACTTTTTCAAGGCACTGTACACTGCAAGGATTAACAAACGTTGTTGCAGATTCCTACCTTTTGTTATTCTGAAGAAATCCCTGTGTGTTTGTCTGAATCCATGTGGGAAAGGGAATATAATGGGAGTGGTTTCATAATTATCAACCAGCTGCAGCAGCTGCAGGGCACTAAGGAGGAAAGTTGCTGGGCCTGCATCCCTTTAGATGTGTTCCTATTAGGCCCTTTTCACACTTATACGACTTGTCCCACGATTTGGGACTGCAAAGTAGCATGACAAGTCGTTCCCCATTATTTCCAATGACAGCCATTCATATTAGTACGACTTCAAGTCATTCCGACTTCAAAGTAGTCCCTGCACTACTTAGGTCCGATTTTGATGCCATTTACACAGGCATTTCTTGAAATCGTGGCAAAATCGCGGCAAAATCGTTGTGAAATCGCGCAACTTTGAAGTCGTATAAGTGTGAAAGGGGCCTTAGGAGTATCTCACCATAAATTCCATTTTTGTTGGTGATGCCGAGTATCTGACTTGTGTCTTAGTGCAGACTTCTAGAAAAATTCATAAGCCAATCACACAAGCAGGAAATTATGTTTATGAGGGGTGTTCTGTACACATTCTGCGTACAAAACACCTCCAGGTAGCCATATTGCATTGCAATTTCTAAAAATTACAGCAGCTGCAGATTGAAAAGGAAAGGTAGTTTTTAAAACCATTCAATCACAATATGACTTGACTTGTGTCGCAATTGTATACACTGTATTATTATTTTTTTATTTGCTATTTTTTTCCCCCCACGAAAGTGGAGTTACCCTTTATATTTCAATTTTTTTATTGAGGTAAGTACAAAACAATAAACATATGTTTCACAAGTAACCAAGTTACCTTCAATTTAACATATAAACGTTTCAACAGTGCATTTACATAGTGCTTAATAGCTATCAGGAAATAGAAACTACTCAAGCCCTTAAGTAGGGTATGGTACTCGCTGACGTTTGCAAAGGAGTAACATTCAGATATTACAGTACCAAGGATGGAGTTACCCTTTAATGCTCAATCAGTGCACATTGAGGATACACCACCACATCTTGTACTGGGCTACATGTGGCCCGCAGGATGTAGTTTGGAGACCGCAGAGTAGTCTACTATAACAAGTTAATGACTTATCAGCATGTTGCTGCCTCTTTAGGAGCCTGTCGGCGTGTTCTGGACCAGGCTGTGCTGTCCATTCGGTGAAGATTTAGGACCTGAATATGCTAGCTGGTGGGGTGCCTGGATTACAACACTGCCTGCAGAGAAGGATCAGAGCTCAGACTGACTGATTCTACCCTTTAGCAAAGACCACGTGACCAAATACCTGGGACCTTTGGCTTGTGAATAATGTATTTCAATGTTGTGTTTGGCGGCATCCTGGAGTTCAGGTTAAGTCTAACTCAGATTGCTGGCAGATTTCCCCTATGTTTATGCAGGTTTCCTCTATGGGTTTCCAATCTCAGTCCTATTTTTTCTGTCACACCACCCTGCCTTTACATACTATGAGAGCAGGACATCACGATGTAGACACCATTGTGGTATTTTCTGAACATGTATTAACAATAATTTACCCCTAAAACATGAATGCATAGCACAGTGATATTTGATGCAATAACTATTACTCTTCCAGATTCAGCACACACAACTGGTGTCCAACTAATTTGCCTCACCCAACACTTATCTTCTGCCAATTCCTTCCACAAACTCTTAATCGTCTTCCAAATTAAACTCCAAGATTACTCTTGGCTTGGCCCAGGTTTAGCCTCAGATAGTATTTCACTCCCACACACAGCTATACTATTCTACATCAGCAGTGGCTGAGGTGTCAGGAACTTAGTTTACATCTACAAGTCAGGTTCCATATTTCAAAAACAGCTTGTACAAAACAGCTTCATAAAAATTCTCAGTCATCATCCCACCTTGATAATTAAAGGGCTTCTATGGTGACACCACACATTTTCATTTTATAAAATTAGCATTGTAAAGGCAACACAAAACAAGAGTTATTTTTGAACAATCCTATATAGTCTCACTTGAAAAATCTCCTTTCGTGTTGTGAATTTTGCTTGTCTGCTGCTCATCTTTTTCCACAACTTCCTGGATTGCCTGCATGCTTTACAGCTTCTCCTTTCGCTGTTTACGTTTTATTTCTAAGGACTACATATCCCATGGTACCTTGCTGCCTGTGTAACGACATATTCGGCTATCCATCGCAGTTTGCTACGGAAGTGACGTTCCGTCGCCGCCATCTTGCTACACCCCACACTCGTCCACAGTAAGGATACACTAAGAAGGGGGAAAGTGGACATGTTGTTACACCCACCGGAGTTTTGCATTTTACACGTATTTATAACAGTAAAGTCAGTTTATATAGTGAAATACAGTACTTACAACTCCGTCTGACTACTTAGATCTTGAATTTTAAAAGCAGCGAACTTCTGTCAGATTAGCAAACCTGTGAGATGAGCAGGGTTACCGCTGCTTTTAAAATTCAAGATCTAAGTAGTCAGACGGAGTTGTAAGTACTGTATTTCACTATATAAACTGACTTTACTGTTATAAATACGTGTAAAATGCAAAACTCCGGTGGGTGTAACAACATGTCCGCTTTCCCCCTTCTTAGTGTATCCTTACTGTGGATGAGTGTGGGGTGTAGCAAGATGGCGTCACTTCCATAGCAAACTGCAAAGGGTCGCCGAATATGTCGTTACACCTGCAAGCAGTGATTCTTGTACTGACTCTGCCTCCTGAAACTCCTCCCCTGAGAAGGCAGGCTCTGTGAGATGTGTGATACCACAGTGCCTACTCAGGGCATAAAGTCACAGAATTCAAGGAAGTAAATGTTTAAAATTATTTTTCAAGGTGTCTCCTAGACAAACTGTCATTATTCCCACACAGCAACCAATTTCATTCAAATTTGCATTGAAGTTGGAGAATATAATGTGATTGCTAGGAGGCAGTATACACAATCCTGTTGAAACATACATTGATATATGAGGCCCAATAAGACACTAATGGTGTTATGACAGAAAGCTCATTTTTTATTTACTGTCTTAGTAAAATTGCTGCATTCGTAGTTTATTTTTAAAATTGTCCTAAATTTTTTTGGGGAAATTCAGCAGATACAAACACTGTAGCTGCTGACTTTTAACCACCTGAGACCCAGGCCAATTCTGACATTTCTCTCCTACATGTAAAATTCCAAATTTTTTTGCTAGAAAATTACATAGAACCCCCAAACATTATATATGTTTTTTTAGCAAAGACCCTAAAGAATACAATGGCGGTCGTTGCAACTTTTTATCTCGCACGGTATTTGCGCAGCAATTTTTCGAACGCGTTTTTTTCAGAAAAAAAACTGTTTCCTGCTTTAAAAAAAACAAAACAGTAAAGTTAGCCCAATTTTTTTGCATAATGTGAAAGATGAAGATACGCTGAGTAAATAGATACCCAACATGTCACGCTTCAAAAAAGCATGCGCTTGTGGAATGGCGCCAAACTTTGGTATTTAAAAATCCCCATAGTCGACGCTTTAACATTTTTTACTGGTTACATATTTTGAGTTACAGAGGAGGTCTAGGGCTAGAATTATTGCTCTCGCTCTAACGTTCGCGGCGATACCTCACATGTGTGGTTTGAACACCGTTTTCATATGTGGGCGGGACTTACGTATGCGTTCGCTTCTGCGTACGAGCTCGCGGGGACAGGGCGCTTTAAATTTTTTTTTTTTCTTTTTATTGTTCATTTTACTTTATTTTTTTAGTTCAACAACTTTAAAAAAAAAATAAAAATATTTGATTACTTTTATTCCTATTACAAGGAATGTAAACATCCCTTGTAATAGGAATATGACACGATCGGACCTATTAACAGTGAGATATGGGGTCAATAAGACCCCACATCTCACCTCTAGGCTGGGAAGCCTAAAATCAAAAAAAAAAAAAAAAACGATCACCGCTTCCCAGCGGAGGCGGCGCCGTTTTTTGAATGCAGAGGCCGGGCGTGACGTCATAACATTGCGCCCGGCCTCCGAACGATCATAGAGACTCCGGCGACCATCTGGTCCGCCGGAAATCTCTACGATCATCATCCGGTGCCGGCGGATCCCGAGTCCGACTCACCGATGGAAGCGGTGAGTCGGTAGAAGCACCGGAGGGCGGCGGGAGGGGGGGGCGTCCCCTCCCGCCGCACGTAAGAACGATCAAGCGGCGGAACAGCCGCTATGATCGTTCTTATGGTGCAGGGAATCGCCGGCTGAAACCGGCAATATCTGAATGATGTCTGTAGCTACAGGCATCATTCAGATATACCCCTGAGACCAAAAAGACGTCATATGACGTATACTGGGTCTCAGGTGGTTAATAAGGACACTTACCTGTCCAGGTAAGCCCGCGATAACGCCCCCCCCCAGGCCAATCCGTCCATGGGATCCGGTGCAGGCGCCGCCAATCCAACTAATGCCCCATACACACGATCGGAAATTCCAGCAGCAAAAGTCCGATGAGAGCTTTTGGTCGGAAAATGCGATCGTGTGTATGCTCCATTAGATTTTTGCTGGCGGAATTTCGGCCAGCTAAACATTGAGAGCATGTTCTAAATTTTTAGTCGGAAAATATTCTGATCGGAAATTCCGATCGTCTGTACAAATTCCGACGTGCAAAATTCCTACGCATGCTCAGAAACAACTTAATGCATGCTCGGAAGCTTTGAAATTCATTTCCTCATTGTAGTGCTGTACGTCACTGCGTTCTTGACGGTGGAAAGTTCAGAGAACTTTTGTGTGACTGTGTGTATGCAAACCAAGCTTGCGCGGATTTCCGTCGGAAAAAACATACAGCGTTTTTTCCGCTCATGTGTACGGGGCATAAGGGAAACCTGTAGTGGAACCTTGTGGCTTCACTGCCGGTTTCCGACTGCGCATGCACGAGTTTCGCAGTGCTTTGTGAATGGGCAGCTTGTCTTCTGGGACACACACAGGGCTACAGTGAAATGCATTATGGATAATGAATAATTATCTAGTATTCTTAACGGCGTTCCACCCATAAATGGAACTTTCGCTTTTTGGATTCCCCCCCCCCCCCCCCCCTCCTGTGTCACATTTGGCACCTTTCAGGGGGAGGGGGGAGCAGATACCTATATAATCCAGGTATTTGCTCCCACTTCCGGGCATAGATTTGCTGCAGTATCCACGGATATCTATGCCATATCCCGCACCTCCTACCCCCCCCCCCCCACGCTGTCTTCTGGGAGACACACAGGTCCCAGAAGACAGCAGGGACCAGTGAGATCGTGGAGCGCGACTCGTGCATGCACAGTAGGGAACCAGGCTGTGAAGCCGCATGGCTTCACTTCCTGACTCCCTTACCGAAGATGCCGGCGCCTCCACCCAGGAGCCGAGGGACAGATCGGTCCATATATTAAAAGTCAGGAGCTGCAGTATTTGTTACACTTTTTACTCACTCAAATAATTTTTTTTTTTCGCCGGAACTCCGCTTTAATCTTAAACAAGCTTTATTTGAAAAAAAATACATCTTTTCTGCTTGCTTGAAAATGCCTCCAGCAGAGCAGCTATGTTGTAACATTTAGTAATACTGTGTCTGCAGCCAAAACAGGAGCGGTGGATGTTTTCAAAGTTTCCTAAAGCAGAAACACCCAATTTTGCATTTTACATTGGCGACTGGTTCCATTTAAAGGAAATCTGTCAGAAAAGGTATACATTTACCGAATTCCTGACCCAGAAAAAGCATCTGGAAAGCAAAGTCAGGACGCTGATCTTTATAATTGTTTCAGGTCAGTGCATGACAAGGTATTGAAGTCAAAGAATCATCATAACATAACAGCCAATCAACTAGCATTTTCACAAGGAGATTGGCAATGGCAGCCTACTTGTTTCTCTCAAGACAGATTACCTTTAAAGTATATCTAAAGCCAAAACATTGTTTTGATTAGAGTAGGCAATAGATAAATCATCAATTGGGATTTGCCATCTGTGTCTCATTCCAAAGATATCCCTTCTCTTCCTGTCCTGTAGACAAATCAAGTGTAGCGCTCTCCCCGACCTCCAGAGGCCTGGCGGTGACCCCCAGAGTCAAGGAAGGCTGAAATTCCTCCTTAGGCTTAATGTACACGGGACGTTTTTACAACCACTCCTGAACGATTTAACTTGACAGATAGGAACCCACAATTAAAACGTCCGTTTGGCCACGTTTACATGCCGTTTTTAGCAGCGTTTTGCTGCGTTGAAAGCGTTTGAAATAAAAAGATATATGTTTTTTTCAAAATAACCAAAAATTAAAAACAAATGTAAACTTAACATGGCTAAATGCGAGTTACCGTGTTTAGCAGCCTTTAGCCAAGTTTAGAAGCGTTTGGCGCTTGAAATGCCTCTAAACTCAGAACCTGAACTCATTTTTTTTGCTTTCCAAAAAAGGCCTCTAAACTCAACTGTCTAGAAATTACTATAAACGACCCTGTGTACTGATAAGATAACATAGAGGAGAGTTTAGGAGCAGTTGAAAAAAATACCCAACTGCTTCTAAACATCCGTTTAGCAGCAGCAGAGTGGGCCCGGAACGGAAAGAAAAGAAGAAAGTTGTGCAGGGCCGGGTATGACAGTGTGCAAGGGGAATCAACAAAGGGTTAACAAATGGTGAAACAAGAAAATGTAACAGGAAGGGGTTGGAATGGTTTGAGAAAGACTGAGGGGGTGGAGCATTATTTAAGGAGGAGGTGTGGACTTCCGGGCAGCAGAGGAAGAGACAGAGAGGAGGAAGCAGTTTCCCACCCTCCCTCCCTGTGTTGTTGTCTTGTTCGTTTTGTCTGTCTGTTTTTATTTCATTTCAGGTTCAGTGGAAATCGGTCGTCATAGCAGTGGAGTAACGGCAGTGTTTTTGGTCTTTGATGATGTCAGAAAACATACGAGTGGAAGTGTTGGGGGGCTCATCGGTAGTATGTGCCCCTCTGGTGTGTTCCAGTAGAATGATTAGCTGTAATACGGTAATGGTTACACTGCAGAAAGGGGGTTGTCTCCGAGCTGGTGGTACGGCTGGAGGCCTGTCATGGAAAAAGGTCCTGCAGTGTAGTGGTGGAAGAAGTGTGAAGTTCGGGTGCCGTCAAAGACCAACAGACTGAGGGTGAAAAGTTGTTGTTACAGATGTTATGTTTAAAAGTTTGAGTTATTGATATTTTGTTATTAAAAGGCTGCTATGGCCAGTTATACTCCAAATTCAGGTGAGGTCTCGTTAATTTAGAATGGTAAGAGGGTGTTGGTGGAGTATGAGTGGTTGGGCAGTCTAAGAAGGTTGGGGACATATGGACTACACTGGTCATTTACATGAGGCCTTAGGGTGCAGGTTACTAGGCATAGTGGGTGGAGTGCAAGGTGGAAAGATGGGTGCCAGTCACTTTTATCATGTAAAGTTTTATTGTATGCACCAGTAAGGACAATAGAAATCCAGCATTAAAATATGGTACAGTAAGGCTGCATTCACACCCGAGCGTTTTGTCGCCTGAAGCCTGAAGCTACAAAACGCTAGAGGGGAAAAAATACATTATTCTCTATGGAGATGGTTCACATCTCCACTCCAAAACGCCTGAAGCCCTACCACAGAAGCTCAAACAAGTTCCGGACCCTTTTTTGTCGCTCAAATCGGGAAGATTTGGGCGTTTCTCTTCTTTTTACATTGGTGACCTTTTGCTCTGCACAAAATCGCTGCAAAACGCGGTAAAAAACGCTGCGAAATCGTGGTAAAAAACGCTGCAATTCGCGCGATTTTCTGCCTGAAAACGATACGCTCAGGTGTGAATGCAGCCTAAGCATAGACTGTTACACAAACCAATAAGAAAGTAGCATTGTATGGCAGGTACATAACGAATAGGATGATATCAACATGGCAACAAAGCAACTACATTAGACTGAATTAAAATGGAGCAGTGTAAAACACAAAAATCTCCCAGAAGCTGGTGTACACGGACATATTTTTCAATAGAAAGAAGAGATTACATCACAGAAGTTAGAAGACAAGAAGGCAAGAGTAAAAGTAAAAGAACCAAAGCAAGCTCAATAGGGAAAGACAGGAAATTAACATGAAAACTTAGGAGAAAGTGGTGTTGTTAAAGAAAATGGTTGATGATGCATGCACAGTTACAATTGCTCCACCGAGGAGGCCACAAAGGTGTTGTAGTCATGTGTGTACTGGAAATTGTGCCAATAAAACCAGATTTTATTGAGATAATCGTTCCCTCAGGTTAATTTCATTCACCACAGCTATCCACTGACCAACTGATGGGGGTTCTGAGCATTTCCATTTTTGCGGTATACATATTTTAGCGTTAAGCTAAAGTCTTAGCATTAAGAAGATGGATCAAGAGGGACTTCTTATATCTAGGTGAAGCAAGCACTGCGTCAGATCGTCTGCTAGTGAAATGTCTGTCAGTCTAAAAATCAATTTCCGAATAGTGTCCCAGAAGAGGTGGATAAGGGAACCGTGTAATAGTGAGCCGTCAGGCTGTTGACTTTACCAATAAGTGGAGGGAACTGAAGGGTAAATCTTATGTAAGAGCGTGGGCACTCTATACCATTGGGTCAGGACCTTAAATTCTACCTCCTGGAACCTACTCGCAATTGAGGAGTGGTGTGCAAAATACAAAATACGCCCATGTCGCTCTCCCACTTCCGCAGATAGGGAGGTATATAGCCTTCCAGGGACTCATTCAGCGGCACCAGTCACTTTTAAAAATGAACAAAGAGAGTTTTATTTCTCCTAATAGGAAATGTGGGAGAGAGGGATAGGGCACAGGACACCCTTAGGCAAATGCAATAGCAACTTGGCAGACTTCTTGGACAAAAATAGAACTAGGCAGACAGCAATACAGAAAAAGGGCCTTTAAACTGAATTCAGCAATCTGTATTTTGTAGCACTTGCTGTGTCCTCACAGTATCCCACTGTAGATCCTCAAGCTTAGCTCACAGCTACCCGCTGGATTCCTCAAGCTTTGCTCACAGCTACCTGCTATACTTCTTCAAGTTTTACTTACAGCTACCCACTGTACTCCTTCATGCTTTACTCAAAGCTACCTGCTGTACTTCTTGGATGAGTTCTCTCCTGAAGTTTTCCCAGCGACTTCACAGTCCCTGGCTGATGAAGAGTCTCCTCTGGTAATCCTTCTTAAAGGTTGTAAAGGTAAACTCCATACCTTTACACCTGCCTCCGGCAAAAAGAGTGGTTGACTCTCTGGCACTTCCTCTCCCATGCCTCCCGGCAATGACCAGGTCCTCTCTGACAGAGCCCCAGTCACACGTGCCAAGGCCCCAAGCTTCAGGCCTACACCCACACACACCCACTCAGGCTGAAGCCCGGGTGGAAAGAACCCTAATCATCTGACCTTCTCCAAATAAATACCCTTTCCCAGCAGCCTCTGCAGTAAAGAAACTCCTGCTGATTGTCTGAGAGAAGTATATACACTCATAACCGGAATCCACTGTAATTTATCACACTGATGTCAAAGGTAACAGTGTCACCTATTGACAAAAGAGAGAAATCACAGTTGATACCAGACTTAGAAGAAACCCATTTGATGAAAGACTACAAATTAGCCAGTCTAGTTACCACCTAGCACAACTAAATTTACTAGCAAATTTACTACTAAATTTACTAGCACACTCATGTCAAAGGTAACAGTGCCACCTATTGACAAAAGGTAGAAATCGCAGTGGATTCCAGACTTAGGAGAAACCCATTTGATCAAAGACTGCAAATTAGCCAGGCTAGTTACCACCTAGCACAACACAATTTACTAGCAGCTCTGTTTAGGACAAGGGTGCTACACAAGAAATCTTAGAAAATTGTCACTAGAACATGATAGAAGGGTAACTAGAAGTTACCCTTCTATTGCTGTTCAGGTAGCAACTGAAATTTGCCTAGCAGGGGACCCAGACTGCAATTAAAAACCTAACAGGGATTCTAACCCCTCACCAATCCATTTAAAACAAAGACAATGCCTTTAGAAATACTTTATCTCACTGAACAACATTATTCTTACTTGATGAACAGCACCAAGTACTGTATATTTCATACAACACCATTTATTTTGAACGTCCAAATATAAATTAAGACCAGCCAGTGCCCAAAGCTACGTTTATTTAAACCCATAAGCCTGTAGGCATTTAGCAGTCAGTCAAAGCACTCAAGTAACAACACATGGAAAATATGATTTATTATTTTTGTTGTTAAAAAAAAAAAAAATCAAGTGATGTCACGATTTTGTTCCATTCATCCCATGGGGGACACAAGTGAAGAGAAAACACATGTGGCTCATGACTATGTTAATAGAAGAATGATATTCGTGAAAGGTTCCAAGTTGGATATTTTTCAACAGAGCAATAGAACAGTGCTCTCTGTATTATAACACTGGGTGGGGAAAAATCTGGGATGTTAGACAGTGGGCGTGTTGTCATGTATGATGTCAACCAGCCAGGGGAAACCTAATGCTCAAACCTATTCCCAATACTTTTCAGCAGTGCAATTAACACAGCCTTATATATTACAAAGAGCAAGCATGTAAAACTGTCAGTAGAAACTGATGAGAAGATTCCTTTCTGTAGTTTAAAGATTTTTAAAACTTTTTATTTGCCAATTTTTGTACACTACTCTTTGTATTAAAGAGAACCAGTCAGCGCTGAGTTTTTATCAGAATATGAATATATAGTCTTAAAATTCTATAGCTATGACTTAGAATTAGAAAAGATGAACACATCCACCCTTTATTTATTTTGTTTCATTACACTTTTTAAACCTGTATTAGTCAGTAAAAACTGATCTGACAGCTTTAGCCTTGTAAATTTCCTAATGTCACACGCTGTCTGCCAGCATATGGGTTCTTTTAACAGTAAGCCAGCAGTTATAATAATTTGAAACTAATTATAGAGATTCCTACATTACCTAATCATGGCTATTTCTCTTTAACCGCTTCAGCCCCTGAGGATTTTACCCCCGTCCTGACCAGAGCACTTTTTGCGATTCGGCACTGCGTCGCTTTAACTGACAATTGCGTGTCGTGCGACGTTACACCCAAACAAAATTGACGTCCTTTTTTTCCCCACAAATAGAGCTTTCTTTTGGTGGTATTTAATCACCTCTGCGATTTTTATTTTTTGCGCTATAAACAAAAAAAAAGTGACAATTTAAAAAAAAAAAAGGAATATTTTTAACTTTTTGCTACTATAAATATCCCCCTAATAAATATATAAAAAACTATTTTTTTTCCTCGGTTTAGGCCGATATGCATTCTTCTACATATTTTTGGTCAAAAAAATCGCAATAAGCGTGTATTAAGTGGTTTGCGCAAAAGTTATCACGTCTACAAAATAGGGATAGTTTTATGGCATTTTTATTATACATTTTTTTTATAAGTAATTGCGGCGATCTGCGATTTTTATTGTGACCGTGACATTATGGCGGACACATCGGACTGCAAAATTATGGCGGACACATTGGACACTTTTGACACTATTTTGGGACCATTGTAATCTATACAGCGATTTGTGCTATAAAAATGCACTGATTACTGTGTAGATGACACTGGCAGGGAAGGGATTAAACACAAGGGAGCAATCAAGGGGTTAAGTGTGTCCTAGGGAGAGATTCTAATTGTGGGGGGATGGGCTTCCACTCACATGACAGCAATTACTGCTTCCGATGACAGGGAGCAGTGATCTCTATCATGACACAAGGCAGAACGGGGAAATGCCTTGTTTACATAGGCACTTCCCCCGTTCTGCGGCTCCGTGACACGATTGCCGGGAGACCGGCAGACATGGAGTCTGACAGTCCCGCAGGCACTGTCATGCTGTAGCCCTGCCAATTAAAGGACATACAGGTACGCCCATTTGCCCACCACTGCCATTGTGCCGAGGTATATCGGCGTGCGGCAGTCGGTAAGTGGTTAAAGAAGCATTCCAGAACAACTGCAGGATATTGGTTTTATAATGAGATGTTATTTAACCACTTCAATGCAGGGCATTTTCACCCACTTCCTGCCCAGGCCAATTTTCAGATTTCAACGCTGTAACATTTTGAATGACAATTGCGCGGTCATGCAGCACTGTACCCAAATGAACATGAGCTTTCTTTTGGTGGTATTTGATCACCTCTGCGGTTTTTATTTTTTGCGATGTAAACAAAAAAAACGAAAATTTTGAAAAAAAACACAATATTTTTTTCTTTTTTGCTATAATAAATATCCCAATTTAAAAAATAAATAAAACTAAAAACTAAAACTACAAAAGTTTAGGCTGATATGTATTCTTATAGATATTTTTGGTAAAAAAAAAAAAAGAAATAAGCATATATTGATTGGTTTCCGCAAAAGTTATAGCGCCTACAAAATAGGGTATAGATTTATGGCATTTTTAGTATTAATTATTTTTTTTACTAGTAATGGCGGCGATCTGCGATTTTTATTGTGACTGTGACATTCCAGAGGATAGATCGGACACTTTTGACACTATTTTGGGACAATTACTATAAATATGCACTGATTACTGTATAAATGTAACTGGCAGCGAAGGAGTTAACACTATGGGGCGATCAAGGGGTTAACTGTGTTACCAAGGGAGTGATTCTAACTGTGGGGGGAGGGGACTGACTAGGGGAGGAGACCGATCGGTGTTGCTATATACTAGGAACACACAATCTGTCTCCTCTCCCCTAACAGGATGTGGATCTGTGTGTGTTCTGTCACCAGCAATCGAGACTGGATCCAGACTGATCCAGTCTCTCCTCCCTGCATTGGAGTCCATCCCTTAGTTTAAGGAAACACCAGGCTTCAGTGTCTTTCACCTGCGCTGACCTATGAAGGATCGGATCCCAGTTCAGGAATCTATCTAATGGTATATGGAGATATAAGGCTTACTTATTGCCGTTTTTCGGTGAGTGCATTATCAACGGGGCTCTCTCGTACACGAGGTGGTGTTTCGTTGATGGTATTCAGGCTTTTAAGGACTTCTTTTGGTTCTGATGGGTCACAAATCAACTCTTCTACTTTAAAGACATATTTTCACGCACAGAGTTATGTTTTGTGTATGATTGATTGATCCTATATATATATTTGTAGCGGGCATTACCCTCAATGGGGCGGGCTTGACTTTTGGGCTTACCGGTTACTTCCACTTGTTCTTCCAGGTCTAGGGGCTCCCAGGGTTAATACCCAACGACTTTGGACGCTGACACCATAAAAGTCCTTTAGAAAGGTTTTTATTTGCAGGGGTAACATCCAACAAACACAGTCTTGTAAGGGAACAGAGGGCAAGGGTGAAGAAACTCAGGCACCTTGAACTGCTGACTATTAGGAAGTTTCTAATGCAAACCCAGAGAGTGGCCACTCGCAGCTGGGCACCTCAAAGCTGAACAAATGTCTAGCCAGAGATTATGGCAGTCAGCACTTGAATTCGGAACTTGCAAAGTCTCTGACCTTAAAGAAAGTTGCACTCAAAGTGAACAGGAACCTTTCCTCAGTACCTGGAACGTTCTCTGTCTCCTTAGCAGTACTGGGAAAGCGTGGATTCGTCAGTGTCCTTGACAACCCAGCAACCAGGCAGTTCTTGGGATGCCAGCATGTTGGCCCTCCTCTGAAGAGTCCTCCCCCGGTCGCTTACACGAGCTGCGGTGCCCCTCCAAGTTGAGAGCGCACCCGGACGCCTTAAATCCTCCCTCAGTTACTGTGCCTCGGACCAGCCGGTTCCGAGACTCTGGAACAGATGGATCCTTGCCCCAGACCATGTGGGTCTGAGAGGCTAGTCAAACTGTCCATGTTGCAGGGCGGCACACGCTCCCGAGACCGGGAACACAAAAAAACACAGACAGAACATAACAGATGCATTAATACAGGTTTTTTCATTGTGAATTGTATTTGCTTTTCATCAGTGTGTTCTTCAATAGGAAGTAATAAAGGATGTTGTTATAATAACAGCAGGAAGGTCATGCTCAGTTATTGGCTCATGCAAACAGTAAATCAAAAAGTAATTATATATTATTTCTACAGTTAAGATTGTTCAGCATACTGTATGTGCCCACTGTACTCTATCCGAAAGCTGGCCATACATGGTTTCAAATTTGGCCAGTTCAGCAGGAACTGGAACATTTTTATCCATGTATGGGCACTGTGGTTGTACAGAAGTCAATCTACTGATCAACTTCTGTACAACTGCCCTATCAGATTTCCCCCACTCGATCTGTAGACGGTAGACTGCAGTGCTAATTTGTGTATTCTGACAGCAGGGAAGTCTCCCCACTGTCAGAATACAATAGCTTAGCAGAAGGACTACTCCAACTTTCTCAAATCTGTGGTTGGGGGAATTGGGCCAGTTTCTTTCTTTCAACCCGGTGGTTGAACAAAAAAAATATTTAATGTATGGGCTCCCTTACATGGTGTAGATTAGGTTTTATTTGTTACACTGCATTGGTAGAACTACGACAGGCACTGGGAGTATAGGGATTTCTAGTACCATTGGGCAAAAAAAAGGGAGTCCTAGCTATTGCTCCCTCTGCATTTCCAGTCGAAAATTAAAGGCCTGGGCTAGAGAAGCCATTTTTCAAACACAGCAAGATGTTCTAAGGCTCTTGAAGCCCGTAATAATGCAGCTGCAGCATGCAGACATCATGACTTCACCAACAGGGACATTATACTGTATCAGGGCCTAACTCTTCAATGATGCTCATTCCTCAAAGGATCATCCCACTAATTCTGGTCCTTACTAAACCTCTTAAGCTGTACTTACATGGGAAATCACTCCTGTTCTGGTCTTTGTTGGCCATAACCAGTGGCAATCTCATGTCTGTGACTGAATGGGTAAGTCTCATGGGGAACCAAAACCAGTTAAAAAAAATCCCAGGAAAAGTGAAAATAATTTTCCTGGTGCCTCCATGGCAGCATACCAATGGTTGATGGCTCCGCCCTCGATCAACCCACAGGACCACGTAACTCTATAAAAAAAAAGAGTTTCTCCCCCCTCAGGTATTCTTTTTCCTGCAGGATCACAGTCCAGCCCTACCTCACGGTCATATGGTGCGACCATTGCAGGTTCATGCTCTCCTGCAGTATGGAGTCCCATTACTTGGGTTGCTAAATGCACCAGATAAGTATGGGAGCCCGTTTTTCTGTGGCTCTTTTTGGGGCCTATGGAGAGATCCAGGAGCATTTCCTTCTCCTCTGTCTCTTGGGTTGCCTATCCCAGAGTTTCTGTCTGGGGCCTCCAGTACAAAATACCTGTTTCTGCTTCCATGCCAGGCCGGCATACAGCACCCCCTCTTTCATGGCTTACTGCCTGGAATTGCCAGCAGCCCGATGCAGCCTCTTCCTGCTTCACCCCTCTCTGGTGTACGGATGCTGTGGGAAGCAAGCTCTCCCGGGAAAATTGGCACAGCGGACAAGCAGGGATTCATAGACAGCTGCTTTAAACTATGCCTGCTACCGTTTTAGTAAATTCCCCCCACAGTGTTTTAGCAAATGAAATGTAATCCATTTAGGGTCTGAATCCACTTTACAGTCTATTTTTCAGCCACATTTTTTAAATTTAATTTTAGAGTAAATTTGGAAAAAGTTTTAATGTCTGCCAGGGGTTGAATTTTTTTTCAAGATTTTCTCTCATTTCCTGACTCTGTGACCCCCCAACATAGGACATAGTGGGGACCGAAAGGGATGCAGAGTCAATACAGGAATCATCTATTGCAGGAAGCAAGGTACCATGGGATATGTAGTCCTTTGAAATTGAAAATAAACAGCAGAGTTGAAGCTGCAAAGTTTACATGGAATCCAGGAGTTTGTGGAAAGAGATGGTCGGCAGACAGATAAAACTCACAACATGAAAGGAAAATTTTCAAGAAAGATTATATTGACGCCTAAAGTTTACGCTACTGCATTAGGTTTAGTACTCCCTTTTGACCTATTGCACACTCTTTGTATTATCTCACTGGCATGTTGCCACATAATGACTGGTAATTACTCTTGTTCTTGACATACTGTATGTATATTCAACTTGGTTACTTAATACCATGAAAAATCCTTCAATACAATAAAAAAAAAAAAAAAAAAAAAGAAAGAAAAATTATATTGGATTGTCAAAAATAACTATTATTCTCAGTTCCCGGAGGAGATGTTCCCCATGTGGGGATATTCATGACCCTCAATGCCGTACCAATTGCACATGCATGCCCTGTAAGTATCATATAGGGTGTTTTACCCCCCATTTCTTTTTATATTTTTCACACCTGTGACTATAATAGACTAACTAGAAATGCACAATATATCACTACAGAGATATCTTGAATGTGTACACGCTTGCTGCTGATGAGTGACATCAAGTCACGAACTGCGTTGAGCTAACAGATGTCATGTTCAAATCGCATACTTCATCCTACCACGTCATTGTGGATTCTGTTCATGCATTATGTATTTTACTATATCCTAATCATGTGCTATTCAATTTTGGGCTTTTCTATATGTATCATGTGCCATAAATTTTTTGGATTATTTATGTATATTGTATTGCTGTATGAAATAAAGGTTTTTTATTTTAATATTCTACTCCATGCAGGTATTTAATTATATGTGTAGTATATCAATTTTCTATCGAATATAAATTTTGAGACAAATGTCCTACTCCTTTATATATAATATAGATATGTCAATTATAATGGCGCACAACACTTGACCCTCCGCGTACTTCAATTAAAGTCCCGCCTCCCTGTTCTCTTTTGTATAAAATAATAGGGATGGAGGCTGATGACAACGTCATCTCCTCATATAAAGTCCCACAGACCCCTCTCTTTTAGAAACTATTGTTTGTATTGTTATTACAGTGCTAATGTTAAAAAAAACTAAAAAGTGTAACCTGCCCGAGGGTTGCCGCATGTGTGGGCAATACCCCATCAAATATTGAACGTGTGGGAATGCCTCCCAAAGGCTTGAGAAAATGTTTCCTTCAGTCATTCCCAGAGAACAACCACAAAAACTATGATTAAAACTCCACTACCCCCGGAGATATCGATGGCCATTGCACAGAACTAGAAAAGCAAGATCGTGGTATAATGAACATTTTGCAAAAGCAATAGCTGAACATTGTCTCATTCCTGCATACCACAAGCCGGAATAGCTAAACTCCATTTCAGTCATGTAAGAAAAACATATATCAAGTAGCTGCATACATTGAACTTTCATGGTCATCCAGAAGTTACATATTTAATATTTTAGTGAGAAAAAATATTTTGTCAAATTACAAAAGAAAGCAGCAACATATTTCTCAACTTTTCACCTCAAAAATACCCCTATAAAAAAGGTAATGCAGTCCTTGCCAAGAGTGACTCAAGCTTGTGATTTGCAAGTTAACTACATCTGAAATGTGTTTAGTCACCTGTATTTCACTTGTGTTGAGGTCTGGAAAGATACCCTGGTTATGGCTCTGCTGAGAGGCAACTTGGCAAGTGTAAAGGAAGTACTCAAGTTCCAGAGTGATGTGAGCCATGACCATATAACAGTGTAACACTATCCTGACCGGGACAGGCTTGGGAACACTGCACTACGTCCACTATGACTTTTATGAACTAAGATGCTATAGAGAACTTGTTATCACATAATGATGTGTTTTTAACACTTTTATAAAGGCGTGCCCTCCACAAATTTAGGAAATGTATACATGCAAGTCTGGACCCAAAAGGAAGTCAAATGCTACCATAAAATATAGTGCTTTTGAGAAAAAAATATATTTTGAAGTGCATTTGCAATGCATTGACTTTACTTTAAGGCCCCTTTCACACTGGGGCGGTTTTCAGGCGGTAGAGCGCTAAAAATAGCGCCTGTACACCGCCTGAAAAAAACGGCCCCATTCACTCCAGTGTGAAAGCCAGCGGGCTTTCACACTGGAGCGGTGCGCTAGCAGGACGGTAAAAAAAGTCCTGCTAGCAGCATCTTTGGAGCGGTATAGGAGCGGTGTATTCACCGCTCCTATACCGCTCCTACCCATTGATTTCAATGGGATACAGCGGTAATACCGCGGCAATACCGCCGCAAATCGCTGCTACGGCGGCACTTTGCAGGGGATTTTAACCCTTTTTCGGCCGCTCGCGGGGGGTAAAACCGCCCCGCGAGCGGCCGAATACCGCGGCTAAAACGACGGTAAAGCAGCGCTAAATATAGCGCTGCTTTACCGTCACCACGGCTTCTGCCCCAGTGTGAAAGGGGCCTTATGGTGCAGTTATTGTGCATTCTTACCACATTCCATTTTTTTTTTATATAATCTTTTATTTTTAGCATATTTACATTCCTGGAGGTTATACAGAGTAACAATTTCCAGATTGTACAGATAGTACAGTTTCGCAAGAAAGCAATGGGTTGACTTTATACAAATCTCGAACACAATAATATTACGGTATTACTTTTTCACCTAAAGTTCTAATGTTTTGAGTACTACTTTTTGAAGCGTATACTACATTCCAATTAACTAACACAGAAGAATAGAAGCAGTTAAAATGTCACTGAATAGGCCATGGTGTATTTAAAATTTAGACATTGCAGAAAAAAAAGCAAAATGCAGAAGACAATACAAAACTGGGAACATTTTACGTAAGATCAATGCAATTACCCTAATCAATGTTCTCACTCCAGACTGCTGAGGTCCAAGGGCCACATGGACCTCCCCAGGATTAAGATGCCCTAATTTATGCTGTCACCTATAGTATTACTATGGGGCATCTGTTGTTGTCTTTCCCTCCTCCACATTGAAGCTTCCACTGAAAGCCAATCATGTGACTGGACCAGAGCGCTCAGGGGTCCGCCACATACATAGTGCAGAGTTCAAGAGTGCGCTACGTATTAAATCCAGGGTTCAGGTGTGCACTGTGTAAAGAGTGCATTTTCATGAATGCCCTTTGCACAGAATGCAGAGTTCAGGGGTGCACTACCTACAGAGTGCATTGTTCACTGTGTATAGAGTACAGGGTTGAGGAGTGCACTACATAAAAAGTACAGGCTTTAGGGGTGTACTATGCACAGTGTGCAGCCCTCTTTCACAGGCTGTCTACATCTGACTTCCACCCCCTCCTCAGCTCGGACCTCTGCACCACTCTCCCCCATTGGCCACTTTTGCATCCATCTTGTCAGGGCCTGGATCTGAACCTGTGTCCGGTGGTAACTCTTCTTGCTGAGCCACCTGGAATGTTGGACAGCTCCCTGGACAATTCCTTGAATGATCCTGCCTTCAACCTTTTCTCCTTCCATGAACTTCCTGATTTAAGCCATGTCTCTACTCATCCTATTTTCCAGATTATTGTGCTCCCTTCAGCCAATATCTCACTCTTGTCACTCATGCTGCTGTCTGTATCTTTGCTACCACTTGTTAACGACCATTGGCTTGTTCCTTGACTATGCTTCTGCTTATCTCTACCTGCTATACCTGCTACTGGTACCTCGCTTGCTCACCTCCTGATGGGGCTATTCGGGTGACATCAAGCTGGTACTAACATGCAGCAAAACCCATCTCCACCATCAGGAGCTCTGGTGAACACTGGTTAGTACATAGACTCTACACTTCAGTAGAGGCTGTGTCATCTGCAGGGTGACCTGCGTCTGTACTTATCCAGCTGGTCAGTGGGTGCCTCCCTACTGCTTCTGCCTCCGAGCCTGATTCCAGATCATGACACATCTCCCTTCATTGTCCTTATCTCTCCCCTCCCCAAAAGCTTCCTTGCATCTCACCTACCCGGCTATACTATCTCCTGGCAGTGTAGGTGGCTCAGATGGGGATAACAGTGCTGCTTACCATGCTATGCCGAATCCCGCACTACACTTCATCTGCATCTCCCCTGCCCCCACCACGAGTGCAGGGCAGGCAGGGATCTGTGAGAGCCATTGAGAGGAAAATGTCTGTGTTTACAAGTGATAGTGTTGTGCGCGGGGAGTGGAGACCAAGAGTCGAAGTGGTGAAACGGAGTTCCGCCAAGTTTCGGCTGAAAAATAGCTCTGGGTGCGAGGGTCAAATGAAATGGCCTGGCGGGCTAGATTTGGCCTGTGGGCCTTGTGTTTGATATGTGCTGTACAGGGTAGTTCGAATAGGCTTAGAATTGGGATGGGAGCAGGTTTAGGTATAGTTAGTATTTGAATGGAATGCTACACTAAGAACAAAGTAAAAGTCTATGGGGGAGATTTACTAAAACTGGTGCATTTAGAATTTGGTGCAGCTGTGCATGGTAGCAAACCAGCTTCTAACTTCAGCTTGTTCAGTTAAGCTTTGGCCATAAAACTGGGCTGACTGGTTGCAATGCAGAGCTTCACCAGATTTGCACGCTTCAGTTTTAGTAAATAACCCCCCATGTGTTCTTCGGGACTAGATACATCCCAGGAATTTAGTAGATACACCAGATAGCAAGTAACTTTTTGCAGTGATCTGAACTGATGTCTATGGTTGTTTTTTCCATTTATTCCTAGGCCAGATGTGCTGGAGCCCAATATTTAAAATCTGACTATTGTTGCTGTTCAGCTATTGGATATTAGTAGTAGTCATGCATAGATTAGTATTTTCTGCCATATAAAATACTGCAGTGTTTTCTTCTTCTCCTACATTTCCTTGCAATCCTGGCTGATTAATTCTACAATGTTGGCGAATTTCAAAGCCGTTTTTTTTCTACTTTCCAAACCCCCAGTTTCCTTTCTTCCAGTCTACCACAACAGTTCTACCACTGGGCCACTTGCCGGCTTTCTTTGCCAGAAAAGCATCTTGTGTGGCCATGATTAGTGTTGCGCACCGTAAGTACAGAGGTCACGCTGCTGCTTGATGTTGCCGTAGAAATGGCTTCTTGCTCCTTTTTGGCTGCTTCCCCATTCCTTAGTAAAGCTAATGTAAAGGTTTCAAGCAGTTACCTTCCTGTGTATTTACTGTTTACCCGATATTCTAAAGTTGTGGAGTATTATAGGATTTTACCCTAGTAAGTTTCCAAATATGAATTTTTTTATTAGTGATAAATTAACTGCTTCAAATATGGTGGGGTCAGCAAATTACAAAGTTTTACCAGGATACTGTATATACCTGCAGGTGGTCTAGTCTATAGAGAATTATACAATTCACGAAGCAAGATTACCTGGGTTCCTAAATTGTTGTGGTTCTCTACAAGTCACACAAATATGGATGGAAACATTCAGGAACATTTTTTAAGTTACTGATTTTTGTGCTTTGATCTTTGCTAATTTGATTTGTTTTATTTTTATTATATACATACAGTCAGAAGTTTCCTTGTAATTAAATTTAGGGCCCATTTACACTGTTGTGTTTTAGGCATGCATTCTGACAAACTAAACCACCTGTGTCATGGTTTGCCATAATAAAGATAGTGCCTGTTCCCATCTCAGCACTACAGTGCAGTTTTGAAAAATACATCTTAATTTTTTTTCTGCATTTTACTGCATTGGGAGTCCCATAGAAGTCAATGACAATGCATCCTAACGCATACGTGTTCTAAGAATGCTGACTTTCAGTAGGTGTCAGACAAAGTTATTGTGCTGTCTAATGCCCAGTACACACGATCGGACTTTCCGCCAACAAAACTGTGGATTTTTGTTTGAAGGTTGTTGGCTCAAACTTGTCTTGCATATACACGGTCACACAAATGTTGGCCAACAATTACAAACGTGGGAACGTGGTGATGTACAACACGTACGACGAGCCGAGAAAAAGGAAGTTCAATAGCCAGTGCGGCTCCTTCTGCTTGATTCCGAGCATGCGTGAACTTTTGTGCATCGGACTTGTGTTCAACATGATCGGACTTTCCGACAACAAAGTTTTGTTGGCGGAAAATTTGAGAACCTGCTAGCAAACATTTGTTGGCGGAAAGTCCGACAGCAAATGTTCGATGGAGCATACACACAGTCGGACTTTCCGACAACAAGCTCACATCCAACATTTCGCATTGGAAAATCTGACCGTGTGTATGCGCCATTAGAGTTCGTTCGGGTAGATAGCTAGAGGCAGCTGGACTGCAGTGTTCAAATGCAGCTAAACTCGGCATCTGGAAGCAGCAGCACTCTATGGCTGCATACAAACTGGCCAGTTAGTTGGGTCCAGATTCTTTGCAGCCAGAACAACCATCCGTGGATGCAAACTGTTTGTATAGGAACAGTGACACCATCTACCATTGATTTGTACAGGGTACAAATCTAGCCATGCCACGGCTGAGCATGGAGGTGGTTTATCTTCTGGCAATAATTACAGATTCTCACCAGTGATCGATAATGTGAAATGGCCCTAAACTAAACTTCTAAAAAATATTGTAATGGGATATTCCTACATATAAATTAATTGTTTTACACATTTCTAATGTACAGTATGTGATATAATTATGAAGTGATAGAGTTGGTACCTCATTATACACAACTTCCAAGCCACGCACACATATTCTGGCTCACAATCTCAGTTTGCATGTTACGTGATACAATTATGCTGGACGCCTGTTAATACCATCACAGAATATGAATGTACAGATTGGCCTATAGCCGAGTACGAATGCACAAACTTCCTTCCTATTGACTTTATTAATAATTTGTGCTCAATGTGGGGCCAAGATAATGGCCACTTTGCTGTTATTGGCATCAGTTTTTAAAATCTGAAGCAAAGAAAATGTAAAGCCTTATACATAAAGACCAACTAAATTATCTAATGGGGCTATTTAAACTGAGTTTGAATGGAACCCTAATGCACCTAGACATTGCACTTTCATTGTGGTGCACTGCAAAATGTAAATGTGAACCATCCAGGTGTTGTGGTGTACATTGTTAAAAAACAAAACAAAACAACTACATGTCCAGTTTCAGTTTGTTGCAATATGAATGGGCCGCCTTCAAGATCAATGGGCACCTACAGCTCACAGCAATGGGCAAATATGGTGCATTACCTTGCATGTGTTACTGGAATGTACTAGGTGTGAATGGGCCCTTGGTCTGGTCATACACAGATTACATTTGGGCCAAATTGGACAAAATTTGTTCCATGGGTGGCATTGTCTGCACTACTTGGCTTGACAAAAGGCAATTCAGTCGTTCATCAGACACTGTTCAGGCATACAGCCACAGGTGTCAACTCTCAGACAGGGCCGTCTTAATCAATGGGCACACCTGGGCACTGCCCAGGGGTCCCAGGTGCATGGGGGCCCCATGATCAGAGCTAGAACAGGGGGGGGGCAGACACTGTGTTGGTGTGGTGGTGCACTGGTGATTTGGCCACTCCTCTTTGACAGGAGTAACTGCAATGCCACTCCTGTCAGAAGGTGCAGCAGCTGGCTTTGTCAGGAGAAAGGATTAAGCATACCCACATTGCAGGTAGGAGCAGCATTTGAGTACAAGTGGTAAGGGGGAGCACAACTGATGTATGGGGCATTGCAATGGGGGGCACCTGATGTTTGGGGACGCTGTGATGAGGACATCTGATGTATGGGTACACCTGATGTATGGGGACACTGTGATGGAGACACCTTATGTATGAGAGCACTGTGATGGAGCAACCTGATGGATGGGCATACCTGATCAATGGGGATACTGTGATGACACCTGGTGTAAGGGGACACTGTTATGGGAACACCTGATGGATGGGGACACTGTGATGGGAATACCTTATGTATTGAGATACCTGATGGATGGGGACACTGTGATGGGGACACCCGATGGATGGGAGCACTGTGATGGGGACACCTGATGTATGGGGACACTGTGATGAGGACACCTGATGTAAGGGGACACTGTGATGGGGACACCTGATGTATGGGGACACTATGATGGGAACACCTCAAGTAAGGGGACACAGTGATGGGACACTGTGATGGGGACACCTGATGGATGGGGACACTGTGATGGGGACACCTGATGGATGGGGACACTGTGATATGGACACCTGATGTAAAGGGGCACTGTGATGGGGACACCTGATGGATGGCGGCACTGTGGTGGGGACAATGAAGTTTTGAGAAAGAGTCTCGGACAGCCGCACTCAAAAAAATTATTTTCGCCTTTATTGAGTAAAAAATCACAAAAACATGCCACAGCAGAATGGACAGAAGAGCTGACGTGTTTCACACTACAAACAGTGCTTAATCATAGCTTGTGGTGGGGACACCTGATGGATGGGGACACTTGATGGATGGGGACACTATGATGGGAACACCTCATGTAAGGGAACACAGTGATGGGACACTGTGATGGGGAAACCTGATGGATGGCGGCACTGTGGTGGGGACCAGGGCCGCTGATAGGTCAGTACAACTGGCCCTGTTGTACCGGGCCCGACCAGCAGGGGGGCCCGGGGGCAACCTGAACAGATAAGCAATGTGATGTTAAAAAATAAATAAAAAAAATCGTCCAGTGATCAGCGTCCCTTAATGTGAACATCCAACCACCGGCATCACAGTCACCACCCGATACCCACCCCCCCCCACCCCCGTTACTTATTATATGGTGGCAGGGGAGGGACTATTTCTTGTATTTCGGGCGCGGAAGAATGCCTCTTCCACGCCCGCTGCTTATCCCGGCCAGCGTGTCCTTTGTAGTGGCAGTGCGTGCCGTCGCCCTGGTGGTGCCGCGGAGTGATTCGTAATTAGCAGCAGTAGCACTGGAAGTGAGGCGACAGGCGAGCAGCGGAGGCGGCAGTCGGCAGAGGACATTGGCAGAGGCATTGATTCCCCTCTAACTAGTTTGTAGACCCTCAAGTCCAGGCAGCAGCAGGATAACAGAGAAAGTGACTCCTGGGGCCCAGCTAACAATTACACAGGTGTGTGCTTGTTTGGGGGGGGGGCAGGGGTTTCAAGATCTACTACTACTGCAGCAGCATCTATACATTATGGCATTGGTGGCATGGGTGGCACTGTCTGCAGGTAGCACATGTGTTATGGCCCATAACGCATGTGCTGCCTGCAGAGACAGTGCCACCAATGCTGTAATGTGCTGCAGACAGTGCCACCCATGACGCTAGTGCCATAATGCATGTGCTGCCTGCAGAGACAGTGCCACCCATGCTGCCAATGGCATTATGCCAGCACAATATGGCATTGGCGGCATGGCATGGGTAGCACTGTCTCTGCAGTACATTATGGCATTGACATGTGCCACTCGCTGATCGCCACCATTACTAGTAAAAATAAAAAAAAAATACATAAATACATCATGCTATAACTTTTGCACAAACCATTTAATAAAGACTTTCTGGGATAATTTTTATTCAAAAAAATATGTTGCAGAATACATATTGGCCTAAACTATTGAAGAAATTTGATTTGTTAAATTTTTTTATTGGATACGTTTTATTGCAGAAAGTAAAAAATATAGTTTTTTTTTTTTCAAAATTGTTTTAATTTTTTTGTTTAGCAATGCAAAAAGTAAAAAACACAGAGGTGACCAGATACCACCAAAAGAAAGCTCTATTTGTGAGGGAAAAAAATGACATACATTATATTTGAGTACAGAGTCGCACGACCAAGCAATTGTCAGTTAAAATAATGCAGTGCTGTATTGCAAAAAATGGCCTGGTCATGAAGGGGGGTAAATCTTGCAGTGGCCTTCCTGTGTTGCTGTGAGAAAAATAAATATCACTTGTAGACAAACCTGCACTTTGTTTCAAGGCGGGGTATGGGGAGGGGCCAGGGGTGGGGCCAGGGGGGCGGGCGGGGCCAGGGGTGGAGCTGAAGGGGGCCCCGTCAGTTAGGCTGTACGGGGCCCCATGATTTCTATCAGCGGCCCTGGTGGGGACACCTGATGGATGGGGACACTGTGATGGGGACACGTGATGTAAGGGGGCACTGTGATGGGGACACCTGATGTAAGGGGGCACTGTGATGGGGACACCTGATGTAAGGGGGCACTGTGATGGGGGCACCTGATGTAAGGGGGCACTGTGATGGGGACACCTGATGTAAGGGGGCACTGTGATGGGGGCACCTGATGGATGGCGGCACTGTGGTGGGGACAATGAAGTTTTGAGAAAGAGTCCCGGACATCCGCACTCAAAAAAATAATTTTCACCTTTATTGAGTAAAAAATCACAAAAACATGCCACAGCCAGAGCTGATGTGTTTCACACTACAAACAGTGCTTGATCATAGCTTGTGGTGGGGACACCTGATGGATGGGGAAACCTGATGGAAGGGGGTACTGTGATGGGGACACCTGATGCAGACTAGTAGGGGCCCAGTGGATAACTTTGCCCAGGGGCCCATGCTGTTATTAAGATGGCACTGCTCTCAGAATATTATATCCAGTAAGGCGGCTCTAGGCTTTGTGAGGCCTTAGGCGAAACTTACACATGAGGCCCCACTCACACCCGTAATAGGAAAGAAAAAAACAAGCACACAAAAAAGAGGGTGAGAAGGGCTGGTGCAAGGATTTTTGACAACCTAGGCGAAACCTAATTTTGCCGCCCCCATTGGCTCCACCCCTGACTCCACCCCCTTTGCCCTGCCCATGTGACAGAAGGCGTCGCTATACAGGAAACGTCGGCTCTGCTTCCTCTAGCACTGGCTCCAGTGCTCTGCTGCACCTCTTATTACACTACTGGTTGGACTGAGTTAGTTACATGCTGCAGCCTGCAGAGCATGCAAACACGGAGGAAAACCAGCGGCCGGGCGCCCCTAGGCAGCAGTGCGCCCTAGGCGGCTGCCTAGTTTGCCTAGTGGTAGCACCGGCCCTGAGGGTGAGATAAAGAGGGGGGGAGAGAGCAAATCAGTGATTGAGCACAGGCAAATTAGGAGTCCGCGGGGCCCCATGTGAGTGCGAGGCCTTAGGCGTCCGCCTAATTTGCCTAATTAGAGAGCCGCCTCTGCC
The DNA here is from genome assembly GCA_028564925.1 of Lithobates sylvaticus. Taxonomy (NCBI): domain Eukaryota; kingdom Metazoa; phylum Chordata; class Amphibia; order Anura; family Ranidae; genus Lithobates; species Lithobates sylvaticus. Next base: position 155,061,730 of record CM053030.1, read on the forward strand.
AGTAATACAGATTTGTTCATACATGCTGAAAAGGAGAATCAAGTGATTTCTTTTCCCGCTCACAGATCAGGCCAGCGATTCAGAAAGTATTACACTGTATTGCAGCCAGACGGCAACCAAGCAGCTAGCATTTTCAGAATGAGGTCCACAATAGCAGCCCCCATATTTCTTCCACTACAGTTTTTCATTTAAGTTACAAATGGCTAATGACAAATGTCTGGGCCACACATGTAGCAATACTTTGGATGGTTGGGGGGTGTCAAAGTTAATAAATGACCAGTTGGTGCACACATGCTGGAAATGTAGTCATCACTGTACAGCCATTCCAGTACATTGAAGTTTGAAGTGGCTAATCACATAGAGAGAGAAACACACACAAACTAATATGACCTATTTCTATAATATCAAGTTGATCAATTATTAGGTTTCCAAAAGAAATGGATGGATTCTATCTTATAAAACGTTTAGTACAACCTCGCTACATTAACACATAAACATTCAGATGCAGAGCAAGTCTTTTTTTTTTTTTTATTATCCAAAATCTGGAATGTATCTTTTTGCAGCTGAAGGCCTCATAAATAAGCTTCATGTCCTGAAGGCTCAACCAGCTACAATTAAGCGGTATTCCAGTTTAATAAATACATTGTTCTGCTTGTTTGTTTTTACAGTCTCAGCCGGCAGTAATGTCCTATAAGCGGCTTCATCTACCGAACTGAACCTATCCTGGTCTAGATGCTCTAAGTCTTACTAACTTAATTAGACCAGCATGCCTCAAACTTGTAACCTCCACTTATGCTCAGATCTCAAATATGTTTGGAAAAAAAAAAAAAAAGAAAATATTTTCCAGTCAGTGGATCCTGGATAGATGGATGCCAAATTTATTTCACAAGCCAGTCCTGCCTCCACTGGCACATAACCATTTCCAGATGTGCGCAGGAAAACAGCACATCACGAAAAGGCCGGCGTGGGGCTGTGCTCAGAGGAGCAGAGGACAAAAACACATCAGGAAAATGCCAGACGGGGCAAAGGAACTTTTCAACAGCCTCCTGTACTACCTGAGCTGGCAAGGGCTTATGTAGCTGTGCATTGTTGTCAAAAGGCTTGGGTGTGACCTGCTTCTCCTTTAGATTGTAAGCTCTCATGGACAGGGCCCTCCTTACCCTCCTGTATTACATTGTTTTACAGCAAACTGTTGGTGCTGTAAACCTGTATTATTTATTTTCATTTACGCAGTGCTTTATTGAAAATTTACTCAACTCTCTCTAAATAAATAAATAAATAAATGTATATATATAAATATATATATATATATATATATATATATATATATATATATATATATATATATATATATATATATATATATATATATATATATATATCTTGAACATTCACATCAGTGCCAATTCTCAAAGAGCTTATAATTTAAGGGTCACAACCCTTGTTACAATCTGACTGTATAATCATTGTACAGGCAACTTTAAATTGACCAAAATGATGTAGTATGAGCTAAGTGGGTAGCACTAGAGTCGCGGGTTCGAATCCCAACCATGACACTTCCTGCCTGGAGTTTGCATGTTCTCCCTGTGTCTGCATGGATTTCCTCTGGGTGCTCCGGTTTCCTCCCACACTCCAAAGACATACGTTGATTGGCTTCTGTCTAAACTGGCCCTAGTATATGTATGAATGTGAGATTGGGACCTTAGATTGTAAGCTCCTTGAGGGTAGGGACTGATGTGAATGTACAATATACACTATATTACGAAAATAATTGGGACGCCTGCCTTTGCACATGCATAAACTTTAACGGCGTCCCAGTCTTAATCCGTAGGGCTCAATATTAGGTTGGCCCACCCTTTGCAACTTCAACTCTTCTGGGAAGGCTGTCCACAAGGTTTTCATAGTGCGTCTATGAGAATGTTTGACCATTCTTCCAGAAGCGCATCTGTGAGGTCAGGCATTGATGTTGGACGAGAAGGCCTGCATCACAGTCTCCACTCAAAATTATCCCAAAGATGTTCTATTGGGTTGAGGTCAGGACTCTGTGCAGGCCAGTCACGTTCCTCCACCCCAAACTCACTCATTCACGTCTTTATGAACCTTGCTTTGTGCACTGGTCCAAATCATTTGGTGGAGGGAGGATTATGGTGTGGGATTGTTTTTCAGGGGCTGGGTTTGGCCCCTTAGTTTGAGTGAAGGGAACTCTTCAGGTGTCAGCATGCCAAGATATTTAGGACAATTTCATGCTCCCAACTTTGTAGGAACAGTTTGGGGATGGCCCAACATGACTGCACACCAGTGCACAACGCAAGGTCCATAAAGACATGGATGAGCGAGTTTGGGGTGGAGGAACTTGACTGGCCTGCACAGAGTCCTGACCTCAACTCAATACAACAACTTTGGGATGAATTAGAGCGGTGACTGCGAGCCAGGCCTTCTCGTCCAACATCAGTGCCTGACCTCACAAATGCGCTTCTGGAAGAATGGTCAAACATTCCCATAGACACAGTCCTAAACCTTGTGGACAGCCTTCCCAGAAGAGTTGAAGCTGTTATAGCTGCAAAGGGTGGGCCAACTCAATATTGAACCCTACGGACTAAGACTGGGATGCCATTAAATTCATGTGCGTGTAAAGGCAGTGTCCCAATACTTTTGGTAATATAGTGTATATATGTAAAGTGCTGCATAAATTGATGGCACTATATAAGTACCTGTAATAAATAAATAAATGAGGGCCTACCAAAACCATTCAATCTGGCAGGCCCTTGCACTACATAGTTGTAGTGCTACCTCTGTTGCAGATTGTAATGCATATGTTGAGCAATAGGTCCCTATCTCACATGCAAACCCATACTAGGGCCAATGTGGACAGGAGTCTATGAACTGGCCTGCACCTAAACTCAGTAGAACACCTATAGAAGACCGGCATGTCTTTGGATGGAGCACAGCAAGACCATGTAAACTCTGGAGGTAATGTCTTGGTTTAGATTTGAACCCACGACCCCAGTGCTGCAAGGCAGAAGTGCTAACTACTAAACTGCTGTGCATAAAAATAAAAAAAATAATATTGCGGCAAGTACATCACAATATGGCCTGTTATATTCCAAGAAATGCAGAGCAAGGCAGGTCAAATGCAAACCTCCTTTGTTTGATTTATTTAAATGCAGGAGAACATATCTGGGAAGATTAAACAAACGTATATAAATGTACTTGAGTCTACATGCATTTACACGCCTCATCTAAGTTTTCCCCAAGATGCACAAAATGTTCTCTAGTTTCGCAGCTAAACTGAATGCCTCTAAACGCAGGTAAACGCACAGTGTGAATGATATCATTACCTGTGTTTACATGCGTTTAGAGCACTGATTCTCAGCCAGGGTTCCTCCAAAGGTTGATAGGGGTTCATTCAGCATTGGGCAATTTCTGCCTCTCAGATAAGTTCCCACTGACACCATTGATCTTTTTAGCTATCTGTAAGGAGGTAATTCTTCCCAATGACCACAAGTGTAAGGACCATTCTTCCCACTGACCATCACACTAATGTATCATGAGTTGTAGATTTCTAATGACCACAAGTGTAAGGACCATTCTTCCCACTGACCATCACACTATTGTATCATGAGTTGTAGATTTCTAATGACCACACATGTAAGGACCATTCTTCTCACTGAACATCACACTAATGTATCATGAGTTGTAGACTTCTAATGACCACAAGCGTAAGGACCACTCTGCTGACGGATCATCACACTATTGTATCATGAGTTGTAGATTTCTAAAAGGCCACAAGTGTAAGGACCATTCTTCTGACTGACCATCACACTATTGTATCATGAGTTGTAGATTTCTAATGACCACAAGTTTAAGGACCATTCTTCTGACTGACCATCACACTAATGTATCATGAGTTGTAGATTTCTAATATTTAGTAGGGGTTCCCTGAGACCGGAGAACTATTTCAAGGGTTCCTCTGTGTTGAAAAGGTTGAGAAAGGCTGGTTTAGAGACATCCTATAAACGCATGTTGTTGTGAACGAGGTCAAACTGTTATCAACAAAGCACCACTGAAGTAAATAGGAGTCTGCAGACCTGCTCTTCAGAAGCCTCATAAAAGAATGTCCCCTTACTTACATTGTAAGAAATGAGCCTGCAGCTGCAAAGCCATGCATGATAAACTATTTCCAATGTTATTTTTCTAGAAGCGCAGTGTGGTGTCCATAGACTTACCTTTCATGTTGGCACAGTAGTGGAGAATGCGGGCAGATTGGAGGTGCCTCTATTGAGTAGTCTCTAGTCTGGTGCTCCTCTGGGTTGTTATATGTCCATATTGCAAGTAGTCAATGACAGCCTAGCTAGGTGATACCCTTATGAGGGGCTCAGCCCTCAGTCTTTTCAGTCCCAACTCCCTGAAAAATGAAGAAGATAGCTCTAACTAGCAGACTTTGCTGAATCTAGGAGTTAAACTCCCCTCCTACTCAGTCATACGCCAGCTGCTGATGCTGCTCCAAACTTTGCAGACTTGATGCAGGCACAAGGGATGTCACCTACTCCTCTAGAAGAACAACATTTCCAGGGACCTCAACAAAGCAGAAAAGGACCAGCCAGGGAAGAAGATATTTCTGGGACTGCACACTTATTGCAAAACCATGTGCTTTTTGTACATATGTGTGTCTGAGAGCTCCGCCACTCCCCATCTCCTCCCTTTTTGAAGTTTATGGGTGTCACTACAGGAGGCTGAGGGGATGTTTGTCCAGCAGTGATACAAGGAGGGAGAGGATGGAAAGGAACATAGCATTCCACATTGTGTATCCCTAATCTGAGAGGAAGTGGGGTGACTGAGCAGCAAGGATAGTGTTACTGTACAGCAAAGAGATGGCGAGCAGAGAACGCCTGGATCACATTAGTGCCCAAATGAGAAACACATATTTAACCGCTTCAGGCTTGATATGGTGTTGATGCTATCGCCACATTTATAGCAAGCCGTGCAAAGTTTTGCACCTTGAACATGATATAAAAATAAGCGTCACTGATTTGCCGTAAGACTTGCTGGAATCAACCTTAATACTTATTGATACGATTTAAAAGTAATTTAGTAATGAATTGTTGCGTGCCCAGCTGCTACTGATTTTCACTCGCTGTTTGGAAGACAGGATATACAATCCCCAGGTCGGCATAATTGAATTAGAACGAAACACAAAACATTTTTTTGGAACTCATGCTGGGTCCATTCAGGCGTACGGGATATTATTCCTGTGGGAGGGCAGATTTCATTTGTCATTAGCTGGAATTTCACGCTACAATGGAAATGCTGCTCATTTCGGAAATATGAGGAAGATTGTCAATACATCTTTTCTGATGTATTCAATGAAATAGTTTATCTGATACATGTAGGCCCAAAATAGAACAATATGGGGGAGATTTACTAAAATCTGGTGCATCTGTGCAGAGTAACCAATCAGCTTCTAGGTTTTATTGTCAAAGCTTAATTAAACAAACTGAAGTTAGATGCTGATTGTTTACTCTGCACAGATGCGCCAGATTTTAGTAAATCTCTCCCATATTGTTCTATTTTGGGCCTACATGTATCAGATAAACTATTTCATTGAGTACATTTAACCTATTGCGTACATGTAAACTATTTCATTGAGCTGATAGTAACCAATCAGCTTCTAGGTTTTATTGTCAAAGCTTAATTAAACAAACTGAAGTTAGATGCTGATTGGTTAATATCAGCTCAATGAAATAGTTTACATGTACTCAATAGGTTAAATGTACTCAATCAGTTCTAGGTTTTATTGTCAAAGCTTAATTAAACAAACTGAAGTTAGATGCCGATTGGTTACTATGCAGAGCTGCACCAGATTCTGTGGGATTGATTTACTAAAGCTGGAGAATGCAAAATCAGGCTCACTTCTGCATAGAAACAATCAGCTTCCAGGTTGTATTGCCAAAGCTTAAAATAGAACTACGGTAAAACCTTGGTTTGAGAGTAACTTGGTTTGAGAGTGTTTTTGCAAGACAAGCAAAATGTTTTAATACATTTTGACTTCCGGGCATTCAAAGCCCTTCGGTGCAAACAGTGCTGGACAGCTATGCTCACCATGATATCATCCACAATGCCACTTCCGCAGGTGGGCTCTCAGTGCTGCCTACTAAAGGAGAAGAGAGGCGCCTCTAAGTGTAGCAATATGGTTACATTTAATGAAGGTACATTTAGCAACTCACATGGTTGATTATTAAAAGAGGCACATCTAAGTAGGCAGGGTATACGGGGTAAAGCTATCCACATATAGACCATCCTCCTCACCACCATCAACATCCTCCCTTCCACGCTGCGCTCCACGAGCACTTCAAGCCTCGCTTTCAGATCACTGTACTACAGGGTAGTCTTCCTGGTCACGATTGTAGACTGACAGCAGTGAGAGCTGGCAGTGCGGAGGACGGTCTATGTGCACAGCTTTACCCCAGATGCCTGCATACTTAGAGGTGCTGTTTTAATCATAAACCATGTGAGTTGCTAAATGTTGTACCTTCATTAAATATAACCATATTGCTACACTTAGAGGCACCTCTCTTCTTTTTTATACTCTGTAGCTCCTGCTGGATTTTTCTTCTAATCCCCTTATGGAGGCTTCCATTTGTGGATAGACATTTTCTGGTTACACAATCACATTTCTGTAATCTTTTTATGTGGACTATAAACTTAAAGTGGTTGTAAACCCATTTAAAACAAAAAACTTACACCTGCAAGACAAAGGCATAATGAGCTAGTATGCATAGCATACTAGCTCATTGTGTAATACTCACCTGAGAACCAGGCTGTCTTAATGAGTGGACACAGGGACACAGGGGCCCCAGCTGCATGGGGGGGGGCTGCACTTTCCTCAAATCAGCTGGTCCTTGAGCCCAAGCTGCCTTAAAATTGGGGGCCCCATGATGGCACTGAGTGATGGATACACAGAGGAGGCAGGCTGGCAGCGGTGATCTGTGCTGAGCAGAATGATACATATTATTTCACAGTCAACAGGGAGGGGCAGGGCCGGAGCGCCAGTGATGCTCTGACCCCGCCCCATGCAGCTTGATTGCTCGGGACTCAAAGGCTGCGGGGTAGGAGCTGGAGTAGGAGCTGCTGAGTAGGCAGCACTGAGAGCCCACCTGCGGAAGTGGCATTGTGGATGATATCATGGTGAGCACAGCTGTCCAGCACTGTTTGCACCGAAGGGCTTGGTATGCCCAGCCTTGCCATGGTCTACCAAAGAAGTTGAGTGCATGTGCTCAGCATCATATCCAGAGGTTGTCTTTGGGAAATAGACGTATGAGTGCTGCCAGCATTGCTGCAGAGGTTGAAGGGGTGGGGGGGTCAGCCTGTCAGTGCTCCGACCATACGCCGCACACTGCATCAAATTGATCTGCATGGCTGTCATCTCAGAAGGAGGCTTCTTCTAAAGGTGATGTACAAGAAAGCCTGCAAATAGTTTGTTGAAGACAAGCAGAGTAAGGGCATGGATTATTGGAACCATGTCCTGTGGTCTGATGAGACCAAGATAAACGTATTTGGTGTCAAGCGTGTGTGGCGGCAACCAGGTGGGGAGTACAAAGACAAGTGTGTCTTGCCTGTAGTCAAGCATGGTGGTGGGAGTGTTATGGTCTGGGGATGCATGAGTGCTGCCGGCACTGGGGAGCTACAGTTCATGTACTGTGACATAATGAAAGACTGAGCTGTAGGGCATTCCTCCAACATGATAACGACCCCAAACACACCTCCAAGATGACCACTGCCTTGCTAAAGAAGCTAAGGGTAAAGGGGATGGACTGGCCAAGCATGTCTCCAGACCTAAACCCTATTGAGCATCTGTGGGGCATCCTCAAATGGTAGGTGGAGGAGCGCAAGATCTTTAACATCCACCAGCTCCGTGATGTCATCATGGAGGAGTGGAAGAGGACTCCAGTGGCAACCTGTGAAGTTCTGGTGAAATCCATGCCCAAGAGGGTTAAGGCAGTTCTGGAAAATAATGGTTTACACTTAGGGGTGTACTCACTTATGTTGCAAGTGGTTTAGACATTAATGGCTGTGTGTTGAGTTATTTTGAGGGGATAGCAAATTTAAACTGTTATACAAGCTGTACACTCCCTACTTTTCATTGTAGCAAAGTGTAATTTCTTCAGTGTTGTCACATGAAAAGATATAATAAAATATTTACAAGAATGTGAAAGGTGTACTCACTTCTGTGAGATACTGTAGGTACAAAAGAAAACAAAACACTTTTTTGATGTATACATTATAATAGTTTATCTGACACATGTAGGCCCAAAACAGAACAATGTGACCTATCTGATGTATTCTATATACAGGCATACCCCACTTTTAAGTACACAATGGGGTTTATTTACTAAAGCTGGAAAGTGCAAAATCAGGCTCACTTCTGTATAGAAACCAGAGTTTCTAACCCCAGCTTGTTCAATTAAGATTTGGTAATAAAACCTGGAAGCTGATTGGTTTCTATGCAGAAGTGAGCCTGATTTGCACTTTCCAGCTTTAGTAAATAAACCCCATTGTGTACTTAAAAGTGGGGTATGCCTGTAATAGTTTATCTGATACAGTACATGTAGACCTAAAATAAAACAAAAACGGTCGATATAGTAAAACAGCTTGCTGTGATAACAGTTATTGGATTTTATGTAAAACAGCAAAATAAAAATCATTGTGCAATCAATAATTTTGTTATGTTGAAAAATTCGGATAAAAGGTCCCTGCAGTAGAAGAGCTTTTTTACTCGCCTCTCAGGTAGTCCATGTCTTCTGAACTCCCTCCATTTCAGCGTTGCAACCTCTAAAAGGACTAAGCTATGATATAGAGATATGCACGGCAGGGAAAATGGGTGTCCGACTCTCCTGGAAGTGTCACATTTTGATGAGTTGCACGAAGGCTGCAGTGTTGGCATGGAGGGAAGATAGAAGATGGGCCATCAGTAAGATGACTCTCAAAAGCTTAATTGTAGGGGCTTTTCATCTGGATTTTAAACTGAAAAGGTATCTTTAACCACTTGCCGACCGCCCCATGTAGATATACGTCGGCAGAATGGCACGTACAGGCAGAACCACGTACCTGTACGTGCCATTCTTCAGGCGGTTGGGGGGTCCGATCGGACCCCCTCCGCCGGCGGGGACGGTCGGCATCGCTTCAGGAGCGATCCGGGACGAGGGGACGGCCAGTGGTTTCTGGCCACCCCCTCGCGATCGCTCCTGGCGAATGAAAAGCTTCCCCTTCCTGTCTATTGTATAGACAGGAAGGCGGAAGTGATGTCACGCTCGGTGCGCCGGTCTATGTGACCGGAACGCCGAGCAGAGAAGATGTAAAGGTTAGTGCACAAACAGTACACTGACACCAGTACACATAGGCACACAATCCACCCCCCTGTCACCCCCAGATCACCCCCAGATCACCCCCTCCCCCCCCAGTCACAGTGTCACTAATTGCAGTGATCATTTATTTACTGATCACTGCATTTAGTGTCAGTGTGACTGTAATAACTGTCAGGGCAGTTAGTTTTAGGTCCTAGGTAGCCCCCTACCCCCCCCTAATAAAGGTTTAACCCCCTGATTGCCCCTAGTTAACCCCTTCACCCCCTTTTGCCAGTGTCACTAAGCGATCGTTTTTCTGATCGCTGCATTGTGTCGCTAGGTAACCATTTTTTTTTTATTTTAACCGCCATGTTTTATATAGGTTCATAAATAGTTTTATAGGTCAGGTACCCCCATATTACAACCTAAATAAAGGTTTTAACCCCCTGATTGCCCCTAGAGTTAACCCTTTCACCAGTAATCACCGTATAACTGTCACTGGTGACGCTGGTTAGCCAGTTAGTTATTTCGTTATTTAGGTTCCCCGTCAGGTTTTTATATAGCGTCAGGTACCCCCATATATTACCTAATAAAGGTTTAACCCCCTGATTGCCCCTAGTTAACCCTTTCACCCCCTTTTGCCAGTGTCACTAAGCGATCGTTTTTCTGATCGCTGCATTAGTGTCGCTAGGTAACCAGTTTTTTTTTAGGTTAACCGCCATGTTTATATAGGTTCATAAATAGGTTTATAGGTCAGGTACCCCCATATTACAACCTAAATAAAGGTTTTAACCCCCTGATTGCCCCTAGAGTTAACCCTTTCACCAGTGATCACCGTATAAAATGTCACTGGTGACGCTGGTTAGCCAGTTAGTTATTTCGTTATTTAGGTTCCCCGTCAGGTTTTTATATAGCGTCAGGTACCCCCATATATTACCTAATAAAGGTTTAACCCCCTGATTGCCCCTAGTTAACCCTTTCACCCCCTTTTGCCAGTGTCACTAAGCGATCGTTTTTCTGATCGCTGCATTAGTGTCGCTAGGTAACCAGTTTTTTTTTTTTGTATTACTGTTACGGGTGACGCTGGTTAGTTAGCTTGTTTTTTATACTGTCAGGGCACCCGCCATTTATTACCCAATAACGGTTTAACCCCCTGATCGCCCGGCGGGTGATATCAATTAGGTTTTAGGGTCAAATAAGGTCTGCGTCGCCCCAGGTTAGTGCCAGTACCGCAAACACCCACGCGCAAAGCATACACCTCCCTTAGTGGTATAGTATCTGAACAGATCAATATCTGATCTGATCAGATCTATACTAGCGTCCCAGCAGTTTAGGGTTCCAAAAAAACGCATTGTTAGCGGGATCAGCCCAGATACCTGCTAGCACCTGCGTTTTCCCCCTCCGCCCAGCCCCCCCCCCCCCCCCCCAAGTGCAGTATGGATCGATAACTGTCACTTACAAAACACTAAGCACACATAACTGCAGCGTTCGCAGAGTCAGGCCTGATCCCTGCGATCGCTAACATTTTTTTTGTGGTAGCGTTTTGATTCAGTCGCTAACAGTCAGGAGCTTTTTTACCTGTGAATCTCAAAAAAATAAAAAAAACAAAAATAGTTGTCGTTTTATTGTTCTCTCTCTCTCTCTATTGTTGCTCTTTTTTTACTCCATTCTATTCTGCAATGTTTTATTATGTTTTATCATGTTTTATCATGCTTGCTTTTCAGGTATGTAATTTTGTTTACTGTGTTTTAGTGTTAAGCATTTTTTTGTTTTCAGGTGCGCCATTCAGTTGCAGCGCGGATTTATTTATCTTGACAGCAACAGCGTTTGCTCCCACGATACATAAAGCCGCGACTCCAACGCTGTAGGAGGTGATTTCACCACCACAGTTAAAAAAAAGAGCATATGTGCCGAAGCATGGGGGCAGCAGGGGGGGCGGAGGAGCGATTGGCTCCTAATGCCACGTACATACGGTCGAAATTCCGACCGTGTGTACACGGCATAACTTTTGCGGGAGGATGCCCCCATGCATCGGCATATATATATGGTGCATGTATGCCCATCATTAGAAGTGGGTGGATGAAGGGAGGTATTCTAATGGTGGGCATACCCACCAATCAATCTCTTTTTTTCGTTCAGCCAAGAGGCTGCATGAAAAAAAAAAAAAGATTACAATATATGTCCAGTATGTTGCTGGACTTTGAATGGTTATACCAGAATGATGCCTGCAGGTTTAGGTATCATCTTGGTATCATTCTTTTCAGCCAGTGATCGGCTTTCATGTAAAAGCAATTCTAGCGGGTAATTAGCCTCTAGACTGCTTTTACAAGCAGTGGGAGGGAATGTCCCCCCTCCCGGATATAAACCGCGCCATTGGGAAATTGGGAAAGCATTTTATCACACCAATCTTGGTGTGGTCAGATGCTTTGAGGGCAGAGGAAAGATCTAGGGTCTAATAGACCCCAATTTTTTCAAAAAAAGAGTACCTGTCACTGCCTATTGCTATCATAGGGGATATTTACATTCCCCGAGATAACAATAAAAATCATAACAAAGAAAAAAAATGGAAGGAACAGTTTAAAAATAGAATAAAAAAGCTAAATAAATAAAAAAAAAACTAAAAAAAAAAAAAAAAAGCACCCCGGCCCCCCCTTCTCTTGCGCAAAGGCGTACACAAGCGTTGGTCTGGCGTCATATGTAAACAGCAATTGCAGCATGCATGTGAGGTATCACCGCGAAGGTCAGATCGAGGGCAGTAATTTTAGCAGTAGACCTCCTCCGTGAATCTAATGTGGTATCATGTAAAGGCTTTTAAAGGCTTTTAAAAATGTATGTAGTTTGTCGCCACTGCGTGTTTGTGCGCAATTTTAAAGCATGTCGTGTTTGGTATCCATGTACTCGGCCTAAGATCATATTTTTTATTTCATCAAAAATTTGAGCAATATAGTGTGTTTTAGTGCATTAAAATAAAAAAAAGTGTATTTTTTCCACAAAAAATGCGTTTGAAAAATCGCTGCGCAAATACTGTGTGGAAAAAAAAAATGCAACACCCACCATTTTAATCTATAGGGCCTTTGCTTTAACAATATATATAGTGTTTGGGGGTTCAACGTAATTTTCTTGCAAAAAAAAAATATGTTTTCATGTAAACAAAAAGTGTCAGAAAGGGCTTTGTCTTCAAGTGGTTAGAAGAGTGGGTGACGTGTGACATAGGCTTCTAAATGTTGTGCATAAAATGCCAGGACAGTTCAAACCCCCCCCAAATGACCCCATTTTGGAAAGTAGACACCCCAAGCTATTTGCTGAGAGCAATGTTGAGCCCATTAAATATTTTTTTTTTTTGTCCCAAGAGATTGAATAATGAAAAAAAAAAAATATATATATTTTTTTACAAAAAGTTGTCACTAAATGATATATTGCTCAAACATGTCATGGGCATATGTGGAAATACACCCCAAAATACATTCTGTTGCTTCTCCTGAGTACGGGGATACCACATGTGTGGGACTTTTTGAGAGCCTAGCTGCGTACGGAACCCCAAAAACCAAGCACCGCCTTCAGGCTTTCTAAGGGAGTAATTTTTTTATTTCACTTCTCACTGCCAATCACAGTTTCGGAGGCCATGGAATGCCCAGATGGCATAAAACCCCCCAAAATGACCCCATTTTGGAAAGTAGACACCCCAAGCTATTTGCTGAGAGGTATTGTGAGTATTTTGCAGATGTCGCTTTTTGTCACAAAGTTTTGAAAATTGAAAAAAGAAAAAAAAAATTTTTTTTTTCTTTACTTTCTTCATTTTCAAAAACAAATGAGAGCTGTAAAATACTCACCATGCCTCTCAACAAATAGCTTGGGTGTCTACTTTCTAAAATGGGGTCATTTGGGGGGGTTTTGTGCTATTTTGGCATTTTATGGCCTTCGAAACTGTGATAGGTAGTGAGGAGTGAAATCAAAAATTTGCACCCTTAGAAATCCTGAAGGCGGTGCTTGGGTTTCGGGGCCCCGTACGCGGCTAGGCTCCCAAAAAGTCCCACACATGTGGTATCCCCATACTCAGGAGAAGCAGCAAAATGTATTTTGGGGTGCAATTCCACATATAACTATGGCATGTGTGAGCAATATATCATTTAGTGACAACTTTTTGAAGAAAAAAAAAATTATTTTTTATTTTTGTCTTTATTCAATCACTTGGGACTAAAAAAAAAAATATTCAATGGGCTCAACATTGCTCTCAGCAAATAGCTTGGGGTGTCTACTTTCCAAAATGGGGTCATTTGGGGGGGTTTTGTACTTCTCTGCCATTTTAGCACCTCAAGAAATGAAATAGGCAGTCATAAATTAAAAGCGGTGTAAATTCCAGAAAATGTACTCTAGTTTGTAGACGCTATAACTTTTGCGCAAACCAATCAATATACGCTTATTGGCATTTTTTTTTACTAAAGACATGTGGCTGAATACATTTTGGCCCAAATGTTTGACTAAAATTGAGTTTATTAGATTTTTCTTATAACAAAAAGTAGAAAATCTCTTTTTTTTTCAAAATTTTCGCTCTTTTTCCGTTTATATCGCAAAAAATAAAAATCACAGAGGCAATCAAATACCATCAAAAGAAAGCTCTATTTGTGGGAAGAAAAGGACGCAAATTTCGTTTCGTTACAAAATTGCATGACCGCACAATTACCAGTTAAAGTAGTGCAGTGCGAAATTGAAAAAAGACCTCTGGTCCTTAAGCTGACAATTGGTCCGGGGCTGAAGTGGTTAAAGCTGAGTTGGGGTAAAAAAAAAAAAAAAAAAAAAAAAAAACCTTTGCAGTGGGAACTCCCCTTTCCCCGCACTGAAAAGGTGAAATGCATGTCTAAGGGTAGAGATTAGAGAACATTTTTTATATTTACCTTATCCTTTGCTCTCCAGGGCAATGGCTGTCTTCTCTCAGATTCTCCAGGTTGTGGCCCTATTGGCCCTGCATTGTCCTTTATGCGACTGCTAACTGAAGTACCTTACAGAAGAGGTTTTGGGGGTCCTGTTGCACAGATGGAGGAAGCCTGCCAGAGTAAGGACTAAGGTAAGAATAACACCTCATTCCTCTACCCCTAGACTTACCTAGCATTAGCCAATTGCAGTGTGGGGAGGGGGAACCACTGCAAAGGTAATTTTTTGGGGGGATTTTAAAGTATACCAGTTATGAGAGAGTCACGGAGACTGCCATTGCTGACCTCTATTTCTAAAAATGACAGTTGTCATGTCATGGTACACCCATATCGTCAGCGCTTTGAGTCACCAACTCAGAACAAGTCTGCAGATAAGGACTCCGCACTTATCCTTGACTTTCCAATCTGCTCACATATTTAGGGAGGGTCAAGTACTCAAAGTACTAGAAACAGAGTAGCACAACAGGTAATTAGCAGTCATTATCGACTAACAATAAATCATTTTTACTGTTCTATCTATAATAATTAGAATTATGATTTGCTGCAATGGATCAAATCAGTATACTGTATATCATATCACTTGGGCTGCTTTACTGAATGAGGCCAATTTTGTATTTACTTTATTGATGTGCTCAATTAAGACACAATTCCAATTAATGTTTTTTTTTTTTTATTACCTAGTAGTAGTTAGTCTTATTCAACTGAATTTGTTTTATAATGTTAAAGACATTTTACAGCTTATCCAAGCAGCTCCTATCTGGAACATACGGCAATGTTTATAGCCACCCAGGTAACTCAGTTACACAACTCAATCACCATGGAATATGTCAAAGCAGATGTTGCATGTCTAAGAACAATGTGACTATAAGTAATAGGGTACAGGTGGTGTTTGCACATAGTTGAAGGAAGGAAAGTAGCCTGGGTACTCTCAAAGTAGATTGAATATCCAGAGAAAATGAAGTACTCCTCCGTAATTTTCAGGTGCACAAAACAAGGCAATTTGGCTTTGTAGCCAACGTTTGAGATGCAAAATCCCACTAATAATAGGAGCTTCAAAGACCATCTCCAGGCTGGGTACTCTCTTTCCAGCCTGTATACATATCTTTTCCTGCAGTAATTGGTTATCCTTGTGAACCCAGGGCTCCTGTTAATCTTCCTTCATCGGTTGATGAGTCTTGAATGCTGCAGATAGTAGTGACTTGTAATGGCCCTGGGCATCATTCAACCCAAAAGATGAGCGGTGGACTTTGGGGGACATCACTGTCCACTGGTGAGTATTGCAGCTAGAGATGTATTAAAAAAATTGTACACACTGGGAAATAACATTTTTTATTCATAATTTTCCTTTGAGCTTGTAAAACATACATAATCATTTGTAAATCGTATACATTTTTCTATAAAGCTGAAATGGCCCTTTTAGGACTCAGTGTGCCCAAAGTGAAATTTTCAGTGTTTGGTAGAAGCTGGTGAGTGTTACCACCTGCAAATTTCTTATAAATCTAAGCCCTGGTTCACACCGGTGCGGCTTTGAAATGGTGCTACTTCAGTGAAATTTCAAAGCTGCACATCCATGCGATTTGCATTGTCGATTTAATTGCGGCTTGCGACTTCATTTAACAGAAGTCTATGCAAGTCGCAATGAAATCGGTAAAAAGTAGTGCAGGAAACTTTTTCATAATCGCTGCGACATGAGTATGAACGGTTTCATTGCCGGCATTGTCATGTGATTTGGGACAGTCAAATCGCATGACAAGTCACACTGGTGTGAACAGGGGCTCAGGGATTATTGAGCAATGTGCACTTGAGTTCCTGGATCTACACACCTGCTGTGGCCATTATTATGGGTTCCAACTCTCCCTGCTGTATTTTTTATTTAGATTATATTATGGAGAATATAACATAAGCTCCTGGAACATAAAGGTGAGAGGAAATACCTCAAACTCCTAGGTTAACAGGGGCAGAGACAATTACTATGATAGGGAGCTCTATCTGCCTATAAGGCTTCATGCACACAGGATGTTTATTTTAACTCTCCTAGAAGACAGCAGCGATTTTACAGAAAAAATGCATGATGTTTGCAAAAGTGTCTAAAGCTTTTATAAGTTTTTAGATGCTTTTACAGGCGTCAGGCTCTTGGGCTTTAATTCAGTTCATTGGCCAAAAAAAATTATTTATTCTAAACATTGAAATGAATTAATGCTGAAGCGCTAAACACACCCAGCGTTTAGGTGAATTTAGCAGCTTTTAGCAGCTTTTGGCTGCATCAAGTGTTTTTTTTCTGCCCAGACTCTGCTGCCCCTGGACGCACTGGCAGTGTTTTTTTTCCTGCCTCTAAAAGATCCTACATGGACATATAAGCTAA
Source organism: Lithobates sylvaticus (assembly GCA_028564925.1). Classification (NCBI taxonomy): domain Eukaryota; kingdom Metazoa; phylum Chordata; class Amphibia; order Anura; family Ranidae; genus Lithobates; species Lithobates sylvaticus. The sequence goes on from CM053030.1 coordinate 155,078,361, forward strand.
CATGCAGGCAGGAAGAAAAAAAACACCAGAACTCCCAACATTTTGAGATGGGAATGAGGGACACCTACTAGCAAATGTATGTAGGCATAGGACACGCCCCCTGCCACACCCCCTTAAAGGAGAAATAACCCCCAAAAAAGGTTAATTAAATCCACAAGTGTTTTTTTTTTTTACCACTACTATTCCTTTATATTGGCTTTTAAAATGTACAAATGCAGCAATTTAGAAATTGGATGAAAGGTTTAGCACTGGGAAACACTTTTTGAAAGATAAAAAGTGCATTTTATATACAACTATATAGATCAGACGAAACTGAGGGACAAATGAGGAGGAATGAGGGACAGAGGGACATTGCTCCAAATCAGGGACAGTCCCTCGAAATCAGGGACAGTTGGGAGGTATGCCAGACGCCCCTAGGAGCAGCTGTAAAAATGTCCAGGGAGCATGAGGCCTAAAAAAAAGGGGGGCTGATTTAGAGTATATGGCTCCACCTCTAGCTAAAGTCTGACTTTTGGGGAGGCCTGACTCTATAATGTATTACCATAAATCACCCTGGCTGCTGCTAACACAAGAAGCAAAACAGCTGAAAACAACTCATCCCTTTACTCCACTAAATGCATCCAACTTCTTAAGTAAAATTTCTTTATTAGGCCCCATTCTTATGGCCGCTGTGGCCCGTGTATCGTGAATTAGGCGTTTTTGTATGTGTTTTGAGTCTCCTGGAGCTGCGTGCGGCCAGCTCGTGTTAGTGATCGAAGAAGAAGCCACACATCTAAAGCCCCATACACACGGTCGGACTTTTTCATCAATTTGGTCCGATCGGACAAGGTTGTTGAAAAATCAGACCGTGTGTATGCACCATCGGACAGTGTTCGTCGGTTTGTCCGTCGGACAAAGTCTTATCTCCTGCTGGAAAGATTTCCCGTCAACCCGGTCCGATCACACCAAATCCGAGCGTGTGTACGCTTGTCCGACGGACAAAGTGCTACGCATGCTCAGAAGAAATTCTGTGACGGAAGCGCTCGGTCAGGTAAAACTACCTTTCCTAATCGACACAGCACATTCGTCACGCTGCAATGTTAAAATGTCTTTAATGCAGCGCATTCTCTTTTTCTTTACAATGCAACAAGAATGACATCTTTTAGCTGCTCCTATTCACCCGCACTTCTCACAAACTTACTTCTTTATTACTTTGCAGCATTTATACACTACATGTTTATTTTTACTCTGAACGGAAAAGAATCTTTGTTATTTTTTTACCATGATTTGTCTTTTTTTTTTTTTTTTTTGGGGAATACATATTTGAATGTTTTTTTTTTTTGTCTCAAATTACCAAAAACACATTATTTACATTTGTATTTCTTGCTTAAATTTACTAGGAGGTTGTTTGTTGTTGTTGCCCCTTGTTAATTCTACTTTAGGATTAGTGAAATGTACCAGCCTACTCAAAGAAAAACTGTCATTGTAGCAAAGTAAAACACAATAGTCAATGATTATTTCAAATCAAAAAAACCTTTATTTAGGTCACACCAACAAACCAAAGAGGAACGCAGCCATGGTGAAACTTGGGGAATTTGCAAAGTCTTGGCCCCCCACGGCAACCATCATTGTCCAAGCGTAGAAAATTGGGGGCCTGAGGAGTACGTATATTAAGGGGAGTGCAATCTGGTCGTGAAGTCCAAAGTATCCGGAACTGCAGCAGATGCCATCTAGGTCCCCAGGCTCTGGTACTACAAGAGGCTCCATCTTCTCTCACACCAGACTGATTGCAGGTCGTCACTCTCAGGTCTTCCTTCCACGCTTCCTTCCACGCTGTGGCTGTCGTGCTGGTGGGGTGGCAGAAGGAGGAGGAGGAGGAGGAGGAGGCGGAGCATGGTAGCTATGGCAAACATGTGTGACTGGGGTCATCTCCCCAGCCCTACCCTTATTTAGGACATGGAGGATGAGCCCCTCACACATGTTGCGTTGCCCCACCTCCATACCCATCATTTTTGTGACAACCACCGAGCCAAAGGTCTCCTCGTCGGCGGGTGTGGCATGTAGGGAGTCTGAAGCCTCTCTGATCATCCGGAGCGCTGACTGTGCCGCATAACCCCCCCTTCTCGCCCTTTTGTACGGAGGGCGGAGGGGAGGGGTTTGGGTGTCAGTCAGGCTCCGAGGCCTAGCCCCCTCTTGGCTGCCACTACCCAGCTGGTGGCTGCCACTAACCCCTGCCTCCTCCTGACTGCCACCTTCCACAGCCACCTCCTGGCTGAGGTCTTCCTGTGTAGGAAAAAGGGACATAGTTTCAGTTATTTGTTCATCAAACACACACAATTCTCATCTAGTGACTGGTGCAAAATGTTTACAAATAGAAAACCATACAATTCTCAGCCCAGCAGTTTAGATTCTGGCCCCAAATGTCTCCCACACCACTGTCTGTTGATATGTCAAACACGTTAGGAACTAAGCAATTGGCGATCCTGAATTCAGTGAACATCATTCATTATTCCCATAAATGGTAACAAAACTACTATACCTGGAACAAGCTGGGCTCCTCCACCTCTTCCAGACTGGAAGGCCCAGGTTGCTCCTTGGAAGCCTCATCAGGGGTGGGCTGTGCGCAAGGAAGCGTGGAAGGAGGAGTTGAGGTTGGCTCCGTGACATCAGCCTGGTCCTTCAGAAAATGGAGACTCTGATAGTACCAGAGCTTGGGGACATAGACCTCATCTGCTGAAGTTGCAGTTTCCTCAGACTTCACGACCTTCTTCCTCTCCCTGATATACGCACTCCTCAGGCTGCCAATTTTCTTTCTAATATCATCAACAGTTGCCGTGGGGAACCTTGGCTTGACAAATTCCACAAGTTCCTCCAGGGCTGCGTGCCTCTTTGGTTTGTTGGTGTAATGTGGGTGTATACCCTGCCACAATATGGGAAAATCCCTGTATTTGGCAATGAAGAGGGGGAGAAAACTCATGTCGTTGAATCCCTTCATATCAATCTCTGCAAGACACAACAACACACCAAACCCTATAAATTATGTCAGGCTAAACTCTCCTAATCTTCTCCATAAAGAAGCCTCAAGTTCAAATCAGTCTAGGCTAGTTATGTACCAACGTTAAATTGTACCTTCGTTTGTAGCGATCGTCTCGTGTGAGTTTTCTCTCCCCTCGTCTCCCAGATCGTGGCTACGACACAGGCGTGTGACGTTTTATATACACTGCGCATGCTTCAAACTCCGCCCGCCCCTGACGATCTTTCTCGTCTATTCCCCACCCCTTCTCTTTACGGCGTAGTGGGGAGAGCACATGGCGGGGACACAGCAGGTGCGCCACAAATATCCCACCAACGAGGAGGAGGACGAGGAAAGTCCGGAGGCAGAAACGTCCCGATCCCGGAACCTGAAATTCAAGGCCTCCAATATGTCATTTGGAGAAATGTTGGAGATGGTGGACATATTAAAGAGGAGCGACTATGATGGGAAGTATGGGCCTTACCTCAACCCCAATGTCCGCAAGGCCAAGATCATGTCTAAAGTTGTGAGAAGGCTGTACAATAATTTTGGGGTACAACGATCCAAGGAGCAACTCAGGAAACGCTGGTCAGACCTGAAACTGAGGGAGGCCGATCAGTACAGAAAGATCAAGAGAATTCTTCTAAAAAGTAAGTAGTTGTGTTTTGTGTTTGATTTCTTGCTTGCATACTGCTCCATTGTGTTTTGATTTTTACCAAGTTGTACATTCCAAAATGGCCACTTTCAGGTTCGTCTGTGCATTCGATCGTACTCAGCCTCGATCTTTCTGCCACTGTCATGGTCGTGTGTGTGTGCATTCGATCGTACGCAACCTCGATCGTTCGGCCACTTATAATACGATGTTTGGTGTTTTTTTGGGGAAAGGAAGTTTGTTCTCACTAGAAATGTCATCAAGAATGTAAAGCCAATTTATTCAATGTAAAGGAGAGGTCACTCAGTAGCTGTTTACCCATCTGGACTCTAGAGCACTAGTGCTGGGCCACCCAAACCCCCTTTTTATTATGCTTTTCCACACATGTGCTCCAGTGGATACTAGAGGGGGGTCTCCATCACACAAACTTCTACCAAAAAGCTAGTCAGTTTAGCACCTTTACAAAGTGACTTCATTCATGTAGTTGACATTTGTAACTGGCCAAACTAAAATAGTGTCCGTCACTTTCAAGCAATGTTTGTCATTTCCTATTTCTGCCCTCGATAGCTTGTGTTGCTAAATCTTCCTTTTGGACATTCTCATAGGGGAGCGAAAACTTGGGCCGTCTGAGGAAACCCCCAAACCAACACCTACCAAAAAAGGGGAAAGAGCAGAAGCAGAGGAGGAGGAGGAGGAGGAAGGAGAGATCATCGAACTTGGAGAAATTGTCACCACAACAGGTGAGTGTGGGAGAACACAGCTACTGGTAAGCTAATCCATGTATGGCTGCCTCATTTCCAACACCCCATTTTTGTTTGTTTGTGGTTTTTAGGTGACGTGGATGTTGTGGAAGAAAAATCGCACTTTACCACAGAGAGTGCCCACGTACTCATCGGAGAGATAATGGTCTGCAATAGAGATCTAGATTACATAAAGCAAAACATCAATGATGTTCAACAAAATTTGAAGAACATCATTGATGTTTTAGGAAAAATATGAAAACGCACCAAGTAATTAACACACATTTGTGCCAGCTTCAGAACACATTTGCAACTTAAAAACTGTCTGAAATTTGGAACATGCACACATTGTGTCCACATGTGCTAGCTCCCACCATGGTGGATGAATGGCAACGTTTTTTTGGGGGTGCAAACACTTTACGAACTACGAAAGTGGTTGTGGTGAAGGGGTTGCACCCCCAAAAAACGTCCATTCATCCCCATGATGGAAAATGGCACTTTTGAAGATTCTAGGCATGTGTTTTACCATCTAATGACCATTTTCAGTCCGAAATTGTGTGCATGTTCCAAATTTCCACTTTTCGGGGGTGACCCCCCCATGTGATGAAGGCAAGATCAAACACACTTTGAACATATAGTCATGTCTGATCTTGTCTTCACTTTACAAAGTTGAACTTTCCAAGTTCCTAGGTTCTGTTTTGCTCCATGCCTGGTTTTACCAATTGCGGAATGTTTGTAAACAATGTTGTAAATAACCAAGATGTTGTCAGTTTTGGCGATAAGATTGTAAACGCACTTGGGAATGTTTTCCTAGTAAACTTTTATTTTTCTAAATGTGTGGCTTCCTTATTTAAAAAACACAATGCATTATGTATGTAAAATGAAAAGGATATGGGGGGCAATGGGTGTTATTTACTAAAGGCAAATCCACTTTGCACTCCAATTTTCTTTCCCGGGGAACTTTTTCAATGCACTTGTAGAGCATAGCGGATTTGACTTATGTAAATGACACCCACAGTGCTTTGTACGAAAACACGGAGCACAGCATTTTGGAGAATACACACATGTCAGACCTGGTGATGAAAAGGAGTATTTTGGGTGTCAGTTATGCAGTACAAACCTTCTCTAGACCAAAGATTAGGTAGCAAACACACAACATGAGAATAATCTTTTTGGGAAGAAGAGACTGTTACCTCCTTTTGCCCAGAAAGTGCATTCCCACTGTCGAAGGCAAAGGGAAAAAATGTCAAAGTAAAATAAGCTAAAAAGAAGACTGAAATGACATGAAATCATAGGTTGGTTAAAATATCAGATTTATTAAAAAATGCCTCTCACACATCGTCAGGCAGAGCAATGGCCCCCCTACCCACAAAGTACTGCATATATTGGTCCCGGACCACACGGGCATTTAGAGGGGGCAAGCCTGGACGTGCCACTCGAAGGGCTGTGAGTTCGGCATTTGGAGGGCCCTCCACATCTGGGCCAACGGGCACCACATAGTTCCTGTTATGTCTTTTGAGGAAGTTGTGCAATATGCAACAGGCAAGAACTATGTGGTTCAGTTTGTATTCCGCCAAGTTAAATGCCGTCAGGAACAGGCGGAAGCGGCTGGCCAGGATGCCAAAAGCGTTCTCCACAACTCTTCTGGCTCTGGACAGCCTGTAGTTGAAGACCCTCTGGTCCGGGGTGAGGGTCCTCATCGGGAACGGCCTCATCACATGGGGAGTCAACGCAAACGCTTCATCTGCGACAAAGACGAAGGGGAGTCCTTCGGCATTCTCCTCTGGAGGTGGCAAGCACAGACTGCCACTTTGGAGACGCCAGTAGAACTCCGTGTGCGTAATGGCCCCACCATCCGATATCCGGCCGTTCATCCCCACGTCCACATACATAAACTCGTATGTTGCCGACACCACCGCCAACATCACTACACTATTAAACCCTTTATAATTATAATAGTAGGACCCCGAGTTGGGCGGTGGGACGATGCGGACGTGTTTCCCATCAATTGCCCCTCCGCAGTTAGGAAAGTCCCAACGGCTGGCAAAGTGGGAGGCCACAGTCTGCCATTCCTGTGGCGTGGAAGGGAACTGTGGAGTGAAACAAGAAAAAAAAATTAGTCACTTTGCACCTAAACATTGCAAGCAGATTAGACAATCAACATCTTGGAACAAGAGCATTGTATAAAATTGGAGGCTGGAAAGTATTTGCACAGAAAAGTAGAGGCTCCCCTTCACAGATTACTCACCCCCCCATCAATCCCCCCACTTCTGATGGGCCATTGGCAATAACTAGGGGTTTTGGGGGGGGGGGTGGACAGCTAACCCTCTGCACTTCATTGATTGGCAAATGGCTCAATAATGTGGGCTAGTTTGGCCAGACCCTCTGTACTTAACACTATTGGCAGGCCACAGGAAAGATCGAATAACATTTCAACCCCCCCCCCCCCCCCAAAAAAGGCAGGCACAGTGTGACATTATGAAATTACCAAGCAAGCTAATAGGAGGGAAAGAAGACAAAAAAATAGGAAATGGAATGTATGGAGGCAGTCCCTTGCACTACATGCTTTGCTGAATTCATCCCTAAAGATGCGCACTATAAAGAGGTAGGTAATTCACCTTACATACTGACCTCAGTGGTCATTCACTTTTCTAAGTGAAGTCTCTTTTCTTTTGGTAAACCAACCACACTGCTTCCAAAACAACCTGTCCACGCCAAAGTGTTGTGTTTCTGTTTTAAATACAGCTGTTCTGTGAAGCCCTCAGAGATTTGTTAGAGAATCTTAGTAAACAAACAGCATCATGAAGGCCAAGGAACACACCAGACAGGTCACGGATAAAGTTGTGGAGAAGTTTAAAGCAGGTTTAGGTTATAAAAAAATATCCCAAGCTTTGAACATCTTATGAAGCACTGTTCAATCAATCATTTGAAAATGGAAAGAGTATGGCACAACTGCAAACCTACCAAGACATGGCCGTCCACGGAGAGCACTAATCAGAGAAGAAGTCAAGAGGCCCATGGTAACTCTGGAGGAGCTGCAGAGATCCACAGCTCAGGTGGGAGAATCTGTCCACAGGACAACTATTACTCTGCACTCCACAAATCTAGCCTTTATGAAAGAGTGGCAAGAAGAAAGCCATTGTTGAAAGAAAGCCATAAGAAGTCCCATTTGCAGCTTGCGAGAAGCCATGTGGGGGACACAGCAAATATGTGGAAGAAGGTGCTCTGGTCAGATGAGACCAAAATTAAACTTTTTGGCCTAAAAGCAAAACACTATGTGTGGCCATCCAACACCATCCCCACCGTGAAACATGGTGGTGGCAGCATCATGTTGTGGGGATGCTTTTCTTCAGCGGGGACAGGAAAGCTGGTCAGAGTTGATGGGAAGATGAATGGAGCCAAATACTGGGCAATCTTAGAAGAAAACCTGTTAGAGTCTGCAAAAGACTTGAGACTGGGGCGGAGGTTCACCTTCCAGCAGGACAACAACCGTAAACATACAGCCAGAGATAATATGAAATGGTTTAGATCAAAGCATATTCAAGTGTTAGAATGGCCCAGTCAGTCCAGACTTAAATCCAATTGAGAATCTGTGGCAATACTTGAAAATTGCTGTTCACATACACTCTCGATCCAATCTGACAGAGCTTGGGCTATTTTGCAAAGAAGAATGGGCAAAAATGTCACTCTCTAGATGTGCAAAGCTGGTAGAGACATAGTCAAAAAGACTTGCAGTTGTAATTGCAGCAAAAGGAGGTTCTACAAAGGATTGACTGAATACAAATGCACCCCACACTTTTCACATATTTATTTGTAAAAAATATTTGAAAACCATTTATCATTTTCCTTCCACTTCATAATTATGTGCCACTTTGTGTTGGTCTATCACAATAAAATACATTTATGGAAATTTTCAAGGGGTATGAATACTTTTTCAAGTCACTGTAGATCTAGTGCAAAAACAATGCCACGCTCATTAAGTCTCCAATATATTCCAAGTGATGGTGACCTTCTGTCCACCCAGGAGTGAAAAATGTAATTGGTACTATCTGTGATAAAACCTGTCAGGAATGTGTAGCCTTCCTGCTCCATCATAGCTGCTGGTTTGAGCATCCTGGTTTTGACTATGATGCATTCTTCCTGTCTGTCCACCTGGAAGGCGATTAATGTAGCCAGTCTCTGGGTGGAGACCAAACCTGATTTAAGCCAGCCAAGCCTGCAGTCTCATGCTTGTGATAGCACTGGTTACACATGCTCCCTGTTTGTCTGCCCTGCTGTCTGGTTTCCCTTGTTGATGACCTCAGATAGAATATAGACTATTCTCTGAACTCAGCCTGCATTTTGGCTACAGATTTGATCCTGACTATTCTGTGCCTTGCCTGTCTTGTATCTGAACTGTCATTGAACTACTTTGCCTGTCTGCCAACTGCAAGTACCTGTTTGCTGTGCTCAGTTCATGCCTGCCTCCATGTGGTAGAGTATCCCTATTGTGGGGTCACCAGTATAGTATTTGTAAATTGAAATCATATCCCCTCTCAATTGTCTTTTCTCCAGAGAGCATAAGTTCAGTGCTCGCAACCTTTCCTCATAACTAATATCCTTCAGACCCTTTATTACCTTTGTTGCCCTTCTTTGTACTCGCTCCATTTCCAGTACATCCTTCCTGAGGATGACTAAGCACCGTGTTCGGTGTGAAACATGTCAGCAGCTGTGCAGTTAGTCTGTACACAAGCCTAGATGCTATGATTTTATTACATTTTTTTGAAATAAAGTTGAATAATTTGGAGTGCGGCTATCCAGCTACATCTTTTCTACTTCAGTTCCTGTTGCAAACAGAGCCGGCACCCTGTGGGATTGTGGAGACAGCTGTTTTGGGAGAAGTCATTACCTTGGAGCAGTGATTCTTTGTACATCCTTCCTGAGGACTGGTGCCCAGAACTGGACAGCATACTCTAGGCGCGGCCTGTAGAGCGGGAGAATTATCGTTTTATCTCTGGAGTTGTTCCCCTTTTTAATGCATGACAATATTCTGTTTGCTTTGTTAGCAGCAGCTTGGCATTGCATGCCATTGCTGAGCCTATCATCTATTCTACCCATACTAGATTCCCCCCAGAGGTTCTCCCCCAGTGTATAGATTGCATTCATATTTTTGCCACGCAAATGCATTATTTTACATTTTTCTACATTAAAACTCATTTGCCATGTAGTTGCCCAGCCCATTATTTGTTCAGATCTTTTTGCAAGGTTTCCCCATCCTGCGGAGAAGTTATTGCCCTGCTTAGCTTAGTATCATCCACAAATACAGAGATTGAACTGTTTAACCCATCCTCTAGGTCGTTTATGAACAAATCAAATAGGATTTGTCCAAGCACAGAACCCTGGGGGACCCCACTACCCACCCCTGACCATTCCAAATACTCCCCATTTATCATCACCCTCTGAACTCGCCCTTGTAGCCAGTTTTCAATCCATGTACTCACCCTATGGTCCATGCCAACGGACCTTATTTTGTACAGTAAACGTTTATGGGGAACTGTGTCAAATGCTTTTGCAAAATCCAGATACACCACATCTATGGGCCTTCCTTTATCTAGATGACAACTCACCTCCTCATAGAAGGTTAATAGATTGGTTTTGCAAGAACGATTCTTTATAAATCCATGCTGATACCGTTCTCATTACTAAAATCTTGTATATAGTCTCTTATCATCCCCTCCAAGAGCTTGCATACTATTGATGTTAGGCTAACTGGTCTGTAATTTCCAGGGATGTATTTTGGGCCCTTTTTAAATATTGGTGCTACATTGGCTTTTCTCCAAACAGCTGGTACCATTCCAGTCAGTAGAATGTCAGTAAAAATTAGGAACAATGGTCGGGCAATTACTGAGTTCCCTTGGATGTAAGCCATCTGGTCCCGGTGATTTATTAATGGTAAGTTTCCCAAGTCTAATTTTAATTCTGTCCTCTGTTAACCATGGAGGTGCTTCCTGTGATGTGTCATGAGGATAAAAACTGCAGTTTTAGTTACTGAAGCCCCCCGATTTCGTTGTGAAGACTGAGAAGAATAAATTCAATACCTTCACCATCTCCCCATCCTTTGTAACCAGATGCCCTTCCTCATTCTTTATGGGGCCAATATGGTCTGTCCTCCCTTTTTTTTACTGTTTACATACTTAAAGAATTTCTTGGGATTTTTTTTGCTCTCCTCCGCCATGTTTTTTTTCGTGTTCCATCTTAACCGCCCTAATTACACCCTTACATTTCTTGTTGCATTCTTTATAAAGTCTGAATGCTGATGATGATCCCTCAATGATGCGCCTTTTCCCATTTAAAAGCCGGGATCAGCTATTCATAATAGACTGTGGTTCCAATGAAGATTACTTCCAAATTCACACAGATAAAAAAAGAACTAACGGTGTACTTTGCTGGTGTACTTCAGTATGCTGAACAGGTTCTTGCATTTGTTTTTTTACTCTATGTATAAGACATAGTAAAATGTCATGCTTTGAACACCAAGTGCTAAACAAAGCTACATTTGAGGTATCTACTAATAATTTTAGTGTATAATCAACTATGTGTCAGTCTTCACCTGAAAGGACTTCATCAACATTACCCAACAAAACAAACTTCTCTTGTCCTCAAAATACTTTTGATTTTAGCCGTATCAGTGCATTGCAACAAAAACATTTGAGTACTGCTTTCATTTTAAAGAAGGGGCTCCACCCTGAAAATTTAATTTAGTGCAAATAAAAAAAGATCATAATCACTATTCAGTAATTTTTGTCCTTGAAATATTAGGACATATACCTAGTTATCCTTGTGAGGTTGGCACACAACAAGCCTTTCTCTGTATCACGTTTCCTAAGCCATGCAGGAATGTCCTGACTCGGCTTTTATGTCAGCGTATCGGTGTTTGTTTTCTGAAAACATTTTGTGGTCATTACTTTGACGTTATACTTGTTACATTCTCCATCTGTATTATGAAAATTCCTGAGCGGAAACCTCAAAGGCTGAAGGCACGGAAAGCTGGAAAACATTTCTTTTTCTGTTCCGGAAATAAGACATTTCATTTTCAATCCTACAAGGAATCTCATAGAGAAAGAGCCATGGAAAGATACAAGATTGCAGAGAAAAATATGTCACTATGTAGTGTTTCTAATGCCGCGTACACACGAAGGGACAATCCCGCGGGATTATCCTCTGGACTGAAGTCCAGCGGATAATCCCCTCGTGTGTGGGCGCCGGCGGACTTTTTGGCGCCAAAGTACGGCGGACTAAAGTTTGAAGTTTTGTTTTCAAATTATCCGCTGGACTTGGCAGTCCAGCGGATAATCCCGCCGTTAGTGGGCAAGTCCGCGGGACTTTTGAAATGAACGGACTTGCCGCTCATCGGCAAGTCCGTTCATTTAGCACGTGACTTCAGGTTACGTAGCTAGCGTAGGCAGTAAATGCCGCCGCGCTAGCTCCGTGACCTGGCATGGATTTAAAGGGACTCCCCACGCCGAAAAAAACGGCGTGGGGGTTCCCCCCAAATCCATGTCAGACCCTCATCCGAGCACGCAGCCTGGCAGGCCAGGAAAGGGGTGGGGACGAACGAGCGCCCCCCCCCTCCTGAGCCGTACCAGGCCGCGTGCCCTCAACATGGGGGGTGCCCTGGGGAAAGGGGGGCCGTGCGGCCCCCCCACCCCAAAGCACCTTGTCCCCATGTTGATGAGGACAAGGGCCTCTTCCCGACAACCCTGGCCGTTGGTTGTTGGGGTCTGCGGGCGGGGGCTTATCGGAATCTGGGAGCCCCCTTTAATAAGGGGCCCCCCAGATACCGGCCCCCCACCCTATGTGAATGAGTATGGGGTACGATGTACCCCTACCCATTCACCTAAGGTGTAAAATGTAAAGTAAAAAAAAACACCCACACTTTTGAAAAAATAGTTTATTGCACTGCTCCGGGAGTCTTCTTCCGTCTTGGGGGTCTTCTCGCCGGACTCCCCCGCCATTTACCAAGCTCTTTTACCGAGCGGGGGAAGTCCGGCTACCTTCTTCGTCGTCGCCGCCGCCTGGGGGTCTCGATCCGCCTTCGGGGGTCTTCTTCCGTCTTGGGGGTCTTCTCGCCGGACTCCCCCGCCATTTACCAAGCTCTTTTACCGAGCGGGGGAAGTCCGGCTACCTTCTTCGTCGTCGCCGCCGTCTGGGGGTCTCGATCCGCCTTCGGGGGTCTTCTTCCGTCTTGGGGGTCTTCTCGCCGGACTCCCCCGCCATTTACCAAGCTCTTTTACCGAGCGAGGGGAGTCCGGCTACCTTCTTCGTCGTCGCCGCCGTCGTCTGGGGGTCTCGATCCGCCTTCGGGGGTCTTCCGGGGGTCTCTTCTGTTCTTGCGGCGGTCGTCGTCTTCCGCGCCGCCGGCAAGGGTGCGAGGGCACCCCCCATGTTGAGGGCACGCGGCCTGGTACGGCTCAGGAGGGGGGGGGCGCTCGTTCGTCCCCACCCCTTTCCTGGCCTGCCAGGCTGCGTGCTCGGATGAGGGTCTGACATGGATTTGGGGGAACCCCCACGCCGTTTTTTCGGCGTGGGGATTCCCTTTAAATCCATGCCAGCTTGCGGAGCTAGCGCGGCGGCATTTACTGCCTACGCTAGCTACGTAACCTGAAGTTACGTTCGAAATGAACGGACTGCTCCGTGTGTGGGCAAGTCCGTTCATTTTCAAAAGTCCCGCGGACTTTTGGCCGGCGGATTATCCGCTGGAGAAGTCCGTGCGTGTGTGGGCAAGTCCACACGCTCGGAAAGTCCAGCGGACCCAGCTGGAAAGTCCCGCGGGATTGTCCGCTGGACTAGGTCCGCCGGCAAAAGTCCGCACGTGTGTACGCGGCATTAGATTAACCAAAGTGGCTGCATTAATATCCATAGTGCAGTCCATGATGTAACAGTATATATACTAAATGATCCCTAAGGCTCTACAGAAATCAAAGGGGGAAAGGGGGGACTAAGGGAAATGTATAATTACATTTCTCTTAAAGTACAAGTATTTATTTGACAAGACTCAGACTTGGCTCCTTCACCACTCCAAAGATGCTGCTAGCAGGACTTTTTTTACCGTCCTGCTAGCGCACCGCTCCAGTGTGAAAGCCGGAGGGAGTTAAAAGGACTCACTTTTTTCAGGTGCTATACAGGCGCTATTTTTAGCGCTGTAGCGCCTGAAAAACACTTAGGTGTGAAAGGGGCCTAAGTGTTTGTTTAAATCTATGCCTCTAATTAGCTTTTTTTCAGGTATCTTTAAGCCGATCACGTGACTCCCAGCCGCTCTGCTACTACAATCCAGGGCTACAGTGGGAGGTGCCGATCGGCCAGCACGGTGGTCATGTGACCTCCCGGCTGATGTCAGAGGGAGATTTTAGCCCCTCCCACTGTAGCCCTGGATCGTAGTAGCAGAGCGGCCGGGAGTCCCATGACAGGCCTTTAGATACCTGAAAAAAAGGTATTTAGAAGCATAGATTTAACAAACACTTATACTGTAAATTATCGCTGGATAAAGGAGAGGGGCTGGCAGTGAAAGGGTTTTGTAAAGTAACAACCACTTTAAGTCCTTTTAAATCACTTCAGGCTGGCCCCTTTTTCAGGTATAGCTATGTGAAACATTAAAAATAAATGCCTATCCTGTTTAAAATCCAGCAATACACTGTCTCACTCGGTTCTGCAGATGCTCTCCATTTTTAGGCACTGTGCCAAATGTGTCAATCTGCTGGCAGCCTAAAGATTTACTGTTGTTCAGGGGCTCTGGTCTTCAGCAAAATGGCAGCCTCCAGCAAGAAGAAACAGTAACAGTGCTGGAGGCAATTTACAGCACACACTCATTTTGGTAGCAGAATTATTAATCTGGAATGTATGTTTCTTGCTAAAAGACATTAATTTTTATCAAGTTGTTATGGGTAAATTACAACAAGGAGTTAAATCTCTTGCTAACAAGCGATTAAAATCTCAAATCTAGTTGATCCCTTAATGTCTCTACTGATGAAACTGCCATAACTGTAGAAAAAAAAAAAATGTCCTCTACATCTGCCAATAATGGTTCAGTGTATTATTAAAATGTGTACAAAAAAAGTTTGTTGCTAAGAAACAGGACCCTTTATTATGCAGTTGGACAGATGTTCTACAGTCTCAGTAGTATCACATATATTAACTCATGTCATATCTTTACGGTATATTCATTTTTCGTTTTTTTTATGCTGTTAAGCCCTGCACATATGTCTAAAATGTCTGTTGGAGACAATTGTGTAATGTCTTAATTACAATACCGTCAGAAAATACCATTTAACCCTATTATGTAAAAATCTGAATAAAGCATTGGCGGACTGTTATTTTTGTATACCCGTCATAAAAATATTCTGTACAACTATGTTCCTGTTTAAAGGCTTTTTTTGTCTAAATCCCAACTCCCCTATGTACCAATATAGCATTAATGTACTTCTTTTGCAAAAATACATTTCCATTTATTCTACACATGCGTACCCTACTCTCTTCAGGGCTGTTTAAAAGTGCTTATCCATTACTTCTGCCTTACTTCCTGGAGAGACTTTAGGTCATGCCACAGGAAGGAGTTGACCAGCTGATCTCATTAGCACATATCCTGCATCATCTACCCTCAGTTTGTCAACTCCTTCCTCTATCATGACCTAAAGTCTGTCCAGCAAGTAAGGCAGGAGTAATAGGTGTTTTTGAATAACCATGAGGAGAGTGAGGTAAGCTTATGTAGAATAAATGAAAAGCTGTTTTATTTTTGCAAAAGAAGTACAATAATGCTGTATTGGTACATGGGGGAGCTGTAATGTAGAAAAAAAAAAAAAAAAGGTGAACTTAGCCTTTAAAGCAAAATGCGTGGTACTCCATTTTATTACAGCTATTTGGTCATTGCCAAGACTGATGTACAGTCTGAGTGTTACACTAGAGGTCAGAAGGTTGAACGACACCTTCATTAATTATGATTTGATGTCAAGGAATCAACAAGGAATGTGGACAAAAGGTATAGCCATTGGCAGCTGTCTTCCTACTCCACCCCAAACCTGCTGCTAACAGGTGCATAGGGTGCAGCTGCATGCCCTCCTTTAGGTGTACTCACGTAATTAGCTTCAGTCAGGGCTCGACAAATCCCAGGCGCCAGGTCGTCATTGCGACTAGAAATTGTGCCCTGGCGCCTGGGTTTGTGTCACTGACAGGTGCCTCTGCTACAGGGCGGGCTGTGGGGTCTTTCTGGTAGTGGGGATGGAGCAGGAAGAGAGTGCTCAGCAGCCGCTGACATCCTTCTCCCTTCTCCACACACTGTTGGCAGAACAGTGCTGCTGTGTGTGTAACTGTATGTAGAGAGGAGCTGTCACAATTGAGGTTGGATGTCGGAGGTGGGTGGGACCCTGATATCCAACACCAGCCAATGGGATGAAATCTGGGTGGGCCGCTGCGTGTATGTGGCCCTGCCCCTTTCTTAAACAGCCCACTCATTGGCTGGATAGCTGCTGGGTCCCGCCCACCTCTGACATTATGCTGAGTTTGTCAGCTTCTCTCTCTCCATACAGTTTCACAGCAGAGCAGGCCTGGTAATATGATCCTAGAGTGAGAGCTCAGCTCCTCCCTGCAACCAATCAGCCGGCTCACAGCACACTGACACTAAGAACTGTTTTATGTTTTGTATCCAGTTCTTGAGTCAGAAGTACCCAGTACATTCTCACACCGCAGAGCTGCAGAGAGCATTCAGTTTCACAGTTACACTATTGGCTGTGAAACCTGCCAGTGCCACCTGCCAATGCCAGTTAGTGCCACCTGCCAGTGCCATCCAGTGCCTCCTGCCAGTTTCAATCAGTGCCATCTGCTAGTGCAATCCAGTGTCACCAGTAAGTGCCACCTGCCAGTGCCAATTAGTGCCATCCAGTGCCACCTGCCAGTGCAATCCAGTGCCATCTGCCAGTGCAATCCAGTGCCACCTGCCAATTTCAGTTAGTGCCACCTGCCAATGCCAGTTAGTGCCATCTGCCAGTGCAATCCAGTGTCACCTGTTAGTGCCACCTGCCAATGCCAGTTAGTGCCATCCAGTGCCTTCTGCCAGTGCAATCCAATCCATCTGCCAGTGCCAATCTGTGCCACTTGTTAGTGCCACCTGTCAGTGCTGCCCATCAGTTCCAACCTCATCAGTGCCCATTAGTGCAGCCTATCAGAGCACATCAGTGTAGGAGAAAAAAAAATTTGCAAAATCTTATTTCAAACAACAAACAAAACAAAAGTTGATTTATTTTTATTTTTTTAAATATTTGTTCTTTTTTCGCTTGGCATCAGGCATGAGCAATTCTTATTGCCCGATGCTCCAGACATGCAGTTCTGGGCGCTGGGCAGAGGATGTAAATAACTGGCTCCTAACTTTTTCAGCTGGCTCCTAGATTCTAAGCAAATTTGTCAAGCCCTGGCTTCAGTACCCTAGTAATGTAACACGAATTTGACTGATGTGAAAGAGGATCTAAAATGAATAAAAAAAAAAAAAATGTATATTTCTATCTAGACATTAAATTTACACAGCCCTTGCCACACTGCACAGCCTGTCGGTTGACACCAATTTACCTGTTACAGGTCTAACAGGAATATAGTGGTGTCCTCTCCAGCCAGCCAGTTGACTAGACAGTAAAAGTGTAGCAGCAGAATGAAATGTGCACTGAGCTCTATTCTCCTATGAAGATGTGTCTTGTCAGCACATTTTCATGCAGTGCAGTTCTGCCTTTTCCTCTCCAAATCTGAGTGCTTCTGTATAGAGCTGTCTGCATAACACACATTTCAAATTAAGCCATGAGGAGACACGGAGGACATCTTTAAATAATCTGTGTAGTCAGGGGCGTAACTAGAAATCACAGGGCCCCATAGCAAAATGTTGTATGGGGCCCCCCTGTAAACAGCCCCCCCCCCCACAAAAAAAATAAATGAACTGTGCAAAACAGATGGCAGTCTGTCTCCCACTCCCTTCCTACCTCTTGTCTAGACTTCAGAGCCTCATGTGCCGAAAACAATGTCCCTTCACAGGCGCGCTCGAGCATTCTGCCCCGCCCACTCTGCTCTGTACTCCTGCCTCCTGCTGTATGCAGCTGCATGTGTCGGGACACGGCCGGACTCAAAGGGGCCCGGGAGGCTTAACAGTAAACTTGCATTCCTCATCCTCACCTGGACAATTTTTTGTCGGTGGGCGGAGTCTTATCAAAATTAGGGGGTGGGCATTTGTTTGTAGGTGTGGCCTAGTGGGGAAAGAAAAATGCGGCGCGCAAAGCGGGCCACGACAAGGTATGGGGTTGGTTTAATCGTACTATTGGGTGTGGCTTAAAGGGGCGTGACTCAAAGGGGTGTGGTTAGAGTCTCAGATGAACAAGGGATGGAGGGAGAAAGAAAGAAAGAAAGAGAGAGGAAGGAAAAAAGAGGAATGAAGGGACAGCAGGCCCAGATCCTACACCACAATACAAATATGTGTATTCCAGAAAGTTTAGCAATCAGCAGATAAAGATATTCCAAACACCTGGTGTTAGCGCTTCAATCATCCCGGCACCATGGTTGTTATGGTGTCAGGGTGATTGAAGCGCATTATTTCTATTATTACATTGTAATATAAAATGAAATACTTCAACTCACCATAATGCAGAATCAGAATCAGTGGGAGCACTGAGTGTGTCACTTGCCACGTCACCTGCCATCAGATGCCATCGGGTGTCCCCAGCGGAGTGCTTCCTTACATCTCAGGTGTCACTGTCCCCAGCCAGCGGAGTGCTTCCTTACATCTCAGGTGTCACTTCCCCAGCCAGCGGAGTGCCTCCTTACTTCTCAGGTGTCACTGTCCCCAGCCAGCGGAGTGCTTCCTTACATCTCAGCTGTCACTGTCCCCAGCCAGCGGAGTGCTTCCTTACATCTCAGGTGTCACTTCCCCAGCCAGCGGAGTGCCTCCTTACATCTCAGGTGTCACTGTCCCCTGCCAGCGGAGTGCTGCTTCCTTACTTCTCAGGTGTCACTGTCCCCAGCCAGCGGAGTGCTTCCTTACATCTCAGGTGTCACTGCCCCCTGCCAGCGGAGTGCTGCTTCCTTACATCTCAGGTGTCACTGCCCCCTGCCAGCGGAGTGCTGCTTCCTTACATCTCAGGTGTCACTGCCCCCTGCCAGCGGAGTGCCTCCTTACTTCTCAGGTGTCACTGTCCCCAGCCAGCGGAGTGCTTCCTTTCTTCTCAGGTGTCACTGTCCCCAGCCAGCGGAGTGCCTCCTTACTTCTCAGGTGTCACTGTCCCCAGCTAGCGGAGTGCCTCCTTACTTCTCAGGTGTCACTTCCCCAGCCAGCGGAGTGCCTCCTTACTTCTCAGGTGTCACTTCCCCAGCCAGCGGAGTGCCTCCTTACTTCTCAGGTGTCACTTCTCAGGTGTCACTTCCCCAGCCAGCGGAGTGCCTACTTACTTCTCAGGTGTCACTTCCCCAGCCAGCGGAGTGCTTCCTTACATCTCAGGTGTCACTGTCCCCAGCCAGCGGAGTGCCTCCTTACATCTCAGGTTCCCCCCCACCCCTTCCAATTGGAGCCCTCATATATATATATATATATATATATATAAACAGCAGTGTCTCTGCTGCCATTACTGAAGGCCAAGGGGGGAACAAAACAGAGGCGGAGCCGGCCAGCTACAATACAGCACCGCCCACCCCCCACCCCTTTCCACAGCAGGTTACAGATGACAGACAGACCGGGGCGGGGTGTGGGCGGAGCCACAGCTCTATTGTAGCCACTCGGCAGGCTCCCCTCTAGTGTCTTAACTCTGGTCTTCTGGAAAATGGCGGCCGGCGGAGACAATATCTCCGCCACCGGCGGACCTCTAGCGGCGGTGGTGGCGGGCAGCGAAAAAGAGAAATTTTTATGGCAACTAGGACAGGACCGCACCTGGCTGCGGGCCCTACTAGGCTGCGGGCCCCATAGCGAACGCGTGTGTCGCTATGGCGGTAGTTCCGCCACTGTTGTAGTAATCCAGTATTTATGGTCAAATTGAACCAGCAGAAGATAGAAGCTGATTGCATACCATTCACAGCTGCACCACACTCTAAGTGCTCCAGTTATAGTAAATCCCCCCCTTTGCCTCTGTGCAGGAGCTTTCCATAATAATATATGTGTAATAGTAAATGTAGATATCCCTATAAATGGGTTATCTCAACCCCGCGCTTGGAAAAGAGAGAAAAATGTATCAAAAGATATATATAATGAAATATAAGAAATTTAATATGCGGTGGTGACAGAGTGATGAAAAAACTCTAGGTATTGTCACCCGCCTTAGATAAATGTTAATTAAAAACAGCTGCTCCCTTTGAAATCCTTGGATTTGATAAGTTGGTGGGGTTTTTTGGTGTTGGGGCGCTTTAAATCTATAACAATCACGAAAAATAAAACTAATTAAACGATATTAGTAAACACTTTCAAAGATGGTGTAGGTGCCTCCAATTATGATATACAAATCCCTGGTGCAAAACTCACAAACAGGATGGTGTGAACCTCCTGTTATATCATATAATTAAATAGTGATTAATCCAAAAAACTTGATATAGTGATGGAAAAAATTCCTATATGTGCTATTTGGTGTGTATAGCACACACTACAACAGAAGAAACAATGTTTTAGTGCTCCCACATATTAAACATTCATCTCTAAATATAGATATATTCAAACAAAAAAAGAGAAAACAAAAAATATAAAACAGTGAACCACAGCCAGTGGTAAATGGGCTCAGGGTGACCCCACCTCTCCTTAATAAAGTCCAAGGTCCAACATAAACCTGGACGTGAATAGTAACTTTGTTGATAAAATAATGTCTCTGAAAACCTTATTTTTCAAAACATATATATGTGCAAAAAAAACCACAATAGAACCGCACACAAAAAAATATAAATCAAAAAGTTCATGAAATAGTTCACAACAGTTGAGTGTTGAATTGCATTTTTCCTTATTATCTGTGAATCCCTTCACCGCATAGAGATAACTCTTCTTTCACCCAGGTGATAATAATAGTAAAGCTGGCCTCTTACCAAAAGACGTTGATTGTTTTAACTAAAAAACAATCGCATGCGCTTGTTACAGGGCACAGCCTGTTTAGATACACCAAAAGACACAAATTTGAGACACCTCGTCCTCCTCCTCTCAGATTGGCTCAGATCAGGTCATGGATAGGCAAATATGTGGAATTAAAAAGACACTTCATAGTGTAATTTTGCTTTTTTATTTTTTAAAACAATAAAACAGAAAGCCAAATGGCCACTCACTTTTCCCGGTGCCCGCCCGGCACTGGGGCTGCTCGCTTTATTCAAAAACGGTGGTAGGTTGGATGTAGGAAGCTCTCCCTCTAAAAGGATTCCAGGGGCGATCGGCGTGCGTGTCAACCTCCTCGCGCCGTCAGCCAGCAACACCGGATATCCTGGGAAGCTTACGTTCAAAGGTAGTGATCAGATACCGCCTCCGACGTACGTTTCGTAATTTTTACGTCATCAGGGGGGCGTAATATATGTGCAGGCCGTGCCTCTGAGCACCTTCAGGATCAACGGTCTACAGCATCATATGGCTTAACCAGACATCTAAAGTCCCTAGAGGAAAAGGCCCTAGCTGGGTATTAGCCACAAGTGTTAAAGCTTTTGCAGCTGGTAGGCGTGCACTCTTTATGGTGGTGGATTCACTTTGTCCATCCTTAACCTCTTCCTGACCGCCTCACGCAGATATACTGCGGCAGAAGGGCACGTACAGGCAGATTAACGTACCTGTACGTTGCCCTTTAAGAGGGGCGTGCTCGCCAGGAGCTCCATGACAGTGATCGCGAGTCCCGTGGACTCGACGCCCACGGGCATACCCGCGATCGTCTCACGGTGAGGAAGAACGGGGAGATTCTAATGTAAACAAGCATCTCCCCATTCTGCCTAATGACACTGATCACGCTCCCTCTGATCGGGAGCAGTGATGTGTCAGACACCGCACCCCCCCCCCCCCCAGTTAGAATCACTCCCTAGGACACACTTAACCCCTACAGCGCCACATAGTGGTTAACCCCTTCACTGCCAGTGAAATTTTTACAGTAATCAATGCATTTTTTTTAGCATTGATCGCTGTATTAATGCCAATGGTCCCAAAAATGTGTCAAAATTGGCCGATGTGTCTGCCATAATGTCGCAGTCATGATAAAAAAATAAAAATAAGAAAAGAAAAAAAAAAAATTGCTAATCGCTGCCATTACTAGTAAAAGAAAAAAATCATCAATAAAAATGCCATAAAACTATCCCCTATTTTGTAGACGCTATAACTTTTGCGCAAACCAATCAAATGCTTATTGCGATTTTTTTTACCAAAAATATGTAGAAGAATATGCATCGGCCTAAACTGAGGAAAAAAAAATTTTTTTTATATATTTTTTGGGGATATTTATTATAGCAAAAAGTAAAAAATAATGTTTTTTTTTCCCCCCGCAAAATGCGCCCCAAATCCGACGGTAAAACACCACTAAAAATAGCAGCGTTTTACCGCTGACGCTATAGGCGGCTCGGTGTGAAAGGGGTCTTAATGATTTATTAATACAGAGCTGCATTCATTTGCACAGCTTTAAAAAAAATAATTATCACCAGAATCTCCCCATAGCACTTGGTTTGATTAGGATTCATGCAGTAGTTTAAAAATAAACTGACACTATGGGGTTGATTTACTGTCATACCTGATTGGCTACCATGCAGAGCTGCAACAGATTTTGCACTTTCCAGTTTTAGTAAAGCATTCCCCATTTTCTGTTTGTGCTGTAGCTCCATCCCAGGCTGAAGTCCAATTCATGTATTTAGTCCCATTTATGGACTACGCACTGAATGCCGACCCTCTCTCTAAGCGGACTAGTCTTTACTACATGAATGAACGATGCTGCAGGGCTGTGTGACAAAGCTGCCAGCAAGCATACACTGCCCGGACATCGCTAACTGTTCATTATCAATAGCAAAAGTCAGCACTGTGTGGTTCCCACGGTGGCAGGGAGGACCATGCTTGGTTACGCTCCCACAAAGCCATACCTATGTCATGGAAGAAGGCGATTCCTTCTTCCCTCACCTTTTGGAAACAGTTGGTCAATGTCAACATGCTTTATAAGGACATCTATGTTAATAGGGGCTTTCCGAAGAAATATGATAGCAGTGATTGGCCAACCCAACCACAGCCTTTATGTTAGATAAATTACAATACTTCTATCATCTTTTGTTTCTGGTGTTTACAATAGAGGTACAGGGTGTTACTGGGGGCACTCTAGCATCATTGGCATTTACAAGGAAGAGTAATTTTAGGACTTGAGCCACAGCTAGATGTGTTTTTTTTATTATTTTTTTTTTTTTACCTATTATGGTCACCTACATGCTGGAGTTATATTATGTTGTTTTTCACAACCCCTGCATGGGCGACAGCGTCATTTATTTTGTCCCCAGCCCATCCTCTTGCGTGACAATAGCAAATTAATATTTGCTATTGTCACGCTGATTCTCCTCCCGGCCAATCAGGAACTGGGTCTTAATACCCGTTTCCTGATTGGCCGGCAGGAGAAGCGATCCTATTGGCCTAGGAGGAGGGAGGAGATGCACAGATGCCAAGGAGACAGAGGAAGCCACTGCCCACGCCATAGATGGGGTAAGTATGGGGCTGAGTCTATGTGTCTCCTGTTGTGTGCTGGACTGGAGGGAGAGGGTTGGGGGGGGGAGCGTGCCATCTCCTAGGAGGCTGAGGTTTCGGTCAGGAGTTCTATCAGTGATACATGCACATAGCATTAGAATCAGAGAAGAACCAGAATGCTGCTTCCCACTTACATTTCGAACCACTTGCCAGTGGCAAAACAGTTTCATAGCAGTGCAAGTTTCTTTTTTTGTAATACTACACTATGTTGTCTTAAACATTTAATAAAATGTCAAAACAGTGCATAAAACCCACTTCAAAACAGCAACCCCCCATTCCCATAGCCCAAATCATTTCAAATAAAAATTGGCTAGCATCAAGACAGTATGTGAACACATGAATAGGCAGCAAATGGAAAGAAACAAGGCAGAATATATGTCTTGCAATTCTAAAACACTACATATTAATATTTTCTGTTCTCTTTTTCAAGAGTAGCTGTAGTAGCTTTGCTGAAATAAAGCAGTTGTCTGCATAACTAAGTAGTTCAAATTAAAAAGTGAGTGTGATTGCTCATAACACTGTAAATAGAGCTTTCTTGTGGTGATATTTGATCACCACTGTTTTTTTTTTAATTATTTAACTGCTTGCCGCCTGCCCACCGTGAAATGATGGCGGGGCGGCTCTTGTTCTGGGATGACGTCATATGATGGCGTCCCAAAACCGGCGCGCAGCACGGCGATCGTGTTGCTAGGAACACGGCGCAACCCTGATCTCTGGAAAGAGCCGCATCCACGGCTCTTTAACCATGTGATCGGCTGTGTCCAATCACAGCCGGTCACATGTAAACAAAGAAGTGACGGTAATCGGCGCTCCTCGCCTCACAGAGAGACGATCAGCGACATCTCCTCACAGTGGACAGCTAGGAATGTAATCAGGGCACTGATCATCAGTGCCCTGATTACAATAATGTAAAATATTGTCACAAATCAGTGCCCAACATTGCCAGCTATCAGTGCCCATCAGTGGCAGCAGTGTCCATTAGCGATGCCAGTCATTACTGCCCAGTGTCGCCTGTGCCCATCAGTGCCACCTATCAGTGCAGCATATTAGTGCCTCCTAATCAGTGCCCATAAGTGCCACCTCATCACTGCCAACCAGTTCAGCCCATCAGCGCACATCAGTGAAGGCGAAAAATTACTTAGTTACAAAATTTACTGACAGAAAAAGTAAACTTTTTTTTTTTTTAATTTTTGGTCTTTTTTTGTAAAAAATAAAAAATCCAGCAGTGATTAAATACCACCAAAAGAAAGCTCTATTTGTGTGAAGAAAATTATAGAAAATTTGTATGAATGACAATTGCGCAGTGCTACACTGTACCCAAAGTGCGACAGTGCTGAAAGCTGAAAAATGGCCTGGGCAGGAAGGGGGTGTAAGTGCCCAGTAGGCAAGTGGTTAAACGGAAAAGACAAAACATTTTGAAAAAAAACAATATTTTCTACTTTCCGTTATAAAACATATCCAATACAAAAATCGAAAAATGTTTGTTGGCCAGCATTGTTGCCCAATAGTAAGGGATTAGAAATTTGTGTCCCACATCTAATAATGAAGGAAAAGGGGAAGGATCCCCTGTGTGTTGGACTTTTAAGGCACACCGTTTTTTTACTCAAAAGTAATTTTTAAATTTATAGTGTTATAGTAAATACGTAACAAAATTTATTGAAAAAGCAACATAAAAATGAATGCATTAAAAGTAAAGTGTCTAAACACCAAACAAAATCAACAAGATATATAAATGCACATCATGATTTTAGGTAAATCGCTCAAACCCAACATGTTTCGGAGATACGAATATTTTCCTCCTTCAGGGGTGAGAATACAGAAAATGAGAACCAGATGTGTATATGATGTGTGTAAAGACACTTCAAAATTATTTAAAAACAAAGTTGGACTGTAGTCCTGTCTAGATTTCCTTGTCGGGGAACCCCAGAGAGAAAACTCAGGCAGAGAGTTTAAATCCTGTGATTAGAGAAAGACACGCCCAAAGTTGTTGGTGTGATCTCCTCCTCCAATGGACAGTTGTATCTGAGTGCTGCAGCATATGGGGTAAATGCACCAAAAGACCCACTGGTACCTTCCCCAGATCCTGGGTTGACGGTCAGAGGAGCTGTCACATCTAACTACTTGGCTGCAAGAGTTGTCTACAATACACAACATTAAGGCCCTTAACGTTGTCAGCAGTCTGACCCCTACAGAGGGCTCTCTTCATATTTGCCGACCCCAGTGGGTCCTTTGGTGCATTTACCCAATATGCTGCAGTGATCAGATACAATACTGTACATGGACAAAAAAGGGGTTAACATCCTGGGACAATCAAGGGGTTAACTGTGTGCCTACCAAGTGTAATATGTGCTGCTTTTACTTGCAAATCTTGTTGCTTTATCTGCCTGCTCAGCCAGATTGCTGCTCTATGTACAGAGTCCTGTGTGCTTGTACACACAGGACTTGGTTCTGTGATTGGCTACAGCCGATTAGCAGGGCCACAGCCAAAATCATTGGCCAAGAACTGCTGACCACCGCTGACAAAATTGTGCTGTAGCCAATGACAGCACCGAGTTAGCAGGGGGCGCGTGCATACCCGGATGAAACTGAAGGACGTATATGTTCGTTGTCCAGCCTGGCTGTGCCACCCGCCTGCAGTAAATGTACTGTGGGTGGGCGGCAAGCAGTAAAAAAAATAACAATTTGTTTTGGTTTTGTAGATAAAGTGAAAGATTTACAGCAATCAGTGTCACATTTTCTTGTAAATCGAGAGTTTTGGGTTTCCTGATGGATTTAGAAACTTGATTTTGTCTGTTGATGAGCTGCAGAGCAGAATGGAGATTAAAAAATAATATGCATAATCAAGGGTTTGCTTTAGGGAGAATCACGCATCAATGCGATTCATAGATTTAGAGACATCAGACACAGCTGAAATGATATGCACATTTCTACCCGAGTGTCCATGTTGGACAATAAAGCCAGCTGTAAAATTTAAGGGCAACTAGGGCAGATTGGAAGGTGGCAGGGCCAAACTGGACTTTACAGGAAAGTCAAAATCTTCATAACCTCAGCTGCTTATAATTCTGGGTCAGCTGATTTTTTTTTTTTTTTTTTTTTTAAATACTAAAGTGTTTATATAGCATCATATATAAGATACCTAACGCTAGCCCCCACCTTAATCCTTTTAATCAGGACAGTACACAGATAATTGTACATGCAAGGAAGCTTTGGTTCTTTTCACTCCTTTTCAATTCAATTTATTTTAAATGCGTGCAAATAAATGAGCAGGATAAGCAACGTAGATAAACAGAAATTAGTGAAATCCTCTAAAGACTCTTGGCAGTAGTGCTGTGTTTTGCAGTCATTGTACCAGAGCTGGGGGAAAAAAAAAAGAAGATCTAGGAGACTGTGTGATGTTAATGACATCTTTTTGTACGTCATACAATCATGTTCATGATTAAGCAGTTGTAGCGCAAGAAAGCATAGAGCCTTCCTGGCACTCTTTTCTATCCAAGACTTGCCCTCTTCCATTTCTCCTGTTCTTTTTGGCTCACACTATATCAATCTAATTAACGCTTGTTAACAACCTGTTCTCTTTGTAGATATACTGTATATGCTAATGCAAATTGAGGTTTATTTCTTGTATGTGCTATTGCAAGGTTTTTACACATCATTTTGCTTGCGCGTGTGTGTGTATATATATATATATATATATATATATATATATATATATATATATATATATAGAATGCAGCACTTTGTTACTTGTGTTTCAGTCTTTAATAACCTGTCTTCATTCATGCCTTTTTAATTAGTGCTTTGTGTGTATTATTTATTATATATTTGTGTAATAAGACCCAGGTCTTACAACTCTTGTGAAGACTATTATTTTCATTACCATGGGCGGCTACAACATGATTTTGATAGTATTGGCGTTTTTCATGTCTTCTGGACATACCGTATGTGGTTGATGCCTGCTGTATACAGGGCAGGTTTTTTTGGGGGCTAATACACTCTGCTAACCAACAGCATGCACAAATCTACAGCGGGTAAAATAAGTATTGAACACATCACCATTTTTCTAGGTTAATATATATCTAAAAAGTGCTGTTGACATGAAATATTCACCACGTCGGTAACAACCCATGCAATACATAAAAAGAAACCAAAAAACAAGTTCAGAAATTAAGTTACCGAATATACTCGAGTATAAGCCGAGTTTTTCAGCACATTTTTTTGTGCTGAAAATGCCCCCCTCGGCTTATACGCGAGTCAAGCATTTTTCTGCTGCAGAAAATTACATTTTCCGAACAGACTTTGGGGCCCCGTATCTCAGGGCCACTTGGTGCTAGGAACCCCAAATTTGGTGTACAAACCCAGTGGAACTAGTACTACATATCCGAAGCTGGGGTTCCTAGCACTAAGTGGCCGCCGAGATACGGGGCCCCAAAGTCGGCCAACTGTGTCCATCTGCAGCAATTAAATCCCCCAAGCAAACTTTCTTCCAATACGGACAGCAGACTAATGCCGCGTACACACGGTGGGAATTTCCGATGGAAACAGTCCGATGGGAGCTTTTCATCGGAATTTCCGACCGTGTGTATGCCCATCGGTCTTTTTCTGTCGGAATTTCCGATGGACTTTGGATTGAGAACCTGTTCTTAATTTTTCAGACGGAAAACCTTTATATCGGATATTCCGATCGTGTGTATGCAATTCCGACACGCAAAATTCCGACGCATGCTCGGAAACAATTTGACGCATGCTCAGAAGCATTAAACGTCCCTTTTGTAGTGCAGTCGAACGTTTTTTAAGGCGTGGTGTTATTGACCGTCGGAATTTGGTGCGACTGTGTGTAGGCAAAACAGTTTGAGCAAACTTCCGTCAAGAAAACCATCAGAGCTTTTTCCGACGAGAATTCCGACGTGTGTACGCGGCTTTACAGTTAGCATTAGTGAGCAACTTTTAAAGCCTAAGCATGCATTAGCCACCTCAAAACCATCATGTTTCTTCATTTCCAAAATGATTGTGACAAAAAAACAAAATAACCTTTGGATGTCCACTTTCCAAACAGGGGTAGTTTCAGTCGTGTTTGTACTTTTTTGGCATATTTGGTTTGTTTTATAACAGACTGTAAGGGAAACATTTTTCTTTTCAAAATGTTTAGTTGGTTTTATTAATATAGAAAAAAATAAAAAGCCCAGGGGTTATTAAATACCACACAAAAAAACTCCCTCTGTTGCATGACTGTCATATCAAGCTATTATGGCAATGAAAACTAAAAATGCCACAGTAATGATGTGGGAGAAACTTGCTGATATGGAGGTGGTTAAAGTACAAGAAAAACATGACATGGAAATGCGTTTAGCTGCACTCAGCTAGTATGATGTCCCCCCATAGATGATCAATGAAGTCATAAAACCTGAAAAATTAAAACTGTATCTGAATAAAATGCATCACACCAAAAAAATAAATATGTAATGTCCTCCTGAAAACTAATCTGGAGTGTAGACATCCAGTTATTACCCAAATACAAAAAACTAAAATAAATGCACATAAATTATTTTTATGAATAGGCAAACTTGTCTTAAACAAAGTTTTTTGTAGATATGTATTTTCCATCTCTTGCAAAAAGGCTTACAAGTGTTACTAAACCCAGGACCCTGCGTTCACTATATCTGGTCTTCCAAAGTACACAGAACATGGAAATGCAATTATTTTAGTAAATATAAACTGATAAATACCTTTTCTCATCAGCAGTATATAGCAGTCTTGTGAGTTCTATCAGTTCCTAGTAAACCTTGTAGGTTTCACTGCGAGTATAACAAGCATGCTTTACTGCATATACAATCTGATTTTACTATTGTGGGTTTAGTAAAGCTTTAAAGTGGCTTCACACTGCCCCAGAGAAGTCTCCTGCTGCACTTTTTGCAAAGTGCAGCTAACCTGCGGGCTTCGTGGGGGTTTGCTACACTTTCCCATAGACTTCAATGATGTCTCGCACCCTGAAAGAGCTTTGTTGTGCTTTCTAAAACTGCAGGACATCATAGAAATCTATGGAAAAGCGTTGCTAACCCGCACAAAAAGCATGGGTTATCTCTACTTTAGCAAAAGCACATCGGGGCAGGGTGAGGCCACCCTTACAGAATACTTTGCATAGACTTCTACTTTAAGTAATCTGGCAAACACTAAAATCCCTGCATCTATAGACACCTCCAATCTAACACTAACCTCCCTAGTCCTGTAAAGAAAAAAATTGTATACATACCTTTTTATAATCCGATCTGACCTGATCTCCAGCGACGGAAGCTCTGCAAAGGACACGGCTAACATTGGCTGTGAAATGAATGGGAAGTGACGTCCCCCATAGTTAGTGTGGGACTTCCATTGTTGTCCGTGTCCTCTGCACCCGCCTACACATCTAAGCAGCGGCTGACAGCTCTCAGCGTGGGATCAGATCAGCTTCAAATAAGGTATGTATGCTGTTTTTTTTTCTTTACAGGGCTAGAGAGATTATGCTGGTGGCTATAGATGCAGGGGTTTTCGTTTTTTGCATGGACTTCCACGCAATGTTTGAACAGGTTATGTGAACAGAGCATATAGCTTATGCCTAGTCAAATTATAGAATTTAGAAATTCTCCACAATTCGATGTACAACACCACACTACTGTGCGTCGCAGTATGCTGCATTACAAAAAATGGTGCAAGTCCGATTTCAGTCAGTTACGTACTGCAATATTATAACCTGCAACATAATGCACCTGTGTTAAATGCACTACGATTGACCAGCTGGGTATGAATGGTCCAAAACTCCCAGCTGGCCAAGTACAGTCTGGAACAGATTTTATGCAAGAAAAGTATAATTATAAATTACACATAAAAACAAAAAAAAAAAAAAAAGAACAAACAAATTATATCAACATACAGGCATACCATTTACAGTAAGTTGGTACCAAGTGGATATACAGTATATCTCTTCATTAGAGCCAATCTGAATGGATGAGGAAGCTAGTGCACCACTGTAAAGGCAGGTAACAGATACTTGTGTTAGAGGTCTGCTCTCATACTGAGCCGGAATCCTGGGATGCAAACTTAAGCCACCTAGCGTTATCTGGTCTTGCATATATCGGTGGCGTTGCCCATCACAGTTTGCTTTAACCGTGTTATTAGTCGGATAGCTACCTGAACCATGTAGCTTTCTGAAACACCCCCCCAAAAAACTAGACCAAGTTTGTAAAAAAGAAAAATGATTTTGTTTATTTTACATATTGATCTCCTGTTGCTCCAAGAGGCATCATATTTAACATAAAACTGTGTTAAATGTATCAACCAGTAAGCTCCCCTTCCTGTTAGATATGCATCATCACAATCATTTCCAATGCATTAATTACTCCGTTAATTTGTTACTATACAAATGATATTACATGATCAATGTTTAGTAGTGAAAAGACAATGATTGACAGCCAGTCGGACTGCCAAGCACTGATGCTTTTTTTACTTAGTACAGAAACTTACAGAGTTTGAGTTAAATTAGTTTGAAAAGTCTTATAAAAAAGATACACTTCCATAGTTTTTGTATAAAGCCCTTAAAAAAAAAACAAAAAAAAAAACAAAGTCTCATTTTAAGGAACAATGTTATGATGGCACCGCCATTGAAAACACATGTTGGGAATTGTAAACAAAATATAGTTCCACATTACCAAATATCTGTACATATTTGCCAACAATCCTAAATAAATGGGTAAAATGATTGGGTGTTGTGGAAATGGGCGAGTTGAGGGCATCGCCTAGCTGGTCCCTGGTGTTAAACTGGAAATGTTAGCAAGTATGCCTAGAGGCTAAGAAGAACTGATCTTGGACCTGTCCAGACTGTAGTGTGTGAAATGTAGAATGGGAAATACAAGTTAGAACTTTATGTTTTATTGTTAGATAAACATAATAACAAAAAAAAGAAAATTCAAAAAGGAAAAAACAATTATTGCAAGATATGGGTCAGTTATAAATGTAAAAATTTGCACAAGCGTGTTTGTCCAGCCAGCTTGGCACTGGGGACCTTGCGCTCCAACCACAGTAAATAAACCATGTCAGAATACAGTCATTTAAAGCATTCACATTTTGCTCCAGTCACCTCACACTAATATTAGTCAATCAAAGATAAGCCAAAGTGCTATCACTGAAATCCCTGAACTACAGGAAATTCTCAAATAGTGTCATAGATGTGTGATTCCGAGACTTCTTACAAATAAAAAGTCACAAAAAATTTGCATAAAAAAATGGTATCAAAAATGCATGAGAATTGCATACATGATTATCTGCACTTTAAATAACCTATAACCACTTCCGATTGCCCATGATAGAGTTATGGGGAAAAATAGATATCACCTTTAATGCATAATAAACATTTTTGGATACTGCTTGATGTTAAAAACACCACTTTATATCCTGCAGGCAGTTTTAGGCGATTCAATTGTCATTGTTTGGAGAGGTTCAGTGCAGAGGAAAAGTCTCTGGAGGGAGGTCCAGTGACTCTGCAGTGAGCTCAGATTAAGTGCTCCTTCCCCTGTATGACAATAGTGGCAGCAAACAAAGGGAGATGTATGCCCTACTGAAAAGGAGTACTAATGTAATGTCTAAATTGAACACGTCATGTCTAGCCTTTTGGTAAGTAGGCTAAAAAAAAAAAAAAAAAAAATCCAAATTACCAATTTCCCTTCACTTCATCCATGGGCATTGTAGCTTGTGGAAGGCAATGTATTTTCATACTGTGTATGTCAGCATATGATGTGTATTAAAAAACAAAAAACACAACAAGATATTATCGATCGACCAGGAATGAAATGCTTGGTCCAGTGATGAGCCCCTATTTGATGTTCCTGAAATGTTTTTTTAAGAACAAAAATAAAAAAAGAGAAATCTGTATTAAAACAGCGGGCTGAACATGGAGTTCTTAATGGCTTAACCAACCATCCACACCACTCCTGACCATTCTTTGGGACCTGCTCTGAATCATATGATTTGTCCATTTTGCTTGCAATACTTTCAAAGTGGTTTTGTGCAACTGTACTGTGGATTTCCAATTCGCCATAAGCATGCAGAGTGATCAAGACTCTCCATTCCGCTATAGGAACAGGTAAGTACTTATGCAAAGTCTCTTGTATACTTTTGGCAAGTATTGTGCATTTTATGGTTACTCTCCCTCTTATAGATTGTCTCCAGGTTGGTACTGTGGCTCTGTTGCTGTAAAGTAGTCTTCTAAAAATGACTGTATATATTCAAAGGTTGGCCTCTCATCTGGGTCCTTCTTCCAGCACAACTTCATTAATTCATGCAGGGACTCTGGGCAGCCTTGAGGGCAGGGCATTCGGTAGCCACGCTCCACTTGCTCCAGCACCTCCCTATTCACCATTCCTGTGGAAAGAGTTTCATATAGTTAAACAATTGAACAAGGAGGTGGTTATAAGTATACAATTGGGCAAGTGTATGAAACAGAGCTATTGCCCTGGAATCTGTTGAGCTTTCATATTTCCCAGTGCAGGTTAGACATATAAAGAGAAATAGAGGAAGCCATTTCTGGCCTACTGAAAATGCTGCCTGACTGTATCACCGGCCTGGAGCAAGTACACAGTAAATCAATGCTAGGAAAAAAGGCAGAATTCAGAATTCCACCTGTACATGTTTCATGTTAGCAACTCAAAGCAGCCTACAAACCTCTGCCATGATTGGTTTCCTTTAATAAATGTTTACCAAACCAAATATATAGTTGTCCCTGCTGCTGGCATAGGTGTGGTTCACATATATGCGTGCCGAAATCGTGATGCGATTTAGACATACGTTTCCTTGTATATACCAATCAGGTTTTTTGTGCGATTTTTCTGTCTCTCTCCATAACTGCATCCCATCGACTTGAATGCAAAGAAAAAAGCCTCCCATCGACTTGAATGCAAAAACGCCTGTCAATAGCAATCCTATGTGAACACTCATCTCTGCATGCCACTATACGCTATCACTTGTGAGTCTGGAATGCACCGCTTCAAACTTGCAAAGGACCCCCTTTTCGTAATTGAACTCAAAACGCAAAGCATGTGGATCACATCTGTATAATAATATATCTAGCTAGTCAAGCGAATCAGTGCGTTTGAAACCGCCCCCAAAATTGCATATATGTGTAAACCAGGGCTTATGCTTAATTCACACCTGGGCGTTTTGAGATTACAGCAAAATCGATGAGAATCTGCCCACGATCGCAAAACGCAGGTTCAGATACTAGGCGGTTTTGCCATTGGCGCCTGCTGTTGTCAATCAAATCCAGTGATGAGGAAGCAGGGCCCAGCCGGTCTCTGTGCATCTATAGACACACAAAGCCTGGCTCAGGGGCAAGTCAACATAACTTCCCCCAAAGCATGCAGCTTGCTGGTGAGGCAGAAGAGAAGGAGCAAAACACCAGTTGGGACCCAAGAAGAGGAGGGTAAGGAACAGGTTTGTGCAATACCAGTGCATATGAACCTCTTTATTTTAGGGGGAAAAAAATAAATAAAAAGTCTAAAATAACTAAGGATATTCGATTCATACCCCTTCACATTTTTACTGCCGTGTGCTGCACCCTGAAGATATCTAAATAAGGGATCTGCTTCAAGTGCCTTAAGCCGGCCATAGTTGGATAGAAATGCCTGCAGAACCGGACTAATTTTGATCCTTCTATGGGCAGAATTGGTTGTACTGAAGTTGCTCCATCGATTGACTTCAGTACAATCAGCCTGTCGGGTATTTTCGTATGATCACTGCTGGCGGTTATAGCACAGAAAGAGGGAATCCCCCCTCAACACTGATTTAGTTGATGTGATTTTCTTTTCTTCAACCAGTGATTAAAGCAGGGGTCTTCAAACTACGGCCCTCCAGTTGTTCAGGAACTACAATTCCCATCATGCCTAGTCATGTCTGTGAATGTCAGAGTTTTACAATGCCTCATGGGATGTGCAGTTCTGCAACAGCTGGAGGGCCGTAGTTTGAGGATCCCTGGATTAAAGGAAAGAAAACAGCATAATCTACGGCCAGCCTAACATTTTACCCATAATGGTAAATAGCTCCTACTCAGGAAAGCTTGAATTTGACATTTCTACATACAGTAACTCGCATAATAGCCTGCAAGCTTTGTGCCACAATATAAGGTCTTTAAAAGGTGCATTACTTTAGTGTGCATTATTATGTAGTTTCTAGACTCCAAGCAGTTTGTATCTCACAAATGGACCATTTATGCCTCTGTGGTTTGTCCAGCATCCTTCCGATGGACGTAACACAAAGTGATGCATAAAAGGCAGATGTTAAACTACCCATGAGAATGACCTTGTAACGTTTTACTTTTCAGGCCGTTGTCCACATATATTACAGTTTGCCAACATTGTCAATAATCAATTTGCATGAAATATATTAACTGCTTTGTGCGAAACATTCCCGTAAATGCTACGTGTGCTATTCAACACATTAACATGCTGACTTAGAAGTAGACATTACATAACTTGCAGACTTTTACTTGCATTCCGGTCCACATTTTGATTATTCAAGGTCATATATACATTTTTAAATCCTTTAGTGGCAAAACAGAAAACATTACAAAACACAGGAAGTGGAAGAAAACCAGCCATGGGATATAAGTACCTGGATATGGTACTCTTCCTTTGGTGACCAGCTCTGTCAGAAGAATGCCAAATGACCAGACATCAGATTTGATGGTAAATCTGCCATACAAGGCAGCCTCAGGAGCTGTCCACTTGATAGGAAACTTTGCACCTAAATTGGCACAGAACAGATTGCTTGTGAGTGTTTGCTCATAAAAAAAAAAAAGAAAAATTACAGTTACAAAGTATATACAATCAACCATATTTACACTTTCCTTTCATTGAGCACTGATGCATTTCAATAAATTACCAGAACAAAATGGACCTTCAAAAATGGGATTTTTGTACTCCTAATAATACATTTCTGTGAGCCCATTCAGAGACATAACTTTATTGGTAAAAGGAAACCAAACGGTTATGTTGTAACTTAAAGGAAAAATGGGACCTTAATGCCAGCCCACTAGAGGCTATAACCCCTCCCACCTCATCCTTGCATGTCCCAAGCAGTCCAAAGAGGAAACAATGGGATATGAGTGGAGGGAGTCATGTTCCTCAATGGGCTGTGAGAAAAGGATTTTGGCAATAAGTACAAATATTCTATTTTCTATATTGACCATGGAGACACAACTTTATTGGTAATGAGCAACCAAGGTACATGCAAAAGCAGTCCAAACTATGAGGAAAGCACATTTAAAAACACAGGCAAACCAAACAGGAAAAAAAAAAGGCAAAAACAAGAGCATCAAGTAGCAGCTTACCGAATGTTTCAGTCGAAACTGACATTCGCATTAAAAATGGTTGGACACAACATCGGTAACACAAAATCCACAATTAGGTGAGATGCAGAGACCACCTTGGCCAAAAAGGAGGTCTTGGGTCTCAAACAACCTTTTATGAAATGTAAAGTCAATTGAGGCTCCTTACAGGACAATGCTGAAACTTTTCAACTGAAGTGATGGCCACAAAAAGGCTCGCTTATGGGATAAGAAAAACACTGGCACTCAGTAGCTGACCTTTCAACAGTTTATTATCAAAACGGCTAAAATGCACTGAGATAGTTTGGGCAATGAGGCCTTAATCACAGCTATGATTAAGACCTCATGGCCGAAACACATTAGCTTCTTTGTCATGACCAGATTTTAGCACTTGGATAATAAAATGCAGATGAAAGATCAGCTACTGTGCACCGACAGTTTCTTCTATTACTATTCCCCTTTGATGACTTACAGGAGCCTAACTGTTCCTTGGTGTTCCATCTCAATCAAATTGGGTAGAGGAGATTTGAGAGCTCTCATGTTTTGTAATAACGAATAAATGTTCTGAATAGGTTCAAACTGGGGGTTTTGCAACACGGGCAAAACTAGAATTAAAAAGATTAAGCCCACAGTTTTTAAGCACTTTCAGCAGCCAATTTAATCGCTTGCCAAGTATGTAGCTTCTTCATCTTTTAATTCTTTCCTATGTTACAGTATAGCTAAAGGGATTTTTTTGTTTTGTTTTCAGATAGGTATTCTAATTCATCTCCAGTCTATTAGGTTTTCATTGCTGTCCATGTCCCCGTTAGAAAGATTCACCCTCTTTATTTGTCCTGTTTACCATCATCACTGAAAGTAAAAGAAAACCCAAAATTTTGAGTTGTCCCCAGAAAAGTAATATGGGGGAAATCTTCCAGTCTTCAGCCATCAGGTGCTGTGTGCTGTAGCCTATTACTTTCTATTGGGACTCAGAGTCCCAATTTGACAGCTGAGCAGAACTGAACACAGGCCGTCTGCATTCAGAGAAAGACTGGATTTGTCAAACACCATGCGGACACTCTGTGCAAAGTTCTGGAGTGGAAATGGAGAATAGAATCATGGTGAAGGTGGATACCATCAATCCCAGAACTTGCATACAGTTCTGCTAGAAAGATTGGAGGTTGGGATTGAATCCGTCAAACCTGTTGTCAAAGATATCCAAGGTCCAAAATCTATTTAGACACATTGAAATCCGAGACCAGAGAGGTCTGCTCATACAGCAGCAGATTGTCCATGTATCAATGAGCAGACCATTTCAGATGCAAAGAAAACCCACAACTGGTGCAAGGACCTTTACAATTACTCTCAAACTTCCAGCTGTTCCTCCACCTCTGATAAAGCATGTGGGGCTGATTTATCAATGGACTTTGAGACCTTTGCTTACCATGTATGCTTCGAACCCTCTAAACTTGTGGTGGTAAAGGAAACTTGTGGGTTCTGTAACTGAGACCTGACTCAGAGGATAGGAAAGTGTCAACCTTGATCACAGAACCTTATCTTTGTGTAGCAAACTTCCTCCCATCGCAATGTCAATGATTTTGTCTAGTAAAAGTGAAAAGATTGTCTCCAACAAGGGGTAGGCAAAACAGGGCCTGCTTACATTGTTTCTCCACTGACAGGCACTTAAATAAGCGTGCCCTGTGGCTCTGAACAAAGGAAAGTGTTAGCTGACATAGCTCAGCTACAATCCAGTGTTGTGGTGAACAAAGTTTAATACAAACTAGTCCTTAATCAGCTACATCACTGAGTCCCAGCCCGAGCGAAAAAGCAGGAAAATGAGTTTGGGCTAAAAGCAGTACCCAGTTGCCACAGTATGAAACAAAGTAGTGCTAATGCATACGGCGGTTTGAGTATATATGCATTGCCCAGCTGCTCCAGACAGTGCTGACTAAGGATGAGCTCAGGCGTGCTCCATGCTCCATGTGCAGAGCCCGCCATGAAGTCGGCGCAGCACTGCGCTAATCACAGGCAGTGAGACATTGCCCGATCTCTGCAGCCGCGCATCGGGGCAATGTCTCACTGCCTGTGATTAGCGCAGCACTGTGCTGACTTCCTGGCGGGCTCTGCATGTGGAGCATGTGAACACGCCTGAGCTCATCCTTAGTGCTGACACTCTAAAATGTTCTATTTTTTTGTAAAAATAAAGAAAAGACCAGAACAGCATCTATTTCTCCCCAACTGCCAAGCCACTATGGCCATTTGTGTGCAATTACCGCACACAAAAACCTCAGGAACATATAGGAGCTTCATACAGCAAGGAACCTGCTTCATCAGAGATGGAGGACAGACAAAACAGCCGCAGCTCTGGTCTAAATAACTCTGCAAGGAATAGCCAGATGTCCCGGACTGACCTGTGTAGTGGAGTCCTGTGTTACAGGAACACAGACAAGTAGTCACTGATGACTGCAGAACTGTTACAGAGATAGCATAGAACACATGGAAAAACCTGCACTCGTTGGCTAACTAGGGAGACTTCCAGTATTTAATATATCTAGTATGAATCTACCAGCAGTTGTTAATAGCAGAAAATCTTCTACTTCAGGAGAAAACAAATTAAAACATAAATTTTACCTTGTCTTGCTGTGTATTCATTGTCTTCTATTAATCTGGCCAGACCGAAATCAGCAATTTTACAAACAAGATTGTCTCCAACTAGGATGTTAGCAGCTCGCAGGTCCCTGTGGATGTAGTTCATTCTTTCTATATAGGCCATACCATCTGCAATCTACAAAAGGATACAATGTTAGGCAAATTATTAACCTGTTGATTGCAACAACATCCATGACCAGAGAAAATGCAGCATGAACTCCTACCTGTGCAGCCATATCAACAAGCTGTGGCAACTTCAAATACTTCCCATCCCCTTCTTTAAGAAAGTCCAGAAGACTGCCTGTAAAAAAAAATAAAAAAAATAAAAAATAAAAAAAACAGAGCAAACTTAATTTCACTTGGCTTCATTGTTATCCAATAAAAAGAACATCTTAAAATACATTTTTGTACTCGCTGTAAAATCCTTTTCTTGGAGTTCTTTGAAGGACACAGGAAGACTTTACCATTCAGGGTATACTGGCAAAATAAACAAAAACTGCAGGCCAGCCTAGGATAACCTCTCCCATTACCAGCATAACCCAGATTCACAGCAAAGCGGTACTGGGAGCAAAATTATAAACAGAGGGGTAGGAACTCACATCTCTCAGTCAACTCTAAAAAAGGATTTTACAGCGAGTACAAAATTCCTACTTTTGTTCTAGCCCAATGAAACACACAGAAGTCTAAACTTTGGGATATTCAAAAGCAGTCTAACTGAAGGTTGGGCAACCCCGTAAACAAATGCTAAGAGATCTAAGGAAAATTCTGAGAACTGTGGACAGCCTGCAGCTCAAAGAGTTGCCTAAAGGACATAATGCTCAAAGCTGGCATCAGATGAGGCTGCAACAAAATAGAACCCAGAGAATATGTGAACAGAAGATTAGGTGGCAGTCTCGTGAAGCTGATGATGCTTAATGCTGAAAGGCCCAGTAGATCTAGTAGAGTGCACCCTGACAGGGAAGGGTGGTACCGGATCCTTGAGTACATGAGCTTGACAGTCTGTCTGAACTTCCAGAACCATACAAGTGACAACCTGGGCCTTGGTGGAAAATTAACCAGTCTGTTCGGGGACTTGATTAAATGGTCCTAAGACAACAGAATGTTTTGTTGCAGATCAGAAGAGTAAAGTGTAGGATATCCCAAAAGTTCATATAGCACATGTGTTTTCCTCTATATTGCTTTGAGTATATGTATCCTGTGACGGACCTCGCTAGCAGCTGTATGTAGGCGATCTCAAGCTCCCATTCCTGAGCGGCCAGGAACTGCAAATCTTCCTGTGCCCAGAGCACTTCCGAGACGTTCAATCTTTGCTCTCTGTGCTCCATTATTTCCTCCAAACGCCACTCCAGATCACTCCCAAAGTCGGGGTCCTCGGACAGCCTCCAGTACAACAATCCCAGGCCATTATAATCAAAGCCTTCCGTGGGCCTGTCATCCGCTGTCCACGGGCACACTTGGGCTACATACCACCGGAGGGCTCTGTAGCTCTCGTCCAAACGCATTTCTGCCCGGATCAGCCTGCTTAACTCAGCTGTCCACTCCTGCTTCGGTTGTTCCCC
Source organism: Lithobates sylvaticus (assembly GCA_028564925.1). Lineage (NCBI taxonomy): Eukaryota > Metazoa > Chordata > Amphibia > Anura > Ranidae > Lithobates > Lithobates sylvaticus. The sequence continues at coordinate 155,117,987 of CM053030.1, forward strand.
CAATAACAGCAATCTTACTTCATACTGCGACCAGTACCTTACATGGATGGAGGGGAGAACTTTTCCCTGGTGTCGCTGCTCACAGGCTAGCGCTTCTTTCCAGAGTTGTAGGCGAACAGAATCATACCATCCCAGCAGGACCTGCACCGATACTGGTCCTCTGTGCTGTATCCGCATCTCTCGCAACCTCCTTCCGAATTCCTCTTCCATGACGTATCTGTACCTCTGCTATGCGGGCCTTGGATCCAGGTGATGGTTTGGATGTGTTCACGACAAGGAAGCACGATCCCACCGCTGCCAGCCAATTGTGACGGACCTCGTACTCAATATGTCCGCCGTAACTGCTTCCTCCGTCCGGTACCACACAATCCAAGACCCATTAGCTTAGCCAGTCACCAGACCACACCAGTGTAGGCTACATCAGGAATGAGTCTTTATTTGACATGTCACACTTATATACAGCCAGATGACAAGCCTAACCTAATTAGCATGAGCTAATTATCTCAATCAACACTGGGCTCCATCATTCAATTGCAGGGTTAATTAGCACACACAACAATAGGTGACACACTCTTACAAGCCAGACTATAATCAAGAGTCATGACATTAGCGTCTCTTGCTAATATGCCAAATACACATACAGATTCTATGTGTATTGGGGGGCCAGCATGGACCTGAACCCAAGTAACACCAGCTCAGGGGTCCCAGGCTTGCAGCTCAAAGAGCACTGTTCCCCCAAATGCCATGGACCATAATCGTAAGGCAACAGGCTCGCACTCAGTCCCCTCCAACAGCCCATGTCCCGGCTAGGTCCGTCACATATCCTGTTCGTTACTGAGAGCCTTATTTCTGCTTTAATATCTGGTAATTCTGCCAGTTTCCCCCTTGTCTGCTTCATTTTAACCATCAAGCATAGAGAGGATCCATGCTGGTGCAGTTGGTTTGCTCATCATCTCTTCTTCCTGAACATACAGGATGCTGTGCCCACACTCAGTGTGCCTGCATCTTCCATAGTCAGCTTGCCCACCATGCCCCCTGTCCAGCCCTACTGTGTCAAAGGACGTTGGCAACAGTAGACATGCTGCAAGAAGCCCTGGAGCCATTCGATCATGAGCTGGGGGCACCCATTACAGTGGGACTGTCCCAGTCCCCTTCCTGGTCTACAATCATGCATATTGCGACCGTGCTGCAGCAACATAGCGTAAGGCTCAGGGTAAGATGCAAGTCTTTCAGTATTTACAAAACCTGGACAACTGGTAGCAGGTGAGAGCCAGATAGTCGGAAGTAGAAAAAATGTGTGGTAGCAAAAATAGGCTAGTCTTTTACACTGAACAGCTATCCTCCTCCTATGAAAAATCTGAGACATACTGGTAGTGGGAGGGGTTATCCTGGGTATAAATGGGTTGATCTACAGTTTTTTCTTGTTTGCCAGTCTCTGGTCCTCCTGTAGGTGGCAGCATAACCAATTTGTTAAGGTAAAACGTACCATGTCCCTTAATGGACAAATGTATATATCACACACACACACACACACACACACACACACACACACACACACACACACTTCTGTATGGAAGACAATCCAACCAAATACAAGATAGGGACCAGTGGCGGCTGGTGCTCAAAATTTTTGGGGGGGGCGCAAACAAACAGCCTCACTGTGCCATCAAACGCTGCCACTGTGCCCAAGTGCTGCCACTATGCCCCCTGCACTTACCTTGTCTCGGTGTGCAGCGCGCGGCGTCCCCTCATCTTCAGATGTCTTCTCCCGCGCTCCTTCTTGTCCTTCTTGTCCCGCGCTCCTCCTTGTCTTCTGCTATGATTGGACGCCTAGCGTCCAATCACAGCGCCTGTGACTTCAGCCAATCAGGTGACAGGTAACAGACCCGGCAACCTGATTGGCTGAGAGGCGGGTCTGTGTTAGGGAAGCGATGTATTCGCTTCTCTAACACAATACTGTGTAATCAGCGAACGCACAGCAGTGCGCCCGCTGTTTACACTTATGGAAGCCTATTAGAGCACACCGCTCTAATCAGGTCCCCTATTAGAGCTTTACAGCTCTAATAGGGTGCTTCCAGAAACCCCCCCCCCCCCCGCTGTAATTCAGATGCCCGGCGCCCGACAAGGGGCCGGACACCTGAATAGGGGGCGGCAGCGGTGACAATAGATAGATTCATGCAATGCATGAATCTATCTATTGGTGATAGAGCGGTGCAGGAGAGGGGGGGCGGCGCTCCTGCGCCCTCTATGCACGCACCACCACTGATAAGGACTGTGACAAAATTCTTGGGCTCGTTTACACCAGCCCTTCCCAACCAGGATTCTGTGAAATCCTAGGGTTCCTTCGGAGGTTGCTAGGGGTTTCCATCATCAGTGATAGATTGATCTCTTTCTTGCCTGTGCAGTTCTGAAACCAACCAGTGGAGCCTCTTCTTTTGTCTCTTAGATTAGTAACCAGAAACACCAATTACATTTTTATCTGTCAGTAAGGGTAGACTTAATTCTGTGGGCCACCAACACACATGAGCACTTTTCTGATAGACACCAATAAAAGATGTCTCCACTGAAAACCAATGTACCAACAACATTTTGCATGTTGGTGCATTTTTCCACTGGACATTGTTTCATTTTATAATCATTATTGAAGTCAGTTTTGCAGAATATATCAAGAGGGTGTTAAAAATGATCCCCTCTGGGTATAAAAAAAAAAACATTCGTTTTTATTATAGATGCAACATGCTAATGTACCTAGATAGTTTTTGGGTCTCAGGGTCTCCCCCTCCAAAAGGTTCCCTATGCATGAAAAGGTTGAGAAAGCCTGCCTTAAATAAGTAGTATAGTATTTTAATTTTACCAACTGGCAAAACACATATGCTCAACCTATACTGCTGTAACCATCCTAGAGGGACCTTAGAAAAACAAAGTATGATGAGCATGATTTATAATATTTAGGGCCAGTTCACACCACGTGCAGTCCAGTGCGTTGTATTTCTGCATCAGAAAAAAACGCATAGAAAGTAGGTTATATGGTTTTTGATGGCATAGTTTGCACCAGTGCTTGCAGTTCCAGAAAAAAATAAAAAAAAGTAGAATGTGATGCATTTTCCTGCACTGCACTGGAATGCTGTAAAACGCATCTGGAATGCACGTGTCCTTATTTAACGTTAAGAAACAGGAGGGGGGAAATTGCACTGGACTGCATCAAAAACGCAGATGCAGAAAAGCATCTGGGCTACATCCGGACTGGGTTTCTATGGTGTGAACTGGCCCTTCTAGTGGATAAGAATGTGGTTCAGTAAGTTTAAAGTGTAGGCCCATGGGACACTTATCTTGCCACTGGCAGCAGCAGGGTTACTAGAAAGTGCAAACAGAACTCTTGACTCTTTCCAAAAGTCAGTCCCTGGCCAGATCAGTGAGACTGCTCCATGCCAATAGAAATGCTACAGACAGTCATTTGCCATCGACCAAGCACCTCCTCAATTCATCAAGCCAGGGAGAAAGCAGCATGGAGAAGCAGCAAGTACTACTTCATCATTGATGAATTGTCACTAGTGAGCCCTTTAGCCAATATTCCTAAATATGTTTCTAGATTTTCTAACAAACATTTGGATTGTAGACATAACAATCAATCTAAAGGATGCAGCAAAAATAGAAACATTTTAGCGTTACATAACCGGGTTTGTGAAAAAAATGCTTTCAATGAAACAAACCTTTTGACATGAATTCTGTAACAATGTAGATTGGTTCTTCTGAAACCACAGCATAAAGGGGGACTAGTTTGTCATGCCTTAGCTTTTTCATTATCTGCGCTTCTTGTAGGAAAGCTTCAGGCATCATTGTTCCAGGCTTTAGTGTTTTAATGGCTACTTTAGTTGTTCCATTCCAGGTTCCTAGAGGGGGGGGAGCAAACAATAAGCATGTTGAGAACTCTACTGAGCAGAAACAGAGCAGCCAATAACCCATCAAGGAAAATTAAAATGTTACATTTTGAGAATGCTGGTAGAATAATAAATGCAAAAATAAAATAAAAAAAGAATGTAACTGTATTTTTTTATTTATATCTTTTTTGCACTTAAAAGAAAAACGCCCAATGCACACAGGAAGTTAAAGGCAACAAACATCACAGAAGAGAGCAAAATATACTTGAAGAAAGATTCTTTTTAAAGCCAATGTGCAGATATGTACATCAAAGAATTATCCGAGTTCACTGATGTTTGGTAAAGACTAGGAACTTATTTACTCCTGTTGAAGTATAGATTTTTTTTATTTCTTTTACACAAAAACTTCAAAAGGGCAACAATTTTTGACACGGTCTGCCTGTACATAACAAATATGTTCACATTAAAAAAAAACAGGAAACTCATTACCTGGAGATTAGTCTCACTATACTAAATTAAGTAATGAACAGGTCAAAATACATCAGATGTTCCATTAGTTTGTTCTGCATTATTTAATTGAAGCCATGCGATATTGCTCCATAAAAGAGGTAGAGAAGAGGATCTAAAGTACGCTTCAGCAACATGTGAGATCTGAGGGCATTAGAAGTAATAAAGAATGCAAGCTCGAATATACATAAAACTGTGAATGTAGAATGCTTTCCAAGACTCCAAGTTGTATACTTACGTTAGATGGTGCTTTTGCTTTTTTTAACCGCTTCAATACCCGGCCATAGTCATATGACGCCCACAAGGTGGATCTACCATCCTGGGTGGGCGTCATATGACGTCCTCGGATTCCCGGCCGCCTGGGGGGCGCACGCGCGCCGGCGGCATCGCTCGGGACCCGGTGCGAGTGCCCGGCGGCCGCGATGTCCGGCGGGCACCCGCGATTGCCCGTTAAAAACAACGGCACCGGGCGGGACACACAGCTCCACGTCCTGTCAGCGGGGAGGAGACCGATCATGTGATCCCAGTACGGAGGATCACATGATCGGTCTCCTCCCCTTAAGTCCCCTCCCCCTACAGTTAGAATCACTCCTATTAGGGACACACATTAACCCCTCCAGCGCCCTCTAGTGTTAACCCCTTCCCTGCCAGTCACATTTACACAGTAATCATTGCAATTTTATAGCAACGATCGCTGTGTAAATGTGAATGGTTCCAAAAATGTGTCAAAAGTGTCCGCCGCAATGTCGCAGTCACGAAAAAAAAAAAAAAATTCAATAAATCTATCCCCTATTTTGTAGACGCTATAACTTTTGCGCAAACCGATCAATATACGCTTATTGCGATTTTTTTTACCAAAAATATGTAGAAGAATAACGGCCTAAACTGAGGAAAAAAAGCTTATGTACAGTAAACCCTAACAATTCACTTTTTACATTTTTTTTTTTTTACTTGTCCTTTTAAATATTTTATTGAAGGTGTTCAGTTACAATCTGTTTAAAAGTGCAAAAAACTACTTGGTGATGCTGCCAGAAATGTATTGAGCCCATAGCTTCTTCTACTTTTGCTGCAGTTAAAACTATTTAACGTTTTCTTGGTAGACTACACAATACCCCCCCCCCCCCCCAATGTTACAGAGAAGGGGAAGGGGTTGTCTGTAGTCCTGTCACGTCTTGTCCTCAGGGGACAACACTTCCAACATAGGTACAGTATATGGTTTTTAAGGTGATTATAGGACTTAGACGCAAGTGCATTTTATGGTTTGTGGAATACATTTTATATTGTAGGTACTACATATGACCATATTGCTTGTATGACTGGTTTTCTATGCTATAATAGGAATTTCAGATGACACTTCAAGGCCCCGGCTGGGTATTTAGCCACAAGTGACATTGACCTTCTGTGATAGTAGGTCTGTGCGAGCTGGTAAGCAAGCACTTCATTTATTGTGGTGGCGGTACTTTTAAAGGATTACACACTTCAAGGTGGTGGATGGTGGTGATATGGACTAAGAACACTTATCACTATATTACCTGTGGACTACATCGGACACGCTTTGATTTGGTGTATGCAGATAAAAATCGCATTAGGGCAACTCTGTTAAAGTTTGTTTCTGGACTGTGCCTATATCTCACAATGTTTGCCTATTCAAAAATTGTGCATTAGATTTTATTAGTGCAGTTTTTTCTATTTTATATATGGCAAGCGTTGTCATCCTGGGACAGCAAGTGTGTTACCAGCAGGATCACCAGGTGAGAATAAAAAACAAAAAAAAAAAAAATAAAAAAAAAAAACAACATTAAAAAAAGGTAACTTAACTTTAGTAAGGCTGTACCTTAACCACTTCAATACAGGGCACTTTCGCCCTTTCCTGCCCCGGCCAATTTTCAACACTGTTGGATTTTAAATGACTATTGCGCGGTCATGCAACATTGTACCCAAACAAAATTTTTATAATTTTGTTCCCACAAATAGACCTTTTTGGTATTTGATCACCACTGGGTTTTTATTTTTTGCTAAACAGTAAAAAATAAAATAAAAAAATCTAAAATTGCGAAGAAAAAAAAATTATTTTCTTTATTTACAAAATGTCATAACAGAAATAAATAAGTTTTCTCCTTAACTGATGGGCACTGATGAGGCTGCACTGACGGGCACTGATAAGGTGGCACTAATAAGGCACTAATATTCAGCACTGATGGGCCCTCACAGGCGACACTGATGGGCACTGGTAGATGGTGCTCATAGGCAGCACTGAAGAGGAGGCACTGACTGGCAACCCTGGTGGTCATAGGCAAGCATACCAGGTGGTTCTGGGTGGGCATCCCTTAAGGGCATCCTGGGTGAAGCTGCACTGATAATCAGCACAGACCCCCGTCAGGAGAGCAGTCGATCGTCTCTCCCCTACTCACGTCTGCCAGTCCGAGTGGAGGAAAAGCCAATAAACTGCTCTACCATGTGATCAGCTGTGTCTAATCACAGCGTAAACAGGAAAAGTGCCTACTTCAGGGGCTCTTTACTGAGATCGTGATGCGGTGTGTCAGACACCAACGAATACCGTGCTGCGCGCCCCTGTGGGTGCACGATCGCGGCTTATCCTGCTGGACATCATACGTCAAGCTAACGTAACCACTTTCCAGCCATCATTCTGCTATATGGTGGGTGGGAAGTGGTTAATAAATCCCCCCAAAGTTCAGCCAACCTAAAAAAGTGAATGTGGGGCTCTATAGAACCAGATCTCTTAACTGAAATCACCAGAGACAGCTGTACAAAATAGAAACACACCTTTAATTTATTTAGAAAACAAAACTTACACTAAAAGCATAAAAATTACAACTTACCCATCCATACTTCGCCAAAGCATCCCTGACCCAGCTTCACTTCAAGTCTCAAAGATTCTCTAGGAATTTCCCAAGCATCCTTCGCTAATCCCTGGGTTTGTGGTTTCACAGTGGGACACACAGTTGTTAACCTATAGCACAAGCCATCCGCATGTTCTAAAAAAATAAATACACATTATTTGTAAAGCTGGAAACAGTCTCCAATGTGTTGGTAAATATATAGAATTTTAGACTTTTATTAAGTATTAAAAAGGCTAAAGTTCACTTTTTCCCCATAAATTCCAGCTTCCCTATGTACCAATATACCATTAATGTACCTATGTCTTCTAGGCAGGCTTTACTTCAGCCTCCAATGTCTCCTAAATAAAGTGCCTCCTTTACTTTCTGCTAGCCAGTCCATAGGACATGAAAACCATTGGAAGGAAGTACCATACGTTCATCAACTGATCTCATCAACACACACCCTGCACCATTGCTCTAACTCACTTCTGCAGTTACACACTAATCCACTGCAGGCAATGTCAGCACGGTTCTCACCGAACACACAGCCAGGGTCTTCCTCGTTTTGTTTGTTACCTGGCGCAGGAGGCAGCAGGTCTGTCTTATGGAGTAGGAGCACACGATCTCATCCACAGTTTGGCGCTATTAAGGCATGCTATAGAGCGATGCACTAACGCACCAGACCCATGTGAGTAACCTATAGGGCTTTGTAGTAATTAAAATCTTTTAAAACTGTATAACACTATGGAAGTTTCTTTTTGATGTTTATATGTGAGGAGGCTACATCTTTGAGCAGTGTTTGGACCTTGCAACCTGACCTGGAATCTGTTTTAATGATTCAAAAACGCGTATTGACCAAACTTAATTGCGAGGTCACATGCTCTGAGGTGAGCGGCCATTACCTTGGGGTGGGAGCATCTGAGTGTAATCACTGCTGCTATATTCAGTCACCTATCAAGTTACGTTTATCATCTCTGTATTAAGGACACTGAAAACTAAAGCCGATGCTTCGTTCGGAGCTCGAATCTAGTAACCCATCAGCAATGTCATGACATCACTTCTCGGATTACTGGCATCTTAAAAGGCACCAGTTTAAAAAAATATTAAGTATTCAAAAAAGCTGATCTTGATGTTTTTAATACTTTCGAGTGCGGTGAAGGGGTTCGGGGTCTTCCTCCCTAACGAGTACTTGTCACTGCCTATTACTGTCACAAGGGATGGTTAACAGTGATAAAAAAAAAAAAAGTGTAAAAGTACAGAATATCGGCAGCCAATATCGGCTATCGGCCCAAAAGGTGGCCAAAATATCGGTATTGTCACTGAAAAAACGAGAGCAACAACACTGCGCTGGTCCAGCTGGACTGCACCATGCAACAGCTGCAGCAATCCTTATATCAAGTGCTACTGTATGAAAATAACAATACTAAAATAATGAGCATCTCAGAATTAAATGTCTGTTTTTTGATATTCAGAAATGAAGAGGTAGCGGAAATTCTGTCCAGAAGAGGAAAATTACCAATAAAATGGCCTTATTACCTGAGTAGTGTTTTACAAGCTTCTGCAGTGAATCAAACTGTGCCCGTGTAGTGATATAGTATCCTCCATTGTCAAGTTTTCTGATCTTGTAGTGTTTCACATTATCACCCTTTACTTCATCCCAATCTCGAATAGAAAGGGAATATGCTCCTATAGAAATAATTTGAAAACATAAGATGTGTTAATCCTATTAAAAGAGAAGGGGTTGTTTTTTCCCCCCACCCCAATCATACTTACCTAGGTGGAAGCGGCATCTGTCCCCTGCCGGCTCCAACACTGAGAACCAAGCAATTTAACACTGCCGATCACTCAATTCTTGCTGAGCAGCGACTGGTGACTTATCAGTCACCACTCTCTGCTCTGCCCCCTCCTCGCTCACTGGAGCGATGGCTCAGGCTCTCAGCAGACTGCTAAGAGGCTGAGCCGAGTGTCGGTCCAGGCATGTGGGCGGAACCTGACTTCATTGTTGCGATCTTGCCTGAGCGGGACCTGCCTGCTCTGTGACGTCAGCCAACAGTGGGCTTTAACCTGCTGAAAACGGGTCACAGGAATGAAGAACGAACTGCCCTCCTGTGATCCATAGGAGAAGTACAGCCAAATGAGCTTTGGCTGTACTTCTCCTTTAACATAGTTTTATCAATTTCTCAGATTTATGCTCTCTTGCATAAGCGAAAAAAGTATAAAAACTGAGTTTATTTATAAAATACATAGAGAACAGTTTGCATAGCAATAGCCCAGTGAAAGTGCGTGTACATTCGATCTGTGCAAATGGGACAACAATTTTATTACACTATTCTCTGTGCTGGTCAAACATTTTTATTTGATATAAAATGGAAACTACCACATTTGGCCACTGGATGGCATTCAATATCCTAGAAAAATCATATGGCGCTTTTAAAAAATTTTTTAAAAACATTTGTCTAGCATAGGAAATAGCCTAATAACATTTTTTTTTTTTTTTTTTTTCACCCTTCACACAGATCGAAATGCACTTTACTTGGTGAAATGCTACGCAACTTTTTTGTTATAATTATAACCCTTTGTCAGGCAGTAATGGCAAGGCATCCTTAGAGAGAATAGTCTTTACCTTTTAAAAAATATGGGTAATGTATCTATTTAATTTCAGATCATTATAAAATATACAAATTCCTCATCACTCTGTTTTAAAGTAGATCAAAATCCTAATTGAATGACATTAAGGTGATTGTAAAGGCAGAAGGTTTTCTATGCATATAGAAAAAAAAACCTGTGTGTAGCAAACCAAACCCCCAGCCCTCCTAACAGTTACCTGAGCTCCCTTTCTATCCAGCGATCTGCAAGAGTGCTTTGGCCATCCGGGACTCTCCCTCCTGATTGGCTGAGACACAGCAGCGGCGCTGCTATCAAAGTCAGTTAGCTACCCAATCAGGAGAGACAGGGGATGTTGGCGAACCGCGGCTCCGTGTCTGAATGAACAAAGGGAGGCGTGGCTCGACTCGGGTGCCCCCATACAGCACTCGACAGGAGGGAGGGGCCAGGAGCACCGAAGAGGGACCCAAGAAGAGGAGGATCTAGGCTGCTCTGTGCAAAACCACTGCACAGAGCAGGAAAGAGTAACATTTTTTTTTTCCTTTAAAAATAATAAACAAGACTTTAGTGTCACTAAAGCTTGCTAAAGTGCTGGGTATCATACAATTGCTATGGGTTTTTCTTTTATTAGAAAATACTGTTTTTACTTTGACAACTTTGTGCTGCATATTTCCTCCAGCCTCTTGGTAGCCAGTTCCTATCTACATGTTATATAGCATGTCATTGATTAGGATAAGCTTAAAGTGGGGTGCCCCTTAAAAAAAAATTTTTTTTAAATGTCAGCAGCTACAAATACTGCAGCTGCTGACTTTTAATAATCGGACACTTACCTGTTCCAGGGTCCAGCGATGTGGGGGAATGAAGTTCACATGGCCACTTATAATCCCCAGTGAGAGCATATTATGGGTGGCCGACAATGCAGTGAAACCACTAGGAGACAGTGACATAGCGTTCCCACCTCAAAACAAAAGTGCCTGAGAAGGGGGCTTCAAAGGAGGGTCACCGGTATAATTTTGCATGTAAACTTCTAATCATTTTTTCTAAGGATGCCTTGCTGTTACTTCTTGACTTTTGTAATTACAATAACAAGCTAAAAATACGGTTTTAGGGACGACTTGAAATAATATGAACAAAAGACATGTGTCACCAGATATAAACAGTAGAACAATGAGACAAGTACCTTTAGTGGTTTCACTTTCCCTTACTAAGAATGTTCCTCTCTGGTTCCCTGGATTGAGGAGCAATCTTTCAGCGTCTTTTCTACCCATTTTTCCAAAATACCATCTGAAAAAATAAAAATAAAATATTGATGTTACCAGTGTCTGGATCCATGTAAAATAACAGTTTCTTTCTAAAAAAATATCATTCCTCATGCAAGGTTCATAAAGTTATTTATTCAGCTTAGCTTTCCAATGATACAGCAACAGCCTTCTCATTCTCTCATTTAAAAGAAAACATCACAAACTAAAAATGTCTATATTACATAGAATATATTTTAGTGCCAGTTCACACTGATGCAACTTTGATGCGTTACAAAAAGCCTAAATTTGCGCGTCATCCAAAAACACATTGTGTTTAATGATGGTTGTTGACATCCATGAGTTGCAATTGCTATGCGAATAAGATGTGGCAACAAAAAGGGTCCATTGCAAGTTTACTGTGGTGTGATTTCTCCATAGACATCAAATGGAAACCGCACTGAAATCGCATCTTGTGTTCAGATGTGTGCAAATACTGCTTTTTCTGTGTAGATGTTTACATATTTCCCCCCTACTGCTCTTCCCCGCCTCACAATTTCCTGTCTAATGTCCAAAAACGCATTACAATCATGCGGTCTTTAGCACAAATCACTACACAAAAATCGCACTGAACTCCAGCAAAAATCTGCATGAGAATCACAACCATTTGCATTGCAACAGTGTGAACCCAGACTGTCATTAAAGTAGCCCTTACAGTAAACAATTCATCAGGGCCCCACCTCATCCTAACCAGCAGCTTTTTAGTTTAACCACTTCCCGACTCCCCGCAGTACATTTAAAACGGGGGCCGGCAGCATGGCCACGCTGGATCACGTAAATGTGCGCGATTCAGCCTGTTCCGGGTTATGGCTGTGCTGCTCCTGTGACCGCTGTGTCATAGCGATCACATGATACCAATGTAAACAAACGTCATGAATGAATTTCCATTCATGAACATCTTGCTTATGGTTGCGATTGGCCCACAGCAATCAGGTGGAACCTGGCTACCTCAATTCATAAAGTTATTGCATATGTTTTATAACAAAGTTGAAAATATTTTTTTTTCCTCATAACTTTGAGTCTTTTTTTCATTCATGTAGCAAAAAAACAAAAACAAAAAAAAAAAACTGATGATTAAATACCACCAAAAGAAAGCTCTATTATATAAATTTTATTTTGCGTCAAAAAAAAACAAAACAAAAAATGAAAAAAAAAACCTTGAACACAAAAACGGCAGGGAAAAAATGTTGGCACATATACTTTGGCTTTACTGCAGGATTTGATATCACGGTAATTCCAGTGAGATTTTGGGGAAACTGCAGTATCTGAAAACTCACTAAAATACACATCTCAGCAGTGTCTTCTTTCAAGATTTGGGATAGTTTGCGTTCCCCAGGATTTCACTTGAAGAATGGTAATGTCACCCTTGCCTAGGATCCACGGGCAGAAGCAAAAGGGTAAAAGTATGTTTAAATAATTTTTTACACACTTTTTTTCTATGATGGGAGTAGGCCTTAATTTATTAAGCATAATTTACATTTTTACTCCTAGGTCTGCTTTAAAAATGTACCTGCGGCCAGTAGGACTTTAAAAACTGCAAAAAAAAATTTAAAAAAAAAAACGTAAAACTGGTTCTCTTGTAATATGGGCAAACGGGGCACTCTTATTAGCCAGTCTGAGAAAGGGCAAGCTAAGGCAATAATCAACTTCTGAACAGAAAACATTTCCTAAAGTCCTTGCAATTGCAATCTACAACACAGTTTAGGAAGAGGATTGGGTTTGCCAAAACTTGAAAAAATAATTAAAGCCCAATTCAATGGTTTGTTTAATGGAACTTTAGTGATAAAATAAGGTCCTGCTAGATCACTTCAGGTTGGCCCCCTTTGCAGGTATGGCTATAATATTAAAAATAAGTGCTTATATTGTTTAAAATCTAGTAATACACAGTCTCACCCTGCTCTGCACATGCTCGGTAGCTCTCTATTTTTAGGCACTGTGCCAAAAATCTGAGCCACTAGAGATCGATTAGCTGACAGCCTAAAAATTTACTGCTGCTTAGGGACCTTGGGCTTCGGCAAAATGGAAGCCCCCAGCAAGAATAAAAAGGGAACAGCAATTTAAAGCACACACAAATTTGGTAGCATACTTATGTGTAATGCATGTTCCTTGCTAAAGAACATTTTTATCATGTTGTTATGGGAATATTAAACAAGGAGTTAAATCTCTTGCTAACAAGCGATTAAAATCTCACATCTAGTTTATCCCTTAATGTCTCTACTGATGAAACTGCCATAGAAAAAAAAAAATTCTAAAGTCCACGGCTTTAACACAGGATTAAAAACTTTCTTGAAAGTAGTATGTGGTAATACCAGCTGAACACGACACGGCCTATTTTTTTGCCAATGTGTATGCTGACATTGCTCAGTTTTTGACAGGTGGCTGAAGCGATTTAAAAATGCACCTCAACTGCTTGTTATTGCCACAAGACCGTGCCCATGTGAAAGGGGGCTGAGATTTTTATTTTATTTTTAGGGTCTAAAAAAAAAAAAAAAAAAAAAAAAAATCGCATATTTTATGGTTTGCTTCTTAACTGGCATAAATAAGTGTGGTGCCACTCATTCTGAATGGCAATGCAACCTACCCAGCCTAAGCACCACAATGCATGCGAGTTTTAGTGCACCATTTTCAGAGATGTGAACCAGCTCTGTGTTGTGCTGTGCTGCATTGAATAAAATGGTGGAGGACATTGAGGCGCACTGCAAACCCATTCCAAATGAACGGGCTTCAATGCATTAAAATGTGTGCACCACCAAAACACAGTATGAATGGGTCCTAATAATCAGAATTCCATATAGCAAAACAGGCATGCTTTCAGAACCATCACATAAATACACAACTGACTGTCTCCAGATACACTTTTATTTTGTAACAGAAGGCAGGACATGTACATCTCATTATAAAATGTCTAACCAAGCTCCTACAATCATGTTTTTCTCTTTTTTGTGTGGTCATAATAATTTCAAGCTGTTCCTTGCTATCAAATGTTGCTTGTACCCAAGTCTCCAGAAGATAGGAGAGTTTAATGCCTGTATTAATATTTTGGCTCACTTATCTACTAAAAATGTAAGCAAAATAATCTTACTCTTCAGCCTGTATGGAGTCCGCAGGGGCAACATAGTTACTGGGAATATAACCAGTTTTTCCAGTGGCTATAGATCTCGCTTCCCACCAGTCTCCTTCCCTGTAAAGGAAAATCATTTACAAATAAATAAAATGTTCTTTATAATACACAAAAAACAGAAGCACAATTTTAATTTTGGCAGTCTCTTCTATCAAAGCCAAAACTCACCCTTTTCATTCTGGTGATCAAAGATCTTTGCCCAGGCTTTAGGCATGCAAAAAAACCTGACAAATCTCTGCATTCATGCAAGCGATGTAGATGTAGGACTTTCTCCTCTGCTGTGCTATTGTATTCTGACAGCAAGGACTCTTCTCCCCCTATCAGAATACACAGATCAGCGCTGCAGCCAGTGGAAGGAGAACGATTGAATGCTGGTCTTCCAGCAGGCGGTTTGACAGAAGCTGGTCTGTAGAACAGGCAGCTGGTACACATGTACCAAAATGTGTCCCCTTCCAGCTGAACAGAACAATCTTCGGTACGTGAATACACAAGCTTTACTTGGAGTCACCAACCCAGAACAAGTAGGTAAGGCATTCCGATTTTTTTTACGATATTATTTTCTATGGGCAAGTCATAAAGAAAGCCAGAATGTCAGTATACCAGCCACACAACTAGCACTTCCCTTTGAGAAGATTTTACTTTAAAATTAGAAATCTACTACTGGTTTAAAGTGCTTGTAAACCCTTTACAACCACTTTAAACTACAGGCAAGCCTAGTTTAGGCTTGGCTGTAGCTGCACTGGATCTCCAAAACCTGCACGGTTTAGGGGATATCCCTGTATTTGCATGTACAGTCAGCACGTCATGCGGCACATCCACACTTAAGCCAACTGAAGCAATGGCACGCTGTGTTGCGTTAGTTAAAATATGATTTTTTTTAAACATCAAACCTAACATTACATGGGAGAAATTACAAGTTTAGTTGATCAGATTCTCTGGTTTGAGTAGAATTCTCAAACAAATGCTGTTTACATACAATGGTGTTAGATAGCATTAAGCGGCTATTGTCTCGTCAGCTACAGCAAACAGGTTGAGAGTGTCTGTCAGACTGAAAAGAATGACTGTTATATTGATGACAGGATTTGGTTTGAGTAAAGAATGGGTAGCTAGCAACAGTCCATTGTCTCGTCAGCTACAGTAAACAGGTTTGGAGGGTCTCTCAACCTGAAAAAAACAATGACTGTTATATTGATGACAGGATTTCGTTTGAGGAGACAATGGTTAGTTAGCCCATTGTCTCGTCAGCTACAGTAAACAGGTTTGGAGAGTCTCTCAACCTGAAAAGAATGATTGTTAGTGGGTTGTTAGCTTTGGTCAACAAACAGGGGTATAAAATGGATGGGTAGAGACACAGAGAGGGATGGAACACATCATGCTGTAACATCAGGACACACATCATCATGCTTTGAAGATCAGAAGAAGCCGCTCATGATACAAGAACAGAACCTGGTCTCTCAGAAGAAATATTGCCAATTGGAGATCATGAACATTCAGTAACAGAAGTTAAGTAACCCTTTTAAATGTATTTGTACTGTTAGACTTTAGGCTGTTCTATTTTCTAGGCATTTTGCTTGTTATAGATATCTGTCAGTCTTGTATTGTATTCCTAAGATTGTAATAGTTTTGTACAGCAGTTTTTGTTAGTAAAACGCACATCTATACACTGCAGAAGTCTCAGCTTCCTTGTTATACCACAGAGTAACCTTGCTAGATAGACGCAAGCGATACACACGCACGTTGAGGCTCCGGCAAACCACGGCGCCAGAGCCGTTATACCCGGAAGCAAGCCCCGGGCTACATGTCGGCGGCCTGAGGAGGAGACGAGAGCGGCTGCGCTGGGCTTCGTTCTCGGGTAAGCAATTCATAATGAGCTAGTATGCTATGCATACTAGCTCATTATGCCTTTATCTTGCAGGGTGCGTTTTTATTTATTTTTTTGCAGGAGGGTTTACTTCCTCTTTAAGAAGGATATTTGGTAGAATTGGAAGAGCTTTGTTGCTTACATAGATACCAAGTGGGCATAGTGACGACTGACATCAAAACAGAAATATTTCCATGCCTACTCTGAAATCACTCACCATTATGCTCCAATATAGCACAGGAAGAGTATTCAAAGTAATTCCTATGCTTGAGCATGTGGAATTCTCTCTACTACGCCTCTACATTGTCACAGTAAGTCTAGGTTATGCCTGGTTCTGGCCTCTCACATTTGTGCCTTTGAAAGTGTCATGAAGAAGTATTAACTAAGCATACTTATTTTAGGGGTTTGAAAATGTCCTCTTTAAATCCTCTTTTCCTGCTTCTTTTCGTGTTTACTATCACACTGCACAGCCTGCATCGACTCTAGATAAATCTTAGGTTTAATACATTGTCAAGGAATAACGTCATTTTATACTAACTCAAAATATAAAAGATACCGGTAGCAGTAGCATTAAGGCCATTTTAGCGGAGATCGATATTGACTAGCCACTGCTTAGCTTTATGTCATGCTACGATACATTCAGAGAAACAGTGATTTCCCCTGTGGTGTACGATTGATGTTTTAGGGTGTGGCCTGTCTGAATCAGAAAAACAATGGCATTAATCCCAGCCAAACTAACAATTCTAGGATAGTGGATCTTGCATTAAAATTCTGATTTACCCGTTATCGCATACTAAATATTATATATTTTTTAAGCAGAACATAAAGTAAAAAGACCTGCACGTATCCTAATATATTTACAACAGCACAAAGTAAGCCACACTGCTGTACATTCATCCAAGTATACAAAATACACTGGCAGAGAATTCGATCACAACTTACGTGTTATTAATTATTTGGAATCTTTCACCCTTTCTGAAAGAGAGATCTTCTGACGTCCTAGCTTCATAATCATATAAGGCAACAAAAACTGTAACACCACCTACAAAAAAATAAAAATAAATTAGATTGTGAAAAGCAGAACACAATGAACAGTCAAAAAAAATAAAAAATACTTTTCTTCAAGTACTAGCCGATACTGATATTTTTTTATTTCATGTAAGTGGCACTAATATGCAGCACTGATAAGGCATTTGACTGTCAGTAGCATATATATATCTATATAAAAACACACACACACACACACACACACACACACACACACGGTGTGGGGGCATTGGTGAGATATCAGGGGTCTAAACAGACTCCTGACATCTCCCCTTTGAGACATGGAAAGGGACTGAGAATAGAGATTCCCGGAGGAGGACAGAGGGGGATCGGAGGAGCACACAGAGGGGGACTGGAGGACAGGCGGGGGGACCGGAGGAGCCCACGGAGGACGCAGAAAGGAGCCAGGATACAGGGAACACTCAAACAATCAGTGCGGCGGTTGGGGGAAGTTATAATCACCGATCTCCCTGTGTGGCTTTCAATAAAGCAGCTGACAGCCGCGGAGGCGAGAGGAGGAGAAGCGGCTGTCAGCTGCTTTATTGAAAGCCACACAGGGAGATCAGTGATTATAACTCCCCCCTGCCACCGCACCGATTGTTTCTGAGTGTCCAGGTATCGGGAGCATTTGTACAACCCTAACACAGACTGTGGAAAATTTTGCATTTTATTTGAAAATCAAGGTCCTAGAGTCTGGAGGAAGAGTGAGGAAGCACAGAACCCAAGTTGCATGAGGTCCGGTGTGAGGTTTCCACAGTCAGTGATGATTTGGGGAGCCATGTCATCTGCTGGTGTTGGTCCACTGTGTTTTCTTAGGTCCAGAGTCAGCGCAGCCCTCTACCAGGAAATTCTGGAGCACTTCAATGCAGATGAGCCAAAAGCTGCCATCAAAGCAACCTGGGCTCCTTAACACCTCAGCAGTGTCACAGGCTGATCGCCTCCATGCCATGCCACATTGATGCACTAGTTCATGCAAAAGGAGCCCCAACCAAGTATTGAGAGCATACTATACTGTATATAGACATACTTTTCAGTAAGCCAACATTTCTGTATTAAAAATCTTTTTTTTTTTTTTTTTTTTTTTTTATTGGTCTCATGTAATAGTCTAATTTTCTGAGATCCTAAATTTCGGGTTTTCTCTAGCTGCAAGCCATAATCAACATTAAAAGAAAGTGCTTGAAATATCACTCTGTGCATAAAAAAACAAAGTCTAATGAAAAATTTGAGGACAAGAACAGTCATTGCTGGTTTTTAAAATTATTATTATTTTTTTTTTAAAGTCCAGGTTTCAGGGATCATCCTGATGAATGGCCTGGTACAAGCATGCAAGCAGTTAAAAACATGTCTATACTTACCTACTCTATGCAATGGAATCACACAGAGCGTCCGGAAACCTTCTCTTTTTGGGTCCACTGCCGGCTCTCCTGGCCCCTCCACTCTGGCCAGTGCCCCCATAGGAAGCTGCTTCCCATGGAGGCACTCGTGCGTGCACCAGAGTCCCTCTGCTGCATCCATTGACACAGAGGGACTCGGCCACGCTCCCTCGTCACTGGCATTGATTGACAGCACCGGTAGCCAATGGCTCCCGATTCCCCAGCAAAGCCAGCAAGCCACGTTAGAGGGGAGAAAAGATCTGCAGTTGTGCACAGCGCTGGATTGAATAAGGGCTCAGGTAAGTAAAAGGGGGGGCGCAGGGGGGCGATGCTGACACCTAAACATTTTTACTTTAATGCAAGGAATGGTTTCAGGACAGTGAATCATTTATGTAGTAGAGTCAGGATCAGCCCAACAACATGTACCTACATAACAAATCAGCAATATCAACCCTCATATTTTTTATCTACTTTCATTCTTCTGCTGCCAATAGTCTTAAAAATACTCAAGCAGAATGTTGCAGCCAGCTATTCCTCGAATCACAAAACTGCCCATGCCACATACGTCTCGAATTTTCTAAGCATTGTTTGCTGAGCCAAGTGCAGTTAATTCCCTCTAGTCACAACTGTTTAGGAAATTCTGACATACTTTAATTAGAAGACGGAGACAAGAGATGTAATACAGTGTACTACTGAACTTCTGAATAATATCAGATACAGACCAAATACTTCATGGTACATGGCAGTTTATCTTATTTACCCCCAAAACTGATCATTTACTCATTATCGAAAATGCATATCTGATCTCTGTCTGCAACAAAAGCATGTTTTTCAAACTGTTCCATGCAGATCATAAAGAAAACCTCTCAGCAGACAGAAAAAAATTGAATTTATGACTTACTGTAAAATCTTTAATGGGGCACAGTATGAGAATTCATGTACACTGGGTTATACTGCCGCCTTCAGAAATTGGATACTGGCAAACAAACCACTCACTCCCAGCATGCCTCAGTTTTGTTAATAAGCAACAGTAGGTGTGGTGTGTAAGAAAAAAAATGGGGGGGGGGGAGGATGTGTCCTGTAATGTACAAGCATTACTTCCCTTCATTCAACCCTACCACTATTGACGAGGTTGCTAAACTTTTTTGTAACGTCCACCTAACCACCTGGATCCCACTCCCTCGCAAATGGTATGCTCACCCTCTGGCTCTATTTTACACTCTCTAACTCACATCTTCAACCTCTCCCTCTCCCTCTCTTCTGGCACCTTCCCCAACTCTCTAAAACATGCACTATTCACCCCCATCCTTAAAAAGCCCTCACTGGACCCCACCAATCTCAATCTCCTTACTCCCTTTTTCCTCCAAACTCCTTCAACGTCTGAGCGACTCCTACAACCGGCTTAGTGACCATCTGACCGAGAACAAAACTTCTTGATCCCCTTCAGTCTTGATTTTGCCCTCCACAGAAATTGCTCTCCTTAAAAACTTACAAATGACCTACTAACGGCTAAAACCAACGGACACTATTCTGTACTACTCCTCCTGGACCTCTCTGCTGCCTTTCACAGTGGTCCACCCCCTCCTCCTCAAAAAACGCAACTCTTTTGGTCTCTGAGTGTACTCTTAGCTGGTTCTCATCTCTACCTATCCCACCGCACCTTTAATGTTCCTTACAATTCTACTTCCTCCTCTTCTCTTCCTTTCTCCATCGGGCTCCCCCAAGGTTCTTTTCTTGGACCTCTCCTATTCTCAATCTACACCTCCTCCCTGGGTCAGTTGATTGCCTCCCATAGCTTTTAATACCACTTACACGCCGATGACACCCAAATCCTATCTCTCTACTCTTCAGCTCACTTCATCAGTCTCCTCACGCATCACCAACTTCCTAACAGACATATCAGTCTGGATGTAATACCACTTCCTCAAATCTATCCAAAACCGAGCTCCAAATTATTTCCTCCCCTACATGCCTCTTCCCCCGATTTCTATGTCAAAGTCAACAGCACAACTATGAAACCTTCCCCTCATGCAAAGGTCCTGGAGTCTGAGCTCTTTTGGCCCCACATCCAATCACTGTCCATAGCTTGCCACCTCAACCTCTGCAAAATCTCCAAGATACGCCCCTTTCTAACCAATGGCACCACAAAGCTTCTAATTTAGTCCCTAGTCATCTCTAGCCTTGACTACTGCAACTCCCTTCTCATTGGCTTACCTTTAAATAGGCTATCCCCCTTTCCATATGTCATGAATTCTGCTGCAAGACTCATCCATCTTACCAACCCCTCAGTGTCTGCTACCCCTCTCTGCCAATCCCTCCACTGGTTACCACTCACCCAACTAATTAAATTCAAGATACTAACAATAACTTGCAAAGACACCCACAACTCGGCCTCTAGCTACATCACTAACCTAGTCTCAAAATACCAACAAAATCGTCCTCTTTGTTCCTCCCAAGACCTCCTGTTCTCTAGTTCCCTTGTCATCTCATCCCACGCTTGCCTCCAAGACTTCTCCAGAGCATCTCCCATCCTCTGGAACTCTCTACCCCAATCTGTCCAACGATCCCTGAAAACTTCTCCCTTCAGAGAAGCCTATCTGACCCCCACCTAACAACTGCACATTTATTTTCTCCAACAGCCAATCCCCACAATTATTATCTCTTGACCCTCCCTACTAGATTGTAAGCTCTATGAGAAGGGCTTTCCAATTCCTACTGTATTCAATTGTACTGTCTGCCATTTCATTGTAAAGTGCTGCGTAAACTGTCGGTGCTATATAAATCCTGTATAATAATAATAATATTACTCCAAGCAAATGATTTTACTGCAAGTCAGTCAAAAACACTTTTTTTATTGTACATTGTGGCACACGTTGAGTATTTAGGTACATTGTGATGCCCAAAGGCAGTCCAACAGATGGATAGGCAACAGAGCAACAGGCCCACAAAAAAGAACAGGTTAATGGAGGTGGCTCAACAAAAGGGGTCTGAAGAACCTTATGACCAAAGCAGGTTTCAGCAAAGGTTTGAACAGACATTTTGTAACTAAAAGAAAATAAAATCTCGAAAAAAAAAAAAAAAAAAAAAAAAAAACAGTATATAAAAAGTAAGTAGTTTGCTTCTCTCAGAAGATTGAAAACATCCAATCTCCTAGGTCACTAGCAAAAGAACTGAGGAATGATTTATTTTTATTTTTTTAATTATAGCCAAGCTGATTTGCAGCTTGGCTATAATATAGGGCTAGAAGGAACAGGATGAAATCCCAAATGTCACATAAAAATATAACAAAAAGACAAAGAAAATGTCGGATCTTCAAGATTAGTACCATGAGACATTCATCAAGAGTACTATCAGCTTACCTGTCAACCCTCCTTGGTAAGGAACTGGCACTGGTGAAAAGACAGAAGATGCTCCTCCAAAAGGAGTTATTCCAGATGAACCTCCAAAGGGTGTCATGGAATGACTGTTAAAATTAGCAGAGGGTCCTTTGACTGCCGGGGACTGTGCAACTTGTGATGGGTCATTGCCAAACTGATTGATAGGATCTGGCTTGGGTTCTGTTCTGTATTTTATTGATGGACCTTTGTCCTCCTTACTCTTAATACAGCCCATTATACCTGTAAAAGAAAATAAATTGGGTTAAATAACACTGAAGTAGAGTACGCAGTTGAATTACTAATGAGATGATGGATCCTGTATTAAGGTGTTATGGTTTAAAAGAGAACACCGAGAGGGAATTTAGTAAGACTAAAGAAGACAGACTCTGGAGATGCTATGCATGACAACCAATCATTTTCTACCTTTATTTTTTTTTAACTGAACAAGCTTAAACTAGATGTTGAATAGTTACTGATTAGTTACTCTGTACAGCTGCTCCAGTTTTAGTCTTTTTAATGTTTTTTTTTTTCTTTCAGATAAGCATGTAAGACATACTTAAGCATATGCCTATGCAAAGGATGTGTTTGCTTCCACGGGGATGCACAGGTGCTGGTTCGAGTAGATGCGGGTCCCCAAACGCAGATAGCGTTGCGTTCATGGACCTGCACCCGCATGGCTATAAAATTTGAAGCAGTAACTGCATCCCAATTGACATGAATGGGAGCGTCTGCACGGGGATGCCCGGAACATCAGTGCAGCTGGAGATGGCCCCCGCATGGGCGTACGCCTGTGTGAACGAGGCCTAAGAGATGATATGATGTAAATAATCCCATCGATGCACGTAAGGTCCCTTTCACACATGCAGACCCTTCAGGTCCACCTGTCAGTTTTCTAGGCGGACTTGAATGGAAGCTCCATACAGTTCTATGGAGCGACGGATGTCAGCGGTGACATGTCCGCTGACATACGATCTGCTAAAAATACAGACAAATGGAACCCATATTTTCCATCTGTCTGGCGGATCGGATGAAAATGGATGGGCGGATCAGTTTTCATCTGATCCCCCCCATAGCGGAGATCTGACAGGTCCGTCTCTGCACAGTGAGCAGAGACGGACCTGTCATCCGCCAGCACAGTGGGGATCAACGAATCAATCCCCACTGAGCAAACTGAGTCCGTCAAAAAAAACAGACATTATGTGTGAAAGGGGCCTTAATGTTTTAAATAGCTTTTCTTCGTGCAGTTTGTAATTATTATACATACATGAAGATAGCCATATTGGCTCATAACATTTGAAGGCCTTGCTTTAAAATGCTACATGACAGATAGCTTTGCTCCTGGCAATTTAAGCTTGCGCCGTAGCCGTCTTTCGGCTACAGCGTGGGTGGCAAAAAGTTAATATACTGTATATACTCGAGTATAAGCCGACCCAAATATAAGCCGAGGCACCTAATTTTACCACAAAAAAAAATGGGAAAACTTATTAACTCAAGCATAAGCCTAGGGTTTGAAATGCGCAGCTACTGTAATTGGAAAAGAGGGTCAACAATGCCCATTTGCAGCCTCACGTCCCCCAAACTTCAAACTTGGTAGTTAAGGGTTCCTAATGCCCCCTAGCTGCAGCCAAAATTTGGGGTCTCTGGACCCAAAGGGTCTCGAAATGACATTGCTGCAGATGGACACAGTTGACCGTATCTCAGGGTCACTTTATGCTAGGAACCCCATACGGGATACGAGGCCCCAAAGTCGGTTCGGAAAATTTCAAGCACTTTTCTGCAGCAGAGAATGACATTTTCCGACCAGATTTTGTGCCCCATATCTCGGGGCCACTTGGTGCTAGGAACCCCATCTTTGCATATGTTGTAGTGCTAGTTCCACTGGGTTTGCACACCAATTTGGGGTTCCTAGCGCCAAGTGGCCCCGAGATATGGGGCCCCAAAGTCAGGTCGGAAAATGTCATTATCTGCTGCAGAAAAGTGCTTGACTTGAGTATAAGCCGAGGGGGGCATTTTCAGCACAAAAAAAAATGTGCTGAATAAACTCGGGTTATACTCGAGTACATATGGTAACCTTTCCTAATGGAAATATGGGGAGTGTCATTGCATGACTTCTGAAAATGTTAGGTCCTTGGTCTTTATATTGGATCACTGACCAAAGCAAATACACACTTCAGGAAAGTCTGAACAAAAACCAACAGTACCGTATTTTCCGGACTATAAGGCGCACCGGACTATAAGGCGCACTAGCAATGATCGGCTGTTAATGGGGATATTTCCATATATAAGGCGCACCGGACTATAAGGCGCATTTAATGAAACAAAACTCTGATGCGGTACCGTAAGTCAAATTTTATTCAACTCTTTAGCAATAACCATAAAATGGTCTATAACAATAACTCTTAACACTGTTCAGTTAAATACAAAACCAGACACTAACTTTTTCACTTTATTCTTCAATAACTCTTAACACTGTTCAGTTACCGGTGAATACCGTACAAAACCAGACACTCACTTCTTCACTTTATTCTTCTCCCGCAAATCCATCAAATTCTTCATCTTCAGTGTCTGAGTTTAACAATTGGGCGATTTCGGCATCAAGCACGCCCGTATCCATCTCATCATTCTCATCAGTATCCGAGTCAGGCTCGTTGCTGTCATCGGTACCGGTACTTAGCTGTTCAGTGATAATACCGGACTTCTTGAAAGCTCGGATTACACTGGTGACTGATACCTTCGTCCAGGCATCCACGATCCACTGGCAGATAGTGGCGTAACTCGCCCGGCGTTGCCTCCCTGTGTTGGTGAATGTGTGTTCGCCTTCTGTCATCCAATGCTCCCACGCAGCTCGCAATTTAACTTTAAATGACCTGTTGACACCTATATCTAGTGGCTGCAGTTCTTTGGTTAATCCACCCGGAATGATGGCAAGCACCGAATTAGTTTTCTTCACTTGGGCTTTGACAGTATCTGTCAGATGGGCGCGCATGGAGTCACAGACCAATAGGGATGGAGATTTGTGGAAAAAGCCACCCGGTCTCTTGACGTAAACCTCTCTCAGCCACTCACTCATCTTCTCCTCGTCCATCCAGCCCTTCGGGTTAGCCTTGATGATGATGCCAACCGGGAACCTTTCTTTTGGCAGAGTCTTCCTCTTGAAAATGATCATGGGTGGTAGTTTCTGGCCATTAGCCTGGCAACCGAGAACTACAGTGAAGGATGACTTCTCGTTTCCTGTAGTGCGTATAGATACCGTACTGGTCCCTGTTCTCTCGACAGTACGGTTTACAGGGATATCAAAGGTAAGGGGGACCTCGTCCATGTTGGTGATGTGCTCTGGCCGGATCTTCTGTTCATTGATCTTGTTCTTGCAGTAGGTACGAAAAATGGCCATCTTTTCTTCGTAATCCTTTGGCAGTTGCTGTGACATAGTGGTTCTTGTGCGGATAGAGAGATTCCGCCGTTTCATGAAACGGAAGCACCAAGAAGGACCTCCTCGAAAGCCGTTGATCTCCATGTCGCGTGCGATCGCTGTTGCTTTGAGTCGAATAGAGACAGTAGAGACACTTCTACCTGCGGTTCTCTGTGCAATAACCCACTGCTCAATTTTGTCCTCCAACTGTGGCCATCTTGCTTTGTTTCCTCGGAAACTCAGTTTGGTCTTCTTTACCTGGCGCAGGGCATCTTCTTGCTTCCTCCACTTCCGTACCATTGATTCATTAATGTTAAATTCTCTCGCAGCTATTCTATTTCCATGCTCTACTGCATGACTGATAGCCTTCAGTTTGAAATCCGCATCATAAGCATGTCTCTTAACAGAAGCCATTTTTGGGGCAGCTAGTACAGTATAGAAAATGAACGATTATATGTGCACGCCTCCTGACTACGATGGCCGTAATGCCCAATCCAAGCAGTGCAGCTTCCTAGCTTTGGTAATCCTACCAAGCTGCACTTCTTGGATTGGGCATTACGGCCATCGTAGTCAGGAGGCGTGCACATATAATCGTTCATTTTCTATACTGTACTAGCTGCCCCAAAAATGGCTCCTGTTAAGAGACATGCTTATGATGCGGATTTCAAACTCATCGCTATCAGTCACGCAGTAGAACAACCTGAGAGAGGTTTACGGTACGACGGTTTACGGTAAGAGACCGGGTGGCTTTTTCCACAAATCTCTATCCCTATTGATCTGTGACTCCATGCGTGCCCATCTGACAGATACTGTCAAACCCCAAGTGAAAAAAAACGAATACGGTGCTTGCCATCATTCCGGGTGCATTAACCAAAGAACTCCAGCGATGTCAACAGGTCATATATAAGGCGCACCGCATTATAAGGCGCACGGTCGATTTGTGAGAAAATTTAGGGCTTTTAAGTGCGCCTTATAGTCCGAAAAATACGGTAGGTATTGAGCATGACAGCCCAACCTTACCTACAATGTAAGTCTGAACAAAGTCAATAGTAATCATCTGCATACTTGTTCTGGGTTAGAATGTGCTGCAAAAATGCACCGAAACGCAGTAAATGGGGCATGCACTACTTTTAAAAACATGCTGCACCAAATTGCATAGTGTTTGATATTCTGCATTTGAGATCTGTATTTAGGGTGCCGTAAAACACAACATTTTTAAAGGTTTGTTTTATATAATTTTATTCTACATGATAAATATAAATACAGAAATGTTAACCCAGATAACAGTGCAGCACAACTGCCATCCCAAAACAGGAAGCTGCATTGGGATGGACTTCACTGGCAGATCATTAGGTATTTGTGGAACTTTGCAGAGGAAATAAAAGAAAACTAGAAGTGCAGATGCACTTACAATTAAAGTGGTTGTAAACCTCAGACAGTAAATATGAACAAAGCATATCCCTCTATACTGTGTACTTGTCTCAATTAGGAGCACTAAGTGTCATTTCTCTCTGCTGCTTCTTTCATCTATCAGCATGAATCACTTCTGGCATGTTTTCCTGTCACACAAAAAATAAAAATAAAAGGTGACAGGGGAGGGAGCTCCAGCTGATTGACAGCCTCAGCTCTGTTCTTGTGTGCAGGGGGGTGTGTCCCTTCTCTCCAATCAGCTCTCTTCACTGCAGAGTGTAATTTAAGCTCTCTGCCCCCTCAGCTCAGACAAGGTGTTGAAATCCTGCACTTTGAACAGATGCGGGGAAGAGAAGACCTCAGATAAATAGGTACAACTTATGTAGGATGATTTTATTCATCTCTGTATCACCTGAGGCCAGTCACTTCACTGGGTACATGTAAGGGTTTACAACCACTTAAAGTTATGCCGCTTCTATACCTTTACAGGCTACGAATTTTAGATTTATGTAGGAGGTCTGGTTCTAGCATAATGCCCATGAGCGATGTTCGCGGTGATACCTCATGTGTGGGACGATCATTACTTGCATGTACGCGGGGCCAACACGTGCGTTTGCCTTTGCGAGTGTGCATGGGGGGGGGTTGCTTTAAATGAAAAAAATAAAATTTATATATATATATATATATATATATATATATATATATATATATATATATATATATATATATATATATATATACATATACATACACACACACACACACACACACACACACACATATATATTTTTTTTTTTACACTGTCGCTTTCATTTTTATTTATTTTTAAGCACTTCTATTGCCGTTACAAAGAATGTAAACATCCCGTGTGACAGCACAAGGCAGTGGCGGGTACTCTTTATGGAGAGATCTGGGGTCAATAAGACCCCAGATCCCTCCTCTGCCTTTAAAAAGCATTTGATCACATCCAGACCGGTGTAATCAAATGCTTTCCATTTTTGAAAATGGCGCTAGGGAAACAGGAAGTGATGTAATGCTCATCACTTTCTATATCACAGAAGCGGACAGAAGGGTTACGGTTTTTGTCCACTGATCAGTCAGCGGAAGTGCTGGCTGGTCGATTGGGTGTCTCGGTGCGTCACATGCCGCTTAGATAGGCCATCGGCTCTAAACTCTGCTACTTGCCTGCAGCAGGGCTAAATGTAAAAAAATAAAACTTCCTGCCTGGCGCCTGGAACTGCACATTACAGGGATGGGGCGATAGGAATTGGACATACCTGAGTGACTCAATTACAAGAGCAGGAGAATAAAGATTTGAAAAACTAAATACGGCAGACATGGTTGAAAAGGCAGAAATCAGGTTTTAGCGGGTATAGAAAAATCGTCATTGGCTACAAAATGAAATAAAAAAAAAAAAAAATAAATAAAAATTCTTTCTAACAACCATGTGTTCTAAAAACGTTTGTTTTCCTTTAACGATGACGGTCATATGGTGCAAGATAACAGCAATCTCCCTGTTCAGCCAGGGCAGGGAAGAAGCTACCGCCTACGTTGTCCTCTGTCTGAAACCTCAAAAGACTTCAGAACAAAGGACTAAAAAATAAAAATAAAAAAACACACACACAATAGTTTCAAGGAAAAAAAGGTTTGGGGGGTAAGAAAGTGGCACTGCCACGTTAGGTATGCAGTCATATTGAATTAAAAAGGGATATCATATAAACTGATTATATCCTCTGAACCACCTATCTATGGCAAGGTCTATGTGTGTTCTGCAGCTAGACTAGTTCAGCGTGGTCACAGCAAGATGCAGAAACTATTTTTACCTATAACACAAGTACAATATACACACAGCTTTTAAAGAGATTAACTCTACAAAATTCAGAACCTTAATGGAGTTTTGCATTTTCTTTTCCCTAAAATGTAGTTTTAAAGTGAACATGTGAGCCAGAATTAGGAGAGGAGCCTAACATTACACTAAAACTGCAAGCTAAACCCTGCAAATAATTAGGAACATCTGTCCTGATGTCACTCGAGCTGAGGCTAAACAAATCCATAATCTCTGTCTGCCAAAGGGAAACTTTCCAGGACTTGCTAGGGTGGATAACATCCCCACACATGGAAGAAAATCGTGTATTACAGGACAGTTATCAAACAGTCCAAGTACAAAGCAGTATCTGCTCCATTATTAACAAAAGAACTAAAAACACAAAGCTATATTAGGTACACACACACACACACACACACACAAAGATATCCAAGCTCAACTGAAAAACACTTGCCGAGATTCGGTGCTCAGGCTGGGGGTCCCCACTTCCTTGTTCGAACATCCAAAGCAAAAATGAAGCCGGAAACTCAATAACTCCATGGTATGATCATCACTGTGCTACATCATATACACAGGATCGCCCATTACAGCCTTACTCATAGCACGATTTTACAATAAATGAGCAATGCCATTTTAATGTTAAACCCACCCCCCAGGGGCAGGACTGAACGTAATTACAATTAAAACCAAATTAACATCAAATGGTTACACATGGAGGGTGCACACCAGATAACACCACATCAGAAAACCAATAGTATATAAATGACTATAGACCTTTCCCAGAATGCTTTTTGTTTTGTTCAAATACGTCAGAAATATTAATATTTATTACATTAATTTACTTCAGAAATAAGTCTATGCCCCATCTATTGTTTAGACCAGCTGGCATTATAGTATTTAAAGTATGGATCCACCACACTTCCCTCTGCAGGAGTAAGTGGTGCACATTGTCACCTCTTGGGGGTTTCTTAACCTGCTCAATGCCAAAAAAAAAAATAAAAAAAAAAATAAGATGACCTTTACGGATGTCCCTAAAACGTCTATTTCTGGCATTGTGGTTATTGGTGTCATTGTAGTGCTCCAAAATCCTGATCCTCAAGGGGCGTATAGTGCATCCTACATACTGTAGTTTGCATACTACACATACTAATTGTTATATTAGGTACACACACACCTTGGCTAGTAAATGATTGTAAGATCCTGAATGTTGACTTTTCCGATACAGTGCTTGGGCACAAGGCAAAAATGCTTAGTAATTAAAGTGCCACTACAACTAAAACTCTGTTCCCCTCCAATGTGCATTTGCCAAAGAATCCCATATAGATTTGCCTACGGGCTGGTGGCAGTGCCACGAATTCCCACCATAGCTGGGAAGGGCCTGGAATCCTTACCATCACAGGGGCCCGTGGCAGTGCCGCCGATATCTGCACCATCAATGGGACAGGGGCCCGTGGCAGTGCCTCCGATATCTGCACCATCAATGGGACAGGGGCCCGTGGCAGTGCCGCCGATATCTGCACCATCAATGGGACAGGGGCCCGTGGCAGTGCCGCCGATATCTGCACCATCAATGGCACAGGGGCCCGTGGCAGTGCCGCCGATATCTGCACCAAACGGAACAGGGGATAGGGGCACATGACAGTAAGGGGATCAGCCCAACAGGTAGCCAAGAAAATTCGTCAAAGTAATGGAAGGAGGACAGCTTTCATTTGGTTGAAAACAGATGCAACATAATTGCTATAAAGACATCTTGTCGATTTTTTTTTTTTTAAAGATGGCAAAAAGCAGCTTAATATATGTGTGCATCTAAAAGAGTCCAGAGCCGACGAGTAAAATTTTTTTTCCTGAACATACGATTAGAGTGAACCCTGAAACGTATTCTGAATACATTTCAGGTTCACAATAAATCACATGTTCAGGCAAATTTTTTTATGATGAAGATGAATGCTGCCATTTTGAATATTACTCGACAAATAAATCAAGATGCCTTACTTCCACACCATTTAGAAGCAAAATTGGACTACTATACTGTTATAGTTGAAGATGCCTTGGCCTTGACAGACCGTCTCCCAAAAAATGAAAGTAATCATAATCTTCTCCCTTACCCCAAGCCAGAAAGATCGATCGATCACCCTAATCCTCGCCTTGGTGAGGTTGATGTATGCTTGATATGTCAGCAGTGGACAGCGAACGTCGCACTCTTTTTTTTTTGCACATCATGTGCATGAGGACTAAAGATGTAGGTGGAATCTTACAGGCTGCTGCGGGCAACCACCTCTCTTTTATAAAAAAAAAAAAAAAAAAAAAAAAAAAAAAAAAAACTTAGTATTAAAGGCTGCAACAATTCAGATTCTGTGTTCATGATACACATGTAGGTATTTTTCCACAGTCAACACAACAGCTCTTCCTGAAGTTAGGAGAACAAATGATATGAGTCACACAGTTCTATAGTGAAAGCCTGAACCTGCATGGAATTTCTGAGCTGTACCACTCACAAATAAAGGGCATGCAGGCCATTACAGACCTGATTCTCCTTGAGTGAACACACCAGCACTTCTGCACATGCCTGTTGCTAGCAGCCAAAAACACACTTCCATGGGCCATACCAGTCTGTATTTTCTGCTTGGTAAACAGTGGAAGTTTTATGACGAGTGCCTAACAGGACATTTTTGTTGTTGGGAAACGGTATTGAAGCAAAATAAAAATATTTTACACCAATGCACTGCAGTAACGGCATTACATGCGCTGGGGTATCGTTTATTTTGAATGGTACACACCACCTTTTCTTTTTTCGTTCAACCCAGCGAGCTGAACGGAAAAAAAAAAACTGAACAACTCAGGAGATCCTGTACCAAGAATCTAGTTAGTACAGTGATCTCCCTCGCTGAGCTATTGAGTTCGAAAGAACGCAGTCGTTGGCAGAGAATGCTGATCGGATGCGGATCAGACCTTTTTTCGGTCATGCCCTTTTAACAGAAACCAGACGCTCAGCCAGCTTCTGTTAGACCGGCTGCCGTACACACGGGCCGATTGTCAGCCAATTTCAATTGAACTGACTGATACTGTGTGATATTTGGCCTGTGTGTATGGGGCTTAAAGTGGTTGTAAACCCTTACAGACCACATTTACCTACAGGTAAGCCTTAATATATGTGTATGTTGTATGTGTATGTATTTGTAAGTGTGTCGGGACCCCACAGGGCAAGGACCGCACTATACCACAGATGGACACCAGTGGCAAAAAGCGCCCAGAGGCGATTCAGTTCGCATAGGTAGCGCTATACAAGTCATTCATTCAATATAGGCTTAAACCTGTAGGTAAAAAGTGATAAAAAGATAAACCTACACAGTTTAAGAGATATTTACCATATACGCTTGCACCAACGTCATTGGCGCACGTGCACTAAAGAAAGGGCACGATCATGCGGTTTCTATAGGGCCCATGCAGTGATCGCCGGCTCCGGCGCGCATGCGCAGGAGGGACATCACGCGACTCTGGCCAGTCACAGGGCCGGAATACGCTGCCCCTGAAGGAAGAGGGGTGACGTTTGCAGGTAAGTGGCACATAATGGGCTAGTATGCGATGCATAGTAGCCCATTAGGTTTTACTTTGCAGGGGAATAAAGAGGAAGTAAAACCCATCAGTTTATATTTCCTCTAAGGTAATGTGCCTGTGCTGCAACACACAATCTAAAAAAGGTTCAGGTGTGCTTTTGTGTGTTCAGGTACAGTGGTAGCCCATTCAAAATAAACAAACGACCTCAACACAAAGCAATAACGCACCATTCAACTGTGGATCTGGTTTAAAGTGGCTCTAAAAAAGGCAGAAGGTTTATCTTTGTGCATTAGGATAAAAAAAAAAAAAAAAAAACCTCCAGTGTGCAGAAGCCCCCCCCCACTCTTAATTTCTCGCTCCAGAAGGGCCCCCCCAAAGCTGCGGAGACCAGCTGCGGTTCCACTCTAGTCTTCTTCATATACAATACAAGGTTAATGTATGTGAGGATGCCAAGGCTCCACCCACACACTGGAGCTTCGGGCAGAGGAGAAGAGTGCCAGAGCAAGGAAGACAGGGAAGTAATAGGATCAGCACCTGTATCCCCCCCAAGCATTTAAACCTTACAGCGAGGTCCGACTGCAAGGATGAGGAGTACAATGCATAAAAACCCTCATACAGCTTTAGAAATGTTGTATCGGACAAAACAGTATTTACAGTGTAGTTAACATTTTTAATAAAAGAAAAATGGGAAAAGTTCAGAAACCCCAAGAAAACTAAATTTACTTGTCCTCAGAAAGTCCCAAATCAAATGATTTCACTGGAATACCAATTTGAGAAGGTCAGAGGAAACCGAATGACACATGGTAAGCAAGTTGTACAGTTTTCTAGCATTCCGGGAAATCAAAGCCGTACTTCAGGGACAGCGTGCAAACTATTTTCAGCCTGGTACTCAAAACACAGTTGTGAGACTAGCCATTTAAGAAGCTTACGTCTAATCAGAAAAGCCCTCGCCAAACCGTGCTTTACACACACGGCTAAAAGTATAAACATCAATAAGAGCTTATATTCACACACTGAATTTCCGGACAGGGCACTAAAAGACCCTGGGACTGGAGAATTCCATTTGTCTGCAATTCTTCCACTCTACAAGACTCTGGTCCAGCCGCACCTAGAGTATGCTGTCCAGTTCTGGGCACCAGTCCTCAGGAAGGATGTACTGGAAAGGGAGTGAGTACAAAGAAAGGCAACTAAGCTAATAAAAGGGTCTGGAGGATATTAGTTATGAGGAAAGGTTGCGAGCACTGAACTTATTCTCTCTGGAGAAGAGACGCTTGAGAGGGGATATGATTTCAATATACAAACACCGTACTGGTGACCCCACAATAGGGATAAAACTTTTTCGCAGAAGGGAGTTTAACAAGACTTGTGGCCACTCATTAAAATAAGAAGAAAAGAGGTTTAATCTTAAACTACGTAGAAGGTTCTTTACTATAAGAGCGGCAAGGATGTGGATTTCCCTTCCACAGGCAGTGGTTTCAGCGCGGGGTGGGGGGGGCCTCCATAGTTTCAAGAAACTATTAGCTAAGAACCTGAACGAGCGCAACATACAGGGATATACAATGTAATACTGACATATAATCACACACATAGGTTGGACTTGTGTCTTTTTTCGACCTTTGTAATTATGTGACTGCATTTATCAGTCCTCTAGATACACAGGTAGGCCTTTTTTTTCTCAATAAGGGGCAGATAAGAGAAAACCACCCCCCCCCCCCCCATCCCAATCTGTGCTTAAAGGATGCATTAAGGTGAAAAAACACGAACCTTTACAACCCCTTTAACAGCAAGGATGAAGGAATCTCTATTGTCAGGTATTGTATTTATACAACTGCAACACCCGTGGCTGCCTGAATACCTGAACAGTGACTACATCCGCAGGTATTCAGGCAGCTGTGCTGCCGTTTGGCCGCAGCATGGGTATACCTGCAATCCCATAGACTTCTATTATGTGGTGCGTAATTTTAAAAGCGCACCAAACGTCCTGCATGCGGATCTTTGGTGAGCTTTCAGAAAACACATAAAAAAGGTGTGACATAATAGAAGTCTTTGGAACAGTGGGTAAACCGCAAGAAAACTGCAGATACACCTGCACTGTGGCCAAAACAGTGTGCAGCAGTGTAAAACAGCCCCAACCAATCAAAGCTTTAAAAAAAAAAAATATTTTTTTAGGATTCCATAGCGGACTTTAGTCCTCATGCATATGGATCAGATGGTATAAAATGTGGGCGTACGTCCTTGCCTCTGAGCCATAGGTGCTGCTTACAGCTGCCCACAGAAATCAGTGGCTGCATGCGGCTTTAATTGAATAAACGTGCATGCATACAGACCGTCTGTCTAGGGTCATATGTCCATATGCATGTTATACAAGTACTGGCATATAACTGCGTACATCCGTTGAATTCTATGGGTGTACGCACCATGTGTGGCTCCTAGAGGGGGAAATATACCCACAGTTTATGTGATAAATCCTCAGGTGCCATTGGTATGCACAAAGCCTTACTCACCCTTCCACCACGTACAAGTACAGAGTAGCATGTGACTCACTCCCCACCATGTAATCAGGTGCTTAAAGTGCATGTCTAGCTGAAAGGTGTTTTTGTTTTAGCTACCATGGGGAAAGTTAGAATTGAACTGCTATTTAGGGCTCCATTAGAGAGATTTGCCTTAGTTTTCTGTTCTGCTAAAAACATTTCGCCAGATAGGAGGTGATGGGACCTCACCAACCGCAACACAGACCAACAAAAAAAAAAAGGGCGGGGGGGGGAGCTTTTCTTTAAAGTAGAGGATGGCTTTTTCAGAAAAAAAAAAAGTTTGGGCTATTACACATTAAATGCAATATGTCTTTTAGAGACTATGTCATGATAAAAGTGTGGGAGCTCAACATTCTGCAATCTGCTCTACCCTCCTATGATAATACTTCTTGTTAGGCACATGAACCGACTGGCCCCATTTAGTTTCTTCCACTCACATTCCACCTCTGCTATAACAAGCAATGTAGGTGGCCGATAGGTACATTGCCTGCATTTCAAAGAAAACTAAATTACAGTTCTGAGTTTGTGCCTTTTATATCCGGCTACAGTTGAGCTTTAATTACAGCAAAGGGCGATGTTCTAAAATTAACCAGCAGGTGGCAGTGTAGGTGGATTGATCATCTTGTCTTTTTTGGTTTGGACAAAATCAAGAAGATGCCGAGTACTTCAGCGACTCCTCCATGTTGTTGCACAGAAGAAACTAAATCATCTTTGTAAGGAAGATTTCATTGTCAGCAAGTTTTCCTTACCAAATTTAATTCAAAATTATGAACTTAAGAAAAAAAAAAAAACCTGCATAAACTTATGGCACAATGTTTCTCCAACAGGTGCCGTCTAAGAATGTTACACATAGAAGCAGTCTTTGGGAGACTGAAATTTATGACTGCCTGTTAATACCATGCTATTCTTGACAGCAACAGCAAAAGGCACATATAAACAAAGGCTACAGCTAACCAAACAGACTTGTAATATTATCTTTCTGTAACAGGAGCAGCTCTGATACTTTTCTTTTTGGCTCCCCCGCCAGTCCCGCCCCCCGGAGAAAGCCGCTTGCCCTGGGGGCACAAATGCATGCTCGCTCCTGAGCCACTGCTCTACGCGTCCATAAGACACAGATGCTGCTCACCCCCCCCCCCCGCGCGCTCTCTCCTCATTGGCTCACTGGCTGTGATTGACAACAATGGGCTCCCACTGCTGTCCCAGCCAATGAGGAGTCCCCAGCTACAGCAAACGTGAACATTGCTGGATCGGCGGGGGGGGCTCAGGTAAGGATTGGAGGAGGTCTGGGGGGGGGGGGGGGGTAGCTGCACACAGAAGGTTTTTTACCTTCATGCATAGAATACGTGAAGGTAGAAAACCTTCAGCCTTTAGAATCACTTTAAAGCAGATCTTCACTGCATCTGAGCACCACAAAACAAAAATTTACATTTTCTGACCCGAATTTGGGGCCCCGTATCTCGGGGACACTTGGTAGGAACCCCAAATGTTGTATTCCAACCCAGTGAATTAGCACTACAACATATCCAAAGATGGGGTTCCTAGCACTAAGTGACCCCGAGATACAGGGCCCCAAATCAGTCAACTGTGTCCATCTGCATGGGCACAGTGAGGCTGCAAATGGGCATCGTTGACCCTCTTTTCCACTTACAGTAGCTGCGCATTTCTCACCCTAGGCTTATACTCGAGTCAATAAGTTTTCCCAGTTGTTTGTGGTAAAATTAGGTGCCTCGGCTTATATTCGGGTCGGCCTATACTCGAGTATATACGGTAATACATTTTTAATAACAGTATATGGAAGATTCATTTTCCTCAACACTATATGGTATATTCTTCCCATACCCAATGTGTGGGTTGTCGGGGCTCCAATGGTTCTCTGCAAGAACAGCATGCTTTTTTTTTTACAACTTTATGGCACTAGACACTGGCTTTATTTTAGACAAATGAACTGATTTCAATAATGCCCCCCCCCCCCCCCGCAAACAACTCAATTTACCTAAAATACATAGATGGGGGCGTCTGATTTTGCCGAATGATTAACATTCCTTTCTATCTAGTCCTCAAATGTACCTTTCCTCTACCCCAGGGCTTGACAAATTTGCTTGGAATCTAGGAGCCAGCTAAAAAAGTTAGGAGCCAGGATTTTTTTTTTTTTTAACGACAACGACTGACAGGTGGCACTGGGCACCGTAGGACGTCCTCCCAGAACCTTGCTCCTGCGTGCCCCCTGGGGCGCGCACTCGGGAACATCCGTGACCGCCAGGTCCCGAGGACCCGGCGCATTGCGGTAAACGGACGCCGATAGCGGCCGTTTACCACGTGATCGCTCTGTCAAATGACAGTGCGATTACATGTACACAAACTGGTGTCACGTCATGACGCTGGTTCCTCCCTCCCCTCTCTGTATCGGTACAGTGAGAGGGGAGATGGGACCAGCACTGTTGGCTGGATGTGTAGTGCCCACAG
This sequence comes from Lithobates sylvaticus, assembly GCA_028564925.1. Classification (NCBI taxonomy): domain Eukaryota; kingdom Metazoa; phylum Chordata; class Amphibia; order Anura; family Ranidae; genus Lithobates; species Lithobates sylvaticus. The sequence goes on from CM053030.1 coordinate 155,155,086, forward strand.
CGCTGGTCAGTGACAGCTACACTGCCAGCACTGTGCAATACTCTGCCAATACATTTTAATAGAAACAAAGAATTTTTTTTTTTTTTTACTGAATTTTCAGTATTTTTTGATTTATAGTGCAAAAAATAAAAAACCCAGCGGCGATTAAATAGCACCAAAAGAAAGCTCTATGTGTGAAAAAAAGGACAAAAAATTCATTTGGGTACAGTGTTGCATGACTGAGAAATTGTCATTCAAATTGTCAGAGCACTGAAAGCTGAAAAGTGCCCAGTGGTTAACATTGCATTAGCATTCTTAGAGGTGTTGCAATACCAACGGCCACCACAAGATGGCGCCATAGAAGGATTTCAGAAGGCCGCAAAGCCGCGGCCTAAATTTCTGGCCAGCGCGGCCCGATGCGATCGCGTGGCGGGGTCGGTGTCCACAGGTTGACACAGTACCCTATTTAAGCAATGAAACCTGTGATTGGACAATGAAGCAGCAATCAACTCATACTTTATCTTACTCTGCACTCTTTCTCCTAGAAGTATGCTCCCGGTCAGCACACGTGATTAGCCTCTAGTACTGCCCTTCATCTCCCAAGGCATCAGGGCTGGACTGAGACAAAAACTTGTCCCTGGACTTCATCCAGACCGGCCCACTTTAATTTTGCAAACAAGCATATAAACTATACCCAATTGTGCAAAAAAAACATAAGTGGCATAACATAAGGAGTCCTCACTAACCTCTGTTATTATTTCACTTATTCTCCTCTGTATTTTTCTCATCCTTCTCACATCACTGCGTAAAGTTGAGGGTGAGCCGTGCGGCCATTACTTTGACAGGCTGTCACTGAAACTGGCCCACTGGGAAACTCCCTGTAGTCCTGATGGCCAGTACATGCCTGCAAGGCACTCCTAGGATTTCTACTGTACAGGGGATTACAATGGACTGATACCAAGCCAAACTTAGGGAAAAACACTAGTTGTTTTTTTTATAGCAGCCCGTCATATACTTTTAAATACAATTAAATTATCTTCCCAATTAAAACAGAAACTATTATTTTTATTTTTTTTAATACCTTTCCCTCGGTTTAGCTTTAAATAGATTATTAAATACCACAGACATTAGTTGCATTTCATGTACAATTAAAATGAGTTTCTTAATGAATACATAACAGCATTAATTGGTGTTTTTTTTTATATATCTGCCCAGCATTGAACATTAATTAGTGTTCTTATCTGTGTAGAGTTAATCATTGAACAAGTTATTTAATAACACAACACATTATCCTCTTCAATTCTGCCAACTGGAACTTGCCCTGTTCATTGACACGGCTTCCCGGCATACCGTTTTTAATGCTGTCTGCGCCATTTCAAATTACTTTCATGCAAAAATGTTGCAAAAGGGCCATTGTGCATTGTCAGAACTTGCATACATTCAGCTATTTCAACAAGCCATTACACACATTTTTATCTTTGGAGACAGCGAGCATTGTGTTAGAAAATTCAGTTTACTGAACTCTGCTCCAGCTTGGCAACTAGAGCAATGCAAATCACTGTTCGGTCCGAAGAGAAGCACTGCATAACTTACAACTAGGGTTAGGAGCAGCAACCGGGCTGCTTAGAAAAACTGGAGAATTCCAAGCGTATATTAATTGCTCATGGCAAACACATTTTTATTTTAAATATGGCGTAAACTGCCAAAAGTAAAAAAATAAAAAAAAAGTAAATATTTGGACTACCTGCAGGTTTGTTAGATAATATGCGCCGCTTCCATCTTCACCCATTCTTTCTGCCGGGTTCGTAGGCTCCAGGTGTTTGAACGGCCAGGGCCGCACTAACGTCACTCGGAGCTCTGCATTTTGGCGCATACTGTACGCCCTGGAATGCAGAGCGGCACTGCCCATGCTACTGTCAATTTGAATTTCTCTAAAACGGTGCTTCCTTAGAAGATATTCATTGTGCCTACAGAGAGGCCTGACTGTAAGCTTACCCGTAGTAGTAGTAGAAGTTCAGAAAGACACTTTACTACCGCTTTAAAGCAAGAGGTACATTTACTCATCATCTACCCCAGACCTTGGTGACATTTTGGGGGCTCTGGCCCAACTCCCCCATAAGTATCCTGAAATGTACAGTCTGACATGTTTCCATTAAACCATTTTTTGCCCCCAAGAGCTTATGCTTTAAAGTGTGGGTTAAATGTTTTAGAACGAGAGAGATGAAGATCCAGCTCAAAGGTTGCCGTTTTTACACCAGTGCGGAGATCCAGAATAGAAGAAGGTGTTTGACACGCTTTGAAAAGAAGACTTCCAGGACACATTCCAGAAGTGGCAGGACCACTGTATTGCTGTGCAAGGGGACTATTTTGAAGGTGATAGTGTGTAAATCTAAATATAGTACTTTCCTGTAAACCAAGCAAGTCTCAAAACTTTTTGATACCAGCTCATAATCTACATAGCATAAAGGACCTGCAAGGTGGGGGTATAATGTGCTAGTGTGCATCGCATACTAGCACATTACGTGAAACTTACCAGAAAATTCCAGCAATGCAATGTCATAGTTGGAGGCCGCATCCATCTTCACCCGTCTTCCTGTGCCATAAACAGTGGTAGAGCTGCTGTTTACGGCACAGAATTCTGAAGGAACAGCCCAGGTGGCTGTTCCTTCAGGGTGCATGCGCCTACGACATCACTGGCTGCGTATATAGTAAATATCTCCTAAATGGTGCACGTTTAGGAGATATTTACAGTACCTATAGGCAAGCCTGAATATAGGCTTACCTAGGAGGAACAAGTAAAAAACTGAAGTTTACAACCACTATAAGCCCGTACACACTGCCGAATGTCAGGAGAGATCGGCTGGTTCAAAAAAAATAAAATTGTCGACATTCAGCCTGTGTATGCCGGCTTCTGTCGGACGAGCATGCTGGAAAGCCAGCAGCCGACCAACTCCTGATCAGCGCTCTCAGCCAATGGTGGAGTGTTCAGGCGCCACCCTGTCAGAACACAATAAGAGGAGATCACTATAACTTGGCATAGTTAGTACAGCGGCCTTGACCGGAGCCAACTGTTTTTTTCAAAAAAACTGTGTACCTGGCTTTAGGCAGGTAAAGTTCAAGTGTGTGCCGTTTGTCCAGAGTTAGGCTTAAGGCTATCCACTGCTTTAGACCTGTTAAATAGCCCATTTATGAGGTGCAAGGAATTCCCCAGTTCCTCTAACAACCTACTGAGATATCTTGACTGGAAGAGAAAATATGCCGAACAACTGCAGCAGCAGTGTGTGGATCAAGTTAGATGGATTTATTTATCCCCTGTAGTAGCTGGAACAACCTGGATCTATGAGCTGGAAATGTGCAAGCAAAGCGGCCCAATCATGCTACGGAAAGACTGGACATGTATGGTTTAGGTGCAAACCAGTCGAGTTTATTCTGTAATTGGCTCATACAACGATACGTGGCTAATGCCACCATTTATTTCCCACTGAAAGTCAAGACTAGCTGATCTAAGCACGATAGAACTGTTTTACTTACATAGACTCTACTGAACACAAAGAAGCAGTATTTGGTGCCATTTACTTATTTGGCTTTGTGAAGACGGTAGAATATTTTCTTTGGAGTGGTACTGGACAATGGCCATAATGACATTTTGGTGTCCAGGATCAAAGGCTTCACACAACAGACGGACCACCATGGCTCCCTACGGAGTACAAATAGCCACAACTAAAATGAAGAATTTCAGGACTTTGCAAAAATGATTTTCAATGTTTTCAGAAACTGGACAAATGTCTCCGTAAACACTTGCCATCACCGGCATATAAAATAGCTTGCCAGGCCCTCTACCCTACACAGATAAACCACCCAAACTCCATGTTGAAAAACTGATAATACATACAAGTTAACCACAATACCATGATGTTAGCCAGAAGGCAACGTACAACATAAAAAGACTGCATTCACATCTGTATGGAAGAACAAAAAACAAATAGGTCCTAGCATACATCTGCTCATGGTTAATAGGAGCCTGACTAAAATCTAGCTGACATTGGTCTTTTCCTACTAAGCGGTTACATTTCCATCCACAAGAAAATCAAAACCTTAAGCAATAAAAAAAAAAAAAAAAAAAAAAGATGGTTTCTGTGCCTTAATGTTGCATTTTTACTTATAAACAGTAATTATAGTGGTCCAGTTTTAAAGAAAAACTCCAGTCAAGACAAAATGTGTCAATACACATACCGTATTATACTCGAATATAAGCCAAGATTTTCAGCCCTTTTTTTAGGGCTGAAAGTCCCCCCCTTGGCTTATATTCGAGTCACCGCCGTCTGCCTACATTAACAGCGTGTCATGCAGACAGACGGCAGTTTTCAAAAGCCGCGCCTCCTCCTCGTCCTCGTCCTCGTGATAGGAGGAACACTAATTTTCCCAGCAGTAAGTAAGTGTGCAGTGTTCCGCCTATCACGGACGTCCTGTCATTCTCATCTCATGGACGAGGATGAGAGGACGTCCGTGATAGGCGGAACGCTGCACACTGACTGCTGGGAAAAAAAAGTGTTCCTCCTATCACGGACGAGGAGGAGGCGCGGTTTTTGTATAATTGGAATGGCGCCTTACACGCTGTGGGGGGACAGAGCGGGACTGCATCGGCTGCCAGATCGTACAGGGAGGGACACAGGACCCAGAACCCGTGGATCGGCGCAGATAGGCTGCAATGGGGACACGGGGGTCTGTACAGGGGACATGCAGCTGCAGATGGACATTGCTGACTCTTTTCCACTTACAGTAGCTGCTGCATTTTTTCACCCTCGGCTTATACATGGGTCAATACGTTTTTCCCATTTTTTGTGGTGAATTAGGGGCCTCGGCTTATACGCGGGACGGCCTATACTCGAGTATATACGGTACATAATACAGGGTTTTTTATTTTATAGATACTTGATTTTTTTTTTTTTTAATGAGCAGCTTATCAGAAGTACCTTTATTGAGAGTTTTTAGGCATGCGTCTTCATTATGTGTGGAAGCGTGATGTCTAATGTCTGAAATGACATGCATGGCATTATTATTATTTATTAATGTGTATGTAAACACAAAACATATATTATTTAGTATGTTTGGTATCATTTTTCACTTTTTTTTTTCAACAAAAAAGTGGAGTTACTCTTTAACCTCCTTGGCGGTAACCCCGAGTCTGGCTCGGGGTCAGTTTTTTATGCTGAGAGCGGTAACCCCGAGCCAGACTCGGGCTTGCGTTGCGGGATGCAGGGGGGAAGTTACTTACCTTTTCCCTGGATCCTGCGATGTCTCCCCGCTGTGTGTGCGAGCCGTCCGCTCGCTCGATTCACACAGTGCCGGGTGCCGCCGATCTCCGTTCCCTGTGACGTTACGACGCACGGGAGCGGAGATCGGCGCCAAATTCAAAAAAGTTTAAAAACACAACACATATACAATACTGTAATCTTACAGATTACAGTATTGTATACAAAAAATACACACCCCCTTTGTCCCTAGTGGTCTGCCCAGTGCCCTGCATGTCATTTTATATAATAAAAAGATTTTTTTTCTGCCTGGAAACTGGAGATTGTCCATAGCAACCAAAAGTGTCCCTTTATGTCAAAAGTGGTTTTAGACCAGCTAGAAAACACCGATAAAAAAATAAAATCACAATTTATCATCAAACAATAAATTTAATGACAGCGACTATTCTGCAACTGAGCAAATTTCAGTGTTTTTGATTTGATTACATTATTGAATCATTTTTATATATATTTTTATTATATTATAATTTATTATTTTGTGTTTCAAACTTTATCATACCCGGGATGTCTACTAGACTCTGGTTCGGACAGATTTAAGTGAGTTATTCATAAGAATTGCAGGCCTACAATATAAAAACGCCAAATTTCCATGCAAAATAATTGTACCGCTTTCAGCACTAAATTCCAGCCAGAATCATACCGCCAGGGAGGTTAAAAGGGGTGTTCCAGCGCGAAACAATTTTTTTAAAGTCAGCAGCTAAAAAAAAAAAAAAAGTAGCTGCTGACTTTTAATATGTACACTTACCTTTCCAGGGCGCCTGCGATGTCGGCCGCCGAGGCCGACATGTCCCTCGGCTCCCAGCGCCGCCATCCTCACTAAGGGAAACAGGCAGTGGAGCCTTGCGGCTTCACTGCCCGTTCCCTACTGTGCATGCGCGAGTCACGCGGCGCTTTGTGAATGGGACGCGCTGTGTTAGGAAACACACAGTTCCCAGAACACAGCGCGCACCATTACCCAGAAGACAGCGCGAGGAGGAGAGAAGACCGAAGATCACCGCGGAGTAGGAAGAGGCAGATTAGGAAGACTGCCTAGCAACAGGGGTTTCTGGTAAGGTAAAAAAAAAAAAAAAAATTTTCAAATTTTTATTTATTTATAAGAATATTAATTCTTTTTTTTAGGGTGACCCTCCACTTTAAATATTTCTCATGCAGTCACTACAATATTTGTGTCTTTGTTCAGTGGCCGGATTGTGGACAGCGTCAGTGTGCGTTTTATTTTATTTTTTTATTATTTTTACAATATAACCTTTTCAATATTTTATTTATTTATTACAATTCTCCATTTCATTTTTTTTTATCAGCCCTGTTAGGGGGCTTTGGTGAGATATCAGGGGTCTTTTGAGACAGGAAAAGGGGATTGGGGACACAGATTCCACAGTCCCTTTCTCTGTAGCCTCAGCTGCACTGAAGATGAATGGACAGGAGACAGTGCCTCCTCGCTATTCATAAACTGAAGCATCGTAAATACAGTTTATGATGCTCAGTTATTAATAGACAGAGTCAGTGATCACTGACTGTTCATTCGGGAAAAGGAAGGAGCCAGTAAATGACAGATTTACCGGCTTCGTCCTCCGCTCTCCATCCTGACAGATCGAGGACAAAGGGGGGAGGAGGAGCATGGAGGGGGACTGGAGGAGGATACGGGGAAAGTCAGGGGTGGTTGGTGCGGAAGTGGAGGGAGTTACAAGCCCTGATCCCCCCTCCGCGGGAGAGAGAGGAGGGGAAGCGGCTGTCCGCTGCTTTATTGAAATCTTTACAGGGGGATAGGTGCTTGCAACTCCCCCCACCACCGCCGCACCGATCACCCCTGACTGCCCAGGTATCAGGTCAAGCATCAGGGCATTTGCCCCAGTACAAGCACAGGTTTTCAATGCATTACTAAGGGGGAAACTTACATTTACAGAACGTAACTTATTGCAGTGCATCACTATGGGTTAATAGCAGCCCACACAGTTTATTTGAAATGCAAGGTGGTGGAGTTCTCTTGTAAGAGGAGATATGCAAATAATGACCGTGCTCTGTGCAGAAAATACGCTCTTCCGTGACACTAGGGTTTTCCTCCTCCTGAATGCAGCTAGAAGGAAATTCAACAGATTGACATCAGAAGCACAATGATATTCAAGGTACATTCAACAGGGTAGCACATAAGAAATACTTAGCTACACAGCAGATGAAGGCTTCGGGTTGTTATGGAAACCATATTTTTGGTCATTTTGCTTTCTTGGCAACAAGTTTAGATTGACAAGTTTTCAACAGTGCAAGAGGCGTCACCAAGCACCTTCCCGTACTGCTGCCATATACGGAGCTCATGTGATTTAAACAAATATTAATTAAACCAAAGAGAACAAATACATTCCTCTCACATACAAAACTGTTATAGCCAAGGAGAAGAGAAAAGACTAGGAAGGTGACGCGAGAGGGTTACATGCATGACAAATAGTATGACTAACAGTGAAAATATTAAATATGGTTAATTGATGCAGATGGAACATCATAATTAGATCACCTCTCAATGCAGCTTTCACTGCCAAGCTGCTACAGAGCGGGTCCCTCTCCATCCTTGTGCAGGCTCTATATTATAGAAGGAAAGGCCATATTGGGGTAGGGGCTATACGATTATAGATTGATTTTTCTCAACAGGATCTTCCTTACACATAATGACAGCCATCATATGTATATGATTAAAGCTGCGTTCCAGCCTCCGTGCCAATTTTTTTCAAAAAGCACCCGGTTACCCCCTCAGACGCTACGGGGAAGCCATAGGGATGTGTCCAGGTGTCAGTTATAAAAGAGCTGTCACCTGAGAGGACTTTTTTTTTTTGGTCCGTCTGCAGAGCAAGAGAAGAAGACGACTTTGTGGGACAGTTATTTTTTGTCCCCAAGCTGTGCCTTGTCATATTTACCATTTTCACACTTTTTTGTGAAATGGTAGGGGTACATTTGTACCCCGTTACCATTTTACACAGGGGGGGGAGGCCGGGCTCTGGGGGTCCCCTTGTTAAAGAGGGCTTCCAGATTCCAATAAGCCCCCCTGCCCGCAGACCCCCACAACCACCAGGCAAGGGTTGTGGGGATAAGACCCTTGCCCCCATCAACATGGGGACATGGTGCTTTGGCTACCCCAAAGCACCCTCCCCATGTTGAGGGCATGTGGCCTGGTACAGTTCAGGAGGGGGTGCTCTCTTGTCCCCCCCCCTCTTTTCCTGCGGCCTGCCAGGTTGCGTGCTCGGATAAGGGTCTGGGTATGCACTTTTGTCCCCCACGCCATTTCTTTTTTAATTTTGGTTCGGGGTTCCCCTTAATATTCATACCAGACCCAAAGGGCCTGGTAATGGACTGTGGGGGAATCCAATGACTTATGTGCATTGCCGGGACCGACAATTCATTATAGCCGCGAGTACTTTTAAATTACCTTTTTTCCTTTAGCAATGTCATTTTGTGCAGGGACTGTTGTAAACATGGGAAACATGCGCCACTTTACAGGCATACTATAGACACCCCCCAGGTACGAAATTTAAAGGAATATTTCACTTTTATTGTTTCACTTTAAGCATTATTAAAATCACTGCTCCCGAAAAAAGGGCTGTTTTTAAAAAACATGTCCCCTGGGGAAGGACCCAGGTCCCCAAACACTTTTTATGACAATACCATGCATATAAGCCTTTAAAATCAGCACTTTTGATTTCTCCCATAGACTTTTAAAGGGTGTTCGGTGGCTTTCGAATTTGCCACGAACACCCCAAATTGTTTGCGTCAAACTTACATTCAACTCGAACATCGGGCTCATCCCTAGTCCTGAGAAATGCCGAAATGTTGCACTTCCTTGCTGCGATGTGATCTTTCACTAAAAATCTTTTAACATTATTTGAAAATCTGCGGTGTACTGGCAAATACGTATGCTGACCTGTGATGTCTCCAGTCTTTAGCTGGTCAGTGTCACAGGACCCCCTATCCTTAAAGTGATACTAAAGTTTTGTTTTTCTTAAAAAAAAATAATAAACCTGCCAAACTTACCTGCTCTGTGAAATGGTTTTGCACAGAGTAGCCTGAATTCTCGGGTCCCTCATCAGCACTCCTGGCCCCTCCCTCCTGTCAAATGCCCCCTCAGCAAGCAGCTTGCTGTGGGGCACCCGAGCAGAGGCTCCCTGTGTCCAAACACAGCCGCAGTTCGGCCCACCCCCCGCTCCTGATTGGCTATATAACTTTGATTGAAAGCAGCGGGAGCCAATGGTGCCGCTTCAGTGTCTCAGCCAATCAGGAGGGAGAGCCTGGACAGCTCAGTCTCTGACGCACATCGCTGGATAGAGATAGGCAAGTGTTAGGGGGGCTGCTGCACACAGAAGGTTTTTTTATCTTAATGCATGGCCCCTTTCCCACTACCGCGACTTCAAAGTCGTGCAATTTCAGGGAATGCCTGTGTAAACTTGGTCTATGGACCTCAGCTCGCATCAAAGTTGGACCAAAGTAGTACAGGGACTAATTTGGTTGCACAGATATGAATGGTACTCATTGGAAATCATGGGGTGTGATTTGTCGTGCAACTTTGAAGTCCCAAGTCACAGGACAAGTCGCACAAGTGTGGAAGGGGCCCAAGATAAAAACCTTCTGCCTTTACAACCACTTTAAGCCTATTCCAGGAATGTGTGTGATGGGAATATCGACTTTACCTCAATGCAGACAGTTACCGCACTTCAAGTCCTAATCACAAGTGACGTGAATGAGCCCTGAAGAGGTTTGGTTAAAGTAATCTGCTAGAATTATATCTGGCTGGTTTTACAATATTTTATAACTCCAAATAGTTAATAAAATCATAGCACCCAACACTAAATATCTAGAACATCCTGTCTAAATACAAATGAATGAAGTTCTGTTTTCCTGACTTGCAGCTGTAAAAGCCCAGCAATAATAACTGACACAATACTGACTTCCGCTGCTCCATGCTAACTGGCAGGAAGTCGGATGATCTCTATCAAAGTCTATAGGAAATTTGCCTGAAGAGCTCTATGCAGATACAAAGAGAATACAGCCGGGCTATTGTAGCTCCTTTATAGCTCTAGATAGTAACATTGCATATAAAAAACAAAAAATAAACACTAAATATGAACCATTTCAAGAAAAGAAAAAAAAAAACGTAAAACTATGCATGCTGTCACTTCAAAAAACATAACTGAAAATGCAAATACCTACAATATTTGTACAGAGCTGTAAGATAACCCAAAGAACACTGACTCATTGAGATATTACAAATAACAAGGGATAAATTACAAAATTGCATCATAAATTCAAATACTCTACTGGGTAGTCCACCCACTAGAAAATGCAGTATATAGAAATAAAATCTCTAATGAACACACTGCACAAAGCTAACCAGTACATACCATATAGAAGTAGTGGTGACATCAGCACTGTGCTGTACATAGCCTGTGCAGAGAGCAGTTATGGGAGGGGCCCAGCAGCTCCACCCACTACAGGTGGCCTGAAAGCTTTCATCTGGTCTCAGGACTGCATTTGACTTCTCTTCCTTAGCATGTCATGCTGCCAATGGTGGTGTTTGGGGGGGTCGGTATGGATCCCATTAAGGCAGGCCATAGATGGTGTGAATTTCCCCCATCTACACAGTGCCAACAGGGGAATCCCTCTCCTGCCGAGCAACTGTCTGCTCTCACTGGGGAATATATACATAAATATTTCCTTCATTAGAAATCAGACGTTTTGGTAATGAAGACAATGCAAAAGTAATTCTATGAAAAGTGTATTAATCCAAAGAAACCCATCCAATTTCAGTTAATTGGAACAGGGTCAATAAAACCTGAGCATTGATAGGCTGCTGCACTTGACAAATGGAAGTTGCCATTGTTGACTAAAGCCCAGCACACACATACCGAAATGTGTCCGGTTCAGCAAGAACTGGGTGAATTTCGATACACGTGTAGTGCTATTAGTTCAACAGAAGCCAGTCTAACAACCAGATTCTGTCAAATCATCATGCTGGAAAACCAGCATTCGATCAGTGCTCGCAGCCAATGGCTGCAGTGCTGATCTGTGTATTCTGATAGGGGGAACAGCAGAAGAGATCGCTGCATCAAAATTACTTGCTGATGTAGGGATCTGTCAATTTTTTTGTTCAACCCGCTGGTTAAAAGTAAAAAAATAAAAAATAAGAAAAAAAAATTAAAATAATCTGTGACTACCTAGCTTTATTTTGAGAATACCAATTGCCTGACTGTCATACGGACCTGCCTGCTTCAATCCCCGAGCTCCTGTTTGGGCTGCTCGCACAGATGAATCACCCCCCCCCCCCCCCGCAGGTGCATGGTCCCGAGTGCAGACAGGGTGTCCGTGCAGCTGCGTCCCAACTGCCATCATTGGGACCGGGTGCACAAACACATGTTCATCCCCATGCTGGAAAACACACTTTAGTCTGCACCATGTGAAGCTGCTGCATGCAAGGGGAATATTATTTTTACCTACAGTCAAGCCTTATTATAGGCTTACCTGTAGGTCAAAGTAAAAAAAAAAAAAAAAAGACTTTACCTACTGCTTTAAGGTACTTGTATAGCGCCATCAATTGTACATTCACATCAGCCCCTACCCTCAAGGAGCTTACAATCTAAGGTCCCTAACTCACATTCATATACTAGGGCAGGGCTCGACAAACCCCGGGCCCCTAACTAGAATTGGGCACCTGGCGCGGCACAGCTGGGGTATCCCGTCTCTGTGCGCAAATCCCAACTTACCCCCCCCACCCCGTTGTGCGATCGCGTTTGAGGTTGTGGCTTTGCAGCCTTCTGCAGTCCTATGCTTCCTTCTGGCGCCCTCTTGTGGTAGCCGTTGGTATGACAAGACAACCAGCAATGCTAATGGAGCTTCCCCTGCCTGTTTTCACTGCCCGTCCATCTCCTTCCCAAAGTGGAGAAGAGAAGGAAGTGATTGCAGGCACCATCTGGCGCCTTTTGCCTAATGGTGAGTGTGGGGTGGCTGGTTTAAATAGCTTCATATAGCCTTTCTTTATTTATTTTTTAAAGTAAAAACTGTTTATTTTTTTCTTAATTACAATGAATTTATTATGTCATCTCCCTGCTTGGTCCCTTTCACATGGGCTGTCTGATCAGGTTTGCCCGTCAGTTTTTCTGTGTAAATTTAAGAATGGTTAATTTATATATTGAAAAAATACCAGTTACACTTACCGGTAACGGATTTTCTAGGAAATCTTCCAGGACGGCACACCTGAGAGGATGACTGGTCACACCTGGCAGGAAACAATTAAAGTTTAAAAAGCCCCACCCCTCCCTCTGACCCTCAGTTATGACAAAGTAAACACCCACACCAGTGTCAGAGGGTACATTCTGTGAAGAATAAAACATCACCAACATTTAAGGGTAGGGAAGTAGGCCTGCCGTCCTGGAAGATTTCCTAGAAAATCCGTTACCGGTAAGTGTAACTGGTATTTTTCTCTAGTCATCTTCCAGGACGGCACACCTGAGACGATGAGCAAGAAGTTAAGGCCTACCTTAGGGTGGGACCACCGCCTGTAGGACCTTCCTGCCAAAAGCCAAGTCCTGAGGGGACAACAGCTCCACTCTGTAATGCCTCAGGAAGGTATTATGGCTCGTCCATGTTGCTGCCTTGCAGATCTGATCTATGGAAGCACCTGCCCTTTCTGCCCAGGAGGTCGCCAGAGATCTGGTTGAATGAGCCTTAAGGTGGGATGGAACCGGTTTATCCGAGTGTTTATAGGCTAAAACTATTGCCTGCTTAATCCACCTGGCTATCGTAGGTTTTGAGGCCTGAAGACCCTTTCTTTGGCCCCCAAAAGTAACTAGAAGATGATTTGATCTCCTAAACTCCCTTGCCCTTTCTAGATAGACTAAAAGACAGCGTCTAACATCTAAAAAGGTGCAATCTTTCTTCCTTCTCATTCTTCGGATTCTGGCAGAATGATGGAAGAATAATCTCTTGTGACCTGTGGAACCCCGAGGTCACTTTTGGTAAATAAAAGAGGATCCTGTCTAAGGATTACCCTATCCTCTAGGATCAACAAAAAAGGCTCTTTTATTGTCAGGGCCTGTAGGTCGCCTACTCTTCTAGCTGAGGTGATGGCTAGAAGAAAGGACATTTTAAGGGAAAGAAATTTAAATGAAATTTGATCCAACGGTTCAAATGGCCCTTTCGTCAGGGCGTCCAGAACCAGGGACAAATCCCACGGCGGGAAACGAACTGTCCTTACCGGGGTTAACCTTTCCCTGGCTAGCAAGAATCTCTTAACAAGAGGGTCTTGAGCTAACCTTGTGTCAAAGAACACTGACAGGGCTGCTACCTGGACCCTAAGGGTACTGACCCCTAACCCTTAGTCTACCCCTTCCTGGAGAAAATCCAGCACGGTTGGAATCGTCTGGATAGTTCTCTGATTTGCTTGAGCCCATCTAGAGAAGATCTTCCAGACCTTTGCATAAATCTGTCTAGTAACCTTCTTCCTGCTAAGGAGAAGAGTGTCAATTACCTTCTCCGAGCATCCCCTGTTCCTGAGGATCTCCCTCTCAAGAGCCAGGCCGTCAGGGACAGAAACCCCGGGTTGGGATGCAGCACTGGGCCCTGGCAGAGAAGATCCCGCCTGACCGGGAGATGCAGCGGAGGCACGACTGACCACCTCCACATGGTGGGGAACCAGACCCGCTTCGGCCACCAGGGTGCAATCAGGATAAGGTCTCCATCCGACTGTGACAGCTTTTGAAGCACTCGTGGGATGAGTACCAGGGGAGGAAAGGCATATGCCAGGCTGAAGTCCCAATTCTGAGCGAGAGCGTCTACTCCTGAGGATCTCTGTTCTCTCGTGAGAGAAAAGAATCTCCGCACCTTTGCGTTCCTTTGACAAGCGAATAAATCTATCTCTGGTACTCCGAAATGACGTTTTACCAGAGCGAAAACTTCTTCGTTCAGCTCCCATTCTCCCTGAAGAATGGGCTGTCTGCTGAGGAAGTCTGCTTGTATATTGAGGGATCCCTTTATGTGGACCGCAGAGATTGAGAGAATGTTTTTCTCTGCTTCTCCCAGGAAATCTTGGGTCAGTGCCCTTAGACTGACTGACCTTGTTCCCCCTTGACGGTTCAAATAGGATACTGCCACCCGGTTGTCCGAGAAAATTTGGACTTCCCTTCCTTGGATCAAGTCCCGGAAGACACTTAATGCCTTCCCGACTGCCAGAAGCTCCCTGAAGTTTGAGGAAGCTCTGCTCTGACTCTGATCCCAGGGACCCTGGGCGTAGCGGTCTCCTAAATGAGCCCCCCAACCCCAGGCACTTGCGTCTGTTGTAATGCCTATTGGGTCTAGCTGTGTCCACGTCCGACCTCCCGATAGGTTGACGGGATCGAGCCACCAAACTAGGGAGCTTCTTACCTCCTCTGACAGAGGAACTTTCTCCTCCAGGGTTTCTCTTCTCCCGCCCCAAGAGGAGAGAAGGAAGCCCTGGAGGACTCGTGAGTGGAGCTGAGCCCAGGGAACTGCCGGGATGCAAGAGGCCATCAGGCCCAACACCCTCATGATGTTTCTCAAAGATACCTCCGGGGCTTCGAGACACACTGTCACTGCGCCCCGAATTTTTTCGACCTTTTCGGGAGGAAGAAACACTTTCTGGGCTACTGAGTCCAACTGATACCCCAAGTATACCTTTGACTGTGAGGGATCCAGGGAGGATTTCTCCTGACTCACCATCCAACCTAGGGAATCCAGGGTCGACAAGACCAACTCTCGATCTCTCAGGAGCTGGTCTCTGGATGGACTGTAGATCAACAGATCGTCGAGGTATGGTATCAGAGCTACCCCCTGAAGGTGTAGAAAGGATACTACCTCTGCCAGGACTTTGGTAAAAATCCTTGGACTGGCCGCAAGGCCGAAGGGAAGTGCCCTGAACTGCCAATGCTGCACCCCCTGCTCTGTCCGTACTGCGAAACGCAAGTACTTCTGATGATCCGGGGCAATGGGTACATGCAGGTAAGCATCTTTGAGATCTAATGTGATCATGAAAACTCCCTTCTGGAGGTGTTTTCTGACCGTGTAGATGCTCTCCATTCTGAATCGCTTGTACAACAGGTAGTGGTTCAGTTTCCGTAGATTGATAATCAACCGAAACTTGCCCGATGGCTTCGGGACCACAAAAATGTGGGAATAAAAACCGAAAGCCCTCTGAGTCACTGGGACCGGGATAATCACTTCCTGTTCTGCGAGCATGCGAACGCTGTCTAGCAAGCCCCTTGCCTTCAGAGAATCTTTGGGAAGGTAAGTAACCAAAAAATTTTGAGGTGGGAGTGACCGAAATTCCAGCTTGTAACCTAGTTTTATTAGGTCTAAAATATAAGGGCTCTCTGAGATCTTCTCCCATTGGGGAAGGAAATACGAGAGCCTTGCGCCCACTTTTATGGCGTCATTTAGAATCCTTGCTGGACGGTCCGGACCCAGAAAAAAGGATTCCACCTTTTTCTTTGCCCTTTCCGATCCCCCATTTCTTCCTCTGTCCCCCTTTGCCCTTGAACTGGCCTTTTGCAGGGGGGCCACGAAAAAATTTCCTCCCTTTTTCCTTCTTGGGTTTGGAGGGAAATTTCTTACCTTCTTCTGTGGATCGGGAAAGGACCTGTTCCAGACCCGAACCAAAGAGTAGGGAGCCCTCAAAGGGAATACCACAGAGTTGGGACTTAGAAGTGAAGTCTCCGTCCCAAGTCTTAACCCAAAGGGCCCTCCTGGCTGAGTTCAGTAATGCCGCTGACTTAGCAGTCGTCCTTACTGTCTCTACTGCCGCGTCCGCCAAAAAGGCGATAGCTCTCCCCACCACTTCCAGGGATTCTACTACCTCCCTGGATTCCTTCTTACGTGTGAGATGGTCCATCAGCTTGTTAAGCCATGCGTCCGCGTTCCTGGCTACACAAGCTGAAGCTAATGCAGGGCTCATGGCCGATGCATTCGCTTCCCAAGCTCTACGCAACAGGATCTCAGATTTTTTATCCATCTGATCCTGAATGTTACCCGCGTCCTCAAAAGATAAGTCCGACCGTTTAGAAACCTGCGCCAAGGACGCATCTAAGCGTGGGACTTTGAAAAATTTTTCTTCCTCCTCCTCCTTAAAAGGACATCTCCGTTTCCAAGTTTTAAGTCTGAGGAGTTTACGCTCAGGTTCCTTCCATTCCCTCAAGATAATATCTTTCAGGGACTGGTGAACTGGGAAGGATCTGGCCTGTGGCTTACCCAAACCTCTATAGACCTTATCCTGAGCTGACACTTGGGCGGAAGGTAACTGAATGTCCTCTGACGCATATACTGCCCTGAGGAGACCCTCCATATCCTCTGCTGAAAAGAGGTGTCCCCCAGATCTGGTCTCTACATGGCTATCCTGATCTGAGTCCTCCCCCTCCTGGGAACTCAGGTCAGAGCTGCAAACCTCCTCCTCTGAATAGTATGGGGCAGGTTCCTGAGACCCTCCTGTAAAGGTAGATCTATCTTCCTGTGAGGGAGAGCTTTCCCTTACTGATCTGGCATCCCCCTGACGCTGATCAAGTACGGCTTTAAAAGACTGAAGGGTAGCTAGCATCTCAACCTGAAGTGCCCTGCATTCCTTCGCAACTTCTGCTGTCTCTTTGCCTGCCAATTTGTAAATACATTTGTAACAAAAAGGCTTGCTGTGGTCCTGTGGGAGTTTAGAGCTACAAGACCCACAGCGTTTAGTTTTGGATGTGGCTTTCCCAGACCTACTGGCTCTCTCCTGAGCAGGGCATTCGGTCTCTGTAAGAAAGGGACACCCCATTAGCCACATCACATACACATACAGTGTGGGGGACAAGGACAATAGGGCCACCCCAAATGTCTGCCCCCCCTCGCTCCAGCCGAGTCACTCACCCCCTGTGGCGACCTCTGATGCCGCGAGCTCTGGTCCGCCTTCCATCCTCTGCCTCTACACCGGTAGATGGATCGACTGTGAAGGCTGTGGACCTTGGGCCCCCTCTTTCCAAACAGCCGCCTCGTGCTCTGACCGCCGCGCTCGCCGCCATTTTGTTGAAGCCCCGGCGCGCCGGATATGACGTCACACCGGCGCCCGGCGGCTTCCGGACATGCGCACTAGCGGCTACAGACGCCGCTCTGCGCCGCGGTCTATCCCTAAGGATGGCACGGCCCCCTAAGGGGAAGAAAACGTTCGGCCATTGGAGCCCAGCTTCCGGCCGACGTGGGGTGTATCAGCGGCCCCCCCCAACCGTCCACCACTGTCAGGTATGAGGGGAGGAAAAGAGGGAAGGTTAGGTGGCCCCTGGGGTTATGGACAACTCACCTGTCCTAGTGCCCCAGCCTCTCCCATTCAGCTTTCTAGGGAGAGCAGAGGGAAAACCCCTTAATTTAATGGCATTTGAAAAATGCTTGAACAGAGAACCCCACAGGCACCACTGACTGCTCTGGGTTTGTTCATTAAGGGGGCGACCATGGTCCCAGACCTGAGGTCTTAGAAAAAAATAACAAACGGTTTCGCAGCCATCAGCGTGTGGGAAACACAATCAATAACTGAGGGTCAGAGGGAGGGGTGGGGCTTTTTAAACTTTGTTAATTGTGTTTCCTGCCAGGTGTGACCAGTCATCCTCTCAGGTGTGCCGTCCTGGAAGATGACTAGAGAAATAAAGCTTTGTCGGTCTAACTTTTAGCTGGCTCCTAGATTCCAAGCAAATTTGTCAAGCCCTGTACTAGGGCCAATTTAGACAGAAGCCAATTAACCAACCAGCATGTCTTTGGAGTGTGGGAGGAAACCGGAGTACCCAGAGGAAACCCATGCAGGCACAGGGAGAACATGCAAACTCCAGGCAGGTGGTGTCATGGTTGGCATTCGAACCAGCGACCCTTTTTACTGCTACCCACTACACCACTGTGCCACCATTTTTTACAGAATACTTTATTAATCCCAGAGGGAAAACGAACATTGATTTGACCCCACTAATGACTAGGAAATTAGAAGGAGCAGGATGGAACGAATTTCTAACAGTCAACGTGGTTTTCATTCAGTAAAGTCCATTCCTTTTAAATGTTAAAAGCCAACAACATTATTATATACTACTGAATGACGCTCATCAAACCGTTGAACATAAGAATTTTTGTACAAATTTTAAAAATTTGAAAATCTACTGGTGTATAATCAACTTAATTCAAATTATCGCCAAGTCGTTTGTATAGCATGT
Source organism: Lithobates sylvaticus (assembly GCA_028564925.1). Classification (NCBI taxonomy): domain Eukaryota; kingdom Metazoa; phylum Chordata; class Amphibia; order Anura; family Ranidae; genus Lithobates; species Lithobates sylvaticus. Next base: position 155,173,576 of record CM053030.1, read on the forward strand.
AGTGTATGTATTAGCTGAACTATAATAGGACTACATCACGTTATAACATGGTCAATTTTAGTGCCGGACTAGAATGTTGGTTTTATGTTTTTAGAAATAGTAGTAAAACTGACAGTTGGGGAAATGAGTGTTTGCTATTTATACCCAGCAATTTCTTCCAGATCATTTCCAGAGTCAACAATACAAAACAAGCAAAGTGTTTCCATCCCACGGGAGGAGAGGGTAAAATTACACAGCAATCCTAGAAAGCACATCACATACAGTAAATGCCGACACGGAATCATCAATAATGAAGAGGATGGAGTTATCGGTCATGTTCTGGCGTCAGAGCGAGTCATGTGGTCAAAGTACAGATCTACCTGGAGATTAGATGATAGAGGCTTCAGCTATTTTTATTCCTATTAGGTCATGTCTTACAAGGTGCACTTTACATCCAGCATATGTCATCACACAAAGACATGCATTACCCTCTTTATCAGATGAAGAGAAAGGGCAACTTCCGTTGCTGAAAAGCCAGGCTCAAGCATTCTCACAAAGTGCTTATAAAGCTCAAACATTTATTTATCCTAATGCATTCCTTGCATTAATGCCCAGGCATCAGTGTGGGAGTGAGCCCACATGAGTGACCCCCATAGAAATTGGCTTTCTATAGGGGCACTTAGGGGAGAGGAGAAGCCAGGGGTGACAATGGGGCACCCAAGAAGAGGATGTTTGGGGGCCTCTCTGTGTAATGGAATGAAGTATAAACCTGTTTGTAAATGCTTATTTTTTTTTAAAGAAAAATAACAATCAGTTTAAAGAGGGAGTGCACCTAAAAAAAAATATTAAAAGCCAGCAGCTACAAATACTGCAGCTGCTGACTTTTAATAAATGGACACTTACCTGTTCCAGGGTCCAGCGATGTCGGCAGCCGAAGCCGAGAAATCGATCGGTTCTCGGCTGCTGCCGCCGCCATTCTCGGTGAGGGAATCAGGAAGTGAAGCGGTGTGGCTTCACTTCCCTGTTCCCTACTGCACATGCGTGAGTTGCACAGCACAATGAGAATGCTCCACGCTGTCTCTGGGACCCGTGTGTGTCCCAGCAGACAGCGAGTGGGACAGGAAGAGGCATAGACTCCTGTGGGAGTCTATGCCCGGAGGTGGGTGCAAATACCTGGGGGGGTTCCAATGAGCGGAAGTTCCATTTTAGGTTGGAACTCTGCTTTAAGGTTAGTTTAGCTTGACTCAAACAAATCTTCTAGATGTCACCTCCATGTGGCCAGTGGTGAAGCTGTAGCTTAGGTTGCATACAGTAAGAGGCATCCTCTTCTTGACGGGTGCTCAAGCAACTTTTCCTCTGCGACTAAACAGGGTGCCACTTACTCCAGGCACTCCACCACTCAGGAGAAGCCCGTTTTTTAAAATCGAATTAACGCAAGCCATTATCCGATTGGCCAGGATGGAGAGCCTGGTGTCACCCTCATCTCTCCACCTCTGCCAGAGAATGAATTGAAAAAAGCTCTGGGTGTTTGTTAAACATTGAGGGCTCAGAATCTTGCTAGGCTGATAAATGACATATTAGGTAGCCTAATAATCCCAGTCCATGGAAGCGCACTTTCCCTGGGTTTGAATTTCTATGATGGCTTCTGCTAAGGAGCTACAACAATAGTAACAGTGGTTAAAAAGGTAAAGGGATTTTGACTTTACTTTCTCGGCATTAAGATAACAAAACCTATAAATGTCAGATCCTTCCAGCCTCCCCCTGAAATACTTACTAAGCCTGAAACCGATCCAGCATTGTGCATGACTTCAGCCGCACTGATCTTCTCTTCCTTCACTCACAGGAGGCTCGGCAGCAACGAGAGCCATTGGCTCCTGCTGCTGTCAATCAACTTCTGTGAGCAGAAAGTGGGGGTGGGGCTGACTCGCACTTACAATGTAAAAGGACTGAATGATGGGGGGGGGGGGGGGGGGCTTTAAAAGCTGCACTTTTGCTCCACCTGCAGTTGGTGGAACAGCAATAGCAGTTAAATTTACCTTATTCTTTGTTCCTTAAAGCTACCTCGAAGCTGCATGACCGGTCCCCCTGAAGCCACTCCATTAGTTACAGGAACAGTGATGTCATCATGTACAATGTAGAACAGCAGTCTTGCATTGTACATGAGGACACCATGAGCCCACCTAGAACCTATAGCACCAGAGAGAATGGGAGACCACTAGCTTGTAGTCAGAGTTCAGCTTTCGCAAAATCACAGTTCTACCAGACATTCACTCCAAACCGGACAACTAAAGGCAGATAAGGCCATAAAGCACAAGGTATTCTACATACTTCCAAATGTGATTTTTACAAGGCATGAACCTGCATAAATATTCCCATACCTGGTTCACATCTATGCATTAAAAGGGGGGTCTTGCAAGCTACCAGAGAAAATCACTTTATGATTATTTTTGGGCTTTGCCCTTCCGGGGCTTTAATAAGAATTTATGTTTGAAAAAAATGCTGGCAGTTTAAATAAAACCTTCTTACCCATTAAAATATACAATATATACACTGCAAAAACATATAAAATCCACTATTGTCGTGACACACATTTAGAAGCGTTAAAACATACAAAATAACATTTGTGACGTAATCTTTAAAGTCTTAAGCAAAGGCAATCAATCCTTAGCTTCCATTGTCTTTTATTCTACAAACAGAAAGCCTGGAAAAGGAGGAAGGAAGTCTCTGTAATGGAAACTGCAGAAGCATTTCCCAAGACTTCAGCACTCTACAGCTTGTGTGCAATTTGTTGTGATTGTATATTAATGAGGATACTTGAATGTGCACCTCCAAAAAGGGGAGGAATACATTCCTCTAAAGGGTCTTCCAGTTGATGACAATGCAAAAAAGGATAGAATTCTGGCCATACATTACACAATTTTCTTATTCAATTTCCTTTACATTTACCTTCAAACATTTTTTGTCGGAATTTACAACAAACAAAATTTGAGAGCTGGTTATAATTTTTATATAACAAAATATTTACAAAAAATGTGAGGGGTGTACTCACTTTTGTGAGGTACTGTATATGTACATATATAAAACCCACACTGGTGCCAACGCCTCAGAAATGTAGCCATACAATGTGTAAGGCAAGGCAGATACAGCAATACTGAAAATCCAAAAGCAGTAACAGCTACATAAAGATGTTGGTGATATCTCAAGAAGGACTTCAATCTCTGGACACTTATAAATCATATACAAACCAGCAACCAAATGACATCTGAATCAGGAGACAGAGTGAGAGAAAATCACCCAAATCAGGATCATGATTCATAACTTGAATTAATCTATGCAGACTGAATACATCTGCGGCACATTCAACCATCTTGTGTATCTACTCATCACAAATAATAACCCCCAGCACTGGAATATAGAGCCATGCAAACCTTCTCATTCTATTTCTATTCCATTTCAATCACAGGAAAGTCCCTGGCTCAGACAACAAAAGGGAGGCTACACACCAACAGCTGGTCATTGAATACGTGCAACATTTGTTTCCATTTACAGAAATATAAGGTTTCAAAGACAGGAATACTGATACTGGATAGATTAGTGTTGCTTCTTTAGCTCCCTGGATCTACACTGGGCTACTTGCACACTTGGCGTTTAACCTGGGGGCGTCCAATCAAGTGTAGCGTCCAAACCTGCTGCCTGCAGGAATATGCGGTGGATGGACAGGGCTGAACACTGTACCCAGTGGGCATACGCATCTCTGAACACATACGGTGCTAAACACAAGTACCACTAGCTTGTAAACACACAGCTATGGCAGATAGATAACACTGCTCCACATGGAGGATGAAGCCACCTGCAAGTGCCTGTGTGTAGTGCTGCAGCTCAGAGGCTGAGAGTGGCTGATACACTGCACAGCTGCACTGTTTCCTGTCTCTGTACCAACCTTCCAGGGATAGAGCAGTGATTGTGGAGTATAATAAAACGAAAGGGGGGGGGGGGGGGGGGGGGTTTAACACTGCACCGCAAGGAGCCTTTGAAAATGTCATCCTCTCACAGCACAATCTGGGACACTCCCCCATATAAGCTTAGAAAACAGGCGATTGGCTGCTAGAACTGCTTGTCATCCTAACAACCAATCACCTGCTTTTTAACTTGAAAGGTTAACCGAGGCAGCTCCTGCACCTGCCCTGTCCAGTGGTATTCTGCCAACGTAGAGGGATCTTTCAATGCAAGGCTGTGTCATACACTGCACTAATCCCAACAATGCTGATTGTTCATTTGTAAAAGTGAAATGCTGCGGGGCTGTGCGATGAATCAGGTGGGTCTGTGTATGTGTACAAGCATTGGCAGATCACAGAAAGCTGCAGAGTGACCTTCTACTATTATGGCAGAGCATCGTCAATTGTTCATTCAGAATAGCTAAAATGAAAAGTTAGCTTAGAGAGGGGTGAGGGGGGCTCAGTGCTGGCTGTGACTCCACCCCCCCCCCACCCACAGCAAAGCCCATAATTCGGATTCTTAATCGTCTGGGACTCTCCGATTGGCTGAGACATAGCAGCCTTGCCATTGGCTTCCAATCAAAGTCAGTTGTCTGTAGCCCATCATGGGAGAGAGGGGACGAGCTCCATGTCTGAATGAACACACAGAGCTGTGGCTCGGCTCAGGTGTCCCCATAGCAAGCTGCTTGCTGTGGGGGGCACTCAACAGCAGAAAGGGGCCAGGAGCAGCGAAGAACGACCCGAGAAGAGGAAGATACGGGCTGCTCTGTACAAAACCACTACACAGAGGAGGGAAGTATAACATAACATGTTTGTTATTTTATTTTTAGCTTTTTTAAACAAGACTTTACAATCACTTTAAAAGAGGAAGTAAACCCTCTTTTACAACTTTAGCTTACAGGTAAGCCTATATTAAGGCTTACCTGTAGCTAACAAGGATATCTCCTAAACCTGCACGGTTTAGGAGATATACCTGTATTTGCATGTGCCGACGTCATGCGGGACATGCGCACTTGCGACAACTGAAGCAACGGCGCTATATGCCGATGCTTCAGTTGTTACTATGCCGCTCTCGTGCGCATGACGTCATTGCGGCTCCGGCAAATCACAGCGCCGGAGCCGCGATATCCGGAAGTCACTCCGGGAGAAGATGTCGGCGGTCGGAGGGGGGAGAAGAGGACCGATGCTGAGGCTTCGATCTCAGGTAAGTGATACATAATTACCTAGTATGCTATGCATACTAGCTAATTATGCCTTTGTCTTGCAGGTTTTTTTTTTTTTTTTTACTTTAAGAAAGGGGGAATAGAGCCAGGAAAAGAGGCACTTTTAATTCCCAACAGGGCCGCTTATCTGAACAGGACCAAGTGCTACAAGCACTTGGCTCCCTTAAGGATTAAATAAAAGTTTTAAAAATCTATTTTCATTTTTTACTCTCCACACCACATCCACGCACTTAACACCTCCCCCTCATACTGCAACCTTCTATACACAGGTTTCTTAGTCCATTTCTCACAAGTCAGATGTTTTAAAAATCGGCACACTGAAACCTGCACCGAAACCTGCACCAAAGCCAGACCCCCATATACGAGTATACACATAAACTCAATTCACAAGTTAGAATGCATGTTACTTCATAGTGAGGTTATTTTCAGCTTGTATTGGTCATCATTGCTGAAAATGACAGATGCTAAAATAAAGAACAATCATTACACCTTAAGGAACGTAAATCATTTTCTACATTACTGAATTTTGTGCTCTCTACATCACCAACATATTCAAATGTTTTTCCCTGCCAGAGGAATTTCCCTGTAAAAACAGAAAATCCAGGCCTCTCTTTGGCTGTTATATATTTTTTCAATGCAGTATCTTACTACAAAAGTAAAGAGGAAAAAAACTCAATGCTAATCTTTGCCTAATGGTGGGGTGGGGGGGTTGGACTAAGTGATCAAACAAAAGGAAAAAACTGGGCGTACAAGAAAGAATAAACAGAGCCTGGGCGGAAACAAAAAGCACAAAGCTGCAATATAAACAAGGTGTAACCAGAACTGCCTCTCAGAAAGCAGAAGGCATAGCACACTAAAAGCTCCATATACACGGTTTGAAAAATCGACTGCTTCAGCAGAAACCAACTTTTGGACAACGTGTACAGTAGTCTATCCGAGAGAAGCCGGTCTAACGACTGACTTTTGTCGAAGGTATATGCTGGAAAATCAGCATCCAATCAGTGCTCTCAGCCAGTAGCTGCCAAATCTGATTCGTGTACCTTAACTTGCAGTGTGTACCAGGCTTCAACTAGAAGCAAGCTTTATAGGAAACTTCAGAAGTTACCATTGCCATCCTCCTCCTGAAAATGACACATGGAACAAAAAAAAAAAAAAAACAAAAAAACAGTATACCCCCCTTCTTGACAAGGCCATTTTTTGGCGATACGGCACTGCGTTCCTTTAAAGCAGAGTTCCAATGGTTGTTACGTTTACCTTAAAGTCAGCAGCTACAAAAAGTCCAGCTACTGACTTTTAACCACTTCAATACCCGCCCTTTGTCATATGACATCTGCAGATGGGATCTCCCATCCTGGGCGGGCATCATATGACGTCCTGGGCTTCCCAGCCGTCTGTGGGGCACACGCCACTTCACTCGGTACCCAATGCGCGTGCCCGGATGCCGTGATGTCCGCTGGGCACTCGCGATTGCCCGGAGGCCGGGATGTCCGCTGGGCATTCGCGATTGCCCGTTAACAGAGGAACACCGATCGGTCTCCTCCCCTTGTAAGTCCCCTCCCCCTACAGTTAGAATCACTCCCAAGGACAAACATTTAACCCCTTGATCACCCCCTAGTGTTAACCCCTTCCCTGCCAGTGACATTTATACAGTAATCAGTGCATTTTTATAGCATGGATCACTGTATAAATGCCAATGGTCCCAAAATGGTGTCAAAAGTGTCCGATACAGCTGATCACAGATTGCGGTAAAGGTCCAATCAAATTATGATTAGTTGTGTCCAATCACAGCTCATTACATGTAAAAAAATGCCAGTGATCAGTATTTCCTTTCCTCAGCACTGTCACGGTGTAAGGGAAGGAAAAGAAAACAGATAGCTGGCTAACCTGTAAATTTATACCGATGATCATGGCACTGGTTTGGAGGACGGAGCCTGGCCAGAATCCAGGCTGAGGTTGTCACTCTCCTCAACATTATAGGACTATACCCATGTGCGGCATTAGGGATCACCTCTTTCTTCTTTGAGCTACTAATTATCAGTGTAGCCCCATCAGTGAAGAAGAAAAATTACTTATTTGCAAATTTTTATACCAGGTACAAAGAAAAAAAAAAAAAAATGGTCTTCAAAATTTTCGATCTTTATTCATAGGTTAAGCAAAAAATGTAAAAACAGTGGCGATTAAACACCACCAAAAAAAAAAAAAATAAAAAAAAAAGCTCCACCTGTCTAAAAAACAAAAAAAATAATTTGGGTACAGTGTTGCATGACCGCGCAATTGTCAAAGTGTGACAGCGCTGAAAGTTAAGAAAAATGGTGGAATTATAACAAACAAGCTCCTGTCCTGACCCTCCCCTGTACCCCTCGTTTAAAGCATTACTTTTTTTTTTTTTTTGTATAAAATGTCATATTGCGTTAAATACATTTTAAAATACTTGCAATTTCTTAAATCGTTACTCCAACTCCTTGCTATGTCTGGACAAAGTGGGTAGGGGCTGTTTGGCACCGTACATCACTTCAAATATATCTGTGTGCCACAAATAACTACATATCCCATAAATCGTTAGGATTGTATTTGCATTATTGGGTGGTGTCAGGGGTTCTGCTTTACCCGGTCACCACTCCCATAAATTTGTAGGCAATCAGGCAAGCCCTTGCACTACATAGTTGAAGGAAAATCGAAAGGAAATTGAATTAAAAAAAAACAAAAAAAAAAAAACTGTATAATCCATGGCCAGTTTTAGGATCGCAAACACGGAAATGGGTGGAGCTGGCGAGTTAGTACTGAAGAACCACCGATTGCAACAGGACAACCCCCATAGCTAGAACTGCTCTCACGTGATTACGTCATCGCAAGAATGCAGCGACTGTGTCGAAGCATGGAAGGGACCAGTCACCCTGCAGATCATACAGCAGAGAAAGGTCATCAGACCTTTACAGAAATCGGAATGGAAACGCTATAAATATGGGATTTTGAGAAGACCTCTGAGGAACACTGCAGATAACCCCATCTCAAAGGACACTGGTTAAAGAGGAGCTCTGCCCCTCCACGAAATATTTAAAGTCAGCAGCTACAAATACTGCAGCTGCTGACTTTTAATATAAACACTTACCTGTCAAGGGAGCCCGCGATTTTGGCACCCCAGCCGATCTTTGGATCGGCTGCAGCCGCCACCATTCCTGGTAGGGTGATCCCAGCAGTGAAGCCTTTCTGCTAGACCGCCGGTTCCCAACTGCGCATTCGCAAAGTGCACTGCGCTTTCCAATTGTTACGGCAGCAGATGGAGGAGGCGGCGGGGCCAAACTTCCGCGGACCAGTCTCCAGCAAGGGGGGGGGGGGGGGAGGCTACCTGTCAAAAACAGGTACCCATTCCCCCTTGAAAGGTGCCAAATGTGCCACGGAAGGGGGGGGGGGTGGGGGTTGAGGAGAAGACGGATAAGCAGAAGCTCCACTTTTGAGTGAAACTCTGCTTTAAGCAGGTCTTATATAAGCACCATGCATGCTGAAAGTTTGCCCGGAGTGGGGCTTTAATTTAAAGTACTAAGAAAATATGTGCGCTGTGCTCAGTTTCTGAGTCATGTAACAGCCAATGTGTAAATCAGTCAGCATACAAGGACACAGAAGCTGAGAGCAGGAAGAAGATCAGGAACTCCACACCCTGTTTGTCAGCAAAAGGACTAGGTGTCCCTCTGCCCAAGTATATAAAAAGGGTGAGCACGCAGCTCTCAAAGCCAAGGGGATTTAATTATTTTTTTTAATTTGGTAAGATTACTTTCAGAAAAGCTTAACAAAACCATGATCTGCAATTCTTCGTGCACCACAGCACCAGTTGTAAACCGTGGAATGCTTGTGGATGTGTAATGTACAGGGTAGCTGTGATTTTACTTAAAACCTGGCTTTAGAATGACACAGCTGTTTTTCCAGATAAAAGAAGTTACCTCTTTGCCCTTGTAAGATAACTGCTGCACCCCGCAGCCAAAGCCCGCTGTTTACAGCTGCCTCCGTCAGGGGTTCCAAGATGTGATCATATGAACAAGGGAGTGGGTTAGCCCAATGCTGTCTCATACAAAAATCATGGCCAGCATAAGAAAGACCCACCCATTCATCCTCATAAGGACACGGCCCTGACTCACAGATAGAAGGATCTTGGCTGATGACTGTAAATATTAGGTTCAGAACCCAGTGCAAGCTCATCGTACAAGGGGGCAGAGTAACTTCTGACTAGCAAGACTGCTTAGTGTTTATGTATACCAGTTATTTTAAAGCAGTGCTCCAGCCACCAGGAAAAATTTTAAAGTCAGCAGCATACACATACTGTAGCTGCTGACGCAGGACATGACGGAGCCGGAAGCGGGTAGAAGAGGGATTGCAGTTCCTATTTTACAATGTCCAAGTAGGTCTCATGCCGTTTTTCCCATGGGAGCTGCAATCCCTCTTCCACCTTCTACCCGCTGCAATTCCTGTTTTTTTTTTTTCTTTTTTTTGTTATTGTTATCATTCATTGATTTCTTTTTATCTTCAGATACCTACCTGCACCTCTCCTGAGGAAGTAAGAATGACCTTGTGAAACGCATAGGAGATCATTTGCGTTGCAGCTCTAGATCAATTGGGGTATCTGTGTGGTGCTTTTAGGTCTCACATTTTTTCATATGAACTCTATGCAGCACCATTCAGGTTTATCATTCATATCTTCTATTATTATTGTGGTACATAGGTTTTTAAATGTATGATCATTTTTTTTTCTTCTTCATATTTTTACATTTACAAGGTGTGACTCTTTAAAAGTCCCGTGGACAAAACATTTTTTTCTGTGTTGTACATACGAATTTGGGACTGAGACACTACCTCAACCCTTCTCACATTAGCTCTCATTGTCCGTCTATGAGCCTCTGAGACAGCTGCTCCCCGCCCCTCCACAGCTCAGAGCTCCAATGAGCATGGAGGAGCAGAGCAGGAGAGCTGTTCATTGACAGTCAGCAGCTCTGTGCTCGGGGAACGGAGCTATCAGCGATGTTCGATCGCTCGGTTCTCAGTGCAGAGACGCTGGAGGACCGATGCTGCATCCACCTAGTTAAGTATGATTAGGGAAAAACCCCAAAACCAATACCTCTCCTTTAATATGGAACAAATTACAACCTTCAATCTAAATTGATTGCTCTGTATTACTACATCATTAAACTTGCTTTTTAAGTCAAAGCAGTGCAAGTTTGAATTTGACTTATCAGCCTCGTGTTGCCTGTGCAGAAGAGCTCAGACTAGAGAGAGGTAGAACGACGAAACAATCAGTTGTTCAAGGTGCATGCTAATAGGAAGAGCAAGTGGAATGAAAGAAAAAAAAAAAAAAGCTCACGAGTCTGCTACTTCTCTTTTCATTGTCCCGTCACAGGTTGGAGTTGGGGAGACCTGTACTACTGCGGAAAAGATTTACGGGAATGGACAAGGGGAGAGGAGGGGCAGGTAAACAATGTCGAATCACGAAATGCCTTGCCTTCTATGAACAGAATATAAAGTGTCTTGTGACTGGTTAAGCGGAGAGGAAGGGAGGGTGAATAACAGGATACCTTCACTGTGGAAATGTTGGAACTGTAATCGCAGCACCGGAAGGAGAGCTAGTATCTAGCATAGACAGAATTTATAAAAAATAAAAAGCAGTAATCTGGATTTAGGATATTCCTAACTGGAGGTAAACTGATTTGACTGGTGGCGTCAAAATATATATATATATATATATATATATATATATATATATATATATATATATATATATATATATATATATATATATATATATATATATATATACACACAAACACGTGCTTAGACGTATATGCCCCTGGGCGTAGATTGTCTAAGTTGCAGAGTTTTAAGATGACATGAGAAATAGTGCTTCCATACTGCCAGTGCCTCCCAGTTAGCCCTGCGCTGCCCACAATGCTTCCTCCCACATACCAAGCTGCCAGGACACAGCCTTCTCTCACTACATGTTCCCAGCAAACACAATATCAGGAGCCTCTATTCCTGCTAGGATGCTTCAGTCCAGGCAGCTATATATTCCACCCACACAGGTATGCAAGCTTTTTTTAATAAAGGTTATATGACAAATGAAAGCTATACTCCAGATATAAAAAAATAAAAAATAAAAAAATAAAATAAAGGAGCACCAGCCTAGTGCATTATCTTAAGCAACATTTATTAATAATAAAATATAAAAACACTGTAGCCAAGCTGTAGATTCACAAGCATGTAGTAAATCACATAGCTGTATCTCAGACCTCTAGGACCTGGATAACCACTATGGAAGAACCTAGCAACACCGCATACAGCACCGCTCTGTGTGCTGATGATGTGACTCCCATGTGCATGACAGGAAGTGGTGTCATTGCAGCCCAGCCAATCAAGCGGCCAAATATTCAGAGCCCAGAAGAATATGGCAGCGCTTGTGACTGGCGGGGGGCACTGACAGTGCAGCAAGAGAGTGGATCGCTTGCCATGCAAATCTGCCTATAATGTGCTTATATGCTGTACACACTCACAAATTATGGAGCCCATTAAAGAGAGAGACTAGAAAGGATGTTATTTTTCTAATATTATACTGGTATAATTCTGTATGACCATTTTGGATAGTACCAGTGCTTGGTGTTATACTTTTAAAGTGGTAGTAAAGACTGTTCTAGAACTTGTACCTACAGGCAAGCCTATAGCCTTGCAGAGTTTGGGAGATATTCAGAGTGCATGCAGCCGCAGACGTTACCGGCACATGCGTTTTTTGAAGGTCCGGCATACAGTGCTGGACCTTCTGAGCCCGTGCCTTATACATGGGAGTGGCGACATCCCACCTCCGGCCACTCATGTATCTGGAGGACGCGAACCCAGAAGGAAGACCGGGGAAAGAAGTCAGCCCTCCCAGGAGTGACAGCGCAGGGCTTCATTCTAAAGTAAGTTTCTCATAATGTGCTAGTATTCGATGCATACTTGCACATTATGACATTGCCTTGCAGGGGATTCCCCCCCCCCCCCCCCCCCCCATCAACTGTGGTTTACTACCGCTTTAAATGCCTACTAACAATACATATACCAGAAGAGGCTAGCTACATCTTCACTTAAAAGAAAATGCCAGCAGAAAAAAGAAACTATAAACATATGTCAAAGCAATATCTATGTACCTGGGCTTTCTTTTTTCTCTCTGAATGTACTGCGTAGAAGAAAAAAAATATTTCACAATGCCTTCGGCTTGTAGCAGGAAATGAAGGCCATCTCTGAGAATGTCCTGCGTCATGGACAAAGAAGCCCCCCCTTAGGAATACCCATACCGGAAAGAAAATTGCAAATGTCAGGTGAAGTCCTGCTACAGCAATATTAAAATAAACTTGTTAGGCACAAAATCTGAAATGATAGAAGTATACTGAGACGTTCCTATGTCAGATTATTAATCCAGCAATACAGAGATGATCAATCCTTTATGTTGTTACCCCAAATTTCACTCTATGGGTTCAAGGGATCCACACTTTGACATTGTTTAGGAATACACAAAATATATTTCTCAGAAATGGCAATTATTTAGGCCCCTTTCACACTTGTGCGACTTCAAAGTCACACGATTTTAAGGAATGCCTGTGCAAGTGGCATCAAAATAGGACCAAAGTAGTGCAGGGACTACTTTGAAGTCGTACTAATATGAATGGCTGTCATTGGAAATCATGGGGAACGACTTGTCATGCTACTTTGCAGTCCAAAATCGTGGGACAAGTCGTATAAGTGTGAAAGGGGCCTTAGTAAGATTCCACTAACAATCTAGGAACTCCAAGCACATAGTTTAGGAATTTAGAAAGTTCAAAAATGTAGTTTAGTATGGAGAGATTAAACAGCATCCTAGAAACTCCAATGCCGCGTACACACGGTCGGAATAAGCTCTGATGGAATTTCGCTTAAACTGTCTTGCCTACACACGGTCACACCAAATTCCGACGGTCAATAACATCACGCCTTAAAAAACGTTCGACTGCGCTATAAAAAAGGGAAGTTTAATGCTTCTGAGCATGCGTCGAATTGTTTCCGAGCATGCGTCGAAATTTTGCATGTCGGAATTGCATACACACGATCGGAAAATCCGATAGAAAGGTTTTCCTTCTGAAAAATTAAGAACAGGTTCTCAATCCAAAGTCCGGCGGAATTTCCGACAGAAAAAGACCGATGGGCATAAACACGGTCGGAAAATCCGATGAAAAGCTCCCATCGGACAGTTTCCTTCGGAAATTCCGACCGTGTGTACGCGGCATAAGGCTTGATTCACACCTATGCATTTTTAGTGCTTTTTGCACTACAGAACGTGTTCCATAAGAAACCATGTTAAATGGACTGTAGTGCAAATCTGCAAAAAGCACATAAAATACATAGGTGTGAATCAGGCCTAAAGCTGCTCTTCACCCGTGGCTGTCAGAATACTTAACAACGGTTTTCTGCTACTTTCATTCCTCAGTCAAAGTCTGTGGACTGGGGTGATGTTGGCAGGGCCCCTCATGGCTTGGATTTCCTTCTTTCCAATTTCTAGGAATTGGCTGAAATCTGAGCCTTGGGAAGCCTGCTTAATTCCCAGGAAAAGGGACATCCTTCATGCTGGTTCAAAGTAAACTTATGGAAGGAAATGTAAAGTCAAGGCAACAAAACAAAGACAGTACTGTAGACAAACTCGCACCACCTACAATAAATCCTCCATTTAGAAGTCATACACAGTCCATAAATATGTTTGTATTAATTAAATATACAAGAAATTTTAATTATAAGTGCCGGTTCACACTGGGGTGGCTTTAAAGTCGTACGACTCTCGTACGACTCTGAAGCCACCCCATACTGGGCGACTTGCAAAACGACTTTTGTATAAAAGTCAATGCAAGCCTCTCCGAAGTCCCCCCCTCAAGTAGTACAGGAACCCTTTTCTAAGTCGGAGCGACTTGAGTCGCACCTATTAGAACGCTTCCATTGTACTGAATGGAGCACGACTTGTCAGGTCGCCCCGGCACTAAAAGTACCATAAAATCATCTATTTAGGTCACATTAGGTGGCTGAAAACTTTTTTGCAACAAAACAGTCCACTGTCATGCCTTAGACTGGCATCAAACTGCTGTGCTGTTTTTTGGCCATAGCATGGGTGTATTCGTGCGTTTTACCCATGGTTTTAGCTGCAGTCCTATAGACTTTCTATTAGGTCGAACATTTTCTAATAGTTTATAGAACTGCGGCTCTGGAGCCACTGGATGGGTGAGTATCTGAAATGATATAAACACTACCTGAACCCTTCCTTACTGTACACTCATTGTTCTCCCCCACATTCAGCTTCAAACTGCAAAAATAACATTTCATTTCAGGCTCCATTCACATTAGCATATCTCCAAAGTCGCACAATTTCCAGTGCATCTTTGATGCGACTTTGAATTCTCTGGACAAAGGTTGCATCGAAAGTTGCACCAAAGTAGTGCAGGCACCTTTTCAAAGTCGCTACGACTTTAAGGCTCCGTTTCCACTAGTGCACTGTGTCATGCGACTTTGGACACAGTCCCATGACAAGTCATAGCCCATTGATTTCAATGGCACCCATCTATTGCAACTTAAAGTTGCAGCGGCTTTGAAAAGGTTCCTGCACTACTTTGATACAGAGATTGTAAAGTTGGACCAAAGCTGCACTCCAAAGTAGCGCAAACTTTGGGGACGCACTATTGGAAACGTAGCATAAGTCGTACTCATTTGAACATAGAAAAGAATGGGCTGCGACTTGTCATGAGACTTTGATGCCCAAAGTCACACAAGTGTGAATGGAGTCTCAATTGTCCCTCTTTTCCCACTTCCAGGTTTATTTTTCTTGCCTATGAAATGGGAGTAACTAGCCAATTTTAGCAGACAGTGGAGCCATAAGCTTGGTCCTTGGCATAGTAGCAGACGCAGCTGCCAAATGCACCCGACACAGCATGTATGTTCCCCTCTGCTGCACGGGACCCATCTTCATCTCTGCTATACAGCTAAGATATAGAAGAGTAACAAATCTCATGTCGCTGTTGGGCTCTGGAGTTTGCTTTTTGGGTAGCAAGCAGCAACAGATTAGCAATATGCCTTACAGAAGTAACGAAAAAAATAATAATAACAAAAAAGAAAAAAAAAAAACACAGGGAAAGCACTTAGTGCATGTTTTTGGAATAGCTGAACACCTAAGCAACCCCAGGCTTTACATTAAGGCTCGGTTCACACCGAAGACTAATCCGTCTCACAGCAGGGGTCCGGTGCAGACTGGTTCACCGTTTCAGGTCCGATTTCAGCCCGAATTTTGGGCTGAATTTGCACCTGAAACGGACCAAAAGACGCACAAAAACGCACTGACCTGCTGCAGAGATATGTGAACCAGCTCCATAGAGAGCCGGTCAAATCTGCTACTATTGCAAATTGGATGCAGAATCACTGCATCCAATTCGCAATGGTGTGAACCCAGCCTTAAGAGGTAAATGGTATTTATTAGATTATATCTACAACTCACTGATGACAACACTCTCTGCGAACTGTAAATCAGAAACTTGTTTTAGGGGTTCTCAGAGATCTTGTTTTTTTTTCAAGGGTTCCTAAAGAAAAAAGGCTGGTATAAGCAATCATTAACGCCAGATTCATACACTGAATACGTGTTAGTGAGCTACAGTGCCATTCATTCTGATATAACCACAAAGATTTAAATGGGCCTACATTATAAACCAATCTAAACTTATGAAGCCCCATCTTCCTCTGTTCCTCCCTATACATTCAATTTCCCAAAATACCTACAAATATTACAAGCACATGTCTATTTGCCTTATAGTTACTTTTGGCTCACAATGGCCCTTATCGCCAAATTAAACAATTATAGGATAACATTTTAGATGAAATGCTCAAGTTGGACATCCTTCTTATGGATATCCCACCAAATGGTAAGGCCAAGGACTAGTGTACATGGTCTTTGAGATCAGTTAGGCTTCATTTCAGATGGGCGTTGACACTAGGGCTGAAACAACTAATCGATTATGAAATTAATCGATTACTATTTTCATAATCGATTAATTGGCCAGTAACATAATGGGGGCTTAAAAAAACGAAATGTAGCCCTTTATAGTACAAAAAGAGCAAATAATCGCTACTGTAAATATTACTTTCCCTGTTGCACTGTAAAAAAACCCTTACTGTAGCAATTATTTGCTCTTTTTGTACTATGAAGGGCTAATAATTTTTTTTTTTTTTTTTAACTCCATTAGGTTACTAAATGTCTTAGGCCTGGTTCCCATCCATGTGTTTTTGGTGCTTTTTGCACTACAGTTCATTTAACATTCACATCTATGCTTTTTTCAGCTGCTGCGTATTTGAAAAAGGGTCCTTGACCCTTTCCAACGCAAAACAGTGCTTTTTTGGTTCAATATACTTCAATGGAGAAGCTGCAGAGAAGCATGCAGTGCATTTTTGCAACAAATTGGCCCAAAAAAAAAAAGGCATAAAAAAGCAAAAAACAGCAAATCGCAGCAAAATCGCATGCGCAAAAAGCACTGCATAAACTGATCAAATGCAAACTGCATAGGTGTGTACCGAGCCTTATGCTGGCCACACGGATCAATTTTCAGACGAGAATATTCATATGAAAAAAGTCTGATGATATTTACCAGACTCAATCTCTAATAGTATATACAGTATATCCCTTCTGTCTGTTATTCTCAGAGTGGATTAAAGATTTTACTCCCTAATCATACAGTTAGTTATTTATATTTACCCCTGCGTAGAGATATTTAGGAATAAATTACTTTTTTTAAACTTTACATATTAACTAAATTATACACCACACAACAATAATCGGCCAACTAATCGATTATGAAAATAATCGTTAGTTGCAGCCCTTGTTGACACCCATCCGAGTCGCTTTTAGCTGGGTCTATATCCACCTTGGAGCTGCGTGCATGCAGCCCATAGAAGTGGATGTAGGTGCAGTGACTGAACGGCTGAATGTCAAAATGTGACATGCGTGCAGGAGCAAAGATCTGAATGAAGACACTGCGCAGTCACATCTGTGGGCCCAGGTCAGATTGTGATATGTGGCTGTGGAATGGCTGCATCCACATTCACTTCTATGGACGGCCTGCGTGTAGCTCCAGGGTGGATGCAGCAAAAAGCAGCTCAGCAAGGAGCATGGGTGTCAATACTAATCTGAATTGGCCTTTGCAGTGTACCCAAATCCCAAACTTTTCTCATAAATTTTGGATAAAGTTAGAATAGTTAAAGCTCAACTCCAGGAATTACCTGTATTGCAAACTTGCATAGGTCCAGCTTGGCAAATATGCGTCTCACACCTCATGGGCCTCCTAAAATCCCATCACAGCCAAAGCTACTACAACGATATCAGTAACCTTCTGGTCTTGTGCAATCATCTTCTGCTTGGCCCATGGACCACCGGAGGTCACCCAATCAGCACTACCCCCATTCATAGAACATTTTTTTCAATAAAAATTCAGAGAGAAGGAAAAGCTCATCCAATCAGAAAATACCTTATATTTCTTAAAAAAAAAAAAAAAAAAAAGAATACAAGACATTCTATGAATGCAGCAGTGCCAAGCAAGCGCCCCCCCCCCCCCCCCACGGTCATTTTGCAGAGAGGAAGTCACTCACACATCCAGAAGATCGTGGGTATCATTGTAGAAACACTGACTACTACAGCGATTGTTAGTTTCCCCATAGGTCCCTCACGTATGACATATGCATACTTATATTGTACCAAGCTGGACCAATGTATATGCAATGATCAAACCTGAAGATCACCTATAAATCCTGTCAGTTTTTTTGTTTAAGTAGTCTGTGGGGTTGATTTACAGAACCTGGTGCAGCTGTGCATGGTAGCCAATCAGCTTCTAATTTTGGCTTATTCAATTAAGCTTTGACAAAAAATAAATAAAACTGGAAGCGGATTGGTTCCTATACAGAGCTGCAACAGATTTTTCAATCTCCAGTTTAATCAACCCGTGTTTTATTTGGGAGATTTTTCTTCACTGCCCTTCTCACAAACACAACAGGAAGTAACAGAAGATTTCTTTATAGTAAAGTTTTCACTGCAACTTTCTCCTTTATTTCTGCTCAAAATTTGGGATTTTCAGTCACTTCCAGCTCAGGTGGTGCAATGGATATCAGGACAAATCGAGACGGTGAATCTCTCAGGTGGGGACACAGACACCAACAATAAGTATATTGGCCTGCTAACCAGTTTCTCCTCAAAAAGAAACAATTTTGAAGAGGAACATCGCCTCCCCTGTTCTTGTTTCCCCAATCCTCTCACCTGGTTTGCTGGGTCGTGATCATTAAAAATGGTTCTAAAGGCTGAAGGTTTTTTTAGCTTCATGCATTTTATGCATGAAGCTAAAAAACCTTCTGTGTTAAGATCCCCCAATCCTTACCCAAGCCCCCTCTGATCCAGTGATGTTCATGATAGGCTCGGCTGTATGGGGACTCTCCCTCATTGACTCCGACTGCTGTCAATCACAGCCAGTGAGCCAATAAGGAGAGAAGGAAGGGGGGCCAGGCCGTGGCTCTGTGTGCCTTATGGATGCACAGAGCAGTGGCTCAGGAGCGAGCATGCAGTTGTGCCCCCAGGGCAAGAGGTTTTCTCAGGGGGGCGGTGCTCGAGGGGGAGGAGTCAGGAACGTCAGCGGTGGACCCGAAAAGAAGAGGAATGGGGCTGCTCTGTGCAAAACCACTGCACAGAGCAGGTAAGTATAACATGTTTGTTATTCAAAAGACAAAGCTTTGGTATCACTTTAAGCATAGTCCAGAAATCAAGATAGAAAAAGGGAGTGTCACCGCTCCAGGAGGATCATCCGATAATAAGACTCTTCACCAGTTTAGGAAGGCACAGGTGCTGGTAATGCATATAGCAATGAATAGGAAATGGTTCTGGCCAGCCGCACTCTGAAAAAATGCCTTTTAATCAAAAAAACACGCCACAGCAGAACAGGAAACAGACGCCTTTCACACTATAAACAGTGCTTAATCATAGCTATGATTAAGCACTGTTTGTAGTGTGAAACGCGTATCAGCTTTCCTGTTCTGCTGTGGCATGTATTTTTGGATTTTTTTTTTTTTTTTTTTTTTAATAAAAGGCATTTTTTCGGAGTGCGGCTGTCCAGAACCATTTCCTATTCATCACTTTAAGCATATCAACACATCCAGTAGTGATCTTCCACTCTGCTGATATCACCCAATCCTGCAGTGCCATTCTGCTCTTTGACATCAAGAGCCAGCTGTCTCCGTCTGCTTTTTACAGCCGACCCCTGATGTGTTTGTGCCATGGGGTATTATCAGAAGACCAGCTACAAGAACCAAGAAGAGACAGCTGCGCAGCAGCACATGCGTATTTTTGATTGCTGACCCAATGCCTCCTGGGATGTGCAACATGAGTATACCAGAAGGACACAGGAGCTTGGGTGGGCCAAGTCATTCTTCCAAAGGCAAGAAATTAAAAAGTAGAGGCTGCATTAAAAAAAAAAAAACAAACAGGTATTTGAAAAAAAACGTACAGGTCCATGTGAATGCCTTGCAAAAGTATGTAAAACAAGTGGACGTAGTCTACTACAGATCCAGCCGCCTTGTGTAATCTAATCGTCTTCATATCCAATTAGACATGTCCTCGCTACCTAAAGCTGTAATTCAATAAGGCAATTGTGTTTCATAAAAGATTTATCACCAAGACTGAGATTTTTTGCTACAAGCCTCCAAGCCTGTCCTGAAGGTGTAGCACCTTTGGTGGCCCGGCAGTGAAAGCCGAGAAGCACAGGAATGGAAATGAAAGGGAAGTAAAGTACACCTGTGAAGGCGAGTCCCCCCCCCCCCCCCAATATATCACCCGCTACACGGGAAAGACATCGCTGTAATAAAGTTCTTTCACTTTGAAACTCAACTCCCCAAAACAATGTGAACATATAAATACCCCCTTCATCTCCAACAATAAAAGGACAGGCAGAAATGTAACGTTACCTCCATACGTAGACACACACACACACACACACACACACACACACTTTCATGCTGTTCTCTTCAATCATTCAGAAAATCCGGAGAAGAAAGAGGCCACTGAGTCCTTCCAAGCAGTTGTTCCCAGCTATCATCAGACAGGACAGCAGTCCATTTGTATGAAATGACGGCAGAGGGAGGGGGGGCTGTGAATGAATTCCTTTCCTCCTCCTTCTCTACGACTATTCATGTGGAAGGGGGTCAAAAGCAGGATTACACCATTTTATTTCCCCTTCCAACACACAACACTATTAACCTCATCAGGTACAGTCACTCTTCCATGACACCCAAACAGAACATGTGCTTTGATGACAAACGTCCAGTCCCTGAAAAAAACCACACTAAAAACTTGGATCCCACATTCCTACCAAGTTGCCATCAGCACTGGATCTCCACCATGTCCAAGCCTGCCCAGCAAATCTCTACGTCTACACGGACAAAGAACTTAAATTAGAGCTAAAAAGGAAAAACTTTTCTCAATTTGGCTACAGTAAAGGAGGGTTTAGAACTGTGTCCCATTGGGGAGATTTCACTTTACTTCCTGTCTCTTAGCCACAGTAGGAACTGGTAGAATCACCAGAACTAGTGTCCCCATTGGAAGATTTCCCCTCATTACCGTTCTGATGAGGACCAAAATTTGAGATTCTTTCACATTCAAAAAGGTAAACAGGACAAATAAAGTGAGTAAATCTAACTAACGGGGGGCACAGAAAGCAATACAAATCTGGCAGGGGTTCTAATTCCTCCCCCACAGCTACTAAAACAAAGCAAAAAAAGTTTTCTTTTAGTTATACTTTAAAATCCCCCCCCCTCCTTCCCTAAGTGGGTCTATCCCACCTTCTCCCCCCTAATCACTATACTTACCAAGATCTGGCTCTGAAGCCCCACCAGTGCAGCTCAGCTTTTAGGCTGGGTTCACACCGCAGCACGGAGCGGCTCACAGCAGGGGTCCGGTGCGTCCCCGTTCACCGCTTTAGGTCAGATTTCAGCCCAAATTTTTGCATGAATTCAGACCCGATTGGGACCAAAAGATGCACAGGACTCCCATTGAAGCCACTCCGGAGATGTGAGAGCTGGTTACAGTCTCCAGTCATGCGAATTGGATGCACGAAAACCCGCATCCAAATCGCAGTAGTGTGAACCCAGCCTTATGGGTCTGGTAGATGGCTGATCTCTACCAGCCATATAAACAAGGGCTGACTGAGCAGAAGTGAATATTGGATCAAGAAGCCCGCAGAGGGATGTAAACAAAGCCATAGGCCTCAGATCTAGATAAGTATACTGACTACGTGGCTTGGCTAGGCCTACTTGGGGTAGGAAAGGGGAGCAAATAGGTAAGGAAACTGTGTTTGAGTTTCTGTACCCTAAGGCTTAAAGCAGAGTTCCACCTAAAAATGGAGCTTTAAGCTATGGTGACCCCTGACATGCCACATTTGGCATGTCATTTTTTTTTTGGGGGGGGGGGGGAGAGCAGGTACGCAGCTCCCACTTCCTCCTCTGGCTCCGCAGCGCTGAAAGGAAGTTCACATCTCCCCCTCCCTGTAATCTTCTGGGACACGTCACAGGTCCCAGAAGATTGCCCGGCCATTCACATCGCGCATGTGCAATGCTCGCCTAGCTGTGAAGCCACAGCCAGGCGCCCACAGTTAGAATGCCGGCGCTGCAGAAAGAAGGGGGAGAGGAGCGAGGCTTTGTACGCTCGCATCGCTGGACCGTAGGACAGGTGAGTGTCCGATTCCTAAAAGTCAGCAGCTACACTTGTTGAAGCTGCTGACTTTACATTTGGGTGGAACTCCGCTTTAACGTACACTGCTGCTGGTAAACTGACGTTTAGGAGCAGTTGGGCATTTTTTTCAGCTGCCTCTGAACGCTCCTCTGTGTTGTTATCTAATCAGTACATGTACACAGGGTGGTTTATAGTCATTTCTAGGCAGTTGAGTTTAGAAGCATTTTTTGGAAAGCAAAAAAAAAAAATGCGTTCAGGACGGATGTTCAGAGGCATTTGAAACACCAAACACCATTAACAGCTTGTAAACGCGGTAACTTGCATTTAGGCAAGTTTCGTTTACAGGCGTTTTTCATTTTTGCCTATTTGAAACGTGGCTAAACTAATTTTTTAAATGTCGGTTACTATCTGTCAAGTTAAATTGTTCAGGAGAAGAGGTAAAAGCCTTATAAAGGTGCATCTAGGCCTTGTTTATAGTTTTAGATGTGGGGAAAGGATATTTTCTCCATCAAAATTTCTGTTGCCATCTGTATCCCTAATGGCGAGATCCACCACTCTAACCAGATGCCTATTGTCCCCTGACAGAAAATGAAGGTGTTGCAACATTTTAGAGCTCTCTGTACTACAAAAGGTCAGGGAAATCTTTCAATGGGGACCAATGACATTGACTAAAGATGGACACCAGGGCATCTAACCCCTTTGTTTACATGTGCTGCAGGGAGAGAATGTCCCGAGTTCATCTCCATTGAGGACAGGACAAATGTCTAACAGGGGACTTTCCCTCAGTTTGGAAGATTTCCTCCAACTTCCTTTTGCCTCAATGGGACAGAAAGTGAATGGAAATTTCCCCAATGATACACAGACAGCAAAAGAACTGACAATGACCCTTCCCTTATCTAGCCCTAATAAAGTGACCGCAAATAAGTTAGGGTTCAGACTATTGCACATACACTATGCATTGTATAACAAGTGAAAGACCACATGGTGTGTTGTTACAAAGCATCACAATTTACTTTTTAATGTTACTTAAAAGTCAAAAAGTTACATTTCATTGAGCTCTATGCAGTGAGTTGTGACGCACGGACGTGCGGTGGGGTGGGTTGCACTTGGTATGAATGCGTAAATGCTACAATGTTAATGTACAGTGTGAACAGGGCACACAGTAAATGTGTCCCCATAATGATCTGTACTCACACTTCAATGATACCAGGCTGGTAGTGGTGACAGGTCTGTGGATGACCACGCTCCACACAGAGGGGTTCAGGAAGCAGCAGCCTCCTGACATAACATAGTAATGGCGGCCACACAGTGATAGAAAACTGAGCGACTAATGTGCGGTGAGGAATCAACCCTACACAGTCAAAGGCCCCTTGCTTGATTGGCATGTAAGGGTGTGAAAAATGCCATTGACTGACCCTGTAATACTGGTGTTTATTACCACAACCAATAAACTTGGGCCGATTGAAACCGTCGCCACTATCTGTCTTGCTTGATCAACATCCCAAATGTGTATCACATACAATCGTGTATGACCACCATTACTATGTAGCGTAGAGATTGTTTTCTCTTCCCGGACACCTGCATGAGGAGTGTGATCACACATACAGACCTATCACTACGAGGAGTGTGATCACACACACAGACCTATCACTACGAGGAGCGTGATCACAGACCTATCACTACGAGGAGCGTGATCACAGACCTATCACTACGAGGAGCGTGATCACAGACCTATCACTACGAGGAGCGTGATCACAGACCTATCACTACGAGGAGCGTGATCACAGACCTATCACTACGAGGAGCGTGATCACAGACCTATCACTACGAGGAGCGTGATCACAGACCTATCACTACGAGGAGCGTGATCACAGACCTATCACTACGAGGAGTGTGATCACACATACAGACCTATCACTACGAGGAGTGTGATCACACATACAGACCTATCACTACGAGGAGTGTGATCACACATACAGACCTATCACTACGAGGAGTGTGATCACACATACAGACCTATCACTACGAGGAGCGTGATCACAGACCTATCACTACGAGGAGCGTGATCACAGACCTATCACTACGAGGAACGTGATCACATATACAGACCTATCACTACGAGGAGCGTGATCACAGACCTATCAGGACCTATCACTACGAGGAGCGTGATCACACATACAGACCTATCACTACGAGGAGTGTGATCACACATACAGACCTATCACTACGAGGAGTGTGATCACACATACAGACCTATCACTACGAGGAGTGTGATCACACATACAGACCTATCACTACGAGGAGTGTGATCACACATATACAGACCTATCACTACGAGGAGTGTGATCACACATACAGACCTATCACTACGAGGAGTGTGATCACACATACAGACCTATCACTACGAGGAGTGTGATCACACATACAGACCTATCACTACGAGGAGTGTGATCACACATACAGACCTATCACTACGAGGAGTGTGATCACATATACAGACCTATCACTATGAGGAGTGTGATCACACATACAGACCTATCACTACGAGGAGTGTGATCACACATACAGACCTATCACTACGAGGAGTGTGATCACACATACAGACCTATCACTACGAGGAGTGTGATCACACATACAGACCTATCACTACGAGGAGTGTGATCACACATACAGACCTATCACTACGAGGAGTGTGATCACACATACAGACCTATCACTACGAGGAGTGTGATCACACATACAGACCTATCACTACGAGGAGTGTGATCACACATACAGACCTATCACTACGAGGAGCGTGATCACAGACCTATCACTACGAGGAGCGTGATCACAGACCTATCACTACGAGGAGCGTGATCACAGACCTATCACTACGAGGAGCGTGATCACAGACCTATCACTATGAGGAGTGTGATCACAGACCTATCACTATGAGGAGTGTGATCACACACAGACCTATCACTATGAGGAGTGTGATCACATATACAGACCTATCACTACGAGGAACGTGATCACATATACAGACCTATCACTACGAGGAACGTGATCACATATACAGACCTATCACTACGAGGAACGTGATCACATATACAGACCTATCACTACGAGGAACGTGATCACATATACAGACCTATCACTACGAGGAACGTGATCACATATACAGACCTATCACTACGAGGAGTGTGATCACATATACAGACCTATCACTACGAGGAGCGTGATCACACACAGACCTATCACTACGAGGAGCGTGATCACACACAGACCTATCACTACGAGGAGCGTGATCACACATACAGACCTATCACTACGAGGAGCGTGATCACATATACAGACCTATCACTACGAGGAACGTGATCACATATACAGACCTATCACTACGAGGAACGTGATCACATATACAGACCTATCACTACGAGGAACGTGATCACATATACAGACCTATCACTACGAGGAGTGTGATCACACATACAGACCTATCACTACGAGGAGTGTGATCACACATACAGACCTATCACTATGAGGAGTGTGATCACACACAGACCTATCACTACGAGGAGTGTGATCACACACAGACCTATCACTATGAGGAGTGTGATCACAGACCTATCACTATGAGGAGTGTGATCACAGACCTATCACTATGAGGAGTGTGATCACAGACCTATCACTATGAGGAGTGTGATCACAGACCTATCACCATGAGTCCTGCTCCCACCATGTGGTGAGTGTATGACTCCCATAATGACAGTAGAAGCTATCGGTGGTGATAGCCGTGCCCCCGGTGAAGTTGGGCACACACAAGTTGCCCTCCCTGACTCCTGGCACACCGTCCGGCCTGGCAGGCAGTGTCTCCGGAAGGAAGAGCCGGGAGGGGGTGGGAAGTGTGGCCTAGTGTCGGGATTTCCCGATCCCAGCCCAGGGAAGGATCCATCACCTAGTACAGACACACACATATATATAGACAGACAGGTCCCGGGCCGAGCCCAGGAGAACACACTCCGCTCCCCTCACCTGAATTCCCGCACAGCCTCACATAAGTTACTTGTTCCTGAGAGCGTGTTCCTTGTCAGTGTGTCCGGGGCTCGGCGTCCATGGGGGGGTGGGGGCAGCAGGCTGTGTCCGGTCAGTCCATGGTGGCCAGGTCTCCGTCCACTCTTCTCTCTCCTCCCCCTCCTCCACAAATCTCAGCCTGACACATGCACCGTCCGCTCCTCTCAGCTCCCCGCACAGCGGCGGCGCTCCGAACCAAGGGGCGGGGGTGTGGGCGGGGCGGAGGAGATGAGGGGGCGGGGCTGGTTCCGGGCGGCACACGGTTGAGGGAAGGTGTGGAGTTGGCGGGCGCCGCTGGTATTGGGAGTGTGCGGATCCTCCTCCCTGTCCTGTGAAGGAGGAGAGAGAGAGAGAGAGCGGGAACATGGCTCCCGGATACAAATGCTGAGGGAAGCCAGGAATTGGGGGGGTCTGTGGAGGATGGGAAGGGTCCCTAGCTCTGAGTGGGGATAATGCACCAATCAGAGTGCAGAGCTGCGGTCAGCTGTTCAATCATCAGGTAGAGAGGTCACCCTCCAGCAGGCCCCAATGTACAGGGGTTGTGCTGGGATCAGTGGTGGATTTTGTTTTTTGTGCAGACTAAAATCAGACCCCTAAATTCGTCCCACCCTAGTCGCTTTAAAATTGCAGGCACAGGCGCGCGTAGCAGCGACAAACGACATACATTTTACTATCCCTAAGTGACGCTTTAACCATTCAGCCCCGGAAGGTTTTGCCCTATGAAGGACCAGACCATTTTTTGTGATACAGCGCTGCGTTATTTTAAATGACAATTGCGTGGTCGTGTGACGCTGTACCCAAATAAAATTGACGTCCTTTTTTTCCCTCAAATAGAGCTTTCTTTTGGTGTTATTAACCGCTTCAGCACCGGGCCATTTTTCACCCTTCCTTACCAGAGCACTTTTTGCGATTCGGCACTGCGTCGCTTTAACTGACAATTGCGCGGGCCTGCAACGTTACACCCAAACAAAATTGACGTCCTTTTTTTCCCACAAATAGAGCTTTCTTTTGGTGGTATTTGATCGCCCCTGCGGTTTTTATTTTTTGCGCTATAAACAAAAGAAGAGCGACAATTTTGAAAAACAGCACAATATTTTTGACTTTTTGCTATAATAAATATCCCATTTTTTTAAAAAAAAAACAATTTTTTTTCCTCAGTTTAGGCCGATACGTATTCTTCTACATATTTTTGGTAAAAAAAATCGCAATAAGCGTATATTTATCGGTTTGCGCAAAAGTTATAGCGTCTACAAAATAGGGGATAGATTTATTGCATTTTTTTTTTTTTTTTTTTACTAGTAATGGCGGCGATCTGCGACACATTTTTGGGACCATTCATATTTACACAGCGATCGTTGCTATAAAATTGCAGTAATTACTGTGTAAATGTGACTGGCAGGGAAGGGGTTAACACTAGGGGGCGGGGAGGGGTTAATGTTTTCCCTAAATGTGTGATTCTAACTGTGGGGGGAGGGGACTCAAGGGGAGGAGACCGTTCCTCCGTGCTGGGATCACATGATCGGTCTCCTGCTCGCTGACAGGACGTGGAGCCTAGTGAATATGTATTCTGCTACATATTTTTGGTAAAAAAATGCTGCGCACACACAACCGGACTTTTCGACAGACTAGGTCCGACGGTCTTCCCGACTCCCGAGTTCCGTCGGACTTTCTGAATGAACGGACTTGGTCACACACAATCACACCAAAGTCCAACGGATTCAAACGTGATGACGTACGACCGGACTAGAATAAGGAAGTTCATAACCAATAGCTGCCCTAGCGTCGGTTTTTGTCTGTCGGACTAGCACACACACAAAACTGATTTTTCGAGTCCGTGGGAAAAATTAGAAAAATATTCTATTTCTAAAGTCCGTCAGGTTTTTGGACAGCAAAGGTCCGATGGAGCCCACACACGATCGAATTGTCTGACGGATTCGTTCCGTCGGACCTAGTCCGTTGAAAAGTCCGATCGTGTGTACGCGGCATTAGCGTATATTAATTGGTTTGTGCAAAGTTATCGCATCTACTAACTATGGGATATTTTTATGGCATTTTTATTTTTTACTAGTAATGGCAGCGATCTCTTTTTTTATTTATTTTTTGGGGGACTGCGACATTGCGGTGGACAAATCTAACACCTAACTGACACTTTTTTGGGAACCAGTCAAAATATGCACTGTTACTGTACTAATGACACTGGCAGGGAACGGATTAGCATCCAGGGCGATCAAAAGGTTAAGTGTGTGCCTAGTTGGTGCTTTCTGTGTGGGGGATGCTCTGACTGGGTGAAGACAGAGAGCCGACCTGCTGCAGTACAAGTACATTAGGCGATCGGCAAGTGGTTAATGTAGTATATTGTGTCTAATATATATATGTGTCTATATATATGTGTATATATATATATATATATGTATACATGTGTGTATATATATATATATATATATGTTATATATATATTTATTATATGCTGTGTTGTTATTGGGCAATCAACAAATTCAGATACTTGACAGGTACACAAAGGGTCATCATTGCTAGTCATCACACTCCTATAGTCATGTTAGCCAATGGGAAATGGAAAGAAGCGGATGTGAATTGTAAAAGGCTGGCCAGATGGACTACAGCTTTATTGTCAGAGAATATTGAGGGTTTGATGTTAAAGGAACCTAGTGTCCTGATTGGTGGATTGATGATTGAAGGTGAAGCTCATGAATGTCAAGTACAAGGAAGGAGTTTGCAACACAGAGTTTTTACTGCCGTATCCAAACCCTTTGACCTTGAAAGTGATTGCTGGTACATTGATGGTTCTTCTTATTATAAAGATGGAAGTAGAATCTCAGGATTTGCTGGTGTTTGTGTAAAAGATGGCGAGGTTCAGAGACAATTTTCATATTCATGTAGAGCTCGTTCTGCACAATATGTGGAAATAGCAGCACTTCTGCAAGTTCTCAGTGAATTAAGAGACGATGGTGGAGTTGTTAACATTGCTTCTGACTCAGACCAGGTATGCAAGGGTGCAGTTGTCTATCTTTCATGGTGGAATGTGATGGGTTTTAAAGGAACAGATGGAAGTGAGATAAGATATGCACCCTTATGGAAAATGATAGAGGAGGAAACACAATTCTTTTCAAAAATCAATATCCGAAAGGTACAGGCCCACAAAAAGCAAACAACCGAGCACTACTGGAACAATACGGTAGATAGATTAGCGAAGGAGGCTGCAGTAACATCCCCCGAATGGCCTCATATAGAGCATACTTTATCATTTCCAGTGTCTGCCCTTACACGTGCTCAAGCAAAAGGAGTTGAAGAAAGGACATGTGAGTTGGGTAAATTACAAGATCAGGATGAGGAATTAGCTCAACTAAAAGCAATGTGTGGGACTGGGCCCATACAATTTGAAGGTCAAGAGATGCAGGTGAAGGATGGCCTTTTAATAACTTACAAAAATGATTTATCTTTATGGGTTGCCCCAAAAGGTGTGAGGAAAGACATTCTTACATGGATTCATGGGTCCCCTGTTGGTGGACACCCCAAGCTTCCTTTAGCTTTAGAGAGATTAGATCATGTAGCATGGTGGCCTCAAAATAAACAACACATGCAGGACCATATCTTATCATGTTTGATATGTGCCAGGCATGATCCCGCCAATAGAAAAAGGAGAGGGGCACTGATGAGGCAAGCTCCCATGGGACCATGGGAGAGAATACAAATTGATCACACAGGTGAATTTCCTAACACTGCACACCAGAACAGATATTTACTCGTTGTGGTGGATTCCTTCAGTCACTGGGTTGAAGCATTCCCTACCAAAAACTGTACTGCCACTACTACTGCAAGGATCCTGGTCAAAGAAATATTTAGTCGGTGGGGGATACCAAAAGTTTTAGACAGTGACAATGGTCCAGGATTTGTAGGTAATGTGATACAAGAGACATGTAAGCTCCTTGGTGTTATTCAAAAATTCCACATCTTCTATCACCCTGAGTCTGCGGGACAGGTTGAACGAATGAACAGGACAATTAAAAATGCCCTTAGAAAGGTTGTAAATGAGCAAGGTACTGATTGGGATGAAAAATTACCCTTTGTTCTGGCAACTATTCGTTCCAGAGTTTGCAGGTCCATAGGCTTTGCCCCTTATGAAGCTCTGCTCGGCAGAACAATGAGAACGTGGGAACATCTGATAAATCCAGTCCCAGCAGCATTAGAAACTGTGTCATTATCCGAATCATGGGTAGAGATCTTAAAGGATCATGTGATTACAGTACATAAGGCTGTATGTGCCACTGATGAATGTACCCATAAAAGCTCACAACAGTGGTTTAATGCAATGGGTGACACTAGTGAATACCAAATTGGGTCTAGAGTAATGTTACAGGATTTTTCTGGGTTCCACCCATTTCCTAGAGCAAAGTGGAAGGGCCCTTATGCAGTAATAGATAAAATTGGACCCTCTGTTTACTTACTAGACTTGGGAGAGGACAAGTCAAGATGGAGTCATGCATGTCAGATCAAGGCATTTAAGGGAAAAATGGATTTGATGGATGTGAGCATAGTCTAATTTTCTTGCTGAGATTGTCTTTCAGGTCCCAGGAGTGAGGCGAATACCAGAAGACTACACCATAATGAAGACATCCCCCCTGGACAAATACAAGCCTTCTCTATTAACATATGTGTTGATAACAGCGTCAATCACTTTACTTCTTTGCATCACAAACATCAGAGTGAAAGAGTGCCAAGTTGAGGAATCAAAATGCTTCCCAGTGGGGAAATCTGGTCGAAATAAAAGAAGTGTAATGGATCATACTACAGAACTTACTGTTTTAGAGGACTCGGAAGGCATCCAGATACATGGGGATACTGTAAAGGGCATAGTCGGGGGGTGGATAGTCGTTAGATGTGAGATCATGATGCCAAAATCTGATTACTTGATGGAATCTGCTGTTTGGACTTACCCAGAAGGAAGCGATCGTCACAGGAGTACAGATATAATATTAGTGGAGACAAAGAATGGACCACAAATGCAAATGACTTTAGAAAGGAACTTTACAATATTTAAGGAGGGTATTATATCCTGTAGCCCTCATGATGTGAAGGATGGAGTCTATGCAAAAATCCTAAAGATAATGGTCACAAATTCTAGAGACTGTCCTACAATTTTACAGTGGCCAGAACATGGACTTTTCCTTGAGCGGACTCAAAATTTAGTGTATAGCGATGTTTCATACTTATCATTACCATTATTGTTGAATTTTACATCATTTAACATTCCAGAAAGTTGCCCAAAATCAATGGGGTTATGGTTTAAAACAGTCTTTCAGCGATCAAAAGGTTAAGTGTGTGCCTAGCTGGTGCTTGCTGTGTGGGGGATGCTCTAACTGGGTGAAGACAGAGATCTGTGTTCCTGCTTAGGAGAAACACAAGATCTCTATCATCTGCCTTGTTTACATAGGCAGATCGCCGTTCTGGGAATGATCGCAGGTGGCCGGCAGACATCAGGTCTGCCGGACCCGCTGATTGGCTCCCCCTCTGTCCAATCCGCACGCCCCTCAGTGTCCATTGCATGAAATGATGTACAGGTGCGTGATTTCGTGCAATAGAGCCGACCTGCTGCAGTACAAGTACATTAGGCGATCGGCAAGTGGTTAAAAGCCTTTACAGGTTTCTACTTTAGATTTACAGGGGAGGTCTGGTGCTAAAATGACTGCCCATGATCTGATGTTCGCTGTGATACCTCACATGTGTGGGACCGACACACGTCTTTGCCTTTGCGTTGGAGGACAGGGGCACTGTCGTGTTTTTTTTTTTCTTCTCTTTTAATTATTATTTCTTTTTTTTTATCACTTTTATTGCTGTCACAAGGGATGTAAACATCCTTGTGATATCAAGAGGCAGTGTACAACAGGTACTCTTTATGGAGAGATCTGTGGTCTATGAGACCCCAAATCCCTTCTCTGCACTTATGAGCATTCAAAATACCTAGATCAGTGTTTTTGAGTGCTTTCGATTTTTTTAAAAACTGGTGCCGATGGTTTCTGAGTAAACTGCATGTCATGTCATTGCTTCCGGTTACAAGCTGATCCTGGCTTTTTTTTGGCTGTCTGGCCAGGCGGCGTCCCCTCCCGCTGCTTGTAATAGCAATCGGGCGGGTTAGTAAGCTGCTCCAATTGCTACTACAAGAAAGCCGACCGCCAGCTCTGAAAAAAAAAAAAAGATACCGGGGTGATGCCTGCAGCTGCATCACCCTGGTACGGCCCGGACAAACTCCTTGTTTGCCTCGCAGTAGATATGCCTCAGGCTGTGAGTCCATACAGAGTAGAGGCATTCTGATAGCTGACTGGTTTCGTTTCGGCTGTTTACAACAGACAAATCTACTCTCCACTTTGTTTCCAGGAAAGAAAAGGGCTGGGTCACATCAGAATGCAGTGCGGAAAAGGAATGCCAGCCCAAAGGTTAAAAGTCCAAATTAATTTATTAGTTGGCCTAAAATAAGAAAGCCAATGCATTTCGGGGGGTCAGAGAAACGCCCCCCTTTCATGAGGGGTTCAGTTAAATAATGGACTAAAAATAGAGCTTTCATATGTGAATCTGTGCAGGAAGGTAATTATTGAATCAGGACAGTAGGGCAGCCAATAGAGGAGTCAATTTATTTTTTGTTCAGTCAGCAGGTTGAACAAAAAAAAATCCTCATCCATGCATTCTAGGTGGATGGGGGAATCCACCCTGCTGAGCTATTGTGTTCTGACAGCAGGGAGACAGCAGAATACACTGAGCAGCGCTACCCTCTATAGCGGTGGCGCTGACTGTGTGGAAACTTTCCAACAGGCTGGTTGCACAGAAGTCAATGTCTAGATTGACTTTTGTAAACCAACCTGTCCATACATGACTTTTGAAATTCGTCTGGTCTCCGCTGAATAGGGATAAGCCGAACAACCCCCCCCCCCCCCCCCCGGTTCGGTTCGCACCAGAACCTTCGAACGGACCGAAAGTTCGCGCAAACTTTAGAACCCCATTAAAGTCTATGGGACTCGAATGTTCAAAATCAAAAGTGATAATTTTAAAGGCTAATATGCAAGATATTGTCCTAAAAAGGGTTTGGGGACCCGACTCCTGCCCCAGGGGACATGGATCAATGCAAAACATTTTTTTTAAAACAGATGTTTTTTCGGAAGCACTGATTTTAATGACGATTAAAGTGAAAAAAAAAAGTGAAATATTCCTTTAAATATCGTCCCTGGGGGGTGTCTATAGTATGCCTGTGAAGTGGCACGTGTTTCCCGTGTTCAGGTGTATACTGTGCAGGAGGCACCTACACCCACTGAAACTGCTGAAGATGCCTGTGTTGCACAACAGAACAACACCAGCAATAAGGGGTAGCTTCAGGTGTATACTGTGCAGGAGGCACACTACACCCACTGTAACTGCGCTAGGTTAACAAGCAAAGCTGATACTGTCCCTGCCTATCCTGCTTTCTCCCTGCACGCCAACACACTACACAAGGCCACCGCACTGGTGGCCTTATATAGCGTGGGGCGTGTACTAAACCCCCCTGAGCTATAATTGGCCACAGGCATCCTGCCTGTGGCGAATTATGGCTCTCCTCGCTGCCGGCGCTGTGATTGGCCAAGCATGCAGGGTCACAGTGCATGCTTGGCCAATCATCAGCCAGCAATGCACTGCAATGGCGCAGTGCATTGGGTGCCGTTCGTGCCACACGAATATGGCGAGCACGGCCCTCAAAGTTCTGGATTCGCCGAACAGGCGAACGGCCGATGTTCGAGTCGAACATGCGTTCAAATTGAACACCGAGCTCATCCCTAACGCTGAACCAGCCCAATTTCGATCCATGTATGCCTGGCCTTACTGGCCAGCAGTATCTGCTTGAGATAAGACTTATCATAATTGCTGAAATAGAAACTGCTGGCCAGTATACATGGGCGGAAAACAATCGGTTCGGTAGCAACCTTTGGCTCATGTGTACAGTTCTCTGTCCCATAGAAGTTAGTCTCGTGACCAGCTTCCATTGAACGGGCATGCTGGAAAACCGCCATCCAATCAGCACTGGCAACTGTCCCCCTGTCAGAACACAAGCACAGCAGGGGAGATCACTGTACTAAGATCGCTTGTGTTAGTACAGTGATCTGGATTGAACAAAAAATTAAATAGTGTGTACAAGGTTTCATATTTAGTGTCAGCGGCTCACAGGACAGCATCTTCAAGCACAGCTTAACACTGATCGAAGTAAGCGAGTCTCAGTTTCAGCTGTGAAGGGAAGACTTTGAGCTGCAGGTTTGACATGTCAAGTGGCTGTAAGATGGCAAGAAAGAAAAAGAGGCTACCGAAGACTTGAAAAAGTCTTATGGACCATAAATCAAAATTTGATATCTTCAGTTCAAAACGCAGGGTTTTTGTACGCCATTGAGTAGGTAAAAGGATGGTTCTTCGTTGTGTCAAACATGGAGGAGGAAGCGTGATTGTCTTGGGCTCTTTTGATGGATCCAGGGTCTGTGACTTGCACAGAGTAAGTGGCAACCTGAACCTAAACTACTACCACATGTTGTTAAGCATTTAGACTTTTTAAAATGTGTTTACTGATTTGAATTAAGGTCATTGCCTTCAATGGACCTGTACACAGTTAAATAGGGGGAAAAAAAACAATCTAATTAAAAAATATACTGCAGCACTTGAAGTGAGACTCCCCTGATACAAAATTAACCACTTACTGACCGACCACCATCATTATACGTCGGCACTTTGATGCTAAATACCGATGTTATTGCTACCATAACCCCGGTATTTTTAAAAACGGGGGACAGTCCTCTTTCAGATAAAAGTGGTCTCTGCGGCGGATTCGCCACAAGATTACTTTTATCGGGGTGGGAGAGGGCCCCCATCCCGTCGCGTTCTGGTCATCTCCGCCGCTTACCGGAGCCGCTGGTAGCGGCGGAGACGATCCGACCCTTTCCCCTCAGAGGCTGCGAGTCGAGTGAG
This sequence comes from Lithobates sylvaticus, assembly GCA_028564925.1. Lineage (NCBI taxonomy): Eukaryota > Metazoa > Chordata > Amphibia > Anura > Ranidae > Lithobates > Lithobates sylvaticus. Next base: position 155,208,588 of record CM053030.1, read on the forward strand.
GGAATGATGGCCCCCACTCGACTCAATGACATTGGATGACGGAAGCCACATCAAACGTTACTTCTGCCAAACGGCCTTAAAGGGGAAATGTTTTTTATTTAATTTTTGATTGCATTTAAGTGTAAATATGAGATCTGAGGTCTTTTTGCCCACAGATCTCACATTAAAGAGGTTCTGTCATGCTTTGTTTACATTCCTTGTAATAGGAATAAAAGTGACCCAATTTTTATTTTTTTAAATGGACGGTGTAAAAATAAGTAAAATAAATAAGACATTTTTTTTTAACCACTTCCCGACCGGCGCACAAAGATGTATGTCGGCAGAATGGCACGGACAGGCAAATGGGCGTACAGGTACGTCCCTTTAAATTTGCCGCCGTGCCATCGCGTGCGCGCCGGTCGGGACCTCCGTGAGTCGGATCGCGGGTCCCGCGGACTCGATCACTGCCGGGATAGATTAATAAAAATGTCATAAAACTATCCCCTATTTTGTAAACGCTATAACTTTTGCGCAAACCAATCAATAATCGCTTATTGCGATTTATTTTTTTTACCAAAAATATGTAGAAGAATACGTATCGGCCCAAACTGAGGAAAATTTTTTTTTTTTTATATATACATTTTTGGTGGATATTTATTATAGCAAAAAGTTAAAAAATAATGCGTTTTTTTTCAAAATTGTCACTCTTTTTTTGTTTATAGCACAAAAAATAAAAACTGCAGAGGTGATCAAATACCACCAAAAGAAAAAAAGGACGTCAACTTTGTTTGGGAGCCACGTCGCACGACCGCGCAATTGTCCGTTAAAGTGACGAATAGCAAAAAGTGGGCTGGTATTTGGCCTGCAAAATGGTCCGGGGCTTATGTGGTTAAAGCGCCCCGTCCCTGCCGATCTCGTGCGCAGAAGCGAACCCCTAGGTAAGTCGCGCTTGCATATGAAAACAGTGTTCAAACCACACATGTGATGTTTTGCCACAATCTTTAGAGCAAGAGCAATAATTCTAGCACTAGATCTTCTCTGTAACTCAAAACTGGTAACCTGTAGAAATTTTTAAACGTCGCCAATGGAGATTTTTAAGTGCCAAAGTTTATCGCCATTCCACGAGCGGGCGCAATTTTGAAGCATGACATGTTGGGTATCAATTTACTCGGCATAACATTATCTTTCACAATATAGAAAAAATTGGGCTGAATTTACTGATGTCATAGTTGCATAGTAGATGAGGTTGAAAAAAGACACAAGTCCATCAAGTCCAACCTATGTGTTATTTTTTAATTCAAAAAGGTGTATTTTTTTCCCCAAAAATGCGGTTGTAAGACCACTGCACAATTACAGTGTGACATAAAGTATTGCAACGACTGCCATTTTATTCTCTAGGGTGTTTGAAAAAAATATATATATAATGTTTGGGGGTTCTAAGTAATTTTCTAGCAAAAATTCCAGAAAAGGATATCTTATACATAGTTACATTGGTCCATTGTAACTACAATATGTATATACTAAACCTGGCCAATGCCCCTGAAGCTAGAAATCATTCCAGTAGACACTACCACTCCAGTGATCTCCACTTGCTTTTGGGTCCCATGCTGAGTGGCTGCCCTGTTGCATTCTGATTACAGGAGGTCAGCCACTCGGCAGGGGCACCATTCAGAGGATGCTTTGTATTTTCTCAATGAATGCCAATCATTCTCTGAATGGCGCCCGTGCCTAGCGGCTGACCTTTTGTGTTCAGAATGCAGCACAGAACCCAGAAACAAGTGAAGATAACTGGAGTAGCAGTTTCTACGTTGTACTAATTTATTCCAGCTTCCAGGGCATCAGTCAGTTATGGCATATACATAGTTACATTGGGCCAAGCTGGACCAATGTAACTGAGTATAAAATATCCATACCTGGAATTTTTCTTTAATACATACAGTGCCTTGAAAAAGTATTTCTTGAAATTTTACACATTTTGTCATGTTACAACCAAAAACGTAAATTTATTTTTTGGGATTTTATGTGATAGACCAACACAAAGTGGCACATAATTGTGAAGTAGAATGAAAATGATAAATGGTTTTCACATTTTTTACAAATAAATATCTGTAAAGTGTGGCGTGCATTTGTATTCAGCGTCCCTTTACTCTTATACTCCTAACTAAAGTCTAGTGGAACCAATTGCCTTCAGAAGTCACCTAATTAGTAAATATTACAATAAATTATAAAATATTAAATACACGATCCTGTATTTTTATGACATTTCTCAATATTTCACTTCTGCTACATTACCCTTAACTCTGGCTAAACATTTTGCTGATTTTTTGTCAACGATCTATATATTCTTTTAGTTGACATCATCTTGCCTAAAATAGAAACTCTTCCTTCACTTGGTCGAGCGACATCGGCAATATTCAGGTAAAAGATAACATCCAAAATAAGACTATAGGGATGAACACACAAATAATTACAGCAATATACCTCTGTCCCTGACCAACACTACATTTTAGAATCATTTATGCCTTTTGTTGCAGGATCTCTCCACCTCTGACCCCAGTGAATCCTCCTGGCTACTCCCCTTCTGTGGGACTTGGAGGGAGAGATGAGTCAGCTCTCTGGGTGATCTCATATAGCCTCACAAAGCCTCTTTTTGATGTCTATGTTTTTGAAGTAGAGAACCAGCAGTTCCAGTTGTCACTGATATATAAATCTTTTCTGTTTTTAAACGTAACTCATTGGAATGTGGCATTCACTCTGTCACCTAACAACACACGTAAGTGTACTCGTCAATTACCCTTACAGGTGTTTTTCTTATTGTAATTTTGTACTATTAGATATTGACTATTTTTAAACTATGTTAAAGATACATTTTCCTCTTCATACACCCCTGAAGAAGGAGAAAACTGTACTCCGAAATGCATTGGGTGCAAGAGGACTTCATATATGTCTTGTCAAAATATGGTGACAATGTTATGAACTGTTTATGCATTCCATATTTTAGCTATCATGTGAAACTATGAATACATTTATTTTTTGTACTACAATACTTTCAATACTCTTCAATTTTCTAAAAAATGTATAGGGGATTTTCTCTTTTTGTTTGATATTGGATGTGGCACCATTGGCATAATAGTACCGTTCTATCTTCCTCCCCACAGTGAAACACGGTGGTGGCAGCATCATGCTGCGGGGATGTTTTTCAGCAGTCGATACTGGGAAACTGGACAGAGTTGAAGGAAAGATGGATGATGCTAAATACAGGGATATTTTTGAGCAAAATCTATACCACTCTGAGTGACTTGAGGCTAGGACAGAGGTTCACCTTCCAGCAGGACGATGACCCCAAACACACTGCTAAAGCAACACTTCGGTGGTTTAAGGGGAAACATGTAAATGTGTTGACATGGCCTAGTCAAAGTCCAGACCTCAATCCAATAGAAAATCTGTGGTCAGACCTAAATATTGCTGTTCACAAGCGCAAACCATCCAACTTGAAGGAGCTGGAGCAGTTTTGCAAGGAGGAATGGGCAAAAATCCCAGATGTGGCAAGCTCATAGAGACTTATCCAAAGTGACCTGGAGCTGTGATAGCTGCAAAAGGTGGCTCTACAAAGTATTGACTTTAGGGGGTGAATAGTTATGCACATTGACTTTTTCTGTTATTTTGTCCAATTTGTTTTTTGCTTCACAATAAAAAAAAAAAAACATCTTCAAAGTTGTGGGCATGTTCTGTAAATTAAATTATGCAAATCCTCAAACAATCCATGTTAATTCCAGGTTGTGAGGCAACAAAAAATGCCAAGGGGGTGACTACTTTTGCAAGGCACTGTATGTGGGAAGAGTTGGCAGAAGAATTTTAAGAGAAATATCAGTTTTCAACTGTACTGTACTGTACTGGAGCCCTAGACGGAAAGAATGTTAGGATGGAAATGCCACTAAACGTTGGCTCTAAATATCTCATCAAAAAATACTGCTCAATTGTACTATCAGGATTGGTGGATGCCCACGTCTGTTTTATATGAATCGATGTGAGGGCCTAAGGGAGTCAAGGCCAAGTCTGCCATTTGTCGTTGTGGCAGATAAGGCATTTGGAATAGCAGAGCGCTTGATGCACTTCTACACTGGACATAGACATAGCCACAAAAAGAATCGAATGGCGGAGTGTGCATTTGGACTCTACGCCATCTTTTTTCCATACAATAGGATGTTGAAAATGCAATAACAGTAGTGCTGGCCTACTGTGTGCGCCACAATTTTCTTAATAAAAAGGCGAGAGGCTCCTTAAAACATGTGCCCCTAAAGCCTGTTCAGCATGTTCAGTTTTCTGCGTGGCTATTTTCAATTGTAATTGATAAGGCTTCCTTTCCCAGCGAATAACAGCATTACCACACACGACTGAAAAAGTGACATGTCTTTTTCCAAGCAAGTGCAAAGTCTACCATTCCCAGCGAATAGCAGCATTACTACACACTATTGAAAAGTCTGATGTCTTTTATCATGTGTGCGCAGGTAAGGCTTCCAATCCCAGCGAATGGCAGCATTATCACACTTGTGGTGGAAGGAAATAAAACTGCATAATGTATGGCCTGCTTTAGGGTTGTTCTGCCACAGCATTCTTTTTATTATTCTTTTTTTGTTTAGTGTGGGAAACTGTACTCTAAAGTTTTCTAATGTTTTGCTAAAGTAATACAGTCCCCTATTTAGACTCCCAGCCTTAAGAAATCCACTTTTAGTTTGACTCTTGCTGTGTAAGGGCCTTTAGAGAATAAGAAAGCTTTATGATAGAAAAGTCTTTCAAACTTCAAGAAATACTCCAAAAAGTAACTTTCCTGACAGACTCCATGGCAGCAACGTGTGGGTTTAGTCCCGCCTCCATTACCTTATAGGACACTACTCCCATAAATCTTTGGTCCCTGCCCACGGCCGTGTTCTTTTTTTGTCCTCCTCCGAAGGACCTAGTGGTGGTCTTTCTACCCAAAGATTTTTCACCCCACGATCGAGGTTGGCCGAGCTGCGACCTTGGGACTGGAAAGTCGCACTTCTCCGCTAAGCCCTAGCTATTAGCAGGGTATGGAGTGGGCATTGGAACGCTAGGAAGAAGCCAGTATCCTGGCCACTGGCAGGCAGGCTGCGCATTGGTTAGATAGCCAGCTATTAGCAGGTGACCTGTTTGCCCCTGGAAAGTCTGTGTCGTTTTGTCTTACATTCGTCCCGTGTGACAATCGTGGTGGGAATGGTGAGATGTTACTTTTGTTCCGCATGGCAGCAGATAATGTTCTCTATTTTCTCCTGTTGTTTGTCTCTTTTTGTTTTGTTTGTCTGGCAGGCAGGCATGGCGGCTGGTTCTTCCTGCGTTCCAGCTGCCGCTTCATTTCTGGTTTTCGTTTTCGGCCATACTGCGCATGCGTGGGTGCGGTACGAGAACGAGGCTTGGTTTCGCACATGCGCAATAGCGGCAACATGACGCTTATCGTGCATGCACATCGGCGCGACGGTGATGTCACGGGGCACCCTATTTAAACTGGGGAAGTAGCCTGCAAGCCTTGGTAATGCTTGCGGGCTACTGCGGTGACTTCCCCTTGCTTCTGTGTATTGGCTACTGGTAAGTGGCACTCTGGGACAGGTGGGCTGTGTCTTCCCTGTCCCTTGCATTGATCCTTATGTAATTTTCAGCTCGGATGGATATCGCTGAGGACATGGACTCCCCACTGACATGTCTGTGGCCAGCCCCCTCATAAAAGGTATTTGGGGATGTTTTTTCTCCACCTGAGGGACCGATGGTTGGGGGGGGGGGGGGTGTATATTGTTTGGTTACTGTTTTTCTGATTTTGTGTTTCCTGTGTTTTTTTTCTTGTTCCTTCAGCCCCTCCAGGTCAAAACAGCATCGCAGCTCTCATAGAGGAAGTGACTCTTCTAAGTCGCATCACCGGCGCTCCTCTTCCAAATCTAAACATTACGGTTCCTTCTCAAGATCAGGACACCGTAGCGAGGAACAATCTCATTCCTCGATGGCTCACTCCAGTCACTCAGCCAGTTCCTCCTGGGGGTTTAGAGTACAAGTTCCTGCAGGGAATTGTTTGTGTGATCTCTGCTACGCCAAGGCTTCTAAGGAAAGAGGAAATACAGACCAGCAACTTAAATCCCTGGTGGAGAGGGTTGTTAAGGAGTCACTTAGAAATGTTGATGACCAGTCCTATGTTCCTCCTGCAGAGCCTTCACGTTCTCCAGTGAGGGAGACACAATTGCAATTAATAATAGGTCGAAACATCGGGATTCGCATGCAGTTTAAACCACTATGTTATGCTGTATGAATATATGGTTGCTTGGCTGTATTATGGAATGATTATTGTATTCTTTCAACCAGAGTGTAACATTTTAACACTGACATGTATTTGTAACTCATCTAATAAAGACCCTTTTATATAATTGTCATACTCTGATTGACCTATTCTGCTGCATTAAAACCCCCCTGGGGGAACCTTCCCATATCATTTCCATGTATCTTGGGGTGCGCAGCCCGAACTCTCATATGTGTGTTTTCCTTTTTTGACACAATTGCAGGATACTTGGGAATCCTCTTTTCCACCCTTCAGTTGCCATCTCTGACAGTGACTCTGATGAAGATAACCCCTGTGTGGGATTTGACTTTGCTCTGCTTCCTCCTCTGGTTAAAGCTATTAGAGAAAAACTGAATTGGGAGGATCCGGTGGCCGCTCCCTCCAAACAGAGAAAATTCTTTAAACAGTTAAAGAAGGAACGGGTTCATTTTCCATTTATCGCTGAACTTGGCGAAATCATCACAGACGAATGGGGCAAGGTGGAGAAGAAAAACTCCATGCTTTCTAAAGTCTCAAAGCTCTATCCCTTTAAGGGGGAAGAGGTGAAGCAATTGGAGTCAGCCCCGTTGGTGGATGCAGCCGTGATGCGGCTGGTAAAACATGTGACACTTCCCTTGAAGGATACAGTATCTTTTAAGGACGTTCTGGACAGACGGATTGATGCTGATCTAAAGAGGGTGTACCTTACAGCAGGTATGGCCTGTAAGCCAGCTTTAGCTCTGGTGGCTATGTCCAAGGCTCTGGAGGTATGGGCGGACGAGACGTGGACGAGACGCTCAGAAATATTTCGGAAGATATGGCCAAAAGCTCTCCTATTCAGGAATTGAGGCTAGCATCTGCCTTTCTAGGGGAGGCCTCAATTGACATCATACGCTTGGCGGTCCGGGTAATGCTTTCTTCCGTCACCACCAAGCGGGCTCTGTGGCTCCGTCCCTAGCTGGCTGACCCAGCTTCAAAACAAGTATGGTGCCAAATCTCCTTTGAGGAGTCTTCTCTTTTCGGCAACAAATTGGATGAGGCTATTATCCAGGCCACTGGCGGGAAGTCGGGGGTTCCTTCCCCAAGATCGGCATCTACAAGGTCAATGAAGATCTTTCCCAAAGAGACAGTACCAGGAACGAGCTAGGGAAGCTTGCAGTTACAGACCAGGCTGTGAATTCTTCAGGTCCTGGAAGTCAAGACAATCATCTTTCAAGAAGTCTGCATAAAGTGATTCAAAAGGAGAGAGGGAGCAGACCAAATCTTTTTGAGATTGGGCCTGCTCAGACAGGTCAGGTGGGAGCTCGTCTTTTCCTGGGCGGCCTTGATTCAAGACTTCTGGACCGTCAAATCGGTTTCAAGTCATGCTTGGACCTTTAAGGAAGCCCCCAGACTCAGGTGGGTCCCCACTTCTCCTCCGGCTACAGAAGAAAAAAGGCTAATGCCGCGTACACACGGTCGGAATTCTCATCGGAAAAAGCTCTGATGGTTTTCCCGTCGGAATTCCGACGGAATTTCGCTCAAACTGTCTTGCCTACACACGGTCACACCAAATTCCGACGGTCTGTAACACAGCGGCATAAAACACGTTCGACAGCACTATAAAAGGGAAGTTTAATGCTTCCGAGCATGCGTCAAATTGTTTCCGAGCATGCGTCGGAATTTTGCCTGTCGGAATTGCATACACACGATCAGAAAATCCAATAGAAAGGTTTTCGTCTGAAAAATTAAGAACAGGTTCTCAATCCAAAGTCTGTCGGAAATTCCGACAGAAAAAGACCGATGGGCATACACACGGTCGGAAAATCTGTTGAAAAGCTCCCATCGGACTGTTTCCATCGGAAATTCCGACCGTGTGTACGCGGCATTATTCTTCTAGCCTACGTAGAATCTTTGTTGGTTCAAGGCGCTGTTATCCATGTTCCGCTTTATCAAAAAAGAAAGGTTCAAGATGGAAACGTTATCCACAATTCAACAGTCCGTCCAATCAGGAGACTGGATGGTCTTCATAGACCTCAAGGACACCTATTTTCATGTCCCCATTGCAGAAAATTTCTAACAATTTCTCTGCTTCGCCGTGGGCAAGCTCCATTTTCAATTCACGTGCCTTCCCTTCGGGCTATCAACTTCTCTGCGTGTCTTTTCAAAAGTTCTGTTGGCAGTGGTGGCTCTTCTGAGGACCAAGGGCATTCATCTGCATCACTATTTAGACGACCTTCTGCTGTTACTCCTAGTACACAGAGGGCAGGTCATCTCCACCCTACAGAAATTTGGGTGGATCCTGAACTTGGAGAAGAGTCAGTTAGACCCGTCTCAGTCCCTGGTGTTTTTTAGGGGCCCTATTCAATACAGTCAGAGGCACCATCTCGTTACCAGAAGAGAAGATATCAATAATCAGAGACAGAATCCGTCCAGCTCTCTCTGCTTCTCATCTTCATGCTCTCCAGTGCCTGAGAATTATAGGCACTATGGTGGCAACAATTCCGATGGTGAGATGGGCGCAATGGAGGATGAGGCCCTTTCAGAAGGGTTTCCTTCCTCAGTGGACAGGCAACAAAGCCCAGCTGATTCGGATTACTTCATCCATGAGGAACTCCCTTCCGTGGTGGCTCCAGCGGGAGAATCTTTGCAACTGCCATTCTATTCTTCCCATCTCGTGGGTAACTATAACAACAGATGCCAGCAACAGGGGCTGGGGTGCCCACTGCCTGGCGGAAATGGCTCAGGGCACCTGGGATCTTCCTTCCAGAAGAACGGTGTCAAAAATCTTGGCGTTAATAGCAGCCTTCCAGGCTCTACTGGCCTTTCATCATCTGATTTCAGGAGCCTTAGTCCTACTCAGACTAGACAATACCACAGCAGTGGAATACATAAGAAGGCAAAGGGGTACTCGAAGTCTATCCCTACTCCAAGAGGTGGAACCAATCATGACCTGGGCCCAGAGGAACCTGAAAGATCTGACAGCGACATATGTCCCGGGGGCTCAGAACATCCAGGCAGACTTCCTTTCCCGAATACTCCTAGACAACAACGAGTGGCCTCTGCACAAGGAAGTATTCAATTAGATCTTAACGTTGGAAACAAGAAACTGGCGAGGTACTACTCGAGGTACAGGGATCCTCAAGCCTATGGGGTGGATGCCTTGACTGAGAAATGGTGGTTCCACAGGGCTTATGCCTTCCCGCCAACTCCTATCATTCTTCAGTTCCTGAGGAGACTCAAGTCAGATACAGCAGAGATGATAGCCATAATTCCCTACTGGCCCAACAGGCCCTGGTTTCCTCTCCTAACGCTCCTCAGTGTCAGGGATCCGATTCCTTTACCATCCAGACCTGATCTTCTATCTCAGGGGTCGAGATTACATCCTTGCCCGGATCACCTGCGCCTAAAGGCTTGGTTTTTGAAAGGGGAAGGTTGGAGGCGTTAGGCTGACCCGAAGAGGTTATTCCCACTCTCCTTAGTGCAAGAAGAAGTAGTACCAATCGGGTATATGAGAGGATTTGGGCAAAGTTTACAAGCCACGTGTCTTCCAGGTCTAGCTCCTGTAATACTCTGGCAGTTCAGGACATTTTAATTTTCTTGCAGACAGGATTGGATATCTCACTATCTGTCAGTTCTCTTCGTGTTCAGGTGTCAGCAATTTCAGCCTTCTCTGGATTCGCATGGGCCAATCATCCTTTGGTCCAACAGTTTTTCAAAGGCTTAGGCCACAGAGAAAACCTAGATTTCCCAAATGGGATCTTCCATTGGTTCTGGATTTCTTTTCACAACTTGACAAATCACTCTCAGTCAGAGAATTAACCCTCAAAACCTTTTCCTTATGGCCATAACTTCTGCAAAGAGAATTTCTGAAATTCAATCTCTAGGTTCAAAAGAACCTTTTCTCACCTTTTGAGTGGTCCTAATTCCGACGCTAGGAACAAATTCCAAGGTTACCTCGGTCTTCCATGAGAACCAGGAAATCACACTTCCTACCTTAAACTCTGCTGGGAGTCTGGATCCACATTCTCTTAATATGGGAGTTGCTCTAAAGCAACATTTGGATGTTACAGCTTCCTTTCGTTAAACTGACTTTCTCTTCGTTCTGTTCCATGGAAAAAATAAAGGCTCTAAGGCTTCCGTCAGATCCATCACTGCTTGGGTGGTCCAGGCTATCCAATGGGCTTGGCTCCTCCTGAGGCGGTTATAGCGCACTCTACTAGAAGTCTCTCAACTTCATGGGCGGCCTCACGTCATGTTGCACCTGAAGTAATCTGCAGAGCAGCTTCCTGGTCTTCAATTCATATTTTCATGTCTCATTATTGTGTTGAGCCAGCGAATTTGTCTTCCGTTGATTTTGGTTTGAAAGTTCTGTCAGTTGACAGTGTTAAATAAATCTTTTGTTCAGCATTTTGCCCACCCGGGTGTTTATGGCGAGTTATTTCCCACACGTTGCTGCCATGGAGTCTGTCAGGAAAATTCCTATCAAAATACTTACCGTAATTTTCCTTTCCTGATGGACTCCATGGCAGCAGGAGTTCCCTCCCAAATGGCTGGAGTAGGCTAGTTACCGAACACGGCCGTGGGCACGGAGCAAAGATTTATGGGAGTAGTGTCCTATAGGGTAATGGAGGTGGGACTAAACCCACACATTGCTGCCATTGAGTCCATCAGGAAAGGAAAATTACGGTAAGCATTTTCATAGGAATTTTCCATTTCGCCAGCCTGGAATAAACTACACTGGATCTTACTTTTGAAACTTCTTGGTCACTTGACACTGCCCGTGGATCCTGTCAAGTCAGCAAGTTGCCATTTTGTCCTTACAGACTGCGTCCCAGGAGGTATGTGTTTTCCATAAAGCAACATTTGAGGCAGGTTTATAATGCCTAGCTTGGATCCAGAAAAATTAGTCAATGAAGAGTGGCCCTACAGCAGATCTGCATTATTTCCAAATCTGCTAGGATAAATGGTGAAAAACCCTCTGTAGCTACAGTCTTTCTGGAACCTCTGCCTTTCATACCTACCAGTTTCCCTGCTGCACACAGACTAAGATCTGATTACACCTCTCATTCCAAATAAGCAAGCAAAAAACATTCCATAGGCAAAAGTGCAACCAAAATGCAAAATGTGACTTCACTGAAAACAGTCAACTGCCTGTAGGGTTAGGGTAGTGTGGTGTTTGTCACATCCTCCACGTTGGGCACCAAGCAAGGCTCACAATAGAGGCCTAGCCCAGGGTTGGTTCTTTTGGGCAACACTAGGCACTTTAGATAGGGTCACTGCTTTACACAGGAGGTACCTTTACTTGAACAGACGATTAAACTCTAGTCAACTCCCTTGATGTTAATATACACCACCACGATCACTGTTGCAAACGCTTGTATCTTCACACTGTTTTAAATCATACACTGTTGTCTTCATACCCCAATGTGCTTAGTATCCCGCGCTGTAAATCATGTGTGCCGGTTACTTGCATTACACCCCTTGAGTAACTTCAGACCAGGCAAAGACAAAGTTCCAAAAGCTTTACTTAAATAACTTGGCATGACAGTCAAAAAAAGGCAACAGTCTTTCCTTAAACTAATCCCTAAATCTGGCATGTGGCTGCCCCAGCATACCTGCACAGGATATAGTCCATAACTGGTCCATGATGGTAGTGTTCAGGATTGGCATCTTCAGGGCGGACTGCAGGTCAAAACAATCACCCTAGGCTGTAGAAGGATCCTGAAGCCAGATGTTCATCAACTTACACTCCAGACTTGGCATGTTCAGCAGGCTAGCAGGATGGACTCCAGCAATGGATACCACAAACAAAGAAATGAACAGCCAACAGCAGCAACTGCTCTCTCGGGCCTAGACCCCTGTCCCTTTTATAATACACAGAACTAGTAGGTCAGGCCCAAGAAAGAACCAGGACACACAATTAACACTAACCCTCCCAACTGGGGTAGCAAAAAACTCTACCCGATTACGCCCTCTAAGTTTTAGTCACTTTTAGAGAGAGGAAAACCTGTCCAGCGCAGTTCCTCACTGATAAATCACTTGGACATCCTCATAAAGATCTCCTACCACCTGACAGCACCACCAAGTAGTCCTAAGGTGACTACTGCCATAAGAAGCCTCTTGGTTGTTTTTTTTTTTGCAAGAAGGTCCACTGTAAATGACTATTGTTAATAAAAATAATATTAACATTTGCCCTTTGATTTAGCTTTGTGTACTTTTTCTAAGCATGATTTGTTATCTGGAATGGCAGTGTTGAAAGATTACCATTACTGACAACTGCTGGCTTGTCAAATGCCTGACCTCACCCTCTGTCCCAGCTTGTAAGTGCACAGCTGTTTTTTAATGCAAATGCTCAAGTTTAAGCATCATGCTCAAATAAAATAAGGAAAGCTTACAAAATAAGCAAATGAAAATCTTAAAAAAAGACTACACAATTATAACAATGAAAAAAAAAAAAAATAGATTTTAGCATAATTTACTTGTGTGCACAAAAGCTATTTAACTGGAAAGGCCAGCATGGAACTAGCAATAAAGTTTGAGAATCACTAGTTCTGGAGCCTTCAACCTGCTGAGGTATTCCTTAATGAGATGCTAATATGAAAAGACAAATCTACCTATGTTTTTTTTTTTTTTTTTTAATCATTTAATGGGAGATCATTGTGAAAAACAAGTGATAGTGACAAGAGTTGGGATAGACTAAAACACTGCTCGAGTGCTTGAGCAACTGCAGCCACATCTCTTTATAAAAAAATACATATGTGGAATAAAAAAAATAAATACTAAATGCTATTCTTAGATGTATTTTCCATATACAATTATAAGCATACAATATTTTTTTCAGTGTTGGACTTTCCAAATTTCAGCTATTATCTTGAAAATGCCTATACTTGGTGAGCCATTATGACTGGTGGGGTGCCATGTTGGCAGGGGACTCACAGCTTCTATGTTTTTTTGGCATAACAACGCAGCTCTAGACTTGAAGACTAACTGAAAGCAAAGGATTCTTAAAGCTAGATTTACGTCATACTGAAAAAGGCTAAGCAGTTCAAAGTGCTCTAGCAGCCCTGAAGTACTGAAAAACATTAGTTGATAAGGGAATAGGTAACACAACCTCAACTTATCATAATCACATTCAAAGCAGAAAGGTTTCCACCTCACAGCAGAAAGTGAAAAATCTTTAATTTATGAATTCATTAATTAAAATAATTTTAGATGAATGAATATATAGTAAAAAAAAAACGTTTGTATATATATATAAATATATATATATATGTTTATATATATATATATATATATATATATATACACACACATACATACACAGATCACACATACAAAAAAAAAAGACAACACCTGAGAACTATATACAATCACAACATACGAAAAAAAGACGACATCTGAGAATTATATACAATCACAACATACAAAAAAAAGACGACATCTGAGAATACAGTCAAAAAATTAGTAATGCAACCTAAAAAATACATAAGGAGATTACTCGTCTATACCTGTGACCTGCAGAACACTTTCAGTTTTTATGCTTTTTTTGAGACCAGTATGTATTTTTGCACATTGTGCTGCTGAAGCAGGTATGTTTTTTAAGAAAGGTTTTTAATGTATTCTTCAAAGTCAAAACTGTTATCTGAGATCTTTACATTTAGGATACGACTAAATTGATTTCAATTAGCAATATGACCAAGCTATGGACATTAAAAAATGTACATGCTTTTAAACTATAACTCAGGCCCTGTTCACATTAGGCGATCTGGAATCCTGGGGAGAATCGCTGCGAGATTCGCTGTGATTCTACCCATGATTCCAAATCATGGCAAAATGCAAGACACCCAATTGGATGCCATTATTTATGGTACCCCAAATGCAATGCGATTTTGCTGCCATTGTCGTGCAGCAAACTGCGAGTTTAAAAAAAATCGCACAAAGCTTGTCGCCCCAAAAAGGAGCAGGAGCGCATAGGGCAGCCCATTGAAAGGAATTCATTGTAGCCCATAGAAGTGTCTATTCTGTTCTGCAATCATAATCAGTGCAACATTGTTGCCACACCATATCAGGAAGCTGAATGTAAGACCAGGTCCCCAACTTCTGTCCATGTGACTGACACATGCAGCTTGGCTCCACCTATGCACATACAGGGTCTCAGAACATCATGCTTGTGTTCTGCCCAAACCAGCATACTATGCCTGGATACCAGTCCTAGACCTCTACTCTACATCCTCCTTGTCACTGCGCACATTAACCCCTTCATGTCTGAATGGAGGAAGACAGAGAAAGAGAATATAGTAGTAGTAGTTGGTTCATCTGCACTAGCAAAAATTGTTTTATATATATATATATATACACACACAGTATATGTATATGTGTAAAAAAGTTTATATACCGTATTTATCGGCGTATAACACGCGCCGGCGTATAACACGCACCCCAAGTTTAGGAGGGAAGTTTAAGGAAAAAAAACTTACATTTAAATGCCCATCATTGCAGCCTTGTCCAGTGTCCATCTGCAGCCTTCTCCATCATTGCAGCCTTGTCCACCCTTGCAGCCTTGCCCAGTGCAGCCTTGTCCATCCTTGCCCAGTGCAGCCTTGTCCATCCTTGCAGCCTTGCCCAGTGCAGCCTTGCCCAGTGCCTTTGCAGCCTTGCCCAGTGCAGCCTTGTCCATCCTTGCAGCCTTGCCCAGTGCAGCCTTGCCCAGTGCAGCCTTGCCCAGTGCCTTTGCAGCCTTGCCCAGTGCAGCCTTGTCCAGTGCCTGTGCAGCCTTGCCCAGTGCAGCCTTGCCCAGTGCCTTTGCAGGCTTGCCCAGTACATTTGCAGCGTTTAAAATTAGCGCCGAGTGGGGAGGACGAGCGCCGCGTGACATATCGAAAGCCGCGTGTATTTTTGGCTATTTTCGGCTCCTCTCGCAGTCCCGCCCACCTCCACTGATTGCGAGAGGAGCCGAGCGCTGACAACATACAGTTCGGCTAGTCTCGGCTCTGCTCGCAGATAGGGGCGGGACTGCGAGAGGAGCCGAAAATAGCCGAACTCAGATTTCTTTCTGTTGTCGGCGCTCGGCTCCTCTCGCAATCAGTGGAGGTGGGCGGGACTGCGAGAGGAGACGAAAATAGCCGAAAATACACGCGGCTTTCGGAATATCGGCTCCGCTCGCTCCCCTTAGAAGAAAATCAGCGGGAGATCGGCGGGTATCGGCGTATAACACGCACCCACGATTTTCCCCTGATTTTAAGGGGAAAAAAGTGTGTGTTATATGCCGATAAATACGGTATATGTATACTGTATATATTGTTAAAGGAAGAGACTCTGTCACTTCAAAATTGGTCAGTTTAATCAGTGGTTCTAAACCCTGTCCTCAAGTACCCCCAACAGGCAATTTTGCTGGTTTTCCTTTATCTTGCACAGGTGCTTTAATTCAGAGTCAATGGCTTGGTATTTTGGACAGCTATTTTATCTAAGAGAAATTCCCAAAACATGGCCTGTTGGGGGGTACTTGAGGACAGGGTTGAGAACCGCTGAGTTAAAGGACACAGGTTGTGCACATTGGCTCAGTGCAAGACTACAGGGTGTAGATGTGGAGTGTAGAATACTGAGTTTGCAGCTTTCTCCAGGTTTTTGGTGTACCTTGATGCAGGGCCGTCTTTAATATTGATTGGACCCTGGGCAAAACTTTTCTTGCCCCCCGCCCATGCAGTTTTGCTCTCTACCTACTCTGAGACATACAATAAATAGCAGCTAGACTCAAAATCAGTTTACTGAATCAGATCAGGCAGCTATTGTGATTGATTGCCAGAGGTATGATTACCGCTTACTGACTGGTTGCTAGAGGTTACAGAACACATTACAGCTCACTGGCTAGTTGCTAGAGGTTACAGCACATGATTTATGCTTGTTGATTGGTTGCTAGAGATTACTGTGGATATGACCTCAGGTGGGCATGATATACATATCAATGCCGCCTGCCGCCGATATTTACATATGAATGCCGCCACTATTTACATATGAATGATGGTAATTTACAGATGAATGAATGAATGAATGACTTGTATAGCGCAACCTATGCGAACTGAATCGCCTCAGGGCGCTTTTGCCACTGGTGTCCATCTGTGGTATAGTGTGGTCCTTGCCCTGTGGGGTCCCGACACACTTACAAACACATACACATACAACATACACATATTTGGCCAATTTTATCGACAGGATCTAATTAACCTACCAGCATGTCTTTGGAGTGTGGGAGGAAACCGGAGTACCGGAGGAAACCCACGCAGGCACAGGGAGAACATGCAAACTCCAGGCAGAAGGTGTCGTGGTCGGGATTTGACCAGCGACCCTATTACTGCTAGGTGAAAGTGCTAACCACTACACCACACAGGGTCTGTAGGTGAGTCATCTGTACACAACAATAGGGCAGAGCTGGGCAGCATTAGTAGCAGCACTTCACACTGAGATATTGGGACACAGCACAGGACTAAAACCTCAAGGGGCGAGGGAATTTAAACCAGGCTAGTTGGCAAGTATGAGGCAGCTGCTTTGGGCCCCACAACAATGACAGGGCCCAGGGCAGCTGCCCCTTTTGCCCTGCCTTAAAAACGGCCCTGCCTGGATGGGGCGGTATAGTTTGGAGATTCCATAGTGTCTTGGGTGGGACGGAATCTCCAACCCTTTGTCTGGATTTTGTGGAGGACCAACAGGGTGTGTGCTTAGGTGCACACAGCCCTTATAATGTAGGTTACCCCAGGGCTCCCAGTTGGAGACAGCTCCACCCAAGAGAGACAGGAGTCTCCAGGAATCAGGGAGGCTACAGGAGGCAGCCAGAGCATGTTTGTCTGCTAGAGAAAGTACACAGCTTGAGGACTGAGGCTTCTGAGGAGCTGTGTACGTTTGAGTGTACCCGTCAAAACTGAAAAACCTATGGTCTGGGTAACCAGTGGAAAGAGCAGAGATACTGCGGTTAAAGCTGAGTGAAAGGTTAAGAGCCAGGTGGGCTGGCATTTTTCAGTTGTGCTTATTGCTGAAAAAGACGTTATAAGACGTGTGGGAGACGTTATATGTTGGACTTTTTCTTGCATGTGTTCTCTTTGTATTGCATCCTTTGTGTGAAATCACTGGTGTTTCTGCCAGTCCCTCTACGTTCCTATAAAAAACTGACCGCACTAAGCAGGAGAACACACCGTGGTCAGTTCCCTAGCTGTGCTGGAAACTCAGCCTGTTCTCTTCCAATGATCAATGACACACCCCTCCTGCACAGCCTTTCACTGGGAAGATCAGTCTGCTACTGTTTCTCCTCCCCGAACTGTTATGCAACTGAGAACACAGGAATGTGATCCCTTATAATAAAAGGAGAAAAGGTATTTTTAATGTGTGTGTTTGTTTTTTTTTTTTTTTATATCTATACACACATGTCTTGGCTTTCATTTCTATTTTAAACTGGATGGGTTGTTTTACAAAGTGATCGTTTACAATCACTTTAAGCCTCCTACACAGCTGTTTATTTTTCAGTTAATAACTGTGTTTCAGGCCGGGTTCACTGGTACGACAAACAGTCCGACATTAGGAGCTCATGTCGCATGACATGTGAAAATCAATGTTTCCCTATGGGAGCCGTCTTAACTGGTCCGACACAAGTTGGTCCTACTTTGAAAATGCTCCCTGTACTACTTTGGTTAGACTTTGATCCTACTTCAGCCCATTGACTATAATTGAAGTCGGATCAAAGTCGGATCGTCATCTTGCATGATCTGACTTTAGCATGTGACTTGCGCTCTGATGATCTTGAGGGGGAACTCCACGCTAAATTTTAAATAAAAAACTGGCATGGGTTACCCCTCCAAGAGTATACCAGGCCCTTCGGTCTGATATAGATTTTAAGGGGAACCCCCTACGCTGAAAAAACGGCGTGGGGTCCCCCCAAAATCCATACCAGACCCTTATCCGAGCACGCAGCCCGGCCGGTCAGGAAAGGGGGTGGGGTCGAGGGAGCCCCCCCTCCTGAACCCTACCAGGCCGCATGCCCTCAACATGGGGGGGTGGGTGCTTTGGGGTGGGAGGGCACCCCAAAGCACCTTGTCCCCATGTTGATGAGGACAAGGACCTCTTCCCGACAACCCAGGTCGTTGGTTGTCGGGGTCTGCGGGCTGTTTTTTTATTGACACTTTTATTCCCCCAGGTGAATGGGTAGGGGTAAGATGTACCCCATACTCATTCACATAGGGTGGGGGACCCCAGATCCTTATTAAAGGGGGCTCCTGGATTCCGATAAGCCCCCTGCTCGCAGACCCGTCAACCAACGCCCAGGGTTGTCGGGAAGAGGCACTTGTCATCAACATGTGGACAAGGTACTTTGGGGTGGGGGGGGGCCGCAGAGCCCCAAAGCACCCACCCCCCCATGTTGGGGGCATGCGGCCTGGTACGGTTCAGGAGGGGCGTGCTCGCCGTCCCCACCCCCTGACCGGCCAGCCTGCGTGCTCGGATAAGGGTCTGGTATGGATTTTGGGGCCTGGTATGCCAATGGAGGGGGAACCCATGACGGTTTTTTATTTAAAACTTGGCATGGAGTTTCCCCTCAAGATTCATACCAAACACAATGCCTGGTATTGGTGGGGATCCAAGCCGGATCCCCGTTCATTGAAGTCGGACCCGTCTCTGACTTCAAGTCGCAGGGCAAAGTCAGATCCAAAGTAGGATGAGTGACCCTCGGGGCAGGATGAGGCGGACGACGTGACGGCGCCGTCCGACATGGTGGGAGGAGCCTGAGCGTGGAGCCCGCGGCGGGAGTTGAGTACGGGAAGCCGCTCCGACGGAGAGTGAGAGCTCCGTAGCGGCATGCGAGACCTCCCGCACCCGCCGTGGTTCTCATCCCCCGGATCCCTTACCCAGTAGCGGTGAGGACGCCAGCATACCTTGGAGAGAGATTTCGCCGCAGATGCAGGAGCGGTGTGTATGCGGGGCGGCCAGGTATCCTCGTTCCTCGTTCCTCTCCCCCTCCCCTCCCCCGCTCCTCTTCTCCTCTTCCTACTCGTAGCAACACATAGCGCGGTCTGCGCGCCGGAATCTGCCTGAACCCGCCTCCGCAGCTATACAATAAGGATCATCCATCCCTTTGCCTCACAAAACAGCGGAAAAGCAAGTGGAAGAGCAGAAACCTGAGGTGAGGTAAAATGTAGCGTATGTGCATAGGAGAAAGGCGAATATATCTCCCAAAACAGAAAGAAGAGGCTATCTCATGGGAGTTTAATTTGGTAAGAACTGTGGCATATATGTAGTAAGCACATAACACTGCAAGATGCTTTGGATGCTTTGGATGCCGGTGGGTAACACGGATAAAGGCTCCCAGCTGAAACCAAAAAAGGGACTGTGTTCATAGAATGTGAGAGAGTACATATTAATCTGTGGAGGCAAACGGTCCTGTATAGGTTGAGAATACATGCGTTTGTAGACCACCAAGCGATTTGATTGAAAAGCTATACAAGTGTGTCGTGACTGTACTACGGCCCCTGCGGCTTAGTCCTATTCCATCTCTCGTTCGGTGTTTTTTTTTTTTTTTTTGTGTTTTATGTGCTGTTTTTTTTTGTTTGTTTTTTTTTTTCACTGTTCTTTGCTCGCGCTCTCTCTGTGGTGCACTCCCCCGGGTATCCGCCGTACGGCCGGCTCTCCTTCTGCAGGCCAGTCTTTTTCTCTCTGGATACTAACAGCATACCTCTAGAAGAGCCGCGGTACCCCGGCTTGGAACACAGCACCTGTTTTTCTCCAGACAGCATCCTGAAAGGGTTAGTACCGCCCAATTGACATAACGGATTTCGCTAACATGTTAAAAGGACCCAGACAAGGAAAGTTCGTGAAACTGCCTTTTTTGTCTGCAAGTAATCCTACTATCCTGTCTGTTCCAACACAAAGGGTACTCTCAGCGATGATGCAACTTAATGCTAAAATAGCACAGTAGAGTCTTTAAATAATTTGCAAGAACTATACCATATTGGAAATATCACTTAGGTGGTTTGTTGCAACCTACCAAGAGATAGTACACTTTCAAAATACATATGTGTTTCACTAAGCTGCCAGCAAACTTGTGCTAGGTCCTCCGCAACATAAGCAAGCTGTTGGCCAAGGGGGGGAAGAAAAAAGAAAAAAAGAAGAAGAGGGTCTAGGAGAAGTGCCTCCTGAAATCCGGGTGCCTTTCATTCCCACTAGAGTGCACGGAACGGCGCACCTAGGAATAATCCAGAGATAGGATAAACGGACACTATACACATAGATCTTGAACAGAACCACGTAAAACAGGGCACCAGGATTTTAAAAACAAGATCTTTTGCCTTTTTTTTTTTTTTTTTGTTTTCTCTGTTTTTTTCTCTCCTTGCTCCTGCTGATACCCGGCAACTTGCACTTTTATAACTCCACCCACTAAGGCCGTAACAGCTTAGGAACAAATTTACATAAACACTAAAGATTAAACCCAATAAAAGGGGCCCCACTGGGAAACAGGGGAGGAGAAAGGAAACAAGGACATAAGGAAACCCTAATAAAAAAAGAAAACCGGGGAAGAGAATAAGAGGCATAAGAAAGGGCACCATGAGCAAGGATGCACCCAAATCGTCTAAAAAGGGAGCCACAAAAGGCACCAAAGGAGAAGTGAGCACGATTAAACATTATCTTAGACAAGGAGCCAGCCCAAAAACCACAGGGCTCGCACCCCAGGCGGGGGTCAGCCTGGAGAGAAGCGTAGGAGCGGAAGGCGTCAACAATCAGTCAAGAGCAGACTACACCATAGAGAGTGAGACTGACATGAGCCGGACCGACGATCAACAGGCAGGAACTCACGTCCCTAATAAAACGGAAATGGAGGTTATGCTGTTGCGTCTAGAAAACGCTATTAAACTAGAAATCAACAATCTCAGAGAGGATATGGGCCACCTACTTACCAGGGTAGAGACGGTTGAAACCAGAGCAGATAATACTGACCAGGAAATTTTAAACCTAAAAGCCCTACTGAAAAAATCCCAACTTAATCAGAGAGACACCGCTTACAAAATTGAAGAACAAGAGAACAGGGATAGAAGGCTAAATCTGAGACTACGTGGGGTCCCCGAACAAAGAGAGGAAGATCTTGGGAAAAAAATCTTCTCTATTCTTGGCCCAATTAGTGGCAAAAATCAAGACCAGTTCCCCGAAATCGAAAGAACCCACCGAGTGGGCAGACCTGAGAGGTCGGGCCCCGACAGACCGCGAGATATAATCATTAGATTTCTCCACTTTAAAGAGAAAGAGGACATTTGGGGCAAAATCAGGGGCAATACCCCACTGAGGTATGAAGACACAGACATACAAGTATATGCCGACCTTTCGGCCCGTACCCTGGAGAGAAGAAGATTTCAAAAACCCCTATTAGAAATTCTCAGGAAGGAAAACATTAAGTACAACTGGGGCTTTCCACCCTGCCTAATTGGCCTAAAAGAGGGGCTTGCGGCCAAGCTGCGATTCCCGGAGGAGCTCCAGGGTTTCTGTGCCAAGCTGGGGATCCCAGTCCCGGAGTTACCCGGCTGGAAAGAAAAAGAGGGTGTAGATGACCTCACTTAAAAAGGTGGCGGAGGAGAGGGGGGGTAGGTAGAAAAAGTCCACCAGTCAGCCCCAAAAGACTCGGCCTATTCCCCACTATTTTTCGGAGCAATCCGAGGGGGGGCGGAGAGGAGGGGAGGGATAGAGAAGGGTAAAAAGAGGAAAAAATGATAAATAAAAAGAAGGAGAGGAATGGAGAAAGGGGGAAAGAAAGGGAAAAAAAAAAAAAAGAGAAAAAGGGGGGGCCGGGGATCAGACTCCACCTCACCATGAATCTAGCGCCCAGGGGTGCCGCATGATGACGACACCCATGGACCTAGAGACCCATGAAGGGGTCAGAGAGGGGAGGGGTAGGGGGAGGGGGGAGGGGGGGGAAGGAGAAGGAGGGAGGGGGGGTAGGAGGGTATGGGAAGGGGAGGGAGAGGGGGTGGGTAGAAAGGGGAGGGAGGGATGGGTTAGGGAGGGGGGCCCCCTCCGCTGCTGACAGGGTATCGGCCTTTAAACTTCTCACCTACCAAACTAGAACAGAGGGAAAAGGTAAAAACACCCTAACGGAGAAATGAAGACTGAAATTAGGTTTCTCACATATAATGTAAAGGGTTTGAACTCCCCCATCAAACGACACCGGGTCTTGGAGGAGATCAGGAGATACGGGGCGGGAATAGTCTTCCTACAGGAGACTCACCTGTCGCATGTCTCAGGCGTTAGACTGTTCTCGCCATCATATCCAACATGGTATTACGGAGACACAATAACTAACAGGGCAAGAGGGGTGGCCATAGGTTTCGGCAGAGACATTAACTTTACATTGGAAGACAGGAAAATGGACCCGGAGGGGAGGTTTCTCTTTTTAAGGGGATCCCTCAGCGGGACAGAAATCACTTTAGCCAATATATACGCTCCCAACATAAGACCCATCAGATACCTAGAATCAATTTTATCAAAGTTAAGGGCTTTTAAAAAGGGTTATTTGATACTTATGGGGGATTTAAATTTCGTAATGGACCCATCCCGGGATAGTACGTCTGGGGTGCTGGGGACAGGGACCGCTCAACTCAAGAGACTTAAAAAAAGGCTCTCTGGAGAACAACTGGTGGATATATGGAGGATCCAGCACCCCCATAAAAGAGATTTCACGTTCTTCTCCCCCGTGCACCAGACGTACTCCCGCTTGGACCATATCTTGGTTGAACACGGACTATTAGAGAGAATCACCCAAACAAGCATAGAAATAATGTCCCTTTCAGATCATGCCCCAGTCTCCATGAATTTATGCATTCCAGAATATAGACAACCCTCGAGTGGGTGGAAACTGAATATAGAATTACTATATGACAAAGATATACGAGATTCCATTCGAAAAGAACTCGAATGGTTTTTCCAAACTAATGACAACGGCGAAGTCTCAGAAGCAGTTATCTGGGACTCCCACAAGGCGTTTGTCAGAGGTATTTTTATAGCGAAGGCCGCCTGGCAGAAAAAAGAGAGGACGAGACAGACGCAGGAACTAACGGCCGAGATCACCAGACTAGAACAAAAACATAAGACAGACGGGGCTCAGGTGCACGATACATACCTCGAACTGTTGGAAAAGAGGGAGGAGTTAAAAGATTTGGCTGAACAGGAAGCAAGACAGGCGCTCAACAAGATGGCAAAGGACCAGTACCTATGGGGAAATAAGCCAGGGAAATATCTAGCCAGAAAACTCCAAAAGAAAAAATCTAGAAATTTTATCGAGAAAATTCAAACTGGCAATGGGGAGACTAAACACGTATCTAGAGATATAGCAGCAACCTTTAGGAAGTATTATGAAGAACTCTATTCTGTAGACCCGGAGGGCGGCAACGAAGGGGGCGAAAACAGCACGAAAACAGATGACTTCTTGAATAGGGCAGGGGTGGTATCCCTCAATATAGAGGACAGTGAAGCATTGGAAAGACCGATCTCAGAGGACGAAATCCTCAGAGCTCTAAACAACTCTCCCTCAGGAAAGAGCCCGGGCCCTGACGGGTTCACCGTTCTATATTATAAAACTTTCAAAGAAATCCTTGTCCCAAGATTACAGCGCTATATGAACGGACTGGGGACAGAGTATGATATGAGCGAGGGCTCACTTCTGGCGACGATAACTGTCCTGCTTAAGGAAGGGAAGGATGGATCGGTGTGCTCAAGTTACAGACCTATCTCATTACTCAATTTTGATACAAAACTGTACGCCAAGATTTTGGCTGACCGAATTAAGGGACACTTGAGCACGCTGATCCATCCGGACCAAGTGGGCTTTATCCCTGGCAGGGAGGGGAGAGATAATGGGATTCGGACTCTATTGGCCATGCAGAAGATGAGGGTTATGCGAACCCCCAGTCTACTGCTCTCAATTGATGCAGAAAAAGCATTTGACAGAGTAGACTGGGGGTTCATGTTCAAAACGTTACAAAGAATGGGGTTTGGCCCCAAGATTATACAAAAAATTAAAGTCCTCTATGCCCATCCCAAAGCAAACATAAGAATCAACGGGATAGTCTCGTCTATGTTCGAGATGCACAATGGGACCAGGCAAGGATGTCCGCTATCCCCTCTCCTCTTCGTCTTGTCCCTGGAACCCCTGCTGTCCACAATCCGAGGTAGTGAGGGAGTAGAGGGATGTAGAGTTGGCAGTGAGGAACATAAACTCGCTGCCTTCGCAGACGATGTTCTTTTCTACGTCGGGTCACCGCAGAAGTCTATCCCCAACCTTTTAAAAATCTTAGCTAAGTACGGCGAACTAACAAATTTTAGAATTAATACCTCAAAAACCTTTATTTTAAACATTAACCTCAATAATACTGAAAAACAGAATTTACAGAAAGAGGTGAGTTTCACCTGGAAAAAACAGATAAAATATCTGGGTATCGAGCTTGCCAATAACCCGAGGAAAATGTATAAAATAAACTTTATCCCACTGTTAGAGGAAATCAAAAATAAATGTCAAGAGTACAATGGAAGAGCACTATCATGGATAGGAAGGGTCAACACGGTTAAGATGATGATATTGCCGATTATTACGTATAAACTCCAGATGCTCCCACTCCCCCTCCCAAAACAGTACCTAGGAAAATTAAGAGCACTGATTATGAACTTTGTGTGGAAGCATAAAAAACACAGAATCTCCCTACAAATTCTAAAACAAAATAAGAACTTAGGTGGCCTAGCAGTCCCGGACATTGAGGGATACTACCACGCTATAGCACTACTTAGAATACCAGAATGGGTTAAATCACATAACGTTAAAAGATGGGTTGGCCTGGAGGAATCACTATGTGAAGTAAAATTGGGGAAGATTGTTTGGAATCCCCCAAAATGCAGATCACTGGGTGAAAAAACGCACACAATTACACGGAACACACTCAAAATTTGGGATAAGACGTATAAAACTTTTAATAAAGCATATAATTCACCTTTAATTACACTTAAGGAAAACCCCTTCTTCCCTCCTGGGAAAAAAGGGGTAAGCGGGGACTGGATCACAAAGGATAGCACAAGCTTAGGAGATATTATTAGTAATGGGAAAATACTGTCACTACAGGAGTTACAGACCAAAGGTGAGTTGTTTTCCATAGACGTATGGCGGTATCTCCAGTTAAGTCACTTCGTCAGTTCGCTTCCAGTGCCGTTAAGGGACATCAACGATCTGACAAAACTGGAAAAAATCTTCACGGCAGAGAACTCCAAAAAAAGAATTTCGAAAATTTACAAACTACTTTTAGAGCAGGACAGGCCGGAGGTACCCCCATACCTCAGGAAATGGGAAAGGGAACTGGGTTCACAATTAGAATTAGACACAGCTAAGAAAATATTAAAATTAGCCCATGGTTCAGCAACGGACTCTAAGACCGCTGAAATGAATTTTAAGCTCATGGCCAGGTGGTATAGGACCCCAGATAAGCTAAGCAAATATCAGACGGATACATCAGCTAAGTGTTGGAGAGGATGTGAGGAAAGAGGCACCATGGGCCACATTTGGTGGGACTGCCACAAAATAAAAAAATATTGGGAGACCATCCTAAACTATATAAAAGAAATAACTACTGTGGAGGTGAAAAGGGACCCCTGGGTCGTCCTCATGCATGCAACCACACAAGGAATCAGTCAATACACAGGCTCTCTGGTCCCCCATCTTCTCAACGCAGCAAAGGGGGCGATCCCGAGATGCTGGATGGACCGGGAGTGTCCCCCCATATGGCTTTGGGTGGATGGGGTAGAATCAGCATACACAATGGAGTGTGTAATAAACTGTACAGGGGAGGATAGGGAAGCAATGAAAAAGAAGTGGGAAGGCTGGAGAAAATTTAAGAAATCATGGAGCCTATCGGAGGTCCTGCGGATCCACCCTTAGATGCCCAAGTAGACTATGATGTAACAACATGTACCCGTATGGGGGGGAAAAAGGGGAGCAGGAAAAGGAGAGGGAAAGAGAAGGTAAAAAAAAAAAAAAAAAAGGGAATAAGAGCCGTACGTCAGCAGCGGAGGGGGGGGGGAGGGTGGGATAAATAAGTAAAGGGGAGTTTGTAAAAGAAAGCCCTCCCCCGGGAGGTTGGAAAACGAGAAGGGGAAAACGGGCCAAATTGGTACATCGACTTTGGGGCATGCCGGAAACAACCTGGCCCAACACCCTTGTCGCTTTGACTTGTTGTATCCCAACGGCGGAAAAATGAAACGAATAGATTCCCCCGGGGAAGGAAAAAAAAAAAAAAAAATAAAAAAAAAAATAAAAAAAAAAAAAAAAAAGGGCGCAGAAAAGATTACTAAAACAAACCACAAATGATGTTAAGACAAAGGGGACGGAGATGTGGGCCATGCTGACATTACCCCCGACTGATCTATCTGAATGTGGAAAAAAAATAAAAAAAAAATAAAAAAAAAACAAAGTAGGATGAGTGTCATGTCGCACCGGTGTAAACCCGGCCTTAACCTACATATGAAATGAATGATCATTAGCACCTGCTGGGTATAAATGCTTTATCTTACACCTAACTTTAATCCTAAAAAATCCCTGACTTTGTTCAAGTGTGCAAGTGTAAGAACTGATGCTGGTTTGAAGCCAAATGGGTAGTCACACCAAATATTGATTTTATTTAGATTTTGTAAATTGATAAAAATAAAAAATAAAAATACATATTTTTAAAAATGTACTTTACAGAATTTTTTCACACCTGCCTAAAACTTTTGCACAGTATTATATATTGTAACCTGGGGGACAGGTAGCAGATACAAAGCTCCCTGGGATGAGCTGTTTATTTAGGCACAGATACCAAATCCACTTGAGGTAGTGAAAACAGTGCTGGGTTTATTGGTTTTAAATACAAGTCCATACACAGGTGCTGCACAGTCTTCCAGAAAACATATCAAAACAGAAATAACAAAACAAAAGTCCTAGCCGTGTCTCGGCTCTAACTATACCATACACCTTCTCTAACTATCAAGCTGAGCAAGCCTACCGCTTGTCAGTTTCTGTAAAGAGTTTTATAGGGTTTTACCAACCTTTTGGCTCCTCACAAACCATCCCTGTTTGTGTGTCCCAGGCAGAGAGCAAAGGCTGTTTGCTCAGGTGAGCTTAAATTAGCCTGGAGAGGAGGACTAAGATCCGAACTGGATCTTGTATCAGAGACCTCTGAATGTGTATGAGAGGAGCCTGGGAGATGTATAAACCCCGAACAAGACTTCTCCTGGCTCTCTCTGGGACGCTCTGCTACATATCCTCCCCCCTTGTTTCAACCCCAGGGTTGGAACACCTGTGGCCCAACAGGAGTGAACACGGGACAGGGCATCTACATTCCCCATCTCCACACCTGGCCTGTGTTTTACGGTGAAGGAGTAATCCTGTAGAGCCAAAAACCACCGGTTCACCCGTCTATTAGTCTCCTTCTTTTGGGCCATCCATTTCAGGGGAGCATGGTCAGTTATTAAGTCAAACTGACGCCCTAACAAATAGTACCTGAGCGCGTCCACGGCCCACTTTATGGCTAAACATTCCTTTTCAATGACTGCATACTTTTTCTCATGGTCATTGAGCTTTCTGCTTAGGTACACGACAGGGTGTTCTTCCCCATTGTATACCTGTGATAGTACTGCCCCGATACCAACATCAGACGCATCCGTCTGAACCAAAAACTCTCTGGAGAAATCGGGAGAGTACAGTACTGGCTGTGCACACAGAGCCTTCTTCAGGACCTGGAAAGACTCCTCTGCTACTGGGGACCATTTCACCATTACAGAATCTTTCCCTTTCGTAAGGTCTGTCAGAGGGGCAGCTATAGTTGCAAAATTTGGGATAAATCTTCTATAATACCCCGCAATACCAAGAAAGGCCCTGACCTGCTTCTTGTTTGCAGGGCGTGGCCATTCCTGGATGGCTGCTATTTTACTCACTTGAGGTTTTATGACACCACGGCCAATAGTATAGCCCAAATACTTGGCTTCCTCTAGACCAATGGCACATTTTTTTGGATTTGCCGTAAAACCTTCTTTGAAGAGGGAATCAAGAACAGCCTGGACACGAGGCAAGTGAGACTCCCAGTCAGTACTATGTACCACTATGTCATCTAGATAGGCTGCTGCATATCGTCGGTGGAGTTTTAGGGTCCTGTCCATGGCCCTCTGAAATGTTGCGGGGGCATTTTGCAACCCAAAAGGCATTTTTTTATATTGGAAGGAACCGTCTGGGGTCACAAACGCAGTCTTCTCTTTGGCGCTACCAGTTAGGGGTATTTGCCAATACCCTTTTGTCAAGTCCAAAGTGGTAAGATAGCGAGCCTTGCCAAGTCGGTCTATAAGTTCGTCTACTCTGGGCATTGGGTATGTGTCAAACTTTGTCACCGCATTAAGCTTCCTGAAGTCGTTACAGAACCTCCACGTGCCATCCGGTTTTGGGACTAACACGATGGGGCTAGACCAGTCACTATTGGATTCCTCAATGACATCTAGCTCCAACATTTTTTTAACTTCCTTGCTGATGTCCTTTCTCCTCGCTTCAGGAATTCGGTAAGGTTTGAGCTTGACACGTACCCCAGGTTCAGTAACAATATCATGCTGAACTGCTGAAGTCGTGCCAGGTAACTCTGAAAACTTCTCTCTATTCCTTATCAGGAATTCTCTAGTGTCCTGTTTTTGGGAATATGAGAGGGTGTCTGGAATCGTGACCTCAGGGATGAGAGGGGACTCAGTACCCGTAGGCGTTACTGGGAGAGGCCTCGCAGTTAACGCCATTCTATCCTTCCAGGGTTTTAACAGGTTTATATGGTAAACCTGTTCGGGCTTCCTTTTTCCTGGTTGATAAACCTTGTAATTGACCTCCCCAACTCTCTCAATTACTTCAAAGGGACCCTGCCACTTAGCCAGGAACTTGCTCTCAACAGTGGGAACTAACACCAGGACCCTGTCACCAGGTGAGAAAACACGGAGTTGGGCCCCCCTGTTGTATATTCTCTGTTAGGCTGCCTGGGCCTGCAGTAAGTGTTCTTTTACCACTGGCATGATTGCTGCAATCCTCTCCTGCATTTGGGCAATATGCTCAATGACACTTTTATGGGGTGTCTGTTCTCCCTCCCAAGTTTCTTTGGCTATGTCTAAGAGTCCCCGAGGGTGTCTCCCATAAAGCAACTCAAATGGGGAGTACCCCGTAGAGGACTGGGGAACCTCCCTGATGGCAAACATCAAGTATGGTATCAGGAAGTCCCAGTTTTTCCCATCCTTGTCCACAACCTTTTTTAACATGCTCTTTAACGTCTTATTGAAGCGTTCCACTAAGCCATCCGTTTGAGGATGATACACTGAGGTTCGCAGCTGCGTCACCTTAAATAACTTGCAGAGCTCCCTAGTTATTCGCGACATAAACGGGGTGTCCTGGTCTGTAAGGATTTCTTTCGGGATGCCAACCCGACTGAACACCATAAACAGTTCTTTGGCAATGTTTTTAGCAGACGCGGCGCGTAAGGGAACTGCTTCAGGGTAGCGGGTAGCATAATCCATGATTACGAGGATATGCTGATGACCCCTGGCAGACTTGGGAAGTGGGCCCACAAGGTCCATGGCAATCCTCTCAAAGGGCACTTCAATGATAGGCAAAGGTACTAAAGGACTTCGGAAGTGGGATAGTGGGGCTGACATCTGACACACAGGACAGGATTGACAATAATTCTTAACATCTTTCTGTATCCCGGGCCAGTAAAACCTGCGCAACACCCTTTCAGTAGTTTTTTCAACCCCTAAATGGCCTCCTAGCAAGTGCCCATGGGCAAGTTCTAACACCAGCCGTCTGTATGGCTTAGGGACCACCAACTGTTCAACCACTTCATCATTCATTTTACATACACGATACAGTAAATCCTCATTGCTGCTGAAATAAGGAAAACAGGGCCTGTCCCCGGGTTCGACAGGTACATCATTAATCACTATTACATTTTCCCAGGCCCTGGAAAGGGTATGGTCTTTTCTCTGCTCAGTACCAAAATTTTCCTTATGCACATTAAGGTCATCAAACTCTAACATAGGCTCGGGGTCAGCAGACGGCTGTCCGGCTCTACTGGTAGTAGGGACTTCCTCAGGGTCCTCCAGCTCTCCTGCCATAACCGATAGAGGAAAACCCGGGGAGCCCTGAGAAGAGTCCCCTGAACCCACCTTGTCAGTAGTGGCCAGGAATTCTGGCTCTGCGACTGAGTTGGGTACTGCGACCGGGTTGGGATGATCCCACAGTTCCCAGAACTTAGGGAAGTCCCTACCAATGATGGCCTCATGCACCAAGTGGGGAACAAGTCCAACCGGATGGGTCACTGTACCTAAACCAGTTTTAAACTGAACAGTGGTTACAGGATACTCCCGGGTATTCCCATGTATACAGATCACAGCAACATTTTTAGCATGATAATTCACAGGTTCAATAATTTCAGCTGTAACCAAAGTCACTAGACTTCCAGAGTCCAGCAAGGCTGTAATAGGCTTATCATTCACAGTCATTTGGCACATTGGTTTTCTCATATTTGGCGTTGCAGTGCATGAAACCGCTGCAAACATAGACTGCCTTCTAATAGATAAATCACACTGCATTGGTTCATCTGTCAATGGACAATTTGCCGCAACATGTCCCATTTCTTGGCAACGAAAACACCTGACGTTTCCCCAGTTTGGTTTGCTGACAGGCACCGGCTTCCCTTGTTTGGGAGGCCAAGCTTCAGTCCTGGCACCAAAAATCCTCCCCCCTATTTCCTTGCCATGCTTACCACCCACTTCCCCTGGAACAGTCTTACCGGTTGCCTGGGGAGACCGTGGCTTTGGGCGGAAAGTCCGTGCGGCTGTAGG
Source organism: Lithobates sylvaticus (assembly GCA_028564925.1). Classification (NCBI taxonomy): domain Eukaryota; kingdom Metazoa; phylum Chordata; class Amphibia; order Anura; family Ranidae; genus Lithobates; species Lithobates sylvaticus. The sequence goes on from CM053030.1 coordinate 155,239,759, forward strand.
GGTGGTGACCAGGTTCTTTGCAGCAAAATACCTTTCAACAAGTTCCACCAGGTGGTTTGCCGAATTGGGGTCTCCTTGACTCACCCACTCCTGCAGGGGAATGGGTAGTGACCTCAGAAACTGGTCCATGACCACATGCTCCACTATTTGTGGCCCAGACAGGGACTCCGGCTGTAGCCATTTCCTCACCAGGTGAATTAGGTCGAACATCTGCGATCTTGGGGGCTTCTCGTCTTGGAAGGACCAGCTGTGGACCCGCTGTGCTCGAACTGCCAAAGTGACACCAAGTCGTGCCAGTATTTCCTGTTTGACCTTTTCATAGTCTGCTGCTTCTGCTGACTCCAAATCATAGTAGGCCTTCTGCGATTCCCCAGTAAGCAACGGGGCGACCAGTCCTGCCCACTGGGTTTTAGGCCAACCTTCCCTCTCAGCGGTCCGTTCAAACGTTAGCAGAAAGGCCTCTGGATCATCATCTGTAGTCATCTTGGACAAAAAGCGAGCCACATGGATGGCTGAGGGCTTGTCTCCAATATTATCAATGTTAGCAGGTGACCACTGTGCTATTGTCTCCACAACCTCAGACAAGGTTTTCCTATCTGCTTTTGCATCAGTGGCTAGCTGTTCAAACAGCCTCTGCGATTGCTCCTGTGCGATAGCATTAGCTTGCTGTTGTGCCGCATGGAGTGCAGCGTTTGTTTTCTGCTGTGCAGCATTTGCTTTCTGTAGTGCAGCATTTGTTTTCTGCTGTTCAGCGGTTGCTTGCTGTTGTGCAGCGTTTGCTTGCTGTTGTGCAGCGTGGAGTGCAGCGTTTGTTTTCTGCAGTGCAGCGTTTGTTTGCTGTTGCGCAGCGTTGGATATCATCAACTGTTTTAGGATTTCCTCCATGTTTAGTCACTCTAGGTACTGGCCTTTTAAGTAGTAACTTACTACAGCTGCCCGCTGAAATCCACCATATGTAACCTGGGGGACAGGTAGCAGATACAAAGCTCCCTGGGATGAGCTGTTTATTTAGGCACAGATACCAAATCCACTTGAGGTAGTGAAAACAGTGCTGGGTTTATTGGTTTTAAATACAAGTCCATACACAGGTGCTGCACAGTCTTCCAGAAAACATATCAAAACAGAAATAACAAAACAAAAGTCCTAGCCGTGTCTCGGCTCTAACTATACCATACACCTTCTCTAACTATCAATCTGAGCAAGCCTACCGCTTGTCAGTTTCTGTAAAGAGTTTTAAAGGGTTTTACCAACCTTTTGGCTCCTCACAAACCATCCCTGTTTGTGTGTCCCAGGCAGAGAGCAAAGGCTGTTTGCTCAGGTGAGCTTAAATTAGCCTGGAGAGGAGAACTAAGATCCGAACTGGATCTTGTATCAGAGACCTCTGAATGTGTATGAGAGGAGCCTGGGAGATGTATAAACCCCGAACAAGACTTCTCCTGGCTCTCTCTGGGACGCTCTGCTACAATATATATATATATATATATATATATATATATATATATGTGTGTGTGTGTGTATATACCGTATTTATCGGCGTATAACACGCACCTTAACTTTAAGAGGGAAGTTTCAGGAAAAAAACTTTCCACAGACCCCTGAGCCCCCTGCATAACACACAGACCCCCGCATAACACACTGAGCCCACTGCATAACACACAGACCCACTGCATGACACACTGAGCCCACTGCATAACACACAGACCCACTGCATGACACACTGAGCCCCCTGCATGGTACACTGAGCCCCCTGCATGGTACACTGAGCCCCCTGCATGGTACTCTGAGCCCCCTGCATGACACACTGAGCCCCCTGCATGACACACTGAGCCCCCTGCATGACACACTGAGCCCCCACATGGTACACTGAGCCCCCTGCATGGTACACAGGCCCCTTTCATTATAAAGCCCCCCTCCTCCTCTGCACTCCCAGGAGACCCATAAGTCGGATCGGAGCTATTGAATACCTGCATCCTCCTGTGTCATGTGTGGATATTTTGAACTCCTCCATTGGCGCCGTGGACCCGGTCATGTGACATATCTGCTCTGAATCATGGATGGTCACAAGACCGCTCTCCTCCTCCAATCACAGGCTACACTCGAGGAAGAGGGCAGAGCGGGAGGAGGAGATCGGTCGGTCCGTCCGCCTCTCCTGGCCGTGAGACAGCGCTCCCAGGACAACTTCAGATAACGTTAATGAACACCGGCCGCCTCCCACACAACCTCCCCCATGCCATTGTATGGCAATTCAAACCCCTCCACCAACGCCGCTCTCCTCCTCCAATCACAAGCTACACTTGAGGAAGGGGGCGGAGGAGGAGGAGGAGAGCGGCGTTGGTGGAGGGGTTTGAATTGCCATACAATGGCATGGGGGAGGTTGTGTGGGAGGCGGCTGGCATTAACGTTATCTGTAGTTGTCCTGGCAGCGCTGTCTCACGGCCAGGAGAGGCGGGCGGATATACACGCAGGCACAGTTTACCCTCTGTTTTCAGGGTAAAAAAGTGCGTGTTATACGCCGATAAATACGGTATATATGTGTGTATGTAGCAATGGTGGACTACAGTTACAATATTATGTTCGGCTCCGCTCGTAGTCCCGCCTCCCTGCGCTCGCTCCCGAAACAGCAGGGAGGCGGGACCGCGAGTAGAGCCGATCAGTCGGCTCGGTCTTTTCCGGCGGCTCTTCAGTGTTTTTTGGCGGCGATTCAGTCTTTTTCGGTGGGGCTTCTGTCTTTTTCGGCGGCGCACGCGCGGTCTGTCTCGGCGGCGGGAAATTTAAACGTGGGCAAGGCTGCAAATGACGCTGGCAAGCTGCAAATGACACTGGGCAAGCTGCAAACGACACTGGGCAAGCTGCAAATGACGCTGGGCAAGCTGCAAATGATGCTGGGCAAGCTGCAAATGACACTGGGCAAGTTGCAAATGATGCTGGGCAAGGCTGAAAATGACGCTGGGCAAGGCTGCAAATGACGCTGGGCAGGCTGCAAAGGACGCTGGGCAAGCTGCAACTTAAACGTACGTTTTTTTTTCCCCTAAACTTCCCTCCTAAAACTTTTTTTCCTTAAAACGCCCTCCTAAACTTGGGGTGCGTGTTATACGCCGGTGCATGTTATACGCCAATAAATACGGTACTTACTATATCGAAAATAAAATAAATATGTTTTTTTGCCTTATTATCTACCTTCAATCACATTGCTAATTGCATATTGTATTTGTTTGTAGCCTAAATACTTAAATTTGCATTTAAAACAGTAATGTTTAAACTTTTGGAAATGCCAGTAAAAACTTGGCTGTGCCAGTAAATTTTGGGTGTCGTGTCAGTAAATTTCAATCTGATAGGTTGGCAACACTGACGGTATCTGATTGGACCAAGGCAGAGCTGGAATCTTGTCAATCAGGGCTGCAGTGGTGAAGGCTACGTGCTCGGAGCTGGCTGCTCATTCTATTGGCCTGCTGCCCTCTAGAGGAGGACAACTATATATACACAATGGAGAGCATGTTGGTGTGGCTGTGAAACTAGAATGACCAGCAGACCAATCAGTAAACAATTTAGGGACAAATGTATTATAGCAAGGGGCAGATGAAGCAGGGGTTAACAGTCTTTGATTGGCTAAAAAAAATGTAACTGATACACATGGTGATATTTGAAGCATGTATAAAGCCTATTGAAGAGGTTAACAATGTATGAAGGGCCAGGCAAGTAAAATAGAAAAAAAGAGGGGGTTAGTATGCATGTAAAGAGGTGGGGGAGGGGGAACAGGCTATAGTTTAAAGAATTTATAATAATAATGAACGGTAATGATAAGATTGGTGCTGCGTTCCCCCTAATTGGTATACAAGGGATGTATTTGTGTGTGTCCCCCTCATGGTGTGGATAAGTGGGGTGCAACTAATGATGGATCATGCAATATGTACAGTATCCCACAAAATCCCTTTTCATATGACAACACTGAAGAAATTACACTTTGCTACAATGTATAGAAGTGAGTGTACAGCTTGTATAACAGTGTAAATGCGCTGTCCCCCTCAAAAGAACTCAACACACAGCCATTAATGTCTAAACTGCTGGCAACAAAAGTGAGTACACCCCTAAGTGAAAATGTCCCAAATTGGGCCCAATTAGCCATTTTCCCGCCCCGGTGTCATGTGACTTATTATATTAATATTATATTAATATTATATTAATATTATATTAATGTTAATATTACAAGGTCTCCTGTGTGAATGGGAAGCAGGTATGTTAAATTTGGTGTTATGGTTCTCATTCTCTCATACTGGTCACTGGAAGTTTAACATGGCACCTCCTGGCAAAGAACTCTCAGAGGATCTGAAAAAAAAAAAAATTGTTGCTCTACATAAAGATGGCCTAGGCTATAAGAAGATTGCCAAGACCCTGAAACTGAGCTGCAACATGGTGACCAAGACTATACAGAAGTTTAACAGGACACGTTCCACTCAGAACAGGCCTTGCCATAGTCAACCAAAAAAGTTGAGTGCATGTGCTCAGCGTCATATCCAGAGGTTGTCTTTGGGAAATTGATGTATGAGTGCTGCCAGCATTGCTGCAGAGGTTGAAGGGGTGGGAGGTCAGCCTGTCAGTGGTCAGACCATACGCCACACACTGCATCAAATTTGTCTGCATGGCTGTCATCCCAGGAGGAAGCCTCTTCTAAAGATGATGCACAAAAAAGCCTGCAAACAGTTTGCTGAAGACAAGCAGAGGAGGACATGGATTACTGGAACCATGTACTGTGGTCTGATGAGACAAAGATAAACTTATTTGGTTCAGATGGTGTCAAGCCTGTGAGGAGTACAAAGACACGTGTGTCTTGTCTACAGTCAAGCATGGTGGTGGGAGTGTCCTGGTCTGGGGTTGCATGAGTGCTGTCTGCACTGGGGAGCTACAGTTCATTGAGGGAACCATGAATGCCAACATGTACTGTGACATACTGAAGCAAAGCATGATCCCCTCCCTTCAGAGACTGGTCTGCAGGGCAGTATTCCAACATGATAAGACTCCAAACACACCTCCAAGATGACCACTGCCTTGCTAAAAAAGCTGAGGGTAAAGGTGATGGACTGGTCAAGCATGTCTCCAGACCTAAACCCTATTGAGCATCTGTGGGGAAGGTGGAGGAGTGCAAGTTCTCTAACATCCACTACCTCCGCAATGTCGTCATGGAAGAGTGGGAGAGGACTCCAGTGACAACCTGTGAAGCTCTGGTGAACTGCATGCCCAAGAGGGTTAAGGCAGTGCTGGAAAATAATGATGGCCACACAAAATATTGACACTTTGGGCCCAATTTGTACATTTTCACTTAGGGGTGTACTCACTTTTGTTACCAGCGGTTTAGACATTAATGGCAGCAAATTTACACTGTTATACAAGCTGTACACTCACTACTTTACATTGTAGCAAAGTGTAATTTCTTCAGTGTTGTCACATGAAAAGATATATAATAAAATATTTACAAAAATGTGTGGGGGGGGGGGGGGGGGAAGAGACAGGGGGAAGAGGAGGGGGAAGAAACATACCAAAAATGGACGTGGGATCTGTTATAGCAAGGTGTATGCATCTAACTCCTCAATGAGCCCCCCTGGCGAGAGGGAATTGAGGGAATATATCCAGAAAGCCGCCTGCTGGCAGAGTCGTTTGAAATTCTCCACAGAAGGCAAACCTCTGGAGATGACCTCTATGACACACACCTTCAGGCCTTCGATGGACTTTTGATGTTCAATCAAAAAATTTCTTGGCACACTGTGCTCATCACATCCCTGTTCGATGAATCACCTGTGCTTGCCAAACTGTTGGCGAAGGGGACGGATGGTTCTGCCAACATATAGGAGGCCACAAGGACAGGTCAATTATGAAACTCTTTTATATGGTAAGTTTTTCCTTTTGTAGAGAAGCTTTTTTGTCCATGCTCGACAAATTTACACATGTATACATTTTTTCTTGCATTGAAACATGCCCACTAGTGGGATCAGGGGGGTGTGGGTGGTGGGATCTGGCTTGGGATTGTGGATTTTACTTGGCACAATTCGGCTCTTTAGATTTTTGGCCTTGCGGTAGGAAACTTTGGGTTTGGATGTTAGGGTGGAACCCAGAAAAGGATCTTCCGGCAGGATGGGCCAATTATTTATGAAGATCTTTTTCAATTTGTTTGTAGCGGTCATGGAACTGGGTGGCAAACCTTGTTGGCTGGGGCCCTTCTGGCATGATGGGTGTCGGTTTAGCCTGATACTGATGAAAAGCATCATCTATGAGAGTGGGGGGTATCCCCTGTCCAGAAATGTTTGGGCTAAGAGTTGGCCTTGGGTCTGGTAATCCTCCTCTCTGGTACAATTGAGTCAGACGAGGGTATGGGGAAAGAGAAGTTGTCTTGAATTTTTTTTTTTTTTTTATGATTTTCATGGTAAATCCAATTAGGGATGTGAATAAATGATTTGTTTACTGGCGATTGGAAGTGGTGACCAGGCCAAATCTTCAAGGGGTAGGGAATGTAAAGCCTGTTCTATGTCTAGCCAGGGTTTACAATTTTTGTTGGGGTACACCAGTGTAAGAGTCTCATTAGATGAACAGCAGCATGATATTTGACTGGATCAGGAAACCCAATATCACCTCTAAATTTGGGAAGAGTTAAGATAAATCTATTTATTCTAGCCTTTTTTCCTCCCCATAAGTAAGTTAAAAAATAGGTACATAGGTCTCGTAGATAGTTTTGTGGAAGGTTGACTGGTAAAGTTTGTAGCAAATTTAAAAATACTAGGAAGGACATAAGACTTCTCTTTATGTATATGGATGATGACACTGTATTTATTTTAATAAAAAAAAAAGTACCTTTTTTCATAATTGATATACAACTGTCACATGACCAAGCTCTTTCCCAACCCATCTGAAGGGAAACATCAGCTGGAGGAGCTTCTAGTCCTCTTCTGCTGGTCACATGTTAAAAAAAAACAGCTTTCAGAATACAGAGTAAAAAACATAATTAATATAGAATAAAGGTTTTAAATCATCATACAAATATGTATTTAAACTCTAATATGTATTATTTTTGTCCAAAAAGATGGTGTGGCTTATCTAGGAGGAGGTTATGCCAATCAGCTTGTTTCACGCTCCTCCAGCCTGCGTTTTGTATGTGCTTAGAAATACAGGGAGGTGACACCTCTGTCAATCAACATGTAACATGCCACCCCTATAGGGTAGAGCTGTTTATTGGGCATGGAGGAGTAGGGAGGGAATGGGCTGTCAATTATCTGGAGTGTATACACGTGTGACTCTATAGTCATGTGGGCTGCACAGATAAGGGAAAAGGTAGAAACGAACAGCATAGAAAAGAAATATAACTAGAGCATGCTCAATAGATGTGGCAATGGCTGGTCTACACAAGGCTGCAATGGGGACACAGACCAGGAGGATGGGACAGAGAACAGCAGAATCAACCAGTTTTTTTTTTTCAAAATACAAAAAACAAATCCCATTGTGAATGACTGATGTAATACAGCACACATTGACAGTTTTTATTAATGTGGGTCTTGATTTACTAAAACTGGAGAGTGCAAAATCAGGGGCAGCAGTGCACGGTAGCCAATTAACTTCTACCTTCTGCTTGTTCAATTAAAGCAGAGTTCCATTCTTTTGTAAGTTTATTAAAAGTCAGCAGCTACAAAAAGTGTAGCTGCTGACTTTTAATAAACACACATTTACCTGTCCCACTGTCGAGTGATGCGCCCCCCCGAAGTCTCGCTCCTCTCCCCCTCCTCTCCCTGGGGCCATCATTGCAATTGTGGGCACCCAGCTGTGACTGCTTGTGGCTTCCAAGCCGTGTGTGCACTGCGCATGCATGAGTCGCACTGCGCTCTCCTAGTGGCCAGGCAATCTTCTGGGATCTGTGACGTGTCCCAGAAGATTGCAGAGAGGGAGGGGCCACCTAGGGGGAGAGGAGGAGTCGCCTAGGCGGCGAGAAGACGGAAGGAGGAAGTGGGACAGGAGGTCAAAACTAGGTACCCACTCCCTCCCAAAAAAATTACATGCCAAATGTGGCATGTAAGGGGGCGAGGAGTACTTAAAGTGGATGTTCCACTTTTGGGTGGAACTCCGCTTTAAGCTTTGACAAAAAACCTGCAAGCTGATTGATTTCTATGCAGAGCTGCACCAGATTTTGCACTCTCCAGGTTTAATAAATCAACACCCTTAAGTCTTAGCTATATCCGCCCTGTTTCTTCTGTTTTCCCCAGTCAGTGTTCGTACTTTGCAGAGACTGGGCTTAAGAAAGTCATTATGTTCTAACATTCCAAGTCTGTAAAACATCCTCTGTACTGCAATTAGCAGACATAAAATTGAGTTGAATTCATCCTCTGTGTCTTATTGAAGAATTAAGCTGCCTGTGGATGGTGCAAAGTCAGCAGGTGACCTTACAGTCTTCACAGACTGGGTCTAAGTCAATGCATAAAGCATCACTGGAAACAAGAAACTTTGTAAATACACAGGAGAAGTCGATATAGTTACCCTGGGGCAGAAAGTGTGCTCCTTACAGGCTTACAAGGTAAAAATAAAGTAAAAAAAGCCTGCAAAAAAAAGAAAGCAAACACATCCAACAACTGGTAAAATGCAATATATCTATCTATCTATCTATCTATCTATCTATCTATCTATCTATCTATCTATATATTTTTTTTTTCCGGTTTAGATATGCTTTAAACATTTTTATTTGTAGTACAGGCTTTAGATTCACATGCTGTTGAATGTATTTGTGCTCATTGAATGAAACGTCCTTGAATTGCTGGTTTATTGTACAAGAATAAAAGAAATGCGTGGTGTAGTTCCCTGTTTATAGGCTGTGGACAAATGAATGGATGAAACACTACATTGATGTGGCTAGTAAAATGAGGAAGTGGTTATGAGTCACAGAAAGTGATTTAGAAAACTTTGTTTACTTAATTTGGGAGAAGAGTGTCCTAATTTTATAATTTTATGTGGTGTAACCACACTTTGAGGTGGGCTGTCATGTACATTCTTTCCAAATGTCAGTGGTTTATTAAATTAACGTATTATCTATCTTGATTTATTATACAAAAATATTATTTTTGGAGTAAACACACTCATGACTGGTAAAGCAGGTAAAAATAAAAATCTTGCAAAATTCTTAAAGAGATTCTTATGTTCAACCCAATAGCGCTACCCAAAAAAAAGTATACGTCAACTGTTCTATTTGGTTACACAAAATATAGGAGTCTATTAAAAAAAAAAAATGTTGGACAAATGGTACACACATTCGTGCATGCCCAATTAATTATGGCAATTTCTCTAATAGGTTAATTCCTTTATCACCAGTTCCATCTAGTGGGCAAAATGGGGTATGATTTTCTGAAATAACTCAATGACAAAATATACTGGATTTTTGCCACTAGATGGAGCCGATGATCATAGAAGTTGATCTATTAATGAAGTAACAGGCACATTTCATTGAACATGCACGAATGTATGTGTCATTTATCCAACAGATGTTTTAAAAAATAGACCCCATAGAGTTTTTAAAACGCGTTTAAAGTTGAACTATAGACGTGTGTGTGTGTGTGTGTGTGTGTGTGTGTGTGTGTGTATATATATATATATATATATATATATATAAATACATTTATATAAATAAATATAAAATCAATATTCTTTTTATCATATAATAACACTATTATGTTTTTTTTTCCCCCGCTAGTAAGTGATTTTATTTTGGAATGTGTGCCTTCTTATTCCCTGTTCGGCAGCACAGGCTGGGGAAAAACCTGTCAGCACTACGAGCCAATCCATTGTGGCAGTGCAGATATGCTGACAGGAACATATGACCCCTATCATTGTGCTGCTGCTCCTTCCTTGTCTAATCAGTATTGGGGGTGGGCATATCTCCCAACTTTTTGAGATGGGAATGAGGGACCTCTATTAACAAAAGTATGTAGGCATATGACACACCCCCTGCCACGCTCCCCTAAAGAAGAATTATATATGGAAAAATATACATAAAAAATTAAATTTTCCTTATAAATTTATTATAAAAAAAACATGGAATGTTACAAACATAAATATAAGTTTCCAGATAAAAACACAACCGATGTTTCAATATGATGTACATAAAGGTGGGTGAACAATTCCGACGCGTTTCCAAACGGCTAGTAGTATGCCTATCTTCCTCAGGGAATTATAGTCACCGTCTATGGGATATCAAAACATATTGATTACATAGTTATCATGTACAGGTTCAAATCCCCAACTCAACATTGAATGGAATTTGTATAAATCACAATTTAATTGATACAGGTGCCATATATATATAACACACTTACATCATTATACAGAACATCGTATACATGGCCTTGCCTCCCCTTCACTCTCAGGAATAGACCCCAATAGATGTCCAAAAGGCAAGGGAAAGACCACATTCTCGAAATCCCCACAAGACGGCGTAGAGGCAAAAGAAAATGTCTCTATATATCAAATGGCGTAAAAAACCTATAAGAAGCCACCAATGGAGAAAGAAATCATGAGCAAGACTGAATATGCCATTAGAGAGCAGAGTAAGAAACCCCACTGACAGACAGATTACTACTCACCCAGATAATTAATTCAAAAAGATCCCAATCAGAGAAAGAATCCCAAATGGAGAACTCCCAACTGGAAAAAGAAAAACCGTCCAAATGTGGCAAGCAACTCCTACAGCAGCATGCTGTGGAGGGGAATGACACCATAAGCCGTCTCAGGCGTCCTTAAGTATGTGTGCTTAGACCCGTCCCGCCCCATGGGGGTGTTAACCGATGACGACAGCCGCAAAAGGCGTCTGGCTTCATCAAGGAGATCCTATGCCCATAGGGCTGCCTCATCTCCTGACTGGATGACCAAAAACATACGTGCGGCGAACGACGCCGCGGGCGAGGTGCGCGGAAAACCCCGATAGGAAACCCCGCTCCTCGCCCAATGCGCATGCGCGACGTCACTTGCCACATCATCGCGCATCGTAAAAACATGCGCACGCGCGATGGATAATCCGGGCGTCAGTGCGTCAGATGTAGAGCCGCATAGTGCGCAAGCACGACGGTGCCATGGTGCACTATGCGGCTCTACATCTGACGCACTGACGCCCGGATTATTCATCGCGCGTGCGCATGTTTTTACGATGCGCGATGACGTGGCAAGTGACGTCGCGCATGCGCATTGGGCGAGGCGCGGGGTTTCCTATCGGGTTTTCCGCGCACCTCGCCCGCGGCGCCGTTCGCCGCACGTATGTTTTTGGTCATCCAGTCAGGAGATGAGGCAGCCCTATGGGCATAGGATCTCCTTGATGACGCCAGACGCCTTTTGCGTCTGTCGTCATCGGTTAACACCCCCATGAGGCGAGACGGGTCTAAGCACACATACTTAAGGACGCCTGAGACGGCTTATGGTGTCATTCCCCTCCACAGCATGCTGCTGTAGGAGTTGCTTGCCACATTTGGACGTTTTTTCTTTTTCCAGTTGGGAGTTCTCCATTTGGGATTCTTTCTCTGATTTGGTCTTTTTGAATTAATTATCTGGGTGAGTAGTAATCTGTCTGTCAGTGGGGTTTCTTACTCTGCTCTCTAATGGCATATTCAGTCTTGCTCATGATTTCTTTCTCCATTGGTGGCTTCTTATAGGTTTTTTTACGCCATTTGATATATAGAGACATTTTCTTTTACCTCTACGCCGTCTTGTGGGGATTTCGGGAATGTGGTCTTTCCCTTGCCTTTTGGACATCTATTGGGGTCTATTCCTGAGAGTGAAGGGGAGGCCAGGCCATGTATACGATGTTCTGTATAATGATGTAAGTGTGTTATATATATATGGCACCTGTATCAATTAAATTGTGATTTATACAAATTCCATTCAATGTTGAGTTGGGGATTTGAACCTGTACATGATAACTATGTAATCAATATGTTTTGATATCCCATAGACGGTGACTATAATTCCCTGAGGAAGATAGGCATACTTTTTGAAAGATAAAAGTTTATGTATATATAAATTTATATTTTTTATGTTTGTAACATTCCATGTTTTTTGTATAATAAATTTATAAGGAAAATGACATTTTTTATGTATATTTTTTCTTTATTGATGGCAACAGAATTGTGCCTTGTGAAATGAGTTCAAATAATTAGAAGAATTATATATAAAAAAAAAGTTACCACTACACTACTACTCTTTTATACTGGTGTTCGAAAATTGGATGAAAGGTTTAGCACTGTGAAACACTTTTTGAAAGATAAAAGTGTATTTTATATACAACTATATAATCAGACCAAAATGAGGGAGGAAAAAGGGACAGAGGGACATTGTTCCAAATCAGGGACAGTTGGGAGCTATGGGGGTGAGAGATGCTTTGACCAGGGTTCTTAACCAAGCTGTGCTGTTACTGAAGTAAAGCTTGAGAACTTGGCTGTTCTCTATGACATTATAAGACTAGCTGAACAGAGTAACAAATCTTTTTTCAGGCAACATGGCTCACACAAATCAATGTCTATTTTGTAATTAACTTCCTACCTGAACTTCATCTTCTTAACTTGTGCCAAAACAATTTTCATATTTCAGATCAAGGAAATTCAAGATTCCCATGTTCACAAAGAAATGAATTTGTTTTAAGATTATATTCTTTTATTTTAAACGGGGTAGCTACTTGATGGACATTGCACCTGGTTCAATGAATTCTCCACTTGCCTGTTTTTGTCACTACTAGGGAAACAGCTGGGGAAGAATTCTCACATGACCCCAAGGTAGGATCTCAACGAAGGAATGGTCCTGTTTGAGCATCAAAGTATTTTAAACATGACTCCCAACTGTCCTGCTTTTGGGACCAAATCCCTCTGTTGTTTGTGTAGCCTTGGTTGTCCCTCATTTTGGTCTGATGCGTACATCTCTACACAAAATGAAGTACGATTGATTCTTGTGCTGATAAACCATGAATCTGGAGCTCTGGCATTTTGTGCCCATGGGGTTGATTGCAGTCTTTTCAGAGAAATTCCCATCCTGAGAGAGATTTGACTCTGGGAAGCAGCTTGTAACCTATCTGGTACTTGTAGAACCTTGAAAGCAGCCTTTAACACCTTTAGTCCAGAACTGTTAACACCATTATCCTCATTGTGAGACATCCGTTGTAAATTTTGCAGTATATCTTGAGATATGATGCCAGTTCCATATACAGTATACCCTAATAACTTCTCATTAATCCTTCAGGTAGATCCTCTTAGGCTTGGTGCTCCTCTACCTCATGCACGCTTTGTGCGTGACCTCTTGTGGGCTGCAAGTGGGTTACTTTAATGGCTCTGTGATGACAGCCAAGAAACAGGTTTGAATTTTAATCGTGATTTGCTCTGGTTGATGTTTAGTCCCTTTGTCTACATGATGTCCCCATCCCCCTGAGGAAGATTTTGATTAATGTCATCGAAACGCATTGGACCTTTTTGGACAGGATTACTTATTTGGAAATTCCTATATAAAGTTTGTTACATGCCATTGTTTAAGGACATCATTTACTGTGGTTGAGGTTATATTTACCAGAGCTCATATTTCAAACAGTATGTGTTTTTGAATTTTAACATTTTGCATTAAAAAAATGGTTTAGTTAATTTTTTGATGTATAAGTTTGACTTTTTTGCTGCCGTAAAGCCCTCAGGAGAAATGTTATTGTATTTGTACAAAATGTACTATTTTAATACCAAAAAAGTGTTATGCTATAATCTTCATTTGTTATTTTGGAAATCAAAAATATAGGAAATATAGAGGTCAAAAATGTACTTGCGTGGCTTACCCAATCTTTTTTTCTGCATATTTGGTCTTTGTGGTCCTTTATAACTGGGGTCATGACATAGATATGTTCATTACTTATATTGTTGAAGATATTGACAAATCCCTAACTGTACTTTTCTGGCACGGTGTTAATTCAAATGGTCTGCGCCAGATTCAAAAATCCCTGTCACTTATTTCAGTAGCTTAAACAACACATGTGGCAGATTTAGACCCCTTTCACACTGAGGCGCTTTACAGGCACTAAAGCGCTAAAAATAGCACCTGCAAAGCGCCTGTAAAGCGCCTCTCCTCTCACTCCAATGTGAAAGCCTGAGTTCTTTCACACTGGAGAGGTGCACTGGCAGGACGCTCAAAAAAGTCATGCAAGCAGCTTCTTTGAGGCACTTTAGGAGCAGTGTATACACCGCTTCTAAAGCGCCCCTGCCCATTAAAATCAATGGGCAGTGCCGTCGAAGCAGCGGCGCTTTGCGGGTGCTTTTAACCCTTTATCGGACCCTAGTGGGGGTTAAAAGCACCCCTGCTAAATGCAGCTAAAACAACAGATGCTCGGAGCAGCTCAGTGTGAAAGTGCCCTAAGGGTACTTTTTAAAAGCGCCACTTCCACAGTGGTGCTATTAATGCACTACATTCAAAAATAATTACCTCCAGTTCATAGATAACGAAACTAGAGCTAATTAAGTCCAAGTATGAGAAGGTCCACAGAGACAACAAAATGCCTGTCTCTGTATGCTCTGTAGCAAAGCAGCATGTTTGCTACCTCCTCCCTCCTCATACAAGTGGTGCATGCCCCAGATGGGTGGTATGTTTTAAATGTACCAGCCACTCTGACAGTTGTATCACAGATTTATAGGATTATTGCCATCATATGGAGATACTTGGACTTAGACGTACAGTATCTCACAAAAGTGAATACACCCCTCACAATTTAGTTTTTTATGTGACAACACTGAAGAAATTACACTTTGCTACAACGTAGTGAGTGTACAGCTTTTATAACAGTGTAAGTTTGCTGTCCCCTCAAAATAACTCAACATGCAGCCATTAATGTCTAAACCGCTGACAACAAAAGTGAGTACACCCCTAAGTGAAAATGTCCCAATTGGGCCCAAAGTGTCAACATTTTGTGTGGCCACCATTATTTTCCAGCACTGCCTTAACCCTCTTGGGCATGGAGTTCACCAGAGCTTTACAGGTTGCCATTGAAGTCCTCTTCCACTCCTCCATGATGACATCACGGATCTGGTGGATGTTAGAGACCTTGCGCTCCTCCACCTTCCATTTGAGGATGCCCCACAAATGCCCCACTCAACAGGGTCTGGAGACATGCTTGGCCAGTCCATCACCTTTACCCTAAGCTTCTTTAGCAAGGCAGTGGTCATCTTGGAGGTGTGTTTTGGGTCATTATCATGTTGGAATACTAACCTGTGGCCCAGGAGGGAGGGGATCATGCTTTGCTTCAGTATGTCACAGTACATGTTGGCATTCAGGGTTCCCGCAATAAACTGTAGCTCTCCAGTGCAGGCAGCACTCATGCAGCCCCAGACCATGACACTCCCGCCACCATGCTTGACTGTAGGCAAGACACATTTGTCTTTGTACTCCTCACCTGGTTGCTGCCACACAGGCTTGATAACAGCTGAACCAAATAAGTTTATCTTGGTCTCATTAGACCACAGGACATGGTTCCAGTAATCCATGTCCTTAGTCTGCTTGTCTTCAGCAAACTGTTTGCAGGCTTTCTTGTGCATCATCTTTAGAAGAGGCTTCCTTCTGGGATGACAGCCATGCAAACCAATTTGATGCAGTGTGCAGCGTATGGTCTGAGCACTGACAGGCTGACCCCCCACCCCTTCAACCTCCTGCAGCAATGATGGCAGCACTCATACATCTATTTCCCAAAGACAACCTCTGGATATGACGCTGAGCATGTACACTCAACTTCTTTAGTCGACCATGGCAATGCCTGTTCTGAGTGGCACTTGTCCTGTTAAACCACTGTATGGCCTTGGCCACCATGCTGCAGCTCAGTTTCAGGGTCTTGGCAATCTTCTTATAGCCTAGGCCATCTTTATGTAGGGCAACATTTTTTTTTCAGATCCTCAGAATTCTTTGCCATGAGGTGCCATGTTGAACTTCCAGTGACCAGTATGAGAGAGTGAGAGCGATAACACCAAATTTAACACACCTGCTCTCCATTCACACCTGAGACCTTGTAACACTAACGAGTCAAATGATACTGGGGAGGGAAAATGGCTAATTTGGCCCAATTTGGACATTTTCACTTAGGGGTGTACGCACTTTTGTTGCCAGCAGTTTAGACATTAATGGCTGTGTTTTGAGTTATTTTGAGGGGACAGCACATTTACACTGTTATACAAGCTGTACACTCACTACTTTACATTGTAGCAAAGTGTAATTTGGGGCCTTGGGTGCTTTCCATTTAATTCTGTCAGCTGCAGCCATTTTGGCCTCATCCCATTGGACCTTAAAGCTAATTTTTAAAGGGGTTGTAAACCCTTGTGTTTTTTCACCTTAATGCATCCTATCCGTTCTACTCACCTGAGCCAGTTCGTTCCCATGGCGGAGACACGCGGGGCTAAGTCCGGCATTCTGTGTCTATGGACGCAAATGCTGGACTCAGGAGCACGCCCGCATGGTAACCCTCAGGAAGAGATCAGGGCCACTCTGTGCAAAACAAACTGCACAGTGCAGGAAAGTATGACATGTTTGTTATTAAAAAAACAAAAAACGAGAATTTATATCCCCTGTAAAGGCAAGTTTAAAAAAAATAACAAACATGTTATACTTACCTGTACTGTGCAGTGGTTTTGCACAGAGCAGCTCTGATCCTTCTCTTCTTGGGACCCCCGCCGGAGCTTCTGGCCCCTCCCTCCTGCCGAGTGCCCCCAGAGCAAACCGCTTGCTATAGGGGCACTCGAGCAGGCTCAATCTCAAGCCACTGCTCTGCTTGTCCATTCAGACACGGAGCTGCAGCTCGGCCCGACCTCTCTCCTCATTGGCTCACCAGCTGCTGTCTAAGCCAATGAGGAGGGAGAGCCCCCAGTGAGCTGAGGCTCTCATGCACATCTCTTGCTCTAGATCGGGCTCAGGTAAGTATTAGTGGGGCTGGGGGGGGGGGGGATGCTACACAGAAGGTCTTTTACCTTCATATATAGAATGCATATATGTAAAAAACCCTTAGAGCCACTTTAATGGCACTCAATAAAAAACATGTATGCCTGCCAGACCTTATCACATTTATTTGTACAGCCCCTTGAGATATAGGTTGCCCTATATAATGGTAGCATGGCATTAACCAGTCCCTCCCAGAAGGAAATATGAGGGGCATGTGGCTTCTTCCAATGCAAAAGGATCACCTTCCTACCATAAAATAATACCACGTTAAGTAGAGTCCTATGTGCCCGGGATGGAAAAACCTCCCCTACCAGGCCAAGGAGACAGACTCTGACCAGCATCGGGATTGGAACACTGACAATCTCAGAGAGACAGGAAGTGACCTCAGACCAAAAAGTCTGTATCTGACGGCACTTCCAAAAAATATGCTCAGCAGTAGCAGAGGCAAAGGAACATCTCCAGCACTTGGCTGAGGAATTAGGATATATCCGTGCTAGCGGAGGTATAATAGATTCTATGAAGGAACTTAAACTTGATAAACAGACCATGATTATTTAATGTGGATGAGACAAGGTAAAGGGACTAATGCCAAGATTACCCGTTGGTTCCTGGCACTACAGGAAGTTTGTAGTGGAGCACAGGCCCGGGAGACTGCTTTAAAATGCAGATGCCCTCTCCCGAGCCCATTGTCTTAGCTCCACTGTTGCCTCCAACTGGCATTGAGGCAGAAGAGGAGAGGGATATGTACAGGACGCTGGGGCTGGGTCCTTGAAGGATGCTATTATTCCCCTCTGTTTGGACTGTTGTTCCTTTAAGGGAAAAACAGGGTTAACTCACTGGTCAAAGGAAGTGGGTTTAAAAAAAAGACAGGAAGTAGTGGGTGTGGTGTGAAGGAGTATAGATTGTGGATGGTGGGTTTGTGTACAGTTGTGAGGGTGCATGTCAGTATCCTGCCTGGAAACCTACTGGCAGGGCAAGTTACCCTCTGCAAAAGTCGGGGACTGTTTATTTGTGATGACAGTTCTATACTCTTCAAGTCGGTGAGACAGTTATCTTCTGTTGTGTTATTTTGCTGCCATGTAGCTTTTTAACTTGTTGCCGCCTGCCCACTGTCAAATGACGGTGGGGCGGTGCAGCTCTTGTTTTGGGATGCCGTCATGTGACGCCATCCCAGGACGGCCGCTGTTGCGCACCCGCAGGGGCACGTAGCGTGGTGATCGTGGCTGCGCCGTGTTGCTAGGACACACACTGACAGAGTGTGTGTGGCGAGGAGAGCCGATCAGCGGCATCTCCACACAGGGGGACATTTATGGATGTATTAAGGGCACTGATCATCAGTGCCCTGATTACAATATTGAAAAACAGTGTCACCACACAGTGCCCCCCAATGCCAGCGATCAGTACCCACCAGTGGCAGCAATCAGTGCCCACCACTGCCCACAAGTGCCACCAATCAGTGCCCATTAGCGATGCCAGTCAGTGCTGGCAATCATTGCCGCCTATCAGTGCTGCCCATCAATGCCCATCACTACTGTCAATCAATGCCCATCAGTGTCGCCCATCAGTACCACCCATCAATGCCCATCAGTGCCCATCAGTACCGCCTATCCGTGCCACCTATCAGTGCCCACCAGTGCTGCCTATCAGTGCCTACTAGTGCCGCCTAACAGTGCACATCAGTGCCACATATCAGTGCCACCTATCAGTGCCCATAAGTGCGGCATATTAGTGCCTCTTCATCAGTGCCATCTAATCAGTGCCCATAAGTGCTGCCTCTACAGTGCCCATAAGTGCCACCTCATCATTGCCCACCAGTTCAGCCTATCAGTGCCCATCAGTGCCGCCTCATTAGCTCACATCGGTGAAGGGGAAAAATTACTTAGTTACAAAATTTACTGACAGAAAAAAAGTGAAAAACATATTTTTTTAAATTTTTTTTTTTTTTTTGTAAAAAACAAAAAACCCAGCAGTGATTAAATACCACCAAAAGAAAGCTCTATTTGTGTGAAGAAAATGATAAAAAATGTGTTTGGGTACAGTGTAGCATGACCGTGCAATTGTCATTGAAAGTGTGACAGCACTGAAAGCTGAAAAATGGCTTGGGCAGGAAGGGGGTGTAAGTGCCTGGTAGGCAAGTGGTTAAGTTAATAAATATTACTTTGATTGCAACGCCTTTGTCCTGCGATGCGGCTGATTCCCTGAATCAGCCGAACCTCCAATTGGTGACAATATCTTATAGCTTCTGCATACCACTGCTTTTCAAGGGTTCCACATTTGTGAAATGGTCTCTGTATGTTAAGCCCAATAATTTTCCATAGGCATTGCTGGTGGAATAAGTATAGTTTTTAAGCTATGTCTGGTTCCAAGTCTGAGCTGAAAAAAAGAGGGTTGGATGCTGGGCCAGCAACTCAGCCCTGTAAAACTTTTTACCATTACAGAAATATGAAGATAAGTAGAAAATTAAGAAAAGCAAAGATATGTACTTCATGCATGCTATAAAAGGAAAATTGGAGCTGGAAAGTGGTGGGATGAGACAGCACAGTTGCAGTTTTTGTAATTTTTACTAGCTGGTGTGGAATATCAGAGAGGTGCTATAAATATGATGATCTCTCCCTTCTTGTCCATGTCAGTAGCCAGTATAAGCAACATCCTCTGTCAACTGCGTTTGCACTGGGTAGTTGAAGGGAATTTGAAGTGTAAGCATAGCCAAAGCATTTTCTTTTTCGTTTTGGATCGTGGGGAAGAGTTGAAAACCCTGTCAATTTATGGTTTGCTGCCAGTGTTCCATTTGGGAGATTTTACTTTACTTTCTGTCGCTGAGCCCAACAGGAAGACATTTCTACAAAGTTAGGGAATGTTCCCTCTTAAACAGTTGTCACCACAGCAGGTTTTTAGCTATTCAGGAATTCACCCTCATTTCTTTTTATGGGGGGGCAACTTTACATTTTAGATTTTTCCATCACTTTCTTTCATGTTAACGAAAGTCACCATGTAAGCAGGTGCAGTCTACTTTCGCCACTGTATGTGGCACATATACGCAACGACATTGCAGTTGATGAGGAAGTCAAGAGGAATCTATGGTCTCCTGGGTAACAGTGGAAGCGATCCAATTGGATGCTGTCACCCCATGTGACTCCAGCAGGCAACTTGGATCAGGCAGAGATGCAGGTTTGGCGTGCATCTTGCGAGTGGGTAGAGTGGCAGGGAAAGGTTCCTGATGAGAAGGGAAAGCGCAGGGCTTGCAACTTCTCTGAACATTCTTCCGCTTGGGCACGAGGTGGCCTGGCCGCATTCTGCCCCTCCTAACAGGCACGGTCAGTTCAGCTGAAACCTGCTCTTTACATGCTGTTGGACCTGTTAGTGTTCCCAGTTGGGCGGGCTTTCTAATGGGTTTATTGTGAACTGTCTTTGCATTATTTTAGTACAAGTTCTTCCATTGCACTTGGACTGTGTGTTATTGCCGCCACACCATGCTGCACCCAACTACAACCAGGGCAAACAGAGAATTTACCTGGTGGGGAAACATACAGCAATAAAAATTTGGCAGAGGTTCTAAGCCATTCTTTCTCTATCAAAAACAACGTTTTGGGCTATACATTCACCTTAACCCCTTAATGCCGACTGCAACTGGTGCTTTAAAAGAGCTCTGATGCCGAGGCCGGACGGAGGGGCTCAGTCTTTCAGCACTTGGATTGGCTGCACAGTCCTGACATCATCTGCAGTTTACCAGCTCCCGATCATCAGTTTGTGACTGTGCCACAGTTATGGGTTCACTTATGAAGCTTGCCATCAATGGCGGTTGTTGTTCCATTTTTTGGGGGGGGGGGGGGGCGGCAAACCAACCCCCCGCCACCCCCCCTCAGTTTGTCAGTCCCTCAGTCAAACCCCCCTCCCTGTTCCGTCGGTCTGTCAGTCAAAACCCCCCCCACCGTCGTTTTGTAAACCCTGCACTTACCCCATCTAGGGTGGGCCTGCGTCTCCTCCTTGGTATGTCCTTCTCTGCGTCTCCTCCTCAGTGTCTCTTCTCCGTCTCCTCTTCTGTGTCTCCTGTTCGGCGTCTCCTCTTCGGCGGCTTCCCCTGCATCTCCTCCTTGGCGGCCAATACGGTAGCTTCTTCTCTCGTCCATTCGGGTCTCAGCCTGATTGGATGGGAGGAGAATCAGGAAGACAATAGTGAATATTTATTCATATTAAAAAACAAAAAACAAAAAAACATTGAAATCCTTGCGTCCGCCACCCTGCATGTAGATTAGGGGCCAGGCGCATGGATTTGTGTGGCTGCACCCCTGCGCCCCTAATGGATCGGCTGCCACTGCTTGCCATAGAACTACACAGAAAGGCATGCATAAGACGGCTGGGTATTAATACCCACAGATTAATATACAGACAAATTACAGGTAATTGCAATAATTTAACTGAATAAATGTTTTTAAATTTGGATTTTATTTTACTTTAAGTAGACTGTGCACACAAACCTGTAATGCCAATCCCCCAAGTAGATTTAGTAGACTATCCATAGCCAAAACTAACCTGGTCTACAAAATAACATCAATAGGGTGCCGCAATGGGAGGAATTAATACATTGTTATTCATTTTGGGCTTTTGGTAGAAACTTCATCCTGCTTTAGGTTTTGTAGGAGTAGTAAAAATAAAAACTCTAGTTTATCTATTATTCTGTTCTACAGATGAATAATTCTGAAATGTTCACCATGGGAAATGAAGCGAAAGGGGCATATTGACTTAAACTAGATGACTACATCATAGTTTCCTGATTATAATGAGTTATATCCATGGTAACTGTGGCATTCACTATTTACATTTAAAATGTAGTAGTTTATAGCTACTGTAATGGCTTGCATTCGTTAGTAGATAAATGAGAAACCACTGTTACTTGCAAGGAGTTATTGATTAGGAAATGGGCCACGTGTTCTAGTCAATACATGTGTTCATTAAAGATGCAATCAATATAGAGATGCAGATTGATAATTTTATAGCTGTATTTATAATGCAGAGGCTATTTTCATGGTGATTTGCACCCCTTCTGTTACAGTGATAAATCTAATTATTATAGGCCAGCTCCAACCAAAGTACTTTTTCATATGCCCATTGGGGCATAGTAATGTTGGTACTGGGAACAGGACAGAAAGCTTCACTTTCTGGGGACTGAGAGCAGGACTGATGCTTTTTTGCAAATCACAGGTGGGGAAAATGAATCATGTGAAGAATGCGAAGATATGTGTCACAAATTTGCAATTCAATGGAAGCAATCAAGCTATACAAAACAAGTGTGAAAATACAGTGGTGTGAAAAAGTGTTTGCCCCCTTCCTCATTTCCTGTTCCTTTGCATATTTGTCACACTTAAGTGTTTCGGAACATCAAACCAATTTAAACAATAGTCAAGGACAACACAAGTAAACACAAAATGCAATTTGTAAATGAAGGTGTTTATTATTAAAGGTGAAAAAAAATCCAAACCATCATGGCCCTGTGTGAAAAAGTGATTGCCCCCCTTGTTAAAACATACTATAACTGTGGTTGTCCACACCTGAGTTCAATTTCTCTAGCCACACCCATGCCTGATTATTGCCACACCTGTTCACAATCAAGGCATCACTTAAATAGGAGCTGCTTGACACAGTAAGGTCCACCAGAAGATCCTTAAAAGCTACACATCATGCCGAGACCCAAAGAAATTCAGGAACAATTGAGAAAGAAAGTAATTGAGATCTATCAGTCTGGAAAGGGTTATAAAGCCATTTCCAAAGCTTTGGGAATCCAGCGAACCACAGTGAGAGCCATTATCCACAAATGGCGAAGACATGGAACAGTGGTGAACCTTCCCAGGAGTGGCCGGCCGCCCAAAATTACCCCAAGAGCGCAGCGACGACTCATCCAAGAGGTCACAAAAGACCCCACAACAACGTCCAAGGAACTGCAGGCCTCACTTGCCTCAGTTAAGGTCAGCGTTCATGCCTCCACCATCAGGAAAAGACTGGGCAAAAATGGCCTGCATGGCAGAGTTCCAAGGAGAAAACCACTGCTGAGCAAAAAGAACATCAAAGCTCGTCTCGATTTCTCCACAACACATCTTGATGATCCCCAAGACTTTTGGGACAACATTCTGTGGACCGATGAGACAAAAGTGGAACTCTTTGGAAGGTGTGTGTCCAAGTATATCTGGCGTAGAAGGAACACTGCATTTCAGAAAAAGAACATTATACCAACAGTAAAATATGGTGGTGGTAGTGTGATGGTCTGGGGCTGTTTTGCTGCTTCAGGACCTGGAAGACTTGCCGTGATAAAAGGAACTATGAATTCTGCTGTCTACCAAGAGTTCCTGAAGGAGAATGTCCGACCATCTGTTCGTGTACTCAAGCTGAAACGAACTTGGGTTCTGCAGCAGGACAATGATCCTAAACACACCAGCAAGTCCACCACCGAATGACTGAAGAAAAACAAAATGAAGACTTTGGAGTGGCCTAGCGAAAGTCCTGACCTGAATCCTATTGAGATGTTGTGATATGACCTTAAAAAGGCCGTTCATGCTCGAAAACCCTCTAATGTAACTGAATTAGAACAATTCTGCAAAGATGAGTGGGCCAAAATTCCTCCAGGACGCTGTAAAAGCCTCATTGCACGTTATCGCAAACGCTTGGTTGCAGTTGTTGCTGCTAAGGGTGGCCCAACCAGTTATTAGGTTTAGGGGGCAATCACTTTTTCACACAGGGCCATGATGGTTTGGATTTTTTTCACCTTTAATAATAAACACCTTCATTTACAAATTGCATTTTGTGTTTACTTGTGTTGTCCTTGACTATTGTTTAAATTGGTTTGATGTTCCGAAACACTTAAGTGTGACAAACATGCAAAGGAACAGGGAATGAGGAAGGGGGCAAACACTTTTTCACACCACTGTAAAGCCCCATACACACGGTCGGACAATCCGCGGACCAGGTCGGTCGGATCCTGTCCGTCGTACTTTGTCCGATGTTGGTGTTGCGTACACACGGTCGGACTACGTTGTCGGAATATCCGGTCTGCAAGAACGTCGTGACGTAAGTCGTCGTCCACGAGATTAGAAAAGGGAAGTTCAGCACCACGTCAGGCACCCGTTGGGCTCCTTCTGCTGATCCCGTGTTTATCGAGATTTAGTCGAAGTTTGGTGACTTAAGATTCGCGCTTCTCAGTTTTCTGACTCAGATCGTTACTGCTCTTCAGTTTGTGCTTGTCGTGCGTATCTGTTTATTAGTGCGTGTAGTCAGTTCGCATTTGTTGGTCATTGCGGCCTATATCTTGATATAGGACGCTTTGATTTGCACTGCTTATTGTCTGCTCGTTTCTGGTATTCATTTCGTTCTTTCAGGCCTTGCTGTTTATCGGTGCTTTCTGTTTGTCCGTTCTGACCAGCCGACCTTTTGTGACCTTGTGAGCGATGTTTCCCGTGCGTACTCGTCGCCGAGTTCGTGCTGTACGCGGAATTGGTGTCGGGCTTCTAGCTTTGAGCCAAGACCCGTCCATGAACAGAGTGACGAGGAGTATGTGGACCAAGAATTGGTTGCTTCAGCGTGACCAATTCTCGCACATGCCTTTGCTTCGTGAGATCCAGGAGAATAATCCTGATGATTTCAGGAACTTTCTCAGGATGACGGACCCCGATTTTCACCGTCTTTTGGCTTTGCTGACCCCCTTTATCAGCCGGCAGGATACCTGCATGAGACAAGCCATTACTCCGGAGCAGAGGCTTGTTGCCACGTTGAGGTACTTGGCGACAGGGAGAAGTCTTCAGGATTTGAAGTTCTCTTCAGGTATCTCTCCCCAGGCCCTGGGACTCATTATTCCAGAGACCTGTTCTGCCATCATCCAGGTCCTGCAGGAGGACTATATTAAGGTAACATTTCTCCTTTACTATTCCCTTCTATGTATGTTCTTTTTGCTAATGTCTTCTATTTTTGACCTCCTTCCCTAATTACCATGATTGCAATATGCTCTAATATGCTGTGCCCCTTTTCTCCTTCATGCATTTTTCCCTTCACTTACCTCACCAGCATGCTCTTCTGCCCCAATAGACACCTATGGCCTAGTCACCTAAGCAATGTATTTTGTCTGCTGCATAGTATTTTTTGCCCCCAAACACCCCCTAAAATATGCACAAATGTTTGCTGTGTGGTTTACTTCATGTAGAGCCCTTTTTTTTATTGTTTTTGGTGGGGGGGGGGCAAACTCATTAGGAACCCCCTCCCCCAACTGCTCTGTCAGATGGTACCAATCCTCTATCTGCTGGCTTTCCCAAGGTCAATACACACTATATACCTACCTCTTTTTAGTGGGCATCTTTAGGGATGAATTCTGCAAAGCATGTAGTGCAAGGGGCTGCCTCCATACTTTCCATTTCCTATTTTTTTGTGTTCTTTCCCTCCTATTAGCTTGCTTGGTAATTTCTGAATGTCACAATGTGCTTTCCTTTTTTTTTGGGGGGGGGGGGGGGGTTTGAAATGTTAGTTTAGCTTTCCTGGGGGCTGCCAATAGTGTTAAGTACAGAGGGTCTGGCCAAACTAGCACACATTATTGAGCCATTTGCCAATCAATGAAGTGCAGAGGGTTACCTGTCCACCACTCCCCCCCCCAAAACCCTAGTTATTGTCAAAGGCCCATCAGAAGTGGGGGGATTGATGGGGGGTGAGTAATCTGTGAAGGGGAGCCTCTACTTTTCTGTGCAAATACTTTCCAGCCTCCAATTTTATACAATGCTCTTGTTCCAAGATGTTGATTGTCTAATCTGCTTGCAATGTTTATGTGCAAAGTGACTAATTTTTTTTTCTTGTTTCACTCCACAGTTCCCTTCATCGCCACAGGAATGGCAGACTGTGGCCTCCCACTTTGCCAGCCGTTGGGACTTTCCTAACTGCGGAGGGGCAATTGATGGGAAACACGTCCGCATCGTCCCACCGCCCAACTCGGGGTCCCACTATTATAATTATAAAGGGTTTAATAGTGTAGTGATGTTGGCGGTGGTGTCGCCAACATATGAATTTATGTATGTGGACGTGGGGATGAACGGCCGGATCTCGGATGGTGGTGCCATTACGCACACGGAGTTCTACTGGCGTCTCCAAAGTGGCAGTCTGTGCTTGCCACCTCCAGAGGAGAATGCTGAAGGACTCCCCTTCGTCTTTGTCGCAGATGAAGCGTTTGCGTTGACTCCCCATGTGATGAGGCCGTTCCCGATGAGGACCCTCACCCCAGAACAGAGGGTCTTCAACTACAGGCTGTCCAGAGCCAGAAGAGTGGTGGAGAACACTTTTGGCATCCTGGCCAGCCGCTTCCGCCTGTTCTTGACGGCAATTAACTTGGCGGAATACAAACTGAACCACATAGTTCTTGCATGTTGCATATTGCACAACTTCCTCAAAAGACATAACAGGAACTATGTGGTGCCCGTTGGCCCAGATGTGGAGGGCCCTCCAAATGCGGACCTCACAGCCCTTCAAGTGGCACGTCCAGGCTTGCCCCTCTAAATGCCCGCGCGGTCCGCGAGCAATATATGGAGTACTTTGTGGGTAGGGGGGCCATTGCTCTGCCTGACGATGTGTGAGAGGCATTTTTTAATAAATCTGACATTTCAACCAACCTATGATTTCTTGTCATTTCATTATTCTTTTTTGCTTATTTTACCTTGAAATTTTTCCCTTTGCCTTCGACAGTGGGAATGCACTTTCTGGGCAAAAGGAGGTAACAGTCTCTTCTTCCCAAAAAGATTAGTCTCATGTTGTGTGTTTGATACCTAATCTTTGGTCTAGATAAGGTTTGTACTGCCTAACTGACACCCAAAATACTCCTTTTCATCACCAGGTCAGACATGTGTGTATTCTCAAAATGCTGTGCTCCGTGTTTTCGTACAAAGCACTGTGGGTGTCATTTACATAAGTCAAATCCACTATGCTCTACAAGTGCAGTGAAAAAGTGCCCTGGAAAAGAAACTTGCAGTGCAAAGTGGACTTGCCTTTAGTAAATAACACCAATTGGCCACCATATCCTTTCCATTTGACATACATAATGCATTGTGTTTTTGAAATAAGGAAGCCACACATTTAAAAAAATAAAAAAGTTTACTTTGAAAACATTCACAAGTGCGTTTACAATCTTCACGCCCAAACTGACAACATCTTGGTTATTTACAGCATTGTTTAGAAACATTCCGCAATTGGTAAAACCAGGCATGGAGCAAAACAGAACCTAGGAACTTGGAAAGTTCAACTTTGTAAAGTGAAGACAAGATCAGACATGACTATATGTTCAAAGTGTGTTTGATCTTGCCTTCATCACATGGGGGGGTCACCCCTGGAAAGTGGAAATTTAGAACATGCACACAATTTGGGTCTGAAAATGGTCATTAGATGGTAAAACACATGCCTAGAATCTTCAAAAGTGCCATTTTCCATCATGGGGATGAATGGACGTTTTTTGGGGGTGCAACCCCTTCACCACAACCACTTTCGTAGTTCGTAAAGTGGTTGCACCCCCAAAAAAACGAGGGCATTCATCCACCATGATGGGAGCTAGCACATGTGGACACAATGTGTGCATGTTCCAAATTTCACACAGTTCTTAAGTTACAAATGTGTGTTAATTACTTTTTCATATTTTTCCTAAAACATCAATGATGTTCTTCAATTTTTGTTGAACATCATTGATGTTTTGCTTTATGTAATCGAGATCTCTATTGCAGACCATTATCTCCCCGATGAGTACGTGGGCACTCTCTGTGGTAAAGTGCGATTTTTCTTCCACAACATCCACGTCAACTAAAAACCACAAACAAAAAAAAATCGGGTGTTGGAAATGAGGCAGGCATACATTGATTAGCTTACCAGTAGCTTAGCTGTGTTCTCCCACACTCACCTGTTGTGGTGACAATTTCTCCAAGTTCGATGATCTCTCCTTCCTCCTCCTCCTCCTCTGCTTCTGCTGTTTCACCTTTTTTGGGAGGTGTTGGTTTTGGGGTTTCCTCAGACGGGCCAAGTTTTCGCTCCCTATGAGAATGTACAAAAGGAAGATTTAGCAACACAATCTATTGAGGCAGAAATAGGAAATGACAAACATTGCTTGAAAGTGACGGACACAATTTTTGTTTGGCCAGTTACAAATGCCAACTACATGAATGTAGTCACTTTGTAAAGGTGCTAAACTGACTAGCTTTTTGGTAGAAGTTTGTGTGATGGAGACCCCCCTCTAGTATCCACTGGAGCACATGTGTGGAAAAGCCTAATAAAAAGGTGGTTTGGGTGTCCCAGCACTAGTGCTCTAGAGTCCAGATGGGGAACCAGCTACTGGGTGACCTCTCCTTTACATTGAATAAATTGGCTTTACATTCTTGATGACATTTCTAGTGAGAACAAACTTCCTTTCCACAAATAAAACACCAAACATCGTATTATAAGTGGCCGATCGTTGCGTACGATCGAATGGACACACACACGACCATGACAGTGGCAGAAAGATCGAGGCTGAGTACGATCGAATGCACAGACGAACATGAAAGTGGCCATTTTGGAATGTACAACTTTGTAAAAATAAAACCACATGGAGCAGTATGCAAGCAAGAAATAAAACACAAAACACAACTACTTACTTTTTTGAAGAATTCGCTTGATCTTTCTGTACTGATCGGCCTCCCTCAGTTTCAGGTCTGACCAGCGTTTCCTCAGTTGCTCCTTGGATCGTTGTACCCCAAAATTATTGTACTGCCTCCTCACAACTTTAGACATGATCTTGGCCTTGCGGACATTGGGGTTGAGGTAAGGCCCATACTTCCCATCATAGTCGCTCCTCTTTAATATGTCCACCATCTCCAACATTTCTCCAAATGACATATTGGAGGCCTTGAATTTCAGGCTCCGGGATCGGGACGTTTCTGCCTCCGGACTTTCCTCGTCCTCCTCGTTGGTGGGATATTTGTGGCGCACCTGCTGTGTCCCCGCCATGTGCTCTCCCCACTGCGCCGTAAAGAGAAGGGGTGGGGAATAGACGAGAAAGATCGTCAGGGGCGGGCGGAGTTTGACGCATGCGCACTGTATATAAAACGTCACACGCCTGTGTCGTAGCCACGATCTGGGAGACGAGGGGAGAGAAAGCTCACGCACGAGACGATCGCTAGAAACGAAGGTACAATTTGACGTTGGTACATAACTAGCCTAGACTGATTCGAACTTGAGGCTTCTTTATGGAGAAGATTAGGAGAGTTTAGGCTGACATTATTTATATTGTTCTGTGTGGTGTTGTGTCTTGCAGAGGTGATGGAGGACTTCTACGACGTGAGTTTTCTCCCCCTCTTCATTGATAAATACAGGGAATTTCCCCTTTTATGGCTACCAAAGCACTGTGACTACAGCATCAGACCAAAGAGGTACGCAGCCATGCTGAAACTTGTGGCATTTGTAAAGCCAACCCTGCCCATGGCAACCGTGGCAAACTTAAAAGTGAAGATTAACAACATGAAGAGTACCTATTTCCGGGAGCCGGAATAAGGTCCGGAAGTCCCTAGCATCTATGGAGCTGCAGCAGATGATGTCTATGTCCCCACGCTCTGGTACTATGAGAGGGTCCACTTTCTCAAAGACCAGGCTACTGTCAGGAAGTCACTCTCACCTCTTCCTTGCACGCGTCCATCAGACCAAAGAGGTACGCCACCCCTTTGCTTAGTTCCTAACGTGATTGACATATCAACCTGGGCCTTCCAGTCTGGAATCTGTGCAGGTGCCCAGCTTGTTCCAGGTATAGTAGTTTTGTAACCATTTTGGGGAATAAGGAATGATGTTCAGTTAATTCAGGATCCCCAATTGCTTAGTTCCTAACGTGATTGACATATCAACAGACAGTGGTGTTGGAGACATTTTTGGGAAGACTCTAAACTGCAGGGCTGAGAATTGTATGGTTTTCTATTTGTAAACATTTTGCAACAGTCACTAGATGAGAATTGTGTGTGTTTGATGAACAAATAACTGAAACTATGTCCCTTTTTCAGACACAGGAAGACCTCAGCCAGGAGGTGGCTGTGGAAGGTGGCAGTCAGGAGGAGGCAGGGGTTAGTGGCAGCCAACAGGGGGTAGGCGTAGGAGCCTGACTGTCTCCCAAGTCCCTCCCCTCCGCCTTCCCTACAGAAGGGCGAAAAGCATGGGGGAGGTGGGAGAGTCAGCGCTCCAGCTGATACGAGATGCCTCAGCCTCCCTATATGCCACACCCACCTACGAGGAGGCCTTTGCCTCCTTGGTTGGCAGTAAAATGACGGGTATGGAGGCGGGGCAACGCAGCATGTGTGAGGATGTCATCCTCAAAATACTAAATGAGGGGATGGCTGGGGAGATGACTCCCCTCACACATGTTTGCGAGAGTGACCTTGCTCCGCCTCCTCCTCCTCCTTCTGCCACCCCACCAGCACCAGCACCACGGCGTGGAAGGAAGCGTACAAGGAAGACAAGAGAGTGATGACCTTGATTCAGTCTGGTCTGAGAGAAGATGGAGCCTCTCGTAGGACCAGAGCCTGGGGACCTAGATGGCATCTGCTGCAGTTCCGGATGTTTTGGACTTCAGGACCAGATTGCGCTCCCTTATTATTTAGATAGGTACTCTTCATGCCCCCAATTTTTTAAGCCAGAAAAATGATGGTTGCCATGGGTGTCCAAGGCTTTGCAAATTCCCCAAGTTTCACCATGGCTGCGTTCCTCTTTGGTTTGTTGCTGAGACCTAAATAAAGGTTTTTTTGATTTGAACTAATCATTGACTATTGTGTTTTACTTTTCTACAATGACAGTTTTTCTTGGAGTAGGCAGGTACATTTCACTAATCCTAAAGTAGAATTAACAAGGGGCACCAACAACCAACAAACTACTAGTAAATTTAAGCAAGAAATACAAATGTTAATAATGTGGTTTTGCTAAGTTGAGACACACAACCCCCCTCCAAAAAAAAAAAAAAAATCTCCTTCAAATATGTATTCCCAAAAAAAAAAAAAAAAAAAAGACAAATGATGCTAAAAATATAACAAAGATTCTTTTACGATCTGAGTAAAAATAAACATGTAGTGTACAAATGCTGAAAAGTAATAAAGAAGTAAGTTTGTGAGAAGTGCGGGTGAATAGGAGCAGCTAAAACATGTCATTCTTGTTGCATTGTAAAGAAAAAGAGAATGCGCTGCATTAGACATTTTAACATTGCAGCGTGACGAATGTGCTGTGTCGATTAGGAAAGGTAGTTTTACCTGACCGAGCGCTTCCGTCACAGAATTTCTTCTGAGCATGCGTAGCACTTTGTCCGTCGGACAACCGTACACACGATCGGATTTGGTGTGATCGGACCGTGTTGACGGCAAATCTTTCCAGCAGGAGATAAGACTTTGTCCGTCGGAAACCGACGTACACTGTCCGATGGTGCATACACACGGTCTGATTTTTCAACAACATTGTCCGATCGGACAGAATCCATGAAAAAGTCCGACCGTGTGTATGGGGCTTTAGTGTGTAAACAAGTGTAAAAACAAAAGTAATAGTATCATTTGATGATGAAGTGATGTGCTAATAATAAAGTGAAATAATAATGGTATAAATAAATGAAATATGTGAAAAAAATAAAAAATAAAAAGTAAATGAAGAAGAAATAAGAATAAAAAGAAATAAAGACTATAATGAAGAACTATAATAGAAAAATTATGAGTTAATGAAAATGGTTAAGAATAAAAAATAGACGAGCAACTCTAGAACTTATGAGGCTCAGGTCATCAATGATGAGCTGGATCCTCTCCCTTTACTCCAATCCCTCAGCCGCAGTCAAGGTCAACAAGGCGAGAGCTGACTTTTTTTAACAACCACAATGGCACGCTGCAGGATTACCCTGATCTTCATACTTTTCTTAGAGCCCTTTTTGAGCACAGTATGGGCAGACCCTTGCATCGTTGGATATCAGAAGGCTTCGGGGTCACATAATTTGGCCACATTTGCAGATGATCTAATCTTTTTTTCTAACAGACCCGCTCGTTTCTCTCCTGAAATTGCTTCAGTCCCTGCAGGAACTCTCTCCTTTTTCCAAATCAGCTTATCCAAGTCTTCTGTTCTAAACATTACGGTAGACAGTGCCACGACCCTATCCTTGCGCTTCTCGTTTCCTCTCTGCTGGGCGATTGACTCTATCCATTATCTGGGAGTTGACATTACTTCTAAGCTTTCTGCTCTCTATTCGGCCAACTTTGCCCCGTTGCTTCTCCGCCTTAAAGCTGATTTACTCCATTGGCATTCTCTCACCCTAACTTGGTTTGGGCGTTGCAGTGCTCTTAAGATGACCATGTTGCCTAAGGTGTTATATCTGCTGCAGGCACTTCCCATTCGCCTCCCCTTGGTGTTTAAACAGGTGAGCTCTATGTTTAGAGAATTTGTATGGTCCCATCGGAGGCCTCGTCTTCATCTTTTGAAGCCACAGGGAGGAGGTGGGTCTCCCAGATGTGCGGGCCTATTACAGAGCAGCACACCTCACCAGGATAGTTGACTGGCACTACCATGCTGAAGCAAAACAGTGGGTGGCCATGGAATTGGATGACTCCAATGACACAGCGAACAGTTGGCCTTGGATCGCTTCTCACCTGCCGAAAGCCCTTAGTGACCATCCTACCCTTGGCAGCACGTTGTTGGTTGCCAGGGATGCATTCCGTCACTCTTCAATATCACCATTACCTTCCCCCATAGTACCAGTACTGGGCAATTCAGAATTTGTACAAGGTCTCCAGAACCCTAATTTTCAGAGTCTGGCTTTGAAAGGCCGTCTCCATCTCTGTGATTTATTTGTATTTTTTTGGGGTCGGATGGCCAGCTCTCCTCTTCTGCCTATGGAACAGCTGCAGACCCCCCTTTTGACTTCTGGAGTGGTCTCCAGATGCGCAATTTTTTTTGTCAGTGTTCGCACTCCCTGGGTATACTGCACCAGCTTATGGAACTGGAAGATATCTGCCATAGAAAGGAACTGATCCATCATTATCTTTCGCTGATCTACGCCTCTTTGATCCGACCGGCAACAGGGTTTTTTCCCAGGTTCCTTTCTAAATGGGAATCAGACTTTGAAACTAATTTCACTGATTTGCAGGAGAAAATCCTCCACTTTGCCCTGAAATCTTCCATGGCCACTAGAATCCAGGAGACCGGCTACACGATCTTGACCTGTTGGTACAGGGTACCCACCACTCTGCACTGCTTTTTTCCTCAGGTCCCTAGTACATGTTGGCGATGTGACAATGCTGAGGGAACTATGCTCTATATCTTTTGGGACTGTCCCAAACTTAGGCCGTTTTGGCAGGAGGTGGTTGGTACTGTTAAGCACCTGACTAACATCGACCTGGAGGGGAACCCTGCAGCATATCTGTTGCATCTCTCGGACCGTCCTATCAAGAAACATAAAGCTTCCCTCACAATTCCGTTATTGAATGCGGCTAAGGCTTGCATCCCCTTATGTTAGAGATCTGAGAACCCGCTGTCAAAATCTTTGTGGTTTTACAAAGTCAATGAACTTAGGGACACAGAGGATCTCACAGCTACACAACCTGGCTGACCTCATGGACCTAGTTTTATTCCCTGGGCGAGAAGTTCTACCTTTCTTTCTTTCTTAATATTTCCCTTTCTTCCCCTGCATAAGGTTCACATGTTCCCCGATTCTACCCCTTTCCCACCACCCCATCTTCTTTCCCCCCTTCTCCTTCACTCTACACCCCCCCATACCTGGCTCAGCTCTGGGTGCTGTCCTTTTTCAGATATTTGAGTATTTTTATAATATAATACTTTAATCTCCTTGTCCCCATGCTTGGTCTGGCTGGCCACCGGGAGGCTCGCTTCCCGGTATATTGCATTATTTTGTAAAAATATAGTTGCACAGTTTTAAGCTAACTAGTCTATGTTTTGGGTCTCTCATGTCATTACTCTGCCTGCCATACATGCTCTGCAAACTGTGGACCGTCCTCATATTTGCCATGTTTCACATGACCGTTCATACCGTGTTCTGCTAGGCCTGTCGTCATGCAAATCTAATTGAGAGTTTTTCATTGTTACTTGAATATGTCTTGTTACTTATTTTCTCTGTTTGACTTTAAACTACAACTTTTGGAAAATGAAGGAATTACAAAAAAAAAAAGAATAAAAAATAGGTGTAAAGAAATAGTGTGTGGTAATCTGAGTGTCAAATGTGTATGAATAATTAAGTGTGTGACAAATACTAGAAAAACTTAAATACAAAAATAAGAAATAAAAATGAAAATTGAAAGCAAAAATACAGCCTAAATTGCAGGAGTTACCATTTAGGAAGGTCAAAAAATATGTCAATGCCAAATTCTTGTCTACCACAAAGATGAGGTCATTAGTATATCGGAAATACTCACTTATTTGATGTCTGTACAAATTTCAATGACTGTAAATAATTGTTCCTCCCATTTCCCTATGTACAGATTGGCGTGGGTGCAAATCAA
Organism: Lithobates sylvaticus; assembly: GCA_028564925.1. Taxonomy (NCBI): domain Eukaryota; kingdom Metazoa; phylum Chordata; class Amphibia; order Anura; family Ranidae; genus Lithobates; species Lithobates sylvaticus. The sequence goes on from CM053030.1 coordinate 155,274,195, forward strand.
GCTCCCAAGCCACCTGCTTCTGGTCATAATATTAATGGTCAAAAATAAAATAGTTCTGCTCCAACAGAAAAGATACACTTTCTAGAATGAACCATTTTAGTTCTTGTGAGTAGTACCGTATATACTCGAGTATAAGCCGAGTTTTTCAGCTCATTTTTTTGTGCTGAAAGTGCCCCCCTCGGCTTATACTCGAGTCAAGCACTTTTCTGCAGCAAAATTATATTTTCTGACCCGACTTTGGGGTTCCTAGCACTAAGTGGCCCCGAGATATGGGTCCCCAAAGTCGGTGTAATTCTCCGCTGCTGCAGAAAAGTGCTTGACATTTTCCGACCCGACTTTGGGGCCCCATATGTCGGGGACACTTAGAGCTAGGAACAACCCAAATTTAGTATTCAAACCCAGTGGAACCAGCACTACAACATATCGAACGATGGGGTTCCTAGCACCAAGTGACCCCAAGATATAGGGCCCCGAAGTTGGTCAACTGTGTCCATCTGCAGCAATGTCATTTCGGGACCCTTTTGGCTCTAGCTAGGGGGCATTTAGGAACCCTTAACTACCAAGTTTGAAGTTTGGGGGACCTATGGCTGCAAATGGGCACAGTAAGGCATGCAAATGGGCACAGTGAGGCTGAAAATGGGCATTGTTGACCCTCTTTTCCCCTTACAGTAGCTGCGCATTTCTCACCCTAGGCTTATAGGCGAGTCAATACGTTTTCCCAGTTGTTTGTGGTAAAATTAGGTTCCTCGTCTTATACTCGAGTATATACGGTAAGTGTATAAATCCATATGATATTTTAAGGCTTGCAATAGAATTGTACTTTGCAGGTGAACCATTTTAAGTCGTTTGTCCAGGGAAAGCCTTCTAACTTCAGATTTTTTTTCTTTTTGGCATCTCAAAAATAAGATACTGCACTTCAATTCTAATTAAGCCTTTAACAACTAGCCTTTGCCCTTTACACTTAAAATGTATGTAGCCAACATTTTAAGTTGGGAAGGGCTAAAACCTGTGTTTTTATTGCTGTCTGTGTCCCCACTAGAAATATTTACCTTATCTATTTGTTCCGATGATCACTATCACAAGGACACAAAGCGATGGGTACCCCAAATCTGATAGCTGTCACAAGAAAAAGAGGTGAAGAGAAATCTTCCAATTTGGACATATATTCCCGTGACAACTGTCCAAGAGGGGAGCTTTCATTACTTTCCTTTTTTTAATGTAATCTTCCACTTCCTTATGGGCAGGAGGTAAATGTAAACTTCTCCAACTGGACACAATCAGCAAAGAATAAACTGGTAGGAGTTTAAACCTTTTCCTAATTATTGCAAAATTAAAAAGAAAAGTTTTAATTATACATACACTTTAATCCTTCCATAATCCCTTACATGACACCTCCTAACACCTACCTAACTGTCACCACTTGTACTTAAAGTGGTTGTGAAGGCTGAAGGTTTTTACCTTCATGCATTCTATGCACAAAGGTAAAAAACCTTCTGGGTGCAGCACCCCCCACAGCTCCCGGATTGTTCATCTGAGCCCCTTCCCAATCCAGCGATGTGCACAAGCGCCTCAGCTGTCCTGGGACTCCCTTTCCTCATTGGAGCCAATAGGAGAGAACAGTTGGCAGGGCTGAGCCGTGGCTTTATGTATCTTATGGATGCATACAGCAGTATGACATGTTTGTTATTTAAAAAAAACAAAAAACTGAACCTTCCGAGTAGACTTATGGCATGCACATATATGCTAAGAAATGTGAAATTGTGACACGTTTAGGTATTTATTATCTTTCACAGTCTTCACCCTGATAATGCCTCCAAAGCAATGTATTTCTCTTAAAAGGGTACCAGATTTGTTTAGGCGTTATACAGGGTAAGAATCTACTTTGTGGACTGAGATGCTGGCACAAATATGACATAATTCTGTAAATCCTTGTGTCTGTACAGTTCTTGACTGTGCTCAGTCTAAAAATTATCGACCGATTCCAATTCTTTGTGAAGAATATCTGGTTGTTAAGGGGCAGGCTGGGAAGCCGCCCACCGTGTCCTTAATGACCAATGACTCATCAGCTGTCAGCAAAGAATTGTGGCAATGAAAAATGCAGCCAAAAAACAGCGTGGGGCCCCCCCCAATCCATACCAGGCCCTTCAGGCCAACATTTTTTTATCCGAGTATCCGAGTATGTAGCCCGGCAGGCCAGTAAAAGGGGGCTTGCTCACTCATCCCCTCACCTTTCCTGGCCTGCCAGGCTGCATGCTCGGATAATGAATGAATGAATGAAAGACTTGTATAGCGCTGCAACTGCGAACTGAATCGCCTCGAGGTGCTTGATCCGTCCTGTGCTTCCTGCTTGTTAGAAGAGGTGGGTCTTGAGTTTTTTCCTGAAGGCTCGATGGTTTTCTTCCATGCGGATGTCAGTGGGTAGAGCGTTCCATAGCCGAGGTCCTTGGACTGCGAATCTTCGTTCTCCCTTGGATTTGTAGCAGGATTTAGGGATGAGGAGGAGGTTTTGGCTAGTTGTTCGAAGTCTACGGATGGGTGTGTAGTGATTTATTTTCTCACATAGGTATTGAGGAGCGTTTCCTTGTGTGCATTTGTGGGTGAGGCAGAGGGTCTTGAAAGTGATCCGATCATTAACGTTTAGCCAATGAAGGGTCCTTAGGGCTGGGAGATGGATTCCCAGGTTTTTTTTTCCAGTGACTAGTCTTGCTGCCGTGTTTTGGATGACTTGTAGGCTTGCAATCTGGTATTTGGGTAGTCCTATGTAGAGGGAGTTAGCATAGTCGAGTCGGGAATTGATGATTGTTCCAACTACTACTGCTTTCTCTTTTTCTGGAATGAAGGGGATGAGTCTACGTAGCAGACGGAGAAGATGGTGCGAACCGCTGACTACTCATCCTATTTGAGCATCCATTGACATCTCTAAGTCGAAGATGACTCTGAGACTTTTGGCTTTGGTGCTAGGGGAGATCCAAGGATGGTGGGTGGTGTCCAAAGGGTCTTTGTTTTATATTTCTGTTTGCATTGAGGAGAAGAAGCTCTGTTTTGGATCCATTGAGTTTGAGGGAGCTCGTGGTCATCCAGTCCCCTATCAATGTGAGGCATTTTTCTAGTTCTTGGTATTGATAATTTTGTCCGGTGATTCAGAAGTAGAGTTGAGTATCGTCTGCATATGAGTGGTAGCATAGGTCCGTTGTCCTGATGATTTTTAGGAGAGGGCAGATGTAAATGTTGAAGAGCACGGGTGACAGAAGTGATCCTTGTGGAACACCATACAAAATTTCCCGTGTTTCAGAGGTGAAGGCTCCTAATTTCACTGTCTGTGAGCGATTAGCTAAGAAGGAGGCGAACCATGGTAGATTGGAATCTTCCTTTTTTGCTTTAAAGATTGCTTTGTGGTATTTCATAGTCCGAGTTTTGTAGTTTGTCAGGTTTTCCTTTGTGGCATTTCTTCTCCAGGATCTTTCTGCTCTTCTGCGTTCCTGTTTCAGTAGAGTAAGCGTGCCATTAAACCATCCAGAGTTCTTAGTGCGAATGGGTGCTCTGCGTTTCGGAGCGACTGAGTCTGCTGTTTCTACTAATGCCTTGTTTAAGGAGCAGAGTGTTTGTTCTGTTGAGTGGTTTAGGTTTAGCGTTGCTATTTTGCTTGATAATATGGTTTTGAAGAGATCGGAGTGTAGCTTCTTCTGAGATCTGGTCCAGTGTGTTGTTGTTGAGTGGTTCGGTTTTCGGAGGGTGGTGTTGGAGGTGATTTTAAATTTGATAGCGTGGTGGTCCTTTCACGGTAGCGGTATGTTGTTGAGTATGTTTATGTCGATATTTTGTTTGAAGATAAGGTCCAGCGTGTGCCCTGACCCATGCGTGGGAGCCTTTATCAATTGCTGAAGTCCTAGTCCTTCCAGTTGGTTGATGCAGGCGGTGGCGATGAGGTCTTCGGTGGTGTTTGCCCAGAGGTTGAAATCCCTGAGAACCAGAACGTTTTTGTTTTTCAAGGTGTGTAATGCAATGAATTCGGTGAAGGGTATCAAGAGATTTGTCTTCGGTCCTGGTGGTCTGTAGCATAGCAATATGTGAATGGTGTCTTGGGGTGTTGTTTGAAGATGTAGAGTAAGGGTTTCCATAAAAGGCACTGAGTTCCGTAGAGTCGGCTTGACGAGCACCAGGTGAGATTTGAAGATAACTGCTAGGCCTCTTAATTTTTTTCCAATCCTATGCTCCGTTAGGATACTGTCGTTTTCCGGCACCAATTCTGTTAGTATGGTGTTGCAGTCGGGTGTTAGCCAGCTTTAAGTGATGAAGAGGCAATCTAAGTTGTTTTGGGTGATGAAGTCGTGGATTTCCTGTCTGTGCTTGACTGCAGATCTGGTGTTAATCAGGGCGCATGCCAAGTGATGTGGTTGAATGGGAGTCTTCCTGAGTTTGGGTGTTGATTGTAGGTTGATCCTTAGTAATTGTTCTTTCCGTAGTATTTTTTGAATGGCAGTTGGTAATGTTGTGGTAGTATTTCTTAGCCTGTGGAGGGCGTCCGGTGAGTATTTGAGATTGCACATGATGCAGAAACTTGATGCTGATGGTATGAAACAATGCAATGATGGGTCCAGAGAAGATGATGGTCCTGGGAGATGCAGCTGCTGCTGGCGGTGATGCTGATGGTGTGGCAGCGACCCTGCTAACCTACCCGCCCTCCCAGATCAGGGTCTGGTATCAATTTTTGGGGGAACCCCGCGCTGTTTTTTTTTCTTTTTTACATTTTGGCGTGGGGTTGCCTCTCCTGAACCATACCAGGCCACATGACCTCAACATGGGGGGGGGGGTGCTTGGGGGCAGGGGGGCTCTGCCCCCAAAGCATCTTGTCCCCATGTTGATGGGGACAAGGGCCTCTTCCCCACAACCCTGGCCGGCAGTTTTGTGGGTCTGCGGGCAGGGGGTTTATCGGAATTTGGAAGCCCCCTTTAACAAGGGGCCCCCAGATCCCAGCCCTCTCCTCTATGCGAATGAGTAGAGGTACAAAGTACCCCTACTCATTCACTAAAAAAGTGTAAAAAGTAAATAAAAACACAGAACAAGTTTTTGACAAGTCCTTTATTAAAAAAATCAAAAAATGTCCCTCCCACGGTGTAGATCGGTGATGGCGAACCTTGGCACCCCAGATGTTTTGGAACTACATTTCCCATGATGCTCAACTACAATGCAGAGTGTATGAGCATCATGGGAAATGTAGTTCCAAAAAATCTGGGGTGCCAAGGTTCGCCATCACTGGTGTAGATCCTTAGTCTATGCAACGCCCGCCGTCACCGCCAACCCCCCAAAAAAAACCTACAGTCCCAACAAAGGCTTTGGGTTCTTTCAGTTCTGCCATCTGACAGTTCATAAATAGATAAGGAGCGGGGCCATCCGATGATCCAATCGAGTGACCACGCCCCCTTTGTGGTTGAACAAGGCACATAGAGAACAACTGTTATTTTTTGTGCCCTTGCAGAGAATTTACGTTACATACTGTATCTCTGCTAAGAAAAAATCCACACGTGATAACAGTGTTATGTGAGAACAGGACACATCGAAAACCATTATTTTCTTTATGTCGATGCAGCGTCGTAAATAATAAATACGCACATCTCTGAACATGGAGTGAACAGGCCTATGCAAGTTAAATCTGTGTGTATTTTTTCAATCAGGATCATATGCATGAATGGTGTGAACGAGGCCCAAATTAACTATTATATAATTAGGGCAGTTTAAGGCTCCAGTCACACCTATGCAGTTTGCTTTAGAGCATTTCTGCAGTGCTTTTTGTGTGTTTTACCATGATTTTGCAGCGTTTTTGCCACGGTTTGTATTTCTTATGCTTTTTTGGGGGAAAACTTGTTGTTTGGCACATAAAAAAAAGCAAATCACGGCAAAATCACAATAAAAACACACTACATGCTTTTCTGCAGGTTCTCCATTGAAGTCTATTTGAACCAAAAAAGCAAAAAAAAAGCACTGTTTTGTATTTAAAAAACTCCCTGACCCTTTCCAAAAACACAGAGGCACAAAAATGCATTGATGTGAACATGTTCCATAGGAACCCATGTTAATAATCTATGTCATGCGTTTCTGCAAAAAGCATGAAACAATGCATTGCTTTGAATGGAGCTTAAGAGTTCTAGAATTTCTGTCAGTTTTTATTGTTGATTTTCCCTTAATTCCTGTCTGGTAAACAATTTTCTCCAGAACAGGAAGTGGTAGGAAATCTCTCAGAAATAAATTGGGTTCTAACTTTTCTCCATTTTATCCAAAACTTGAATGAATTATATACTCACATACACACTTCTTGTTTCCACTTGGGAATGTGCTCTTCTAATCTGTTGGAAAATTTACTAGGGGCTGATGACAGTATTCCTGGCACCCTGGCGTATTTTCCAAAAGCATGTATGGTAAATACATTTTAGAAAGGGGATGCAGGAAATTCAGCTCACAGAAATATCTTAAACGTCAACAGGACAGAAAGAGCGAAGATGCCCCTTAAAAGCAGCAATAATATTGTATTGATTCTAATCTCGCCCCATTACACAATATATCATATGCTGTATGAAAAATACATCTGTATGTTAAAAACAGAAGTAGAAGCATGCCTTCTATCTACATTTACTGCTCATTCAGCACCATCTAGTGGTCATTTATCTTAATTTAAAGGAGAAAACTGCAAATCTGAACATTCGTCATACTTGTGTTTAGAAGTTGTTATAGCACGCTTCTCTCTTAGTTATTGTACTGTTTTCCTTGAAATCACAAAACTGCCATTTTTCACAAAATCACAAAACTACTGCATCTAACATGTAAAGAAGACAATATTTGGGTGCGCAATTAGCTAGCACTGAGGACCTACACATATCTCAGGGACAGATGGTCAATTCTAGGGCTGGAGTGGGCAGGAGAGCCTATGAAAGAGGGAACCCTGGTCTAAAGCAGGAACTTTAGGAGAGCAGTCATGCTGCAGGGCCGTGTGGAAAAGAAGACTGGGGAAAGCTTCTTTCCAGTTCAGGCCCGAGTCGCTAACTTGATTCTGGTGGCCCCAGTGGTCAACCCAGCCTAGCACAGAAGCAGGCCTTTTTTTTGTGTTTGCTGAGTGAGGGAATAAAGCTGCCAGAAATCAGGCTCAGAGGCCAGTAGCTATAACATTAGAGAGTCTCCCTCCAACCAGCAGGATGAGTACACAAGCAGGCCACCTTGGCGGATGAAGGGGGGTCACCTGAGCTGCAGGGTCTAAGCATTACCTGGTGTTCACCAGAGCTCCTATTGGTGAAGATGGGTTTTGCTCCCTGTTAGTACCAGGTCGAGGTGTCATCAAAGCTGGGCTTTGACTCTGCTGATGAAGGGGTCTACCTGAGACTCCATAAGGGCTAGTCAATATTTTTTGCACAACACAGTTGTTTAACAAATCTATATTTTCCATAAAATATACACTCAGATAAATTTTTAATGAATGCACACAAACACAATATACAATAATCTCCAGATTTTCTGTTAAATAGGAAAAGTACTCGACCATGTTGATTAAATAATACCAAATATGTCAAGGCTCAAAATTGCATGTGCTCGTCAAGTGATGACAGAGGATACCCAAAACTGTCCATAGTCAACGCTTTAAAACCTTTGCACTTTATTAATTCAAGGTTGAACATGACTGATAGAAGTATACTTCTCTCTCTGCCATCTGGTCACCTAATATGTGTTGCGCTTATGCTGTATGTATAAACATGTTTCCTGTGTGCAATGTTTAAGTGTTACTAAACTAAGGACCCTGCATTCACTATATCTGGTCTTCCACAGTACACAGAACATGGAAATGCAATTAGTTTAGTAAATATAAACTGCTAAATATATTTTCTTATCAGCAGTATATAGAAGTCTTGTGACTTCTATCAGTGCCTGGTTAAAGCTTGTAGGAGGAGTTTTTATACTGCACTGGCTGTCCTATCAGGATGCAGGACCCCTGACCCTCTGTCTGGGCTGTGCTGATTGGCCCTGTGCTGATCACATGCACCCTCTTACGAAAGAAAACCTCTCTAGCAATACACACCAAACTGAGCATGTGCAGCCTGACTCCTCTAATGCCCCGTACACACGGTCGGAAATTCCAACAGAAAATGTCCGATCAGACCATGTTGCCAGAAAATCCGACCGTGTGTGGGCTCCATCTGATTTTTTCCGTCGGAATTTCAGACGGAAAAAAATTGAGATCCTGCTCTCAAATTTTCCGACAACAAAATCCGATCGGACTTTTTCCGATCATGTGTAGAGAATTCCGATGGACAAAGTGCCACGCATGCTCAGATCAAATTGGGAGACCAAATCTATTGGCTACTAGCCTCTACGTAGTCCGTCATGCGCAACGAACGTCACCACGTTCAGAATGGAATGAATTTTCCGACAAATTTGTCCGACCGTGTGTATGCAACACCAGTGTCGGACAAAATCCGTCGGAAAAAATCCGACAGATTTTGTGGTCGGAGTTTCGGACCGTGTGTACGGGGCATAACTCTGTCTTATCCGGACATGTTTTGGGGGCAATGCAAGAAGGGGAGGATCTGTGCATACAGGATCAAATAGTCTTTTTTTACAGAGGATTAACCCCAACCCCAGATTCCACAGTGAGTATAACAAGCATGCTTTACTGCACATACAGACTGATTTTACTGTTGTGGGTTTTGTAACACTTTAAGGGGGATTTTACTATTTTTTACATTTATTTTATATATATATATATATATATATATATATATATATATATATTATCTACAGACTTCTTATAGTGACAGGGGTGCTTTAAGAATAGGTAAATACTCTATAGCCTGGGCACAGGCTCACTTAAAGCCTAAAAAAGTAACTTCGCTTTTCTTGAGAAAAAAACAAAACTATCCCCTCTTGGTGATCTTAGGATTTTAACAAGCTTTGTAGATGTCAGGAAACTAATCCAGCTAATGCTCATTCCTGTGTAGCTAAGGCTCATGCACATGTAGCAGCACACAGACAAGCTTGGGCTAATAAACAACATGCACTGACACATAGGCACATTTTTGTGTACCAGCTTGTATCGCCACACACGTCCATGAGCATTGGTGCCAAGATGCCTAATTAAAAGAGATCCTGGTGTGTGCTAATTGCTGGATGTTCTTCAGCTTTCCCATGACCCATGTTCTTGTGTTCCTGCTTTTGCTGACTGATCTTCCGTTGCTGACCCGGCGTGTCTCTCCCATTGCTCTGTGGATTCTGGATACTGACTACAGCTTGCCTCTGACTATTCTCGGACTGCTTCCCTGGTACTGACCTTGGCCTGCTCCTGGACCTTGCTCCTACTGCTTCCCTGGTACTGACCCTAGCCTGCTACTGGATCTCACTGTGTCTGCTTCCCTGGTACTGACCTTGGCCTAATACTGGAATTGCTCTCCCTGCCCACGCTGCTGCCTCATCATGACCCCATGCTTCTTTAAGCCTTGTGCCTCTGTCCCCACATTCAGGGGTGCTCCGATCAGAGCCGGAATAGAAGCCCTCTCTTCAACTCGGCATCCAACCAAGGTACGGGACAGTAGCAGATTCTTACCTGTTTTTGTCCTTAAGAAAAAGCTGTATGTTCCACTATGTCCATGGAATACTGATTACTGAATGAGATTGTCTCTGTTCAATATAATGAGATGATGCACTTGCACTGTTCTAATGAGGAAAGTTGCAGTGGCTGCATCCCTTTGGAAATTAACTTATAGGGAGCATCTCACCGAAAATATAATTCCTATTGCAGAGAAGTGCACAACTGTGTACATAAGGCATCCAGTTTGCCATATTGCCTTGAATTTTACAGACTGAAAAGGAGGGGTCATTTTTAATAATACTGAATTACAATATGGCTTGTGTAGAAATTGTATATACTAAAATATTTTTTGTCATAAAAGGGGAGTTACCCTTTAAGAATGAATGTCTTAAAAGTAGATAGATTTGATGAAAAATATGATAGAAAATTTCTGAGCAGATCTATGACTAAGACTCTGGATACATAGAAAGGTCAAGACTTACATGGTGTGTACAATCTGCTTCCTTGAAAATGTGCCTTTTTGGTTTCCTAGCCAGTTCCTGAACTTCTGCTCTCCTATTGGCTAGCCAGCTGCTAAAGAGATACCCGATGTGTGGGCCCTTCAGGCCGGGGCTGTGTGCATCCATAAAAACACACAATCACAATCCTGCTCACTCATTCCAGTTCCTGACAGCTGCAGCAGCCTATCACTACCCTGCCTCTCTTGTACAAGATGGAAGTTCAGGAAAAGGTGCACAACATCAAGGCACATGACAGGGTAGGGAAGTGTTTGGGGAGGTTGTCAATGTACTGGGATGTTTTTGACCTTAAGGCTGTGAATGCATTAGGGTAAAAAATGCTGAGCCTTTAGCACTACCTTAAACATTCATTACAGTATGAAGAAAGTGTCTCTCTATCTGTTCTGCCTTGTGTGCTTTTTTAAATATTTTCTGCATTGACTCCCAAGGAGGCCAATTGGACTGTAGTATCAGCAGTAATTGAGAAAGACTGAGACATGATTTCCTTTATATCGGAGCTATCAATGTAAATGATCATCTCCTGAATAAGCATTGGTTGTAACAATTCCATATAATAGGGTTAGTTATCAAAATCACATACATCTACTGACATTTTGCCCTACTTATTTACATGAAAAGCAAATAAAAGTCACTAACTGACCATCAATTAACCTCCTATTGTTATGTATGATATTTGAAAACTCCTGCTTGTTGTAGTTAAAGAGGAACTGCAGTCTGCTCACATAATTTGTAATAAAAACATCTTTGCCATTCTGAAGCTTCCCTCCAACCACTTTGCATATCATTTTATTTATACTGTGATTCTGTACTTGCCAAATATGCTGCAGAAATCTCCCTCCACTAAGTCTGGCTGCATCCATTTTAACTGTGGGCAGCTGAAGCTGCTGCCTGTTCACTTCCTGGTTTAGAGAGAGAGAAAGAGAGAGAGAGAGAGAGAGAGAGAGAGAGAGAGAGAGAGAGAGAGAGAGAGAGAGAGAGAGAGAGAGAGAGAGAGAGAGAGAGAGAGAGAGCTGTGCATGATGTCATAAGCCTAGGCTAATGAACCAACAAGAAACAGGAAGTGGGCTGTATCAGGTATTTACTAACTGTTAATGTACCTGCAGTGATGTAAGTAACTGAGTTAAAATAAACTGAGTTACGTAACTCAGTTACTTTAGAGGGTAACTAGTAATCTAACTGATTACTTTTTCCCCTCATGGTAACTCAGTTCCCATTACTTTGGCTTAGTCACTAGATGGCAGTAGTGTAATTCCGGTGTCCTGCCAAAAAAGTTCCCCCGCCGGATAAGGACCCCCTGTACTGCGCAGGCGCAGCGCTTGCGCAGCACGAAGGGCTTCCGAAAATTGCAGAACCTAAACAGCTCTGAGTGAACTCTACACCGCGCAGGCGCAGTTAACATGTAATTGTACGAGGCGATGCCACACCCTCATGATGCTCGTGCTACTCTGCAAGGGGCGCCTATCGTGTAACTAAGGGGCGGGTCTAGTATTACTGTAACCAAGGGGCGCATTTATTATTATTGTTATATATCGAGCTCTGCCCATTAATTTAACATTCGCCCTGTTCTGTAGAAATCCGCCCCTTACACAATATAATAATAATAGACCCGCCCCTTGCTTACACGCTGTAACAGATCTGCCCCTTGGTTAGAGTAATAATAGAGCAGCCCCTTGGTTACACGATATATAACAATAATAAATGCGCCCCTTGGTTACAGTAATACTAGACCCGCCCCTTAGTTACACGTATAGAATATTTAAAAAAAAAAGTCAGTTACTTTGCTGAGTAACTAATTACTTTTCCAATGTAGTAACTGAGTTACGCAATTACTTTTTGGGAGAAGTAATTTGTAACTTAACTAAATTACTTTTTTAAAGTAAGATGACCAACACTGTGTACCTGTTTATCAATCATTCATAACTTGTAGATGATGTGCAATAAAACCACTTTATTGTAAACCAACACTGTTGGTCTAATTTGCTCAGATAATTACATCACTAAATTTGAAGTCCAAACTCTCCATAAAAGCTGTATTTGAACAAATCTATTTATTGGGGACGTAAACAGTAGTAAAACAGTAAAAACCCGACAGAGGGACCTTACCACACTCTATACATTTATTTAAGTTTATGCCCTTCACATACACTTTTAGCTTTAAGTTAAATGGAAGTTTAAGCTAACAGTCATAGTAAAACTATCTATCTATCTATCTATCTATCTATCTTTTTTACTTTAAATCCTATGCATTAAGGTGAAAAAACCTCTGTCAGTGACCGGCCCCCCACCCCCCCCCCCCCCCCCCGTTTTTACTCACCTAAGCCCTGTAATTCCCACGACGGAGGCGCGCTCTTCCTCTCTGCCCGGGGTTCTCAACTCTTGATTGGATAGATTGATATCAGCGCAGCCATTGGCTCCTGCTGCTGTCAATCAAATCCAATAAAGCAGGCACTGGGCAGCGGGGCCGTGTCCTACATTCTGCGTCTATGGACGCAAATGCTGGACTCGGGAGCACGCCGCAAGGTAACCCCCCAGGACATCGCTTCTCCTAGGGGGTTATACGATGCGTGAAGGAGCTGATAGAGCCACGAGTGACCCCAGAAGAGGATGATCGGGGCCACTCTGTCCAAAATGAACCGCACAGTGGAGGTAAGTATGATATGTTTGACTTAAAAAAAACACATGCATTAAGGTAAAAAATGCCCCATTGTCTCTCCCCCCCCCCCCCAGGCCAGCTGGGGAGCACGCCCGGCCCAGTGCCCCCTCAGTGTATGCCTTGCTGAGAGTGCACTGGGGAGTGCACTGGTAGGAAGAGAAAACAGAGAATGCTGGCAAGGGACTTCAGAAGAGATGGTAGGGGACCACTCTGTGTAATAGCATTACACTAGGCAGGTAAGTGTGACATTTAAAAAAAAAGTGAAATAAAAGAAAAATATATTCTTTCCAATCACTTTAAGCAATTACATTGTCTGGATCAGGGACATTACCTGCTTGTCTATATGTAGGAGCCTTAAAGGTTAAAAGTAAAATAGTAAAAGTAAAGTTGTAAAAAACTTTTTTTTTCTCTGTAATAAACCTAAATGTGACAATTTTTTATAGTGTTCAAAAGCTCAGTAGCACCATCTTGTGTCCAAAAATAGTTTATATCTTAGATATTTCATTTATTAGAGAAGCTACAGTTAAATTCTTGTGTCACCACCTTTTCAGTCAAATCGTATGTCATATAGTTGTCAGACAATGGTAAAAATTGAACAGAGCTGTGTTCTGATGCCACTGCACTTCCACACAGGTTTCCTTCCTAGTAATATGATATGATGATGATCACTGATGTGATCAGTGATGACCAGTAAAGTGATTATGATCAGTGATGATCAGAAATGTATTGATGGTCAATAATGTGACAATGATAAGTGATAATCAGTGATGTGATGATGATCAGTGATGCAATGTGATGATAATCAATGATGTGATGATGATCAGTGATGTGAACAGTGATGATCAGTATGCTGTGATTCTGGGCTGTATACTCTGCTGTGATTCTGGGGCTGTATACTCTGTCCTGTGGTGCTGGCTGTATACTCTGTCCTTTGGTGCTGGGGCTGTATACTCTGTCCTGTAGTGCTGGCTGTATACTCTGTGCTGTGGTGCTGGGGCTGTATACTCTGGCCTGTGGTGCTGGGGCTGTATACTTTGTCCTGTGGTGCTGGCTGTATACTCTGTCCTGTGGTGCTGGGGCTGTATACTTTGTCCTGTGGTGCTGGCTGTATACTCTGTCCTGTGGTGCTGGGCTGTACACTATGTCCTGTGGTGCTGGGCTGTATACTATGTCCTGTGCTGCTGGCTGTATACTCTGTCCTGTGATTCTGGAGCTGTATACTCGATCCTGTGATTCTGGGGCTGTATACTCGATCCTGTGATTCTGGGGTTGTATACTCTGTCCTGTGGTGTTGGGCTGTATACTCTGTCCTGTGGTGCTGGCTGTATACTCTGTCCTGTGATGCTGGGGCTGTATACTCTGTCCTGTGGTGCTGGCTGTATACTCTGGCCTGTGGTGCTGAGGCTTTATACTCTGTCCTGTGGTGCTGAGGCTGTATACTCTGTCCTGTGTTGCTGGCTGTATACTCTGTCCTGTGATTCTGGGGCTGTATACTCTGTCCTGTGATGCTGAGATGTATACTCCTGACACTATGGGTGGAAGCAAGTAAAATACAGGGGATAGAGTAATTATATAAGGGGTGAGGCTTATACGTGGGAGGGGTAAAAAAGGAGGGGAGGGTCTGGCACCCCCATCCTAAAACTTCACCAGTCCCCACTGGATTACAACTACGCTCACTCCTCTTAGAAATTTTTGACAAAGCTCAAAATGCTTTAAAATGCAACTTTACTCCTGCGGTAATAAAGTAGGGTAACTCTTAGCTCACCAAATCAAAGGGTACCAGACCAAAGCACACATCCCTTTCCTCTATCACCCTGTTTCTAATCAAAATATAACCAATCCACAAGCTATTGCCAATGCATTTAGTGCATTTTACAACACCCTATTTAACTTAGGAGACAACAAATCTATCACTCAGCCAGACGATGCCTCTATTCAGGCATTCCTGGACTCCGTCCAACTTCCTCAGCTAACCTCTGAACAACTGGCATCCATTAATGCCCCATTCATGGCCTTAGAAATAGAAAAATCCATTGCCACCCAACAACAAAGCTTGCGGTCCCGATGGGTTTGTAGGAGAATACTACAAACAACTCAAAGACCTACTTGTCGATCACATTGCCCCGTTGTTCAACGCTGCTGCTTCCTCTGCCTCACTACCACAGGAAATGTTGAAAGCATTAATAATTACCATACCGAAGCCAGGCAAAAAACCTACAACCCCCAACATTTTTGCCCAATCTCCCTTCTTAACCACAATACCAAATTGTATGCCAAAGTGGTAGCCAACAGATTATTTGATGTAAATATAAAAAAGAATTGCGCTAGGTGAAAAACAAGAAAAGTATATCTTGTGAAAATATTTGTGACAAAATATGTTGGTGTAAAATGAATCAAAAACCGTGAAGGTAAATCCTGCAGCTAAGCACTAATAACCCAGGTATAGGGCACAAAATAGATAAATATAAACAAAAAGTGCAGCGCTGGATAGTGAAAAAACGAATAAATTATCAATTAGTACAAAGTGACCAAAAAAAATTGGTAGATATAATGAATATTCAATCAAAGTTCATGTGAAAACTCAAAGTTCATAAAGTCCAAATATTTTTATAAAGTGAAACAAGTATATTCATAAAACATCTGTGAAATCAATCCAAAGTGTGTATGTTGATAGCAGTGCAGCCCATCACCACAGGGATAAAGCAGAAGGGGGGAGGCTTACCAGAAAGCCAGTGACCGCCCTTATTCAGGGGGGTCGAACTAAGCTTTAGAAGAACAGCCTTGGTGCTGTTTGTTGTTACCAGCGTCCCGATGGATGTCCAGCGGCAACGAATCTCCTCCTATGTGGCAGCTTCTCCCAGATAATCCTCGTGTGTCACTATAGCAGTGCAGCATCCGAATGGATAATATAGATGGAAACAAAAATAGGGGACTAGGATAGTGTAGACGTTTCCAATGGTTTTTTTTATTTCATTAAAACCACAGTAACAAAAAATTTTAAAAGGACCTTGCAAGGTAATGGCGGCTCCGTTTGGTCTATGGGACAATAATCGCGCATGCGCAGTACGGGCGTGCGTAACGAACCCTTGGGACCAAACGGAGCCGCCATTACCTTGCAAGGTCCTTTTAAAATTTTTTGTTACTGTGGTTTTAATGAAATAAAAAAAACCATTGGAAACGTCTACACTATCCTAGTCCCCTATTTTTGTTTCCATCTATATTATCCATTCGGATGCTGCACTGCTATAGTGACACACGAGGATTATCTGGGAGAAGCTGCCACATAGGAGGAGATTCGTTGCCGCTGGACATCCATCGGGACGCTGGTAACAACAAACAGCACCAAGGCTGTTCTTCTAAAGCTTAGTTCGACCCCCCTGAATAAGGGCGGTCACTGGCTTTCTGGTAAGCCTCCCCCCCTTCTGCTTTATCCCTGTGGTGATGGGCTGCACTGCTATCAACATACACACTTTGGATTGATTTCACAGATGTTTTATGAATATACTTGTTTCACTTTATAAAAATATTTGGACTTTATGAACTTTGAGTTTTCACATGAACTTTGATTGAATATTCATTATATCTACCAATTTTTTTTGGTCACTTTGTACTAATTGATAATTTATTAGTTTTTTCACTATCCAGCGCTGCACTTTGTTTATATTTAGATTATTTGATGTACTGCCAAATCTTATCCATCCTGATCAATCAGGTTTTATAAAAGGACACCAAACCTCTGACGCCACTCGCAGGATGATAAACATCATACATCAGGCTGAATCCCATGAAGTGCCTTCTCTGCTGCTATCCCTAGGCAAGGTATCCTCTTTCACCCTTAATATTCAACCTGATGATGGAACCATTAGCGAAAAAAATTCTATCTATGCCAGAGATCAAGGGCCTACGAATCGGAACAAGAGAACACAAAATAAACCTGTTTGCAGATGATGTAATACTCATGTTATCTAACCCGGTTTCTTCCCTGGCTTCGGTGAGGCGTGCTTTAGAATCCTTTACTTTAGCCAAGTTTCTTACTTTAAGGTTAACGCTTCTAAGTCATTCATACTCCCTTTGGGAATTCTCCCTCATCAACAAGCTTTCCTAAGTAAGATGTATCCATACATACAGTATGGGCTGACACATCAATAACCTACAGTATTTGGGTATCAACCGTTACCTTACCAAACAAGCATCATCCCTTTTTCAAGCTAACTTTCTCCCAATTATAAATAGCCTCCCTAAGGAACTAGAAAACCTAGCCAAATCTAACTTTATGTGGTCAGGTACACTGGCTGCATTCAGGATGCTCAAATTGCCGCAAATTCTATATACGTTCAGATCTCTCGCCATGCCAGTACCCTCTTCCTTCTTTGCATCGCTACAAAGCATACTGAGTAAGTATGTCTGGCAACAATCCAAAGCCAGAAGCTCCAGATCCAATTTAACCAAAACATAGATCAGGAGGAGGAGCAGGATAGATACACTTTAGAGACTACTATTAGGATACTCTATCCTATCACAACTTAAACTATGGTTCAAAGGCAATTAAATTTGCCCTTGGAGGGACATGGAATCCAGCCAGATTCCTGGGTCAAGATTTAAACGTATGGCTTCTGAGTAATCCGCACCTAAAACCCAAACACACACTACTCTCTCCTACTATTCACGCTTCAGTGACAACTTTCAACCACTCCAAAGCCTACAAAGGTGACACACCACACCAAGTACCAGTTCCAATATCTGTCATGACTCAAATAATCCCAGATTTTAAAACTCAGAACTAGCAGTGTCAAGGTATAACCCACGTATCAAAACTATACTCAGGTAACCTACTCAAACCATTCCCTGAGCTTAGGAAGGAATTCTCCCTCCCTAACTCGGACTACTTTAAATACATCCAAACATCGAACTGTTTAATTCGCAATTCCCATCTGCAGATCTATGTTCATGGTAAAATTGGGAAGTACTTTTTTAGTAATGTCAAGAACACAAAAGGTATAATATTATTCTACAGCCTCAGATGCTAAAACTAACTTCACCAAGCTGCCCCCAATGTTAAAATGGGAAAGGGATTTAGGCAGATCTTTCATCCCCTATCAATGGTCTACAGCATTAGCATCAAATTATAAATCCACGTGTGCTGCCAATCTATGGTAACTAACCTACAAAATCTGCTTTAGATGGTATATACCCCAACTCAAGTACATATGTTCACCCCATCTGCTGCCTCCATCTGCTGAAGAAAATGTGGGGAAACAGGCAACCTCCTACACATCATGTGGGGATGTCCCATTATTTCGAAAATTTGGAACGATGTATTTACGTTTATACGCAATGTTACTAAAACCCCAACCGTTCCCTCACCAGAATTCTACATTCTGTTATTTTAAAGTTGGTTAACAAGTTAAAAAGAAACAGCCTACGTTCTGATTAAGGCAGACACTGTATGGGAGAGGGGGCAATATCAATGCCTTATATTTAGACAAAAGACCTCAACCAAAGATCAAAAAATATCTGACTTTGTTTACCAATGTAACGTCCAGGTACGAATGTATAATAGGATATAATACAACTTCATACCTGTTTTTTTATTTTCTCTCTTTGTATGTACAAAACTTCAATACAAATCATTGAAATAAAAATAAAAAAAACACGAAAGGAATGAGAAGCCCCCCAAAAACAGCTTGAAACAAATGCCCAATTTTTAAATAGTGGCAAAAAAACAGTACAAAAAAGTTTTAACATAAAATGAAGGTCTTAACAACATATGGTAAAATACAGCAACCCCCCCCCCCCCTCAAAAAAAAAAAAAACAGAATGCAAATACCCCCAAAACAAAAACATTTTTTTTTTAATATAAAAAATGCCACTATATAGTGCACTACATCCTATTATTATACACAAAGAAACAGAACAAAAAAAAAAGAGATGAACTTTACTGGTACAGAGGATGACACAGCATTTATAAAATATTTCATTATAATTTTCTTAAAACATAAAAAAAAAAAATAAATTAAAGAGGGGAAAAAAACAACAACATTAAGTATACATCTCTCAAAATTCCCTCATACAGAGGTGCATAAAATAGACATATTTTGCACAACTACTTTTAAAAGATCCATAAGGTCAATGCGCTTTGCATGTCAAGCTTCTTCAGGACCTTATCTTGGGATCCAATGAGAGAACGACCTAACTGAATGAAAACAGTTTTAGCCCTGGTTCACATTGGTACGATTTGACATGTCAAATTGTATGTCAAATATTTGGCAATTGCCGGTAATCCCGTCCTAATCAGTGCGAGGCTGCATTTGCAGTGCAGCACCGATTTCAAAAAGTAGTTTCTGTACTACTTTTTGCGATTTGGGGCTGCGATTTACATTGACATCTGTGCAGAAACCTGCGCAGATGTCTCTTAAATCGCGTCTGAAATCAGGACTAACTTGCGGGAGTAAAATTGTGCGAGTTCAGCTGAACTCGCACAGCTTCATTCCCGCAGCTCAGTGTGAACCTGGGCTCAATATTCAAAGATGCATATTTACAATTTATAAGCAACATCATGAAATAATCCATTCAGGGATTGCTTTAGGCTAGATTCACATATGTGCGGGTGGTTCCTGCTGCGGGTCCACACCTGTTCCTGCAGCCACAACCAACCGCACTGAAAAAGCAGTAGATACATGCGGCTGCCATTAATCCTAATGCCGCATGCACTGGAAATAGCTCCCGCACTGGGAACTTAACTAAATTTGCAGGCTCCCATGCAGGCTGTGATTCCAGAAATGCTGCAGGGAACTTTTTCCTGCATTTAGAAAGCCCATTAAACTGCCATCATGTCCACACAAAATGCGACTTGCAGAGCCACATCAATGTGAACCTGTCACGCTTACCCTTAACGCAGGTGGTCAGACACTATAGCTGGCTTCTGTGTTCTTCACCTATAGCAGCCCCCATTTCCATAAGGCAAGCAGGCCTGCCAGTACTCGGTTACACAATGCTATAGTGCCTGGTCACCACGCCGGAGCAGGAGCAAACTGAGGACAGAAAACAGGTACTTGTGGTTGGCAGACAGGCAAAGGGGTTCAATGACAGTCAAGGTATAAGGCAGGCAAGATTCAGAATAGTCTGAGTCAAAAAGCAGGCAGAGTTCAGAGAGTAGTCTATATCCAATCCAATTTTGTCAATGAGGGAATCCAATCTAACAGAGCAGGGCAGACAAACAGGGAGCTTAGAGCACGTGTAACAAATGCAATATCACAAGCATGAGACTGCAGTCTTTGCTGGCTTAAATCAGGTTCGGTCTCTACCCAGAGACTGGCCACTTTAATCTCCTTGCAGGTGGACAGACAGACAAGGAAAATGCCACAGCCATCCGAATGGTGTTATTCGGATGGTGTATTGGTTTGCTGCCAGACATATCATTTGGTGATGAGGGCAAATAATTAAATTTTAGTCTCATCTGACCATAATACCCTATTCCATGTTGTCTCAGAATCTTCAATGTGCATTTAAGGTGGTCAGAGGAGTCTAAAATGTAATTATTTGGTCTCAACACCAAATGATAGGTCCAGTGGAAAGCCAATGCAGCTCACCAATCCAAATAACACATTTCCTACAGTAGAGCATGGAGGTAGAAATATCCTGCTATGGAGGTGTTTCCAGGAACTGTAGAACTTGTCAGGATAGAGAAGAGATGGATGGGGCAAAAGACCATCAAATTCTTGAGGTAAATCTGCAGCCCTATGCCAGAAAGTTGTCAATGGGAAGAAGGTTTTCCTTCCAACATGACAATGACCCAAATCAAATAGCAAAAATTACCCCACAGTAGTTGAAGGAGAAAAAGGTGAATGTCCTTGCATGGCTTAGTCAGAGTCCAGACTTTAACCCCATTGAAAACCTGTGGAATGACTTGAAGACTACAGTCCACAAACAGCCACTAGGGATGGGAGAACAGTTTGGCCCGAGCATTATTTCAGGCCCTACATATGCCTATTCGGCAGTTCGCGAACCCCAGATGCATTGCACAGTGCATTCTGCACCCTGATTTGGCAAAGCTTTGCCCAATTAGGATGCAGTGTAAGCTAATTGTTAAGGAGCAGGTCCTTAATAACTGATTAGTCATCAGCTCTCAATGGGTTTCTCCGCTGACAGCTGAATAATAAAAAAAAAGTGCAGGTTAAAAAATAAAGAAAAAAACAGCATGGGGTCCCCCCAGTCCATATCAGACCCTTTGGGTCTGGTATGGATTTGGAGGGGAACCCCACGCCAAAATAAAAAAAACGTCATGGGGTCCCACCAAAAATCCATGCCAGACCCCGGGCATGCAGCCTGGCAGGTCAGGAAAAGGGGGGGCGCTTGCTCTTCCCCCCTTTCCTGACCTGCCAGGCTGCATGCCCTCAACATGGTGGGGGGGGGGTGGGTTCCACCCCAAAGCCCCCAGATCCCGCTCCCCCATGTGAATGAGTATCGGGTACATAGTACCCCTACCCATGCACCAAAAAGTGTACAAATGTAATAAATACAAGAGACACGTTTTTGACAAATCCTTTATTATTACAAAATAAATAAATAGTGTCCCTCAATGTAAATCCATCGTCAATCATGCCGCCCGCCTCTGAAATGCCTCCTCTGCGCTTTGCCATTTCTTATACAGGTACTACCCGGCAATGTCACATGGTGGTCTCGCCCACTTGTGACATCACAGGCCCAGCATGCATCAGTACGTGATGTCAGAAGGGACAAGGCCACCTGGTGACATTGCCAGCTGGCCCTGCTGCTTACCTATTTAGTATACATTGAATAAGGGGAGCCAAGAAATTTCCAATGGGAAGATAAGGGGGTAGGAGGTCATGTATTTGGGGGAGGGAGAAAAGAAAAAAAGAAAAAATAGTGGGAAGGAGGGTAGAGTGTGGAGGACATGTAGTAGCTGTGAGGCCCTGCTGATATCCAACTAAAAAGGGCCTGTGGGGTCTGTGAGCTTTTCAATGGAGAGCCAGAGATTAAAGAATTAGCTGTGGTTCAGGACAGATGTCCGGGCCGATGTCCAAGCTGACTGTGCTCAGGCTAGGACATCTGTAAAGGAACCTCTGATCTGTGGCTACATGCGATCCGCAGTCAGCCCACCATTAGTTTAAATGGGCTGAACAGCCAATGCTGGTCGATTCTTGCTGAAGGAATCTGGGGGCTGCAACAAACCGGCCATGTGAAAGGGGCCTAAGAGTAGGTCCAATAGGTGAGTTGCTCTTCAACTGCGATAGAATGTGGGATGGGTACCAAGTTAGATTGTGTAAAGAGTATGGTTTTTCCAGATTCCCCCAGTGTTTCAGACCAACATGTCTGCATTAAACTAGAGGAACTTAGAGAAGGTAGAGTTAACTGATTTGAGTATTTTTCTACAAGTGCAGTGTGCATAAGTGTGATTTAATTTGAATAAGACATTTATTATTTATGCTAAATATGGCAGTGAATATGTGATCGATTGCATGTCACGTGCATATTTTTTTATCTAGCCTAATTATTATTATTAAATATTATTTATATGTGTAGCTATGCTTGCTTGGTATAATCAGTATCAATCGCAAAAGAGGATATTTCCTGTATATCATTTTCTATGTAAGACACATTTTGTTTGCTAAGTATTATTGCTTTCTACAATATTCTATGAATGTAATGCACTGTATATTAAAAATTTACTAGGCTTTTTTAAATTTGTAAAGTGATATGTTTGCTCTAGACAGATTATAGTCTATACAAAATTTAACAAGTTGTTTGTTGTGAAATCTGGGAAAAATAAATGTCCAGAAGTCTAAAATGCAATTTAATCTTTATCTTGTTAAAGAAGTACTCCAGAGAAATAGCTAAACACACATGTGAAATGCATATGTTTACAGCTTTACCTGCCAACATCTTGTATTATCACTGTAGCACTTACCCCCGAAGGAGCTGCTGATTTTGTTTGTGCTTACCATTACCTCACCTGCTCGATCTCCGTCTCAGGGGCCCCGTTGGAAAGTGGCCCAAAGAATGTGAATTTCCAATACTTAGTCCTTTCTTTTGGTTATTTATTTAAAATAAAAGCAAAGTCTTTCAATAAAAAAGGGTCAGTGGGTTAAGGGTGAGTTCAGGCACTTGGTAGTCTTAGAATTAAAGTATCCTCCAGATCCAGAGGACAACAGCTCCACTGACTGGATCCAGCAACCACCCGGATAGGCCCTTCTCACTTCACCTAGCAGCCGGTATGGTTCTCTGCCACAGACTTGTTAATTAAGTTAAAGCATCACTGAGAAATTCAAAGAACTGCCATACAATACCAGTCTCTTTCAGCCGAATCGGCAATACTGTATGAGTGTTGATCCAGGTTGTGTCCTTTAACTGAGGTTCCAGGCCCCTCCAGAGATACCAGCCTTGCGCATGGTCCTCTCCCGGAAAAGTCCTCCCCTGGATCCTCCAGTTTCTTGGCCTCTCTCCGCAGGCGAGATGGCACAGGACCACCCCTGGATCAGTAGACCCCAAAACTGTTTCGGGCCCCCTTTCTCAGGTGCATAGCCTCGGGCCAGCCGGATCCGAGGCACAGGATACATGCGGTTCTCACCTCAGGCCAGGAGGGCCATGAGGTCTGGGTGGCGGACCCCAAGGGCATTCAGACAAAACCCCCAAAAAAACAAACCCACAAAATGGCGTGAGTACCTTAAATACCATCTCCCAGCATTCACAGCAGGAAGAACACTCCCACTGGGCTGTTTCCGAGCGATAAGTGGCATTCAATACATCCAGCTGAACTGCGTTTCTACACCCACCGGCGGTGACAGCGACACCTACGGTCAAGGAGAAACCAGTGCAACCCAGCTGAACTGGTACAGAAACCAGAACTTTTAGAATAATTAGCCTGAAACCCAACTGCGGCTTCAGGTAACTTAAATTTGAAAAAACACTAGCGTCTGCTCATCAGGAGCCGGCGCTACATCACTCTTTCTCCTACCTGCTCACTGGAGGACGAATCAGTATCATCACCTCCATCTAGTTAGCAAGGAGGTGATCTAAGAAGCTGTAAAGTTGACCCAGTAAAGCTGGTCATAGATTGATTGAAAATTTGCGGTTCAGCAGGGAGCGTTCAAATTCTGATGTGTGTGTGTAGCCCTCCTGGTTGAACAAAAGCCAATTGTTAGGTTCTGCTGAACCTGCTGGAATACTTGCATTTAATCGGCTGCTACAGCCAATGACTGAACAGAAGTGTCCCTGCTGTCAGAATACAATAGCACAGTGGGAGAGATTCTGGCACCCACCTCGCTTGTGTGAATGCAAGAATCCATGATTTTTTTTTTTAGATTGCAGATGTGGCTTCCAGGTGTCACAAGAACAAGCATTCAAAAAAACAAATATAGTAATATAGTATAAAAAAATCACTCCACTTTTGTTGAGAAAAAAAAAAAAATCACTGGGGCTGAACAATGTACTTTGCAGGGGTTTTTACAACAAAAGCTTCCCATCTTTTGTTGTTGTAAATAAATAGCTGTTTGTTTCACCAAATTGATCGATTGCAGACTGATTCTGAATGGAAGTGACAGGTTCATTAAAATTAGCTGGTGCACTTGAAGTGTTCTAAAAAAAAAAGGAAAAGCTGCAGTGTCTGCATAAAACAGTCACTTCAAGTACTAATAGGTCTTCCAAGGTGAGGAGTAACAGATGTCAGATAAAATGGTGGAGTGAAAGGTATATATGGTATCCCAGAACTAGGTGGATGCTGCCTTCCTCAGATGAGGTAATCCGAGAGGAACTACAAGAAAAACAGAAATGGAAGGCGTGCCTTACCAGAGATAATTTAATAATAAGACATTTTTGTATAAAAATGGGCTCTCACAAAATGCAACTGACAAAATGCCATAAACACAGTGCATGGACATGCACAGGACACGGGGTATGGATAACGCGTTTCAGGGGCGCACCCCCTTCCTCAGAGCTAGGCTAGAGGGGGATAGGAGGACTGGTGTTGCAAGGCTGCCACTGATGTGTCCAGGTTTCAGATGGATTGAAACTTGGACACAGGATCTAAAACCTGGACTGTCCAGGTGAATCTTGAACAGATGGCAACCCTAGAGTGCCTCCATAGCAAGAGGCTTGCTATTGTGGGTACTCGGCAGGGGGGAGGAGCCAGGACCACCGCCTGTGTGGACCTGCTCATGTACTGGGCTGTGTGCATCCATAGGCACACAGCATGGCTCAGCCAATGGTCCCTACTGCTGTCAGAGTCTCCTGTGAGAGCAGGAAGTGAAATGCAAAGAGTGGCAGCTTGGCAGCACTAGATTGATAGAGGCCTCTCGTAAGTGTTTATTGATGGGGGGGAGGCCAGATATTGGAAGTTTTTTTTCCACCTTAGTGCAGAGAATGCATTAACCACTTGCCGACCAGCCGCTGCAGTTGTAACGTCGCTTCGCCCTGTGGCCACTAGGGGTCGCGCGCCCATGCCCCCGAGCCGATGCGAGTGCCTGGCGGTCACGATCACCGCCGGGCTCCCGTGATCACCGCTGACCCAGAGAACTGGGATCTGTGTGTGTAAACACACAGTTTCCAGTTCTCTGAGGGGTGAACAGACAGATCCTCTGTTCATACAGAGTATGAACAGCAATCTGTTATCTCCCCTGCACAGTCCCCTCCCCTCTTCAGTTAGAACACGTACTAGGGAACACATTAACCCCTTGATCTTCCCCTAGTGTTAACCCCTTCACTGCCAGTGGCATTTTTACAGTAATCAATGCATTTTTATAGCATTGACTGCTGTATTAATGCCAATGGTCCCAAAAATGTGTCAGAATTGTCCGATGTGTCCGCCATAATGTCGCAGTCCCAATAAAAATCGCAGATCGCCGGCATTACTAGTAAAAAAATAAAATAAAAATGCCATAAAACTATCCCCTATTTTGTAGACACTATACCTTTTGCGCAAACAAATCAATAAATGCTTATTGCGATTTTTATTAAATTATTTTTTATTTATTTTTTTTACCAAAAATATGTAGAAGAATACAGTGGTGTGAAAAAGTGTTTGCCCCCTTCCTCATTTCCTGTTCCTTTGCATGTTTGTCACACTTAAGTGTTTCGGAACATCAAACCAATTTAAACAATAGTCAAGGACAACACAAGTAAACACAAAATGCAATTTGTAAATGAAGGTGTTTATTATTAAAGGTGAAAAAAAATCCAAACCATCATGGCCCTGTGTGAAAAAGTGATTGCCCCCTAAACCTAATAACTGGTTGGGCCACCCTTAGCAGCAACAACTGCAACCAAGCGTTTGCGATAACGTGCAATGAGGCTTTTACAGCGTCCTGGAGGAATTTTGGCCCACTCATCTTTGCAGAATTGTCCTAATTCAGTTACATTAGAGGGTTTTCGAGCATGAACGGCCTTTTTAAGGTCATACCACAACATCTCAATAGGATTCAGGTCAGGACTTTGGCTAGGCCACTCCAAAGTCTTCATTTTGTTTTTCTTCAGCCATTCGGTGGTGGACTTGCTGGTGTGTTTAGGATCATTGTCCTGCTGCAGAACCCAAGTTCGTTTCAGCTTGAGTACACGAACAGATGGTCGGACATTCTCCTTCAGGATCTCTTGGTAGACAGCAGAATTCATAGTTCCTTTTATCACGGCAAGTCTTCCAGGTCCTGAAGCAGCAAAACAGCCCCAGACCATCACACTACCACCACCATATTTTACTGTTGGTATAATGTTCTTTTTCTGAAATGCAGTGTTCCTTCTACGCCAGATATACTTGGACACACACCTTCCAAAGAGTTCCACTTTTGTCTCATCGGTCCACAGAATGTTGTCCCAAAAGTCTTGGGGATCATCAAGATGTGTTGTGGAGAAATTGAGACGAGCTTTGATGTTCTTTTTGCTCAGCAGTGGTTTTCTCCTTGGAACTCTGCCATGCAGGCCATTTTTGCCCAGTCTTTTCCTGATGGTGGAGGCATGAACGCTGACCTTAACTGAGGCAAGTGAGGCCTGCAGTTCCTTGGACGTTGTTGTGGGGTCTTTTGTGACCTCTTGGATGAGTCGTCGCTGCGCTCTTGGGGTAATTTTGGGCGGCCGGCCACTCCTGGGAAGGTTCACCACTGTTCCATGTCTTCGCCATTTGTGGATAATGGCTCTCACTGTGGTTCGCTGGATTTCCAAAGCTTTGGAAATGGCTTTATAACCCTTTCCAGACTGATAGATCTCAATTACTTTCTTTCTCAATTGTTCCTGAATTTCTTTGGGTCTCGGCATGATGTGTAGCTTTTAAGGATCTTCTGGTGGACCTTACTGTGTCAAGCAGCTCCTATTTAAGTGATGCCTTGATTGTGAACAGGTGTGGCAATAATCAGGCCTGGGTGTGGCTAGAGAAATTGAACTCAGGTGTGGACAACCACAGTTATAGTATGTTTTAACAAGGGGGGGCAATCACTTTTTCACACAGGGCCATGATGGTTTGGATTTTTTTTCACCTTTAATAATAAACACCTTCATTTACAAATTGCATTTTGTGTTTACTTGTGTTGTCCTTGACTATTGTTTAAATTGGTTTGATGTTCCGAAACACTTAAGTGTGACAAACATGCAAAGGAACAGGAAATGAGGAAGGGGGCAAACACTTTTTCACACCACTGTACATATCGACCTAAACTGAGGAAAAAATAAAAATTTATAACATTTTGGGGGATATTTATTATAACAAAAAGTAAAAAAGAATGCGTTTTTTTTTTTCAAAATTGTCGCTCTTTTTTGTTTATAGCGCAAAAAATAAAAACTGCGATCAAATACCACCAAAAGAAAGCTCTATTTGTGGGGAAAAAAAAGGACATCAATTTTGTTTGGGTGCAACGTTGCACGACCGTGCAAAAGGCAGTTAAATTGATGCAGTGCCGAAAAAGCTTTTGCGTTTGGCAACTCGTTGTTTAGCTAGTTCCCTGTGCGATATTACTTCTAGAATCTGACCTTGCTTTTTGACACACTGATAAGTTCAGCTCTATGCTATCTTCTACCCCCCATATACTGTGCATGTAGTGAAGCCTGATTGGTTTACGAGGCAGCGCCTTTCCCTTCCAGTCTGAATCATGTTGTGCAGGAAACATATAAACATAGACAGATATTTTTTTTAATAATACATTAAAGGATTTTTTAAATAATACATTAAGCCCCGGTTCACAAAGGGGCAGCCTGACTTGCAGCGTGACTCTGTAAGGAGACCTGCACATGACTTCAGCGGCGGCTTGCAAAATGACTTCTGTATAGAAGTCAATGCAAGTCGCCCTGAAGTCATCCCAAAGTAGTACAGGAACCCTTTTCTAAGTCGGAGCGACTTGAGTCGTTCTTATTAGAACGGTTCCATAGTACAGAACGGGATGCAACTTGTCAGGCAGCTAAATTGTCTGACAAGTCGCCCCTGTGTGAACCGTGGCTTAGGATAAATGTAAATTAATATATTGTGGATTAATGGGGGCAATTTATATTCTTCTACACTTTTACTTTAACAGGAATGTGTCCTAGCTATGGGATTTTTTTTTCTTTTCAATGGTCAGAAATATAAACATTACAAATACATTTAAAAATAATATTTTCTTTCTTTTAGTCAGTCAGTCAGTCTTTCATTCCTGAAATGTGCCTGTTGTATCCTGTTTTCTTTGTATTGCTTCCTTTGTGTGTAATCCCTGGTGTTCCTGCCAGTCTCTCTGCTTTTCTAACAAAAACTGACCACACCAGGCATGAGAGAACAGTGTGGTCAATATTCTAGCTGTCTTGAGAAATCAGTCTGTTCTCCTCCAATGATTAGACTTGTGGTTGCATGACCTCCCTGCACAACCATTCACCGGGAAGATCAGTGTTCTGCTGTTTCTCCACCCTAAGCTCTCTGAGCTCCTTATGAAGCTGAGACCAGAGGGCATGTGAACACTCACAGGGTGAGCCCGGGTTCACACTATTGCGAATTCGCAGCGGGGCAAAATACTGCGAATTCGCAGGACATTTGAAAACCCATTGTTTTCAATGGGGCACATTCACACATGTCCGGTGCATGCGCACTGCGAATTGCAGAAAAACTGCCACCGACTTTGGTGCGGTGCGGGACGGATCAGGTGCGAATTCAGGCCCATTATCTTCTATGGGCACGCATCTGATTCGCACCTGGCTTGCTTTCTGAACAGAAATTCGCAAGTCATTATACTACCTCTGAGGGGGAAGTCCACGCCCAATTTTTGAAAAAAAAAAACGGCATGGATTCCCCTCCAGAGGCATACCAGGCCCTTAGGTCTGGTATGGATTTTAAGGGTACCCCCTACGCCGAAAAAACGGCGTACCAGACCCTTATCCGAGCACGCAGCCTGGCAGGTCAAGAAAGGGGCTGGGGACGAGCGAGCGCCTCCCCCTCCTGAACCGTACCAGGCCGCATGCCCTCAACATGGGGAGGTGGGTGCTTTGGGGAAGGGGGCTTTCTTCTTCTTCGTCGCCGTCGTCGTCTGGGGGTCTCGATCCGCCTTCGGGGGTCTTCCGGGGTCTCTTCTGTTCTTGCCACTGTCGTCGCCTTCTGCACCGCCACCGTCTTCTTCTTCTTCTGACCCCGCCCCCTATGATGTCACAGTCCCGGAGGATGCTGGGACTGTGACATCATATGTGGGCGGGGTCACCATGTGACATGAGCATGTGACCATGCCCCCTTGTCCCTATATAAGTCCCAACACAGCGCGGCTCTGCCATTCCAGCCAGAGTCAACATCTTAAGAAGAAGAAGAAGGCAGTGGCGGCGCAGAAGGTGACGACAGCGGCAAGAACAGAAGAGACCCCGGAAGACCCCCGAAGGCGGATCGAGACCCCCAGACGACGGCGGCGACAAAGAAGAAGAAAGCCGGGCTTCTCCGCTCGGTAAAAGAGCTGGGTAAAATAGCGGAGGAGTCCGGCAAGAAGACCCCCCAAGACGGAAGAAGACCCCCGGAGCAGTGCAATAAAATATTTTTAAAAAATTGTGTGTTTTTTTTTATTTACACGTTACACCTTAGGTGAATGGGTAGGGGTACATCGTACCCCATACTCATTCACATAGGGTGGGGGGCCGGGATCTGGGGGCCCCCTTATTAAAGGGGGCTCCCGGATTCTGATAAGCTCCCCGCCCGCAGACCCCGACAACCAATGGCCAGGGTTGTCGGGAAGAGGCCCTTGTCCTCATCAACATGGGGACAAGGTGTTTTGGGGTGGGGGGCCGCAGGTTCAGGAGGGGGGGTGCTCGCTCGTCCCCACCCCCTTTCCTGACCTGCCAGGCTGCGTGCTCGGATAAGGGTCTGGTGTGGATTTTGGGGGGACCCCCGTTTTTTCGGCGTAGGGGGTACCCTTACAATCCATACCAGACCTAAGGGCCTGGTATGCCTCTGGAGGGGGAACCCATGCTGGTTCTTTTATAAAAATTTGGCGTGGATTTCCCCCTCAGAAGTAGTAAAATGAGTTGCAAATTCATGCTAGCAGCTGATTCGCACCTAAAACGTGGACACACCGCAGAACAGCCGACGTTTCACTGCGCAGTCACGCAGGGCCTTGACTTCGCACCGCACTAGTCTGAACCCAGGCTAAAGGGTACTGTATATATAATGTTTTTTTTTTTTGAAAAATATTCATTAAGTTTTGCATAGTAAAGGGGTACAACATATAGTATACAGTACTTACACATAACATACAAGCAGATTCTCTGTTAAACAAAAAGAAAAACAGAAGCAGAAAAAAGGGGGGGGGGTGGGTGAGGGGAATGGGAGGGGGCTGAGTAAAGCATCTATACCATCATGACATATATAATGTTTTTATATCTACACACAAATGTTTTGCCTTTCATTTCCATTTTAAACTAAGTGGGCTATATAACAAGATGAGGGTTTACATATGCATTCATATTTTGCATTCCTTTCTGGAGCCAGCAGGTGGAGATGTAAACTCTTTCTCATCAGCAGTGATTCATTGTAGTGTATCATCACATATTGTAGTACTCAACAGGAGTTCCAATGACACAAACTGAGCCACTGCTGTGCCTGAGGACAACCCAGAGTGCTCTGGGAATCCTTTGAGAGGTGAGAAAATGATTATTTGTAAAACAAATATGCATAGTAAAAAAAGACAAAATCTTAGTTTAAAAAGGCATAAACCTAAAAGAAAATGAAAGTTATTGCAAATCAGTAGTGTTTCTCATTACATTTTTTAATAGTGTCCATATCTAGATTGGAAATTACTGAAACAATGGCATTTATCAGAAGGGCTGCTACGTTTGAAAAGTTTTTGGGTGGTGACGAGAGCCAGTATGGATTTCTAAGCTTTAGGAAGCCCTGTTTTAACCATGTAAATGCTGCATCAATGCACCACAACCACGTGAGTTGCACGCAGATGTGAGTGTTTGTGGCACGTCCCCATTTGCTTAAATGTGACAGGAGGGATAATTTTTGCTAGAACAACTGTCAATTGTTGTTTTTTTAAGGTCTGTGTCCCCTTTAGGGAGATTTAACCCTTCTAATTGTCCTTATCACCAATGTCACCAGGAATTAAAGTGAAGGTACATCCAAAATTTTGAGTTGGCACCAGAAGATGAATAGAGGGGAAATCCACAAATAGGGACACTTGTTTCCACGACAATTGTCTATGAAAGGATTACCCTCACACGTGAAAGATATCTTCTTATTTTCTGTTGCATTTACAGGACAGAAGGTCAAGGGAAATCACTCTGATGGGACATAGATGGCAAAATAAAATCTGACAGCAGTTTTTACCTATCCTCTACTCCATCCATTTTTTTTTTTTTAATTGCCTTTAGATATACCGTCGGTGCTTTGGGATTCAGATGACAGTATCCCGCCTCTAATTCTGCCAGCCCCCTTCTTCCTTACTATACTGTAACGTGGATAATTTTATTCTGGCATTCTTTTTCCGCCATATAAGCTCCCGGAATTGAGTCTCTATTTTATCGAACCATTTCCTGTGTATCCATATTGGGGAGTTGTTAAATACATAGAGCAGCTGTGGTGCCCAAACCATTTTTATCAGATTTACCCTCCCCACCACCGATAGAGGAAGTTTGCACCAAGCTGTGCACTTTTCCCGGAATTTGTTCAGTAAGGGGACAAGGTTTTGTTCTATGTATTCCGAGGTGTCTGATGTCACCTGGATTCCCAGATATCGAAATGACTGGACTATCTGGACCATCTCTGCCTCTGCTGGGAGTGGTGTCTTTATCGGGTCTATGGGTAGGAGCACCGATTTGCTCCAGTTAATGGAGAAGCCGGATAGTTGTCCGAATTCTTTAATAAGTGACATGGCCGTCTGTAGTGTGCCCTGTGTGTCCCCTAGATACAGGAGAGTGTCATCGGCGTACATGGACACTTTGTCTGTCCCGGTCCGCCTTTGAAAACCCTCTATGTTATTGTCTGCTCGGATCCTCGCTGCCAGCGGTTCCAGGGCCAAAGCGAACAGCAGGGGCGACAGGGGGCACCCCTGCCTAGTACCACGAAACAACTGAAATGAGTCTGACAGCTCCCCATTAACTCTAATTTTGGCCGATGGTTCAGCATAGAGGAGTTTTACCCAATTAATAAAATTATTCCCCAGGCCCATATTTTCCAGCACAGCCCACAGATAAGGCCACTCGACGCTGTCGAAGGCCTTAGCTGCGTCCAGCGAGAAAATTGTCCTATTGCCGGGGTTGTCAACCGGGAGTTGGAGGTTCAGAAAAAGTCTCCTAATGTTTTGGGCTGTTGATCTCGTGGGTATGAACCCTGACTGGTCCCTATGTACTATCTTGTGGATCACTGTTGCTAATCTATTCGCCAATATCCTTGCTAGTAGTTTAATATCCGCCGTTAGCAGCGATATTGGTCTATAAGAGTCAGGTGAGTTAGCGTCTTTACCCGGCTTCAGCAGAACAACAATAATCGCCTCGTTCATGGAATCCGGCAAAGACCCCTTCTCATATGCATCATTATAGACCTTTAATAGCAAAGGTGTTAGCGTGTCTGCATATCTCTTGTATACTTCGGAAGGGAGACCGTCTAACCCAGGTGACTTGTTGTTTTTTAATTGCCTTTAGATATACTTTAACCACTTAAGGACTGAGCCCCTTTCTGAGATTTGGTGTTTACAAGTTAAAAACATTTTTTTTTTGCTCGAAAATTACTTAGAACCCCAAAAACATTATATATCTATTTTCTAACATCCTAGAGAATAACTTGGCGGTCGTTGCAATACTGTTTGTCACACCGTATTTGCGCAGTGGTCTTACAAGCGCACTTTTTTTGGAAAAAATAAATCACTTTTTTTAATTAAAAAATAAGACAGCAGTAAAGTTAGCCCAATTCATTTTTTATATTGTGAAAGATAATGTTACGCCAAGTAAATTGATACCCAACACGTCACGCTTCAAAGTTGCGCCCCGCTCATAGAATGGTGACAAACTTCTATCCTTAAAAATCTCCATACGTTTAAAAAATTCTACAGGTTGCATGTTTTGAGTTACAGAGGAGGTCTAGGGCTCTCGCTCTAAAGCCCCATACACACGGTAGGATTTTCGCATGGATTCTGTCCGATCGGACAATGTTGTCGAAAAATCCGACCGTGTGTATGCACCATCGGACAGTGTACGTCGGATTGTCCGACGGACAAAGTCCTATCTCCTGCTGGATAGATTTTTTGACAACAAGGTCCGATCACACCAAATCCGATCGTGTGTAGCGTTGTCCGACGGACAAAGTGCTACGCATGCTCAGATCACATTACAAGACGAAAGCTATTGGCTACTAGCCTCTACGTAGTCCCGTCGTAGGCAACAAACGTCACCACGTTCAGAATGATCCGATTTTCCGACAACTTTGTCCGACCGTGTGTACGCAAAACCAACATCGGACAAAGTACGACGGACATGATCCGACGGACCTGGTCCTCGGATAATCCGAGCGTGTGTATGGGGCTTAACGATCGCGGCAATACCTCACATGTGTGGTTTGAGCACTGTTTTCATATGCAGGCGCTGCTCACGTTTTGACGTCGCTTCTGCCCAGCAATGATATGGAGATGGGTGGGGGCCATCTTCCCCTCACTCGTCTCCATGTCAGGCTTGGAAGAGGATCCGATCGCCTCCACCGCTACCGACGGCTACGGTAAGCAGCGGAGGGCACCGGAGAGCGGAGGGAGGGGGGGGACCCTCTCCTGCAGCCGATAAAAGTGTTCTGGCAGTGAATACGCTGCAGAGACCACTTTTATCTTGAAGCGGACCGCCCGCTCTTGAAGAGGATACCGGGGTTATGGTAACTAGCTGCTATCATAACAACGGTATTCCCCTTCAAAGTAGCAACGTAAAATGACGGCGGGCGGTCCGGAAGTGGTTAAAGTGGTAGTAAACTCTGTTCTACCACTTATACATACAGGTAAGCCAATAATAACGCTTACCTGCAGGTACTGTAAATATCTCCTAAACTGTTTAGGAGATATTCAGAGTGCATGCAGCCGGTGATGTTATCGGCGCATGCGCTCTGAAGGTCCGGCATACAGTGCTGGAACTTCAGAGCCCATGACATTAAACAGCGGCCCCAGTGCAATCCCGTCATTGTGCCCCAGGCGACTCATATAGCTGGAGGCCGTGAACCCGGAAGGAAGACCGGGGAAGATGAAAGCCCTCTAAGCAGTGACAGTGTGGAGCAGGAAGGCTTAGTTTTAAGGTAAGTCTCTCATCCGGGCTGATCGTTTAGGTGGCTTCAGCTGTTGGCAGTCATAAGAAACGCACCCACCTCATTTTTACCAGTGTAGCGGTGTGTTGCCACTTGTAACTAACATCCACCATATCACCCTGCTGCCAGACCTCCATATATCACCTCTGAGACAATGAACAGTCATTTGCTTTGTTTTTGTTCATTGGGGGATATAACTTGGTTGGGGAAAAGGGTATATGGGATGCCCATAGTTCAAATTACTTTGCCATCATATTTATAAATTAGAATGATGATCCTCCTCTGTGCGGTGTGGTGCGGTGCGGGGAATCATGCCATTTTGAACATGTTCCTGTACTGCCCCTGGTGTGAACAAGCCCTAGAACTAAAAAAAAAAAAAAAAAAAAGGAAAGATTTTGGCTATATATCTTCTGTATGGATTATTTAAGAAGATACTCCAGTTAGTTCTTGTACAGTAAGTTCGTAACAGGAGTGCTAGCTTTAAACTTTTTGAATCCCACATGTTCTTGTTTCAGATATAGTATTTATGTACTGCTTTTTTTGAGACTTTGTTGTAATAGGAGCAATATCTCTATTTATGAAACTGTATTTTTGCCCTAAGTGAAAAGACAATTTTTGTGTCATAATTCATACTTTCATGGGTTTTACTGTAAATTTACTTTGGATCCACTAGAGAATTCGACTTTGATTGAGTTTAATCGAGCCACTCATGAGTCACAGCACTTCAATACGATGTTCAGTCTGAAAGCTCTGGAAAGCTTTCATAAATGAGTAATAAAGCAAACAGCACATTACAGATATTCTAAAAGCAGCTAAATATCCTAATTTTCCAGTTACTGCATATGAAATAACAGACTTCGGGTTAGAGTTCTCTAAGAATTCATGTTTTTTTTCTGTTTCACATGAGTATTTCTGATGTTTTGGTATTTTCATGGCACTACGTTGTTAATATTGTTTAGTTATATATTAAAATATGTTGCAAGTGGCTCACTAAAAAGGAAATGTTGCTTTCATTTTAAATTTTGTCAAAGTGTTAGGTAAGAACATGAATGTATATATATCTGTGGGAATGACCCGGTCTTTAAAAATTCCCAATGCCGAAGGCCTGTAATGGAAAAGGTATTTCACTCACTTTACCGACGGCCTGTTTCTTTTACCTTCTTTCCACTCCAGTGCTGCAGCCTTTGAAAACTCCTCAGCATTCAACACCTTTGGGAGTGTTGGAAGACCTGTACATCACTGCTGTGTCCTGTAGTGACATAGGGGTCAGAGGATAGAGCCACAATGCATAGTTGGAGACACATTGATCCAGCACTCCAGCAAGTGTTGAATGTTGAGGAGCCTTAGGCCCATTCACACTGGGGCGGGAGCCGCGGTGATAGTAAAGCAGCGCTATATTTAGCGCTGCTTTACCGTCGTTTTAGCCGCGGTATTCGGTCGCTCGCGGTGAGGTTTTACCCCCCGCGAGCGGCGAAAAAGGGTAAAAGACCCCCCGCAGAGCGCCGCCGTAGCGGCACCATAGCGGCGGTATTGCCGCGGTATTACCGCGGTGTCCCATTCAAATCAATGGGAAGGCGCGGTATAGGAGCGGTGAATACACCGCTCCTATACCGCTCCAAAGATGCTGCTAGCAGGACTTTTTTTATCGTCCTGCTAGCGCACCGCTCCAGTGTGAAAGCCCGCCGGCTTTCACACTGGAGTGAATGGGGCCGGATTTTTTCAGGCGGTGTACAGGTGCTATTTTTAGCGCTGTACCGCCTGAAAAACGCCCCAGTGTGAAAGGGGCCTTATAGAGATTGCAGAACTGGAATAAAGGAAAGGTAGGAGACAAGGGTCGCTGGAGGGGTGGGTACAATTTCTTGTGCACTACACTACTGTGCAAAAGTTTTAAGCAAGTGTGAAAAATGCTATAAATTAAGAATGGTTTCAGAAATAGAAGTGTTAAAAGTTGATTTTTATTATTTAAAATTAAAAGTAAATGAACAAAAGAGAAATCCAAATCAAATTTATATTTGGTGTGTCCACCGTTGGCCTTGAAAACATCAATTCTTCTAGGGACACTTGAACACCTGTGTTTTTGAAGGAACACAGCAGGTAGGTTGTTACAAACATCTTGAAGAACTAACCGTAGATCTTCTATGGATTTAGGCTTCCGCAAATCCTTCTGTCTCTTCATGTAATCCCAGACAGACTCCTCTGTGAGGGCCAAACCATCACTTCACGGACTGTTAGTTCTTCTCTACAGAAGACATTTTCTAATGACATTGGTTGTATGTTTGGGGTCATTGTCCTGCTGCAGAATAAATGTGCAAAAATGTAACCCCAAACTTGCAAGGAACCCCCACCATGCTTCACTGTTGACTGTAGACACTCATTATTATACCAGTCTCAGCCCTGGCTCATCAGTCCAGAGCACCTGTTGCCATTTTTCAGCAACCTAGTGCCAATGTTTTTGTGCCTAGGTAAGTCACTTAGCCTTGTTTCCATGTTGGAGGTATGGCTTTCTGGCTACAACTCTTACATGAAGACCACTTCTGGCCAGAGTTCTCTGGACAGTAGATGGGTGTACCCAGGTCCCACTGGTTTCTGTCACTTCTGTGCTGATGGCACTGCTGGATATGATTCTAATGTCAAATAAGCATGATGTGTCTTTCGTTTGCTACATTAAGTTTACTTGGCTGATGACTGTGTCTTCTTCAAAAAAGCTTGAACAGCACATCTTGAAACCCCAGTCTGCTTTGAAATCTTTGCCTGAGAGAAATGTTGCTAATGCAGTATAAATACCTTGTGCTCAGTCTTGCCATGGTGTATGACCTGTGACATGAAACTGTCTTTTACAACTGTTATGCGGCGTACACACGGACGGAATTTCCGATGGAAACAGTCCGATGGGAGATTTTCATCTGATTTTCCGACCATGTGTATGCCCAACGGTCTTTTTCTGTCGGAATTTCCGACGGACTTTGAATTGAGAACCTGTTCTCAATTTTTCCGACGGAAAACCTTTCTATCGGATTTTCCGATCGTGTGTATGCAATTCCGACATGCAAAATTCCGACACATGCTCGTAAACAATTCGACGCATGCTCGGAAGCATTAAACTTCCCTTTTATAGTGCTGTCGAACGTGTTTTATGCCACTGTGTTATTGACTGTCGGAATTTGGTGTGATCGTGTGTAGGCAACACAGCTTGAGCGGAATTCCGTCGGAAAAACCGTCAGAGTTTTTTCCGACGAGAATTCCGATCATGTGTACGCGGCATAAGGCTGTCCCTTACCCATTTTTAAGCCTTCTACACAGCTGACAGTACCCAAACAATACCAAAAAGCTACAGCACAACAATGTAGGCCCCAAATGGTACCTACTCATACTTTTAGATTCTTTTGCAGCTTGAGTGACTTAAATACCAGGTTGCTTAACCAAGGTTGGACATACTATTTGTGCAGTGCGCAAGTGCACATGGACCCTCTTAGATGTGGATTGGGCAGGTAGTGGCATTCACTCCAGCTTTCACATAGACTTTGATTTTCCTTACTAGAGAAGGTAAGAACCAAGAGGTACTATTCATGATGCTCTAACGTTGTTCCTTATTTGTAATACCCAAGGAGTCTGGCAACAAACATTTCCTGCTTGAATGCCACTGACACATGCAGAATGCTTTTCCCATATTATCTTGATGCCATGTGGAGTGAAAGTGAAAGAGGTGCTTGGTGACTAACCCATATTATGAATCCTGAGAGAGTTCAGAGTATTGCAAAGGCTACTTCTCATCTGCCTCCATCTATTGTATATATTTATCTAGCTATCTGGCTATTTATCTATGTTTATATGTACACAGTAACTTAGTGGTTGTATGTGGGCAGTAGTTTAATGGCAGAAGGGGGAAAAAAAATTGTTAAAATTGCTCTTGTGCAGGGTCTTTTGGCTGACTTTGTCCACCATTGGCTGTAACTGCAAAGTTTTGTAATTTCCTGATAATGTCCTGAGCCCTGCAGCTCCCACCCCCAACATGTTCCCATTTGGCATTGAGACCACTTGTCTTAGTCTAGGTTCACATCTAGGCATGTATGATTTTTGGTATGTTTTGTATTTCTTCATGTTCATTTTTTGCCAGTGGGAGGTGTCTGCTGTCATGCATGAAAACGCACCAAAAATGCATGTACATACATTTTTCATGCATTTTATTGCAATTCCTAAAAGTCTATGAAGCCAAAAACACGGTGCTACGTGTAAAAAAACTCTGTAACTTTTCAAAAAACACACTGCAGGAAACTGCATAGATGTGAATGGGACCCATAAGAAATAAGGTTAAATGAATTGTAGTACATTTCTGTGGCTCTACATATACACTAAAAACATGTAGCTGTAAACCTAGCCTTAAAGGTGGAGCTCCGGAAACATCCAGGAGGTGTGAGGGTATAGGCAAGTGCAGTCTATTATCTCCTCGACAGGTGGAGCTATTTAACGGTGGCAGCATTGTTGGAGAGGAAGTCAAGAGGAACAGGGTTCCTCTATGGTTTTCTGGGTCACTGGAGTAGCCATCCTATTGGATGTATCAACCACATGTGACTGGCAGCCATCTTGGGTCAGGCAGAGCCTATTAGGGCCCTGGCTCCCAGTTTTGCAACATTTGCGAGTGGTCAGTGTAGGGAAAGATTATCCGGCTGTTAGGGATGGTACTAGTGGTAGGGAAAGGTTCTCTATTGTGCCCAACTGTGTGAATTATTGTTGTTGCACCATGCTGCATGCACCCACAAGAGGGTGGGGCCTCTGTACCATGACCCTATTTCACACAGTGAATATCAATGTAATGGGGACAGAGGAAAGTATTTGACCAGATTGGCTGCACTTAGATGGGGTGGGGAATTTTTTTAAAGGACAACTTTAAGAAATAATCTATGATATGTGCAGGCGCCATTTGGTGTCCATATTGTGCTTCAACCTGCCATTATGTGCTGACAAGTGTGCTTTTAACATCAAAGAGCACATTTATGTGTTCATAAAATAAATTGCACAGAAATAATATGTAAATTTGTCCTAATTAAAACAGAGATTTGGAAGCTTTTTTCTAATTAGGGCATGGAAATTTCAACATGATTGTATTTGAGCATATGAGAAAGGTTTTATTTCTTAGTGAACAATGTAATAAATTATTCCTCCCTTGTTAATTTCCCATACTGTTACCTGATATCTCACAGACCGACCAATCACAATGATAATGTTGCCAAGATGCAGGAAATTAAAAAAAAATATATATAGATTGATTGCAGCCACAAGAAAATTGTCACATAGATAATTTCTAAAGGCCAATAACATTCTTCTGACATGCTGATATAAATGTGCAGTAACCTAAAAATCCATTTTAGAAAATATGATATCTGGCTTATATACTATAGTACTTCATTGGATATCACAGAAGTGACAATTCTATTCAAACTTTGCATGAAAATTTGTGAAATGTCAAAAAGCTCATTATAAAACATTTTCAATCCATTAACAACCAAAAGGATTTGCATATTCTCAACATCAGAAGTTGCGATATTTGAGAAACTCGCAATTTTGTGTGCGTGCTTGCAGGATGTTAATTAGCTAAGTTTGTGGTTATGAAATTTTTTAACTCATACTTGGTTTGCTAATTATTCTTTGTGAACTTATTACGTTTTGAAAAGTGCTAACAAATGTATATGCATTGCTTTTTGAACAGCAAATTCCAGTTTAGCATTGCATTTTTTTTGTAATATTCCTCTAAAAGGATTCACATTTTTACTTATTAAACTAGTACATAGCACTCATAGGTATGTGAGGCTATTACGGTATGGATTTCAATTTAAAATAGGTGTAGGGGGTAACCAGCTCAAAATAGATGAAGAATTGTTTACCAATACCACCCTCAAAAAAACACTAGAAATCTCTTCATCCAGATATTAAAAGGTTACTCTAAGGGCTCCGACCGTTTTAAATTACGCCTTTATGCAGACGATGTGCTGC
Source organism: Lithobates sylvaticus (assembly GCA_028564925.1). Classification (NCBI taxonomy): domain Eukaryota; kingdom Metazoa; phylum Chordata; class Amphibia; order Anura; family Ranidae; genus Lithobates; species Lithobates sylvaticus. The sequence continues at coordinate 155,314,628 of CM053030.1, forward strand.
TTTTTCTCAAACAACCTCTGATATCCTTACTGAATCTTATGGAAATCTTACAGAAATTTGCATCACTTGCAGGCCTTTCGATTAACCTTACAAAATCTATGGCCCTACCGATTAACATCAAACCTTCTAGGCAGGCAAGACTTAAAGTGACATTAAAGGGGGATTCCACCCTAAAGTGGAACTCCCGCTTTTCGGAACCCTCCCCCCCCTCCGGTGTCACATTTGGCACCTTTCAGGGGGGAGGGGGGTACAGATACCTGTCTAAGACAGGTATCTGCACTCACTTCCGGGCATAAACTCCCACGGGAGTTTACGCAGCTTCCTGTCCCGGCGCGCTGTCTGCCGGGACACACACGTGTCCCGGGAGACAGCGCTGAAGATTCTCATTGCGCCGCGCGACTCGCGCATGCGCAGTAGGGAATCGGGAAGTGAAGCCACTTCCTGATTCCCTCACCGAGAATGGCGCCGGCTACAGCAGAGAGCCGAGCGATCGATCGGCCTCTGCTGCCGACACCGCTGGACCCTGGAACAGGTGAGTGTCCATTTTTTAAAAGTCAGCAGCTGCAGTATTTGTAGCTGCTGGCTTTAAAAAAAAAAAATGTCAGTACAGTCCCGCTTTAAAGCTTTATTTTTGTTTAAAATTAAAATAACAAACATGTTATACTTACCTGCTCTGTGCAATGGTATTGCACAAAGCAGCCCCAATCCTCTTCTTCTGGGGTTCCCTGCCAGCGCTCCAGGCTTCTCCTCTTTAGCGAGTGAAAAGCTGCTTTCCATGGGGCCCCCGTGCGGGTTCGCTCCCAAGCTGCCCTGTCTGCATCTATTGACACAGAGGGGGCGGCATGGCTTAGCCCCCTGCTTGCTTGTCGCAGCATTTGATTGACAGCAGCGGGAGCCTTTGGCTCCCACTGCTATCAATCTACTGAATGCAGAGGGAGACAGCAGCGATAGCCGCTGCTCTCATGCACCTCACTGAATCGGATCAGGCTCAGGTAAGAAAAAGGGGGGACTGGGGAGGATCCTAAAGCACAGAAGTTTTTTCACCTTAATGTATTCTACATTAAGGTGAAAAACCTTAACCACTTCAAGCACAAGGCCGTCATATGATGTCCTGGACATTGAGTGGTGATTAGGGATGGGCGAACGATACGGCCCGAGCATAAGTTCAGGCCAAACTTTCGCTGTTCGGATGTTCGGGGAACATCCGAACAAACAGGTCGTTTGACCATTTGTTTGCCCCCCCGAACTGACCACAATGCATTTGTCATGAACAGGTGTGACCAGATTGTGTGGACTGCAAAGGAGGAACCCAAAACGCTTGTAAAAGTAAAATAAGAATAATGTTTATTAAGATAAGTGATATATAAATAAGTAAACACCCCAAAATACAAACAGTGCTCAGCCACAAACAGAAACCCACAGACAACAGATAAATATATACAGGCACAGGGAAGTACCGAAATCAACACGTCAGCCAGACCAGGGTCATACACGGGAAGATCAATAGATAACAAGGGCAGTTCCAAAATCACAAACGTTAGCCAGGCCAAGGTCATACACGGGAGATCAGCAGATGAACAAGGGCAGGACGGGAGAGGGAAAATAAGTATGGGAAAGGCATCAAGGGAACAGGAACTCAGGAACACAGGATAGGATCCGGGTGGGATGGGTTCAGGTCACAGGTTCAGGTCACAGGTTCAGGTCACAGGTCACATGGAAGAGAGATACCAAGGCAAGCGTGTGAGGGCTGGCCGGGTATTTATAAATCTGCCAGTGATTGGCCTCATGTGACAGCTGAGCGCAGAAAGAGCTGTCTGCTCCACACTGCCGGAAACCATCCGCTGGTGGACGCCAATACTGCAGCCCAAAGATGACATACCAGCAGGGAAAGCCTCTCCTGACAGTTACAAACTGCCAGGAGACACCTGCTGGTGGACCACAGTACTGCACGCCAAATGATGGATCCCACCAGCGGACGGATCCATTCCTGACAGTACCCCCCCCTCAAAGGAGCGGCCTCCGGACGCTCCAACTAGCTGCTGCTGGGACAAGTCCATGGCATCGAGGTGGGCAGCAGGCACTTCAAGCTGGGCAGCAGGCACTTCAAGCTGGGCAGTGAAAGGAAATAAATCAAGATTAGGGGTTACTGCTTTGGTGTACCATTCAATACGGGAACCAGATCTGGGAGATTTGCCCTTTGAGATAAAGAAACATATACACAGCAGGTTTCTCTCCGAGCAAATCTAATCTTTATTCTTGGGTGTCGATATAAGAGGGCTTTTCAGAAAGTACCGCCCTTTAACAGATTATCCAATCATATACAGAGACGCACAAGTACAGTCTGACGCCCACAGTGAAACTAATTATTTCTAAAATATCACGTGCTTTACAAGAACATGAAACTCAACAGAAGATTACAGTATTATGGAAAAACGAAACTAGAATAGCAGGACTTGAGCATATTTCACAAAATGGATGTTAGAGACACACAAAATGGAAGCTGACTATAATACAAAGAAGTAGTTAAACTAAATATCCCTTCAATCCCCTCTTAGATCATATAAGATGATCTCTACATTCTATGTTGTGCTTTAATACTTCTTTGGGGCTGTGGCATAGATTGCCTGATGACTCTTCATGTATGTCATGTGAGATAGAACCTTATCATCAGGAGATCGAAGGTGTGCAATTATGTAAGTGCAACATTTAAAACAGAGGTAAAGAATCAGAGCAAGGATAAATACCATAACAAGGACAATGTCTTTTAACCATAAAAATATACCTCCAAGCTCAAATCCTGCATTGGCAAATGGGCTCCATGTTTTAGCAATGTCCCTAGCAGTGATGTAAGTAACTGAGTTAAAATAAACTGAGTTACGTAACTCAGTTACTTTAGAGGGTAACTAGTAATCTAACTGATTACTTTTCCCCTCATGGTAACTCAGTTCCCATTACTTTGGCTTAGTTACCCCAATTACATCTACCGTCACTAGATGGCAGTAGTGTAATTCCGGTGTCCTGCCAAAAAAGTTCCCCCGCCGGATAAGGACCCCCTGTACTGCGCAGGCGCAGCGCTTGCGCAGCACGAAGGGCTTCCGAAAATTGCAGAACCTAAACAGCTCTGAGTGAACTCTACACAGCGCAGGCGCAGTTAACATGTAATTGTACGAGGCGATGCCGCACCCTCATGATGCTCGTGCTACTCTGCAAGGGGCGCCTATCGTGTAACTAAGGGGCGGGTCTAGTATTACTGTAACCAAGGGGCGCATTTATTATTATTGTTATATATCGAGCTCTGCCCATTAATTTAACATCCGCCCTCTTCTGTAGAAATCCACCCCTTACACGATATAATAATAATAGACCCGCCCCTTGCTTACACGCTATAACAGATCTGCCCCTTGGTTAGAGTAATAATAGAGCAGCCCCTTGGTTACACGATATATAACAATAATAAATGCACCCCTTGGTTACAGTAATACTAGACCCGCCCCTTAGTTACACGTATAGAATATTTAAAAAAAAAAGTCAGTTACTTTGCTGAGTAACTAATTACTTTTCCAATGTAGTAACTGAGTTACTAATGCAATTACTTTTTGGGAGAAGTAATTTGTAACTTAACTAAATTACTTTTTTAAAGTAAGATGACCAACACTGGTCCCTAGCTTCCTGTTGGAGCTGGCCTCTAGTGGATGTCCCCTTTTATAATCCCCTACCATTCCCATGACAGATAACAAGGATACAAGGTAACACCATCCCTTAACATGGAGGGGCACCCAGGGATAACACACTTTCCTACAACATACATGGATACTTTGTCCCAGTGCAAAAGGTCTCTTAGCGACAAACTCCTGAGTGTACTTGTCCTGTGTTGTGATTTATAAATTAGTGTAATATTTCACCTACATTTTTAGAGAAAAAGAAAAAGTTATGCAAAGTACAGTTTAACCCTGGGTCAGTTACTTGAAACAGTGAGCAGGCAGGGGCAGAGACTCCGGATTCGCACATGGAGATATTAAATATTGACCTGCTGCAGAAAGAGGGGTTAGTCTGTGTCTCATTCCCTAAATTAAAACACCAAACAGGGGAATGACTTCTACCTGCTATTGGAAAGGTAACAATGTTGTTTATGTACAGAGTGGATATGTTAGTCAAGAATACAGGAGGAGTCTCATTGAGAAAGGAGGAAACATTTAAAGGTACAGCCAAAAGGGCAATTCGGGCAGGGCTAGGATGTAATATTATTATTATTATTATTATTATACAGGATTTATATAACAGTTTGCGCAGCGCTTAATATGCTACATATTCAACATTCTTCATACCCTGATTTTTTAGCATAAGCATACTTAAATTTTAGCAAAAGCATCTTATCAGTAAAACTATCTCCAATCTCTCTCTTGGTTCTAGCTTGTGTCAATATAATGTTATTGTGTGTGTGTGTGTTTTTGTTCCCACAGATACTTTTAATTGCACCCAAATCTTCAGGGTGGTAGATACAGTTAGTGGTGATCCAGGTGGGTAGGAACACTGTCAGAGAGATCAGGATTAGTGGGCAGAATGTGCCTTGTCAGAAGTCTGTGGTGAAGTAAGCAAGGTCATCTTCTCTGGCCGGACCTGCTTTCCCAGGAACTCCTTCATCTGCTTGGACTTCTGCTTGAGGGCCTCCTGTATCCAAGATCTCCTTCTTGCTCTTGGGGCTTTGGGCAACCTTTTTTACTCTGTTGGCATGGATCCAGGACTGGCAATTTTCCACTAGGATGGCTGTTCTGGTCACTGCAACCACTGTGGTAGGAGGTCCAAAGCGATACTCTTGCTTCTTATTTCTGTTCAGCTGATGGACCACCATGGTGTCTCCCAATTCGAAGGGGCGAGTAGTTTCCTGTGAAGAAAAAGAAAAGGTGCGAGCAACATTTCTCTCAACTGTTTACAACTGTTTTCAACCAATTACCTTACATATTCTTCCTGTAATAAGTCTAAATCTCCCTTTTCTATCATAAATGTGCTCTGGCCCATGGGGTGGGGAAAAGTCGACCCATCAAGACATCAAAAGGTGAATACACTGTTGTCTTGGAAGGGTCATTCTTATTTCTGCCAGGACTGCTGGGAGGACCTTCTTCCAGTTGGCAAAGGTTCCTCCTGTGGCCTTTCTTATTTTGTCTTTTTTTATTGTTCTGTTTATTCTTTCTACTATCCCTGAGCTTTGAGGGTGTTAGGGAATGTGAAACTTCCGTTCTATCTTGAGAGTTTTTACCCAGTCCTGGCAGACCCTTGATACAAATGTAGGTCCATTGTCTGTCTGAGTTTATAAGAAGTGGGCATCCCCATCGAGGAATGATTTCCTGAACAAGGATCCTCACTACTGTCTGTGCATCTTCTTTTGTGGTGACAAAAAGTTCAACTCACCTTGAGAACTTGTCCACAATTTCCAAAACATATTCCTGTCTTTTGCCTAGTTTGGGCATGTGTGTGAAGTCAATCTGCAAATGTGTAAAAGGAATTGTTGGATATATCAGGTGTTCATGTTCGGCCTTGTGTGGGTTGTTCCTGATACATGTGATGCATCTTGCTACATAAAATTGGCCAGGAAAGTTCTGTAATGTAAAAGTCTTTCTCCAATAGTTCACAAGTGGCTTTCCCGCCTCTGTGACCTATTCCATGGAAATGGGAAATAAAAATGATGCATAAAAAGTGATGCACTAGCTACAAAAAGTGATGCACTAGCTACTGGTATACATGGCTTCCCCTCTTTGCAGAGAAATCCAGTCTTTGGATCTTTCTGCACACCTATTTTGTCCCAACCTCTGAGATCAGCTTCGTTTGCACATACCTGCAAATCTGAAAGAACCTGATCAAAAAACAAAAAACAAAAAGAAAACAACAATTCTGGTACTAGCATGGGCATTTGGATCTGTGCATTTTGTGAAGTAGCAGCTTATTTAGCAGCTAATCAGCCAGAGCATTTCCATTGGCTATCTGTTTGTTGGCCTGTGTATGCTCTGCAGTGTTGTGGGTGATGTGTCTTGGTGAATGAGGTCTATGCAATCATGTTGTGGCACAACCTCATTCTGCTCTCCTTTTAATCCTAAAAGGGCATTTGGATTGGTGCTGGTCCTGAAGTGGGAGAAGCATATTTGATGTGCAATTTTTGATTGGACATCAAGATCAACTCATAGCCGCTCAACCTATGAGCAGACATGTGCTGCGTATGTACATTTTTCATACATTGTGGGTGGTGTGAAGTGTAGTGTCGTGCCCCAGAATGAAAGAAGTGGCCATCTCAAAACCATCATCGAATAGGATGCCTCTGAGACACACAGGCATGCCTTTAACCTGCACCGGAACCATCTTTGAAAAAAAATAGGGCGCAACTTGCCTCCATGCTCCTGAGCGAGGACACCTGACACGTCCTTACAATTTTCCCTTGCAAACAAATTAAACATTTTTCTGCAAACAAATTAAACATTTTTCCTAGTTAGGGAGGCCGAGCCCTGGAGCCATTACCATAGCATTTTCCAAATACACAAAAGCATTGCACATTTCATTTGACCATTTTATACAATCTGGCATGTGTAAACCTGTGGCTTGTCTCAGGAGATTGTAGTAGGAACAGTCAGGTACTCATTGGCGGCAGTAACCAATCATAATTACCAAGAAAGTTGAACATGTCTTTCTTAGCAAGTGGGCGGGGCAGACCCACAAGAGCCATAGCTCTTCTGTGATTGACTTTCCTTTCTCCTTTTGAGAGTACAAACCAAAATATTCAACCTTTTCTGACACCATTGCAATTTTTCTTTAACACTTTGTGACCACTTTCAAAAATACATTTCAAAAGATCCCTCCCATCCTCCAGGGCGGCCACCCGAGTAGAACTGCAGACGAGGAATTCATCCACATACTGCAGCAGGGATGAACAATATCCTGGTATCCAAGCTCTGAGAGTAGTTTGGAATAGGCTACAAGGGAGTCTATATAGCCCTGGGGCATTCTGCACCATGTTAGTTGGCGGTTTTAAAAAAACATAAAGCAAAGATTGGTTGTGCCTCCTCATCCACAGGGACGGAAATAAAAATGCGTTCAATAAATCAATCACAGTAAAATACTCTGCATCGTAATGTATGGCGGTAAATATTGATGGCACATCAGGCACTTTTGGGGCAATCGGTACCACTAGGCTATTGATGGCCCTTAGGTCTTGTACAAACCTATAGTCACAATTGCCTTCTTTTGTTAATATAGAACAAGATAATTTCCCTTTAAGATCCCTTTTGTTTCAAACTCAAACTCATTCTGCTATTTTCTCTGTGTCCTTGCTGCTCTGTGCTGCTCTGTTCTGCGCCTATCTGGTTATGGAATGTAAGGGGGGAGGAAGCGGGCGCCTGATAAAGGCATGGAGAAAGTTAGTTTAACCTCTAAATTCACCATCCCATGGCTCTGCTAACCTATCTTGGGCAGCTTTTGGGCTAGGATGCCATAGGGAGCCCCGGGCCAGCCAGAGATCTCCCACAGCATCTTCTTTATAGACAAGCTTCATACCTTATTACTTTCTTTTTATTTACAACCAAACAATATTTTTTTTATTTATTTCTTTCAAATTTATTTTTTTATTTTTTTGGCAGAGTGCCAACAGGTTCAAACAGTACTTGAACCATGTTGGCAAAAAGCCAAACATCCCAATCTTCACTTTCCCTGCATAGCAGCAAAAGGAATCATTACCTTAAGAAAATATTACTAACACTGCTATTTTTCTGCTAACTTTCTAGTCAAAACATTCATACATAAATCATTAAGAATAAACATCAATACATCACCGGATACTGTAGCATTACTCTGTGTTTCGATCGGGAACTTCCATCAATCACAAAAGAACCCGGAATTCATAGGAAGGCACGTCTGTCGCTCTTAAATCTAAGTCCTATGATAACACGGAGCAGTGGAAGGCGTTGTCTTACCTTACAAACGCTGACAAATTCCACACAGACAGTTTACAAGTTAACTTATCATCTACGCAAAAGATAAGAAAAGCAAAGAGATCGGTTTTGTCCAGCACACCTTAGCAGACTTCTTGTTTTGTTTTGTAATTACAGTACTGTATTATCATTGACCTATGGTCAATCCTGGGACCCACCCGGGGTCCACATTAACGACTGTTCACCCCCGAACAGACGGCTGCCGCAGACTTATAAAGAGGACTACACAGAATCCTCCCTGTTCACACCGAACAGATGCTTTCTTCTAAAGCATATGCTATTACCCAGAATAGCTCTTATCTAATGGGCTTCCTAAAGCCCATCCAGCCCCCCCAGGGCTGTCGCTGTTGTTATCTCAACAGCGCTTGACTTTCTTCAAAGTCTAAAAACTATTTCTACATAAATCACAGGTCCCGTTAAAGGAACGATTTCTAAATAGAGGTCACGGTGAGAGAAGTTATATATCAAGTCTACTCACCCGACATATAATAATCGATCCCGGACGAGCCCCCAAACTGAAAGGAAATAAATCAAGATTAGGGGTTACTGCTTTGATGTACCATTCAATACCGGAACCAGATCTGGGAGATTTGCCCTTTGAGATAAAGAAACATATACACAGCAGGTTTCTCTCCGAGCAAATCTAATCTTTATTCTTGGGTGTCGATATAAGAGGGCTTTTCAGAAAGTACCGCCCTTTAACAGATTATCCAATCATATACAGAGACGCACAAGTACAGTCTGACGCCCACAGTGAAACTAATTATTTCTAAAATATCACGTGCTTTACAAGAACATGAAACTCAACAGAAGATTACAGTATTATGGAAAAACGAAACTAGAATAGCAGGACTTGAGCATATTTCACAAAATGGATGTTAGAGACACACAAAATGGAAGCTGACTATAATACAAAGAAGTAGTTAAACTAAATATCCCTTCAGGCAGCAGGCACTTCAAGCTGGGCAGCAAACAGGGGCACTTCAGGCTGGGCAGCAAACAGGAACACCTCAGGCTGGGCAGCAAACAGGAACACCTCAGGCTGGGCAGCAAACGGGAACACCTCAAGCTGGGCAGCAAACGGGAACACCTCAAGCTGGGCAGCAAACGGGAACACCTCAAGCTGGGCAGCAAACGGGAACACCTCAGGCTGGGCAGCAAACGGGAACACCTCAGGCTGGGCAGCAAACGGGAACACCTCAGGCTGGGCAGCAAACGGGAACACCTCAGGCTGGGCAGCAAACGGGAACACCTCAGGCTGGGCAGCAAATGGGAACACCTCAGGCTGGGCAGCAAACGGGAACACCTCAGGCTGGCCAGCGGACAGGAACACCTCAGGCTGACAAGCGTACAGGAACACCTCAGGCTGGCCAAAGGACAGGAACACCTCAGGCTGGCCAGCGGACAGGAACACCTCAGGCTGGCCAGTGGACAGGAACCCCTCAGGCTGGCCAGCGGACAGGAACACCTCAGGCTGGCCAGTGGACAGGAACCCCTCAGGCTGGCCAGCGGACAGGAACCCCTCAGGCTTGCCAGCGGACAGGAACCCCTCAGGCTGGCCAGCGGACAGGACCCCTCAGGCTGGCCAGCAGACAGGAACACCTCAGGCTGGCCAGCGGACAGGAACACCTCAGGCTGGGAAGCTGGCAGCGGGTCATCAGACTGGGAAGCTGGCAGTGAGTCATCAGCCTGGGAATCTGGCAGCGGGACATCAGACTGGAAGGCAGGCAGCGGGTCATCAGACTGGAAGGCAGGCAGCGGGTCATCAGACTGGAAGGCAGGCAGCGGGTCATCAGACTGGAACGCTGGCAGCGGGTCATCAGACTGGGAAGCTGGCAGCGGGTCATCAGACTGGGAAGCAGGCAGCAGGTCATCAGACTGGAAGGCAGGCAGCAGGTCATCAGACTGAAAGGCAGGCAGCGGGTCATCAGACTGGGAAGCTGGCAGCGGGTCATCAGACTGGAAGGTAGGCAGCGGGTCATCATAAGGCTGGAACGTCAGGCTGGAAGGCAGGCAACGGGACATCAGACTGGAAGGCTGGGACGTCAAGCTGGAAGGCTGGAACATCAAGCTGGGGGGCTGGCACCAGGACATCAGACTGGAAGGCAGGCAACGGGACAGCAGACTGGAAGGCTGGGACGTCAAGCTGCAAGGCTGGCACCAGAACATCAGACTGGAAGGCTGGGATGTCATGCTAGGACATCAGATTGGAAGGCTGGAACGTCAGACTGGGTGGCAGGCACTGGAGCGTCAGACTGGGTGGCAGGCACTGGAGCGTCAGACTGGGTGGCAGGCACTGGATCGTCAGACTGGGTGGCAGGCACTGGAGCGTCAGACTGGGTGGCAGGCACTGGAGCGTCAGACTGGGTGGCAGGCACTCGGATGTCAGGCTGGAACAGCTTGGTTGGTGTGGAGGCAGGTTGGATTACTGGCAGGATTGTGTGGGTCGGAAAGAACTTCTTTTTTGGCTTAGCCACTGCAGCTTTATATGTAGGTGCAGGGCTGTAGGAAAAGAACGTATCTGGGCAAAATGAAGACCAGGGAACTGTGGCTGGAGGGGGGTTTGTGGGCTTTTTTACAGGTAGAGGAGAAGAGGCAGGTGGGTTAAAGGCAGGATAGGTGCAGGGAGTAGAAACAATGACCGAACCGAATCCACACACTAACCATCGTGGTTGGCATCCGGCACTCTGGACAAAACAGGCACAGTCCCCTCGATCATCCCGAGGGCAAATCCCCCGCGATGCTCCAACCAGACACTGGTTTCGACCAGCGTCCGCTCCTGCATTTCAGGCAACCAAGTCAGCGCTGGGAGTATGCGCCACTCTCTGCCATCTTGCTCCTCTGCCTCGTGGTGTCTGCTGCTAGCAGGAAACGCTGAGTCTACTCCAAGGTGTGGCACCACCCCCTCACTTCCAGACAGACTGGCATCTGCAGAACTTATAATCAGACTCTTCCCTGGATGTGCAGCTGTAAACCCGTTTTAGGCAAACTAAAGTTTGCAGGCACACTGTAACCAGAAGGACTAGTCTAGTCATGTCGCTTGGCACCGACTGTGCCCAAGCAACTAATAGCAGATGACCACCGACTTTCCTGGTGGTTGCCGGTAGCAACAATACAGTTTGTAACCCAATCCTCACTGAAGGGAACACATTTAGCACAGTCCCGCCCGCAGGCACCCACAGGATTACCCTAATCACCCCAGGCAACAGTAGACTCTTCCAGGCACACTTTACTGTTTAAAGCAGGATTTTGAAGCAAAAGTTCAAGATGCCCAGCATTAACAGATTGCTGGACATGGTTCTAATCCAAGTCAAGACATTCAGCGTTAGCAGATCGCTGGATGTATTTGTAATCCATGGGCGCGATCGCTCGCCATGGTTGCCATGGGTGACAGCACATGGTAACACAGTTCCTGAGTTGCAGGTTTTTAGCACAAGTGTCCATCCCAGCCGTGGTTGGGGCAACTGGGTGAGCAGGCAGCAAATACAATTGAAGGCAGCTCCTGCAGCAGGACTAGTTACTATAGCACTGAATAGCAGGCAGAGCACATAAGTCCTTTCCTAAAGTTTATTTCCTCAACTGGTAGCGGAACAAAGCACAGTTCCCTGGCTTGATCAACTTCAGTTGCTAGGGACAACCGCTGGCAGGTTATCCCGGATGACGCCCCCAAATTAAGCCATGCCCCGTAGCGGATGCTGAATATTGTGGTTCACCCGTCACCCTGCCCAGCCCGGCATCCATCTCTCAGGCACTCAGAGACATAGAACAGTCCATAAGCTTTATTAAAAAGTAAATAAATGTGGCGCTTACTAAAACCTCAAATTAGGCAAAAAATGAATAACCAATAAACTAAATCAATAATCCCTAAAATTGATTAATCCCTACAAATATATATTATATATATATATATATATATATATATATATATATATATATATATATATATATATATATATATATATATATATATATATATATATATATATATAAATCTGTGCAAAAACAAATATACAAAAAAAATAGGCAGCTATTTGATAAGGTGCAAAATATTAAATATACGGGCAATATTGCAGTGAATATGCAATGATATCCAGATAAAGTGCAAAGTGACAAAAACTGTGCAAAGTGAAATCATAAGTCTTATACAAATGAAATCAATTTGTGACACCACAGTCTTTAAGAGTGGAATAAATCCAAAAGCAACGGTGCTGGATCCCAATTAACAGGACAGTCTATCCAATATAAAGTGCATCCAAAATATAAAGTTCATGTGCCACACTCTAATAAAGGTACTCCATCCGATGTGAGTGATACTGTTTTCCCCAGCCTCTCACCTCATATAGGAGGAAAACAAGCTTGAATATTCCACAATGGCCGATCAATTTCCTGGCAGTATCGATTCCCCGGACATTCAGGAACAATCATGCCCTCAAATTGGCAATCAATGGCATGGAAAGGCAAAGGCAAGAGGAGGACTCCATAGTGTAGTAATTTTAGCAAAATAGTTTAATAATGAAGTAGCAACTTACGGGTAAAAAATGAATGAACAGCATAAACAAAGGAGACTTCCTGGTCTTGGCCACGACCGGAAGTGATGTCACACGGCTCCTTTCCCTCACATGTATTGTCACTGATCACGTGACTTTGTCAAAGCTCTGTTTTTTTATTGAGGAGATTGAACTTGGATGGGAATGGGAAATTATGGGATGCCAGAAAGATTTAATGTAACTTGCTTGGGACTACTATATGCACTCCTCTATATACACTCCAGTCTTCTCTCCAGCACAACTCTTGCTTAAGACCTCTTTCCCTTCACTCCTCCAACACTTCACTTTCTGCAGACCATTATTCCTCCAGCATTTTACTTGCTGCAGACCTTTACTCCTCCAGCACTTCACTTGCTGCAGACCTTTACTCCTCCAGCACTTCACTCGCTGCAGACTCCCAGACCAGCTAGAACCATATGGTTAGGCTGCAGACCTTTACTCCTCCAGCACTTCACTTGCTGAAGATTACCAGACCAGCTAGAAGCACATGGTTAGGCTGCAGACCTTTACTCCTCCAGCACTTCACTTGCTGCAGATTCCAAGATCAGCTAAAACTACATGGTCCTCCTCTTTCTAGCACCTTCTAGAAAGAAGAGAGAGGTGACAGTGATGCCATCTGTGAGTCACCCAGCCCTGCCCTGAGACACTCCCAGCCCAGAATGAAAACAAGCAGGCCTAACCACCAGCTAGGCCTGCTTAAATTTCCCTACGCTATAGAAAAATCGAACCTCTAGCATATACCTAACAGGAGGGTGCTACATTAATACAGATGCCTACTGCCGAGAAAGTGACAGTCCGAGCAATCAAATCCAGGTGGCGTGGCTGCATACTGAATTCTGCCTGCCCCCATGTGCATAAGTGGGGGCAGGGAGGGTGGCCAATGATATGATCACTCATTGAGCACTGGTGTCTGTTGGAGGCCTCGTCCCAGGTCTATACTGATGGAGGGATCTGTGCTGGGGGGTCTATACTGATGTAGGGGGGTCTGTACTGAGTGAGGGGGTTATATACTGATTGGGGGAGTCTATACTAATTGAGGGGGGGTCTTTACTGAATAAGGGGGGATATATACTGATGGAGGAGGGGAGCCTATACTGATGGAGGGGGTCTGTACTGAGGGAGGGGGTCTATACTGAGAGAAGGGGGTCTATACTGAGGGAGAGGGCTCTATACTGGGGAAGGAATCTATACTTAGTCCACTTAATTAGTGGATGGGATCTGTACTGAGGGGGAACTATAATTGGTGGAGGGGTCTGTACTGAGGGGGGACTATACTTGGCGGAGGGGGGTCTGTCCTGATAAAGGGGGTCTATACTTAGTGGAGAGGAGGTCTGCACTGAGGGAGGGAGTCTATACTTTGTGGAGAGGGGAGTATGTACTGAGGAAGGGGGGACTATAATGAGGGTAGACTGGTGCTTGGTGAAGGGGGGTCTGTACTGAGGGGGGTCTATACTTACTGGAGAGGGAGTCTGTACTGAGTGAGGGGGGTCTTTACTGAGTGAGGGGGTCTATACTGATTGGGGGGAGTCTATACTGATAGAGGGGGTCTGTATTGAGTAAGGGGGTCTATACTGATGGGGAGGGGGGTCTGTACTGAGGGGGGTGTCTATACTGATGGAGGTTGTCTGTACTGAGGGAGGGAGGTCTATACTGAGAGAAGGGGTCTGTACTGAGGGAGATGGGTCTATACTGAGGGAAGGGGTCTATACTTAGTAGGGGGTCTACACTGAGGGGGGTCTATATTTTGTGGAGGGGGTCTGTACTGAGGGAGGACTATACTTGGCGGAGGGGGTCTGTACTGATGGAGGGAGGTCTATACTTAGTGGAGGGGGTCTGTACTGAGGTAGGGGGTTTGTACTGATGGAGGGGGTCTATACTTCATGGAGGTGGTCTGTACTGAAGGAGGGGGGTCTGTACTGAGGGAGGACTATGATTGGTGGAGGGGGTCTGTACTGAGGGGGGACTATACTTGGCGGAGGTGGCTCTGTCCTAATGGAGGGGGGTCTATACTTAGTGGAGGAGGGTCTGTACTGAGGGAGGGGGTTCTGTACTGAGGGAGGACTATAATTGGTGGAGGGGGGTCTATACTGATGGAGGGGGTTCTATACTTAGTGGAGAGGGGTCTGCACTGAGGGAGGGGGGTCTATACTTGGTGGAGAGGGGAGTCTCTACTGAGGAAGGGGAGTCTGTAATGAGGGTAGACTGTGCTTGGTGAAGGGGGGTCTGTACTGAGGTAGGGGGTCTGTACTGATGGAAGGGGGTCTATACTTCGTGGAGGGGGTCTGTACGGAGGGAGGACTATAATTGGTGGAGGGGGTCTGTACTGAGGGGGGCTATACTTGGCGCAGGGGGGTCTGTCCTGATGGAGGGGGGTCTATACTTAGTGGAGGGGGGTCTGAACTGAGGGAGGGGGGTCTGTACTGAAGAAGGAAAATAATTGGTGGAGGGGGGTCTATACTGATGGAGGGGGGTCTATACTTGGTGGAGAGGGGAGTCTGTACTGAGGGAGGGGGGTCTGTAATGAGGGTAGACTGTGTTTGGTGAAGGGGGGTCTGTACTGAGGGGTGTCTATACTTACTGGAGAGGGGGGTCTGTACTGAGGGAGGGGGGTCTATACTTAGTGACGTTAGTGTAAAGGGGTCTGCACTGAGGCAGGTGTGTCTATACTTGGTGGAGAGGGGAGTCTGTACTGAGGAAGGGGGGTCTGTAATGAAGGTAGTCTGTGCTTGGTGAAGGGGGGTCTATACTGAGGGGGGTCTATATACTTACTGGAGAGGGGGGTCTGTACTGAGGGAGGGGGGTCTATACTGACGCAGGGGGGTTCACACTTAGCGGAGAGTGGGATCTTTACTGAGGGAGGGGGCCTGTACTGAGGGGGAATTATAGTTGGTGGAGGGGGGTGATACCATGTTTAACCGCACTTGGTGACACCAACCCTAGTGACGCCACTGGATGAAAGGTGATATCTGATGACTGAAATTGGTTACCACAATGTGCACATCATTGTTATTTTTTTATTTTATTTATCAAAAATAGTTAGATTTGTATATTTAGGTATGCACTGCTTTATAACTTGAAAATGCAATACGGTTACACAGTATAGTACACTGTCCAGTCACAGTTCTACTTTGTCCTATGTAATGCATGCTAAGCAATGTTCCCTCATTAAAGCATCCAGCATCCAGCATGCTTCACGCTGGGGCATTATTGGATTAATTTATTACGGAGTCACTCAGCAGTATGTGAAGATGATTATAGAAGAAACATGGGTTCCTGCCTCTAACCATCTAATTTCAGTGGTGATTATTTAAAATATCAGTACGTCATGAATCATTTTACCACTACACACCAGAGGAAGTGTCAATGCTTTTATTTTTAACAATGTATCCATAGCTGGCATTAGTTATGAATCCTCTGTCATACACAGGGTGCCATCCTGTAGGAGATGGGGGTGCCCATATGTGGACTGTAACCTCCTATTAGCATTCAACATAACATTCACAGCAGGCATTCTTCTGCTTCCTCTGTTTTCATAATTTCATATATTTTATTTTTAGTTTAATTTATTTTCCCTTACAACCTCACTGCTCTAAAACTTCTTAAAGTGGACCTTCCATGAAAATGGTAGGTCTGTTCACTTTAAATCTCCCCAAACCCTCCTCCCCCAAAGTCAAACTGCAAAACAAAGCTATTGTGGAAAGGATAAAGAAAAAATAATTACCATGGAAGGTCTGCTTTTAAAGTGGTGTTTTCACCAAAAAAAAAAAAAAAAAAATCTTAAAATTCATAAATAAATGTAAAAAAAAATAATTGGAATTTTTTTTAACTCCACCCCTAAATGCCTGTTGCTATGGGGTCCCTCGTAGTCTGCCTCCTTCAGTGCCCGGGCACTGACATCCCTTCCCCTCGGCGCAGTCAGTCATCTGGGACGCGTGACAGGTCCACGATGACTGCGCGGCGTTTAACGGCGAGCGGCGCCGCTCGCAAATGCGCAGTGGGTGCCCGGTTGTGAAGCCACAGCCGGGTGCCCACAGTAAGAATGCCGGCGCCGCGAGCGGAGCGGGAAACGAGGAGGGGCTTCGTTCCCCCGCATCGCTGGACCGTGGGACAGGTAAGTGTCCGATTATTAAAAGTCAGCAGCTGCAGTATTTGTAGCTGCTGACGTTTACATTTTTTTTTTTTAGGGGGCACCCCACTTTAACTCCGAAATGCCTGAAGTATGTCTAAGCTTCATGCAAGCAAAACATTATTCTTATGCCCCATACACACGGTCGGACTTTCCGATGGAAAATGTGCGATCTGAGCTTGTTGTTGGAAATTCCGACCGTGTGTAGGCACCATCGGACTTTTTCCATTGGAATTTCCCGACACACAAAATTTGAGATCTGGATCTCGAATTTTCCGACAGCAAAATCTGTTCGCGTAAATTCCGATCGTGTGTACACAATTCCGACGCACAAAGTGCCACGCATGCTCGGAATCAAGCAGAAGAGCATCACTGGCTATTGAACTTCATTTTTCTTGGCTCGTCGTAAGTGTTCTTGACGTTCGGAATTTCCTACCAACTTTGTGTGACCGTGTGTATGCCAGACAAGTTTGAGCCAACATTTGTTGTCGGAATGTGCGATGGTGTGTACAGGGCATTAGAAAACAGAATGGAGTTGATTTACTAAAGAAATAGAGCCTATTCACTCTGCACAGCGCATCTATATTTTGGTTAGTGAAAAATGTAGTTAATGAGAAGATTTTTCTTCCTAAAATTTCCTTTGCACATGATTTGGTGTGAGCACAATTATTTATTAAAGTCAATCTGTTGATATTTTTAAAAGATGAAAAGTAGCAATCCCTGCAAAGGAATCGCATAAAAATCTGTCCTGCTGCCCTCATCACCAAATCCCACTGGGTTGAAGATAAAAGGTTGGTGAAATACACTTTGGATGTGTTAATTGCCTGGTCTCCTACTATGTGTTCTGGTTTCTTCTTTTGGAATGTAAGGGTCAGCAAATGAAACCACAGAGTGCACCAGGGGTGCCAGCGTCAGAAGATTGTCAGCAACCTTTTGCGAAAGATGCCGAAGATTATTAGTAACCTTTTCTCTTTAACACAGAGAGTTTCATTTGGTGTAGGCAGCAGACAGGTTTTTATGAATTGTTTATATTTTCAGCACACAGCTTGCTGAGGAAACACTCATAAGAAGAAGGGGTGAAGAGCGCCAACGGGGGACACCAGAAGATGAGATAAGCAACTGTTCTGTGCAATACCATTTCACAAAGCAGGTAGGTATGAGATCTTTTTTAATTTAAATAAAAAAATGACTTTACAATTACATTATAAAGTTAACACTTGCTTTGCTAAGTGAACAACCTCTAGTTTTTAAATGAACCCTAATTGGTGCTACAGACTGACAGGCATGAACTAACAAATTCTTAGTATTTGGACTTAGTTACCCTGGTCATTTTTGATCTTTGAGAGTTTTCAAAATAACTTAGTGTAGGAAATGGTTGTAGTTAATTTTTTTTTTAAATAAGCCTGGAAAGTACAGTAAAAAGTAATTGTTGAAGAAGCTATAGCTTACCTATCCCACCCAAGCCTAAGCAAATGAAGAACTATTTTGTCCCTGCATAAAGAAAATGTGTAACAACGTGTTCTGGTTAAATGCAGGAAGTGCAAGCTAAAGCTCAATTTGAAATAACAGAAATAAATATGCAGTCAGATATTGAACTATTAAAGTAGTTGTAAACCTCAGACATGAAATATGAAAAAAAACACATCCTTCTGTATGGTGATCTTGCTTCTATCCGAAGCATTGAGTCTGATTTCTCTCTGCTTCCTCAAACTCAATGATTTTGAGATCAGGGATCTGTGGGGGGTCAAACCATCACTTTCATGGTTCCTTGTTCTTCTTTACACTGACGATCGGCAAGCAAACTGCCTCGTGCTACAGCCAATTTTACCTCATCAGTCCAGAGCACCTTCTCACAATTTAACTTATCATTCCAGAGCTCCCGCTGCCATTTTCTGCAACCCAGTTCCTTGAACAACACATCTTGAAACCCCAGTCTGCTTTGTGAAATCTTTGCCTGGGAGAGACGTTGCTGATGCAGTATAACTACCTTGTGTCTTGTTGCTGCGCTCAGCATTGCTATGGTTTATGACCTGTGACACGTCTTCCACAATCGCACCTTAATAGCAGAGTTTGTCTGTTCCTCACCCAGTTTTAAGCCTCCTACACAGCATGCATATGGTAGCACAGTGGCTAAGCAGTTAGCCCTTCTGCCTGGAAGCACTGAGGTTGTTGGTTTGAATCCCAACCATGGCACTACCTGCTTTGAAGTTTGCATGTTCTCCCTGTGCCTGCTTGTGTTTTCTCCCACGCTCCAAAGACATGCTGGTAGTTCATTTGGCTCCTGTTTAAATTGTCCCTAGTATGTGTGTAGCGCCGGTAATCCTGATGAGTACGCACTATGGCTTTAAATTTAGTTTTTGCCCAAAACTGTAATTGAGTTTTGGGGTTAATTGTTCTAAATTATGCTTTGGCATCAGTTTGGCTGGTCTGTATTGAGGTTCTGCCTGGTCATAGGTGGGGTTTGCACCTGTGAGAGGCCCTAGAACGCAGTCTGGTTGGACGCATTGGGTACCAATCTCTTCTCAGAGCCAATCAGTGGGCACGTTTGTCTCGCTGTGTAGTCCGGGAGAGGGTACCTAAGGTGCTGAAGTCATATGGTTTGGGGTACTGGTCCAGAGTTTGCTACTGACTCTGTGGTCCTGGTCCTCCTGACCAGCCCCCAGAGGCCCTCGTGGCCTGGGGTGCGGATCCATCCCTTTCCGAGCCTCGAAACTGGCTAGTTCGAGGCACAGTAACTGGAAGGAGGATTCTAAAGTGTTCCGGTGCCGTCTCGGGTTTGGAGGGGCTCAGCAACTCTACATGCAACCAGGGGAGTACTCTTCAGTAAGAGAGCCACGCTGTACTCTGGTACAGTAAGAAAAGTTCCTACCTTAACATTCCGGTTACAACTAAGTTTTTCAACCAAGTCTGTGTGAGAGACTTTGCAAAGCTAGAATTACTTGTTGCTCAAGGATTTATCCAGGATTTATCCAGCAATTACAGAATCCAGTTGCGAGTGGCTATTCCCTGGATTATGTACAGAGAGAGACTTTTATTGAAGTCAGCAGTTCCAAGCACCTGAGCTAAAATCTTTATACCCTCTATTCCCAACTTAGAGACTGAGTTTGTTCAACTGTTTTAAGCAAAATAAAAATCCTAAAAAGGAATTCAAGTGTCAGTCTCTACAGTTACTGGGTCATCAACCTTGGGAACCCCTAGACAAGAACAACAAGTTACGAGCTGGTGGAGGTAACGGTAAGCCCAGAAAAATTCAGCCGCTCCTCCGGGGCTCAGTGCTACATGTGTATGAATGTGAGTTAGGGACTTTAGACTGTAAGCTCCTTGAAGGCAGGACCTGGTGTAAATGTACAATATATATATATATAAAGAGCTGTGTAACTTGATGATGCTATAAAAGTACCTGATCTAATAATAATGCATGTTTCATCTATGTGTTTCTTGCAATCTGGTACATAACACAAGGGTGTGTTAGTGATTTTGGGGGTAGGACACACATTTATTTTTTATTTTTTGGGCTAGGGGTTCCCCCCTCAAATCCATGATGAACTGAAAGAGGGCCCATGCTCTTTTGCGACATGTTGGCTATGTTGTTTTTATCATGCTGTCATTGGGGAATCACTGCTGACAGCAGGGATGAGTCGCTGGTTGTTTTTTTTTTTTTTTTTTTTTAGCACTGAGCATGCCCAGGGACTTGGACATTTCCCTCACATATGCTTGTATAACTGTTGCTTTCTTTCTGTACATGCTAATGGACTTAGTAGTCTGTAGTGTGTGAATTGGTGCACATAGCCAAGGGCTAACACAGTGGGATAGAGATTTTGTGCCTGCAATCAGATGCAGAAACAGATTGAATGATGCTGGTGGGCGTGTCCTTTATTGGGAATGCGTAGGCGTGCTCACAATACAGCCTATGTTCTATAAAGGACTACAGGAGCGGGGTCTGCCTTTGCCTGAGAAGAGGCCGGATTATTTGCTGTCATTCCTTGCAATTTATATATAGATTTTTTTTTTGGGGAGGGGGGGGGGGGATATTGTGCATAATGACCAACACCCCACTAAGGCTGTTTTGTGTGTTTGCTGTAATTGTTGTGCATTTGTTTCTCAAAGGTATGTTTTTTGGACATGTGTTCAATTTTGTGTGTATTTTTCCTTTCTGACCATGCGCTTATGGTTTTTGAGCATCTGCTGACCCTTGTCTTGTTCTAACAAATGTCAATTGTGCTACCCTTACAACTCCTAACTTTGCTTAATCATGTAGACAGAAATGCAGCTTCCTGCTTACTATAATGTATGTGTGTGGGAACTGGGGGGTAGTTGGTGTTAGTTCTTCGTTTGATATGCTGCATTTTTTCTTTTGATCCCCTGTTTTGTTTTTGAGAATCTTGTACCTAACAACAAATTGGTGGGGGTGGAGTGGTGAGAATTGTGTGTTGCCTGGGTAATATTAGTCTTATCGTGTTCCCTGCTGTAAACTGTGAAAGTTAAACTGCTACTAAAGTCAATTTTTTTTCTTTAAAAATAACAAACATGTTATACTTACCTGCTGTGTGAAATGTTTTTTCACAAAGCAGCCTGGATCCTCCTCTTTTCGGGTCCCTTGTCAGTGCTCCTGGCCCCTCCCTCCTGTCGAGTGCAACCACAGCAAGCAGCTTGCTATGGGGGCACCCGAGCCGAGCCACAGATCTGTGTGTCCATTCAGACATGGCGCTGCGGTTCGGCCCCGCTCCCTCTCTCTCCTGATTGGCCAACTGGCTTTGATTGACAGCAGCGGGAACCAATGGTGCCGCTGCTGTGTCTTGGCCAATCAGGAAGGAGAGTCCCAGATGGCCAAGTCACTCGTGCACATGGCTGGATAGAGATGGGGCTCAGGTAAGTATTAGGGGGCTGAGAGAGGCTGCTGCACACAGAAGGCTTTTTATCTTAAAGCGTAACTTCACTTTTGTTGAGACTATTCCCCCCCCCCCCGGGTGATCTTTGTACACTTCAAGGATTATAACAACCTTTGTTACAGATTCCTACCTTTTGTTATTCTGAATAAATCCCTGTGTGTTTGTCTGTGCCTCTGTGCGTAGTAGGTCTAATGGAGTGGTTTCATAATTATCAGTCAGCTGTGGCAGCTGAAGAGCACTAACGTGTTCCTATTGGAAATATGTCACCAAAAATGAAATTTTTGTTGCAGGGGATGCCTGAAATCTGACTTGTATCTTAGGCAGACTTCTGTGAAAATTGGTGAGCCAATCACACAAGCAGGACATTATGTTTCTGGGGAGTGGTCTATACACACTCCATGTCATATTACATGTTACATATTAGGCGAGGTTGAAAAAAGACACAAGTCCAACCTGTGTGTGTGATTATATGGCAGTATTACATTGTATACCCCTGTATGTTGCGGTCGTTCAGGTGCTTATCTAATAGTTTGAAACTATCGATGCTCCCTGCTAAAACCACCACCTGTGGAAAGGAATTCCACATCCTTGACACTCTTATAGTAAAGAACTCTAAATTTCTCCAGAGCCTTAAGTGTCGTGTCTTTATGCTGCTCCATTCCTCTGTTATCAGCATGATAACTTTTGACAAGTTCTCTGAGACGGGAGATAAAAGCAGCTGGAAATTTGTGTCGGGTAGGAGCTATAAATAGATTAGCAGAGAGCTTGTCTGTTCACAGCACAGCTCTGCACATTCCTGCCTTCTTCTCCCTTTGTGGAGAGGGGGTGTGTGCTTTTCCTCCAATCAGCTGTCACACATTATATGCCATGACTCCACTCCCACAGCTGAAATGGGAAGAAAAAAAAACACGATGTTCACTTTCTAAACAGTATACATAGTACAAAATGTCCTCCCCCAAAATCACTAATATCTCCATATTGCAATTGTAGAAAATGACAGCGGCTGAAGAATGAAAAGGAAAGGTAATTTCTAATAACATTCAATAACAATATGACTTTGCAATTGTACACTTTATATTATTTTTTCTTATTTTGCTATTTTTTTTTGCCACAAAAGTGGAGTTACCTTTTAATGCATAGACCACGTTAAGATAAAAAACCTTCTGCCTTTACAACCACTTTAAGTTGTGATCCCTTTTATATTGTAAGCTCTTATGAGCTGAGCCTTTCTAACCCTATTATAAAGTGCTGTGAAAAAATTCAGCACCATAAACACTATTGTGTTGTTGCTGGCCAAATGAATGTAGAATATTATGTTTGGAATATGTGTGGAAGTCACTTTTTATGTTATTCACTGAGGATTTTGGACACTCAGATATTTATCATTTTCAATTATGATATATTATGATGTGGACTCTTTTTTGGAATGATATTTTTTATTTTTTATGATTTTTTACCACATATCTTGGAACACTAAGTGTTATGTTCTTATGATTTTAACAGTAATTTGATTGGTTTATTCTCATCACAATTATTCACTATATGGTATTTTTTCAATATTTCAATATCAATTTAAAATGTATTTAAATTAATTTCGCACACCATATATCAGGATTGTTATCAATTGGTGTGGTCAGTTATTTTAGCGCAGCTCCTTCTTTTTACTTTTATATGTTGGTGTAGTATAACATCTTGAGCAGCAGCTTTTCCGTTTTTCCTTTTACAGATAGCGCAGTATTTTTTTCTGCTCTACTACACTACACTCTACACACAAAAGGCAGGCTGGGCAAATGAAATGGGGAAGGGGACATTTCTGTTAAGGTAAGAGAGATGTGGTTAAAGCTGTACTTTGTTTTAATTGAATGTTGAGAGACATCTTATAGCCCGCCTACACCACCCTCAGCTTTTATCACCACATGCATATCTGGAAAACATGCAGGACTCTGATGTCATGGTTGTCATTCCTAAGGGCACACGGGAGCGCCATCCCCTTTCTTCTGCCACCCCTCTATCACCTATAGATAGATTCATGCATTGCATGAATCTATCTATGGCCGCTGCTGCCACCCCCTATCCTGACTTGACATTTACTAATAGGCGTTCACCTATTTGCTGGTGCTTCTCCGTTCTCCACGTCCACCCCCTACCCCCGGACCCTTTTCGGGAGCAGGATGCCTGAATTACAGTGGCGGGGGGTGACAGACTTTGAGCGAGGATATCTGAATGATGCCTGCTAGCTACAGACATCATTCAGATATTGCGGTTTTCAGCCCTACATCATAAGAATGATCATAGCGACTGTGGCACTGTTTGATCGTTCTTACTGAAGGTGAGAGGGGACCCCCCTCCCGTCGCCCTCCGGTGCTTCTACCGACTCACCGCTACGATCAGTGAGTCAGACAGAGGATCTGCCGACCCCGGATGTTGATCATAGAGATTTCCAGCGGACCAGATGGTCGCCGGAGTCTCTATGATCATCGGAGGCTGAGATGTGGGGTCTTAATGACCCCCATATCTCCCTGTAAAGAGGACATGTCATATTCCTATTACAAGGGATGTTTACATTCCTTGTAATAGCAATAAAAGTGATCTAAAAAAATATTTTTTTTCAAAAAAGTGTCAAAATAAAAAAAGAAAGTATAATTAACAATAAAAATCGCCCCTGTCCCCTGTCCCCGTGAGCCTACACGCAGAAGTGAGCGCATACGTAAGTCCCGCCCACATATGAAAACAGTGTTCAAACCATACATGTGAGGTATTGACACGAACGTTGGAGCGAGAGCAATCATTTTGTCCCTAGACCTCCTCTGTAACTCAAAACATGCAACCAGTAAAAAAAATATCAAGCGTCGCCTATGGGGATTTTTAAGTACCGAACTTTGGCTCCATTCCACGAGCGTGTGCAATTTTGAAACGTGACATGTTAGGTATCTATTTACTCGGCGTAAGTTCATCTTTCACAATATGCCAAAACATTGGGCTAACTTTACTGTTTTTTTTTTGTTTTTTTTAAGCACAAAAATGCTTCTTTCCCAAAAAAAACAAGTTCGAAAAATTGCTGCGCAAATACCGTGCGAGATAAAAAGTTGCAACAACCATCATTGTATTCTCTAGGGTCTGTGCAAAATAAAACATATATAATGTTTGGGGGGTTCTATGTAATTTTCTAGTAAAAAAATTATAATTTTTACATGTAGGAGAGAAATGTCAGAATTGGCCTGGGGGGGGAGTGGTTAAGCTTTTGCATCAGGTTTCTCAAACCTTTGCCTGCCTGCCTGAGCTTTATGTGATAATGACTAAGCCCCTCCCCTTCATGACATTGCAAAAAAGGGGCTGAGCATGGGTGTCCATAAAATTATGCCCCCCCCTGAAAAAAGTTCTGCGGAAGCGCATGCACACCAATATATGTCGGCAGAAGGGCACGTACAGGCAGTTTAACGTACCTGTACATTGCCCTTTAAGAAGCGGTTTGTGACGGCGCACGCCCACCCGCCGCGACCTCCGTGTAATCGATATCCGCGATCGTCTCACGGAGAGGAAGAACGGGAAAATGCTAATGTAAACAAGCATTTCCCCATTCTGCCTAGTGACAGGACACTGATCACAGCTCCCTGTCACTGGGAGCGGTGATCATTGTCGTGTCACACATAGCCCCTCCCCCCAGTTAGAATCACTCTCTAGGACACACTTAACCCCTACAGCGCCACCTAGTGGTTAACCCATTCACTGCCAGTCACATTTACACAGTAATCAATGGAATTTGCATCAATTTTAATTGCACTGATATAATTGCACCGCTGTATAAATGTGAATGTTCCAAAAATCGTGCCAAAAGTGTCCGATCTGTCCGCCATAATGTCGCAGTCATGATAAAAATCGCTGATCGCCGCCATTACTAGTAAAAAAATAAATTATTAATAAAAATGCCATAAAACTATCCCCTATTTTGTAGATGCTATAACTTTTGCGCAAACCAATCAATAAACGCTTATTGCGATTTATTTTTTTTTTACCAAAAATATGTAGAAGAATACGTATCGACCCAAACTGAGGAAAAAAAAAAATGTTTAATATATTTTTTGGGGATATTTATTATAGCAAAAATTAAAAAATAATGCGTTTTTTTTTCAAAATTGTCACAATTTTTTTGTTTATAGCGCAAAAAATAAAAACCGCAGAGGTGATCAAATACCACCAAAAGAAAGGTCTATTTGTGGGGAAAAAAGTACGTAAATTTTGTTTGAGAGCCACGTCGCACGACCGCGCAATTGTCAGTTAAAGCGACGCAGTGCCGAATCGCAAAAAGTGCTCTGGTCTTTGGACAGCCAAATGGTCCGGGGCTTAAGTGGTTAAGAAAAACAGAATGTCTCTATATGAGAAACTTACATGACTTGAGACCTGGAATTAGCCTTTCTGCCTATCCAAAAATTAGACCAGTCAGTATTAAATCCAGAAATCCTATGATTTATATAATTTTTTTTTTTTTTCAGTGCTCTAAAACTAAGGTGGTATCAGGCTTCCATCTTAATGAAGACATTGTCATTCCTTGGCTCCCTAACATTCCAAGGAAATTGTTCCCCATTGTTGTCAGACTTTCAGAGTCTGACTATAAATGTCACAGCCTCTATACAAACAGACTCTCTTTTTCCTCTGCTGACAGGGTCTTGAAAAGGACACTCTGCTTCCAGGTCCACTATTTGTCAGGTAGATAAGAAAACTAAATTTAACAGCTTATACTCTAAAGCAGGTATCTCCAAACTATGGCCATTCAGCTGTTGCGGAACTACATGTCCCATGAGGCATTTATTAAACTCTGACATTCACAGACATGACTAGGCATGGGAACTGTAGTTCCTGAACAACTGGAGGGCCATAGTTTGGAGACCCCTGCTCTAAAGGATATGGTACCTTCAGTATCCTTATGTGCTCACTCCACAAGATTGGTGCAAGTTTCCTGGGCATTGCGCCATTAAGCATAATTTGCTTAGCTTTCTAAGGTCACCGCCTGGTGTTCCATTCACATGCTCTCCAATTTTCCCCAGGTGGATGTCCAGGCCTTTTTGGATGGCTTTTTGGGCCTCAGCTTATCATTTAGGACCCATTGGTGTGGTGCTATTGTTCCCTATTGTATCTGTATACATTGTTGTGTTTATGTATGTCACCAACCCTTACCAAAAATGTTTTTTCTCTCCTTTGACTGAAAGTATCTGGCGAGATCCATACCTCCCTAAATCCAAACACAGTTAGAGCCCATTAGGGGTGTTTGGAAGTTGGGAGAACACAAAGGAGTACTCCTGTCCCTACACATCCTCAAATTACTTGTATAAGACCCAGTTCCCATCTCCGATACCCACCAGTGGAGTCTTCTACCTACCTTGGTTATCGACTTATGTATTTGCTCCTTTCTTTGACTCGGTTCTTTATCTTGGTTATGCAATTTATTGATTACGAACCGTTTTATATTATACTGTATTTGTATGAGTTGCATGTAAACCGTGTTTTTCCTGTACTTTTTCAATACTGTATTGTACTTTTTTTGTTACTTGCTTAACTTCAATAAAAAACTTTGGAAAAAAAAATGTTTTTTTCTTTTGACGGCTCCCACTACCTCCAGGTGCAAGGCGTAGCAATGGGGACATGCTGTGCCCCATCCTACGCCGATTTGTACCTGGGGGGGTGGGAGCGCTCTCTCTTCTCCAGTCCTGATGTATCGATGTATCTGGCCAGCATTTTATGCTGGCACAGATACATCGATGACATCTTCATGGTTTGGGATGCAAGCTTGGAGGACCTTCATAAATTTAGGGAACTAATATCTGTTAATGACTTTAATTTAAGATTTACAATGGAACATAGTTCAGGAACCCTGCCTTTTCTTGATCTGACTATAATTAAACATGCGGATGGGTTTATCACTACCTCTTTGTACAGAAAAAAGACTGCAGGGAACACAATCCTCCACGCAAACAGCTCACATCCCCAGTCCTTGATTAGGAGTATCCCATACTCTCAATACCTACGCTTAAGAAGAAACTGCTCTACAGAAACCACATTTAGAGCAGAAGCTAACTTACTAAGAGAATGTCTATTAGTTAGGGGTTACAGCAAAACCATTCTGAAAAAAGCTTTCAAAAAGGCAATAGATAAAGAGAGAATCGATCTACTATTTGGGGAGCGACACAATAAGAGTCAGCAAAATGTGACACGAGTGATCACTACATATTCCAATAACCATGAGGACATACGAAAGGTCATAGGCAAACATTGGCACTTACTTACGGGAGATAGAATAGTAAACAAATACATTGGAGAGACCCCCCAAATCACGTATAAAAAATGTCAATCCCTTAAGGACCGGCTGGTGCATACCCACTTCCAGGGACACCTGGAGGTGGATACGGACCATCCCGGAATGTCCAGATGTCACAACTGTGATTATTGCGACTGGGTACTGGAGGGCTCATCTTTTCGCCTCCCTAATGGTGATATATATAATATAAAGTTTTCAGCCAATTGTCAGACCAAGGGAATAGTGTACATAGCCTTCTGTAGATGTGGAGCATTCTACGTCGGCAAGACGTTTAGAAACTTCTGGAGGAGAATATATGACCACATCTATTATATTAGAAAGAACCTCCTATATACCCCAATAGGGAGGCATGTATCTCTATATCACAAAAATGATACCTCAATGGTATGCTTCACAGCCCTGGAAAAAGTCAATGAGGACCTCAGAGGGGGGAACATTGACCAAAAGTTATTACAATGAGAGGCAAGGTGGATTTTTAAATTAAATGCCACACAAGCTCCATGTCACGCTCACGTACCTGACAGGTGAGCCCGATATAGCAGGGGAAGGTCTCCATTACGCGCCTGGTTCGCGGCCCCTGGTAGTATAGACAGGAGGCACGGGAGCACAATCTGGTATGAGAGCCTGGCGGGTGAGTGCAGGTGAAGAGGTCCAACGGCTCCGGTGCTGCTGAGGTGGCGTCTGCTAGGCAGCTGGTAACTGGCAGCGGATGCAGGGCAGGAGCTGAACAACAAGTCCACACACAGGCACTATACTGGGGAGCAGGCAAGTTCACAGTCCGGGTCACTAGCAGGGTAGGCAGCAGGCGGGCAACGTGGTACAAAGGGGCAGGCAGGTACAGAGTCTGGGTCACAAGCAGGGTTGGCAGCAGGCGGGCAACGTGGTACAAGGAGCAGGCAGGTGCAGGGTCAAAGACAAGCCGAGGTCGGGTACAGGCAGAAGACAGGATAATCCAAGGGCAAGCCGGGTAGTCAGGAGGGCAATCAGGAGACTCAGGTAAGGCAACAGGTGCGGGGGTACTGGGAGCTGAAGATCGGACAGCACTGAGCACAGTGCATGAGGATGCTAAGTAGGTCGGTTGGCGCCAAACGCCGCGCGCGCACGTGCTGACGCGCGCACCGACGCGAGCACGCACATGAACGCGCCCACGGGCGCAGGCTCGGGCATGCGCACAGCGGCGCTCCACAGGGTGCCCATCGCTGGGTCGACTATGGGAAGATCCATGACAGTGCCCCCTCCTCAAGGGCAGCCTCCGGATGCCCATCTGGGCCAGTCTATTGGCGTGTAACCTTTTAAAAGCCTCCAACAGCTCTTTGGCATGCAAATTGCCTTCGGGTTCCCAAGAGTTATCCTCCGGTCCGTATCCCCTCCATTTAATAAGGTACTGGGTCTGGTTGTGCCTTTTCCTGCAATCTAGGATTGCTTCCACTTCAAATTCTTCCACATTGTCGATGATTACTGGTTCAGGGGGGCCAGTGTTTCGGCCAGTAAAGGGGTTGGAATTAACGGGCTTCAGCAGAGATACATGGAAGACAGGGTGGATTTTCATCGCACCGGGTAGATTGAGCTCATAAGTCACCTCGTTAATTTTCCTTTTAACACAGAAGGGACCCGTGAATTTGGGACCCAATTTCTTTGAGGGGCACGCCAATTTCAGATTAGCCGTAGACAACCAAACCTGGTTGCCAGGTTCCAGGACAAGTTCACCTCGCTTCTTTCTGTCAAACATCCTTTTGTTGTACTCCTGGGTTTTAGCCATGGTTTCCTGTAGTAGTTTATTGTTTGCAAGGAAGAAGTCCATAGTTTCAGAGACTGCAGGAATGGAACATTCAGGTAAGGAACCGGGCAAGAAGGACGGGTGGAAGCCATAGTTGGCAAAAAATGGTGTTTGCTTGATGGCAGAGTGTAAGGAGTTGTTGTAGGCAAACTCAGCAATGGGTAGTAGAGAGGCCCAGTCATCCTGTGAAAAAGTTGAAAAGCAGCGGAGGTATTGCTCCAAAGTCTGATTAGTTCTCTCCGTCTGCCCATTTGTCTGGGGGTGGTAGGCTGAGGAAAAGGCCAACTCGATCTCCAAGGAATCGCAGAGAGCCTTCCAGAACCTGGAGGTGAATTGAACACCCCGATCCGAGACTATGCTTGATGGGACCCCATGCAACCTCACTATCTCCCGGACAAAGACCTGTGCCGTTTCCTTGGCCGAAGGTGTCCCTTTCATTGGTAAGAAGTGAGCCATCTTGGACAGCCTGTCGACCACAGCGAAGATGGACGAGAATCCTTCCGACTGGGGAAGCTCTACGATGAAATCCATCGATATCATCTTCCAGGGTCTTTCTGGGACGGGTAAGGGTTTCAGTAGACCCCAAGCTCTCGCCCGGCTATTCTTGCTCCTGGCGCAGGTGGTGCAGGACTCCACGTACCTCTTGCAATCATTTACCAGTCGGGGCCACCAGAAGGTACGCTGAAGCAGTTCTGCCGTCTTTAGAGTGTCAAAATGTCCGGCTAGTTTGTGGTCATGGCAGAGCTCCAAAACTGCCATCCTTAGACCTTCCGGGACCACAATTCTGCCTTTGTGCCAGAATAGGCCATCTTGTGCCCTCACCTCGTTTTCAGTGGATGGGGACCATCCTACCGAAGCTTGCCTTAACCGGGATAGGAGATCCCCTTGGAGTAACAGGAAATTGCCAGCAGGGAGAATGGTGTCTGGTGGTAAGGATCTCTCAGAATCAAGAAACATGCGGGAAAGGGCGTCCGCTTTGGTGTTTTTAGAACCAGGTCTATAGGTAATGTGAAACTGGAATCTAGAGAAAAAGAGGGCCCACCTTGCCTGCCGTGGTCTCAATCTTTTTGCCGTTCTCAGATACTCAAGATTCTTGTGGTCAGTGTAAACCAGGATGGGGTGTGCAGCCCCCTCCAGCAGATAACGCCACTCTTCTAAGGCGGCCTTGATGGCCAGAAGTTCCCGATCACCGACATCATAATTTTTCTCCGCTGTGGAGAGTTTGCGTGAGAAGAAGGCCACCGGGAAGAGAAGGGACTTGTGGCCCTGCGCTGGGAGAGCACGGCTCCTACCGCGATTTCCGAAGCGTCCACCTCAAGGACGAAGGGCAGGGCAGGATCCGGGTGTTTTAGGATAGTGGCCGAGGTGAAAAGTCCCTTGAGTTTTTCAAAGGCGGATTGTGCCTTAGAGGTCCAGCAGAATCGGCTTCCCTGCTTGGCCAGCTCGGTGATGGGTGCAACTATAGTAGAGAAGCCCCTAATGAATTTTCGATAAAAATTGGCGAAGCCAATGAAGCGTTGGACCCCTTTCTTATCGGAGGGAGTGGGCCAATCCAGGATGGCGGACACCTTCTGGGGGTCCATTTTAATGCCGTTGACAGAGATGATTAGGCCGAGGAATTGAATGCACTGAAGCTCGAATTCACATTTCTCCAATTTGGCGTAGAGCCCATGTTGCCTGAGCCGGGTTAAGACGTTCCGAACATGCCTGCGGTGATCGCTGACTGAGGCGGAAAAGATTAAGATGTTGTCCAGGTACACTATGACGTACAGGTCCAGGAGATCACGGAAGATATCATTGACGAAGTGTTGAAATGTAGCCGGTGCGTTGCACAGTCCGAAGGGCATGACCAAATATTCAAAGTGCCCAAATCGGGTACGAAAGGCCGTCTTCCATTCGTCACCCTCTCGGATACGGATCAAGTTATAGGCCCCGCGAAGATCCAATTTGGTGAAGATGACGGCAGATCCCAACCTTTGGAAG
Organism: Lithobates sylvaticus; assembly: GCA_028564925.1. Lineage (NCBI taxonomy): Eukaryota > Metazoa > Chordata > Amphibia > Anura > Ranidae > Lithobates > Lithobates sylvaticus. Next base: position 155,346,230 of record CM053030.1, read on the forward strand.
AGTACCGGCACAAGGGGCAAGGGATAGCGATTCTTAATTGTTATTTTATTCAACTCCCTATAATCGATACAGGGCCGTAGGGAGTGATCCTTTTTCTCGACAAAGAAAATTCCAGCCCCGGCTGGGGAGGTTGATGGGCGGATGAAACCTTTCTGTAGATTTTCATCTATGTAGGCCTTTAGGGTTTCAAGCTCCTGCCCTGTTAATGGGAAGATCCTCCCGAAAGGTACCTCAGTTCCTGGCAGAAGCTCTATCGGGCAGTCGTAAGACCTGTGAGGAGGGAGAACCTCTGCTCCCTTCTTACTGAAGACATCCTGGAAGTCCCGGTAGGGTGCCGGAATTGCCTGCTGTGATTCCAGGTCAATGTCCAGACAGAGGAGCTGAGCCCGTTTTACAGGGATTCCATGAAGGCAATGCTGCCGGCAATATCCGGAAAGGAACTTGACTTCCCCTGTTGACCAATTGATACTGGGGTTATGGGCCTGCAGCCACGGTATTCCCAGGATAATGGGAAAAAGGGGAGAGGAAATGGCATCCAAACGTAAAAGTTCTTGGTGGTGAGTGCCCAAGGTGGCCAATAAGGGGGTGGTCTCCTGCGTGACAGGTCCGGAACTGAGAGCAGAGCCGTCAGCAAGGTGTACAGCAAGTTCCTGTGGCTTGGGTTGCAGGGGAATGCGGTGGTTGGCAGCAAACGTGAGGTCAATAAAACAGCTGCATGCTCCGGATCAATTATAGCTGGGACTTGGATGTCCTTTTCGGGAAGCTGTAGGATGACAGAGAGAGCAAGATGAGAAGCAGGTTTATGTAAAGCAGATGCAAGCTGTGAAAATGTTGAGCGAGACTTACGTGTCTTGTTGGGACAAGATCTCACGTAGTGACCGGGTTCACCACAGTACATACAGAGGTTATTGTTTCTTCGGCGCTGCCGTTCTTCCAGGGTAAGGGATGGTCGGAGGAGACCAAGCTGCATAGGTTCAGAGGAATCAGCAACCGGAGAAGGAGGTGCATGGGGGGTCTGTCCGAAAGAGCTGGTGGCACTAGGGACCTTGGGAAGCATCCAGGTGGGGCGAAACTGACTGGTGGACCTCTCCGAGCGGCGTTCCCTAAGGCGCCGGTCAATTTGGATTGACAGGTTGATAAGCTCCTCCAGGGGTTGAGGAATTCCGACCCGTGCCAGCTCGTCCTTAAGGGAGTCAGATAGTCCCAAACGGAATTGGTGAAGCAAGGCCGCGTCATTCCACTCGGTGTCGGCACTCCACCTTCTGAACTTTGTCACATAATCCTCCACTGCTCTACGTCCCTGTTGTAGGGCATGTAAGGCGGCCTCAGCGGTCGCTTTCAGCTGGGGATCTTCATACAGCTGAGACATGGCAGCAAAGAAGGTGTCCAGATTGTCAAGGAAAGCAGATTTCTGCCTCATGAGACGGTGGGCCCAGGTCTGTGGTTCGCCGGCTAGGAGAGAGATCACAAAGCCCACCTTAGTTGCTTCCAAGGAAAATGTACGGGGCTGCAGAGCGAAGTAGAGTTCGCAGGCACTGTGGAATGATCGGAATTTGCTGCGGTCTCCAGAGAATCTCTCAGGTATAGGTACCCGGGGCTCGGGTGGTAACATTACCACTGAGGGTGCAGAAGAGGATCCAGGAGCGGAGGCACCTTGAGGGTGTATAGGAGAAGACAGGATCTGAACTTGACCTTCCAACCTTGTATAGCCTTCCTGAAGGCTTTTTACAGCTTGGGTGAGACCCGCCAGGTGTCTACACAGCTCCTCCATGGGGGAGGCTCCCTGCTCGGGCTCGGACATGGCTGTCCGATACTGTCACGCTCACGTACCTGACAGGTGAGCCCGATATAGCAGGGGAAGGTCTCCCTTACGCGCCTGGTTCGCGGCACCTGGTAGTATAGACAGGAGGCACGGGAGCACAAGCTGGTATGAGAGCCTGGCGGGTGAGTGCAGGTGAAGAGGTCCAACGGCTCCGGTGCTGCTGAGGTGGCGTCTTCTAGGCAGCTGGTAACTGGCAGCGGATGCAGGGCAGGAGCTGAACAACAAGTCCACACACAGGCACTATACTGGGGAGCAGGCAAGTTCACAGTCCGGGTCACTAGCAGGGTAGGCAGCAGGCGGGCAACGTGGTACAAAGGGGCAGGCAGGTACAGAGTCCAGGTCACAAGCAGGGTTGGCAGCAGGCAGGCAACGTGGTACAAGGAGCAGGCAGGTGCAGGGTCAAAGACAAGCCGAGGTCGGGTACAGGCAGAAGACAGGATAATCCAAGGGCAAGCCGGGTAGTCAGGAGGGCAATCAGGAGACTCAGGTAAGGCAACGGGTGCGGGAGTACTGGGAGCTGAAGATCGGACAGCACTGAGCACAGTGCATGAGGATGCTAAGTAGGTCGGTTGGCGCTGACGCGCGCACCGACGCGAGCACGCACATGAACGCGCCCACGGGTGCAGGCTCGGGCATGCGCACAGCGGCGCTCCACAGGGTGCCCATCGCTGGGTCGACTATGGGAAGATCCATGACACTCCAGGTCTTAATGATTCACTCAGTTTCCGCCCCTTTTTATGATAGATGAACTAACTAAATATCTGAATAGGGCATCTATTAGCCCTATCATGAATCTGATACAATTAAGTGGAAACTGTATGTCGCATGTCCTGTATACGTGGATAGAATTTTAATGAGTGTGTTAACACAATAACCTCCAAGCACAAATTTACTTTTGATATAATTATTATATGTTTGTAAATACTCTACTTATACAGTTTGGCGTTAATAATATGGATGTTATATACATGAGGACATGTGAGGGTTATATCCACAGGGAGCCATATCTAATTTACATCCCACTTTAATGTGCTTATTTCCCACCCTTTAGGGATATAATATGCCCATCTCATTTCCGTCCATTTTTGCCCACGTCAGCCTTTCTTTATAAACACATGTTACGTTAGGGAGAGAGAGGTGTGCTGGTGATTAGGCTCCCTCTGGTATGGACATGAACTGAGGGGGACTCGGTTAGCAATTGCTACCCCTGGTCCCCCCCGCGGTGGGGGAGTAGCGGTGGTGGTTCCGGAGAGACCGGTCATCGGTCCCCCTTTTTCTCTTTTTTCTCACATGTGGCAATGCTTGGAGAGACAAGCCAATGTTTGTGAATAATAATTTAATTTTTATTTTTTTTTATGTTATCTTTATTTATTTATTTGATTAATGTTCTTTAGATAGAGGTAAACAATTGGGATTAGGTTACCTTTTCCTCCCAATTAGCTTTCCTCTGCTCCCTGCAGGTTTGAGCGCTCCAATTTGTATGTCACCAACCATCAATTGTGCATCCATATGCTTTTATTGTCCTTCATGTTTTAACTTTTCCAAATAAAAGTATTTTTGATATAATTTTGAAGACTCCTGCCTCCCAAAGTCCCCCAAGAGGAAAAACTGGCCTACTACATAGTTTATCAGGGATGTGGGAAGGCAGTCTTCTTTCCACATAGTTTTTGGTACCACTTGTATTTATAGGCCTTTGTGGATGCAGCTTTCAGCCTTAAAGTTTTTTCAACAGAACTTTGTGTTAGGCCATTTTCTCTTTTGTTGGGACAAGTTGGCACGGTTCTGTTTGCCTTGTTATTGCCCACCCTTCTAATTGATTTTTGCTTGGGGACATCCAGGGGTAGTGTTATAGGGGTTAACCAAAAGGTTTGTCAGTGTTCAATTAACTGAAAGTAGCAGCCTATACCCAGGGTCTATGAATATCCAGCCTTTGTCCTGTAATATACTTTACAGTCAAGATCTTTTTTTTGCTTGCACAATTTGATTTGAAATTTGAAATTTTGCTTTGGAAAGTGTAGCAAATAGAATGAAGCTGTTTTCTCACAGCTTCATTCTATTTGCTACACTTTCCAAAGCAAACAGTATCTTCTCTTTTAATAAATCAACCCTTCAGTAAATCAGTGCCTTTGTCTGCTTTGTGTACTAGAGCCTGTTTACAATATGAAATTGTGGAAATCTGCAGGATTTACAAATTTTCAATGACAATTGAAGTAACAATGTAGATGGACTTTGCATTGCACCTAATGCTCTCTCTCTCTCTCTCTCAATTATAAAAGCAAATTTGCTATCAAAAACTCATTGCTAGTAAATGTTAAGTTTATTTCCTGTTGTGTCTGTCTCAAAACCATGTCACATCTGAATGAAATACATTTAAAAATAATTGCTACCCTCAGAGTGTAACTGGAGGATTCCACAGATTAAATTAAACTGAGTAAATAATTACAAAATCAAATGAGGTACCATCATAAAAATAACAGAACACTTGCTGTCACAGGCAGCAGTTACAGTGGCTCACACAGTGGTAAACTTTCATTAATTTAATATCAAGAAAGCTATTTGGGAGCAGAGGGGACTAGCGAGTGGGTAAGAAACATTTCATAATTAATGCATATTCACTCAAACCCTGTGTGTTTGCTGAGTAAAAAAAAAAAAAGCAGGGGCATGCAGATATGATTATATTTGGTTTGCACAATTTAATACACTATACATCATTCAGGAGGATGGGCGTAGCCGTGAGCGAGTGTGTGAGTGGGTGAGCCGCAGCTCAGGTGTTCCGTCCCACCTTCGCTCCTCCAGCCGCTCCCCTAGTCTGCTAGATGCCGCCCGAATGCTCCTGACACTCTGACTGCCCCGCCGGACGAATCATCGCCGCTGACACGCTGTGCCTGTACCTGTAGCGAGGCAAGCGCTCGCTTTGCTTGCAGCGCCGCCCGCTCCCCCCTCTGCCTTTCCTCCCGACGATGTGGTGGGACATGAAGCGGACAGTCTCCTCAACCCTCTCCGCCTCTCCAACTCCCTCTGCTGACTATTGAAACCCGTGCACCTGTGTGGATCAGAGGGTAGCCCGTGTGGGACCTGCATCCGACTGAGCTGACGTGCTCTGCTTCTTTCATCCCTGCTGAGCGTTGGATCCCTGCCCGCGTGGAGCCGTGAGTAAAGACCCGACTTAATAGAGCCTTTGCAGTATCTCCCTAGGACAGTGTGATCCCCACATCACTTGAGCAATGGGCTATGGACGGTCCACATGACCGAGGTAATTGGGTGACCCCGGGAAAGGGGGCATTATGCTAAGCGCCTAAGATCGAGTGAACTGACTGTGTGCCGTCTGGCAGTGGCAATGTGATAATCTGATAATCTGGGGTACATTTGAGAACTTGGGGACCCCCAAGTGTGACCGTTGTTGTTTATTCTAGTGTATTGCTGTTCTTTGACTTCCCATTGACATTACCTAAAACGAACATCAGGTCTGAAGGCTATAAGGCTGCTACAAATCATTGATTAAATTGGTCTACAACTGGATCACTACCAGGAGGGTAGGCGTTTTCTCCTTTTTTTTTTTTTTGGCTACCCGCCATCTTGTGGAAATTTTGCTATGCTTAGCAAACGGGCCGTCGACGAGACGGCGCACCCGGAAGGGGGCCAAAAAACCCGCTCAGCCAAGGAGAAAGCAAATCAGGTATCCGCTGCCGCTGCCGCAGCAAAACTCGAGCGCTTTGCTCATGCTCCCACACAATCACCAAGTAAGGGGGGGCATCAACTACCAGTGACACATGCAAAGACCCAGGGGGTGGCTTCTGATAGAAGAAACTCTAGCCAATTATCACTGAACGCCACCTCTGTAACTGCTAGAGGAATTACGAACAACAAAGACTCTGGGGAGGGTAAGGCGGCAGCAAGTTCAGGGGCATGCCCTACAATAGGGGGCCAGGATGAACCCACACTTAGGGCCATACTTGACGCTGTTAATGCCTGCAAGGACTCTATATCTGGCCTGGATAGCCAATTGAGCTGCATAAAAACCGAGTTAATTTCAATGAGTCAGTTACTGACTAGCACAGTGGAAAGGACTACGGCGCTTGAGGCGAGGCTAAGCACGATCGATGACGAACTCCCCCCATTACAGGAAAAAATCATAGACCTACAGAAGCAAATGACCAAACAGGCCGCTAAGCTCGATGAATTAGAAAATAGAAGTCGCAGAAGCAACGTGCGCCTGATAGGCCTACCTGAGGGGTGCGAGGGCCCCAATCCCGTAGTCTTCTTGGAAACCTGGCTTAAAGAAATATTCGGGGATTCCTCTTTTACGCCATTATTTGCGATCGAGAGAGCCCACCGAGTCCCTACCAGACCCCGACAAAACAACGAGCGGGCTCGCCCATTACTACTGAAATTTGTAAATTACAACGACCGTGCGATTTTACTCCGCAAGGCTAGAGAATTGGGGGACATTTTCTTCAAGGAGGCTAGGGTTTCCTTTTACCCGGATTTTTCCCCGGACCTCCAGAAACTCAGGGCAGAATTTATCCCAGTTAAACGTACTCTCCAGCGACATAAAATCGCATATGCCCTGTTGTACCCTGCCCGCTTGCGGGTGACCACCATGGGTTCGACCCTGTATTTCAACACGCCTGCCGAAGTTGAGAGATGGATGGAGGAACATAGAGAAGATCTCTGAGTGAACCAGGGACATTTGTTATGGGGGGGGGGGGGGTCGATGGAGGGCCTAGGTCGCTTAAAATATTTTTTTTCTTTTTTTTTTTTTTTTTTTTTTTCTTCTTTGTTATATGCTGTTTTTGTGGGCCTTTGTGCCCCCCCTCTTCCCCCTCCCCCCCCCTTCCCCTGGCCCCCCCCCCCTTTTTTTTTTCTATTTTTCTGTTGGTTATTACCCCCTTTTTTACCTTTAACTATGACACTACCTACTACATTAAGGGCACTGGGTTGGGGGGTGGGGGGGGGGGGGGGCTGATGGGGGTTCAGGGGAATGTTACTAATTATACTACTATTAACACATTAATAATGTTTTTTGTACTATTGTACCATTTTTTGTACCATTGCACTAATATTTGACCGGGACCGGGGGCTGGAGGTGGGGGGGTTCTATAGACACCCCCGCTCCTCCCCTTGTCCACTGAACGGTTAATACACAGTCACTATAACCTTTGTTTGGGAGGGTAGGATACCTCCCTTTCTTTTCCTTGTACTATTGCCCATTGCACTAATGACACTGGGTGGGGGGGGAGGGGGGGGGTGGATTGGGACGCCACAAATTGCAATTGGGGGTTTTTTTTTTTTTTTTTTTTTTTTTTTTTTTTTTCTTCCCCCTTCCCTCTCTTCTGTTTTCTTTTCCTTTTTTGACACTGGCTACTGGCCAATTATATCACAAATGTTCTAAAATAACGGGGGGGGGGGTGGTTTTCCTTTTTTCCTTTCTCTCTCCAACGGTATTGGACTGGGATTAAGGGGCGGGGGCGGGGTACCCGCGGAGGCCCCTGCCTCTCCTTCTCTTTTTTCTCAATGGTCCGCACGCTGCTAATGACACAATGGGATGGGATCACGGTGGGCGTTGGGGGGGGGGGGGTTTCACACCTCCCCCTCCTCTCCTCTCCTCACCCGGTCTAGGAGGGTAGGTTAACTGCTTGTATATCATTATCTAAGGTTGATACTACGGGGAAGGATCGGACTAGGATTGTTTAATTAATATAATATTAAGGTCGGGACGGGACACCTGCGCGGCTGGGTGGGAGGTGTATGGTTGGGCTGCACACAAGCCTCATGGGAGTGGCCCAGTTGGGCATGGGGGGAGGGGGGTGGGGGGCGGGGGGGGGGGGGGCGGGTAGGTCTGGGGGGGATTGGGGTAGGGCATGGGGGGTGGGGGGAGGGGGGGGGGGATTGGGAGGGAGGGTGGGCAGGGTTAGGGAGGATTGGGGTAACACACACTGCTGGTCCCTGCGAGGTCGGTGGGGGTCGGTGCGTGGGCGGGGGTGGTGGGGGAGTTGGGGGGGGGGGTGGGGGGGGAGATGGGTGGGCTTGCCTGGTTATGGTTGGCCCCCCCCGCCCCCCCCTGCCTCCCCCCCCCCCCCCCCTGCGTCCTGCGATTTAATCTATCATGGAGGGTGACAGGGTAAACCTGGTCTCGTGGAACACCCGGGGTCTGGGTAGCTTAAATAAACGTGCATTAGTCCTGTCGGCACTGGACGGGAAGGGACCCGGAATACTGCTGTTGCAGGAAACACATCTTACTCCCGATACAGTTTTTCAGCTATCTAGTCGCAAGTTCTCGGCCCAATACCACTCATTTCACTCCTCTTATTCAAGGGGTGTGAGCATCTTGGTTGGGAGAGGAGTACCTTTTTCTTGTAATGCAATCTCCATTGACGAACAGGGGCGCTATATATTCCTGTCCTGTCTGATTGGTAGTCAGCCCTACATTATAGCAAATATCTATATACCTCCCCCTTTTAAGCTTGAGGTTCTGTATAAACTACTTGAGTTTGCTTTGGATAAACCAGGCATTCCAATGATAGCCCTAGGGGATTACAATGAGGTATTGGATACGGGACTAGACAGATTCCCTGTACCCACCAGACCCAGGGCGGGAGAGGGGAACCGCCTGTCACGTTTTTTGAGGGAAACAGGGCTAAGCGATATATGGCGTACGCGGAACCCATACAATAGGCAGTACTCCTGTTTTTCAGATTCCTACCGTACCCTCTCTAGAATTGATATGGCCCTGGGGAACGACGAGGTGAATTTGTTGGTGAGAGATGTAGAGTATGGCCTGAGAGGGGTCTCCGATCACTCCCCACTGACGCTCAACATAAGTACTGGGGGTAGAGCCAGCCATAGGGAATGGACGATCAATCCCTGTTGGCTTGAATTGATTGACAATCCCTGCGATCTGACCACTAGCATAAGGGAGTTCTTACAAATAAATGCGGGTTCAGCGTCGCCCGGGGTGATTTGGGACTCCTTAAAAGCCTATATAAGAGGACTGTTAATCCAGAAGATGGCAGCAATTAAGCGGCGGTCGAGAGAGCAAGAAAGGGAAGCTAGTAGTGAGGTAACCCTAGCAGAACGTCGCTATGTAGAAAACCCAACCCCAATTAGCATGGGGGAATGGCTTAACAAACAACAAACCTATAAAATGCTACTTATCAAGAAAATGGAGAATAGGCGTATTTTCCAGCGGCAATATTATTTTGGCGAGGGCGAGAGGGTAGGCCATACCCTCTCTCTCCTGGTCAAAACCAACAGTTCCTCCTCAACAATTCCAGCAATCAGGGGGGCAAACGGAGATTTGGTTACCGACCCATCGGAGATAACGAATCTTATTGGCAACTACTACAAAACCCTTTATAAATCCTCTAGAAAAGGGAGCGAGATAGCAGTATCTGAGTTTTTGCAGCAGATAACATTCCCAAACCTATCAGACAATGACAAAACGGAACTGGAGGCGCCAGTAACTATTGAGGAATTGAGATTTGCAGTGGCAGCAATGCCCAATCAAAAATCCCCGGGTCCCGACGGGCTGCCAATAGAGCTCTACAAGCGGTATGGCGAGGTATTGTTGCCTGAATTGTTGGAAACTTTGAGACGGGCGTTGGATGGGGGCAGATTGCCCTCCTCGATGCTCGAGGCCAATATTATTCTGATACTTAAAGAGGGGAAGGACCAGCAGGAAGTTACCTCGTATCGCCCAATATCGCTGCTATGCTCCGATATTAAGATCCTGGCGAAGGTCTTGGCGATTCGACTAAACAAATGCATACACAAGCTAATCCACCCGGACCAGTCAGGTTTCATTCCAGGCAGGTCAACTAGCACCAATATTAGAAGAGTCTTCCTTAACATGCAAACTCCAACGGACAATACAAGTCCTAAGGCCATTCTGGCCTTGGACGCTGTTAAAGCATTTGACAGCCTGGAATGGGACTATTTATGGCTGGTCCTGGAGCGATTTGGTTTCGGGCCTACTTTCATTAAATGGATCAAACTTTTATACAACGAGCCTAGAGCTAAAGTTAGAGTGGGCGGGGACTACTCCGAGGTGTTCCAGTTGGAAAGGGGGACGAGGCAGGGATGCCCCCTGTCTCCCCTCCTTTTTGTACTGGCAATGGAACCCCTGGCGATCCTGACGAGAATGCGTCCGGATCTCCAGGGATTCCGGCGCCAGTCCGGGGAGGAAAGAATCGCATTATTTGCCGACGACGTTTTATTTTTTATCGGCGATATCAACCTTTCACTCGAGGTAGTGATGCGCATGATGGAGGAATTTCGGCAACATTCCGGCTTAGCCATCAATTGGAGCAAGTCAGCCCTGCTACCGTTGGCTCGGTGCGGCGAACAGACTCCCATTATAACCCCTGCCCTGGACGTGGTGACTAAGCTTAAATACTTGGGGGTGTGGATTTCTAGCGACACAAACCATTACATCAGTGATAATCTAGCCCCGCTATTGATTAAACTAAAACAAAAGGCGGAGATATGGAGTCGCCTCCCCCTATCTATAGCAGGGCGTTGCAACTTAATTAAGATGATCTGGCTCCCGCAAATTCTTTATATTCTCCATAACTCTCCAGCCTGGATTAGCCAGAAATGGTTTAAGAAGATTGAATCCCTGTTTAGGGACTTAATCTGGAAAAAGGGTCAAGCCCGGATTGGTCTACAAACATTGCAGCTCCCTGTTGGGAGGGGGGGGACGGCGACTCCCCACCCGCGGCTATACTTTTTGTCGGCTCAACTCCAGCAAATGGCAAATGGCGGGCTCCTGGCAAGTGGGTGCGGTGGCAATAGAATGGCGATACTAGGCGCTCCCCATAATTCATTAATTGAGGCATTGGAGGCAGACTCGTTCACCCATAGGTGTCCGACGAGCGATTTGATGGCCAGAGTATGGAAGGCAGTAAAATCAATAATGGGATACAATGGGTTGAACGAGTACACCCCGCTATGGTACAATAAGAATCTAGGGGAAATAAAGGGCATAGAGAGACCCCCAGAGTGGGAAAGGCAGGGTATTAGCCGGTTAATTCAGCTATACGAGGGAAACCACTTGAAATCATTCGAGGACCTGAGACGACAATTTAATATCCCAAATAGGTCTTTTTACAAATACCTGCAGGTCAGACACGGTATCCAGGCTCAGTTTAGATCCTCGACTATTAACTGGGTCAAGACCCCCCTATTTCAGGAAATAACGAAACCGAGATTAATGAGGGGCCTGATTTCCAGGATATATGATACCCTGGGAAGCAGAGCCATGAGTACTAAGGGTCCTGATAGTAGTAGAAAGGGATGGGAAAAAGACTTGGGACCAATTACTTCGGAACAATGGGATCGGGTCCTCATACAGGGTGGCCTGGTATCAATATCCCCCTCGCAAAGGGTTTCCCACCTGTTTTTAATTTACCGAGCCTATTATACCCCCCAAAAACTGTTTAAATTTGGTAGAAAGCCCAGAGACGAATGCCCAAGATGCAAGGCCCCAGGCGATCTTCTACATATGGTATGGAAGTGCCCAAAGCTATTCAGGTACTGGGTAGAAGTAGTGGATAGCTTGAATAGAATCTTTGGGACCACTCTGGAACCAGAGGCTAGGACCTGCCTTCTGGGAATCTTTGAGGATGGCAGTGCATCATCCCCCACCAAAGTTGCATTGCTGAGGTGCCTGTATCAGGCAAGGCGCTTAATCGCGTTGAACTGGCAAGCCAGGACGCCTCCTTCCTCGGCGAACTGGACTGAGGCGATTAACTCTATGATATGGTGCGAGAGGGCAATGTTTATTCGGCAGAATAACCTTGAGAAATTTGCCCGTATATGGAGCCCCTGGCTGTGTGAGCTGGGCTGCATGCCAAGGGTGGGTGGCGACGGGGGGGATAGATTTTCCCCCCCGGCGCCCCCACACCCATAGATTCCTTAAGGATCACCATTGCTATCCTGACTATGGAGCGGGCCCGGGGGCCCCCTCCTTCCCTCGGCGCGCGCGCCCATCCCGCCGACTTTTCGAACCTGGGAACCAGTAGTGTGTGTACAGGGGGGGGGGGATCATGGGTGGGACAAGGGAGGGGAGGTTTTGATTAGGTAACACGAAGTGACTTTTTTGTATTAAACCTGTATTATTATTATCAATTATTTACCACTGTTTTTTTTTTATGGATCATGCGTGTTTTAACGTTTGCTTGTAAATGTTTTACAAATCAAAATAAAAATAAAAATTAAGAGTTAAAAAAAAAAATATTGAAATTATTTGTAAGAAAAAGTGAAATCATTTATGTCCTTGTTAAACTATATTTATATTTTGAATACTTTATGTGATTCACATGCCTGAAATCTATCTATACACTGGGGGGGGGGGGGGGGGGGGAAAACCACTGGGGGAATCTAGGATGGAAAAGGATCTGGGGGTCCTAGTAGATGATAGGCTCAGCAATGGCATGCAATGCCAAGCTGCTGCTAACAAAGCAAACAGAATTTTGGCATGCATTAAAAAGGGGATCAACTCCAGAAATAAAACGATAATTCTCCCACTCAATAAGACTCTGGTCCGGCTGCACCTAGAGTATGCTGTCCAGTTCTGGGCACCAGTCCTCAGGAAGGATGTACTGGAAATGGAGCGAGTACAAAGAAGGACAACAAAGCTAATAAAGGGTCTGGAGGATATTAGTTATGAGGAAAGGTTGCGAGCACTGAACTTATTCTCTCTGGAGAAGAGACGTTGAAAGGGGATATGATTTCAATTTACAAATACCATACTGGTGAACCCACAATAGGGATAAAACTTTTTTGCAGAAGGGAGTTTAACAAGACTCGTGGCCACTCATTAAAATTATAAGAAAAGAGGTTTAACCTTAAACTACGTAAAGGGTTCTTTACTGTAAGAGCGTCAAGAATGTGGTCTCAGCGGGGAGCATAGATAGTTTCAAAAAACTATTAGATAAGCACCTGAATGACCACAACATACAGGGATATACAATGTAATACTGACATATAATCACACACATAGGTTGGACTTGATGGACTTGTGTCTTTTTTCAACCTCACCTACTATGTAACTATGAAATATTACAAAGCATTTTGTGCCTGACTTACAGGAGTAGTCATCTTGAAAAGGGGACTATTGCAGCACCTTAGCAGTAGAGTACATTTGTGATAACTATAGTTGCAAAATTATGAAAAACGTTTTAAGAGAGAATTGGTGATTATTGTCGATTTTCTGCCCATATTAGAACACCCAACAAACAAGCCTATGCTGAAGTAACACAAGAAAAAAACAGAGCCTTTTATGATGGTAGAGTACCTCCTTATTGTTTTCTCACCACAGCTTCTTTTTTAAACATAAATATTTTGATATAAGGTATTATTTTCTTATTCATTCTTCTTAGGGCGGCTTCACACTACTCCTATATGCTTTTGCTAAAAGACAACTAACCTGCTGTTTTTGTGTGGGCTAGCATCACTTCCCTATTGACTTCTATGAGGTCCTGTGGTTTTGGTGGGGTTTCAGTAAGTGCACCAAAACTCCTGCATGCTGCATCATTGGGGAACTCTCTGAAACTGCACCAAAACCACGGGACATCATAGAACTGTATAGGAAAGTGTAGCTTACCCACACAAAACCCATGTGCTAGCTGTGCTTTGCCCAAAGCACAGAGAGACAGTACCAGGGCAGTGTGAAGCCACTCTTAAGCCTCATACACACAATCGGATTTTCCATCAGGAATTGTGTGATGACAGGCTGTTGGTGGAAAATCCGACCGTTTGTATGTTCCATTGGACAATTGTTGTCGGATTTTCCGTGGACAAATGTTGGATGGCAGGCTTTAAATTTTTCTGCGGACAAATGTCTGTTGTCGGATTTTCCGATTGTGTTCACACAAGTCCGTCGGACAAAAGTCCATAGTACAAACATGCATGCTCGGAAGCAAGGACGAGCCAAAAGCAGTCAGTCTTGTAAACTAGCGTTCTTAATGGAGAATTAACATTCGTGACGTGGCAAATTATGAAATCTCAAAATGCAGCGCACAATTCTCTTCTTCTTTAATGGGATAATAATTAAGCTGCTTTGCTGTGATACTGATGGAGTTATTACAAACACATTTTCAAAGGCTTTTTTTTTTCTAGTGATATCAAGAATAATATTATTATGCTTGTTATTTTTATTTTTTTTGGTGCAAGTTACCACAACACCATTATCTCCTAGTTTTTAAGATCAAAGATACAACTATGTTGGTGTCCCTTGTTAATTTTACATTGTGTTTTTTAACCACTTAAGGACCGAGCCTCTTTCTGAGATTTGTTGTTACAAGTTAAAAACATTTTTTTTGCTAGAAAATTACTTAGAACCCCCAAACATTATAAAAAAAATTTCTAACACCCTAGAGAATAAAATGGCAGCGGTCTTACAAGCGAACTTTCTTTGGAAAAAATACACTTTTTTTTATCAAAAAATAAGACAAGAATTAAGTTAGCCCATTTTTTTTTTTTTATATTGTGAAATATAATGTTTTGCAGAGTAAATTGATACCCAACATGTCACGCTTCAAAATTGCACCCGCTCGTGGAATGGCGACAAACTTTTACCCTTAAAAATCTCCATAGGCGACGTTTAAAAAATTCTACAGGTTGCAAGTTACAGAGGAGGTCTAGGGCTAGAATTATTGCTCTCGCTCTACAGATTGTGGCAAAACCACACATGTGTGGTTTGAACACCATTTTCATATGCAGGCGCTACTCACATATGCAGGGCGTGTTTAAAAAAAAAAAAAAAAAAAAAATCTTATTTATTTTACTTTTATTTTTTATTTTTACACTGTTTTTAAAAATAAAATGAAAAAATCGTCACTTGTATTTCTATTACAAGGAATGTAAACATGCCAGGATCTCTTAAATATGAGATCTGGGGTCAAAAAGACCTCAGAGCTCATATTTAGACTAAAATGTAATAAAAAAATAACTAAAAATGTATCCGCCCAGCAATTGTATGGGGACAAGGGGGGCCATCTTCCCCTCACTCGTCTCCATACCCAGCTAGTGACAGGACGCGATCCGGTGCCCTCTGCCGCTTACCAAAGCCGTCGGCAGTGGCGAAGGGCACCGGATCCCAGCGGGAGGGGGGGCCATCTCCCACCACCGATAAAAGGGATCTTGCGGCAAATCCACCGCAGAGACCACTTTTATCTTGTAGCGGACCGCTCGCTGAAGAAGCGGATACCAGGGTTATGGCAGCTAGCTGCTGCCAGAACAACGATATCCTCCTTCAAACAGCCAACGTAAAACTGCGGCGGGCGGTCCATAAGTGGTTAAAATGTAACTGCCTACTCCCAAACTGTCATTTGAAGTAAAACACATAGCCAAGTATTATTCTCCACAATTTTTTTATTGTGCATTAAAAAAGAAAAAAAAATACAATTAGACATGCTATCTGCCAATAGAACTTAACCAAAAAGTGCATTCTATGCATCCAAAAATATAGAAAATATATCAAATCAAATCATTATTCAACCAAAACATTAAATAAAAGCCTCATGCATGTGTCCTGCTTCTTAATATAGGGGGTAAACGATGCCAAAAGTTGGTGAAAGCAGGGGTCCGTCATCCGAGATAATTACGAAAATCATCTGGATTATTGTCCTGGAGCTCCTGCAGCATATGACATAATTGGTCACGATTAATAAAGCAACCAATTTTTGGTCCAAGAAATCCTCCTCCTCCTGTTCCTGGACTGGACTTGGGTCAAAGCAATAACTCCAAGGCCAATAATAAATAACATGTTATCTTCTCCGATTGCACAACATGGCTGGTTGACGAACGGCCATTCAGAAATGAACTGAAAAGCGCGAAATGAAAAGCGTGAAATGAAAAGCGCGAATCAACACTCACCAAACTTCTACTATGACGAAATTAGCCGAAGGAGCCCAGAGGGTGGCGCTAAAGAGCTGAAAAAACATGTAGTATGTCCCTACGTTCGTGTTTGTTGGCAGATAATTCCTTGCCGTTTGGCCAACGCCCTTCAGATAAAAGTCTGCGGTTTTGTCGGCGGGAGATGCAATCGTGTTTATGAGGCTTTAGAGTATATCATACTTCAAAAGGAAGCTGATTTAATAGAAAGGTTGAGAATGTTCACTGAAAAAGATTGTGTGCATATTTGCTTTATTTATTCCAGTAATGTGAAAAATTCCTAATACCTTTTAAATATGCTTTTCATTAAATATTGGAAGTGAATATTTACACATTTTTTCAGTAAAGATTCCCAGTGTATTCAGCCTTATTTTTTCTATAATTGTAGAGACCCCTCCTATGCCCTAGGTGTGAACAGGAGCTTAAAGTGATTGTAAAGGCTCGTTTAAAAAAAATAAATAAAAATAACAAACAATGTATACTTACCTCCTCTGTGCAGTTGGTTTTGCACAGAGCTGCCTGGATCCTCCTTTTCTTGGGTCCCTCTTTGCTGCTCCTAGTCCCTCCCTCCTTTGAGTGCCCCCTCAGTCAGAAGCTTGCTACAGGGGTCACCCAAGCCGAGTCAGAGCTCTGTGTATCCACTCAGGCACGGAGCCCCAACCTGGCCACGCCCCCTATTTCCCCTGATTGGCTGACTGACTTTGATTGACAGCATCAACAGCCAATCAGGAGGAGTGTACTGGATGGCTGAGGGGATCGTGGACATCGCTGGAGAGAGAAGGAGCTCAGCTAAGTAATTAGGGGGTGCTGGGGAGGCTGCTACACACAGAAGGTTTTTTCATCTTAATGCATAGAATGCATTAGGATATGTAGCGCCATAACCCATAGGCGCTATGTTTTTCTGGGCTTACCGATTACCTCCTCCGCCTCGCAGCTCGTCGCTCCTGTCCAGGGGTTCCCAGGGTTAGTACCTAGCAACTGTAGAGACTGACACTTGGATTCCTTGTTAGGATTTTTATTTGCATGAAACGTTGAACAAAACACAGTCTCTCAGTTGGAAATAGAGGGTAAGGGTATAGAAGCTCAGGCACTTGGAACTTGCTGACACTTAAATAAATGTCTCTCTTTAGATGATCCAGGGAGTAGCCACTCGCAACTAGATAACTCAACTGTTGGATAAATCCTCGTTTGTAGATCTAGCAGCCAACAAGTGATTTCAGCTTAGCAAAGTCTCTGCCACAGATTTGGTTGTGAAACTTTAGATGAACACACAAAAGTCTCTCACAGGAACTTAATTGCAACTGAAGGATAGGTTATGAACTTTTCTTACAGTACCAGTATCTCTCAGCCGATCCGGCGATACCGTAAAAAATGCGGATTCAATTAGTGTCCATACAGCTCAGCTTCCAGGCTCTTACCGAGCAGCCAGCCTCGTGCATGGCCCTCCTCCGAAGAGTCCTACCCTGGTCGCATGTACAGTTGCTGGGCCTCTCCAATCCTTAGACGGCACCAGAACACTTCAGAATCCTCCTTCAGTTACTGCGTCTCGAACTAGCCAGTTCCGAGGCTCGGAAATGGATGGATCCCCACCCCAGGCCATGAGGGCCCCTGGGGCTGGTCAGGAGGACTAGGACCATGGAGTCAGCGGACACTCCTGGTCCAGACCCGAACCCAGGCCGGAGCCCAGAACGTAACCTAGAACCACGTGACTTCAGCACCTTAAGTACCCTCTCCCGGAATACACAGCGAGACAAACGTGCCCACTGATTGGCTTCCGAGCAGAGATTGGTACCCAAGGCAGCAGTACATAAATAGAGATCAAATATACAAAAAAAGAGAAAGAAAAACTACTCTAAATACACCACCCTCTAAATATAGAAAAAAATCAATTTTTTTTTGTCAAGCAAATTTTTCCTAAGAGCTCAATAAGCAATACGTAGAGTTTGCTAATGGTGAAATTGGTACTTTTGCGGCAAAATCAATTTTTACCACATTCACTTTGCTTATACCTATTGTTAAAAAATTATTACAATTTGTTTCACTTCTGTCTCATTTTTTTATACATTGCATATGCCTTTATCCTGTTTTTTGTTTTTGTGTACACGGAGGTAACTGTTTTCAGATTTAAAAGGGCGATAGTTTTTTTTTTTTTTTTTGGTTTTCATGTTTTCTAAATTGTAAAAATTAAAAAAATCTCTTCAATAAAAATAATTTGAAATAACAAAGATATATTAAATGCCAAAAGCGCATGAATGGACAGAGTAAGCAGGCATAGTATATTGTTCCCTTGTGTTGCATCATGAACATTTTAATCACAATGACAAGATTTTAAGCTTGCTGAAATTTGTGGTATTTCAGAACATTTTTTTTTTTAAGAACGTTTGATTTTTTTAGGGGTCGATTTAACATTCATCTTCGACTGCAGTGATGAGAAGTGCAGTGAGGTGCATGAAAATGTTTTCTTGAACAAACAAATTTCTTATGCAAATAACGTTTGAACTATTTTTGGACTGCAATCGTCAAGCCCTCAAATTATCAAAAAATTTGAGTATGAATATTTGCACAAATGTTCATTTGAAAAATCAATCAGTGTATGGTCAGCTTTACTTGTTGATGGATTGAGTAATGCCGCGTACACACGATCGGAAATTCCGCCAGCAAAAGTCTGATGAGAGCTTTTGGTCGGAAAATGCGACCGTGTGTATGCTCGATCGGACTTTTGCTGGCATAATTCCAGCCAGCAAAAGATTGAGATTAGGTTCTCAATTTTTCGGTCTGAAAAAATTTTGATCGGAAATTCCGATCGTCTGCACCAATTCTGACGTGCAAAATTCCTACGCATGCTCGGAAACAATTTGACGCATGCTCGGAAGCATTGAACTTCATTTTTTCGGCTCGTCGTAGTGTTGGACGTCACCTCGTTCTTGACGGTTGAAAGTTCAGCGAACTTTTGTGTGACCATGTGTATGCAAGCCAAGCTTGAGCGGAATTCCGTCGGAAAAACCATCCAAGATTTTTCCAGCGGAAAATCCGCTTGTGTGTACGCAGCATAAGTTGTGTATGTGTGCCTATGCTAATCAAGTATATACAGGATACACACAGACACATGTACAGTATATAATGTGCAGGAGGAGCTTAGACACATGGACTTTATCTTGTTTTGTCTCTAGAGGGTACTGTCCGAGACAATATTCTTTTGGAAATGCAATTATCTAGCAGCATTACATGAAATGACTAACTGGGGACCTGGTAAGCCTATTTTTGCCTAAATAAACTGGCATGAAATAACTGCAACTGTATTTTTTTTTTTTATTTAAAGAATTCTGGATTTCATACTTGTATACTGCCATTGTTAATTTAACCTATGTTTTAACATTGTACTCTTGCAACCAATACTTTATAATGTTTTCAATTATGAATAAAAACACTAATGAGTAGGCAGAAAATATGAGATATTGTATTATGTAATGATAGCAAATAAGCTATTATTTTTTTCTGAAAATATACACAAAAAGGGTGGAATGTTCTGTTATGATCTGAATCATTTAAAGTGGAGAAGGACTGGAGTTACCATGGATAAATAAGGTCCTGACAGAAAAAGAACAGAGAAGTACATGCAGTAATGAAGATAATTAGGTACTGTAATTCTTATGCGTTATCTGTTTTGAACTGACCCGGTGACATTTTATATAACCTCATGTAAGATACAGATAGCTTGTCCTAAAGATGTTATTTGCAAGATATTTCATAAATACAGAATTACTGTATTTTATTGCAGTTAATGAACAAACTTGCTTATTTTTTTATAAGCAAGCTAATTTACAAAAACATTTTTTTGGGAAAGAGCACGCTAGCTATTAGACAGTAAATGGATAAATCACCCCAGCATAGATACTGAAATCATAATGAAACTACAACTACTTCTGAAATAGTCTTTTTTTCATCGAAGGCCAGTATGAATACATACTGTATCCTTAATAAAGCCTACAATTACAAAATGTCCAAAGTCTTTACATAAGAAAACATTAAGACGACTTCACATATGCTATTTCACTTTCCACCAATGCATTTAACACATAAGATAATTGCATCTACACCTAACTGAAGTCATAAACTGCTGCTAAACTAATGAAACAGTAACAACTAATCTTTGATCAGGGAGAAAGGAATGGTAGGTTGATTGCAACACTAACTTAGAATGCCTTTTCCCTTATTGCAATTTCTAGAATATTCATTCCAAGTGGAGATATTATACTTAACCACACCTAGAAGAAAAAGTGTTACAAACCTGAATGAATCCCCAACGCCTCAAGATTTATGTATGCACTTTGTATACACGCTGGGGTTAATTTACTAAAACTGGAGAGTGCAAAATCTGGTGCAATTGTGCATGGTAGCCAATCATCTTAGAAATTCTGCTTGTTCAATTAAGTTTTGACAAAATGACCTGGAAGCTGATTGGTTTCTATGTAGAGCTGCAATAGATTTTGCACTTTCCAGTTTTAGTAAATCAACCCCACTGTGTACACTGTAAGAATGTAAGGAAATGTTCTTCTTTCTACTGATGCCAACTGTTTGTCTTGCACTGAACCCCAATGTAAGAAGACATTCTTTCTCCTACTAACCACCAGTGTAAGGGGGCATTATTCGCCCAGCTATCTATTAGTGTATGGAGGTTTCTGGCAAGTTTGAAGAAGAATGTCCACTTACATTAAAGGTCAGTGGGAGTAAAAATGCATTTATCTTCATGTAAAGGTTACAAATAAATCACATTTTAATATGTGTGTAATGTTAGTTTCTGTTTGTTGCCTTTAACAGGGTAAATGCAACATTTCCTAACAATAGCTCTAAGAACATTGAGCCGTAAGAGTTTAAGATTATTAATTTAATAGAGAAATAGTCTGACACTATAGGCTAAAAAGATTCAATCAGAAAAGGAAATAGTATGAGGGAGACTAGTATCTGTGGTCCCCCTTATTTTTAAAGGAAGCTTCCAGATTCATACAAGCCCCCAACTTGCAGACCTCTACAACCACTGGTCTTGGGGTGTGGGGAAGAAGCCATTGTGCTAGTCAGCATGGGTACCCCTATGCTTATGGAATGGGGCTAGATATGATCCAGGAGGGTGTGTCCAGGAGTCTTGCCAGACTGCATGCTCAGATTATGATCTGCTATGGATTTCTTTTTTTGGGGGGGGGTTATGGTTTTTGGTGTGGGATTCCCCTTCAAATCCATACCAGATCTGAAGGGAACCCCCAGTGACTGCTGAATGTGCAAGGTGGGGGTGAGTCACTACTTATTAGGACACCAGTGGGGCAACAGCGGTAAGCTGATGGACTAAAGCCTCGTACACACGATCAGATTTTTGGCAGGGATTTGTGTGATGACAGACCGTTGGCCTAAAATCCAACCGTTAGTACGCTCCATCAGACAATTGTTGTCCAACTTTCCACCAACAAATGTTGGATGTCAGGCTAGTAAATTTTCATCAGACTATCGTCTATAAACAAGTCCATCACACAAAAGTCCAAAGTACAAACACGCATGCTCGAAAGCAAGGATGAGCCGGAAGCGGTCGGTCTGGTAAACTAGCATTCGTAATGGAGATTTAACATTTGTGACGCAGCAAATTATGAATTTTAGAAATGCAGCGCACAATTCTCTTCTTCTTTAATGGGATAATAATGAAGCTGCTTTGCTGGTGATACTGTTGGAGTTATGGCAAACGTATTTGAAAATTCTTTTGTTTTCTAGTGATATCAAGAATAATATTATTATGCTTGTTTTTTTGGCCAAGTTACCACAACACCATTATCCTGTAGTTTTTAATATCAAAGATATAACTATGTTGGTGTCCATTGTTAATTTTACATTGTATTTTTGAAAATTTACTGGCCTACTCTAAAACTGTAATTTGAAGTAAAACACATAGCCAAGTATTATTCTACACATTTTGTTTATTGTGCATTAAAAAAAGAAAACAAATTAAATTAGACATGCTATCTGCCAAAAGAACTTAACTAAAAAGTGCATTCTATGAAAATATAACAAATCAAATCATTATTCAACCAAATAATAAAATAATAATTAGTAAGTGGGAAAGGGCTGAAAATCCCCAGACCAGCGGCCTTGTTGGGGGTCTTGGGGCTGGTATTGCCATTGACCGCCATGCTGCTGTGGTGGGTTGGCTGCAGAGGTTGTGTATGTGGGCCCACAAAATCACACAGGTGGGTGGTGGCATAGGCCTCGCCCGTCGCCCCCCTATTGAGGAGCTGCAGTATGAGCTCCTCGCACCTTCTCCTCTGGTCACTGGCCACTCCCCTTAACCTATTGGCTGACACCACGCCAAATCTCTCGCACTCATCTGGGTCAGTACGGATGGCAGTAGTGGCCTGGCTGAGGAAGGAAGCTCTGGCCTCATTCAGATTCCTGCTCTTCCTGGCCCTTTTAGCAGGAGGGTGTAGGGGAGGGATCTGGGACTCTGTCTGGCTGCTGGCCAAGGACTCCTCCTGACTGACACTTTCCTGTGTATGAAAATGGGACATAATTAGATTTTTTTTTAGGGTTTGGTCATCAATCACACACAATTTTGATCTCCTTACTGTTGCAAATTGAATGTTGACAAATAGCAAAGACTATCATTCTGACTCCATCATTTTTCATTCTTGTTCAAATCATGTTTGGGCACTACTGTCTATTGATATGGAAACCACTTTGTTAAGGCAGAAATATTTGAACAATAAAGTCTAGTTATCATCATTATATTTTTGGATACAAATATGTTCAACATTGCAATAATAGTTAAAGTGATTTAGCGCTTAAGTAAAAAACACACATCTAAAAGTATATCACAGTCACACCTGCTAGAATGATCATCATATAACCCGTATTCCAGAAGGAGACAAGAGGGGTGGGCTGCAACTGCAGGACTTTTTCAATGTTGGCACTTGTCCAGTGTTTGCCCTCTGTAAAATTACATCACCTTCCCTTTTCTATGCATTTTCACTGTAAAAAATCCACAGTGCAGCATGGTGGAGTCCACTAGTCATGAGCAAACATTGTCATCAGACCAAGTGCAAGGTTGGTCAACTAATGTAGCAAAATGAATGCTAGGAACAGATAGGACTAGGGGTGGCTTAATGAATGGTGTATTGTTTCTTTTTTAGAGGAAAGTGAGTGTTGTCAGCTCACCCAGGATGTTGGTCTGGAGGCATGGGATCTGACTCCTGGACCCAGATCAGACCTGTCCTTGTGGACATCAAATCCCCTGACGCCAGTCAAACTGAGGGCCAAAGCGACGCCAAAGAGAAAGAAAGTATTCGGGAGCCTCTTGTTTGTGCAAGTAAGTATTCTTGGAATCTAGCTTCAAATGTGTATACATGTTGAGTGTTTAGCTGAACAAACAAAACACCCACTAGCAAAGTATGCAGTACCTTAACATTAGCATGTAGAAGGAAGAGGTGGAAGAATCTGGCAGTGTTGCTAGGTACCCGAGTTTTGGAGACCCAGGCACCAAGGCCAAGATTACAGAGTAGTTGCAGTGTGTACATTCCTAGTAGTGTAGGTGTCTGAATGGCAAGCAGGTTGCAAGCAACAACAGACTGGGTAGGTAAGTATTTCCTGAATTTGACTAGTAACTTGACCATAACTCACTATGTAGGGCCTCAGCCACTTGACCATCATTCCCTTAATACTTTTTTCTCTTCTTACTGGGTCATGATCTTCCAAGATGCACAATCTGCCAAATGAGTGCAGCTATGTTGCATTGTTTGAAGGATCTGGTGCAAATAAAGAAGGCTGCTACTGCTTTACAGGGAAGAATCCGTGATTTTGTAGACATTCTTGCCAAATTTTAATTTCCTCTTGCCTGATCGGAAGTTTCTTGTTCCACTTGTTGGCTCCTGTTTGCACTTTTAATATTTACCATGTTTTTCAGACTTTTAAATGAGAAAGTTTAGTGTCCAGAATCAATGTTTCCCCACTCCACTCCTCTAGGTGCACTACCAGGTCCTATTTTCTGTATTTTCCTCAGTCTAAAAACGACTGTGTGAATTACTAACATTGAAAATGACAACATCACCTGTGCCAAATTCAACAAATATAGAAAACCGGACCTGGTTTGCATCTTGAGAAGGAGAGTTGGGAAACACTGCCCTAAGTAATGTGAATTGTAATCTTTCTGTGTTTTTAAGAATAGCAAACCCAAAATTTGAAGATGCCCACAAATTGTGTCTTAACATTCTTATTTCCCTCATGATGCCATGCCTAAAATGTGTGTCTTTCCCTACCTCTAGTTTGCTAAAGCCCCAAAACACACCGTATGTCACACCGTATGTCATGGGGATGTGAATGGACATGTTTGAGGGGTGCAACCCCTTCCTCTGACCAACTTTAGGTATGAGGAAGGGGTTGCACCCCCAAAACACGTCCATTGATACCCCGTGAGGGGAGATAGCACATGCTGATAGACTGTGTGTTTTGGGGGTTTCTAAAATGATATGTTTAGAACTACACACATTTTTGGCAGGGGATCATAAGGGACATTTAATAGTTTGGCCTTTACATGTACGTGGCATAAAATTTTGGCTTTGAGAGGGGTGAGATCACCCCATCTGAGGAAGGCAACATCTACACAGTCTTGGGATACTAATGTCTTATTTGGCCTTCACCAAACTCAAACTTTGTAAGTTCCTGAGTTGGGGATGTGTATGTTATGTTTTCGAACATGCCTGTTTAGCCACAAAAAAGGCAAAATAATGGCAAACATGCATCTTATACACCAAGATGTTGGTTTGTTTTAAAACCTCAAAACGCACATGTGAATGTGCTTTGAGTAAAATGTTTTTTACTAAACAATGTGTGGCTTATTATTTCAGTGCTCAGTACCAGTGTATTTGTTAAGTTGTGGTAGTTACTGTGACAATGTGCTCTTTAATGTGGCCAACTCCTCCAAAAAAGGAGTTGAAAAGGCATAATGTTTTTGGAATTCATGCATTAGGTCCATTAAGAACAAAAACATTGTGCGTGTGTAGCAGACCCACAGCACACCATAATAGTTAGCTGATGAAGAGATTGTCACCTCATGTAGCAAATAAGGTACGTTTTCACTATTGTAACAAGTGACCAAAATAAAGGCCATTTTAGAACATATTATACAGATAAGAAACACAGACAACAGTAGTTCAAATTAAATATGAATTTATGATCAAATTAAAATATTGTCAACAAAAGTTCCCATTGGTGAATTTCCCTAATCCCCTTAAACTGTAATACCATTTTAAATTTCCAGCTACTTTCTGTCTTAAGACAATGGTCACCAGGACGAATGGAGAGGTTTCCTGTCCCTAGCAGGGACACAGACAACAATAAACACCTAATATAGGTTATAACTGGTTCCTACTCTATCCAAAACTAGCTTTGGTCAGAAATACACTTTAACCACTTGCCGACCCACCACAGTACATATACTGCGGTGGGACGGCATGTGTAGGCCCCATAATGAACTTGTATGTTGGGTACCTACTCCAGGTTTAGTAGCCCGCTGTGCGCCGCACAGCAGATTGTAGTTCCCACTATGCGATCACATGATCACAATGTCAACAAAGCTGTTATGAATGGGCAACACAGTGGCTAAATGGTTAGCAATTTTGCCTAGCATCGCTGGTTCGAATCCCAACCACAATACTACCTGCCTGGAGTTGGTTCCACCTGTGCATGTATGAGTTACCTCCAGGAATTACAGTTTCCTCCCACACTCCAAAGACATGCTGGTAGGTTAATTGGATCCTTTCTAAATCAGACCTAGTATGTGTATGTATCAATGTGAGTTAGAGACCTTAGATTGTAAGCTCCATGAGGACAGAAACGAATGTGAACGTACAATATATATGTGAAGCGCTGCATAAATTGACAGGGTAATATGAGTACCTGTAATAAATAATACATAAAATAACAGCTGTGTTGCCTGTGCTGTGATTGGCCCACAGCTATCATAAAGTACCTGGGTCAATCACAGCACCTTGTACCATGTGATAAGCTGTAGCCAATCACAGATCACTAGTAAAATCAGCTGTCATGAATGGGTTAACCAGTTGAAAACTTTGCTGTTACATTGTAAACAAAGCAAACAAAGTGTTAAATAATTGATCACCCCCAGACTGACCACATCAGTCATATTATAACTTTGTACTGCACTGGTGACAGTATGTTAAAAAAAAAAATGTCTTTATTTCTTTATTTTCAAAAACATTGTGACAAAAAAATACAACTTTAAAAGCCCTCCATGCCTTTTACTAAATGCCTCAGATGTTCTACTTTCCACAAATGGGTAGCTTGGGGGGAACTTGTACTTCATAATCAGTTATGAAATATTTAAACCATAATTTGTAGCACTATTACTCTCACACAAACCAATTAATATACACTTTTTGGGATTTTTTTTTACCAAAGTCGTGTAGCAGTATACATTTTGGCCTACATTTATGCTGAAATTGAATTTTATTCTATATATTTTATAACAGAAAGTAGAAAATATTGTTTTCTTTTTCAAAATTGTCTGTGTTTTTTTGTTTATATCGCAAAAATAAAAAACCCAGTGGTGATCAAATAGCACTAAAAGAAAGCTCTATTTGTGTGAAAAGAATGATAAAATTATTTAATTTGCGTACAGTATTGCATGAAATTGCCAGTTAAAGTAGCGCAATGCTGAATAGAAAAACAATGCCTTGGTCATGAAGGGGGTAAAACCTTCCGGAGCTCAAGTGGTTAAACTGATATTAATTCCTAATTCTGATTCTAAGTTTATATTTTAAATTGTAACTTTCTCTATATGAATGCTATGCACATAATTCAACAAAATTGTCAGGAAATATGGTTTGCTTAGTTTAAGAAATGCATTTTTGATTTTAATATTAGCTCTATATATCACAAATGTTTACTCTCATCATTCACTTTTTATTTTATCACCACCATTCTTTCCTACAATGTGCTCAATGACTCATACACTGGCTGTTTTCCTCTGCGTCATTTTTTGTCTTAACTTACCAATTCTTTATGACATTCTTTCTTGACTGGTGCTGCAGATGGGGAAGATGCCACTTAAGAATAGGAGACAATAGAAGATTTTTTATAGTTTTATTAAATATCTAGGTGCACAGGCAGGAGACTATCTACTATGTGCTCAATGACAGAATTGTTGTGTTACTGAAACCAGCACCCTTGTTACTAGCAGGTGCATCACTATAACCAAGTAATACATTCCTGCTATCGGGACAAAATCTGCCTGGCTTTCTTCTGAGGAAGAGGCTGTAAAATGCCCTAATTTATGCCCCTGCACATTCAAAATATCAAAACAAGGCTGCCTGGCCAGGGCTTTTGCAGAGATCTAAAACTTCTGTACAATATTAATTTAAGAACTCCTGTGGGGAACAATAATAAGCGTTTCAGGAGTTGCTGAAATTAGATTGTGCTTATCACTCCATGAGTTTCCAACATAACACAAGCAGGCACTGGGTCTTGCTCTCTTGTTATTAGAAGTGCAATGATTTGAATTGATTCTCAGAGCAGTACACGAGAATCAAATTATTTCTCTGATGCATACAGCAGGCTTGTAGTCAGTTGTCAGTATGGAAACCAATGGCCAGTGGCACAAATTTGATTCACTGGACAATTACCCTGCGTACTTCTCTTCTGCACACCATTAGATGAGAATTAAGTGGCATAGCTTTTTTTGGAGATGCTGACAACTAGGTTTTGTCTGAAAGATCTTTTTTTTTTTTTTTTTTTACTACTGCATCATAATTCCAAATCAGTTCAAATCTTTTAATGTGACAGTCTTTAGAACATATAAGGGGTCATTTACTAAATGTGACAGTCTTTAGAACATGTAGGGGGTCATTTACTATAGCGCCGCGGCACTAATTAGCACTAATTACCGCAAATTAGTGCTAGCCATGCTAATTAGTGCTAAAATGGTATTCACTAGAACGCTGGTAAAAAAAATACTCCCAAAATCAAATTTACTTTAGTGCGCCCAAACGCTTACTCTGCTAAAACCTGGAGTAGTGCACATGAAAATAATGTTTAGAGCATGATATAATTGCCTAAATGGTACTGAAATATGCAGTATATTGTTTAAAGATAATCTGCTTTTAAACTGTGTGAAAAAGTGATTTCTACACTGAAATAGAAGTATGAGAAGAGATAAATTCCCTGTTTTCTGATATAAATTTTACTTTGCAACATTGTTACTTCTACTTGATCTATTTTGTTTTTAAGAATGCTAAAATGTGGAATGTTTTGATAAAATATTTTTTTCTCTGTCACTTTCACTTGTTGCTCTCCATCTCACAACGATCTTTACTCAAACTCACACAGGCGTCTTTACAATCCACAAACAATACCATTGCTGATGCAAATTTAAAATAAGTCACAATTTTTTGTGCTTATTATTTCCAAATAATCATAATTTGAGCCCAAAAAATGTGTACCAACATCAGAAATCAAAATGTAATTCCCAAAAATTTAAGGGTAATTCTACACTCACCCACAAAGAACCACCAAATATCACACAATAAATCAAGAAGAATAACTCTTGAGTAATGTAATTCCATCACCTGTATGTCCAAAGAAATACAGTATTTATGTGTATTTATGTGTAGCAGGTTCTCACCTGTGGCAACTCTGTGACCTAGAGGTTAGAACTTCTGCTTAGCATCCCTGCGCATCTGGGTTTGAATCCCAAACATGCTGCTTCATGTAGAGACGTTGTCTCATCTCCCAGGTTCTAACTATGTCTATATGTAGTATTTAGACACTGACAGGTCAGTGAGACCTGTCTCCCCATTGGCCAAAGCATTAGGCGATCCTATTGGATGCCTAATGCTTTGGCGGAAGAGGAGACACAGCAGAGGAAGCCTGAGGACTGCAGCAGAGTGGACACAGGAGTCAACGCTTCCTGCCACTATAAGAAGAAGAGGAGAGCCCCATCACTCCAGGAGAGGTGCAGAGCCCCGCCACACAAGCGGAAAGTGACAGCCGGGGGACGCGCCTGGCTGCATGTGATGGGCACTGTGGCTGTATTTGGTGGGAACAGTGGCTTCCCATGAAAGGCACAGTGGATTTATTTGGGCACAGGGGCTGCATATGATGGGAGCAGGGGCTGTATTTGATTGGCACAGTGGCTGCATATGATGGGCACAGTGGCTGCATATGATGGGCACAGTGGCTGTATTTGCTTGGCACAGTGTCTGCATATTATGGGCACAGTTGGCTGCATATGATGGGCACAGTGGCTGCATTTGATGGCACAGTGGCTGGTTTTGATGGGCACAGTGGCTGCATATGATGGGCACAGTGGCTGCATTTGAGGGCACAGTGACTGCATACGATGGGCACAGTGGCTGCATATGATGGCACAGTGGCTGCATTTGATGGGCACATAGGCTGAAATTGATGGGCACAGTGGCTGCAATAGATGGGCACAGTGGCTGTAATTGACGGGCACAGTGGCTGGAATTGACGGGCACAGTGGCTGCAATTTATGGGCACAGTGGCTGCATTTGATGGGCAGAGTGGCTGAATTTGATAGACACAGCGAGGCTGCAAATTATGTTTTTTTTAAAGTATTTTTCCAAATTTTTCAGTTTGTTGGTGCCCCCCAAAAATATTGAGCACCAGCCTCCACTGTGTAGCACCATATATTCAGTAAAAAAAAATGTTGAAGCTAGTGAATGTACAGAATTTTGTTTCTGCTGGCAAAATAAAAGTACATTATTGAGCTTGTTTGTTGTGTTTTTTTCCCTTTTATTTCCTCTTTTCTTTCTTCTTTTTAATTAGGCACATTGGCTGCTTATGATGGGCACAGTGGCTGTATTTGCTTGGCACAGTGTCTGTATTTGATGGGCACAGTGGCTGCATATGATGGGCACAGTGGCTGCATTTGAGGATACAGTGACTGCATATGATGGGCACTGTGACTGCATATGATGGCACAGTGGTTGCATTTGATGGGCACAGTGGCTGAAATTGATAGGCACAGTGGCTGCAATTGACGGGCACAGTGGCTATAATTGACGGGCACAGTGGCTGCGTTTGATGGGCACAGTGGCTGCAATTGATGGGCACAGTGGCTGCATTTGATGGGCAAAGTGGCTGAATTTGATAGGCACAGTGAGGCTGCAAATTAAGTTTTTTTTAAAGTATTTTTCAGAATTTTTTTAGTTTATTGGCGCCCCCTAAAAATGTTGAGCACGAGCCGCCGCTGTGTAGCACCATATATATTCAGTAAAACATTTTTTTGAAGCTAGTGAATGTACAGAATTTTGTTTCTGCTGGCAAAATAAAAGTACATTATTGAGCTTGTTTGTTGTGTTTTTTTCCCCTCTTTTCTTTCCTCTTTTCTTTCTTATTTTTAATTAGTTTTGGGGGTGGTGGTTTTGGGGAAGTGCAATATCTTTCTTTTATACCTTATAATTTATATATGTATTTGTGCACCAAAAAAACTAATCTCTTCAGCGCACCTGCAAGTAAATGATAAAGGTGGAATATTTATATATAACAGCTGTGGAGAATTGCAGGTTATGAATTCAGCTGGTGGATAGGCAGTGTTGTATGTGTCAGCCCTGGTTCACATTGGTGCGATTTGACATGTCAAATCAGTGGCAATTGCACCGTTCTAATTGTTGCGGGACCGCATTTTCCAAAAGTAGTTTCTGTACTACTTTTTGGCAGCAAATTGTATGGTTGAATTTGCATCGCATTTGGACCAAACTCGCACAGGACCCTTTTTTTGGTCCGCAGCAGAATCGGATCGGATTGGTGTTGTCTGAGTTTGCTCTGCGATATGCAAACTGCTTTGGGGGTGTCATTAGCTTTCTACTGACACTCCCAGCAATTCGCATATGGCAGTGTGAACTGCTTGCGAGTTGTAATGGGGGAACCCGCACTGGATTCGCAGGGTTCCTGCATCGCTCCAGTGTGAACTGGCCCTGACCCTAGGTTCACACCTATGCATTTTTAGTGCATTTTGCAGTTTGCAGAAACACTTTACAGTCCATTTAACATGGTTTCCTATTGTACTAGTTCACATCTATGCGTTTTGCGGCCAGTGCATTTTTGGAAAATTTTCACGCTATTTGCGGGTAATGGATTTCAATGGAACCCCACCAGAAACGCAACTGTTGCATTTGTGATGCGACTTTTGATGTGTTTTGTGGTTATTATTTTAACAATGTATATAGCTGGTTGCTAACCAGGGGGCGGGGAAGCCAGCCGCCATGTCCTTAACAACTAATGAGTCATCAGCTGTCAGTGGCTTTCCCACTGAAAGTAAAAAAAAAATGCCAGCCAAAAGAAATCGCAAAAGAATTGCATGTTGCAATTCTTTTTTTAAATGCGTGGGGTTCCCCCCCAGGTCTATGCCAGACCCTTTGGGGGGGGGGGGGTCCCCCCAAAATCCATACCAGGCCCTTATCTGAGCACGCAACCTGGCAGGTCGCAGGAAAATAGGGGGGATGAGAGAGCTCCCCCCTCCTGAACCATATCAGGCCACATGCCATCAACATGGGGAGGGTGCTTTTGGGTCACCCCAAAACACCTTGTCCCCATGTTGATGGGGACAAGGGCCTCATCCCCACAACCCTTGCCCGGTGGTTGTGGGGATCTGCGGGCAGGGGGCTTATCGGAATCTGGAAGCCCCCTTTAACAATGGGGCCCCCCAGATCCCGCCCCTCCATGGGAATGGGTATTGGGTACACTGTACCCCTACACATTAACTAAAAAAAGTGAAATGTGACAAAAAACAATAGTCGGTGTTTGACAATTCCTTTATTGTAAAGTAGCTCTGAGTGGTCTTCTC
The DNA here is from genome assembly GCA_028564925.1 of Lithobates sylvaticus. NCBI lineage: Eukaryota > Metazoa > Chordata > Amphibia > Anura > Ranidae > Lithobates > Lithobates sylvaticus. Next base: position 155,377,804 of record CM053030.1, read on the forward strand.
TCCCGAGCCATGTCACTTCATCATCTTCTCCTGGTGCTGTCTCTCTTGCCACCATCTTCTGTCGCTGTCTCTCCCACCACCGCCTACTTCTCCTGCTACTGTGTTCTTCCTTAACAATAAAGGAATTGTTTTTTGTCACACTTCACTGCTTTTTTTGGTGAATGGGTAGGGGTACAATGTACCGATACCCATTCACATAAGGGGGCTTTCAGATTCGGATAAGCCCCCCGCCCGCAGATTCCCACAACCACCGGGCAAGGGTTGTGGGGATGAGGCCCTTGTCCCCATCAACATGGGGACAAGGTATTTTGGGGGGACACCAAATAATCCTCCTCATGTTGAGGGCATGTGGCCTGGTATGGTTCACTCTCTCGCCCCCTGTTTTTCTGCGGCCTGCCAGGTTGCGTGCTCGGATAAGGGTCTAGTATGGATTTTGGGGGACCCCACCCCATTTTTGTTTAAAATTTTGGCGCAGGGTTCCACTTAATATCCATACCAGGGCCTGCTTATGGATTTTGGGGGGACCCTCATGCAATTAATTTTTTTTTATTTTGATGCGGGCTTACCCTTAATATTCATACCAGACCCAAAGGGCCTGGTAATGGACTGGGGGGGGGGAACTCACGCCGTTTTTTTTCAATGATTTTTATCTATATTGCCAGGATCCGACAATACATTACAGCCGAAAGCAATTTTAAAAGAAATTTTTTTTCCTTTAGAAATTTCATTTTGCTGCAGTACTGTTCTAAACATGGAAAAGCGCTAATTTACAGGCATACTAAGGACACCCCCAGGCACGATATTTAAAGTAATATTTAATTTTTATTGTTTCACTTTAAGCATTACTAAAATCACTGCTCCGGAAAAAACATCAATTTTTAAAACTTTTTTTGCATTAATCACTTGCATTTAAGCCTTTAAAATTAGCACTTTTGATTTTTCATGTTCGTGACATTAACGGTGTACGCACAAATTTTTGGCCTGTTCGCAAGTTCTGGTGCGAACAGAAATGGGGGTGTTCCACTCATCCCTACCCAATGGTACAGGAACATGGTTGGTACCATAATATTAATGCCTCAAATGCAAAACTTTATTGTATAAAATGAAAAGAATCAAACATTAGTAATAGTATTTTCTATGTATGATTGTGCTCAGCTCGCGTAGTGGTATGCCCTGCTACCTTCAGAGGGTCAAGCCATGGGTTTGAATCCCACCAATTGTATCACCTCCTGAAAGAGTACATTGTAATCAGCTGCATAATTAGCATATGCACATCAGTTTGGTTTATTCCATAATTTTAACTCTTCAAATGCATGAAATGTTATGTAATTATTCAATAATATTATGGTGTGGAATTCCAAAAATCCAGCTATTCAAAAATCAAGGAAAAAACAGCGTATGGACTTTAAGGGGAACCCCATGCCAAAATAAAAAATTGACATGAGGCCCCCCCCAAAATCCATACCAGGTCCTTCAGGTCTGGTATGTATTTTAAGGGAAAGCCTGCGCCAAAATAAAAAAAAATGGCATAGCCCCCCCCAAAACCCATCATACCAGACCCTTATCCGAGCATGCAACCTGGCAGATCAGGAAAGGGGGGACGAGTGAGCGAGCACCCCCCCAACCATACCAGGCCACATGCCCTCAACATGGGGAGGGTGCTTTGGGGTCCCCCCCAAAGCACCTTGTCCCCATGTTGATGGGGACAAGGGCCTCATCCCCACAACCCTTGTCCGGTGGCTGTGGGGGTCTGCAGGCAGCTGGCTTAACAGAGTTTGAAGAAGTTGGAGGAGGAAGCGGAGGAAGTGGAGGAAGAAGCAGGGGAAGAAGCAGCTGGAGGAAGAAGGAGAAAACCGAAGGAAGATGGAGGAAAAAGCAGGGGAAAGAAGAAGACATTTTTAATAAAGGTATTGTCAAAAACCGGCTATTGTCTTTTGTCACATTTCGCTACTTTTTTTGATGAATGTGTAGGGGTACAATGTACCCAATTCACATGGGGGGCGGGATCTGGGGGCCCCTTGTTAAAGCAGGCTTCCAGATTCTGATAAGCCTCCCACCCGCAGACCCCCACAACCACCGGGCAAGGGTTGTGGGGATGAGGCCCTTGTCCCCATCAACATGGGGACAAGGTGTTTTGGTGGGACCCCAAAACACCCTCCCCTTGTTGAGGGCATGTGGCCTGGTATGGTTCAGGAGGGGGGGGGGGCGATCGAGTGACCTGCCAGGTTGCGTGCTCGGATAAGGGTCCGGTTTTGGGGGGGGCCCTACTGCATTTTTTTTATTTTGGCATGGAGTTCCATACCAGACTCAAAGAACCTAGTATGGTGGTAGTACTGGTGGGGGGAATCTACGCTGTATTTTTCTTTGATTTTTACTCTATATTGCCAGGAACCGGCAATTCATTACAGCCCGAGCAATTTTAAAGTACATTTTTTCCTTAAGAAATTTCATTTTGCTGCGGTACAGTAATAAACACGGGAAAGATGCGCTACTTTACAGGCCTACTAAGGACACAACCAGGAAACATATTTATAGGAATTTTTAATTTTAGTTGTTTGACTTTAAGCATTATTAAAATCACTGCACCTGAAAAAGCTTCAGTTTTTAAAAAATAATTCCAATTGATGCATGTCCCCTAGGGCAGGACCCAGGTCCCAATACACTTTTTATGGCAAAGAACTTGCATATAAGCCTTCAGTGAGAACTTTGGATTTTTCAGGTTCAAGCCCAATTGACTTCCACTATGTGATCTGACAGGCATGTTTGCCGGCAATAGTGCTGCTTTCCATTTGCATTAGCGCCCAGTTTCTGAGAGTTGAAGTCTTAATTGGTCTTAATTGGACGCTGTTTTCCGGGACTGCAGGATCATTTATTGGTGCTATAATAAATGACCGCCACTGTGTTTCTATCACATTTAGCATTAAATGAACAAAGATATTTCATGGACATATTTATAACCATACTATAAAGGCATATTTTCCATGTGCTGATATGCTAATCTATAATGTTCTGTAATTGATCTATACAAGTCTTTTTTTTATGTGTGACCTATGAATGAATGAATGAATGAATGATTTGTATAGCGCTGCAACTGCGAACTGAATCGCCTCGGTGACAATCTGTGTGGAGGAGCACCAAATAATCAAAACAATGTTGCATACTGGCATCTAGTAAGGTAATATCCTATTCAAGTTGAAAACTTGCACCCTCAGTCTTTCCCCTTCTCCTGTACTTTGTAAACCCTTTTATAACACTAGAGATAAACATAGCTGCATGGGTTCAGTTCAGAAACAGTTTTTTTTTTAAATGTTAGGCCTCATGCACACTGGGCTTAAAAAAAACACACTGGGGGTGATTTACGAAAGACCTGCGCATGTGGTGCAGTGGAGAAATTGGAGCAATTACACAAAAAACGTGACTCAAAACATTTATCAAAAATGATGGCGCACTCACATGCACCAAACCATACATAGGAAGCGCTATTGCGCACTTGCGCAATCTTATGCGCCTACCATTAGCAAGCGCAGCCAATGTAATCTTCTACATTTTTGTCTGAGTACTGTGGATAACTTTACTACAGTTTCCCATCTTCTAGTACCAGGCTAAAATGTATGTATATAATCTTGTTTAAATGCACAAATTCTGTCCAGAACATGTAGCTCTGTCTTACAACTAATCAAGCCTTTTTACACCTTTCATTCAGCTTACTTAACTGCACATGCGCATTGACAAAGCACACCATTTCATCCTCGCCTGACAGGGCGCACACGTTTTAGCTTGTTAAATATGTGTGTTGCGCACAGGCGCATCTGCGTTCTCCCACGTGCACAACTGCTTATACATCAGGCACTTGCTCATTGTAAAGCTGATCATGTTAATGAGCTTTTCCTTATCACATACAGAATATTGCTTCCAGTTTTATTCCGTTCATTCACTTATTTTTGAAACAAATCAATATTCATGCTAGAGATCTTCCTCCTATGAACAACTGTGCAGATGTTTCCTAGACTTGGATGTGAAATGTCATAATTGTCAAAACGTAATTGTGCATTTTATGGTGATAGTCTATAATCATTGGTGGTGGTGGACCCGAAACTTCCATGAAAACCTCTTCTTAATACATGTCTGAGTATTGTGCATTCTGGAAAATTCATTTCCCCATACACTGTGCAATCTGATTGTATAACGTGTAAATCTAATCTTCTATCTGAGCAATTTTTTCCTCATACACTGTGCAAACTGATTGGATAATGTTTAAATCCACTCATTTGTCTGAGTAATTCATTTCCCCATACACTGTGCAGACAATTGAGAGGATTTAAACATCATCCAATCAGATTGCACAGTGTATGGGGAAATGAATTGTCCAGAATGCACAATACACAGACATGTATTAAGAAGATGTTTACATGGAAGTTTCGGCTCCACCAATGATTATAGACTATCACCATAAAATGCACAACTACAAGTCCAGGAAATATCTGCACAGTTGTTGATAGGAGGAAGATCTCTAGAATGAATATTGAGTTGTTTCAAAAAGAAATTAACGAATGGAATAAAACTGGAAGCAATATTCTCCATGTGATAAGGAAAAGCTCATTAATATGATCAGCATTACAACGAGCAAGTGCCTGATGTCTGTTCTGTATTCAAGAATGTGCCTACGCCAATGCGCACAATGATTCCACGCATCTGGTGCAAGTCACCAGCTGGTTTCTATTTGTTACTATGCGCCATGTCGCAATAACTATTCCTGCACGCGCAAATGCGCCAACGTGTTCGTAAATCAGCCCCACTGCCTTTACAGGCATTTATTCCAGCTTGTAAAAGCACCACTGTTACAAGAGGAGTGTTTACAGACAAAAATAAAAAAAAACACCAAAGGTAAGGTGCATTTAGGAGAGGAGCTGAAGAGCAGAAAAAAATGCTGAACACACCTAAACGCTAGATACATTTAGGCACATTTGAGTGTTAATGCACTCCCATGGCCAGAATAAACGAATATGGCCAATGGAATCCAATAATGCTCAAATGCTTGAAGCACCTAAACACTCTTAAGCCCCATACACACGGTCGAACAATTCGCGGACCAGGTCGGTCGGATCCTGTCCGTCATACTTTGTCTGATGTTGGTGTTGCATACACACGGTCGGACAAAGTTGTCGGAAAATCCGATCATTCTGAACATGGTGACGTTTGTTGCCTACGACGGGACTACGTAGAGGCTAGTAGCCAATAGCTTTGGTCTTGTAATGTGATCTGAGCATGCATAGCACTTTGTCCGGTCGGACAACCGTACACACGATCGGATTTGGTGTGATCGGACCGTGTTGTCGGCAAATCTTTCCAGCAGGAGATAAGACTTTGTCCGTCGGACAATCCGACGTACACTGTCCGATGGTGCATACACACGGTCTGATTTTTCAACAACATTGTCCGATCGGACAGAATCTATGAAAAAGTCCGACCTTGTGTATGGGGCTTAAAATGCATCTAAACATGTGTGCAATACACAGCTTTAGGCATGTTTTTCAAGCAGCTTTTTTCCTGGCAGAAGTTCTGTCATTTAGAGGTGCTAAATAGATGCCCAGTGTACATGAGGCTTAATTGAAGTTTGCAAACTTTGCAGTGAACCCCACTGAAGTCTACAGGAGTTCTGTCATTTAGAGCTGCTAAACAGATGCCCAGTGTGCATGATGCTTAGTTGAAGTTTGTAACTTTGGAGTGAACCCCATTGAAGTCTACAGGGGGTAAATCTTGTTTTTCAGTTTTGCCCTTTATGACTAATAAGCAAGTTATTGTCAAGAAAAGCCATGGGCAGGCAGGCATTGCCATGCAACACTACCAACCCCCCTGCCCCCCCCCAAAAAAAAACATCTCTCTCTACACAGAACTGACAGCTATGGCTAACAACTTCAACACACACTGACATTATTGCTGCGATTTAACACATATTTAAATAGAAAGGTAGCTAGCTCATCCAGTCTTTTAAATTATTGGCTTTTGTCCCCCAGCAGACTAGGGGAAATAAACTACATTATAGTCTGATCCTTATTTCTGTTGGCAAACCTGTAATGTTTTGGCACAAGGGTTTATTATTTGCAAACCTTATGAGTCCTGGGGATTTGCTGGAAGTTTGTAAGGTGTTGGTGCCACTGATAACTTAAAATCTCTTAGACTGCAGGTGAAGCGAATAGCCTAAAGCTCACCAGTCAACAGATTGCTCAGAAAAAAATCGATTCCATGCTAGGCTAGTCCGTTTAGAGCAGATACAAAATAAGAAAATCCTCTGATCATAACTGTTTGAGTTCCCTCTTTTTGCAATCTGTACAACTCAGCAGCCAGTTTCAGATCTCCCAGTGTCGTTCCAGGTTCAACCTGCACAGCGCTTAGCTCATGTGACTCTAAACCATGCCACCCCATCACTCCTTCTTTAACTTGTTTGCCCTCTAACTCCAAGCTGATCTACAGAAAACAAGTGAACACAAAATAGTGCAGACTGCAACAACCACTGAAATCTATCAATATTTTACTCTTACAAGGGTAACAATGATAAAGCATAAAAATATGACCTTTCAGTTTCCCAATACAGGTTTAAAAAGGTCTTAGCCAATGAATTACAGGCCCATGCATCCCATTATATTGCTTGTTTGGTTATGGGAATCTTGATTTATTATGTGAGAGTCAAATGGACACAAATACCAATGAATGGGTGGGACAGGCCTGCCATAACTTCCTTGCATGTCATGCATTTGATCTGTCACAGAACAGTAGAGAACATCACTTGGTTAAGAATTACAACTGTATTGGAAAGCTTAGTGGTGGAAATCTACAGTACATTAAATTATATATATTTGTATGATCAGTATCTAATATAGAACATATCTGCAAGGAATGTGAAAGATTTTAGTTACACTTGCATAGCTATTACATCAAGATCATCAGGCACTCCCACTGATTTTGTCTTAAATAGATAGAAGTCTAACAGTGAAAAGCTTAAGCTTACAATAGTCAATATCAAGTGTAGAGCTTCAAGAACTCAGCCCACTTGCCAACTTGCAGTTTAAGGGTTTTCCAACCACTTTTATTTACGAGTAAATACTTTTACAACAGGTTTCCCTATCAGGGATTTCAGCTCCACATCAATACAACAGAAAATATTCAGCCTCCTGTCTATTTTTGGTCCATTCAGACTGTCTCTGCACAGACCCAAACTTTATCAGCCTAGTAAGAATGCCTGCTTTTTAGGCCAACAGGCCCAGACACACACATCTTGTGTGTTTGTATACTCCGGCTGTACGATTCTCCTGCTGAAGAGGAACTCTGGCTAGCTAGTGTTATTCCCTTTTGTGGGTCCACACCCACCTGACTACTATGAGTCACTTGAACAGACACCCTTTCACTGATAAATCAGTCATCAACTGTTTCTTAAGATAGTAACAGTCCATCTGTCTGTTAAGAATTTAGAAATAAACATTAAAACTGAACTGAGTGTTCTTTTCCATAGACCGATATCGGAACACTTGTCCATTAAATGCTCTTAAACTAAATTAAAATAAGTTGTGGTAAATATCTAAACCCTATTATATATTTACTTCCACCCACAACATCTACAGTATGTGGTTCAACCAACATCAATAATTTAAGGATTTATTTTCATTTGATATAAATAGATATGAAAAGCTCACACAGAAGTTGTTGCTGATAAAAACAAATTTGTGCTTTTACATTTTTCTTTCATCTGATGTGATCCATATGTCAGTCTAGCTGTTTGTGCTGGCGCAGTTTTCTTGAGGCATCAGTAGATATAAGGAAGGCCTCTGGTGACATGACGCATTCAAACCCAAACAACTGGAGCAGACTGCATGAGAGCTGGTGAAAGTTCTTTATGGTTTTCACAGCTGCTGGCTAATTCATTCATGTGATTTTCTTCTACTGTATAAAAAGATCGATTTTAAACAAAACACTGTTTGTTTACATCTTGCCATACTGGTGAAGTGTTTAAGACTTTCAGAAACTGCAGAAATGAATTCTGGAAAGTTTCTGGTTGGTACAGGCCTAAGAAAACTGGCTAAGCCTTTCCACCATCATTTTCATTTCAATACATTTTTATTGACGATTAAACAATGTATTACAATACAAGCAAAGGATGCTGATCAAAAGTCAGTGACACAGCATGCCTATATAGTAATAATAAGAATATTACAATTATAGCCACATATACAGCGGATCATAAAAAGGTATAGTGTTAATGCCACTATCATAGAGACATTCTTCAATATTTCCAACGCTTAAGTAATATTTAAGACCCAGCAATATAGTGAAAAGATATAAAGCTGAGTAAAAGCTTATATGAGGATAAGAGGTAAAAGAGAAGAAATATAGACAAAAACAGGGAAAACAATATAACATAACATTTCACCAGAAAATACTCAATAATACACAATTTTAATAATAAATGTGCAATTGGAATTGACCAGTGATATGGTAGATAATATCGCTTACACCAAAGATTTGCCATATAGTCATAACCATGGATCCCAAGTATTATAAAATATAATGGGCTTATTATAAATATAAATAATAAAAGCAAAGGCTCTTTCATAGGAGCAATGGGGGTTATTTACGAAAGGCAAATCCACTTTGCACTGCAAGTGCACTTGAAAGTGCACTGAAAGTGCACTTGGAAGTGCAGTCGCTCTAACTCTAAGGGGTGGATCTGAAATGAGCGGAAGCTCTGCTGATTTTATCATCCAATCATGTGCAAGCTAAAATGCTGTTTTTTATTTTTCTTGCATGTCCCCCTCGGATCAACAGCGACTTTACTTCCAAGTGCACTTTCAAGTGCACTTGCAGTGTAAAGTGGATTTTCCTTTAGTAGATAACTCCCAATGGGTTTTAACTCTGTGGATTACATCAGATATATCAGCGGCATCTGTTTTTCCATTTATTAGTGATTGTCAAAAGTGCTACAAAAAAGATATGATAAATCCACCCTCAATTTCTTTTACAGGTGCACTTTTTTCAACTCTTTGTAAATTGAGAAACATGCCGGAATTGAGGGGTATTAAAACATGGAGCTTTGTAATGGTGCACTAGATAAAGTGCATATGGTTATATTCAGAGGGTGGAGATGATGAAGGGTAAAGGCTAAGTTCACCTCTTCCAGAAAATACCTTATGCAGTCAAGGGGACCCAGTATATAATAACAATGTGTGCAACTTTGTAAAATGATTATTCGTTTTATTGTTTTACCTGTTTTACCTGTAGCCCCTCTGGATCCCTTTATGCCACGTACACACAAAGGGATTATCCCGCGGGATTGTCCGCTGGACTAAGTCCACCAGATAATCCCCTCGTGTGTGGGCCTCCGACTGACTTTTTTTCAAAAAGTCCGGCGGACTAAAGTTTTAAGTTTTGTTTTAAAATTATCCGCTGGACTTGGCAGTCCAGCGGACAATCCCGCCGTTAGTAGGCTAGTCCGCCGGACTTTTGAAATGAACGGACTTGCCGCTCATCGGAAAGTCCGTTCATTTAGCACGTGACTTCGGGTACGTAGCTAGCGTAGGCAGTAAATGCCGGCGCGCTAGCTCCGTCACCTGGCATGGATTTAAAGGGACTCCCCACGCCGAAAAACGGCGTGGGGGTCCCCCCCAAATCCATCTCAGACCCTTATCCGAGCACGCAGCCCGGCAGGCCAGGAAAGGGGTGGGGACGAGCGAGCGCCCCCCCCTCCTGAGCCGTACCAGGCCGCGTGCCCTCAACATGGGGGGTGCCCTTGGGAAAGGGGGGCCGTGCGGTCCCCCCCACCCCAAAGCACCTTGTCCCCATGTTGATGAGGACAAGGGCCTCTTCCCGACAACCCTGGCCGTTGGTTGTCGGGGTCTGCGGGCGGGGGCTTATCGGAATCTGGGAGCCCCCTTTTATAAGGGGGCCCTCAGATCCCGGCCCCCCACCCTATGTGAATGAGTATGGGGTACGATGTACCCCTACCCATTCACCTAAGGTGTAAAATGTAAAGTAAAAAAACCACACTTTTGAAAAAATATTTTATTGCACTGCTCCGGGGGTCTTTTTTCCGTCTTGGGGGTCTTCTCGCCGGACTCCTCCGCCATTTACCTAGCTCTTTTACCGAGCGGAGAAGTCCGGCTACCTTCTTCGTCGCCGCCGTCATCTGGGGGTCTCGATCCGCCTTCGGCGGTCTTCTTCTGTCTTGGGGGTCTTCTCGCCGGACTCCTCCGCCATTTACCTAGCTCTTTTACCGAGCGGAGAAGTCCGGCTACCTTCTTCATCGTCGCCGCCGTCGTCTGGGGGTCTCGATCCGCCTTCGGGGGTCTTCCGGGGTCTCTTCTGTTCTTGCCGCTGTCGTCGCTTTCTGCGCTGCCTTCTTCTTCTTCTTCTTCCGCCTTCTTCTTCTTCTTCTTCTTGTTCTTCTTCTTCTTCTTCTTCCGATGTTGCAAAAATGTAGCAACAAGTTGGGATGTGGGGGTTGCTACCTAGTAGACTTTTAGCCAGTTTTGAGGAAACACAAATATCTTTCAGGTAAAAAAATAAAATGAATGATAATTTTATTGTTTTACAGATTTTTATATTTACTTGGGCCCCTTGCCTAGATAGACTACTTTCTGGAAAAGGCAAACTTAGCCTTTAATGCACAGGTCACATACAGTGGGAGGATGGAGATGGAGGGTTTAATGTGCAGATGTGCAAGATAAGGTAGGTACAGAGTTACTATACAGGTCACACACAGAGACAGCATTTAGAGTAGATGTACAAGAAAGGAGGGAAGTGAAAGGGTTAAAATACTACTTTCAACTACCAATGATGTGAGCTGCACAGTGATTGGGAACTACTCTAATTAATAACTCATTAATTTATTTGTTTCTGTTCTAGGAGGAAGGGGAGGGCTCACAGATATAAACACTGTATACATCATGGGATCATTGTGATTGGTCACTCGCAGGGCAATCACAGTGATCCCAAAGTACAGAGGCACTCTGATCAGCTTTATACACACCCTGGAATTCATAAAGACTGGCGCAAGCACATTTTGTGAAAGTATCCCGCATGCATTATAAAAGTGTTGCAGAGTGTGCCAAATTCATGTACGTGTCTTGAACTTGTACTTGAATTCGGTGCATGCTGCGCCACTTTTAGAATTCATGCAAGACACTTTTGCAAAATCACTTTTGAAAGTTTCTCTCTCTGTGCGCCAGAAAAGTGTTGGTCTTAATTATCTTTGCTTTCATAAGATACTGTCAGAATGCCTGAATGATTAATTTAGTCAGCTAAATATTGAATCACAGTGCCTCCAACCCAAATATAATTTATAGAAATAATTTAACTGACTTAATTATTTTTATGTAATTATGCCAAGCAGAATTCTTTAAAGAAAACATGATAAAATTGATGTAAGTATAGACTGAGGCTATTGAAAATAAATGAATAGGTCACTTACAAACACCATAAATAATCGTCAGTTAGGGATAGACATAGACACTAAGATATTTGCATAAAAGTTCTAAACTTGTTTGTAACAGCAGAGTATAGATAGTAAATTAAATAATGAATTTTTCCTTGTAGACAACATAAGCAATGATAATTAGCTAGCAGGCAATAATCTGTGATTTACGGTTATTCTGCTGCAGAAAGAATAAGCGTCAAAATACATAAAAGTTTGCACCAATATGGCCCAAGAAAAGAAAAATAATAACAAAAAAAATGAAAAATTACCTGACTCTAATGGTTATAATATTGTGGGAGAAAACCTAAGTTGCATCAAGGATTATTGTAATTGGCCTATTAATTTAAGCAAGCAAAATCACCAGAATTTTTAATATATTACAATTACCCTCCAAGTATCAGGTAGGCTTTAAGGTGGCTGATGACAAGACCCAAAGATGGCTGCCGATTAATGGGTGGAGTTGATCTTCCCCAAAATGGTGTCAAGCTATACTGGAGCTGTGTGCCCGATGATGTGATAATGTGATCGCTAGATGATAGGCGTCTGTCCAGATGAGGTGATCCCTATGATATGTGTATGTTCAGATGATGAGTCTTTCAGATGATGTCCCTCAGATGATATCCCTTCCTATCTATCTGACTTGTCATATATTCAGTTGCGAACAATACATAAAAAAAATCCCACCCAGAGTCTAATTTTCCTTCTCGTTGGTAGACAGGATAATCATTAACCATGTGTTTACTTATTTTTTCAGCTCTCCAGTGGAAATGGATCTTATTAAATAATCTGTTATAGGACCAATTAATATTTTACTATAACAAGTTAGACTAGGTGAGTCTATCTAAATATATAGAATGCCTAGGAGAGCTTGGTGATTACTAATTTATGATTATTACCCTTTTAGTGTAGCAGTATTCAAATGTAAACTTCTAACTACAGAGCTGGTATGATTTCATAATCAAATATTAATGATATACACAAAATTCCCACACTATAAACTATTATTTGAAAATGGTAACATATAACACGCACCTATAGTCCTAACAATATTAATTACAATTAAACAAACACATGATGATATTAAGAACCATTTTTCAGGCACCTGGATATTTTGTAAGGATAAAATCTTTTTGTATCCAATCAACGTAGATACATTGCAACATTGTGTTACCCTCTAATTTCCTATATTTATAGATACTGAATGTCCATGATAATTATAGTATTTTGTCCAGTAAAAGAATTTATAATCCATTGGCTTGTAAGCTAGCATAGATAGATATATGTATTACACAGTGTCATAAGGGCATAACCTTATGACTTGTAATATAGAGTCTGTGAACTGACTTATATAACTACTTTCAGCTAGTGAAATAGTAGATTGTTACAAACAGTTCATTTCTGTGAGTGGGGTCTTGTCCTGTGTTTGTCTTTCTCAAAGCGGAGGCAATGGTGAGCCGCTTGGCAAACAGGCTTGTTATTTGTTGTGTCAACAAATGACACATTGCATATACAAGGATTCCTTTCCCATCTATCTGGTCAAACATACGCTGTGTCTTCACAATAAACATTTATGAGAACTGGAAGTCCTTGTAAATATTGGTTAGTTTGTCTTTGGTTTCAGGCGTTGTGAAAATACCAAAAGCCCATTGTCCAAACACTTCAAGGACCTTGACTTTAATTAACTATCCACATCTTGTTTGTAGACCAATATTGTCTCTTGGTGTAGTCACACTAAAATTAAGACATTTGTCTCTAAGCGTACTTGAAATCTGTCTTATACAGTCCAAAAATGTAAAATAAAATATACAGTGTACAGTTTTCGTGTAACAGTTCTAACAATACGAACTGCCAATATTTTATTTATAATTTGGTGCAGGCATTGGGCCACAATGAAAAAGTGGCACATTAGGGAAATACCTGAATTTGGCACATGAGTTGCTGTCAAAACCAAAAGAGTTGCAAATGATTCATGAATTTGATGAATTACATTAACAAGAAAGATCAACGCCAGAAAAGTGATGCAGCAGCTTTATCAAATTCCTCTCACAGTGTCTGGGAGCCTTGAAAACATTTTGAATGTTGTGACAATTGATTGGTGGTTCCTTATATGCTAATGTCTTATGTTGGGTCATAGCCAGCACACCTTCAGAGGTGCAGTACACATTGTTTAATTGATATTTTTAAAATATAACACAATAGATGCTAATTAGTCGTTTCTTTAGTAATGTTAGAGAGTGACATTCTTCCAATACAGAATAGAAAATTAAGACTAGTGCATGCCTGTCTGCCATAGGTAACCTTCCAAGTCTCTTTTGCTACAGCTTTAGTGACTATCCCCCTAGGAAAAGCCTAACCAATAGAATAGATCTTTATGCTTATCCAAAAGCAATCAAGCATTTTACTGTTTGACAAATCTAACTACTTTGCTCTTGGAAACATTAGGAGATGCCATACATGGAATCTGCCTGGTTTGCTAAGGGAGAGTAGAAACTGATACTTTTCTGTTTCAGACCACTTGGCAGTTGCCTGGCCGGAGCTGGTTTAAAATCAACTATCTAGGAATTGGGTATGCTCTCAGCAAGACAATTACAAATGTGAACATACAGTTGTGCTCAAAAGTTTGCATACCCTGGCAGATATTGTGAAATTTTGGCATTTATATTGAAAATATGACTAATCATGCCAAAAAACTGTATTTTATTCAAGGATAGTGATCACATGAAGCCATTTATTATCACATAATTTTTTGACTCCTTTTAAAATTATAATGATAACAGAAATCATCCAAATGGCCCTGATGAAAAGTTTACATATCCTGGAATGTTTGGCCTTGGTACAGACACAGAAGGTGGCACATACAGGTTAAAATGGCTATTAAAGGTTAATTTCCCACATTTGTGGCTTTTTAAATCGCAATTAGTGTCTGTGTATAAATAGTCAATGAGTTTGCTAGCTCTCACATGGATGCACTAAGCAGTCTAGATACTAAACCATGGGGAGCAGAAAAGAACAGTCAAAAGACCTGCGTAACAAGGTTATGAAACTTTACAAAAATGGAAAAGGATATAAAAAGATATCCAAAGCCTTGAATATGCCATACTGTTCAATCATTTAATAAAAAGTGGAAAATTTGGGGATCTCTTGATACCAAGCCAAGGTCAGGTAGATCAAGAAAGATTTCAGCCACAACTGCCACAGGAATCGATCGGGAGACAAAGAAAAACCCACAGGTAATCTCAGGAGAAATACAGGCTGCTCTGGAAAAAGATGGTGTGGTTGTTTTTAACTGCTTGCTGCCCGCCCACCATCAAATGACAGCGGGGCGGTGCAGCTCTCATTCTGGGATGCTGTCATATGACAGCGTCCCAGAACAGCCGCTCTCACACGCCCGCGTAGGCGCGCAGCGTGGCGATCTCGGCCGCGCCGTGTTGCTAGGACACGGCACGACCCCAATCTCTGTAAAGAGCCGAGTTCGCGGCTCTTTAACCATGTGATCAGCTGTGTCCAATCACAGCCGGTCACATGTAAACAAGGAGATGCCGGTAATCGGCTCTCCTCTCCTCACACTTACAGAGTGTGAGGAGAGGAGAGCCGATCAGCGGCATCTCCTCACAGGGGGACATCTAGGGATGTAATCAGAGCACTGATCATTAGTGCCCTGATTACAAAAAAATAAATAAAGTGTCACAAAACAGTGCCCACCATTCCCCACCAATGCCAGCATATAGTGCCCACCAGTGGCAGAAATCAGTGCCCACCACTGCCCACAAATGACACCAATCAGTGCTCATTAGCGATGCCAGTCAGTGCTGGCAATCAGTGCTGCCCATCAATGCCCATCACTGCTGTCGATCAATGCCCATCAGTGTTGCCCATCAGTGCCACCCATCAGCGCCCATCTGTACCGCTTATCCGTGCCACCTATCAGTGCACACCAGTGCTGCCTATTAGTGCCCATCAGTGCCACCCAACAGTGCCCATCAGTGCCACCTATCAGTGTTCATCAGTGCCCATAAGTGCAGCATATTAGTGCCTCCTCATCAGTGCCACCTCATCAGTGCCCATAAGTGCCACCTCATCAATGCCCACCAGTTACAAAATTTACTGACAGACAAAAGTAAAAACATTTATTTTTCAAAATTTTTGATCTTTTTTTGTAAAAAATAACTCAACAAATACCACCAATAGAAAGCTCTATTTGTGAGAAGAAAATTATAAAAAATGTGTTTGGGTACAGTGTAGCATGACCGCGCAATTGTCATTCAAAGTGCGACAGCGCTAAAAGCTGCAAAAATGGCCTGGGCAGGAAGGGGGTGTAAGTGTCTGGTAGGTAATTGGTTAAGGAGCACAAAACGATGATACTTGAACAAAAAAGAGCTGCATGTTCAAGTTGCTAGAAAGAAGCCTTTACTGCACAAGTTCCACAAAAAAGCCTGGTTACAATATGCCCAACAACACCTTGACATGCCTCATTGGGCTTTTTATTGGCATTGATGCAGTAAAGTCTTCTTTCTGGCAGCTCAACCATGCAGCTGTTTTTTGTTCAAGTATCATTGAATTGTGCTCCTTAAAAACAACCACACCATCTTTAGAGAGCAACCTGTATTTCTTCTGAGGTTACCTGTGGGTTTTTCTTTGTATCCTGTGCGATTCTTCCACCAGTTGTGGCTGTAATCTTTCTTGGTCTACCTGACCTTGGCTTGGTATCCAAAGAGCCCCGAATTTTCCACTTCTTAAACAGTACTGGCATATTCAAGGCTTTGGGTATCTTTTCATATCCTTTTCCATCTTTATAAAGTTCCATTACTTTGTTACGCAGGTCTTTGGACTGTTCTTTTCTAACCCCTCATGGCTCAGTGTCTAGCCTGGTTAGGGCATCCAAGTGAGAGCTAACAAACACATTGATTTATACATAGACACTAATTGTGATTTAAAAAGCCACACATGTGAGAAATTAACCTTTAATTGCCATTTTAACTTGTGTGCCACCTTCTGTGTCTGCACCAAGGCCAAACATTCCAGGGTATGTAAACTTTTTATCAGGGCCATTTGGGTGATTTCTGTTATCGTTATGATTTTAAAAGGATCCAAAAACTATGTGATAAAAAAAGGGCTTCATGTGATCACTATCCTTAAACAAAAGACATTTTTTTGGCACGATCAGTCATATTTTCAATATTAATGCCAACATTTCACAATTTCTGCCAGGATATGCAAACTTTTGAGCACAACTGTATGTATTTCCAGTCATGAATGTGTGCTGTAACTTTTTTTTGCAGCTTGCAAGCTATATTTATTGTCTTTTCTCAGAATAAATAAAATATTTCTGCTTGACATTACGTACGTATAAAGAGCGGCTTCTTACATGGTAAACCACACGACAAATAAAAATCTTTATATGCAAGGAAAATACGTTTAAAAATAAATGCCAACATACAAAACAATAACTTGTCAAATCTAAACATAACATATTATAGTAAAAAAGTCAATATGGTATGGGTCATGCACACTAAATGTATATTTGGCCAGGTAAAACTGTCAAAATTAGCTTAATAAATACTCCACCAATCTGTGAGGTCTGGGGCACAACCAACATGTTAGTTAAATTATACATCTAAACATAGCAGCTAAATTCGCACCAATACTTATCTGAAGTTAGGTACAATTATTTTGGACAGATTGATTCACCTTACAGACAGTTCAAGCAATGGAAATTTTGGTCCAGATGAAAATAGATTTCAATGGATTAAAATGAAGCTTTATGCAGACAGGTCACATTCGGAATTGTAAATTGGCAAGACTTTTGTTGCAGCTATAAAGTTGGCCATGCCAACTTGCCTTTAGCTAAGAAGGATTTTGTTGCCAATTGGTTCCCATGCACAAGAGATTCAGATTAATTTTTTTCTCTGATTTAGGAAAAGTTGAATGCTTGCCAGTTGTCTGTTGCCATGCCTCTGAGCAATTAATGTCAAAAAGACATAGAAGCACAGGTGAGGTTTATTAAAAGTCAGAGATGTAAGTCAACTAGAAATCCCTACTGGCAAATATTATAGTTTACTATACTTAAAATCAGCATTTTTCTTTGCCAATGTTCACAGAAACTGCTGCCAAGTATGAAATATTTAGCCTTGTAAACAGCTGAGAAGGGCATAATCAATGATCACAAACTCTGCTCCAGTCTGTCCTCAGAGACCTATTTATGGTATTTCGCCCATTGGGTGCCATCTCCTAATCTCAGACATCATGTGTAAGACATCTCCTGTGGCTTACGTCACTGCCCTCTGCATAAATCAGCAGCTGGGGGAATAGTTAGAGATAGCGATGGTTTAGTCATTCACATCTGAAAAGAGTAACATTGCTGTTTTGTCTGCTTAGGCAGAATATTTGGGGAAGGAAGCAATATATTTAAAGGAGCTGATGGGGTGCACTATGAAATTACCACTATGTTTACATACTTTAAAAAAAAAGGTGGTTCCTTTTAAAGCCATTCTTCTCCCCCATCTGTTTACTATATTTAGCGAATAGTGTAGGTAGGAAAGTTTGATAGAAATGATACTTAGCATTAGCCAGTTACTTGCACTGTTACTGCCTCATGTCTGGGTCTCATAACAGGATTTCCCGTTGAAATAAATGAGGCTAACAACAATTTTTGTCAGTGTGCAGTAGTACAAACCCCAAGCGGAAAACAATTACATAAGTAATTTATGATGTTGAAGTTTTAGGGTTTGCTACTAATTGACTTTATGCTATTGTATGTGGTGCAGTGGGTTTTAGTGTCATTCAGTAAGAATGGCAACTCAACACATTACGATACATTCATGCACAGTACTTCATTGTATCCCAAAAAGCTGCCAATGGCCTGGTGAAAAGGAGAGGGAAAAGTCTCAGTCATTAACAATATTTTTTTGAAGCTTGGCAAATGCCCTGTGTGTGTTGATTTTTCATTTTGTTTTAACCACTTCAATACAGGGCATTTTCACCCCCTTCCTGCCCAGGCCAATTTTCAGTCCCAATTTGATTGACAATTGCGCGGTCATGCAACACTGTACCCATATGAAATTTTTTAACATTTTTTTCCTACAAATAGAGCTTTCTTTTGGTGGTATTTGATCACCTCTGCAGTTTTTATTTTTTGCGCTATAAACAAAAGAAGAGTGACAAGTTTGAAAAAAACACAATATTTTTTACTTTTTGCTATAATAAATATCCCAATTCAAATAAAAAAAAACAAAAACAAATGTTTTCCTCAGTTTAGGTCAATATGTATTCTTCTACATATTATTGGTAAAAAAAATCACAATAAGCTTATATTGATTGGTTTGCGCAAAAGTTATAGCATCTACAAAATAGGGGATAGATTTATGAAATTTTTGTTACTTATTTATTTATATTTTACTAGTAACGGTGGCGATCTGCAATTTTTATCGTGACTGTGACATTACAGCGGACACATCGGACACTTTTGACACTCTTTTTGGACCAGTGACATTTATACAGTGATCAGCTATAAAAATGCACTGATTACTGTATAAATGTCATTGGCAGGGAAGGGGTTAACACTAGGGAGCGATCGAGGGGTTAAATGTGTTACCTAGGGAGTGATTCTAACTGTAGGGGGAGGGGACTCTCAAGGGGAGGAGACCGATTAGTGTTCCTCTGTACTCAAAACACACGATCTGTCTCCTCTCCCCTGACAGGACGTGGATCTGTAAGTTTACACACACAGATCCATGTCCTGGCTCTGTTACCAGCAATCACAGGTGCCAGGCAGACATCGTGGCCGCGCGTGCCCCCTAGATGGCTCCTGCAGAAGTTATTTGACTATGGGCGCGGTAGGAAGTGGTTAAAGGAAGCCCATTAGAACCCTGGCTCAGTAGTACCCCCACTCAGCAGTTCCCCAGTTCATTAGTACCCTTGTTCAACAGATCCCCAACTTATAAGTACCCTCGTTCAACAGATTCCCAGGTTATTAGTACCCTTGTTCAGTAGATCCCCTGCTCAGTAGGACCCCCAGCTCTGCTGATCCCCCAGCTCTACTGATCCTCCGCTTTCCCTGGTCCAGGCTCACCTCCAGCTATATTGCATCTACACTGCTTACCACATATGACATCTGCTAGTTTCATCTGCTCTGGTCCCCCCAGCTCTGCTGATCCTCTGCTGCTCAGTCGTCTCTCTCTGGTTCCCGCTTACCTTCTGCTATAGCATTCCAATGTTGTACACCACGTGTACCATCTGCTAGTTACTCCGCTCCAGTCTGGACCCTGCTCATCTTCCTGCTGCCCCGCGCTGCACACCAGATGTGACATCTGCACCAGACACTTCCAGAACATACTGTATAGACAGGAACTGAAAGTGACTGCTGAGGAAGTTTTTCTGGTTCACTTGCTAGTTTCCCAGTGCATCTTGGGATATCTCATACCTGAAACACCACCAAAACAAAGATAATCTAACACTGAATAAAAGCCCTTCCAAAGCTGTCAGCAAACTTCGTCATTAACTTCTATGGAAGCTTTGGTGACGCTTTGAAGCACCAAGAAAGCAGCATGAAGTATCATTTTTTAAGTGAGGTAAAGCAAAGCAAACACAACGTGTGAACAGGATTGTACATTTATCATTTTATTAAGTGTCAGGTGCTTTGATTGGCATTCAGAGGGCTTTAAAAAAGTGTGTCAAATGTCGCATTTTAAAGCAAGTGGCAAGTGCACACAAGCATGCTCAGATGCAAATCAGTGGTCAATTGGGTGCACACATGGCCCCTTGAGGATCTGCTAATCCCCTCTGTCCAATGAAACACCTACAATTGATTTGTCTACTTCCTTTGGCACGGTATAGACTCCTATATTGGGGGGAATACAAGTGATTCATCTGTCTAAGGTAGCCTAATTCCATCTCATCCAGACACTATTGGCATGGTTCCTTGTAAGTCAGTCACGCTGGGCCATGTGGATGGTCAGAATGACCTAAGAGAGGTCTTGGATAATAATTTCTCTGGTTCCAAACACTGTCTCCCGTCAATTGAAGATAACACAGTACCCCTAAAGAAGACTACAACTTGCTTGGTCGAAACACGTTGGGGCATTTATCTGGGGCAGGATTATTACTGTAAATGTTGTCTTGAGTATACCTGCCTATATCTCATGCTATTATGATTGCTGGGTCATCAGGAGAATTTATGTAAAAAGAGCTGATATTTTAAAACCTTTGTTGATTTTAATATTTTTATAATAAAACATATTTTTATATACTGAAATTCATTTTATAGTCTGTTTGCTGCAATAAAAAAAAACCAGAGGAGTTTTCAATGTTCTTCTGTAGTGTAAACAAGCCCTTAGACCCCTAAAAATGGTCAAAGTAGCTTGACAAAATTTAGAGGAGATCTCACCCTGAGAGAAATAAGAGCTACATGGTTAATTCTACATTGTATGTCTGACACAATTAGATAAGGGATTGTTGTCCTTTAACAGCAACATACTAAAATAAAAAAAAATTGAATGCATTTTTGAATGCACAATGCTTGTAATCCAGCCACTTAGTGACATATTTATAAAGCAGCAAAGTGTAATAAATGTCACTTTCAAACGTTCACTGGTGGTGAATCAGTCACGGCCAATGAAAACACAGTAATTTAGGAAGATCCTCTAGTGCGAATGTTTGTTGATTATCAGATTATTTTAATCTTTTCATTTGCTCCAAAAAGACAAAATAAGCAAAATCATGAGGCTTGTGTTTTGTCCAAAATATGTAAGCTCACAAAAAAAATAAAGCCATGTGAATGTCTCAAGCATTTCTCAGCTGTCAGTAAACATCCCATATTTCCTATGATCATCAGCTTCATCTAGTGGCCATAAGGCTTTTTTTTCTCCCTGAAATAACTCAATCAGGTGGATACCCCATTATGACCACCAGATGCTTGAGACATTCGCACATCAAGGTTTTTATAATTGGACCCCTTAGTGTTTCTTCTACCATTTATTTAGCAGGCGGCTGGTCTGCATTTGTAAACTACTCTTTTCCCTTGATCTGCAAAAAAACACAAATCACATGGTATTCATTTGTGTTTTGGCCAAAATATGTAGGGTGACACCCAAACCAAGGATCCTCATGCATGGGCGTCCGCAGAACATTTTTCGGGGGGGGGGCATCATTTTAGGGTCACCCATGCACTGCCCCTTTTCGATAATGTCATTATCACATTATCATGGTCAGAGACTGCAGACGTAGTACAGTCCCTAGGATAAGTAATGGATAATGGTCAATCCCTCCGGCTGGATGATCGCTCACTCTGGGTTCCTCAGGGGTGACTCTGGTCAGTAGTGTAGCATGTCTGTACCCTGGGAGTGGCTCAGTCTTGCTCTCTCTGGTGGCGCTGGGCAGCGTGGCTCTCTCTCTGGCTTCCGCCCAGCAAACTCCTCATTTTTTGTCCTGTAGCACTCTCTCCCTCAGCTTTTTTTCAGGCTGCAGTCTGCCAATCTCTCTCTTGATCGAGCTGTAGCCTCCTGCCTGTAACAAGTGGGTCTGACAATCTTTGGGACTACATGTCCCATGATGCTCTCCTCTCCTAGTCTCCTTTGATTGGCTCTCAGTTATGGCCAATAGGGAAGGAACGGAGCGGGCAGGAAGCTGGGTGGGGAACTGGTGAGAGCCGCTGTGTCTTCTCTCTGACAGGAGAAGGGGGGGCAAGCGGGGGAAACCTCTGACAGCCCACAGCTCGCCTTTCTCTTGTCACAGCGCTGCAGAGTTCTCTGCTGGACTGGGCAGGGAAAAGAGCTGAAGTCACACTGCACTGATGGGGGCATGACAGCACCTTGATGGTGTCACCCCACTGGCGGGTGGCACCTGGGTGCAGGCTGCACAAACCCCGATAGCAACGCAACTGTGCTGAATTTAAGATCCAATCCCTGATTCCGGGGGGGGGGGGGGCACTTGACCCCCCTTGCCCCTACCTGCGGACACCCATGTCCTCATGTCTGGTGAGCCCTACACTAGCATTCCATGGAGTACAAAAAAATGACATGTTTTAGTGGATTATATAAGCAAGGTGCCTAACTACTTATAAAGGTGTTATACCCATGCCATGTGCTAAATGTGTTATGGGTTACATAAGCATGGTCGCTCACTGCTTTTAAATGTGTCATATTTTATTTTATTTATTAAGTCCAAGGAGAAATAAGTAGGTTAAACGTCTAGGTTTTGCTCAGCGGGAACAACATCTTACATCTTTACACCTAACCTTTGTGGTCCAGGATATAACTTGTGCTACCTCCTGAAGAGAACCGATCAATAAAATCTTTATAAAGGACGCACTGCTTGTGAAAGCATTAAAAACAGGAAAGCAATTACTAACCCTGACATTATTTTGACAGCATTTGTATTATATTGCAACATGTTTATTAGAGTAACAATTTTTATAATATACAGACCATAGCTGTAGTACAACATTGATACTATATTGCCCTCTTGTTTATACTCATCATCATTAATACTTTAGCAATACAATGTTATCTGTCCATTTAAAACAATCTGACAGTTACTGTGCATAGGTGTGTGTGTGTGATTTCTTTCCTAAAACATTAGCTTTAAAATTAGGAAAGGGGATTTTTATATATGACCTTTTTTGCCCAAAACGGTTACTCAAATTAAGCTCTCTCCTTCTCTCCAGACACTGAAACCCTTGAATTGTAAGTAAAAAACATAAACATAAAGCAAGAATAAAACCTTGTTTCCAAAAACTGCACTCAAACAATCCAAACAATTACCATAAGCTTAAAGCCGTACTACACTGCATCTGAGCACCATAAACCAAAAACACTATTTGATAAATTTTTTATGTTTAATTCCCCCATCCATCCATGTCTCTATGCTTTATTTTGTTGAGAAATCACTTTGAAAAACACCCCCTAGCATTTCTTGCTGTGGCCATCTTGAGTAAGGGCAGATGATTCATCTGCCCTTAGCTCAGGCATGCAGGCAGGAAGGTGTGTTTAGCTGAGAAACCCCTCCTCCCTTCCTGAAGAGGGAGTGAAGTTCTAATAAAAAATGAGGCCATCGCATTCCAGTTTGCAGTTATTTTGGTGCAGATAATCAGGCCTCATTCACACAGGTGTACGATACTATGCTACAGTTTTTTCTGTCAGAACTTGGCAAGAAAAATGCTTCTAGTGTTGTATTTTTAGGTGCGTTTAAGAGAGTACTGCATTTAGATGTTTATCTATGAGTAAAAAGGCATTCTGCTGGCTAGAATGGTAATTTATTCTAGCTATTAGAATAGATTTTTGCCCATATGTCTGTATTTAGCCGCATTTAGGAGCATCTATGTGTGTATGGGCATATGGGCTGGAAAACACCTCTCTAAAAGCAGGTTTAGGGCATTTCTCATATATCATATATCCCTTAATTGTAAGGGGTGACAGCGTTTACCAAAACCAACTCAATATGTGTAAAAAAAAACAGAAACAGAGAGAAACAGAGCTCCTGAAGACGTTGCACAATTATGACGAAACACATTGGATGGTAACTTGGATGGTAACTTCTGGTGACTAAACATTCGGTTCCGGTGATATGCCAGAATGGCCACCTTGGATGAGGCAAAACACATATACACAGCTGTAGATGTTTTTTTTTAACATTGTAAGTGCAATTTTTGTTATATATTTTTGGTTTAATAAACTGTGTTTCACCATATGGACCCTTTATTTCTTTCCTAATCTATGCCACTTGCTGTAAACATTCCTGAGGTCTGCACTAACAGTGAAGGATTGTGGAGAGCATTTAATGAGAAGCAGAGCTGCACCTAACTATGAGTGAATGCAAAGAGCGCTATATTGACTCACTAGGTAAAACAAGGGGTAGTATGATCCAGTGAGTGCCGTGTGTTGTCCTTATCCTCAGGGTCCTTCCTCTGTCTTCAGTAATCCCGCTTGGGAAAACCATTTTATCAGCACTTTACCTTCCTTTGCACACAAATGAATATGGAATGTTATGAATACTGAGTACATACACACATGGACTATTGAAGAATTAGGAAGTTTTTCTGGATGATTTGTTTCACTTTCTGTTTATTTACACATATTGAGTTAGTTTTGGTAAGTACGGTCACCCCTTACAAATAAGAGATATATGATATATAGTCTGTGAGTTGATTTATCACTCTTAAGCCCCATACACACGCTCGGATTATCGCATGGATTCTGTCCGATCGGACAATGTTGTTGAAAAATCCGACCGTGTGTATGCACCATCGGACAGTGTACGTCGGATTGTCCGACGGACAAAGTCCTATCTCCTGCTGGATACATTTTTGGACAACACGGTCCGATCACACCAAATCCGATCGTGTGTAGCGTTGTCCGACGGACAAAGTGCTACGCATGCTCAGAAGAAATTCTGTGACGGAAGCGCTCGGTCAGGTAAAACTACCTTTCCTAATCGACACAGCACATTCGTCACGCTGCAATGTTAAAATGTCTTTAATGCAGCGCATTCTCTTTTTCTTTACAATGCAAGAACAATGACATGTTTTAGCTGCTCCTATTCACCCGCACTTCTCACAATTAACTTAGTTCTTTATTACTTTTCACGATTTCTACACTACATGTTTATTTTTACTCAGATTGTGAAAGAATCTTTGTAATATTTTTAGCATGATTTGTCTTTTATTTTTTTTATTTTTTTGGAAGACATATTTGAAGGAGATTTTTTTTTTTTTTTTTTTTGGAGGGGGGTTGTGTGTCTCCACTTAGCAAAAGCACATTATTAACATTTGTATTTGTTGCGTAAATTTACTATGAGTTTGTTGGTTGTTGGTGCCCCTTGTTAATAATAGTTTATGATTAGTGAAATGTACCTGCCTACTCACAAAGAAACTGTCATTGTAGAAAAGTAAAACACAATAGGCAATGATTATTTCAAATCAAAAAGACCTTTATTTCGCTCTCAGCAACAAAACAAAGAGGAACGCAGCCATGGTGAAACTTGGGGATTTTGCAAAGCCTTGGACCCCCACGGCAACCATAATTTTTCAAGCTTCGAAAATTGGGGGCCTGAGGAGTACGTATATTAAGGGGAGTGCAATCTGGTCCTGAAGTCCAAAACATCCGGAACTGCAGCAGATGCCATCTAGGTCCCCAGGTTCTGGTACTACGAGAGGCTCCATCTTCTCTCAGACCAGACTGAATCCAGGTCGTCACTCTCAGGTCTTCCTTCCACGCTTCCTTGCACGCTGTGGCTGTCGTGCTGGTGGGGTGGCAGAAGGA
This sequence comes from Lithobates sylvaticus, assembly GCA_028564925.1. Classification (NCBI taxonomy): domain Eukaryota; kingdom Metazoa; phylum Chordata; class Amphibia; order Anura; family Ranidae; genus Lithobates; species Lithobates sylvaticus. Next base: position 155,403,520 of record CM053030.1, read on the forward strand.
GGAGGAGGAGGAGGCGGAGCATGGTCACTATGGCAAACCTGTGTGAGTGGGGTCATCTCCCCAGCCATCCCCTTATTTAGGACATGGAGGATGAGCCCCTCACACATGTTGCGTTGCCTCACCTCCATACCCTTCATTTTAGTGACAACCACGGAGCCAAAGGTCTCCTCGTCGGTGGGTGTGGCATGTAGGGAGGCTGAAGCCTCTCTGATCATCCAGAGCGCTGACTCTGCCGCATCACCCCCCCTTCTCGCCCTTCTGTACGGAAGGCGGAGGGGAGGGATTTGGGAGTCAGTCAGGCTCCGAGGCCTAGCCCCCTCTTCGCTGCCACTACCCACCTCTTGGCTGCCACTAACCCCTGCCTCCTCCTGACTGCCACCTTCCACAGCCTCCTCCTGGCTGAGGTCTTCCTGTGTCTGAAAAAAGAACATAGTTTCAGTCATTTGTTCATCAAACACACACAATTTTCATCTAGTGACTGTTGCAAAATGTTTACAAATAGAAAACCATACAATTCTCAGCCCAGCAGTTTAGATTCTTGCCCCAAATGTCTCCAACACTACTGTCTGTTGATATGTCAAACACGTTAGGAACTAAGCAATTGGTGATCCTGAATTCAGTGAACATCATTACTTTTTCACAAAAATGGTTCCCAAACTACTATACCTCGAACAAGCTGGGCTCCTCCACCTCTTCCAGACTGGAAGGCCCAGGTTGCTCCTCGGAAGCCTCATCAGGGGTGGGCTGCGCGCAAGGAAGCGTGGAAGGAGGAGTCGAGAGTGACACCGTGACATCAGCCTGGTCTTTGAGAAAATGGAGCCTGTCATAGTACCAGAGCTTGGGGGCATAGACCTCATCTGCTGCAGTTGCAGTTTCTTCAGACTTCACGACCTTCTTGCGCTCCCTGATATACGCACTCCTCAGGCTGCCAATTTTCTTTCTTATATCATCAACAGTTGCCGTGGGGAACCTTGGCTTTACAAATTCCACAAGTTCCAGCAGGGCTGCGTACCTCTTTGGTTTGATGCCGTAATGGGGGTGTTTGGCCTGCCTTAAAATGGGAAATTCCCTGTATTTATCAATGAAGAGGGGAGAAAACTCACGTCGTTGAATCCCTTCATATCATCTCTGCAAGACACAACACCACACAAAACACTATAAATTATGTCAGGCTAAACTCTCCTAATCTTCTCCATAAAGAAGCCTCAAGTTCAAATCAGTCTAGGCTAGTTATGTACCAACGTCAAATTGTACCTTCGTTTATAGCGATCGTCTCGTGCGTGAGCTTTCTCTCCCCCGTCTTCCAGATCGTGGCTACGACACAGGCGTGTGACGTTTTATATACAGTGCGCATGCGTCAAACTCCGCCCGCCCCTGACGATCTTTCTCGTCTATTCCCCACCCCTTCTCTTTATGGCGCAGTGGGGAGAGCACATGGCGGGGACACAGCAGGTGCGGCCGAAATATCCCACCAACGAGGAGGAGGACGAGGAAAGTCCGGAGGCAGAAACGTCCCGATCCCGGAGCCTGAAATTCAAGGCCTCCAATATGTCATTTGGAGAAATGTTGGAGATGGTGGACATATTAAAGAGGAGCGACTATGATGGGAAGTATGGGCCTTACCTCAACCCCAATGTCCGCAAGGCCAAGATCATGTCTAAAGTTGTGAGGAGGCTGTACAATCATTTTGGGGTACAACGATCCAAGGAGCAACTGAGGAAACGCTGGTCAGACCTGAAACTGAGGGAGGCCGATCAGTACAGAAAGATCAAGCGAGTTCTTCAAAAAAGTAAGTAGTTGTGTTTTGTGTTTGATTTCTTGCTTGCATACTGCTCCATGTGTTTGGATTTTTACAAAGTTGTACATTCCAAAATGGCCACTTTCAGGTTCGTCTGTGCATTCGATCGTACTCAACCTCGATCTTTCTGCCACTATCATGTTCGTGTGTGTGTCCATTCGATCGTACTCAACCTCGATCTTTCTGCCACTATCATGTTCGTGTGTGTGTCCATTCGATCGTACTCAACCTCGATCGTTCGGCCACTTATAATACGATGTTTTTTTTTTTTTGGGGGAAAGGAAGTTTGTTCTCTCTAGAAATGTCATCAAGACTGTCCAGCCAATTTATTGAATGTAAAGGAGACGTCACCCAGTAGCTGTTTACCCATCTGGACTCTAGAGCACTAGTGCTGGGACACCTAAACCCCCTTTTTATTAGGCTTTTCCACACATGTGCTCCAGTGGATACTAGAGGGGGGTCTCCATCACCCAAACGTCGACCAAAAAGCTATTAGTTTCGGACCTTTACAAAGTGACTACATTCATGTTGGTGTCATTTGTAACTGGACACCCAAAAATATTGTCCCTCACTTTCAAGCAATGTTTGTCATTTCCTATTTCTGCCCTCAATAGATTGTGTTGCTAAATCTTCCTTTTGTACATTCTCATAGGGGAGCGAAAACTTGGGACGTCTGAGGAAACCCCAAAAACAACAGCTCCCAAAAAAGGTGAAAGAGCAGAAGCAGAGGAGGAGGAGGAGGAAGGAGAGATCATAGAAATTGGAGAACTTGTCACCACAACAGGTGAGTGTGGGAGAACACAGCTACTGGTAAGCTAATCAATGTATGGCTGCCTCATTTCCAAAACCCTATTTTTTTTTGTGTTTGGTTTTTAGGTGACGTGGATGTTGTGGAAGAAAAATCGCACTTTACCACAGAGTGCCCACATACTCATCGGGGAGATAATGGTCTGCAATAGAGATCTAGATTACATAAAGCAAAACATCAATGATGTTCAACAAAAATTGAAGAACATCATTGATGTTTTAGGAAAAATCTGAAAACGCACCAAGTAATTAACACACATTTGTGGCTGCTTCTGACCACATTTGCAAGTTAAGAACTGTGTGAAATTTGGAACATGCACACATTGTGTCCACATGTGCTAGCTCCCATCATGGTGGATGAATGAGAAGGTTTTTTTGGGGGTGCAACCACTTTACGAACTACGAAAGTGGTTGTGGTGAAGGGGTTGCACCCCCAAAAAACGTCCATTCATCCCCATGATGGAAAATGCCACTTTTGAATATTCTAGGCATGTGTTTTACCATCTAATGACCATTTTCAGACCCAAATTGTGTGCATGTTATAAATTTCCACTTTCCAGGGGTGACCCCCCATGTGATGAAGGCAAGATCAAACACACTTTGAACATATAGTCATGTCTGATCTTGTCTTCACTTTACAAATTTGAACTTTCCTAGTTCCTAGGTTCTGTTTTGCTCCATGCCTGGTTTTACCAATTGCGGAATGTTTGTAAACAATGTTGTAAATAACCCAGATGTTGTCATTTTGGGCAAGAAGTTTGTAAATGCACTTGTGAATGTTTTGCAAGTAAACTTTTTTACTTTTCTAAATGTGTGGCTTCCTTATTTGAAAAACACAATGCATTATGTATGTCAAATGTAAAGGATATGGGGGGCAATGGGTGTTATTTACTAAAGGCAAGTCCAGTTTGCACTGCAAGTTTCTTTTCCAGGGCACTTTTGCACTGCACTTGTAGAGCATAGTGGATTTGACTTATGTAAATGACACCCACAGTGCTTTGTACGAAAACACGGAGCACAGCATTTTTGTGAATACACACGTGTCTGACCTGGTGATGAAAAGGAGTATTTTGGGTGTCAGTTATGCAGTACAAACCTTCTCTAGACCAAAGATTAGGTATCAAACACACAACATGAGAATAATCTTTTTGGGAAGAAGAGACTGTTACCTCCTTTTGCCCAGAAAGTGCATTCCCACTGTCAAAGGCAAAGGGAAAAAAGTTCAATGTAAAATAAGCTAAAAAGAATACGGAAATGACAAGAAATCATAGGTTGGTTGAAAAAAAATATTTATTTAAAAATGCCTCTCACACATCGTCAGGCAGAGCAATGGCCCCCCTACCCACAAAGTACTCCATATATTGCTCGCGGACCGCGCGGGCATTTAGAGGGGGCAAGCCTGGACGTGCCACTTGAAGGGCTGTGAGGTCAGCATTTGGAGGGCCCTCCACATCTGGGCCAACGGGCACCACATAGTTCCTGTTATGTCTTTTGAGGAAGTTGTGCAATATGCAACAGGCAAGAACTATGTGGTTCAGTTTGTATTCCGCCAAGTTAATTGCCGTCAAGAACAGGCGGAAGCGGCTGGCCAGGATGCCAAAAGTGTTCTCAACAACTCTTCGGGCCCTGGACAGCCTGTAGTTGAAGACCCTCTGGTCTGGGGTGAGGGTCCTCATCGGGAACGGCCTCATCAGATGGGGAGTCAACGCAAACGCTTCATCTGCGACAAAGACGAAGGGGAGTCCTTCTGCATTCTCCTCTGGAGGTGGCAAGCACAGACTGCCACTTTGGAGACGCCAGTAGAACTCCGTGTGCGCAATGGCACCACCATCCGAGATCCGGCCGTTCATCCCCACGTCCACATACATAAACTCGTATGTCGCCGACACCACCGCCAACATCACTACACTATTAAACCCTTTATAATTATAATAGTAGGACCCCGAGTTGGGCGGTGGGACGATGCGGACGTGTTTCCCATCAATTGCCCCTCCGCAGTTAGGAAAGTCCCAACGGCTGGCAAAGTGGGAGGCCACAGTCTGCCATTCCTGTGGCGTGGAAGGGAACTGTGGAGTGAAACCAGAAAAAAAAATTAGTCACTTTGCACATAAACATTGCAAGCAGATTAGACAATCAACATCTTGGAACAAGAGCATTGTTTAAAATTTGAGGCTGGAAAGTATTTGCTCAGAAAAGTAGAGGCTCCCCTTCACAGATTAATCACCCCCCATCAATCCCCACACTTCTGATGGGCCATTGGCAATAACTAGGGTTTGGGGGGGGGGGGTTGGACAGGTAACCCTCTGCACTTCATTGATTGGCAAATGGCTCAATAATGTGTGCTAGTTTGGCCAGACCCTCACTTAACACTATTGGCAGCCCCCAGGAAAGCTAAAATAACATTTCAAACACCCCCCCCCCCCCCCCAAAAAAAGGAAAGCACATTGTGACATTCTGAAATTACCAAGCAAGCTAATAGGAGGGAAAGAACACCAAAAAATAGGAAATGGAAAGTATGGAGGCAGCCCCTTGCACTACATGCTTTGCTGAATTCATCCGTAAAGATGCCCACTACAAAGAGGTAGGTATATAGTGTGTATTGACCTTGTGAAAGCCAGCAGATAGAGGATTGGTACCATCTGACAGAGCAGTTGGGGGAGGGGGTTCCTAATGAGTTTGCCCCCCCCCCAAAAAAAAGGGGCTCTACATGAAGTAAACCACACAGCAAACATTAGTGCGTATTTTAGGGGGTGTTTGGGGGCAAACAATACTATGCAGCAGACAAAAGACATTGCTTAACTGACTAGGCCATAGGTGTCTATTGGGGCAGAAGAGCGAGCTGGGGAGGTAAGTGAAGGGAAAAATGCATGAAGGAGAAAAGGGGCACAGCATATTAGAGCATATTGCAATCATGGTAATTAGGGAAGGAGGTCAAAAATACAAGACATTAGCAAACAGAGCATACATAGAAGGGAATAGTAAAGGAGAAATGTTACCTTAATATAGTCCTCCTGCAGGACCTCGATGATGGCAGAACAGGTCTCTGGAATAATGATTCCCAGGGCCTGGGGAGAGATACCTGAAGAGAACTTCAAATCCTGAAGACTTCTCCCTGTCGCCAAGTACCTCAACGTGGCAACAAGCCTCTGCTCCGGAGTAATGGCTTGTCTCATGCAGGTATCCTGCCGGCTGATAAAGGGGGTCAGCAAAGCCAAAAGACGGTGAAAATCGGGGTCCGTCATCCGGAGAAAGTTCCTGAAATCATCAGGATTATTCTCCCGGATCTCAAGCAAAGGCATGTGCGAGAATTGGTCACGCTGAAGCAACCAATTCTTGGTCCACATCCTCCTCGTCACTCTGTTCATGGACGGGTCTTGGGTCAAAGCTAAAAGCCCGACACCAATTCCGCGTACAGCACGAACTCGGCGACGAGTACGCACGGGAAACATCGCTCACAAGGTCACAAAAGGTCGGCTGGTCAGAACGGACAAACAGAAAGCACCGATAAACAGCAAGGCCTGAAAGAACGAAATGAATACCAGAAACGAGCAGACAATAAGCAGTGAAATCAAAGCGTCCTATATCAAGATATAGGCCGCAATGACCAACAAATGCGAACTGACTACACGCACTAATAAACAGATACGCACGACAAGCACAAACTGAAGAGCAGTAACGATCTGAGTCAGAAAACTGAGAAGCGCGAATCGTAAGTCACCAAACTTCCACTAACTCTCGATAAACACGGGATCAGCAGAAGGAGCCCAACGGGTGCCTGACGTGGTGCTGAACTTCCCTTTTCTAGTCTCGTGGAAGACGACTTACGTCACGACGTTCTTGCAGACTGGATATTCCGACAACGTTGTCTGACCGTGTGTACGCAACAACAACATCGGACAAAGTACGACGGACAGGATCCGACCGACCTGGTCCGCGGATAATCTGCGCGTGTGTATGGGGCTTTAGACAGCAGATACCACTGTTGGTTTTTTTTATTGAAATTTTATTGTTTTGGTTTGCTTTTATTACCATAGGCGTGGGTATTGTCTAAACCGCTGGCAACAAAAGTGAGTACACCCCTAAGTGAAAATGTCCAAATTGGGCCCAATTAGCCATTTTCCCTCCCTGGTGTCATGTGACTCGTTGGTGTTACAAGGTCTCAGGTGTGAAAGGGGAGCAGGTATGTTCAATTTGGTATTATCGCTCTCACTCTCTCATACTGGTCAATGGAAGTTCAACATGGCACCTCATTGCAAAGAACTCACTGAGGATCTGAAAAAAATATTTTTTGCTCTACATAAAGATGGTCTAGGCTATAAGGAGATTGCCAAGAACCTGAAACAGAGCAGCAGCATGGTGGCCAAGACAGGACAGGTTCCACTCAGAACAGGCCTCGACCATGGTCGACCAAAGAAGTTGAGTGCACGTGCTCAGCATCAAATACAGAGGTTGTCTTTGGAAAATAGACGTATCAGTGCTACCTGCTGCAGAGGTTGAAGGGGTGGGGGGTCAGCCCGTCAGTGCTCAGACCATACATCGCACACTGCATCAAATTGCTCTGCATGGCTGTCGTCCCAGAAGGAAGCCTCTTCTAAAGATGATGCACAAGAAAGCCCGCAAACAGTTTGCTGAAGACAAGCAGACTAAGGACATGGTATACTGGAACCATGTCCTGTGGTCTGATAAGACCAAATTAAACTTATTTAGTTCAGATGGTGTCAAGCATGTGTGGCGGCAACCAGATGAGGAGTACAAAAACAAGTGTGTCTTGCCTTCAGTCAAGCATGGTGTCGAGTGTCATGGCCTGGACTGCATGAGTGCTGCCGGCACTGGGGAGCTACAGTTCATTGAGGGAACCATGAATGCCAAAATGTACTGTGACATACTGAAGCAGAGCATGATCCCCTCTCTTCAGAGACTGGGCCACAGGGCAGTATTCCAACATGATAACAACCCCAAACACACCTCCAAGACGACCACTGCCTTTATAAAGAAGCTGAGGGTAAGGGTGATGGCCTGGCCAATCATGTCTCTAGATCTAAACCCTATTGAGCATATGTGGGGCATCCTCAAACGGAAAGGTGGAGGAGCGCAAGGTCTCTAACATTCATCAGCTCCGTGATGTCATGTAGGAGTGGAAGAGGACTGTGAACTCTACGCCCAAGAGGGTTAAAATGGAAAATAATGGTGGCCACACAAAATATTGACACTTTAGGCCCAATTTGGACATTTTCACTTAGGGGTGTACTCACTTTTGTTGCCAGAGGTTTAGACATTAATGGTTGTGTGCTGAGTTATTTTGAGGGGACAGAAAATTTACACTGTTATACAAGCTGTACACTCCCTACTTTACATTTATAGCAAAGTGTCATTTCTTCAGTGTTGTCACATGAAAAGATAGAATAAAATATTTACAAAAATGTGAGGGGTGTACTCACTTTTGTGAGATACTGTATATCTTTTTTATGCCCCTGAACGCTGTGCTAAAATATGCCTGTAAATGACACAATGTGCATATGAACATTAGATAACCTATATCTGCTTTCCATTTCAGATGGCAAAAATGCAGTTTAATGCTAAACAGCGGATCAGGTACTGAAATAATGCAACTCCATCATGCAGGTGCAGAAGCTGCATCATAATTGGCTAACCCAATCGACAAATGAAGGAGATGAATGGTGTGGAAGAAGCATCTGAGAAGATCGCTAAAGCAGAGATGGAAAGGGCAAAACTGTCATGGCTGAAGGAGGACAAATTGAGAAATAAGTCTTCCATAATGGGCAAGTATGCTGTGTATACTTGCAAATTTTGGCAAGTGCTTAGATGGCCTTATCAGTGTCAGTTTCACACTCAAACAAATCTAGCATCAGATATATTTTTCCTGTTGGGTGCTATGGGCCTTCCAATGCACTAAAATGCAGAAAAAAATGAACATGTTGTATTTTTAGAAACACACTGCAGCACTGAGATGGGAACCAACACTATTTTATAATGGGGAAGTTGGATAAGTGCATTTTAGCACATTGTGGTGTGTTGGTTAAAACACAGCAGTGTAAGTTGGCATGTGTGCAAGTATTTACTACTTTTCAGAGAACACAGTCCTCCCTCTAATATGTCTTTCATTTTCATTTTTTCCCAGAAGGTGAACTTCAGGTTCAGAATGAATTTTCCAGACTAGAATCTTGGCTCGCAGGTGACACAGTCATGTAAATCCTGGTGCCTTTGTAGGTTTTGGCTTTGTTCACACATGTTGCCTCACATTTCCTACTGCCTCTCAATGTGTGATTACGATTTATCTCTCTGTCTGGTTCTCTTCCTCAGGCACAAACCCTGTCTTTTCAGTCGCAGACAGATACCACCCCCTTCACTCATACCAAGACCTCCTGCTCTCTAGCTTCCTTGTAACCTTCTCCTATTCTCATCTTTAGGACTTCTGTAGAGCCTCTTCCATCTACTGGAACTCTCTACCTCAAAAAATACAGTTACTTTCTACTCTTTCTGCCTTTAGTCTGCCTTTAGTTCATCCGTGAAAACAAATTTCTTCAGCAGGATTATCCCACCTCTACCTAACAATTGACCTTTGACTATCTTCATCAGCTCATACACATGATTGTAACCAGTGGCTGCCTGACCCCCCTCCAAGCAGTCACAGATTTTTTTTTTAAACTACAAAAAAGTTCTATAAGTGCACTGTGTTCGGACGCCGGACACAGTGCACTATGGGAAGCACCATGTCTATGCACTCACGAGATTGCAAATGCGGCGCTTCATTTGTGGGCTTTTGTCCTGCCTTGCGGCACTTTCCGAAGCGCTGAGTAGCTTCCGCCCGGCGCTTGTAGTATCTATTACTACGGCCGGGCGGTTTGATTGACATCTGAGTTAAATGTCACTTCCTGTTTTCTCTCTCCCATTGTGCCCGGGAGAGAGAAAACTGGAAGTATGAGGAGCGGACTCCTCCATCGCCGCTGCCAGTGGAAGGAGACACCGCAGCAGAGGACAACACAGCAAGGTAAGTACGAGAAGGGAGGGGGGTTTGATGGGACACAGGCTGCATGTAACGGGACACAGGCTGTATTTAACGGGACACAGGCTGCATGTAATTGGACACAGGCTGCATGTAACAGGACACAGGCTGCATTTAATGGCACACAGGCTGCATTTAATGGCACACAGGCTGCATGTAATGGGACACAGGCTGTATGTAATGGGACACAGGCTGCATTTAATGGGACACAGGCTGCATTTAATGGGACACAGGCTGTATTTTATGTGACACAGGCGGCATGTAATGGGACACAGGCTGCATGTAAGGGGACACAGGCTGCATGTAAGGGGACACAGGCTGCATGTAATGGGATACAGGCTGCATGTAACGGGACACAGGCTGCATGTAATGGGACATAGGCTGTATTTTATGTGACACAAGCTGCATTTTATGGAACACAGGCTGCATTTTATGTGACACAGGCTGTATTTTATTGGACACAGGCTGCATTTGAGGTGACAAGGGTTGAATTTGATGGGATACAGGCTGCATGTAAGGAGGGACTCTGCTGGGGGCACCTGATGTAAGGACGGACTCCGCTGGGGACACCTGATGGCATCTGGTGGCAGGCGACGTGGCTAGTGACACGCTCAGGGCTCCCACTGATTCTGCATTATGGTGAGTTGAATGATTTAATTTTATATTACAATGTAATAATAGAAATAATGTGCTTCAATCATCCTGACACCATAACAACCATGGTGCCGGGATGATTGAAGTGCTAACACCAGGTGTTTGGAGTATCTTTATCTGCTGATTGTTAAACTTTCTAGAATACACATATTTCTATTGTTGTGTAGGATATGGGCCTGCTGTCCCTCCATCCCTCCATCCCTCTCCCTCCATTCCTCGTTCATCTCAGACGCTAACCACACCACCTTAGAGTCACGCCCACTATTTCACTGAAACCACGCCCATTTTCACCAAGTGGGAGGGGTCAAAAAGAAGGGTGGGGTCTGGCGCCCCCCCATCCTAAAAATTCACCAGCCACCACTGGTTGTAACTGTACTGCCTGTACTGTCTCACAATCTGTTTGTGGTATATAAATCTTGCAATAATAACAATACATACCTCCAATGTGTCTGTTTCTCACCCTATTGTTGCCTTAGAAACACTGCTCTAGTCAGAACCCACAGTCTGCTTGGTTAACATAATACATACAGTATATCATACAGTATATTGCAATTCATATATACAGTAAGTCCCCTACTTTGAATGAGTTCCATTCCGGGAGCTCGTTCGTAAGTCCATCTTGTAAGTCCAGCAAAGCTCGTGAGTCCAGCAAAGATCAAAGGCTGTGAGTGCTTAAAAGTGTGTTTTAGTGGGGGGAGAGCCCCTGTCAGAACACAAAGGCACAGTGGGGGAGATCGCTGCACCAACATTGCTTGTGTTGGTATGGCGATCTGTCAGCTTTTTTTCGTTCAGCTCGCTGGGTTGAACGAAAAAAAAAACTGTGTGTGTACCAGGTTTTCAGGATTGGATATGCTAACGCAAGTTTGCATCTTTGAAAGTTCACATGTTGAATGTTCATATGTAGAGGACCTACTGTGCATCTCTTACCATGATGACTGTATTGCTTGTTTGAAAAATTATACTGTTATTGTATATTGTGACATGTCAGCAATGTATCTATGCGGACTTGTAAAGTTACTAATAAGTTCACTTGAAAGTGACTGTAAAGTCTAATTTTTTTTTCAATAAAAATAACAAACATATTATACTTACCTGCTCTGTTGCAGTGGATTTGCACAGAGCAGCCTGGATCCTCCTCTACTTGGGTCCTCCCTCCTGTCGAGTTCTGCCACAGCAAGGAGCTTGCTATGGGGGCACCCAAGCCTAGTTACAGCTCCCTGTATCCATTCAGACACAGAGCTGGGGCCCGGCCTATCCCCTCTCTCTCCTAATTGGCTGACTGACTTGGTCAACATCAGCAAGAGCCAATGGCACCACTGCTGTGTCTCAGCTAATCAGGAGGGAGAATCTGGGATGACTGAGAAACTCGTGGACATTGCTGGACAGAGATGAGGCTCAGGTAAGTATTAGGGGGGCTGAGGGGGGCTGCTGCACACAGAATGCTTTTTATCCTTATGCATAGTATGCATCAAGATAAAAAAACCTTCTGTCTTTTTCCACCTTTATTAAAAGTGTTATTATGTTACAATGATATAATAGATTGCTTGACTATCTCTTTGCATATCACTATAATTGGACGTCATCTTGTATTTTACCAGGAGTTTTCTGGTTATGGTGAATTCATGAATTTCAGGAATGTGTATACCTCAGAAAATAAAAATACTTATGTGATCGGATACTGCTATCTGCTAAATATCGCAAAGTTACTCCGCACCATTTATTTAAAAAAAATAGTATGTGCTCAAGTATATGAATTTGTGCTAGAGATGGGAATTCAGACTCAGTTATGTAGTTAGTCAGGTTGAAAAAAGTCCATCTAGTTCAACCATAAAAATAAATAAATAAAAAATAATATCAAACAATCACATATACACAATCCTATACCCACAGTTGATCCAGGGGAAGGCGAAAAACCCCAGCAAAGCATGATCCAATTTGCTACAGCAGGGGAAAAAAATCCTTCCTGACCCCCAAGAGGCAATCGGATTTTCCCTGGAACAACTTTAACTATAAAATGTCAGTACCCAGTTATATTGTGAGCATGTAGGAAAAAATCCAGGCCTTTCTTATAGGAATCTACTGAACTGGCCAGAACCACCTCTGGAGGGAGTGTATTCCACATTTTTACAGCTCTCACTATGAAGAAACCTTTCCATAATTGGAGATGAAATCTCTTTTCCTCTAGGCATAAAGAGTGTCCCCCTGTCCTCTGTGTTGACCATAAAGTGAATAACTCAACACCAAGTTCACTATATGGACACCTTATATATTTGTACATGTTGATCATATCACCCCTTAATCGCTTCTTCTCAAAAGAGAATAAATTCAGTTCCTTTAATCTGTCCTCATAGTTGAGTTCCTCCATGCCTCTTATCAGTTTGGTTGCCCTTCTCTGCACTTTCTCCAGTTCCCCGATATCCTTTTCGAGAATTGGTGCCCAAAACTGAACTGCATATTCCAGATGAGGTCTTATAATGATTTGTACAGTAAAATTATATCTCTCTCTCTGGAGTCCATACCTCTCTTAATACAAGCAAGGACTTTGCTCGCTTTGGAAACCGCAGCTTGGCATCGCATGTTATTATTGAGCTTATGATTTAGCAAAACCCCCAGATCTTTCTCCACTACGGATCCCCCCAGTTGTACCCCCCCTAGTATGTATGATGCATGCATATTCTTAGCCCCCAAGTGCATAACTTTACATTTATCAACATTAAACCTCATCTGCCACATAGTCGCCCAATTAGATAGTGCATTGAGGTCGGCTTGTAAATTGGAGACACCCTGTAAGGACGTTCTTCCACTGCATAGTTTGGTGTCACCTGCAAAGACTGAAATGGTACTTTTTACCCCCAAACCTTAGACCACTCAGAGTAAGAATCATTAACCTGAGCAGAAAGATTTTTTTAAAGGTTCTCTAAAGCTGTAAATATTTTAAAGTTGTTATCTAATTATTTTATACAGTAACAGAACGTGCTTTACGATTTGGCACTTTACAGTTTGTAGTCTATCGTTTTCTTCAATATATGGATAATTCTGGTAGACAATAACCTACAAACTCTAAAAAAACAAAACAAATCTCAGGTAGCAAGTCTACTATTACTTTACTAAATGTGAATTAACATACAGCCAAAAGTGATGTTTCAGGAACCAAGTTTCCACATCATCATATATGGAACAAATGTATCAGTTCATCAAATGAAAGAGAAATATTTTCACTCAAACTTAATTTATTGCTGTGTATTCAGCCTCATTTAAAGAGAATCTATCACTTTGCCCATTAGGAAGTGACAGTATCTGCTGATAACAGTTAACTTAGTGATCTACATTTTCTCGATGCCTTCCAGCTCTGCTAGAGCCCTGTCCATGTCTCAGTTGGGAAATTTCACTTTACTTTCTGTGCTGGAGACACCCTATAAATCAAATTGCAACACTATGTTACTGTGAGAGAAAGTCAAGAGAATTCCCCCTAATGGGGACACAGATGGCAATTTAAAACCAATGGTACTAACCCGTCTCTTCTCATTTTACATGAAGAAAAATGCCCTTGTAAATTGTATCTTCTTTCTGTGCAGTCTCAAGCTTTTCTCAGTGAGTACTTGGTTTAATACTGTTACCCTTGTTGCACTGTACATTTTAACTTTTTGGTAAGCTAGTAAAACAGTAGAATCAATCACCAGCATATATATATGAACCTAATATAATACATATCTTTTCTAATTTCATAATGTAGGTTAGATGCTCCATGGTTGTTGTACTGGGTTGTGCTGTATTATCCCCTCTGACTATTGCTTAGGAGCTCTCTTGTAACGTCTTTAGAGTAGCTCTGAGCCTTTCATAAAACTTGAAACTATTGTGAAATCAATGCAAAATGGTTTGTCAGGGGCCTCTGGGGGTCTTTGCATTAGTGCAGAAAGTGAGAAATCCTTCAATTGAAAGTTTTTATCTATTTAGTTTAATCATTTAAACTTTTTTTCTATATATAAAGTTAGAGGATAAAACTTATCAAACTAAAAGCTGGTCATGCAGCTTTACACTGGGTCCATTATGTTTTCACTTTGGCCTTGAATAAAAAAAAAATATACATGATTTAGTTCTACAAGATTGAGAAGATGTGTTTATATGTCATCCGGTAAGTATCTTTAGGATATGAGAGCTACAGAGCTATTCAGAACCCTGCAATGAGCAAAGACCTTGAATCCTTTCACACATTCTCTAGAGATCGTTATAATGTACTTGGAAAATATTTGATGACAAATAGTGCATGTGAATTATATGACTAGGCAATGTAACTCTCTTTTCAACAACTCAAGGTCAGTGCATTTTAAACATGCACGCAATTGAAAATGACATTGGATAGAAGTGTGTATGTAGTGATCAACAAGCATAAAAATATACATCCTTCACTCGTAAGGACGTTTCTTTGTTATAGTATGACTTATGAAATAGGAGAATCAAAGACATGTCATCCTATTATCATTGTTTTGCGTAGCTAATTCGTAATGTGCACGTATGTAATCTGTAATAAATGTCTTTATCTTTTTCCAATTCCATTTTAGTCTCTAAACAACTGACTAAACCACTGACATAATGTTGAGAAATATATTAAAGTTTATCCATAGCCAAAGCTTTTTAAAAAGTTTTGGATAGTCTAGAAAAGGGTAGAGAAGGAAGTTCTGGACAAAAGCCCCTTGATAAATGCTATCAAATAGGGCTTTTACTTTTTAAGTGGCTTGACAGATTTGCTTTGACATGAACAGAAATCAGTCCTGTAAAAGTGTTAGTAAAAAAATAACTTATATTGCTTTTTGAGCTTATCCAAAACTCACCAAAGAAAGGCTTTTAAGAAATAAAATTCACGATTTCAACATAGCTCTATGTTAATGCAATAATACAATCTGTTGAACTATAAAATGACAAGATTAATTTCAAATGCTAAAATGTGGAATAGGAATTACAAAAAATTATATTTATCAGGGGTGGTGTAAGATCCTTGTCTGCCTTGCAGTTTTCTGCTATTTGTCAATTACAAATAGTGTACATGTGTACATGGTGAGTATCTTAAAGCCACAGTCAAATTTAAATCTGACGTAGGTACTGTGACTCATCTGGTTGGAGTTGTACCCCACTTAGTGCATGAGGCCATAATTGGTAGGGATTTTCACAAATTTGGGAACTGTGGGATCATCCAGACTCGGTCACAGTAGCAGAATCAGAGGCGGAGCCAGAATCCCTGGCCAGCACAGACAATGGGGGTTCAGGTGGCTCCTCTCAGGGATCGCCAGGTTTTCCTTTCTCTAATTCATGGTCCAGTTCGGGTCTTGCTCTTCTCCCCTAGGTCGAGCTCCCCTAGCCAGTGCTCTCACACCTGGGGACCAGACAAGTCCTGTTTGGGAGAGCTGCTAAGTTCAGTAAAAAGCAAACAAGTTCTGTATGCAGAGACTGACAAGCAACTAGGCTTGTGTAGCCAGATAGTAAGGATTGCAGTTTGTACAGTTAGCGCCGGGGACACGACTAGGATTTTGTTTTGAAGTTTTTGTTTGGGAGTTTTAGTTTTAAAGTATTTATATCCTAAAAAATTATCTATATATATGTACAGTATATATATATATATATATATATATATACTGTATAGATTAGAACTCCTGTATAGTAGCGTTTTCCAGTGAGTTGACGATAGTCAGAACTGTGTTTCAGGGCTTGGCTGCCCAATTTTATTTAAAATATTGTACAGTTCCTTACATCAGAATACCCACACAGAGGTTTCAGCTTTATACAGCATTCAAAGCAAAAACAGGAAAGGGACAAAATAATATCAAGCCTCCTGGCTCACAGCACCGCTACTCAGCCCTTTGTCTTGGTCCTTCAGACCGACTAACAGCACACTCTGCTAACATAAAACAGTCACAGCTTTCTCTGCTCTCTTTGTTTGCAGCTCCCTACTGCATGGGCCCTTTCTCAGCTCTCCCAGCTCCCTGGGCTCTCTCAGTCCTCTAGACAATGAATATCCTGTCTCCAGTGTGGAGTACTGTCTCCTGAGTGGGATCTGGGGTGTGGTGGCAGATCGTAGACCGAAGGAGCCTAATGAGCTGGCCAGGAGTTTTTGGTAAAGCTCAGAGTTTTCCAAAAAGAAAAGAGAGGGAGGCTGGAGAGGCCTTATAGTGTAGTAGATTAATTAAAAACAAGGATACAGTGCTTCCACAATTAAGGAAAAAAGGGCAAAATGGACTACTTTTGAGGCTGCGGTCACCTAGCTAAGGGGGAACTCATAGCCTTCCTAGTGCGCAGATGGAGAAAACCTGTCTCTAGGCAAGGTCAGTGCAGTCGCTCTCTGTGCCTTCGGCATTCCCATCCTGGGTGCTCTTTAGGGGTTCTCAGGTGGGTGAAGGAACTGGTAGAAAAAGTCAGTGCAAAAACAGCCCTTAGGTAGTTTGATTGGCAGAGGCGCCCAATGTGGTTGTTCAAAGGAGAGGCACTAGTCATCTGCTTTAGAAAAACATTCAATTCCATTATTTTACAGAATAAAATGCATTTTGTGGCTTTAAATTGACACTTCCTCAGTTTAGGGTGTTAAAATTGGTGTAGAGTTTGTAATAGTGATGTCATTTAGGTGGATTACATGTAGCTCCATCATCATCAGGCGCCTCTGCCAATCGGACTACCTAAGGGCCCTTTTTGCCCTGGCTTTTTCTACATCTCCTGAGTGGGGCATACCTGTCTCCTAGACACTGGGTTGGAGGCTTCTTTCCTCACAATTCCCAAAGCTCCTTGAAGCCTCCAGATTTCAGAACCCAATCTGGGAATGACAAAACAGAGAAAGCTGAAAAATCGCCTTTCCCTTCTCAGCATGAACATTTAAAAAGCCCCTCACTTTGCATTCACGAGGACCCTGTGTGTGTATGAAAGAGAGATTTTTAGGTAGATGTTGAGGTATAAATTGATTCAGGTAATGGACAGGGATGAAATAGATATATACAGTATCTCACAAAAGTGAGTACACACCTCACATTTTTTTAAATATTTTATTATATCTTTTCATGTAACAACACTGACCAAATGACACTTTGCTACAATGTAAAGTAGTGAGTGTACAGCTTGTATAACAGTGTAAATTTGCTGTCGCCTCAAAATAACTCAACACACAGCCATTAATGTCTAAACCGCTAGCAACAAAAGTGAGTACACCCCTAAGTGAAAATGTCCAAATTGTGCCCAAAGTGTCAATATTTTGTGTGGCCACCCATTATTTTCCAGCACTACCTAAACCCTCTTGGGCATGGAGTTCACCAGAGCTTTGCAGGTTGCCACTGGAGTCCACTTCCACTCCTCTATGGCGACATCATGGAGCTGGTGGATGTTAGAGACCTTGCGCTCCTCCACCTTCCATTTGAGGATGCCCCACAGATGCTCAATAGGGTTTAGGTCGCGAGACATGCTTGGCCAGTCCATCACCTTTACCCTCAGCTTCTTTAGCAAGGCAGTGGTCATCTTGGAGGTCTGTTTGGGGTTGTTATCATGTTGGAATACTGCCCTGCTGCCCAGTCTTTGAACAGAGGGGATCATGCTCTGCTTCAGTATGTCACAGCACATAATGGCATTCATGGTTCCCTCAATGAACTGTAGTTGCCCAGTGCAGGTAGCACTCATGCATCCCCCGACCATGACATTCCCACCACCATGCTTGACTATAAGCAAGACACACTTGTCTTTGTACTCCTCACCTGGTTGTCGCCACACACACTTGACACCATCTGAACCAAATACGTTTTTCCTGGTCTCATCACACCACAGGACATGGATACAGTAATCCATGTACTTAGTCTGCTTGTCTTCAGCAAACAGTTTGCAGGCTTTCTTATGCATCATCTTTAGGAGAGGCTACCTTCTGGGATGGCAGTCATGCCGACCAATTTGATGCAGTGTGCAGTGTATGGTCTGAGCACTGACAGGGTGACCCCCCACCTCTTTAACCTCTGGAGCAATGCTGGCAGCACTCATACGTCTATTTCCCAAAGACAACCTTTGGATATTACACTGAGCACGTGCACTCAACTTCTTTGGTCAACCATGGTGAGGCCTGTTCTGAGTGGAACCTGGCCTGTTAAACCACTGTATGGTCTTGGTCACCGTGCTGCAGCTCAGTTTCAGGGTCTTGGCAATCTTCTTATAGCCTAGACCATCTTTATGTAGAGAAACAATTATTTTTTTCATATCCTCAGAGAGTTCTTTGCCATGAGGTATCATGTTGAACTTCCAGTAACCAGTATGAGAGAGTGAGAGCGATAACACAAAATTTACATGACACTGGGGAAGGAAAATGACTAATTGGGACTAATTTTCAAATTTTCACTTAGGGGTGTACTCACTTTTGTTGCCAGCGGTTTAGACATTAATGGCTGTGGGACAGCAAATTAACACTGTTATACAAGCTGTACACTCACTACCTTACATTGTAGCAAAGTGTAATTTCTTCAGTGTTGTCACATGAAAAGATAGAATAAAATATTTACAAAAATGTGTGGGGTGTACTCACTTTTGTGAGATACTGTGTGTGTGTGTATATATATATATATATGGAGTGTGTGTGGGGGAGTTAATAGCTTGAATTTGGTGCCCATGCTATATTGAAATAATCTTTGTTCAACAGAATGTGAGTTTTACGTTTCCTCTATGTTGAGAAACATTTTAAATGTAACTGAACAATATATGCCACCATACATTACTGGTAAATTCCATCTTAATTGCTTTCTGATGTATGATTATAATATTCTCTCTTACTGAAGTCTAATGGAAGTCATTCATCATGGCAGCTAGATTTTATGTGAAGAGATACATCTCAGGGTATGTTGTCAGTACTTAAATAGAAATACTATACTATTGATAAAAACAACATTTGTACACCAGCTCTGCTAGCGATTAAGATAGCTGTTGCCATGGAACTTGTATCGAGGCTTTAAAGAGGACATGTATGTTTCATGGCAAGTATAGTGAAAAATAATATATAATAAACACAAAGTGCAGTTAATTGTTTATAATAGGGCAACATCTGTGTTAGGAAATTAAGTGTTTCATTGTCTTTTCTTCCTTGTTACACGTAATTACTGGCAAAAGCATAAATTACAATATTCCAGCAGAAAATTGACCTTTGGTCAATGCAGTTTTAGATTAAGCTTTTACTGAAAGAAATATATAGACTGCCAGCGCTGAACATTTACCACTGAAAATAAAAAGTTGCCTGTTATTCTGATTCAAAGGCTTCTATACCTTCCAAAGTAGGTGACGATAAATATGTACTTCTGACTTTACCGGCTGCATACTAAAAATTTGAGAAGTTCCGTATTGCAAACCTACATATTTTTTATAGTATATTTTATTTTAAAAAAAAGCAGCATTTCTTTTTTTTTTTTTTTTTGCATAAATATTTAAAATGAGTTAAAAGGAAAAAAAACACAGATTACTGGCAATCAACCATAATTTTCTCCTGCAATCTACTGCCGTTTAGTATCACTGGTTTCTTGAATTATGTATGTATTTATTTTTAATAATTAGAAAAAAGATGTGTGGTTCTCTCTTTCTGAATAAACTAGTCAAGAGCACCAGGCACACAGGTTAACATCCCCATGGCTATAGAGACCAAGCCAGTGCTAGTACACATGATGTAAAAGAGGGACCCTTAACCACTTACAGACCGGAAGATTTGGCTGCTTAATGACCAGGCCATTTTTTGCGATACGGCGCTGCCTTGCTTTAACTGACAATTGCGTGGTCGTGTAATGCTGTAACCAAACAAATTTTTTTCCCACAAATAGAGCTTTCTTTTGGTGGTATTTGATCACCTCAGCGGTTTTTATTTTTTGCACTATAAACAAAAAAAGAGCATCAATTTTGAAAAAAAAAAAAAAACGATATTTTTTACTTTTTGCTATAATAAATACCCCCAAAAATGTTTTTTAAAAAAAATTTCTTCCTTAGTTTAGGCCAATATATATTCTTCTACATATTTATCGCAATAAGCGTATATTGATTGGTTTGTGCAAAAGTTATAGCGTCTACAAACTATGGGAAAGATTTATGGCATTTTTATGGCATTTGTATTATTATTATTTTTTATACTAGTAATGACGGTTATCTGTGCTTTTTAATGGTACTGTGACAATGCGGTGGATGGATCAGACACTTTTGACACATTTTTGAGACCATTGATATTTATACAGCGATCACTGCTTTAAAAATGCACTGATTACTGTGTAAATGTCACTGTTAGGGAAGGGGTTAACACTAGGAGGCGATCAAGGGGTTAAATGTGTGTTCCCTAGGTGTGTTCTAACTGTGAGGGGATAGGACTGACTGGAGGAGGAGACATATCGTAGTTCCTACTTAGTAGGAACAAACAATATGTCTCTTCTCTCCTGACAGAACAGGGATTTGTGTGTTTATACACACAAATCCCTGTTCCTGCTCTCATGCACGTGATCGCGCGTGTCTGTCGGCGATCGCGCCCGCCAGGCACGCGCATCGGTTCCCCAGCCCTTAAAGGTACAGACGTACCCATACGGCGAGTCACGGTAATGAACCACTTTGCCGCCGTATATCGGCGTGAGCCAGTCGGCAAGTGGTTAAAGTGTGTTTCCACTTTTGCAGCCAAATTGGGATAACACCTACTTTATATTTGTTACATGTCCTCATTTACATAACATAACTTAAAAAAACATTTAAAAATTGCTGGTTACATTTTTAAGTGTTTTGTACCTGCTTAAGAATCCAAACTAATCCTGTGTGTACTGTAACCACAGTTCTTCATTATCAGTTGTAAACTAGATCTGGCCTCCTGCATTATCTGTTAGAGAGGGATAGCTCAAGCTGACCATAGATGGATAGAATCTTGGTTGGTTCAGCAGGGACCGGCTGAGATTGAATCCATCTATGGGCAGGCTAGTTGTACTGAACTCAATCCATCGACCGATTTCAGTATAACCAGCCTATAGGATCACTAGCAGTGATCATTGTGTTCTACCTGCAGGAAGGGCTCCCCTTGGAAGAACACATAGGCCTGCAGGCGGGATTCCCCAATCAACACTGAATGTGTTGATGGGGGATTTGAGCAATTTTCCTGTGGAAAGAAAGAAAATTGCATAAGATAATTTATGGACTGGTTTAGTGAGTCCCTAGTCTATGGGGACAGAGACACTATGAGACTGTGCAGAAATGCTTACAATGTGCCATCTTCTTATTAGAAGCATCTAAAAAAAGGATATTTAAATACCGTAAAACATAACAAATACAGAATACAGGGGATTTCTTATATTTGACTTCAAGAGTGGAAATACAATTTAAAATAACTCTGTGGCCAAAAGAAAAATATGCAATGAACAAGTAACATGTAATATTCAAAGAAGTTTGCAAATGTTTATGTCTGTCTGCCACTGTCTTTGCCGCTAAATGTTGCTCTAATGAAGAAAACCCACAGACTGAACCTTCTTCATTTCGGGGTGATTCAATTCCCTGCCCCCCCCCCCCATGCTGTGCTTTTGTGATTCCTCCTGCAGACCCCTACATCTCTACTGTGTACTATAGTGATGTAGGGTTTTAATGCCATTTTCATTTTAGTTCTATAAAAATTGAGGTTTTATCATTGGCTGAGGTGCTGCATACTGCATGTAGCTGATGCTATATACAGTTTATACAGAGCTGACAGCAGCCGCATCAATTTGTAATGTACATAATTTGCTTGGGCCAGCTTGGCCCAAATAAACCATTTAAAGTAACGCAACTTTAGTAACCTGGAGTTAGGCTTCAATAGTTGCTAGTTGCCAAGCTGTCAGGCTAATCTTCAAGTTTTAGGCTCGATTCACACTAATGCATTTTTTGATGCATTTTGCAGAAATTCAGGGACATTTTTAAACATGGGTTCCTATGAAACATGTTCACATCAATGTTTTTTGCGCCTCTGCGTTTTTGGAAAGGGTCGGGGACTTTTTTCCCGCAAAATGCAGCGTTTTGCATGTAATAGACTTCAATGGACCCGCATCTGAAATGCAAGTACCGCATTTTTCACGCAATTTTGGCAAAAACTTTTTTGCTGTACATTCACTGTATATAACTAATTGCTAAGGAGGGGGCCGGGAAGCCGGCCACCGCATCCTTAACAACCGATGAGACATCAGCTGTTAGTGGGCTTCCCCGCTGAATGTAAAAAAAAAAATCTAGCATGGATTTGGAGGGACCCCCCCCACACCAAAATGTAAAAAAATAAATCATACCAGACCCTTATCCGAGAATGCAGCCCGGCAGGTCAGGAAAGGGAGGGGGCAAGCGAGCACAACCCTTCTGAACCATACCAGGCCGCATGCCCTCAACATGGGGGGGTGGGGACAAAGGCCTCTTCCCAAAAACCCTTTCCCGGTGGTTGTTGGACTCTGTGGGCGGGGGGCTTATCGGAATATGGAAGCCTCCTTTAGCAAGGGGGCCCCCAGATCCTGGCCTCCCCCCCTATGTGAATGAATATGGGGTACATTGTACCCCTACCCATTCACCCAAAAAAATGTAGTGTAGTGTGAAAAAATACAGTAGACAGTTTTTGACAAGTCTTTTATTAAAAATATCTTCTTCTTCCCCGCTTCTTCCTCTGGTCTTCCTCCATCATCTCCCAAATCTACCTCCTCCAGGCTTCTCTTTCTCCCGCTGCTTCTTCTTCCGCTCTTTTTCTTTCTCCTGTCTTCTTTGTCCAGTGTTCTGCTTCCTCTGCTGCCGAGGACCCTCCTCCGATTCTGCGTCCTGCTCCCGCCGACAACCCTCCTCCAATGCTGAGTCCTGCTGATCTTTCTGCGCCGATGTCAAACATGTCTTAGATAATGATGGAGCGTAGCCATCGTATGATGTCATCCAGGGGCCTTGCTTGTCCCCTCCCTTTCCTGACCTGCCAGGCTGCATGCTTGGATAAGGGTCTGGTATGGATTTTGGGGGGGGCCCCCTTCGAATCCATACTAGACCCAAGGGCCTGGTATGGACCTCGGGGGACCCCATGCTGTCTTTTTTCATGATTTATTTTTAGCTGGCAATTTATTTTTTTACATTCAGTAAGGAAGCCCGCTGACAGCTGATGACAGATCATCGGTTGTTAATGACACGGCGGCCAGCTTCCCGGCCCCCTCCTTAGCAACCAGCTATATACAGTGTAATAAAAAAAAGCGCAAAACGCTGCAAAATCGCAATAAAAACATGTGTCCAAGCACTGCAGAAATGCTCAAAAGCAACATGCATAGATGTGAATCGAGCCTGAGCATGCTGTTAGAACTGCAAACATGTTCCATGTTAGCCACCCAGTGGGGTTGATTTACTAAAGGGGTAGAGCATGTTCACTTTCAAAGAAAACGTCCACTTGTAAAGTGGATTGTCACTTCTGTTAAAGAATAATGTGAAGCAAAGTGAAAATTCACTTTGCAAATTATACTTAATGTGCAAGGAAAGTAAACAAGTAAGGCAAGGTAAGTGAATATTCATTCTGTTAAGTGAAAAATAATGCGTATTTTCACGTAGCTTGGTGAATGAGATGAAGTTGTGTTGACTTTAATAATGTGCAAGCGAAAATCATGTTTTATGATTTATACTTTGACTTTTTGACTTACACTTCATTGGACATTCTTTGAAAACTGAATTTTCACTTTGTTTCACCTCATTCACTAAAATAAGTGAACATTTAATTTGAAAAGTAAACATTTTCTACTTTTAATAAATAAGAGTCACTAAATATTCAGGCAAGATAATCAGCTTGAAAGAGAAAGAACCTAAACTTCCAAAATTGAAATTAACAGAATTGACAACCTAGGCATTTCACTACAAAACTGGAAGCTGAAGATTTGGAAATGGATAGCTACTGACATTCATGATTGGTAATAAGGAAACATAGAGAATAGTGACATAACTATATGAGTCTTAAAGTTGATCCCCAAGATAAACAGGTTTTCCTATAATTGATATAGTTTTAAAATGGCCTAGGAAATCACCAAAAATTATATAAATCACTTAGGCTGGGTTTACACTATTGCCACATGGGACTCACAGCAGGGGTCCGGTGTGACCCCGTTTACCAATTCAGGTCAGATTTCAGCCTGAATTTTGGGGCTTAATTCGGACCTGAAACAGACCAAAAGACGCATCAGGACCCAATTCGCATAGATGTGAACCCAGCCTTATATAATTTCTGAGAAAATTGATAACTAAGGTGCTGTAATACCCGTGCTGGTCCCAAATCCTTACAGCACTGTCCAGCCACCTAGATGTGCATTAACCCCAGAATCCAGGCATGGTTTACATAACTACAGCTACCATGATTCTTAAGGACTGTAACCATAGCTGTTGGCAGTGACTAGTATTGTTGTGCTGTGAGAAGAAGAACAAAAGCCTAGGGGTGGGCAGAGCTGGGCTACAGTGGGCAGAACTGGTTGTTGAAAAATGTAAAGGAGTTGAGGATTTTAATTAATATACCCATTGCCCAGTTTATGATGATCATTTTGTGTCAGTGCGATCTAGGGGAGTGAAAGGCTCTGAATGCCTGTTTTAAAAGATAAACCAAGAATGCTGCTAAAAAATGTGTTATCTACATGCTTATTGAAAACTGTTCTTGCCTGGAGTTGAGCTTCAATATTCCCTTCTATACTAGAAAATAGCTGAGCTACTCTTTAGCAAAAAGGTATGTAATTTTTTTTTAGTTTTTGATAGAGTAGGGAAAGTTTAAGACCCCTGTCAAGTTTTTGTTTTTGCTATCTATGGCTCATCTGGTAGCTTTCCATTTGTTACTTATCTCAAGACGAGATCTCTTCAAAGTGAGGGATATTCTCTTTTAGCCAGTTAACACTAAAACAATTGTTCCCATTAAATATTTTCCTCTGTTCCTCTACTATACTAAATATTTTCTATCACTTTCAATAGCAGCAATAAAGGTCACCAGGACTAGTAGTAGGGGTAAATCTCCCCAGTGTGGATACAAACAACAATAAAAAATCTGACCAGGGTTTTGACTCTTACACAAAACTGAACCTGGCTATATACTGTATATTCTCTAATTCGTTTTTTTTTGGCCTATCAAAACATATACAGTTGGCTTGAGTTAATTAGGGCCCTTTAACACTGGTCGTGTCTGTTCCAATCAGAAAGTAAATGTACATGTGTCCAAAAAAACTGAGAAGAAAGCAGACTGTGTTACTGTCTATTTTTCGGACCTAGACAGATCTAACACATCCTCTTACATCTGTCTGCCCATAGACTAACATAGAGCTTCTATTCAGAACCGCTTGAAAAACTGACAGGTGGATCTGAATAGACCACCCACGTGAAAGGGGTCAAATACCATTGCGTTTGAGAGCTAAATTGTATTCCATCTTTGGGATCTGACACTTTCTTTTTTTCAATACTTTCCCCAAAATAGAAGAGGCAGTATTTAAAAGTATGTTAATGATATTTTTTTTTTCACTTTTATCACATCAACATGTATGCTTTTATAGCATAAAATCTCATCACCTTGTGTTCTAAGTTAGAGATAGTCTATTGCTACACAGAGCGATCTCAGTATAAAGTACTAATAATTGCACTCCAAAGCTGTGATAATGACCTGATGTAATAGAAAAATACAAAGGTTTTAGTACCATTCGAGAAGTTTCCAATTTAGAACATCTCTTAATAAAGTGTATTTCTCTTTTCTAATGAAAATGTACTCATTATCCTTGGACGTGCTGTTAAGAGAACAAACATTAGTTTCTGAATATGAAAATAGTGAATAATGCATCTTGGCAATATCAAAGTTCCAGTCCAAAATGGATGACGTCTTAATGTGTTGTAGAAAAGAAGACACTGTGTGAGGTCTACATCTAATAGGTACATGCATATATGTTGTATATATATATCAAGAACACACAGGAAGGGACACTTTAATAATTCAATAATGTGCAAGATCACAAAAAAGCACAAAATAAGTAAATCAAATCAACCAATTTGGTCTCAGCTTTTAGTTTTGTGTAGCACTAACCCCCAAAGGAGTTGCTGGTTTGATTTGGGCTTACCCTTACCTTCTTGACCTCATGTGCGTCTAGGAGTTTCCCGAGGTAGATGGCCCAAAGAATTGTAGAAACTGACACTGGATCCACTTAGGGGTTTTTATTTGCAAAAAAGGGTGGGCAAACACAGTCTCTCAATGAAGGATAGAGGGTTTAGGTAGAAAGTTCAGGCACTCTTGGAACGGCTCAAAACGGAAAATCTCTCACTATAGAGATCCAGAGAATAGCCACTCACAAATGGATTCTCACGGCTACCGGATAGACCTCCTCCCACTAGGCCTAGCAACCGATAGAGTGTTTAAATAGAGCAAAGTCTCTGCCACAGACTTGTTGTAGAACACTTGTAGTTAAAGTCTCTGCCACAGACTTGTTGTAGAACACTTGTAGTTAAAGTCTCTGCCACAGACTTGTAACTGAAGGATGTAGACAAATTTAGAGAGCCCTCAT
The DNA here is from genome assembly GCA_028564925.1 of Lithobates sylvaticus. NCBI lineage: Eukaryota > Metazoa > Chordata > Amphibia > Anura > Ranidae > Lithobates > Lithobates sylvaticus. Next base: position 155,430,299 of record CM053030.1, read on the forward strand.
ACGGTACCGGTATCTTGCAGCCCGTCCGGCGATACCGTACGAGTGTAGATTCACTTGGTGTCTTTCAACTAAGCCTCCAGGCTCTTTTTGAGAGACCAGCCTTACGCGTGGCCCTCTCCCGAAGAGTCCTCCCCTGGTTGCTTCCTCAGTTGCTGGGCCTCTCCACAGATGAGACGGCACCGGACCACCTTTAAATCATCCTTCCAGTTACTTTGCCTCGGGTTAGCCAGCCCCGAGACTCGGAATTGGATGGATCCACACCTCAGGCCACGAGGGCCATGGGGGCTGGTCAGGAGGACCAGGACCAAACAGACAGAAAGATCTTCAGCGTTACATTTGTTTACAGGTTAAAAAGAGGATCAGTATCTGCTTGGTAGCTACTAGGAATGATGGTAAAATCTGGTCTGAACATAAGTTCAGACCAAATTTTAGCTGTTTGGGTGTTCGTCTAAACAATGGACTTTTTACTGGCTCAGTGTGAGCTGAACATCATGTATGAGTAAAAGCGGTAGAAATACCAGTACTGTACATGGCAGCTTTCTTGCTGTCAATGGTTGATAAGGAAGCAGTGATGGCAGGCACTTGCTGCATCTTAAGCAAACAGTCAAGTCAGCAGGATCCATTTATTTACTGGCCAGGAATCCCCATCCATGTAAACTAGGGTTTACAAACTATGGCCCTCCAGTTGTTTAGGAACCACAATTCCCATCATGCCTAGTCATATCTGTGAATATTACAGTTTTACAATGCCCCATGGATGTGTATTTCCACAACAGCTGGAGGGCCTTAGTTTGGAGATCCCTGAAGTAAACAAATGGGCAGGGTTATTGGCGGAACCCTGGGAGAAGTTTTCCGGCAACAGGCAGGATTCGAAGTGTCCATTGGTCGGCGTGACCTTTTTTTTCAGCAGGTGCCATTGTATTTTTGGGTGTGTGAGTGTTTATTTACTATGTAACCCTTACTCATTCACATTAAGTGTTGGGGACCCCTTGTTTTTAAAAGTGACATTCAGTTTCTGATAAGCCCCTGTCCGCAGATCCCCATAACCACCAGGCCAGAGTTGTAGCGAAGAGGTCCTTGTCCTCATCAACATGGGGACAAGGTGTTTTGCAAGGCAAGATGGTATGGCAGGATATCCCCCTGTTGAGTCCATATGGCCTGTTATGATTTGGGGAGAGGGGTCACCTCTTAAAATTCATACTAGATTTGAAGGTTCTGGTATAAAATTTAGGGGAGACCCCACACACTTTTTACATTTTTTGTGGGGTCCTCCTTGACATTCATTCCAGACTCGGATTAAAGGCAAGTGCCATTTTGTTTTTGTGAGGGTCACTGTTAACATCAATATCAGGCCCTGATCTAGGATAATGGTCTAGTATAGATGAAGGGAATCCCCAACCACTTTGTTCAGAAACAGCATTTTTTTCTTGGTAAATGCCAGTTTTGCTGTACTGTAATAGGCTGTCTACATCACATAGATGCACCACTTCACAGGCCATCCCACAGAGGCAATTTTACATTTCCAATTTTGCCCTTAATACATTATTTAAATCGCTGCTTCCCACTAAAAATATATATTTTTTTACTTTGATACATATTCTTTGAGGTGGTGCCCACCCCCCCCCTTTCCCTCCCTATGCCATTTGTTTGACAATCCCTTGCACATTAGCCTAGAAAATGGCCATTACTCTAACATTTGGTTTTCATTGATTTCAACTAGGTTTGGATATGGTACCCGGACTTTGCTCATGTTCTGCAAACTTCCCTCAAATAATGTTTTTCTGAATGAGGTCTACGGTCCTTTTTATGATTTCATATTAATGTAACAAAAAATCTTTTGCTAATAAAAGTACAGTAGAACCTTGGTTTACGAGTAACGCGGTTAACAAGTGTTTTGAAAGATGAGCAACTGTTTTTTTTATATTCTGACTCGGTTTGCGAGTGTTGTCTCGCAAAATGAGCAGAATGCAAGCTAATGGGGTGTGCAGTACCGCACTTGGCCAGAGGTGCGGGGGTGCCGGTGACACTCGGAATAGTTCGGAGCCGTTTGGAAATACTCTGAATCACTCAGAGTGTTTCCGAGCCTTTCCGAGGCTTTCTGAGTTCAGCCAAGCTGTCCCCAAGTATTTCCGAGGCTCTCCGATGCCCCCCACCTCTGGCCACATGCGGTATTGCATGCAATAGAAGTCAATGTGGAACGAATTATCTTTGTTTCCATTGACTTCTATGGGGAAAATCGCTTTAATATGTGAGTGCTTTGGATTACAAGCATTCTCTTGGAACGAATTATGCTCGTAATCCAAGGTTCCACTGTACTGATCTTTTTTTTAATGATGAAATGTAGCATATACAGTAGGTACTATGGGGTTGGTTTACTAAAGGCAAATCCACTGCACAACAAGTGCACTTGGAAGTGCAGTCTCTGTAAATCTGAAGGGAAGATCTGAAATCAGGGGAAGCTCTGCTGATTTTATAATCCAATCATGTACAAGAAAAAATGCTGTTTTTTTTATTTTCCTTGCATGTCCCCCTCGGCTCTACAGCGACTGCACTTCCAAGATCACTACCAAGTGCACTTGCAGTGGATTTGCCTTTAGTAAAACCCCTACATGTGATAAATATGAAAAGAAGTGGTGTTGCTTACCAAAATATAGCAGTGTGTTAGATAAAATAATATTACACATGTAACTAAAAAGTGCATGTAAGGCCAAGGAGAAAATGTAATATATTGCAGCTTATCAATATATAATGTGCAGTGATATTAGCCGCATGCTGACCACCACCGCAGTCGTACTGCGGCAACATGGCTCGGCTGCGCAAATCGCCGTCATGTTACGTCGGTAACATAGACGGCCACTAGGGGGCGTGTGCTCGCCCACGGAGCCGATGCGAGTGCCCGGTGTTCGCGATCACTGCCGGGCTCCCGCGATCGCTCGGGGCATTTCCAGTTTCCAGTTCTCTGAGGGGAGAGCAGACAGATCGTCTGTTCATACAGAGTATGAACAACGATCTGTCATCTCCCCTGCACAGTCCCATCCCCCTTCAGTTAGAACACACACTAGGACACACTTAACCCCTTCACTGCCCCCTAATGGTTAACCCCTTCACTGCCAGTGACATTTTTACAGTAATCAATGCAATTTTATAGCATTGATCACTGTAAAAATGCCAATGGTCCCAAAAATGTGTCAAAATTGTCCAATTGCAGACACAATTAACACTGCAGAGGCGATCAAATACCACCAAAAGAAAGCTCTATTTGTGGGAAAAAAAGGATGTCAATTTTGTTTGGGTGCAACGTCGCACTACCGTGCAATTGTCAGTTAAAAAGATGCAGTGCCGAATCGCAAAAAGTCCGCTGGTCAGGAAGGGGGTAAAATCTTCCATGGGTGGAAGTGGTTAAATTAACATGCTTAAAATCAAATAGTTAATCAAAAGATGTGTCACAAGCATAAAAAACACTAATAACAGTGATAATAAAGACAGTGGGGGTCATCTACTAAAGGCAAACCCACTTTGCACTTGAAGTGCAGTCGCTGTAGATCTGAGGGGGACATGCAAGGAAAATAAAAAACAGCATTTTAGCTTGCACATGATTGGATGATAAAATCAGCAGAGCTTCCTCTCATTTCAGTTCTTCTACTCAAATCTACAGCGACTGCACTTCAAAGTGCACTTGTAGTGCAGAGTGGATTTGCCTTTAGTAAATCAACCCCAAAGTGACCAAATCAAGTGATATAAAAGACCCCCATGATATCTGTGTGCTCATGTGCTCAATTAAAAGCCCACACTGTGCAAAGGATGGTTCCTCTATCCAAAGAATCCCTAAGGTATCCCATAGGGACAGAAACCATGAAATGCTTAGCATTTCCCCTGTGAAATACTTCTTTATCCAACTGTACTATTTCTTCTTTATCCAACTGTACCATTTCTGTATAGAGTTCCCAGAGATGTGTTTTTGTTGTATTTTTAAAAAATCTTTAGAGGCGAACAGCGAGGCGCAACATGCATTTACATATTTAGGAAATGGTGCGCCTGTAACAGAGCGCAAATCCCTCATTTACTATAGCAATCTCGGTGCACGGGAGACTGCAATATGTGCGCCACTATGGACATGGCGCATGGCATCTCAAATTCAAAATTGACAGAAGATGGAGGTGCCAATATTATGGGGTGATGTGAGTAAGTTTAGTAACAACTGCCCAAGTAACAAATATGCCAAAAATAGAATGAGAAAGTAACTTTTTCAGAGAAATCATACTGTGCCCGCAAGTATGTTTCGAACTGCGTGAGATCAATGTTAGCAGTGCGCATACGCAAGCAGCTGTTGCGCTTGTTTACATGCATTTGTTCACTGCGTGGCCAAAATCTTAGTAAATTTTAAGCGTACATGCAATTGCACGGGTTGAACCAGCGCACCTCTAAACTTGACAATTTTTTTTGCGCACAGGTCATGTTAACATGTTACGTTGCCAACATGTGACATGCATCTTCTTAAAATTATGTAAAAAGACTCGCTCCTCTAGCTCCTCCTAAAAGGGCATTTAACCTTCCCCCTCTAATGCATATGCTTTCTTTGGGCTAACTTTTGCTTTTAAAGGGGAACTCCACACTCCATTCTCCAATGCTCTTGTCTCCTCCCCTCTAACTCCTTGGTTTTCCATGGGCTAACTTTTGCTTTCACACAGCGTACTGCTGTGTCTCTCTCTCCTACTGAAACAGCTCCACACTGACACTTCCAGCACACCTGACAAATAGCAGGTCTGAAGGGGAAATACCTGCCCTCTTCGATTAACCCCTTCTGGACACCACAAATCCAGTGGGCACCCGGGAAAGGGAATATCTTTTTTTTTTCAAATGCACGTGCCCATGTCTATGCCCCCTTCCTCCTCTGAATTCACATAATTTCTAGACCGGATTGCTGCTGTAAACCTATCATAGTCGTTTTTATCAGTTTCCATTACACTTCCTGGTACTCCTCTGTGAGGAGCGGTTGCACCAATTCAGCCCAGCGGCTTCTGGGCCACCTTTTAAACAATGCCATGTTTTCGAATTCAGCCAGGCAATCTTCAATGTGGTCGTCTGGTAGCATTGGCTTTAAAAAGTCACCAGCACAGATTCTACCTTCGTTACCACTGAGAGCAGCGCCAACCTTTTCTACTATCACAGAGGGTTCCTGTCCCTCCGTGAGAGACCAGCTCTCCACAGTATGCTCAACCACTAGCACTTGATCCCCAGGTTTAGACTCTCTGACCCTGGCAGACCAGTAGGCCACCCCCCTCCGGGTCCTCGCTAATGGTATGATGCACAGCAACTCGGGGAGAGCGCATATCTTCTAGACATGGGAACTGTCAAAAAATTTGAACGAAATTATTATAGCAGATATAACGAATGAATTCGAATGACAAAGTGTCATTTTTGCAGAAAAAAAAAAAGCGTAGGGGTCCCCCCAAATTCAATAACCAGGCCCTTCAGGTCTGGTATGGATATTAAGGGGGACCCCAGCCAAAAAAAAAAAAATGGCGTGGGGTCCCCCCCAAATATCCATACCAGACCCTTCAGGTCTGGGATGGATTTTAAGGGGAACCCCGGCCAAAAAAAAAAAAAAAAATGGCGTGGGGTCCCCCTCAAAATCCATACCAGACCCTTTATCCGAGCATGCAACCTAGCAGGCCGCAGGAAAGGAGGGGGGGACGAGAGCGGCCCCCCCTCCCGCCTGAACCGTACCAGGCCACATGCCCTCAACATTGGGAGGGTGCTTTGGGGTCCCCCCCAAAGCACCTTGTCCCCATGTTGATGAGGACAAGGGCCTCATCCCCACAACCCTGGCCGGTGGTTGTGGGGGTCTGCGGGCGGGGGGCTTATCGGAATCTGGAAGCACCCTTTAACAAGGGGACCCCCAGATCCCGCCCCCCCCCTGTGTGAAATGGTAAGGGGGTACAAAAGTACCCCTACCATTTCACCAAAAAAGTGGCAAAAATGGTAAAAATGACAGGAGACGGTCTTTGACAATTCCTTTATTAAAATCTTCTTTCTTCTTTCTTCTGGTCTTCCTTCTTCATCTTCTCCTTCCGGCATCTTCTTCCATCGTCTTCTTCCTTCGATTCGCTTCTTCTTCCTCCGGTCTTCTCGTCCTTCTCGTCCGGCGTCGTCCTTCTCGTCCGGCGTCGTCCTTCTCGTCCGGCATCGGCGTCTCTTCTCGCAGGCCGCTCCTCGCAATGGGAGGCTCCCGCTCTGTGAGGCTCCGCTCCGGGTGACAGGTCTTTTATAACGAAGGCACCTGGTGACCCCGCCCCCTCTGACGCACGGGGACGTCATGTGGAATTCCCTATGGCTTTCCCCATGACGTCAGAGGGGGGGGGGTCACCAGGTGCCTTCGTTATACAAGACCTGTCACCCGGAGCGAAGCCTCACAGAGCGGGAGCCTCCCATTGCGAGGAGCGGCCTGCGAGAAGAGACGACGATGCCGGACGAGAAGGACGACGCCGGACGAGAAGGACGAGAAGACCGGAGGAGAAGAAGCGAATCGAAGGAAGAAGAAGATGGAAGAAGATGCCGGAAGGAGAAGATGAAGAAGGAAGACCAGAAGAAAGAAGAAAGAAGATTTTAATAAAGGAATTGTCAAAGACTGTCTCCTGTCATTTTTACAATTTTTGACACTTTTTTGGTGAAATGGTAGGGGTACTTTTGTACCCCCTTACCATTTCACACAGGGGGGGGGGCGGGATCTGGGGGTCCCCTTGTTAAAGGGGGCTTCCAGATTCCGATAAGCCCCCCGCCCGCAGACCCCCACAACCACCGGGCACGGTTGTGGGGATGAGGCCCTTGTCCTCATCAACATGGGGACAAGGTGCTTTGGGGGGACCCCAAAGCACCCTCCAATGTTGAGGGCATGTGGCCTGGTACGGTTCAGGCGGGAGGGGGGGGGCGCTCTCGTCCCCCCTCCTTTCCTGCGGCCTGCCAGGTTGCGTGCTCGGATAAGGGTCTGGTATGGATTTTATGGGGGACCCCACGCCATTTTTTTGGGCTAGGGTTCCCCTTAAAATCCATCCCAGACCTCAAGGGTCTGGTATGGATTTTGAGGGGGACCCTACGCCATTTTTTTTTTTTTTTTTGGCTGGGGTCCCCCTTAATATCCATACCAGACCTGAAGGGCCTGGTTATTGAATTTGGGGGGACCCCTACGCTTTTTTTTATCAATGACTTCAATGAATGACAGTTCTCTGTATTACGGATCCAACAATTCATTTGCCGGCAAATAGCTGCGAGTGATTTTAAATAGTTTTTTTTTTCCTGCAAAAATGACACTGCAGGAACAGTTCTCTATATTAGATATACTGAATCTCGAATCATTCGAAGCATTCGTTATATCCGCTATTATAATTTCTTTCATATTAGTTGAAATTAGATATTTGTTAGTTACAATACAACATTCGAATTGTTCTCTGTATTACGGGAATCGGCAATTAGCCGCGAGTGATTTTAAATATTTTTTTTCCTGCAAAAATGACACATTGTACAGAGAGAGTTCTAAACACGGGAAACATGCCCCCTTCATAGACATACTATAGAGTAGGGATGGGCCCGGTGCTCGATGCGAACCCACGTTCGCATCGAGCACCGGGCGTTCGCTCGCTCGGCGAGCCCAGAACTATTTTGGCCGCTCGCATCACTTTCGGGTGATGCGCGCGGCCCCGCAATGCATTGCGGCCGGCGCGGCCGGCGCAGTGCATTGCTGGCTGATGATTGGCCAAGCATGCACTGTGACCCCGCATGCTTGGCCAATCACAGCCCCGGAAACTCGAAGAGCCATAATTGGCTACAGGCAGGACGCCTGTAGCCAATTACAGCTCAGGGGCTGTAGTACACGCCCCCCCCTATAAAAGGCCGCCACGCCGTCTGCGCCGGTCACATGCTGTTCCGGCGCAGATTGAGCAGGCTGATTCTGTGACACTCTGCTGGATTTAGTTAGGTAGAGAGATTCACTTACAGAGATTGAGTTAGATAGATTCAGTTACAAAGATTGATTGAGAAAGAGGGGCTTGTAGTGTGTTCGTGGCAGGCAGGCAGAGCTCCTATATTTTTGTTACCAGAAGCACCTATAGGACTTGTAGTGTGTTCGTGGCAGGCAGGCAGAGCTCCTATATTTTGTTACCAGAAGCACCTATAGGACTTGTAGTGTGTTCGTGGCAGGCAGGCAGAGCTCCTATATTTTGTTACCAGAAGCACCTATAGGACTTGTAGTGTGTTCGTGGCAGGCAGGCAGAGCTCCTATATTTTGTTCCCAGAAGCACCTATAGGACTTGTAGTGTGTTCGTGGCAGGCAGGCAGAGCTCCTATATTTTGTTCCCAGAAGCACCTATAGGACTTGTAGTGTGTTAGTCCCATCACACACACAGAGCTATATTTTGTTCCAGAAGCACCTATAGGACTTGAAGTGTGTTAGTCCCATCACACACACAGAGCTATATTTTCTTCCCAGAGGCACCTATAGGACTTGAAAGTGTGTTAGTCCCATCACACACACAGAGCTATATTTTGTTCCCAGAAGCACCTATAGGACTTGAAGTGTGTTAGTCCCATCACACACACCTTTATTTCCTTCCCAGAAGCACCTATAGGACTTGAAGTGTGTTAGTCCCATCACACACACAGAGCTATATTTTGTTCCCAGAAGCACCTATAGGACTTGAAGTGTGTTAGTCCCATCACACACACAGAGCTATATTTTGTTCCCAGAAGCACCTATAGGACTTGAAGTGTGTTAGTCCCATCACACACACAGAGCTATATTTTGTTCCCAGAAGCACCTATAGGACTTGAAGTGTGTTAGTCCCATCACACAGACCTTTATTTCTTCCCAGAAGCACCTATAGGACTTGAAGTTGTTAGTCCCATCACACACACAGAGCTATATTTTGTTCCCAGAAGCACCTATAGGACTTGAAGTGTGTTAGTCCCATCACACACACAGCTATATTTTGTTCCCAGAGCACCTATAGGACTTGAAGTTGTTAGTCCCATCACACACACAGAGCTATATTTTGTTCCCATAAGCACCTATAGGACTTGAAGTGTGTTTAGTCCCATCACACAGAGCTATATTTTGTTCCCAGAAGCACCTATAGACTTGAAGTGTGTTAGTCCCATCACACACACAGAGCTATATTTGTTCCCAGAAGCACCTATAGGACTTGAGTGTGTTAGTCCCATCACACACACAGAGCTATATTTTCTTCCAGAAGCACCTATAGGACTTGAAGTGTGTTAGTCCCATCACACACACAGAGCTATATTTTTCTTCCCAGAAGCACCTATAGGACTTGAAGTGTGTTAGTCCCATCACACACACAGAGCTATATTTTGTTCCCAGAGGCACCTATAGGACTTGAAGTGTGTAGTCCCATTACACACACAGAGCTATATTTTCTTCCAGAAGCACCTATAGGACTTTGAAGTGTGTTAGTCCCATCACACACACAGAGCTATATTTTGTTCCCAAAGCACCTATAGGACTTGAAGTGTGTTAGTCCCATCACACACAGAGCTATATTTTCTTCCCAGAGCACCTATAGGACTTGAAGTTGTTAGTCCCATCACACACACAGAGCTATATTTTGTTCCCAGAAGCACCTATAGGACTTGAAGTGTGTTAGTCCCATTACACACACAGAGCTGTTCCCAGAAGCACCTATAGGACTTGTGTGTTAGTCCCATCACACACACAGAGCTATATTTTGTTCCCAGAAGCACCTATAGGACTTGAAGTGTGTTAGTCCCAGAAGCACCTATAGGACTTGAAGTGTGTTAGTCCCATCACACACACAGAGCTATATTTTGTTCCCAAAGCACCTATAGGACTTGAAGTTGTTAGTCCCATCACACAGAGCTATATTTTGTTCCCAGAAGCACCTATAGGACTTGAAGTGTGTTAGTCCCATCACACACAGAGCTATATTTTGTTCCCAGAAGCACCTATAGGACTTGAAGTGTGTTAGTCCCATCACACACACAGAGCTATATTTTGTTCCCAGAAGCACCTATAGGACTTGAAGTGTGTTAGTCCCATCACACACACAGAGCTATATTTTGTTCCCAGAAGCACCTATAGGACTTGAAGTGTGTTAGTCCCATCACACAGACCTGTATTTCCTTCCCAGAAGCACCTATAGGACTTGAAGTGTGTTAGTCCATCACACACACAGAGCTATATTTTGTTCCCAGAAGCACCTATAGGACTTGAAGTGTGTTAGTCCCATCACACACACAGAGCTATATTTTGTTCCCAGAAGAACCTATAGGACTTGAAGTGTGTTAGTCCCATCACACACACAGAGCTATATTTTGTACCCATAAGCACCTATAGGACTTGAAGTGTGTTTCCCATCACACACACAGAGCTATATTTTGTTCCCAGAAGCACCTATAGGACTTGAAGTGTGTTAGTCCCATCACACACACAGAGCTATATTTTGTTCCCAGAAGCACCTATAGGACTTGAAGTGTGTTAGTCCCATCACACACACAGAGCTATATTTTGTTCCCAGAAGCACCTATAGGACTTGAAGTGTGTTAGTCCATCACACACACAGAGCTATATTTTGTTCCCAGAAGCACCTATAGGACTTGAAGTGGTGTTAGTCCCATCACACACACAGAGCTATATTTCGTTCCCAGAAGCACCTATAGGACTTGAAGTGTGTTAGTCCCATCACACACACAGAGCTATATTTTGTTCCCAGAAGCACCTATAGGACTTGAAGTGTGTTAGTCCCATCACACAGAGCTCCTCTATTTTCTTTGCAGAAGCACCCATAGGACTTCTAGTGTGTTAGTGGCATCACACAGAGCTCCTATATATTCTTCTCAGCAGCAACCACAGGACTACCGACTACAATGGCTGGAAGACCGCCAAGGGGAGGCAGAGCGTGCAGAGCCAAGAACACAGGGCAGGCAGGCTCTGTTTCTAGTGGACGTGGCCGTGGACGTGGACGTGGTCGTGCATCGTCATCAGCACGTGGCCATGGGACACGCGCGTCTTTGTTTTCGGCAGCTGGACATGTGGAGCCGCATCATGCTGAAGGCTTGGTAGAATGGATGACCAAGCCCTCCTCATCCTCCTCATCCTCTCTCACCCAGGCTCAGGGTACTGACAGAGCATCATCAGCCACCCTTCCCTAGACCCACCATGTCCTCCTGAGGAGTCCCCCGAACTCTTTGAGCACAGTGTTGGGTACATGCTCCAGGAGGATGCCCAACGATTCGAAGGCTCGGATGACGATACCCAGCTTGAGGAATCTGGCAGTACTGTTCCACCAGCTGCAGCTTACTGCCAGGTTTGCTCTAGTGGTGAAGAGGGAGGGGATGATGAGGTCACTGACTCCACGTGGGTGCCTCAAGGGAGAGAGGATGAGGAGGAGGACGAGGAGGAGGAGGATGCGGCGTCACATGTCCAACGAGGCAGGATGCCCCCTGGAGGCCAGGTAGAGGCCAGCACAGCAACTGTACAACACCGCAGAGCTCCGCCTGTGCAGGGCGCTGCCTCTGCACGTTATCAGAAAAGTTCTTTGGTGTGGGCCTTTTTTGAGACGAGTGCAGCAGATCGCACCACTGCTATTTGCAATATTTGTCTCAAGCGTATCTCGCGTGGCCAAAACATCAGCCGCTTGGGCACGACAAGCATGACCAGACATATGGCGACCTGCCATGCAGCTCGTTGGCAGGCACACATAAAAGACCCACACCAAAGAACTAAGCGGACCTCTCCTTGCTCCTCCTCAGCTGGGATCTCCATCCCCACTACACCTTCAGTCCTCTCTGAAAGCTGCTCTGAGAGGACTGAAGGTGTAGAATTAGGTGTGTCACAACCAAGTACTTGCAGTACACCGACGTCCGATTGCAGCAGGCAAATTTCCCTGCCCCAGCTGCTGGACCGTAGAAAGAAGTACACTCCCAGCCATCCACATGCCCAGCGGTTGAATGCTAGCCTTGCTAAATTGCTAGCACTTCAACTGCTGCCTTTTCAGTTGGTAGACTCGGCCCCCTTCCGTGAGTTTGTTCAATGTGCGGTTCCTCAGTGGCAGGTTCCCAAACGCCACTTTTTCTCGCGGAAGGCGATTCCGTCTCTCTACCGGCATGTGGAGGGCAATGTCCATGCCTCGCTGGACAGGGCGGTCAGCGGTAAGGTGCATATTACCGCTGACTCATGGTCCAGCAGGCATGGACAGGGACGGTACCTTTCTTTCACGGCCCATTGGGTCACTCTATTGGCAGCTGGGAGGGATGCAGGACAAGGTGCAGTAGTGTTGGAGGTTGTTCCGCCACCACGCCTCCAAAACGCGACTACTGCTACTGGTTGTGACACACCTCTCTCCTCCACCCCCTCCTCTTCTTCTTCCTCCAGTGCTCTGTCCTTGGAACCAGCGGTGCTCCGTAGGCGTACAAGGGGCTACGCAAGTACGCAGGCAAAAAGATGCCATGCCGTGCTTGCGCTGGTGTGTTTGGGGGACAGGAGCCTCAACCTGGTGGTGCAGCGGTTCTTGGGCAGGTTCCCAGGCTTACAGGATGTCCTGAGGCAGGCCAGGAAAGTCTGTGTGCATTTCCGCCGATCTTATAATGCCAGTGCTCGGCTGACTGAGCTGCAAAAGGAGCTGAACCTGCCCAAGAACCGCCTAATATGTGACATGCCCACCAGGTGGAACTCAACGTTGGCCATGCTGCAGCGACTGGGAGGCTACAAACTCCTGGTCCTGGGCGACGAGTTGCTGAGGCTTCGGTCAGTGGCAGAAGGAGCGGTGGGGAAGGTGGACGTCTGACCGATGCGTTCAGACAATTTTTTAGTCCGCAGCCCCAAGGTATGATCGGTTCCAGCAACCATCGCCAGCGTCTGATATACATGGTGCAGGAATACCTTGGGCAAGGTCAGACTTGGACACCTTTCCCACCGAAAATCCTCTGGCTTACTGGGTCCTGAGGATGGATCACTGGCCAGAGCTTGCACAGTATGCAATTGAGCTACTGGCCTGTCCTGCCTCCAGCGTTCTTTCCGAACGCACATTCAGTGCTGCTGGAGGATTTGTGACTGATCATAGGGTGCGCCTTTCCACCGCCTCGGTTGATCGACTGACATTCATCAAAATGAATCAGTCTTGGATCACCACCAGCTACCAGGCACCTGAGGCGGATATAACCGAATAATTTTTAATGTCACATCCCTTCAAGACTGCCTATGCTGATGCTGAGTGACTGTCCTCTTATGTTCACTGACTATCCTCTTCCTCCTCCTCATGATCCATGCCACCACACCAGTGCCTAAGGCACAATTTTTCAGCCCCTGTTTAACAGGGGCGTGTACTTCCAATTTTTTAAAAAAATGCTTCGCAACACGTGTGACTGCTGTGCTCCAAGTACAGTCTCTGTGAGGGGTTGCAGTGTTGTGGCACCAGCACCAGTGCCTAAGGCACAATTTTCAGCCCCTGTTTAACAGGGGCGGGTACTTACAATTTTTTAAAAAAATGCTTTGCAACACGTGTGACTGCTGTGCTCCAAGTACAGTATCTGTGAGGGCCGGGTTGCAGTGTTGTGGCACCAGCACCAGTGCCTAAGGCACATTTTTTCAGCCCCTGTTTAACAGGGGCGGGTACTTACAATTTTTTAAAAAAATGCTTCGCAACACGTGTGACTGCTGTGCTCCAAGTACAGTATCTGTGAGGGCCGGGTTGCAGTGTTGTGGCACCAGCACCAGTGCCTAAGGCACAATTTTTCAGCCCCTGTTTAACAGGGGCGGGTACTTACAATTTTTTAAAAAAATGCTTCGCAACACGTGTGACTGCTGTGCTCCAAGTACAGTATCTGTGAGGGCCGGGTTGCAGTGTTGTGGCACCAGCACCAGTGCCTAAGGCACAATTTTTCAGCCCCTGTTTAACAGGGGCGGGTACTTCCAATTTTTAAAAAAAATGCTTCGCAACACGTGTGACTGCTGTGCTCCAAGTACAGTCTCTGTGAGGGGTTGCAGTGTTGTGGCACCAGCACCAGTGCCTAAGGCACAATTTTTCAGCCCCTGTTTAACAGGGGCGGGTAATTACAAATCTTGATCTAATAGTTCACAGCAGGGCCCATTCCTGCGCCCACCAAGAGTAACTATGAGGGCCTGCAGTCTTGTGGCAACACCGTCCACCACCACCGCCAAAGGCCCAATTTTTCTGCCCTGTTCATCAGGTGCTTGCAATTACAAATCTTGATCTAATAACTCACAACAGGGCCCATTCCTGCGCCCACCAAGAGTAACTGTGAGGGCCTACAGTCTTGTGGCAACACCGTCCACCACCACCGCCAAAGGCCCAATTTTTCTGCCCTGTTCATCAGGTGCTTGCAATTACAAATCTTGATCTAATAACTCACAGCAGGGCCCATTCCTGCGCCCACCAAGAGTAACTATGAGGGCCTACAGTCTTGTGGCAACACCGTCCACCACCACCGCCAAAGGCCCAATTTTTCTGCCCTGTTCATCAGGTGCTTGCAATTACAAATCTTGATCTAATAACTCACAGCAGGGCCCATTCCTGCGCCCACCAAGAGTAACTGTGAGAGCTTACAGTCTTGTGGCAACACCGTCCACCACCACCACCACCCCCAATTTTTCTGCCCTGTTCAACAGGTGCATGCAATTACAAATCTTGATCTATTAACTCATAGCAGGGCCCATTCCTGTGCCCACCAGTCTTGTGGCTACACCAACATCTAATAGGGCAAATTTCTGCAGAGTATATACGCCAGGCCCTACTTTCAAACATCCAACTTACAAACGACTCCTACTTGCAAATGGAAAGAGAAAACAGGAAGTGAGAGGAAATCTACCCTAGGAAGGGAAATTCTATCCTGTTAGATTTAATTTGGGAAAAAAGGTATCTCCTCTCTACTGATACTTTATCACCAATCCTTGTTTCAATTAAAACCCCACTTTTCCAAAAACATTTGTCATTGGGACGGAAAGTGAGGTGACATGTTCTGAACAGATGTGCAAAGACAGCAAATGTTACAGGGGTGATAACCCCTCCCTATGTTCTCCAAAAAGCTTAAAAATAGATTTTTTTGGGATGGAGCTACACTTCATAATGTACCTGTTCAGATTCTACTTAAGAACAAACCTAAAGCCGCAAGTGGTTTTAAATGGCTTCTTTTTTTCCTTTACAAATGTCATTTTGTGCAAGGACAGTTCTAAACACGGGAAACACATGCCACTTCACAGGCATACTTTAGACACCCCCAGGTACCATATTTAAAGGAAAATTTCACTTATTTTTTTTCGCTTTATGCATCATTAAAATGACTGCTCCCGAAAAAACGTTAGTTTTTAAAAGTTCTTTTTGCATTGATATATGTCCCCTGGGGCAGGACCCGGGTCCCCAAACCTGTTTTAAGACATTAACATGCATATTGGCCGTTGTAATTAGCACTTTTGATTTCGAACGTTCGCGTCCATTATAACGTATAGGGTTCGAAAATTTGCGCGAACTTTCGGTCCGTTCGAAGGTTCTGGTTCGAACCGAACCCGGGGTGTTCGGCTCATCCCTACTATAGAGTATATAGAAGGGCGCAGGTTTCCCGTGTTTACAACTCTCTCTGTACAATGTGTCATTTTTGCAGGAAAAAAAAAATATTTAAAATCACTCGCGGCTAATTGCCGATTCCCGTAATACAGAGAACAATTCGAATACAACAACTAACAAATATGTAATTTCAACTAATATGAAAGAAATTATAATAGCGGATATAACGAATGCTTCGAATGATTCGAGATTCAGTATATCTAATATAGAGAACTGTCCCTGCACAGTGTCATTTTTGCAGGAAAAAAAAACTATTTAAAATCCCGGCCCCCCCCCCCCTGTGTGAAATGGTAAGGGGGTACAAAAGTACCCCTACCATTTCACCAAAAAAGTGTCAAAAATTGTAAAAAATGACAGGAGACAGTCACCACTCAATGATGTGACCTGTTCCCTGGCAGGGACCAAAGGGGACTCCTTCCTCTGAGCACCAAAGAAATCACTTTGGGAACCCCCAAGATATGACAAGTCAGGCCCAGTGGGAGAACTCTCTGCCTCCAATCCTACAAACAACTCCAGATGATCTAGGCCAGCTCCTGCAGGTTCACACATCTGATAGATTTCTTTACTGTTTACCTCCTGCAACACAGTATTTAACACTTCACATGGGTGTTTCTTATTTTTAGGGGAGGCCCCTGAACCTTTGAACTTTTGTTCACACAAGACCCAAAACAGGGGGCAGTCTCGCCCAATTAGCAAATCATGGGGTAACCCCGGGATCACCCTGTGACGAAACGTCCCTACACTCCTCTTGAGTGCGTTTGTCATATATCACTTCCTCTCAGTCTGGATATAGGTATAAGATATTCCAACCGCTCCCAAGCACCAAACGAGACAACACTTGCTTGGTGCCAACATGGACTGATCTTTATTTGACATGTCACACAATTTTATACAGCCAGATGACTAAGACCTAACTTAATTAGCATGAGCTAATTAGCTTAATCAACACTGGACTCCTTCATTCAATTGCAGGGTTAATTAGCACACACAACAATAGGTGAAATATTCTTTAGAATCTGTGTCAAGCCAGACCAGCCTCATCTGCATTACACAAGACAACAGACAGGCTGTCTGGAGTTGACGACATTAGCATCTGACAGTGTGTGTCCCAATAGCATGGGACAACACACATTATATATACATATATACAGCATATACATATCCAAGTAAAACCAGCTCATAAACAGCACCGTTCCCCCAAATGCCAGGGCCCGTTATCACAAGGCAATAGGCTCGCATTCAGTCCCCTCCAACAGCCTGTGTCCCGGTTAGGTCTGTCACACACCCCAACTCTCAATGTAGCAGTTCCTGCGGTTGTGGACAGGGTTACATGGGCCATTGCATAGTACTTGACAACCCCATGTACAGAGACCACTCCAATCTTTTTTCTGGGTATCAGATTACCCCGAAACCTGTCTGATCACATCAGGGTAACCCCACTCGCCAAGTCAAGAAGTGCTACAACCTCCTGCCCATTAACCCGCACCAAACTCTCAAGTGGGCTTAGATTGTTCATGGGACCAGTGGCAAAGGCAAACATAGAGCCATGTCGAGCCATGTCACATTCCATTGGCTCCTCCCATCTTGGACACTGGGCTGCCATATGACCCAGTTGTTGGCAGGACCAACAGTGAAACTGACGGGGTTCCCGTTCTCCCTGTCGATTCTCAGGAGGGTTTGTCGTTAGGGTGCTCCTAGCGGGAGTGTCAGGCACCCGAGCAGACACCATGTGTTCAACTGGTGCCATCTTTGCGCTGGAACGCACTTCCTCAGAACGGACCAGCTCTCTGATAACAGAGGGACTCTCCTGGACACTTTCTGCACAACTGTAGCGCTCGACAGCAGCAGCCATCTCAACCAGGGACTGAGGCTCGGACTGAGCCACTCATCGGTGGAGCTCCCTTGGTAGTCCATGCAGGAAACGGTCGAGTGCGACTCTTTCCTCAGGTTTCAGCCAATCTTGGAACAAATGCATCAGGTGGTAGAGCTGCACACGGGCAGGCTTAGCCTTGTCAAAGCGCCAGCCATGGACTCGCATTGCCTTTAAAGCGACAGTCACTCCCAGCCTTGCTAGGATTTCTGCTTTCAGAAGCTTATAATCCCATGCTGATTCAGGGGCCAAGTCACAGTACGCTTGTTGGGGGTCTGTGGTCAGGAAAGGAGCCAGTACATCTGCCCAGTCCTTATAAGGCAGACCTTCCCTTGCTGCAACCCGCTCAAACATCGCTAGGTGTGCTTCCACGTTGTCTAAGGCTGTCATCTTTTGCAGGGTCTGCTGCACTGCCTTCCAGGGGTCACTCTTTACAGCGGTGTCACCTTTCGTCATGTCACCGCCTTTTGTAATCCCGCTATCTGTTCACTCAGTAAGCGATTTGTTTCCTGTTGCGACTGTCTACACCAGGATCTTCTCCTGTGCTTGTACCAGGGCCTGCTGGGCATCCTGATGGTGGGCCTGGGCCTCCTGATGGCAGGCCTGCGCTTGTGTATTAGCCAGTACCAGCTGCTTAACCACATCCTCCATGGCTTGTTCAGAAGATTTCACCGTCTGTGCAGCTTTAACCTAGGACATGGGATTGGACTGGATCCCTCAAACTGCCCGCATTCTCCACCAATTGTAGGGGATCAGGAAGTGAAGAGCTGGCTCAGAGGCAGTCCAGTAAAATAAAAGTGGCTTTATTCAGCAAAATGGCAAGAAAATCAACATAAGACCAGACAGACTTGTCTTGTCACACGGTTGTGCACACAGGTACAGCTCACAGTTCAGCAGCATACAGGCTTAAGCCCCATACACACGCGCGGATTATCCGAGGACCAGGTCCGTCGGACCATGTCCGTCATACTTTGTCTGATGTTGGTTTTGCGTACACACGGTCAGACAAAGTTGTCGGAAAATCCGATCATTCTGAACGTGGTGACGTTTGTTGCCTACGACGGGACTACGTAGAGGCTAGTAGCCAATAGCTTTGGTCTTGTAATGTGATCTGAGCATGCGTAGCACTTTGTCCGGTCGGACAACCGTACACACGATCGGATTTGGTGTGATCGGACCGTGTTGACGGCAAATCTTTCCAGCAGGAGATAAGACACTGTCCGATGGTGCATACACACGGTCTGATTTTTCAACAACCTTGTCCGATCGGACCAAATTGATGAAAAAGTCCGACCGTGTGTATGGGGCTTTACAGGTAAAAGTTCATGGCTCCAATCAGAGCTACAGTCTTTATGTGGTTAAGCTCTCTCTCCTACTCAAATAGCTCCACACTGACACTTCCAGCACACCTGACAAATAGCAGGTCTGAAGGGGAAATACCTGCCCTCTTCTATTAACCCCTTCTTAACCCTGCCCCAGGCTGACCCTCTACAATAGGATAACATGATGTGGAGTTTATTGACTGTAGAAAAAAACATCTGAAGCCAAAAACAGCTACTGTAAAAACGCCCAAAAACTTCCAGTGTGCATGAGGCCTAATAGCGCCAATTTTCACTCCCAAAAAAATGCTGTTTAACACAGCACTCAGTTTGATATTTACTATAGCGCCTTGTAAAAAAGACTGGACATGTGCACACTGAAATATTTTGTTTCGGAATTTAGTTTTCGTCCGAAAAATAAATTTATTTAGTTACTCCCGAAATTCGTTTTTATTTATTTTGTTTCGTTAAAAAATGCATTAGTCCGAAAATCCGAAATAATTAAGGATGAATCTGTCATCGAAGGCTTATGGTGTCTGTGGAATGTTCTAAGAAGATTTGACGGAGCAGCTAAACTGTACGACGCCGCAATCGTACATTTTTCGATAGTAGAATTCTAATGTTGTATGGCATTAGCATTCTTCTATAGCCTATGGGCAGAGAATTTGACCATAAATGTCCGCTCGAGCTGACTGCTTCGTCAAATCTTTATGTCAAATCTTTTCTCTCTATGTCGAATAATCTTGGAATAATAGAGTTAGGTTAGGCACATTCAACCTTTTTGCTATTGGCTCTATAATGTCGAATCTTTTCTCTCTATGTCGATGGATTCAGAGGCGGCACAGTGGTGTAGTGGTTAGCACTCTCACCTAGCAGTAAGAAGGGTCGCTGGTTCGAATCCCAACCACGACACTTCCTGCCTGGAGTTTGCATGTTCTCCCTGTGCCTGCGTGGGTTTCCTCCGGGTACTCCGGTTTCCTCCCACAATCCAAAGACATGCAGGTAGGTTAATTGGCTTCTGTCCAAAAATTGGCCCTAGTATATGAATGGGGACTTGGATTGTGGGCTCCTTGAGGGTAGGGACTGATGTGAGTGTACAATGTATAGGGATGGGGACAGTTGTAGACACTCACTCAGGTTGAACTGGATGGACTGATGTCTTTATTCAACCTTACAAACTAACTATGAAACTATGGATTAGTCACATTCTGGACACAGGCGATCGATCTGGCTAATAGTTCATTATCCAGGAATACACTGAAGGCTTGTACCATGGATTGGAAGATTTGGGGATGACCCCTTCCTGTTCCAACATGACTGCACACCAGTGCACAAAGCAAGGCCTGAAGACATCAGTTATGTGATGGTTTTTGCTGCATATTGCCACAGTGAATTGGCTTTGTCTGGCAACACCATCAAGTTATATCTGTCAGGTGTCTAGCATTTCAGATCCCTGCAGACTCCTGACAGTCTGTCCTTTTTTGCGGCTCACCCTCTCAAAGCCATGTTGAGGGGTATTCAGAGAACTCAGGGATGGTCACATCTGTCACGTCTACCAGTCATTGGCCAGATATTCCGGGTGTGTCAGATTTATTGTCTCCTTCCCCTGTTGTCCAAGTTTAGTGCTCAAGGCACTAAGTTTTTTTGGCTTCCTCAGACCCAGGGAAGTATCCCAGGCTAGCCGTCATGCACCTATTCTGCTCAAAGGCAGTCTCACCAGGTTTCCTGACCACTATGCTCTACAACTTCCTAATAACAAGACTAGACAGACAGGCCAGGGATTCATGGTAAAATATTACAGAACAAACAGTAATTGGTGTCTGATGGAAGTGTTTGACCTTCTCTGCAATCAACCTGCATCGGCTTCTGTGGACAGCTTTTTTCTCCCTTTTTGCCACGCATCATCTCACTTCAAAGCAGTTAGTTTCTCATGTTAGGATTTATTTGCCAAATTAGGCTTAAATCCAAAACAATTTTCTAGACATTTGTTCAGGATCGGGGGCAGCATCCACAGCTTCCAAAAAGGGGGTCCCTTCTTATATCATCAAGTACACAGGGCGCTGGGGTTCCTCCTGTTACAGCAGATACATACCGGAACCCCATACTGAAGTCATCCGGGCATTCGCTACTTTACTGGACTGACTGTTGCTACCTGGCCTTCATTAAAGCATTTCTATCACACCTAATTTCATGTCTTTTGCCTTCTTTTAGGCATACTGACCAGCTAGACCAAGGCACACCTCAGGCCTTGGTAGTTGGGGGTTAACGCATTTCCTAGTGAAAACTCTGACTACAAGTAAGAATGCTGACCGGAGGTCAGCCTGGATTTGTAGGAGGAGTCTGGGGGTATATAACCCTCCTCCTCTGTCAAATCCTGCATCGGCTCATCTTCCTGGTTCCCACCCACCCGTTCCCCAAAACTTTCATTTTCATATACATCATACACATTTCATACATACATTCAGGGTATGCCCTCTTTTAGGCATACTGACCAGCTAAACCAAGGCGCATCTCAGGTCTTAGGATCTCAGGATTAATGCATTTCCTAGTGAAGATACTGACTAAAATTACATGTATAAATGTATTCGGATTGCTTTGTGAGATTGGTAATTCTTCAACATTTCTTCTCCTTTATATTAGTCTTTATATTAGTTTTGCTAGAGTCTACTGACTGAGTCAGCAGAGGGGGTATCTGCAGAGCCTTCTCGAGAGGGAGTCACATCCAGACCTGAGAGGTACCAGTATTAAAGCGTTTGTTAACCCCCCCCCCCCCCCAAAAAAAAGATCCTGTTCCTTTAAAGCATGTTATACAGCACAGTGCTTGTGCTGTATAACTCGGCCCCCCGTATCACATAAAAAGCCTGGCTGATCTGGCCTGGCTATACCCTCCCCCCTGTAAACTGACCATGGTATATCATGGCTGCTGAGCCCTGTCACTGTGGTCAGTTTACATGCCTCCATCAGCCATAGCCCTGCTCTGTCCTCTGACCTCTCCTCCATCCTCTCCCCCTCTCTCCCTGCCTGTCTGCTCCTGTGTCAGTGCCCGTCCCCTCCCCTCCTGCTGATAAAATTACTTTTATTGTCCTATATAATTATATATATGTATATATGTTATATATATATATATATATATGTATATATGTTATATATATATGTATATATGTTTTATTAAAAAGAAATGCCTTCTCTACCGTATTTGACAGCTTCTCCCAGGGATCATGTGACCGGCCCTCTCTCTCCTTTCCTCCTCTCAACCTGACTGATGTCAGCGGCGGAATCTCGGCCCCGCCCACTGCAGTTGTCAGATGGGGAAAGGAGAGGGCCGGCTGGCCATGTGAGCGCCAGGAGATGCTGTAAAATACAGTAAAGAATAATTTTTTTTTATAGAAAGCAGAGACAGTAGCACCTGTCATTATGACATAGAGAGAATTATATGAAGTAGTCAAAGTGGGTTAACAATAACTTTAATATATTCCAGTTTTTCCTTCTGTTCTTTTAAAAAGGTTGACTACAAATAGGGTGTTATACTGCACTTTATGGGGTAAATGTAACACCACTTTCAGCAACCTCCCTGCTAGCATTATGATAACACATTGCACTGCATTACCAAACATCAGAAAAGGGTAGCTTTTTTATACTATGTGCTTTGTGTGTTTTTTTGTGGATGTTACATTTTATGTGTCTAACCAACCATATAAAAGCTTAGCTAACACTTACAGCTAAGAGTGACATGTTAACAAAAAAATGATTTTACCATGGGAAATCAATATGTAGCTTATGCCCTTTCATAACAGAATGTGAAGGTGTTGTCTAGTCTATTTACATCCAGTGGTGAACTGTCAAAACTGCCTGCATATAGAGGATGTTGAAAACTACAGTCTGGATAGTGGTAGGGTGAAACTGATTTTTGAATGTCTTTTGTAATTTGTATTTC
This sequence comes from Lithobates sylvaticus, assembly GCA_028564925.1. Taxonomy (NCBI): domain Eukaryota; kingdom Metazoa; phylum Chordata; class Amphibia; order Anura; family Ranidae; genus Lithobates; species Lithobates sylvaticus. Next base: position 155,453,030 of record CM053030.1, read on the forward strand.
ATTCACAGGTCCCATCTTTATTCTACAGCTGGAACTGGTGGATGGTGGACCAACCCTGCCCAAAGCTTGTGGATATGAGCCACCTTCTGTAGGTCCAAGATCAATGGCTTTTGGTGTCACAGTTCTCTTTGGACCTTCAGATGCAGCTGCAGAACCAGCACCAGAAGGATTGTTGTAGGCAGGAGAGATACCGGGAACTTCATGCTCCCTACAATGGCAATGAACTGAAATGGATCCAAACAGTTCTCTGCCAGGTTGTTGCTATGTTTGGGGAACGTTCTCCAGAGGTTGACCCTGAAGGAAGGCACCAGTGGATGGCAGAACTGAAGGGAATGGAAGTGGGGAACTTCAAACATGGGAAGGCTGCCCTTTTTTTGGGGGGGGGGGGGTTGGGTTTGTAGGGGTGTATTTTTTATTTTGGCAAGTAAATTAAGATTATTTAAAAAATCCAGCCCAGCATGTTGTCTTTCACATCTTTATTGAAATGTTATTGATGTTACTAACATAGCTATTCAGAAAAAGCTGGGTATATGTTTTCGTACCCAATTTTATAGTCATTCTTACAGAACTGACATTGCTGCAAGTAGTTAACCTGACACTCCAAGACAGAAATTGCAGAATTAAAAAAAATGATAGAGGGGCAATTTTTGGCAGAAGAGGTCTCTTCTGCAAAAAACTTTTTTGCAATTTTATTTTTTTGTACACTGTGCAGTACATACTCATGGAGGCATGGGTCGGTTTTGAGGTAAAATCCAAATTCTGTCTGCGTGCACAGGAGTTACATCATTAGTGGGCACCCAATGACCTCAGAAGATCAGCATGAGACCCTGGAATAAGTGGCAGTGAAAATGGCAGCAGCAGGGGATAAAATGTGCTGTACTCCATAGTTGGAGTGCTGTGAACAAGGCTTATTGCAGAAACTAGTCTGCTGCTGACTGTACTCTAAAGGCTTGAAAATAAATACGCTTGATGTTATGGAGTTGCTGGCTTCTTTTATTCGATGACCATTTGTCCACCTCAGCTTGGACACCCTGAGTGCAAACTTCCAAAGTAAGACTTTGTTTCCCACTGCTCTGAGCCATACAATCTTTGATGAAAACAGCACAGAAGGACACACAGTAGACGTGCTGTAATCAACAATGATGTGCGTATTTGCAGATTATTGCAAAATCTCACCCCAGTAATTAAGTTTGCTTCTGCCTTGAGGACCTATGTATGAGATATTACATAATTTATGTTTGATGGCTGATGCTAATAGAAGATTTTCATATACCATTGATTTTTTTTTTAATCAGACAACATTTGAGACACAAGGGACTAATACGTTCATTGTTTTCAAATATAAACATTGAAAATACACAGATTCATTTAATAGCATGCTTGGGGGATGCCTTAAAGCTACACATGGAGTTACACAACAGTATGCTTTATCACTATAAAGAGTGGTTGATCCTTATCTCATCATACAACAATCAACACACAAGAGACCAATACATTCATTGTTTTCAAATACAAAACAAGGACAATCGGCCATGTATCTGAAAGGAATGAGAACAAGATTTGATTTAGGACTAGCAGATGAACACATTCAAACTAGCACATTTGTTTTCCATTCACAGATGAGCAAATATTGGTATACCCACATAATGCAACCATTTGATTCTGTGACTTTCAGTTTTGTGATATTTGACCTTAACCACTTCACACCCGGGCCAATTCTTACATTTCTCTCCTACATGTAAAATTCATAATTTTTTTGCTAGAAAATTACATAGAACCCCCAAAGATTATATACAATGGTGGTCGTTGCAACTTTTTATCTCGCACGGTATTTGCGCAGCAATTTTTCGAACACGTTTGTTTCATGCTTTAAAAAAAAAAAACAGTAAAGTTAGCCCAATTTCTTTACATAATGTGAAAGATGAAGATACGCCGAGTAAATAGATAACCAACATGTCACGCTTCAAAATTACACGCGCTCGTGGAATGGCACCTATTTAAAAATCCCCATAGGTGACGCTTTAAAAATTTTTGGTTACATGTTTTGAGTTACAGAGGAGTTCTAGGGCTAGAATTATTGCTCTCGCTCTAACGTTCGCGGCAATACCTCACATGTGTGGTTGGAACACCGTTTTCATATGTGGGCAGGGCTTACGTATGTGTTCACTTCTGCGTACGAGCTCATGGGGACAGGGCGCTTTAAAAAAAAATATTTTATTGTTAATTTTACTTTTATTTTTTTAGTTTGACACTTTAAAAAAAAATTTAAAATGTGATTACTTTTAATGTAAACATCCCTTGTAATAGGAATATGACATGATCTGACCTATTTACAGTGAGATACGGGGTCAATAAGACCCCACATCTCACCTCTAGGCTGGGAAGCCTAAAATAAAAAAAAACTAAAAAAACGATCTCAGCTTCCCAGCCGAGGCGCCGCCGTTTTTTGAATGCAGAGGCCGGGCGTGACGTCATAACATCGCTCCCGGCCTGTCCGACTCACTGATGGAAGCGGTGAGTCCGAATTAGCACCGGAGGGTGGCGAGAGGGGGGGTTGTCCCCTCCCGCCGCCCGTAAGAACGATCAATCGGCGGAACAGCCACTATGATCGTTCTTATGGTGCAGGGAATCGCCGGCTGAAAAAGACGATATCTGAATGATGTCTGTAGCTGCAGGCGTCATTCAGATATAGCCACGCAAAGTCAAGGAGGTCCCTGGATGCCCTACGGGCACTAAGTGGTTAAAACTTTCATATGCCACCAACATTTGATTTTGCATTCATACCACAGAAATATTCACATATCCACTTAACTCAAGCCTTTGATTTATTCTACATTCAACCTTAAAGCGTAACTCCACTTTTGTTGAGAAAACCCCCCCCCCCCCCCCGTGATCTATGTACATTGAAAGGATTATAACAAACTTTGTTGCAGATTCCTACCTTTTGCTATTCTGAAGAAATCCATGTGTGTTTCTCTGTGCCCCTGTTCTGAGTGAGTCTAATGGGAGTGGTTTCATAATTAACTATCGGGTGTGAAGCTACTGAACAGTAATGAGGAAATCTGCTGGGCCTGCATCCCTTTAGACGTGTTCCTATTGAAAGTATCTCTCTAAAAATGACATTTTTGTTGCAGGGGATGCCTGAAATCTGACTTATATCTTTTTTTTTTTAACAGTAAAAGCTGACTTGTATCTTAGACTTCTGGGAAAATTGGTGAGCCAATCACACAAGCAGGAAATTATGTTTCTGGGGAGTGGTCAGTACACATTCTGTGTAGAGCAAACTCCAGGTAGCCATATTGCAATATATTCTCAGAAAATGACATTGGCTGCAGATTATAAAAGAAAGATAGTTTTTAATAACATTCAATTACAAAATGATTAGTGTCTCAATTATATGCGCATAATTTTTCTTTATTTGCTTTTTTTTCCCCCACGAAAGTGGAGTTACCCTTTAAACAATTGTTCATATACCACCAAGAACATTCAATTCAGTTACAACAGTAACATTTACATTCAACTGAAAAATATTCGATCCTTGCCATTCGCTTAACTCTCAGTGATTGCTTAATGATGCCAAACATACCTTGATTTGATACACAAATGTTGTTTAATTCACACAGAAAGAATATAGAGGCACTTTCATTGGTCTTGACTAATTTCAAATCCATTATAAAAACAATTACTACAGTACAATATCGCCTTTGAATAATGATTTCCACACTCTATAAAGTGTTGCTTATGTACAAAAATATATAAAAATGTATCTTTATCCAATAAAATCGACTGGGGATCTCACAAAAGCGAGTACACCCCTCACATTTTTGTAATTACTTTAATATATCTTTTCATGTGACAACACTGAAGAAATGACACTTTGCTACAATTAAAAATTTGCTGTCCCCTGAAAATAACTCAACACACATTAATGTCTAAATAACTGGAAACAAAAGTGAGTACAGTGAAAATTGGGCCCAAAGTGTCAATATTTTGTGTGGCCACCCTAATTTTCCAGCACTGCCTTAACCCTCTTGGGCATGAAGTTCACCAGAGCTTCACAGGTTGCCACTGGAGTCCTCTTCCACTCCTCCATGATGACATCACGGAGCTAAATGGATGTTAGAGACCTTGTGCTCCTCCACCTTCTGTTTGAGGAAGGTGGAGGAGTTTAGGTCTGGAGACATGCTTGGCCAGTCCATCACCTGTACCCTTAGCTTCTTTAGCAAGGCAGTGGTTGTCTTGGAGGTGTGTTTGGGGTCGTTCTCATGTTGGAATACTGCCCTGCGGCCCAGTCTTCGAAGGGAGGGGATCATGCTCTGCTTCAGTATGTCACAGTACCTGTTGCCATTCATGGTTCCCTCAATGAACTGTAGCTCCCCAGTGCCGGCAGCACCCATGCAGCCCCAGACCATAACACTCCCACCACCATCCTTGACTGTAGGCAAGACACACTTGTCTTTGTACTCCTCACCTGGTTGCCGCCACACACGCTTGACACTATATGAACCAAATACGTTTATCTTGGTCTAATCAGACCACATGACATGTGTCATAAACTGGTGTGACCAGAAATGTGTGGACTGCGATAGGGAAGACCAAGCGCATGTAAAGTATTAATAATAATATGATTTATTATGAGGATAAGTAATACACCAAAGTAAGAGCACCTCTGATGTGACAAACAATAAAATAAACCAGCAACCAACCACAGTGTCTCACACAAATGACTACCCAAACAAAGTGTATATACAAGTGAAAGATACAATCCTAATCATAAACAAGCCAGGGTCGTACATGGGAAATCAAGCAGATGGGGGCAAGGAGCAAGACAGGACAGGGATAAGGTAACAGGAGACGGGGGAGAAGGCAGAAGGGATCAGGCTGCAGGGCAGGAACAGATATAGGGTACAGGATAACAGGATCACAGGATATAGGTTTTAGCATAGCAACACAGGCCAGGGCTCAAGTAACAAAACCAAGGTGATGAGTGCAAGCATCTGCCGGGTATAAGTACACCTCCTGCAATCAGTCTCAGGTGATGCCTGATTGCAGGAGATGATGTCGACTCAACACTGCCGGGAGACACCTGCTGGTGGACACCAGTACTGCGGCCCATAGATCTGACAGCGCCACCAGCAAAGGAAGCCTTTCCTGACAACATGGTTCCAGTAATCCATGTCCTTAGTCTGCTTGTCTTCAGCAAACTGTTTGCGGGATTTCTTGCCGATCATCTTTTGAAGAGGCTTCCTTCTGGGATGACAGCCATGCAGACCAATTTGATGCAGTGTGCGGCGTATAGTCTGACAGGCTGACCCTTTAACCTCTGCAGCTATGCTGGCAGCACTTATATGTCTTTTTCCCAAAGACAACCTCTGGATATGACGCTGAGCATGTACACTGAACTTCTTTGATTGACCATTGTGAGGTCTGTTTTGAGTGGAACCTGTCCTGTTAAACCAATGTATGGTCTTGGTTGCAGCTCAGTTTCAGGGTCTTGGCAATATTTTTATAGCCTATGCCATCTTTATGTAGAGCAACAATTATTTTTTCAGATCCTCAGAGAGTTCTTTGCCATTAGGTGCCACGTTAAACTTCCAGTGACCAGTATGAGAGAGTGAGAGCGATAACACCAAATTTAACACACCTGCTCCCCATTCACACCTGAGACCTTGTAGCACTAATGAGTCACATGACACCGGGGAGGGAAAATAGCTAATTGGGCCCAATTTGGATGTTCTCACTTAGGGGTGTACTCACTTTTGTTGCCAGCGGTTTAGACATTAATGGCTGTGTGTTGAGTTATTTTGAGGGGACAGCAAATTTACACTGTTATACAAGCTGTACACTCACTACATTACATTGTAGCAAAGTGCCATTTCTTCAGTATTGTCACATGAAAAGATATAATAAAATATTTACAAAAATGTGATGGGTGTACTCACTTTTGTGAGATACTGTATATAACACCAAGAGTGCATATTGACCAGCCTATTATAAGTGGGTCATTTTGTTCTGGCAAATGAGCATTTCTCTCTTAATACACCGGGTGAAAGAGGTGTCACAATGGTGGAGGAGCATAAAGATGAACTTATTTCATATGGACACATGATTGTTTTTTGTTTAATAGAATTCCAAGTGAAACCTTGTACTCTATATGCACAAGTTTTTCATCACTAAGAACTTTTGAACATTATTAAAATATATTGTTTACAAGCTTTATATGGTTTGATTTAATTTTTTTTTTAATGTTTAGTTTCTGATGTTGTATTAATTCATACACATAATTATAATTAGAGAGTATAGCTCCACCTGTAAATTTTTACTTTTTTTAAGCGGCAGCTGATACCATACATAGGGGTACAAAAACAATTAATAGGGCTTAAAGTTAATTGTTTTTATATTCACCTACACAGGTTATATTCAAATTACTAACAACATACAAAGCCATTCACAACTCTGCCCTGAGCTACACCACCAATCTTGTCTCCAAATATCACCCAAATCATTCCCTCTGCTCCTCTCAAGACCTCCTGCTCTCAAGCTCCCTTGTCTCCTCCTCCCATTCTCAAATCCAGGATTTCTCCAGAGCCTCTCCCATCCTCTGGAACTCTTTAACTCAATCTGTGCGGGTATATCCTACTCTGGCTGCCTTTAGGCGATCCCTGAAAACTCATCTCTTCAGGGAAGCCTTTCACGCCTCCAATTAATCTTTTATCACTTCCATCAGGTCATGCCCCACAGTACCACTTGCCCCGCCCTATTAGATTGTAAGCTCTTATGAGCAAAGCCGTCCTAACCCTCTTGTATTTTATTGTATTGTAACTGTGCTGTCTCCCTTTTATATTGTAAAGTACTGCATAAACTGTTTGCCCTATATAAAGCCTATATAGTAATAAATAATAATAATATTATTTGGAAGGTTCATTATTTTCCAGGTGTATAGCGTTGTTTTTGTATCACAAATGTAGTTGAAAAAAATACAAATACAGCCCACAAAAATGTATTTAATCTGTGTATTTATTGCCTGGAGTTCAACCTTAATGCCCCGTACACACGGTCGGAAAATCTGACCACAAAATCCATCTGATTTTTTCCGACGGATTTTGTTCGACACTGGTGTTGCATACACACGGTCGGACAAAGTTGTCGGAAAATCCGATCATTCTGAACGTGGTGACGTTTGTTGCCTAAGATGGGACTACGTAGAGGCTAGTAGCCAATAGCTTTGGTCTTGTAATGTGATCTGAGCATGCGTGGCACTTTGTCCGTCGGAATTCGCTACACACGATCGGAAAAAGTCCGATAGGACTTTGTTGTCGGAAAATTTGAGAGCAGGAGATAAAACTTTGTCCGTCGGAAAATCTGACGGAAAAAGTCTGATGGAGCCTACACACGGAATTTCCGACAACATTGTCCGATAGGACATTTTCCATCGGAAAATCCGACCGTGTGTATGGGGCATAAGAGTGCATTGACTTATGGCTGCATATGTATCTTTGCGTATGTCTTGTGTGTGTGTTTTATGTCTATAGTGTAATAATTCCACTTTTTGATTATGAGCTGGTGGACTATAGTTACACTAGATACTTATGACAGCTGCCTCCTCTTTATGGTTGATTTTTTTCTGTATCCTATCCCATCAAGAGTATACATAAAGAATACAATTATGGTAGTTTAAACCCCCTGTGAAATCTTAACAAATTCCTTCACTAAGCATCACTGCTCATTTCATGCCACTGTTTATATTGCTGTTGCCTGTTAAAATGAGACTTCATGTAATTAAGTAAACTCAATTGAAAAACAGTGGTCTCATTGCCAGTATGAGATCATTGAATTTTTTCCTCCAAAGACATTAATTTTTAGGAAATTATCTTGGGAGACAAGGCAGAATGTTCATCACATCCACTTAACATTGGGAAAAATGACTTTGCTGCTGGATGCTGTTTTCGTGGTTTTGCTTCTCGAAGTGGAAAGATGCTCAATAAACCATTCAGCTAGTGCCAATGTGTTAATTAATCTTTTTGATGGAAGCCTCGAAATAGAATAATCAACCTTTTCACTAGCAAAGGATCATAGGTCAGGGCTTCATAAAAGTTTGAGCAATCTAATCTGTTTGTTATTTTATCTCTAAAGGGGCAAGTAATAAAAAAAGTTTTACTCTTATGAAAACATTTAAAACTATTTGTAACAAATTACACATGTATAACTTTTTTTTTCTCAATAAAGATTTATTATAGAAATTGAAACAAAATAAAGCATACAATGTACAACAGTTTTAATCTTGAACAGAATTGTAAAGAAATAATAAAGAGAATGTATTATAATACAAAGTCGGTTATAAAGGAGGCAAAACATCTTAGTCTACACCTTATCTGTACCAGTAGTACTGTAGGTCTTATGGTAATCCACTCAGTGGATTAAGTTATATGATTACCATAGTTCTTAAAGAAATATTTTTTTTCTTATAAGTGGAAGGGGAAAAAGGGGAATAGTATATGTGAAGATAGTGGTTATTAATGCAAAGGAGTAGTAATAATCTTTTCTGTTTTAGAATATTAAAGCTTAACTCCTAAACTTAAAGCTACCCATAGATGGATCACAATTTGGTTGGTTCAGTAGGGATTGTCCGAATTTCGTTCCATCTAAGGCCCTTCCTGCTCGACAGAAGTTGATCTAACAATCGACATCTGTCAAATGGAACTGTTGAAAAATGTTCTCAATCAACTGGATGCCACCAATTGGCCGTGGCCGCTGATCAGTGTATTCTGACCTTGGTAGGAGTCCCGCTGTCTGAATGATCTCACTATCCACCTTGCATGTTTATATTGGGGAATCCATTCATTATTTTTCAATCAACCCTCTCGCAAAAAAAAAATGCATCTATGGCCAGGTTTAGACTTGCACTATTGCACTCCTTTACTTAAAGAGCTTACTGTGATTTCACAGCACACTCTGAGCTCCCTCTAATTTGAATTAGAACCTTTAGCAAGTCATATAGACCCTGTCTCATTTCCTGACCAGAGGATGTCCAGCACTATCTAGTTCTTTCCTCCCAAGCCTTACGGTTCCCAGTCTGCCCATTTCATTGATGGGATTTCAGGTAAATCCTGGAGGCTCAGTCAGTCTATATGCAAATACTGATATTTGGGAAGAGGAGTGAGGCAAAATGCTATAATATTTTTAGGAAGCTTTAATAGCACCCTACTGGTTCCTCCCACCAGCCATGATCTGCCTTGTGTGGAGAAGCACAGAGATCCAGCAATGAAATCACTCTCACTCATCACTCATCCTCTTCTTCAGAGGTTGGTCTGCTTTCAGATAAAAGTGGTCTCTGCGGCGGATTCGCTGCGAGATCACTTTTATCGACGGTGGAAGAGGGGTTCACCCGCCGCGCTACGGTGCCCTCTCCTCTGTGGTATGGAGCTGAGTGAGGGTAAAAAGCCATTGCAGGGCGGAAGCAACGTCAAAACTTCAGCCCATAGCTCTTAAAGGGACATTTTTATTTTTTATTTTTTTCAAATGACATTTTTATTATTATTTTTTTTTATTGCATTTTAGTGTAAATATGAGATCTGAGGTCTTTTTGACCCCAGATCTCATTTAAGAGGTCCTGTCATGCTTTTTTTTCTATTACAAGGGATGTTTACATTCCTTGTAATTTAGAACAATGTAAAAATAAAAAATAAAAGGTAAAATAAAGAAGAAAAAAAATATTTTTTTTTTAAACGCTGCCCTTCCCGCCGAGCTCACGTGCAGAAGCGAACGTATACGAGGTATGTGAGGTATTGATGGGATCGTTTGAGCGAGAGCAATAATTCTAGCCAGTGACCTCCAATGTAACTCAAAAGATGCAACCTGTAGAATTTTTTAAACGTTGCATATGGAGATTTTTAAGGGTAAAAGTTTGTTACCATTCCACAAGCGGGCGCAACTTTGAAGCCTGAGATGTAGGGTATTAATTTACTGGGCGTAACATCGTCTATCACAATATAAAAAAAAATTGGGCTAACTTTACTGTTCTCTTGTTTTTTTGTTCAAAAAGGTGTATTTTTTCAAAAAAGTGTGCTTGTAAGACCTCTGCGCAAATACAGTGTGACAAAAAGTATTGCAACGACCGCCATTTTATTCTCTAGGGTGTTAGAAAAAATAAATATAATGTTTGGGGGTTCTAAGTAATTTTCTAGAAAAAAAAATGATTTTAACTTGTAAGCAACAAGTTTGAAAAATAGACCCATTCCTTAAGTGGTTAATGTAAGAAGTTAATCCCTATGTTGTTCATACAACAGATATTCAGCTGTGATTAAATGTTGCTGACTTAAAGAGTACCTATATTAGTTGATGTTATAATTATAATTTGAAGACATGGATTTAAAAAATAGTTTAAGACTGAGAACTTTAAGACCATTTTCACACTCTCTCCCCAGAGAACAGACAGGCCTTCTTCTCTATACTTTTGTAATTAGTAATAGACTAATGCTATCTAATTAAAATTGCATTGATACTTTGATTTGATCATTTGAGCAAAAAGTGCATATAGATTGTGTGAAGCATAATTTTGCTTAGAATTTAATTGGGCATATGCCAAGTCACCCTTCTAATTGAAAGAAATATTAAGTGATTAATCTCATCATTAGTGAAGAAATTAAGTATTATATATGGAGAGAAAGAGGTCATGAAAGTTAACTAAATGGTTATTAGGGTCTTTTAAGAATTAAAACAATTTTTGACAAGATAATTAAGTGAACCCATTAAAATCTTTTCTCGTCCATCACCTGGATAAGTATAAGGTGGTGCCAGAGTAAGGAGCACAGACTGGAAAGCTAGTAAAAAATAAACTACCAACCAGGACTCACTGAAGCTTTCTTAAAATTTATGTTAAAGCACGATTGAAAAAACAAACAAGGGTGTCAAAAAATAGCATGGTGGTGGGCACTATATTGGGTAAAATGTACCAATGCAAAAAAAAATAAAAAAAAAACCAAAAAATTCCATTCGTTCAGGAGCAGTGATTTTTTTCTATTTTTAAAATGAAACATTAAAAATGCCATATTCCTTTAAATGACATGTCTGGGGAGTGCCCTAATTTTGCTTGCAAAAGGGTGCCTTTCTTTGTTGTACAGAAAGAGCTGCAGTAGCACAGACATTTACAAAGGAAAAAAGTGTTTAAAAGTGTCAGCAAATTACATTTTATCCTGATCCTTCACAGTCCACTGCAAGGGTCTGCTAAGTATTTTAAGGGGCCTTTGGAGGGGTCAGTTTGCAGTTTTCTTTATTGTAAATGTCACTTTTGCTGTAGCGCATCCTACAGCAAGAATGAAAAAAAGTCCACCCCAAACGCATACCAGACCCTTTGCGTTTGTTAGGAATTTTAAGGGTGTACCCCATGCACAAAAAAAAAGTAAAAATGAGTAAGGTCCCCCAGCAAATCCATACCAGGCCCAATCATCCGATGTGGATGTTAAGGGTGATCTCCAACCCAAACACCAAAAAATAAATACATGAGGGCCACCCCAGACCCCTAATCTGAGCAAGCAAGGTTGTTGGTTCATAAATGAGTGGGTGGGTGTGCAGCCTCCCTCCTAAACCATACCTAGCTACATGCACTCAACAAAGCACCTTGTCCCTATGTTGATGAGGACAAGGACCTCTGCCCCACAACCCTGGCCAGTCGTTGAATGTGTGTGGTGTCTGGAAGTCTCTTTAACAACAAGTGGGTTTCCAAATACTCCCCCCCCCCAAGTGAATGAGTATGCCCCTACTCATTCACAAAAAAAGATATCACCCAAAAAAAAAACACCCAAACACCCAAATGTTTGCAAAAATCCTTTAATTAAAAAATGTAAAAAATCTTCAAATAATTGTCACTCATTGTAAATCTGCTGCCAATTACGTTAACTGCTGCTAGTCGATCCACAGAAAAAAAAAACAGACAACCTGCCGGACATGACTGATCCCAGCACTACACATGACAAAGGGAAAAGCTAAAGGGAAAGAGCAGGGATAGTGGTGCCATCAGTGCCAAAATATTGGTATGGCCTTTAACAGTTAATGCTCAACCTGTGGCCCTCCAGCTATTGGCGAAATACAATTCCCATCATGCCTCTGCCTGTGGGAGTCACGCTTGTACCTATCAGCCTTGCAATGTCTCAAGGGACATGTAGTTCCTCAACAGCTGGCGGGCCACAGGTTCCGCACCCATGCGTTAGTTCATGCCAAATGTGACTTAAAGGAGTTGTAAACCCTTATTTTTTTTGTTAAATAACAAACATCTTCTGGGGTTCCTTCAGCGGCGCTGGTGGCTTCTCCCCGCATCGAGTGTCCACAAGAAGCCCTCTCCTTGGTGGACACCCGTGCGGGTGCACTCCCAAGTCCCGCGTCTGTGTCCATTCACACAGAATGGAGGACTCGGCCCGCCCCCCGGTGCCGAGTCATTGGATTTGATTGACAGCAGTGGGAGCCAATGGCTGTGCTGCTATCAATTTATCCAATCAGGTCACGAGACACCAGCTAGAGATGGTGTGCTCATTCTCGGATGGAGGATGACAGAATTCAGGTAAGTAAAAGGGGGGCTGCAGCACCACAGAAGGTTTTTCACCTTAATGCATAGAATGCATTATGGTGAAAAACCATGATGGTTTACAACCCCTTTAAATAAGTTGTAATATGCAGGACACACACCCTGTTTAATTTATCTTCACCCGAGTTCTTTGTAATCTTTTACAACCAATTCTCATGTAGCTTACTGGGATTGTATTAGAAATATACTTCCTTAAAGCGACACTATATGATATCTTTATTCCCTAGAAATAATCCAATACACATCCACTATTTACCAGCCTTGTAATCTATTTTTCATTAAATCATTTCATTACTTGTGTTTTTTTTATTTTTTTCCTTCTTAGTAACATCCTCAGTAAGCTCAATAACCTAGTTTTGTATGCTTAACTTCCATGTGTTTAAAACAAGCAGTGTATGCTAGTTGCGGCCATGTGCACTGCTCTATACACACTACAAGTCCCACAGTTCATAATCTATTTCAGGAGCAAACAAGATAGGGTGGCTATGTTTCTACATACAGTTGGGCTATGCAGAATGAAAATAGCCACCCTGTAACAAGAAGTTGGATCACAGCAGCAAAAAAAAAAAAAAAGGATAAAATTTGTTTTGGAGTAAGCTGAAAGCAATAGAAGATACTTTTTTGACTTAGGAGTACATACCTGAATATATATTTTTTTTAACCAGAGTTTAATGTCACTTTAGAAGTGAATTTTGTAACTTTCTCTCTCTCTTCATACTGTTTTACCAATCATGTTCAAGCCTTCAAGACACGTGTTAATTTAATTGCTGACTGGAGGAAACTCCTTAATGCTGACATTTTTTTTAACGTGAGGTTTTCTATATTGGGGAGAGCCCTCAGTAGGGGTGCTTGGGAATCCTGCATCTAAAACAGGGGTTCTCAAAGCCTTTCATGCCTGAATGAAAATAAATATGTAGTATATTCTGTCTTTTTTGCTTTCCTTTGTCCACATTTCCCCAAAACTTATGCTGCGTACACACGATCAGACGTTGCGACAACAAAGTTTTGTTGGCGGAAAATTTTAGAACCTGCTAGCAAACATTTGTTGGCAGAAAGTCTGACAGCAAATGTTTGATGGAGCATACACACGGTCGGACTTTCAGCCAACAAGCTCCCATCCAACATTTCCCATTGGAAAATCCGACCGTGTGTACGTGGCATAAGAATGCTTTGATGTTTGTTGTTTCCGTAGGGAAAATAACAACACTAAGGGTTGAAGAGCTTCTATCCCTGCACTGCTTTTCCCTATGTGCCTGTCAAATACTTGTATTGTTCATATATTGTTACATAGTTTGTCAGGTTGAAAAAAGTCCATCTAGTTCAACCAATAAAAGAAGAGGAAGGCAAAAAACCCCAGCACTGCATGATCCATTTTGCTCCAGCAGGGAAAGAAATTCCTTCCTGATCCCCCGAGAGGCAATTGAATATTCCCTGGATCAACTTTACCTATAAATGTTAGTATTCAGTTATATTATGCACACCTAGGAAAGATCCCAGGCCTTTTTTAACAAGTAGAGATCCGCGCTATAGCCGAATGACGGCTACAGCGCAGACCTGCTTTGCCGGGACTACGTCTATTGGCCTGAAGGGTGCGCGCGGCGTGCTCTGTGATCAGCGAGTCTGTGAGACTCGCTGGATCACAGATCCGAGTAAGGGGTCAATCCCGACGCCTTACCACGTGATCAGCTGTCAGCCAATGACAGCTGATCATGTGATATCAACAGAGACGGTTAGCGCGAGGAGAAAAAAAAAAGCCGATCACCGGCGGCCGTGAGAGGGACATTAGTCCCAATCACGGCGAGCTGCCCCCAGATCGCCAGTGCCTACCTGTGCCCCCTGCCAGTGCCACCTAAGAATAGGCAACATTACTGTCTATCAGTTCCCACAGTGCCACCCATCAGTGCCCATAGTGCCACCTATCAGTGCCCACAGTGCCACCTATCAGTGCCCACAGTGCCACCCATCAGTGCACACAGTGCCACCTATCAGTGCCCACAATCTGCCTCAAAAACAGTGCTGCACCTCAGTGCCACATATCAGTGCCCATCAGTGTCACCTACCAGTGCCCATCAGTACCGCTCATCAGTGCCCATCAGTGCCATCTATCAGTGGTACCTATCAGTGCCCATCAGTGCCACCCATCCGTGCCACCCATCAGTGCCATCTTATCTGTGCCCAGCTGTGCCCATCAGTGCCGCCTTATCTGTGCCCATCAGTTCTGCCTTATCTGTCCCCATCAGTGCCAACTTATCTGTGCCTATCAGTGCCACCTTAACTGTGCCTATCAGTGCCCATCAGTGCAGCCTATCAGTGCCCACCAGTGCCGCCTCATCAGCGCATATCAATGAAGGAGAAAAATTACCCCTAAAAGCATGACCCAGCAGCTCCCACCGCAGCCACAGCCCAGCGCTCCAATGAGCACTGGAGGGGCAGAGCAGAGAGCTGGTGACTGTCTCATGCTATCTGTTCGGTGAAGGCTGAGAATCGAGTGATCAGTAGTGTTTGATCACTCAGTTCTCAGTCTAAGACTTGGCGGCAGACAGATGCAGCATTGAGTCGATGCTGAATCCATCTAGGTATAAATGTTTTTTTCTTTCAAAGGGCCTTACTTTTCTTATAATATTTTAAGGACGTTTATAAGGGACATACAGAGGAGAAATTTCAGATCTAAAAAGGATCAAATTCTAAGAGTCCTAGGAAAACTGGAGCTGATATGCTTTCTGTTAGACTGTGTTAATTTAACAAAAAATTGAAATGTCATATCCTGATGTCATGGCAACTGGGAGCATTCTATACATAGCATTTGCACACAGTGCCTTAAGAAATTTAATTTCCTACTTCTGCGTTTGTCTCACTGCATTTCCAAACTTACAGCAGTGAGATCGATCATGCGATAAGGCTTCATGCACAAGGCTGTACAGGGGGTCATACAGTGTGCAAAGCCTGCACAATGACATTCCTGGGGTCAAGTACAGTCATGTACAGCCACCCATTGAGATGCATTAGACAAGGTGGCTCTGTGTAGTTGTGCACCGAGGGTTGTATAAAACACCCACAGGCGCACAACCACCCGGAGCTGCATCTTCAATGCATCTCAGTGGCGGTGGAGTCCTTGGAATGTCATTATGCAGGCTCTGTATGCTCAACGGCCCCCTCAATGGCCATATGAACAAAATGTTAGGGTAGACACTCACTTACCACAAAGAAAGCAGGAATTGAGTTGAATGCAGGCATAGAGTAAACATGTGGCAAGACTAAGGACAGATGCAGAACTACCGACATAGCGACCCACGTGGGCGCTATGGGGCCCGCAGCCGAGTAGGGCCCGGTGCAGGGGCGGATACCACACTGACATGTTGTCACTTGCACTGCCTCTCTCTCTCTCACATCAGCCAATCAGCGGCGCCGAGAGAGAGACTCGTCTAGTGTTACTCCGCCGCGGCCGCACTGACCAGGAGCCAGAGGAGGTGGTGGAGCCTCTTCCCTGCACTCGTTGCTAGTGCCTGGGCCATCTGGCATCTAGCAACGAGTGACGTCAATCACAGTGAGTTACGTGGGACTCAAATCTCAGGCGAGTTGTCATGAATATCCTACCAGTAATTGGAACCCTGGGCTCCTTGGCACACGTCCGCGGGCGCCATTGCGCATGCGCGTGTGCGCGCGTGTCCGCGCATGGGAGCATGCGCAGGAAGATGGGCGCACGCCCCTGTTGGCGCCAGATAGGCTATTTAAATCTGCCTGTCACAGATGGTCCCCGCTGTCTGCTCTATAGCGTTCTGTGCCTGATACCTGACCTGAAGTGCCTACCTGTATTTGACCCGGCTTACCTGTGACCTTCCTGCTATCCGCCTGTACCCGACCTCGGCTTGTCTGTGACCATCCTTCTGCCTGCTCCACCTGTACCTTGTTGCCAGCCTGATACCTGACCCGGCCTGTTTGACTACCCAGTCTGACTACAGTGATCCAGTCTGCTTTGCTGATCCAGTCTGCTGTGCGGTTCCAGTCTGCTTTGCTGATCCAGTCTGCTGTGCTGTTCCAGTCTGCTTTGCTGATCCAGTCTGCTGTGCTATCCAGTCTGCTCTGCTGATCCAGTCTGCTTTACTGATCCAGTCTGCTTTGCTGAACCAGTCTGCTTTGCTGATCCAGTCTGCTGTGCTGTTCCAGTCTGCTTTGCTGATCCAGTCTGCTCTGCTGATCCAGTCTGCTTTGCTGATCCAGTCTGCTGTGCTGATCCAGTCTGCTGTGCTGATCCAGTCTGCTTTGCTGATCCAGTCTGCTGTGCTGTTCCAGTCTGCTTTGCTGATCCAGTCTGCCTTGCTGATCCAGTCTGCTTTTCTGATCCAGTCTGCTATACTTACCTAGTCCGCTGAGCTGATCCAGGGATCTCTCTAACCGGTCTGTCAATCCTGCCAGGCACCCGTGCCCCTCCTTACTCCTGTGTCCTCTGTCACCTTACCAGGGAACCGGGAGTGAGAGCCGCAAGGGAGGCCCTCCTCTGCAATTCGGCTCAATACCACCAGGTACGTGACACGAGTGATGTCAGTGAGTCACGTTGGACTCGAGTCTCATGCGAGTGACGTCAGTAAGTCACATCGGACTCAAGTCTCAGAGCTGACGTGACAGGAGCTGAAGCCTTAAATAGGGGAACAGTTGTTGCTGCAGTTTAGAGTTTAGACTTGGCAAGTGACGATCTGCAACTTGTGGCAGGTGATGTGGCAAGTGGACAAAACCGCAATGTGTGGCAGGTGATGTGGCAAGTGGACAATCTGCAACTTATGGCAGGTGACATGGCAAGTGGACAATCAGTAACATGTGGCAGGTGATGTGGCAAGTGGACAATCCGCAACTTGTGGCAAGTGACGTGGCAAGTGGACAATCCGCAACATGTGGCAGGTGACGTGGCAAGTGGACAATCTGCAACATGTGGCACGTGATGTGGCAAGTGGACAATCTGCAACTTGTGGCAGGTGACGTGGCAAGTGGACAATCCGCAACATGTGGCAGGTGATGGGGAAAGTGGACAATGCGCAATGGGTGGCAGGTGATGTGGCATGTGGATAATCCGCAAATTGTGGCAAGTGATGTGGCAAGTGGACAATCCGCAACATGTGGCAGTTGATGTGGCAAGTGGACAATCCGCAATGTGTGGCAGGTAATGTGGTAAGTGATAAAAGTAGTACACAGAATGCTTTGAAGTTTGCATTTTATTTATTATATGGTTATTTTAATTTTTGTTTTGTTGTTCGAAATTAATATACCGTATATACTTATGTATAAGCCGAGATTTTCATCCCTTTTTTTGGGGCTGAAAGTACCCCCCTAGGCTAATACTCGTGTCGCCACCGTCTGCCTACCTGATCAATGCGTCATGCAGACAGACGGCGGCCTTGGCAGTGTTCAAACGCTGCGCCTCCTTGTCTGTGATAGGCGGAACACTCTATTTCACAGCAGTCAGTGTTCCGCCTATCACGGCCATCCTCTCATCCTTGTCCGTGGTATGAGGATGAGCGGATGTCCGTGATAGGCGGAACACTGACTGCTGGGAAATTGAGTGTTCCACCTATCACAGACAAGGAGGAGGCGCAGCTTTTGAATACTAGAATGGCCGCCGTATCGTTGTACACGCTGCGCTTTACATCGGTGCAAATGTGAGGGACAAGGAGGCGGCAGAGGGACAAGGAGGCTGCAGAGTAACAAGGAGGCTGCAGATGGACAAGGAGGCTGCAGAGGGACACTGAGGCTGAAGAGGGACAAGGAGCTGCAGAGGGACACCGAGGCTGCAGAGGGACACCGAGGCTGCAGAGGCACAGGGGGCATGCACAGAACACAGGTAGGCTGTGACCCACTTTTACACTTACAGTAGCTGCTGCATTTCTCACCCTCGGCTTATACTCGGGTCAATACGTTTTCACAGTTTTTTTGTGGTAAATTAGGGGCCTCGGCTTATATTCGGGTCGACCTATACTCGAGTATATACGATAAGCTGTTGCCTGGGTACTGTTGTTCAATGGCATTAGTTCATTTTTTTTATTGTGGGGGGTGTTTGCAGGGGGGGCCGATACAACATTTTGCTATGGGAACCTGTAATTTCTAGTTACGCCCCTGACTATGGACATTCAAGTATGTCAAGTATAATCCTCCTAACCTGCAGTAAATAAACTTTGAAGCAAGCCCACATTGTAGCTGCAGGCACTTTAGAGCAATCCATTATCAAAGTTTAGAGCAGAAGCATTGAAGTTATTCAAGTTTTTCTGTCAGGCAGCTTAGCTCACCCTGCAGCCCTTCACAGCAATAACATGGCAACCTTCAAGTCTGCTATTTTCTAATGTAACAGAACAAGGAACTTAGGAAGAGGGCACAGGGTTAGCTGTGCTTCTGAGAGAATGAATTGGCTTACTTGAATGATTCTGTTATGAACCTTGAGCAGGAATTGCTATACATGACATGCAGCCAGACTTCACAGAGTGTTTTTGTTAAATGACAGCTGTATTTATATTTTTTATATATTTTTTTTTTTAATTAATTTTTTCCTTTATTTATATATTATTATCAATTACAGAATCAAATCACATATTATTTTTACATACAAGAAAAAGCGTAACAGAAGAAGAAAGACAAAAAAGAACAATCCCATTGCATCCATAATTCCTCAATCTGTAAAAGTCAACCGATAGAATGTCTTTGTTAGCCACCCCCCCCCATCCCCAGGTTGCTATCCTATATCACCCCTCTAAATTATATATTGCTCCCTCACCTCCCCATCTCCCGTTCCCCCGGCTGGTTACCAGCTGTGGGGGATGGGGGAGGGGAAGGGAGAAGAAAAAAGAAAAGGAAGGACAAAAGAGCCCAAGAAAAAAAAGAGAAAAAGAAAGGGGAATTGTAAAAATAATTTGCCTACCCTCTAAATAAAGAATATCAAATCGCTATATGCTGTCCTGAAACCTATTCTCTCTCACCCTTTACAATTTATCGTCCATGGTGACCAAATAGTTATACATTTATTATAATTGCCCTGTCGTTACCTATTGTTGTTTTTATACTCATGCGCCAAGTCTCCACTGTCGGGGGTAGCTGTGACTGCCATTGCTGAGCGATGAGCTTTCTAGCCTGGAATAGGCACCTTAAGGCTGATTCAGCAGAATTCTTTGTAACACCCCCCCCTAACCATCAGCCCCAGAAGGCAAGTTTTGACCGTTACCTCTAATTTTATTTTCAAGGTTTTATTAATCTCTTCAACAATATTTGTCCAATATCTGAAGAGCTTTGGACACTTCCATAACATGGGGCAGCAGTCATCTTCCCGCCATCCCAGGTTTCGCAATTTCTGGGGCGTATAGTATACTCTATAGAGAAAGAAAAGCTGTGATACCTTATGCGAGGGAGATATTGAAACTCGTGTTCCCTGCCCAAGAATCCAGTCCCATTCCTCTGTTGTGAGGGAACCCACTTCTCTCTCCCATCTTTCCCTGTTTTTATTTGGGCCACTGCGGTCTACTGCTCTATCTCCAAGTCTGGCACACAGCCATGAAATTGATCCTTTAGATGACCCCTGTGACATTATTTGTGTCAATGTAGTAAGTTTAGTCCATTGGGGTGCCTGAGGACCAAACTGTGACTGCACTGCGTGCCTGACCTGGAGATACACATAGAACGTGTTATTGGGGAGGGAGAATTCCTGCTTCAGTTCGACAAAGGATTTTATATTATCCCCTTGAAATAGCTGGATTATTCGAGTAAGGCCCTGGTTTACCCATTCCCTCGACTTATGTACCTTGGCTATCTCCTCTACATTGTTGTTGTTCCATAGGGGGGCCTGTTCTGATATGCCCTGACATCCCATCATGCTTTTCGGCGTTTGCCAAAGTTTAATTATTAAGTTTGTCGTTAAGCATCGAATAGCAAATGAGTTTGCCTCCAAGGCTTCTATAAGTGTGTTATGAGGGCAACCTATCATCATCAGGTTGATGCTGGCCCCCTTGGAAACTCCTCCCCCTACCAGGTGCTGTAGCTGGGATGCCAAGAAATACAGTCTAGGTTGTGGAACCGCCATCCCCCCCTCCTCAAGTGGCAGCTGTAGCGTCCTCAAAGCAATCCTAGGCTGCCCTCTCTTCCAGATCAAGTCTCTAAAAAGAGAGTCTATCCTTTTGAACCACTTCTGGCCTATCCATAATGGAGCATTATGAAGAAAGTGCAAGATCTGGGGGAGCCATATCATTTTAAGGAGGTTACACCTCCCAGCCACCGAAAGGGGCAGGCGGCACCAGACCTCTGCCTTGGATTTCAATTTTATTAAGAAGGGTAGTAAATTCTCTTTAAGATACAAATTTATGTCCCTGGTGATCCAAATCCCGAGATATTTCAATTTCTCGACAATCTTCAAGTTGACATTTCCGGGTATTAAATTGCCAGGAGTTGGATCTATCGGAAGGAGAGCTGACTTGTCCCAGTTAATGACCAGTCTATAAATTATACTGAACTCACCTACCATTTTTATTGCTACTTTTAATGAAGTTTGGACAATTAGTTACACCCAGCACTCTGGGTGCTGCCCACTAGGTGTTATAATTACCTTCAAAAATCTTTGCTGTGCAGCCTCTCTCAAAACGGCATGGCCGCTTCATACTGTGCATGCACGCCACCGAGAATATTGTTATTTTTATTTACATTTATAGACACCTCATCGCATCAAACTCCTGATGAGTGGACCTTACTAGGATCCACGAAATGCGTAGAGCTCCATAGATGCCAAGATATATTTGTTTATTCATAGATCAATTGTGCATTTCATTATGCAATTTAATGTACTATATTTTATATGTGGTATTTCATCTTATATGTATTCCCTAGGACAATTTCACTGCATATGTATGTATTATTATTGTAAATTATTTTAATGCATTTTTGTATATTATGGAACTAGCAATAAATTACTAATTGTATTCAAGTTGCATTATTTGGTGACCTTTGTTAAATTGGGTTAGGGACCCTCCAAACAAGACTATTCAGATGAGATAGTAGATCCAAATAGGTGCAATTTTATTCACTGCAGTTGAGAAATACAACACAGTTCTTGGCAACATAAGAATATGCATAAGATCTAGGCGTGTTTTAGGCTGTAATCTAGGTGTGATCGTATAGTTAGTCCAATCAGTGTCCATATCTTCCTAATAGCAAGGGAACAGTTAAATGGGTGTATACATCATATACAATGGATTTCAGCAGTATTTGGTCGGTTCAGACTGGCTTTCAGCATTTGAGCTCTTATCGGTAGTTTGTTTTGTCACATATTCAACAGTTTTGTTTTCTCAGAAATAGAAACAAAAAAAAAAACGCCTAGGGAAAATGAAGAAACAAAGAAGTGCATTACAAATTCTTAAAGTGATAATATAAACAAAAAAAACCTACCTCATGTAAAGTCCCATGACCTTAGCCTTGTATTTATGGATAACAAAACTATGATTATCACTGGGATATTACCAATTCTTCAAACCTAGAAAAACCTCTAATCAGACCAATAACAAGAAAATCATTATGTCATGGGAAGAAAAATTGCAGTCTCAGAAGTAGTATATCTAAAAATTCAAAATGAATGACAGATTGCCAAAGATAGTAGGACAAACCCCCAAAAATCCTTCAAATATATTAATAGTAAAAAGATCAGGTCTGAGCATGTAGGCCCTGTACAAAATAATGTAGAGTGGGTGACTGGGGACAAAGAGAAGGCAAATTTATTAAATACTTTCTTCAGTTCTGTGTATACAAAGGAGCATGGGGGAGCTCAAGTCCATAATGGGGGTGGTATTGGCACAGCCCCAAACAGGGGCGGATCCAGGGGGGGGGGCAATGGGGAAATTGCTTCCCCCGAGAAAACATTACAGACTCGGAGGCCGAGTGCGCCCAAGGTAACCAGAGCCGTGGTCGGGACAACTCACAGGTAAGCATGAATTACTTCTCGGATACCTCCGGACTGCACTCTTCATCTGTACCACCCCAAGCAGTTTTTCAGCCTCTCTCCTGCAGGCTGCTGCTTGAGTGGGCGGGATGGGGATGTGCCTTTTTCCTCAGATCATGCTCGTCTGGAAGAGGGAGGTGTGAGCAGCTAAGCAGAGGGAGCCGAGTGAATGTTCATGGAGGTGAGCTATGCTAGCACTACATTGTGGATTAGTTTACAGGCACCTCTATGATGAGTCTGATGAGTTACTAAGCATAGAAGTGCTGTTAGCTGACAAATGGGATTTTATCTTCTTTTCATGTAGACCAGTGAGAAATTGAACTCATTAAAGAATTATGACTCCCCCCTGGTGTATGCCCTCCTGACCCCCCCCCCCAGTGTATGCCCTCCTGACCCCACCCAGTGTATGCCCTCCTGACCCCACCCAGTGTATGCCCTCCTAACCCCCCCAGTGTATGCCCACCTGATCCCTCCCCAGTGTATTCCCTCCTGATCCCCCCAGTGTATGCCCTCCTGATCCCCCCCCCCAGTGTATGTCCTTCTGACCCCCCCCCAAATCCCAGTTCTTTCAGGGGAGTAGAGACAGATTGTGTGTTCATACTAAGTATGAACACTGATCTCTCTCTTCCCCTAGTCAGTCCCACCCCCATCCCCCCTACAGTTAGAACACACCTAGGGAACACAGTTAACCCCTTGATCGCCTCTTAGTGTTAACCCCTTCCCTGCCAGTGTAATTTATACAGTAATCAGTACATTTTTCAAAATTGTCGCTCTTCTTTTGTTTATAGCGCAAACAATAAAAACCACAGAGGTGATCAAATAACACCAAAAGGAAGCTCTATTTGTGGGTAAAAAAAGGACATCAATTTTGTATGGTACAGCGTCGACCGCGCAATTGTCAGTTTAACCACTTCAGCCCCGGACCAATTGGCAGCCAAAGGACCAGGCCCCTTTTTGCGATTCGGCACTGTGTCGCTTTAACTGACAATTGCGCGGTCGTGCGACGTGGCTCCAAAACAAAGTTGGCGTCCTTTTTTTCCCACAAATAGAGCTTTCTTTTGGTGGTATTTGATCGCCCCTGCGGTTTTTATTTTTTTGCGCTATAAACAAAAATAGAGCGACAATTTTGAAAAAAATGCAATATTTTTTGCTTTTTGCTATAATAAATATCCCCCAAAAATATATAAAAAAACATTTTTTTTTCCTCAGTTTAGGCCGATACGTATTCTTCTAAATATTTTTGGTAAAAAAAATCGCAATTAGCGATTATTGATTGGTTTGCGCAAAAGTTATAGCGTTTACAAAATAGGGGATAGTTTTATAGCATTTTTATTAATATTTTTTTTTTTACTAGTAATGGCGGCGATCAGCGATTTTTATTGTGACTGCGACATTATGGCGGACACATCGGACATTTTTGACACATTTTTGGGACCATTGTCATTTATACAGAAATCAATGCTATTTAAATGCATTGATTTCTGTATAAATGACAGTTGTAGTGAAAGAGTTAACCACTAGGGGGAGGGGAGGGTTTATGGGCTCTGACGTGTGGGTTTTTTTTTACATTAGGTGGCGGTGCTGACGTCTGACGTCATTGATCGGCTTTCCCGATGACCGGGAACAGCCAATCAATGACAGTCAGTGTAGGAAGCGCAGGGAGAGGTTTGTTCTCCCCGTTCTTCAGCTCCATAGCCCGATCGCAGGACACGAGCGGCGATCGGGTACGTGATTTTGCCTGCCCGTGCCATTTTGCCGCAGTATATCTGCGTTAGGCGGTCGGGAAGCGGTTAAGCGACGCAGTGCCATATCGCAAAAAATGACCTGGTCATCGATCAGCCAAATCTTCCGGGGCTGAAGTGGTTGAAAAGGGAACACCGTCTTTACCAAGTCTCTACCAAGTAACTATAGACCTGTTAGTTTAACGTCTATAGTTGGGAAGATACTGGAGAGTTTAATAAAATACCACATAGATGACTTCTTGCTGGAAGCAACAAGACAGCATGGATTCATGAAAGACAGAAGTTGTCAAACAAATATGATTTCTTTTTATGAAGAGGTAAGTAAAACCTTGGCCAGAGGGGTGGCTGTGGACGTGGTATACTTGGATTTTGCAAAACAGTTCCCCACACACGGCTATTGTGCAGGTCTTGGAAAGATCAGTTTGTAAATGGATAGAAAACTGGCTAAAGGACCGAATTCAGAGAGTAGTGGTTAATGATTCTTACTCGGAATGGTCTAAGGTTATCAGTGGTGTACCCCAAGGTTCAGTGTTGGGACCCTTATGCCACGTACACACGGTCGGAATTTCCGATGGAAACATTCTGATGGGAGCTTTTCATCTGATTATCCGACCGTGTGTATGCCCATCGGTCTTTTTCTGTCAGAATTTCCGACGGACTTTGGATTGAGAACCTGTTCTTAATTTTTCCAACGGAAAACCTTTCTATCGGATTTTCCGATCGTGTGTATGCAATTCCGACACGCAAAATTCCGACGCATGCTCGGAAACAATTCGATGCATGCTCAGAAGCATTAAACTTCCCTTTTATAGTGCAGTCGAATGTTTTTTAAGGCGTGGTGTTATTGACCGTCGGAATTTGGTGTGACCGTGTGTAGGCAAGACAGTTTGAGCGAAATTCCGTCAGAATTCCGACGGGAAAACCATCAGAGCTTTTTCCGACGAGAATTTCGACCGTGTGTACGCGGCATTACTTTTTAATATCTTTATAAATGATATAGGGTCTGTAAAAGTACCATTTCAGACTTTGCAGATGACACCAAACTAGGCAGTGGAAACACGTCCTTACAGGATGTCTCCAATTTACAAGCCAACCTCAATGCACTGTCTAACTGGGCAACTAAGTGGCAGATGACGTTTAATGTAGATAAATGTGATGTTATGCACTTGGGGGCTAAGAATACACATGCATCATATATACTAGGGGGAGTACAACTGGGGGAATCCATAGTGGAGTAGGATCTGGGGGTTTTGGTAGATCATACTAAGCTTAATAATAACATGCAATGCCAAGCTGCGGTTTCCAAAGCAAGCAAAGTCCTTTCTTGTATTAAGAGAGGTATGGACTCCAGAGAGAGAGAGAGGTATCATTTTGCCCCTGTACAAATCATTAGTAAGAACTCATCTGGAATATGCAGTTCAGTTTTGGGCACCAGTTCTCAAAAAGGATATTGGGCAACTGGAGAAAGTGCAGAGAAGGGCAACCAAACTAATAAGAGTGTGTACCCACTGAAAACTAGACAGCACAGGAAATTATAGACACCTCAAAAGGTAAACATAGCACATGTGAGCCTAATTAGATAAAAGATGAAACCTATTGTATACTGCATTGCTCAAAATAAAATAATGTAAAATACTTGCAGTATATTATCTACAAGGTATATGCCATACATCAATGATTAACAAATACTGAGGATCTTCCCGGGAGAAGATGAAGTCTCTGTAGGACAAGGGGTCAACACATGCCATAACCTAAGAGCCGATTGGTAGGATTTTAATAAAGTATCATCCAAACTTACTCTTTAACCCCAAGATGTATAGCCTTTTACGATATTGACCTTTAGGAGCTCTACCACATTAATCCTCTTTTGGCATGTTTGCCCATGCCAATAAAGCTCATTTTTACTTTGTGATGGTATATATAAAATATGTGTCTACCCATCTATGTTGACTACAATATTTAATATAATATTATTCCAACTAAAAAGTAATTTTACATTTATATCATCAAATGAAATATATTATGTATACACTTGCAATAGAGTAATGGCTAGAGGGAATGAGGTTTGTCAGTTGCAGACAGAAGTCAGACACTGTTCTATGAGATGGTTACAATTTTTATTTCTTTCACTTCTATGCAGATGGGGTACCCATTTTCTTAGAATGGCAAAATGCAAGAACTAGAGAACAGCAAAACGTATTTTGCTTAATACTTGGTCTACATAAATAGAATTATTTTTCAATATACAGGCTTCTGTAACAATTTACGTAGCGAACTGTGTTATTAATATGACTGGGCTATCTTCTTAAATAACAAATCAATTGATACAGTCTATTTATACACATCAATTAACTTCATCTGAGCAAAATTAATTAACGTTAAATGGTCTGCCTCAGGGCAATATCTCACACTGTAACGGCATACTTCATAGATACCAGCTTCTTAAAGGTATCAAGGATCAGTTGTCTCATATAGAAATCCCACTGGCAATCCTAAAGAACATCTGTGATAAATGTGTTATGTTGCAGCATACATACATATTGAAGATATGTAAAGTTTATTTGTATTTTTTCGTTTATTTAAAGTGTTTGTTTACCCCAGCATTTTATATTCCTGATATGTGCTTGCTATACCATGTACTTGTATGAAAGGGTATCCGGTTCTCTTTGTATTGCTTCCTTTGTGTGAAATCCCTGGTGTTCCTGCCAGTCCCTCTGCTTTTCTATTAAAAAATAACCACACTAAGCAGGCGAGCACACTGTGGTCAGTTCTCTAGCTGTGCTGGGAACTCAGCCTGCTCTCCTCCAATGATCAGACTTGTCCTGACCCCCCCCCCCCCCCCCCCCCCCCCCCCCCTGCACAGACATTCACTGAGAAGCTCAGTGTATTGTTGCTATGCTCCTCCCAGCTCTTATGCAGCTGAGAACAGAGGGAGCAGAAGGAATGTGATCACTTATAAAAAAAAAGGGGAAAAAAGGTATTAATAATTTTTTTTGTTTGTTTATCTTTACACAAATGTTTTGCCTTTAGTTTTGATTTTAAACTCAATGGGCTGTTTTACAAGGTGATTGTTTACAATCACTTTAAGAAACTTCTCAATTTAGTCACTGATTCTGTAAGCACCACAAATGTGACAGCAATGCCATCAAGGAATGACATGGTAGCAGTCTCACCTTTTTTTTTTTTCAAAACCCTTTTCTCTCCCCCCATTTCCCCCCCCATCCGCCCCTTCCCCCCTTTCCCTCCCCTCTTTCCTCTTTTCCTCTCCTCTTTTTTTCCCCCTTCCTCCCTCCCCTTTTATTTATTTTTTCTTTCCCCCTTATTCTTTCTGTTCCCTCTTCCTTTCTCCCTGGGGTTTAGCCATCACTTTTTTGTATGTTGATTAATAATGATGTGAATTCCATATGTAGATATTATGTGACTTGTATGTATTTTTATTTTTAGAACTTTTTTATACCATATCTGTATATGAGATAGGAGCATGGGCGTCCGCAGGCAGGGGTAAGGGGGGGCAAGTGCCCCCCCCCTGGAATCAGGGATCGGATCAGGAGTGATGACCCCCATCACCCCTCTCTGTCACCCTCTCTCTCGCTCGCTCTCTCTCTCTCTCACCCTCTCTCACCCCTCTGTCTTCCCCCCTCTGTCTCTCTCTGTCACACACTCCTCTCTGTCACCCCCTCTGTCTCTTTCTGTCACCACCCTGTCTCTCTCTGTCACCCCCCCCCCACATGTATGCAGTTTCTGACAGTCTCTTGTGCAATGTCCGCAGTCTCTTGAGCCATGTATGCAGTTTCTGTCAGTCTCTTGGGCCATGTATGCAGTCTCTGGTCATCTCTTGTGCCATGTCCGCAGTCACTCACAGTCTCTTGGGCCTTGTCCGCAGTCTCTAACAGTCTCTTGGGCCATGTCCGCAGTCTCTGACAGTCTCTTGGGCCATGTCCGCAGTCTCTGACAGTCTCTTGGGCCATGTCCACAGTCTCTGACCATCACCTGTACTATGTCTGCCGTCTATGACCGTGATAATGTGATAATGACATTGTCGAAAAGGGTCAGAGCATGGGTGACCTTAAAATGATGCCCCCCCCCCTGAAAAAAGTTCTGCGGACGCCCATGGATAGGAGGTCCTGAGGAAGCTGGGTTCCCGAAAAATGCATGGATTGCTCTCACTTAATCTCAATAATCTACCTTACTAAACAATTTATATCCCTTCAATATGAATGGTTGGGAGTATAAATGTTCTTGCACTTTTTGATATATGATCTTATCAAAGTTTTTTAATTGAACCAAATTAAAATGGATATGTATTTTTAACATTTTGTGAAGTATTTGTGTCCAGTAAAGGGGTATTTAAAATCCTACCCTATATATTTTTTATATGTACTAAATTATGGATTGACACAATTCACTGGCACTGTGATTTTGGGAGTCCCACTCTCACACACACACCACAAATTTTCACCTGCAATTTAAATGGAAATGGCTAATCCCACTTTGTTAATTAAAGCCTAATTCCAGCTAAAAAGTAAAAAAATAAAAAGCCCAATAATATTATAAAAAATAACTTTTATTTTCTGCAATTCTCACCTTCAGTCAGTAGTTGTCCCTTATAGTATTTGTTTTATGTCACTAGATCAGTCTTCTGGTTTGAAATGACAGCAATAGTCATTCAACACACCTTCCCTGAGTTCACTTCCGCTGACACTGACATATTCCCTTGGGTGGTGTCCTCATTCAGCCTGGGCTTAGACTATTACTGTACTGAGCAGTGCTCACACATCATTAGGTGGTCACCAATCAGTGCAGCAGTAAACACTGCCCACTAACAAAGCATTTTGGATCACCCATTGTCTTCTTTTCATCTTAAAGTGGAATTAAACCTCAACTAAAGCATGTAAATAGGGCCCCAGTGATTTTAGCCATAATGTACTAGTATGCACAACATACTAGCACATTATGGCAGACTTACCTGGCTAGTGATCCACTCCAGCATTACACTTTAAGTGCTTCTGTTATTCATGGGCACTGCCATCTTCTCTTGGTCTTCCTTCTAGGTTCCAACTCTTTGGCTGTTTGGTGGGCCAGGCTGCAATGTAATTCTCATGCATGCACGTGGAAGTTAAATCCTCATGGCACAGAGCTGTTCCTTAAATGTATGTTGAGCTATGCTTGGGTGGTTTAGTGTACAGAAACAACTGGCAGGGAGAAGGGTTTATGACAGACGAGACCAATAGGCTTTCTTCTGTCATAAAAATCCCACCTGGCAGTGTTTTTTTCCCACTTTAGGCCTGGTTCACACTTTTTTTGTGCTTTTTGCAGAAACACACTAAAGTTCATATAACATGGTTTCCATTGGGGCACGTTCACATCTATGCTTTTTTTTCAGGGTCAGGGACTTTTTCAAATAAAAAACTGTGCATTTTTTAACATCAGACTGTTAGTACAGCAGCTCTGACCTAAACTGTCAGGTTTTTATTAATTCAACCCGCTGGTTGAACCGAAAAAAATGAGTGGTGTGTACTAGACTTTAGAGTCCCTGTCAGCTGCACTAAAGGAACACTGCAGCCGGGGTAGAAAGTCAAAGGTAGACCTTTCCCACCTGGTGACAGAGATGGTCACAGAGATGGTGTTGAACCCAAGCACCCTCCTGGAACTGCCCCTGGATTAGGCTGTGCCCAGTCACACCCCCAGTGCAAGCCTATGGAGAGGGGATTGCTAAAGTTACATGTGCTCCTGTATTGTGGTTACAGTGATATGTGCAATACAGGCGATTGCTAAAGCTACAGTTTTTTTTTTTTGTGTGAATATAGTTGTATTTTTACAAAATGTAGACAATGCTATGTAATGCCGTGTACACACGGCCAGACTTTTCGGCAGCAAAGGTCCGACGGAACGAATCCGTCGGACAATTCGACCATGTGGGCTTCGTCGGATCTTTGCTGTCGAAAAATCAGATGGACATTAGGCATAAAGCCCCATACACACGGTCGGATTTTCCGATGGATTCTGTCCTATCGGACAATGTTGTCGGAAATTCCGACCGTGTGTAGGCACCATCGGACAGTTTCCATCGGATTGTCCGACGGACAAAGTCCTATCTCCTGCTGGATAGATTTTTTGACAACAAAGTCCGATCACACCAAATCCGATCGTGTGTAGCGAATTCCGACGGACAAAGTGCTACGCATGCTCAGATCACATTACAAGACCAAAGCTATTGGCTACTAGCCTCTACGTAGTCCCGTCGTAGGCAACAAACGTCACCACGTTCAGAATGATCGGATTTTCCGACAACTTTGTCCGACCGTGTGTACGCAAAACCAACATCGGACAAAGTACGACGGACATGATCCGACGGACCTGGTCCTCGGATAATCCGAGCGTGTGTATGGGGCTTTAGAGGGGTGATTGCTAAAGCTACAATTTTTTTTGTATGTTTGTATGTATTGTATCTTGTGCATCGAAAAATCAGCCATTATTGTATCAAGAACAGTGTACTGTAATAAATACATAAATAAATGGGACTGCCTTAGTGCCAAAAAAGATTGGAGTATTTGCTTCTCCATGTTTCACCATATACAGTGCCTTGTAAAAGTATTCACCCCCCCTTCACATTTTTCGTGCTTTGTTGCCTCACAACCTGGAATTAACATGGATTGTTTGAGGATTTGCATAATTTAATTTACAGAACATGCCCACAACTTTGAAGATTTTTTTTTTATTATTGTGAAGAAAACAACAAATAGGGCAAAATAACAGAAAAAGTCAATGTGCATAACTATTGCGGCTATCACAGCTCCAAGTTGCTTTGCATAAGTCTCTATGAGTTTGCCACATCTTACTACTGGGATTTTTTGCCCATTCCTACTTGCAAAACTGCTCTAGCTCCTTCAGGTTGGATGGCTTGCGCTTGTGAACAGCAATCTTTAAGTCTGACCACAGATTTTCTATTGGATTGAGGTCTGGGCTTTGACTAGGCCATTCCAACACATTTACATGTTTCCCCTTAAAACACAAAGTGTTGCTTTAGCAGTGTGTTTGGGGTCATTGTCCTGCTGGAAGTGTGTTTGGGGTCATTGTCCTGCTGGAAGGTAAAGTAATGGCTTTCTTCTGGCCACTCTGCCATAAAGCCCAACTCCTTAGAGCCTACGGCTTATTGTCGCCCTATGTACAGATACTCCAGTCTCTGATGTGGAACTCTGCAGCTCCTCCAGGGTTACCTTAGGTCTCTGTGCTGCCTCTCTGATTAATGCCCTCCTTGCCCGGTCCGTGAGTTTTGGTGTGCTGCTGTCTCTTGGTAGGTTTGCTGTTGTGCCATGTTCTTTCTATTTGTTTATGATAGATTTGATGGTGGATCTAGGGATCATCAAAGATTTGGATATTTTTTTATAACCTTGAACCTTTTATAAGACTTGTACTTCTCAACAACATTGTCCCATACTTGTTTGGAGAGTTCCTTGGTCCTCATGGTAGTGTTTGGTTAGTGGTGCCTCTTGCTTAGGTGTTGCAGCCTCTGGGGCCTTTCAAAAAGGTGTGTATATGTAATGACAGATCATGTGACACTTAGATTGCACACAGGTGGTCATTATTTCACTAATTATGTGACTTCTGAAGGTAATTGGTTGCACCAGAGCTTTTTATGGGCTTCTTAACAAAGGGGTGAATACACACGCACATGCCAATTATCAGTTTTTAATGTCTGAAAAATAGTTTTAGGGTTATGATGTGAAAGCACCACCAACACCCAGTTTTTCTGCACCTGCTACTTCTACCCAAAGTCTTCGAAAGAGACACCAGACTTTACCTAAAAAAAATCGTTAATCTTGGCCTGCGTGTCCTATAATTTGGTTTCTTCACATAAGGCTTGCTTACTGCGGTGCAAAACTTATTTTATTTACATCCAAAGTCTGCCAAACAGACACCAGAATGTATCCAAAAATTATATTTTCTTTTTTCTGAGTGCACTAAATTGTGG
Source organism: Lithobates sylvaticus (assembly GCA_028564925.1). NCBI lineage: Eukaryota > Metazoa > Chordata > Amphibia > Anura > Ranidae > Lithobates > Lithobates sylvaticus. Next base: position 155,485,273 of record CM053030.1, read on the forward strand.
CCTCATCATACAGACTGGCTCCCCAGAAAGCTTGCAGGGAAAATCAATTGAAATGCAATTTTTTTTTCTTTATAAATTTCAGTTTTGCTGGAGCAGGTTCTATACAGGGTACATATACGTCACTTTACAGGTAGACTAAGGGGACACCCCCCCCCCCCCCAGGCACTATATTTAAAGGAATTTTACATTTTTATTGTTTCACTTTAAGCATCATTAAAATCACTACTCCTTTAAAAACTATGTTTTTTAAACGTTTTTTTTTTTTGCATTGGTGTCCCCCAGGGCAGTATTCCATACCCATTTTATGGCCAATAACTTGCATATATATAAACCTTCAAAATTGGTTGATTTTTTAAATTCAGGCCCCATAGACTTCAATAGGGTTCACTGTTTGGGTCCGAACTTTTGCAATGTTCAAAAGTTCTGGCGCAAACCAAACCGTGTTTGGCCCATCTCTAATGTACACACATACTAAACTTTATTACAAATTATTTGTACATTTGTCTAACTAGTTTAATGATCCATATGTCTCTTGCAAACTCCACAGCCAAGTTACACAACTTTCTTTGTTAGATTTAAGGATACAGAAGTGTCACGTCCCTGCCTCCAGCATGGTAATTGAAGGAGCAGAAACACACAAATATGAAATTGGCTTTGCTCATTCTGCTCTCTTTCCTCTTAGCATATACTCTGTCAGCACATGCGTGAGTAGCAGAGTCTGATAAGCTCCTAGTGCTTCCCCTGCATTTTCCAATTTGAGCGATGTTATGCACAGAAGAAGGCTTACCGTATATAATGGCAGAAGCAGCTATAATCATTGTATGTAATAATACATTTACTGACTATTGCAGTTGCAATAAATTGTGTTTTATGTGTGCCTGGAGCTTTAAAGTGTATATTTACTCCAAAAAATTTTTTAAGGTTTGTAAAGAATGGGGAATGATTACAACCTCAGGTTTTACTGCTATCTGGGGCCCCGTTGGAGAGATTTACTTTTAGTCACTGCTCCAGTGGAGGAAACTTTCCAACAGTGACCAAGGCAAAGGTAAAAATACTTTTATAAGTTAAGTGAGGGAATGCTAAACCCTGTGCAGGTGTTTTTATTGTTGTCTTTTTCTCCATTGCATATTTTCCTTTACTACTACCAGCACAAGGAGCCAGGAAAATCCTACTAATGGAGCCATGGATAGCAGTAAAACCTGTCAGGGGTTCTAACAATGCCCACTCAAAAACACTTTAATATCAATATAAATTGTTTCATTCTTTCATAAGGTTAGACAATAGAAGAGGACCACAAAAAAACACAGCGGATCTGCCACTAATATTTCCAGAAACCAAAAAATATATTATGTTTTACTTCTTGCAGGTGCTCTAGAGACAAGCTAAAGCACTTCAAAAAGCATGGCGTAAAGGTAAAATATTTTTTAGCTTTTGAAAATTGGTTTAGAAGGATTTTTGACATACACTTCAAAGGCTCAGACAATTCTTATTTTTCTCTTTGTTACAGAGCTTGTCAGATGACTGCTGCTCACAAGGGAAACACCTGAAAGGCTGTCAAATAGGACTGTATCTGCCTTTTATATATAAATTATATCAGATTTGATAATCATAAAGTATTAAGCCATATCTCCTGTAAGCAACAATGACAGTGAGAAAGTGAAGGGTTTCCTTATGTAGTGTGTTAAGCAACCATGCCAGTATGATTGGACAAGTACTGTGGGAGCCTTTACAACTGGGTCACAGTTTTGAAACTGATGAAGTTAAACTCAACTGTTTGTAGTGCAGAGATATTTTGTAGTATAGAAAATACAAGTGTTGTACAATATGTGACTGTTCCCTTGAGAACAATGTTGTGTCTGTTTTGATATAATTGTAACCATGGATATATTGCTTGTTATCCAGTCTAAAATTATAATTTATGTTATGTCAATGGTGACCTTAAAGCGGGACTGTACTGAAAAAAAAAATTTAAAAGCCAGCAGCTACAAATACTGCAGCTGCTGACTTTTAAAAAATGGACACTTACCTGTTCCAGGGTCCAGCGGTGTCGGCAGCAGAGGCCGATCGATCGCTCGGCTCCCTGCTGTAGCCGGCGCCATTCTCGGTGAGGGAATCAGGAAGTGGCTTCACTTCCCGATTCCCTACTGCGCATGCGCGAGTCGCGCGGCGCAATGAGAATCTTCAGCGCCGTCTGCCGGGTCACGTGTGTGTCCCGGCAGACAGCGCGCCGGGACAGGAGGTGACGTAAACTCCCGTGGGAGTTTATGCCCGGAAGTGGGTGCAGATACCTGTCTTAGACAGGTATCTGCACCCCCCTCCCCCCTGAAAGGTGCCAAATGTGACACCGGAGGGGGGGAGGGTTCCGAAAAGCGGGAGTTCCACTTTAGGGTGGAATCCCGCTTTAAAGTATATATATATAAAAAAAACGTTTTACAGCTTTGGATAGACTAGGGGAGGTTTATAACAAGTCAGGTTTTTTTTTTCTTTTCATTCATTTTTAAAATTAAAACAATATAAATGCTGATAGGATGTCATGGTACACATATACAAATACCCCCCAAGTTACCTCTTTTTGGAAAGAAGACATTCCAAGGTATTTAGTAAGAGGCATGGTGAATTTTTTGAAGTTGTAATTTTTTCCCACAGTTCTACGGAAAAATTGTTTATTTTTTATTTTTATTTATTTTTGTACAAAATTGTCATAATAACATTATTTCTCTCACGCAGCGCATGCATACTTGCAATGACACCCCAAAATACATTCTGCTACTCCTCCTGAGTAAAGTGATACCACATGTGGGAGACTTTTACACAGCCTGGCCACATACAGAGGACTAACATCCAAGTAGCACCGTCAGGCGTTCTACGAGCATAAATTGCAAATCTCATTTGATGACAACCTATCACACTCATGAAGGCCCTGGAGCACCAGGTCAATGTTAACGCCCACAAAATGACCCCATTTTGGAAAGCTTACACCCCAACGTATAATCTATGAGGCATACTGAGTCTTTTGAACGGTTCATTTTTTACCAGAAGTTTTTGGAATATGTGGGAAAAAAATGAAAACGCATTTTTTTTATACAAAGTTGTCCATTTATAAGATATTTCCAACACATATCATGTATATAACAAAACTGACACCCCAAAATACATTCTGCTACTCCTCCCGAGTATGACGATACCACATGTGTGATACTTTTACACAGCCTGGCCACATACAGAGGCCAACATTGAAGTAGCACCGTCAGGCGTTCTACATGCATAAATTACACATCTCATTTCTCAACCACCTATTACAGTTTTTAAGACCCTGGAGCACCAGGACAATGGAAACGCCCACAAAATGACCCTATTTTGGAAAGCTAACACCCCAACATATAATCTATGAGGCATAATGAGTCTTTTGAACGGGTGATTTTTTTCCAGAAGTTTTTGGAATATGTGGGAAAAAAATGAAAACGCATTTTTTTTTATACAAAGTTGTTCATATATAAGATATTTCCAACACATAGCATGTACATAGCAAAAATTACACCCCAAAATACATATTGCTACTCCTCCTGAGTATGGTGATACCACATGTGTGAGACTTTTACACAGCCTGGCCACATACAGAGGCCCAACATCAAAGTAGCACTGTCAGGTGTTCTAGGAGCATAAATTACACACATAAATTCCTGCCAACCTATCACATTGTTGAAGGCCCTTCATATTTCTAACACATAGCATGTACTGTACATACCAATTGCAAACCAAAATATATTCTGCTGAGCAAAGGGTAAAGAAAAGATTACTTGCGGTTTTAGGCAGCAGGCAGGAACATGGACAGCGACAGCAAAATAGGCAGCAGGCAGGAATAGTCAGTACAGGTAGAGATGTTGTCAGCACAGCCAAAGCATTGGTCCAGATAGCAGGCAGGGATGTGGTCAGCAGCAGCAAAAGGTTCAAAGGATCGTCCATGCAGCAGGCAGAAATACTGTCCATAGTTAATACATGCAGCAGGCAGAGGTATGGTCAGCACAGCCAGAGTATTTATCCAGGGAGCAGGCAGGACCATCAAGCTTAGGGCATTGGTCAGGAAAGAAAGGGGACAGGGGTAGAGGCTTCTCCCACCCAAATCGCTTTGAAGCCTCCGGACAAAACATTTTTTCTGATCTCCGAACACTATTCTGGAGCCCCTCACATATGTGAGACCCCTGTGTAGCAGGGTGAAAGATCAATCCAAGGGGCAGGCAAAAACATGGTCAACAGGCCGAGGTCAGTGCAGGTAAAAGGCAGAAATAGACAGTAGGCAGAGGCATAGTCGATACAGTCCAGGGTCAGTTCACACGAAAGGCAGAAACATGGTGGATAAACAATGCAGACGGTAGGCAGAGGCATAGTCGAGAAACAGGCCAGGGTCAGTTCACATGGAAGACAATAACATGGTTGGTTGAGCCAGGAAAATATTCAGGACAGAAATTGAAAACGGGGTAATGGCAGTATTAGAAATATGGGCTAATAGTTTTCGAGAGTGTGATATCGCTTGAAGCATTCTCCCATGCAAAGGCCAGGTTGGGAGGGACAGTCGGGACAATGGAAGCTGGTGTCTTTCCTAATTCCTCTTTTGGTGCACACCCAACATTTTTTTTGGCGTTGTCTTGTTTCTCAGGTAAAAATAAATAAAAAAATCCATTTGGGAAAAACCTGCAGTGTTGACCTGCACACCTGGCTGTGCTGTAAAAGGGGGGATCGTGGCTGACCCTGTGGTAGAATGCAGCCACAATGGGTTTGCCAAGGCATCTGGAAGCTGGGTTTGGGCCCTAATTCTTTGGCGTGCACTTGTACTGGGCCTTTCCTCCTGTGGTCTAGCAGCACTTGTACTGGGCCTCTCATCTTGGGGTCTACCGCCGTTAGCACTGCTGGTAGCTGCCTGGTGTTCAGACCGTCATCTTTTTGGATGGACTGCTTCCTCCTCTGATTCGGATCCTTATGTGCTGCCTTTGGGGGGCTCATATTCCGAACCAGAATCGGAATCAGAACTGAGTGGTGAGAGCTCCCCGTTGCTCTCATCGGTCAGACTGAGTATTTGGTATGCCTCTTCTGGGGTGTACACCTTTCTGGACATAGTGACTGTATGTACTCTGGGGGCAGGTACTCTGGTGAGGTGGCGGGTACTCTGGTGGCAGGTACTCTGGTGGCAGGTGGTGAGGTGGCGGGTACTCTGGTGAGGTGGCAGGTACGCTGGTGAGGTGGCGGGTACTCTGATGAGGTGACAGGCTCTCTGGTCTGGTGGCAGGTACTCTGGTCTGGTGGCAGATACTCTGGTCTGGTGGAAGGTACTCTGGTGGCAGGTGGTGAGGTGGTGGGTACTCTGGTGGCAGGTGGTGAGGTGGTGGGTACTCTGGTGGCAGGTGGTGAGGTGGCTGGTACTCTGGTGGCAGGTGGCGGTACTCTGGTGGCAGGTACTCTGGTGGCAGGTACTCTGGTGAGGTGGCAGGTACTCTGGTGAGGTGGCTGGTACTCTGGTGAGGTGGCGGGTACTCTGGTGAGGTGGCGGGTACTTTGGTGGGGTGGCAGGTACTCCTGATTGACAGGTACTCCTGATTGACAGGTACCCCTGATGACAGGTACTAGATGACAGGTCCTCTTTATTTAGGGGGGCAATATGGGCACAGTAGTTCAGTATAGTGTACTGTATGTGTAACTCACTGTTGTTGATCTCCTCCTCACACTGGATCGATGTGTGAAGAGGAGAACCCAGCAACAGCGGTTACACACTGCTGTTTTGTTTACATTTAGTGACTGGCTGTGATTGGACACAGCCGGTCACGTGGTAAAGAGCCAATTTCATTGGCTCTTTACACTGATTGGGGCTGGGCTGTATCCAAGGGAAAAGCCTCTGCCCTGAGCGCGGCTGTGCACAGCATCGGGAGCACGCCGCTTCACAATGCCACTCTGCATAGTAAGTAACGGAGCTCCACCGCCCGCCGCCACCCATCGCTTCAATACCCCCATCGGGGAACCGATGTGTCCCGAGGGACACGCCAGATCCCCAATCGCCGCTCTGTGGGCCCCCGGGGGCCCGTAGTAGCGGCAGGAAGCCGAGGATGTCATATGACGTCCACCCAGGATGGGAGATCCCATCTGTGGGCATCATTTGACTATGGCTTGGTATTGAAGTGGTTAAATGATTACAGTTTTTACAATTTATTTTCTTTATATTCTTTAGACTTAAAAATGTATTATACACCGTTCAGTACAACACCTGTATTTAAAGTAGAAATAAATGAATAATCCTATGGAAAGGAGAAATGTAAATCCGGTTTTTAGTACTACAGTTAATAACAGACAAGGACTACTTTGTTCAAGTAGTTGTCTGTGCTTGCAATTCCTGCCACCATGTAGGATGCATCAATAAAGGACGCTAAGAACTGGATCAAGCATTTGTTACTGCAATGTTACTGGACTCAGTTCTCATTTCTTGTGTGTACTCCTACATTTCCCCTTCTGTTATTGAATCTGTACAAGCAAAATAACTTTTGCTAAGGAATTGCAGATTTATTCAAATGGCAGATTCTTTTACTTATATCAATTATTGCAAGATTTAATTTTGGGTGAGCAACTCGCTCTTTTTATGTTTTTTTGCTGAATCATAACTGTATAAGTTTCTCAATTGTAACTTATTTGCTTTGTGTTTTATTCAATTATTTGTCTTATAGATTATTCCTCCTGAGTTATCGGTATATGTACCGCAAAACTAGTAGAGGAAAAGTCAATGTTTGAGACACCCTTCATTAACAGATACCTCTTGATGGAACCTTGAGTATTTGTTTATTGATTATTTCAACACTGCTGTTAAAATTAATTTTGCATGTTATTTTTATATGTAATAAATAATTAATTCTATTTATCAACTATGTTGTTGTTTATCAGTACCGAGATAGTGCAACCTAACCACTTGGGTGGGAACAAATTGTATGGTCAGCCTCAGCAACTGCCCTACTCCCCCACCCTCCCCTGTCTCTTTATATAAATTGATGTTTACTGAACTATTTTTCTAGTGCATCACAAGTTGATTGCTGTGCAATAAATATGATTTTTCAAAGTGACAGAATCCAGATAACACGTGTTTTATAGTGTATAATTTCTACCAGTTCTGCCTATTTGAAAAGCCATCAAAAACAGGAAGAAGATCTGGACAGCCGCACACAAAAAATGTTTTTTTTTGCCTTTTATTCAAAAATTCTTGTGAACAAAAATACAAGCCACAGCAGGAATGGACAGGAGCTAATGCATTTCACACGTCAATGAAGTGCTTGGTCATAGTTATTGAAGCACTACATTAAAGTGTGAAACGCGTTAGCTCCTGTCTGTTCCTGCTGTGGCTTGTATTTTTGTTCACAAGAATTTTCGAATAAAAGGCAAAAAAACTTTTTTTGAGTGTGGCTGTCCAGATCTTGTTCCTGTTTTTGATTGCTTTATGCATTGCCGGCACCTGGGCTTCCAAGCTGGATGAGAAGGTTTTCCCCTGTCGCTTGATCTACCTGGAGCAGTGATATCTTTCTCTCTATTTGAAAAGCTACTTTGAGAAAACTTCACACTCATGTTAACACCACTTAGAAAATTTTAGGTTTCAAATATTTTTATTGTGATGATACTGTACAAAAAGACGGGGGTAACAAGTCATACAAAACCATTCTTAAAACAGGATGGGATGAGCAATACTGCAACAGGTCCACAATAATTACAATGGTAAATGATGTGTACAATGTCATCTATAAAAGAGTAGTGCAACACACGTCTGGAGCGGCCATAACCCTCGATGGGGCGGCCTTGACTTTTGGGCTTACCAGTTACCTTGCTTTGCTTGTTGATGAATGTCCAGGGGTTCCCAGGGTTAGTACCCAACAACTTTGGATGCTGACACAATAAAGGTCCTTTTTAAGGTTTTTATTCTTGCAGTGGTAACATCCAACAAAACACAGTCTCAGATAGGAACAGAGGGCAAGGGTGAAGAAACTCAGGCACCTTGAACTGCTGACAATAGAATGTCTCTAATAAAACCCAGAGAGTAGCCACTCGCAGCTGGGTACTTTAATGCTGGACAAACCTCTAGCCAGAGATTATGGCAGCCAACATCGTGATCCGGAAACTTGCAAAAGTCTCTGACACAGAATAAACTCTCAATCGAAGGTGAATAGGAACCTTTCCCCAGTACCTGGAACTTTCTCTGTCTCCTTGGCAGTACTGTGAAATTGTGGATTCTTTAGTGTCCATAACAACCCAGCAACCAGGCTCTTCTTGAGATGCCAGATTGTTGGCCCTCCTCCGAAGAGTCCTCCCCCGGTCACTTACACGAGCTGCAATGCCCCTCCAAGACTGAAAGCACATCCGGACGCCTTGAATCCTCCTTCAGTTACTGTGCCTCGGACCAGCCGGTTCTAAAAATCAGGAACAGATGGATCCTTGCCCCAGACCAAGTGAGTCTGTGGGGCTAGTCAAACTGACCATGTTGCGGGACGGCAAACACTCCCAGGCCTGGGACCCCTCACAGGGCTACCCCGGTCCAGAACCAGGAACAGACAGCTACGGCCGAACCCCGAACACGTGACTTCCGCACCTTAACTACCCTTCCCCAGACTACACAGCGGGGCCAGATGCACCCACTGATTGGCTCCGGGGAAGACTGATACCTAAGATGTCCAACCAGGCCTGGTTCTAGGCCTGTCATGTGTACCTCACTGCACCCATGACCAGGCAGAACCCTAACACAGCCCAGCCAAACTGATGCCAAAGTTAACCTGTACAATTAACCTTCAGAACCCCATTACTGTTCTGAGGGAAAAAATGTATTTCCACATATAGCGTACACTTGTGAAAGTTCCCCGATTCACGTCATACACAGAAAATGGGCAGTCTGGAAGAAGAAAAAAAGTTCAACCAATCACAGGAAAAAATTACACAGGTTAGTGGACCACATGCCAAGCATATGAAGTGTACAGCTAACTGGAACAAATGTGCAACAAGAGGAAAAGAGGTAGTATGGAGGTAGAGGTAGAAAAAAAAAGAAGTAGAAAAAAAAAGAAGAAAAAGGGTATTAAACCCCCCAAAATATTATTTTGCTCTGATCTTTAAGGTGTCGCTCAACAGGTGTCTTAATAGAGAATTTTTATATTTTTCAATGGATAGAGGAATATCATGTAGTAAGGAAGCTGCAGGATTTTCTTCCAGAGACACATCAGTAATTTCTTTAACTGTATTAGAGACCATCGTCCAGAATTCTTTCAACCCTGCACATTCCCAAAAAATGTGTAGCAATGTGCCCTCAGACTTCTGACATCGCCAACAGACATTCGACACCTGAGGATATTTTCGGTGCAATACTGCCAGTGTTCTATACCACCTAGTTAGAATTTTATATCCGCCTTCTTGATACCTTGTTGACAATGACGCCTTATGTGTAAACAGCAAAATCGTATTCTTTTGTACCTGAGAAAATGTGACCCCTAGATCCCTTTCCCACACTTGTATGAAGGTAAGTTCTTGTGGGGCATCTAGATCAATCTTAAAAGCATATAAAATTGGAAGTAAGTGTCTTTGTGGTTCTCTGTTTAGGCATATTTGCTCAAATTTGATTAGTGTACGTACTACAGTCAATGTCAATGTCATCGACCTCAGAAAAGCATTAAAGCGGAAGTAAACCCATCGATTTAACAGTTTAAAAAAAAAAAGGCATGCCGGGAATGCTAACTGCACATTGGCTGTGCTCTCAACCAAACAGTCAAACCATCCAATGGCTGCTGTCATAACGGATCACATGTGCAGCACTGTGGCAGTTGAAGATTAAACAGAGGCAAAGATGGCAGCTTCCTTGGCTGAAAACGATAGGGGGGTTTACTTCCACTTTAAGCTGTTTCAGCCTAAACTGGTCCAATTCCACTGAGAACTCTCGTTCAATCTCCTCCCTTGACATCACCTGGTTATTGATTGAAAAATTTATGAGCCTGTTAATTCCTTGTCGTCTTAAGTTAATAAAACTCCGGTCTGTTATACCAGGCTGAAATCTCGGGGTGCCTAAAATTGGAATAAGAGAGCTCGGGAATGGTGATATCTCATTTTTTTAAAATATTTTTTTAGTAGCTCGGAGAGTAGCCTCCACCGTTGGATGTTTCCTCGTGGCCTGTGGTATATCTGACTCCTTTTTTTTTTTTGGTTGTGTCTCTTCTTGAGGATAACCAGAGTGGATTCTGGTTAAGGAAAAATATTACAAAAGTTGGATTGTTATGAATAAGATTATTATGAAAGTCTGAATAAGTATGAGAATTTGAAGAGTAGGAGCTTGAATAATTACAACTCAATAGGAGTTATTAAGGTTGTGTAGTATTGATGTATTGGTGAAAATGTCTTACTACTTTTGTGAAAGAAAATAATTTATTTATAAAAAAAAAAATAGCCATGGTAGGCTCCAAACAAACCAAAGTCAGGCTATAAATATGATTTAAAGTTGTTGAAGTTCATATATAGCAGCCAGGGACACCATGTATAGAAATAAGCTTTAGTTCTCTCATACACTTGCATCGTCAATTCCTCAATATTCATATTGTGGCAAAGGTTTGATTTACTAAAACTGGAGTGTGGAAAATCTAGTGCAGTTGTACATGGTAGCCAATCAGCTTCTAACTTTAACTTGTTTAATTAAGCTTTGACAAAAAAAAAAACTGGAAGCTGATTGACTACCATGCACAGCTGCCCCATAGTTTGTACTCTCCAGTTTAAAGAGGTGTATCCATGAAAAAAAAGAAAGAAAGTCAGCAGCTACAAATACTGCAGCTGCTGACTTTTAATAATCGGATACTTACCTGTTCTAGGGTCCAGCGATGCGGGAGGTCGAAGCTTCGCTCGTCCCCCGATCCGCTCAGCAGTGCCGGCATTGCAACTGTGGGCACCCGGCTGTGGCTTCACAGCCGGGCACCCACTGCGCATGCACGAGCGGCGCCGCGCACCGTGATTGGCCGCTCAGTCATCTGGGACCTGTCACGTGTCCCAGATGACTGACAGGAGGGAGGGGCGGAGCTGAGGGTGAAGTGACGTCAGGTGCCCGGGCACTGAAGGAGGCAGACTACGAGGGACCCCCTAGCAACAGGCATTTAGAGGTGAGTTACATTTTTTTTTTTTTTTCCAAATGTTTTTTTTTATTTTTTTTATGAATTTTAAGCATTTTTTTTTTGGTGTGTGGAACACCACTTTAAGTAAATCAGCTTCTTGGCACGGACTGCCAAAAAAAACAAAACAAAGGAGACCCTTCTTAATGTTGGAAACCAGGATCCAGGTAAGATTGATAGAAGAGCAATTTGGGGGGTACAAGGTATTGTAGGGGTTATTTACTAAGAAGAAGGCACTGCACCAGTTCATACATTAATTGGTGTGCCGGAAAAGTCATTAATCGAATGTGCGAACCGGCGCACATTGAAACGCAAATAGTTATAATAAATACCCGCATATGTAAACTGCAACTGTCGCTAGGGTAACTGCAGTTTTCTCATTGATAATAGTGCACACCAAACACAATTGGTTAATTTCATCTCATTGGATGTGTCTTGTTAGGCAATTAGTGGGTATTCTTAGTTAATTAACCCTTTTGATGCTAATCTCATTCCTATCACTTCTAATATATCTTTGAAGTGTTTTTTTTCTTTTTTTACCCAAATCTTTCAATACATTACAAAGAACAGAGAAGTGTTTCTAAACCCAAGAAAATGTTTTTTTCTAATCTTGATCTTTAAAGGTGACCATACACTGCAATCAGTTAGATCTTAAATAAATTTTCTTTAGTACAAGAGCCTGTTTGATTTCTTAAAATTTGAATTAATTGTTCAAGGGCATTTTTCTATTACCTATTTTGCCTAAATATCAAGTTGTACAGAGATTGGCCAATCGGATTGCATAGTGCATGACCTTCTTAAGTGCCAAATGTGGGGTGTACTCACTTTTGTGAGATACTGTAGATGTACCATGACCCACTTGTATTTTCCAAGCGATATTTCTTGAGCATTATACAAGGCACATGAAAAAACACCTTTTTTCAAGACATGCTAGAGTGATCAGGAATCTTCAAATATGGCTCTCCAGCTGTTGCGGAACTACACATCCCACGAGGCATTGTAAAACTCTGACATTCACAGACATGACTAGACATGATGGGAATTGTAGTTCCTGAACAACTGGAGGGGTGTAGTTTAAAGACCCCTGTGCTAGACCATTATTATGCCTCCAGAATTGGGAGTGTGGCATCTACCCAACTACTCTCTGCTGGTGGACACAAGAACCTACATAATCTATATATATATATATATATATATATACACACACTGAAGCAGGAAGCAATATACATTGGCCTGGAAGTGAATCTGTACACAGGAAGTAGGTGTGTGTTTTGAGGCCAAATCATTTAGACATACACACATGACCCACACAAACACGACTCCATGTAAAAATAAATCAAAAATGATCTTAATTTGCAAATAAGGATCATCTCTTCCTGAGAGAACAATGAGCGGGACATGATGGTGGGAAGAAATTAGCAGCAGTGCAAGCAACTTCCTGGAGGGGCGTGATGTCATTCCTGTGTGCTGGCCATCGCTTCTGGGAACCATATATGTGCCACGGGTACATACCTCCGCGGGCACGCATCTACATGCATTTGGCACATCTAGCTGCAGGAACATAAATTTTTATGGAAATTAATAGTAAAGCAGATGCAGATTTCCAGGACTGGACTAACAAGGAAGTTAGGGTGAAGACACCTCCAAAATTTTGCCAGTTTCTCCTTCAAATTTCTTCACTTCCTGTCACATAGCCAAACAGGAAGTTAGGGTAAAACCCTACCAATGTCTTTCCTTGGGGACACACAGGTCAATCTTGCTCTGTACACCCCAAATTATTAGGTATCTTGGACTTTGGGGTTTATTTACTAAAGGCAAATCCACTTTGCACTACAAGTGCACTTGGAAGTGCAGTTACTGGTGTTCCAAGGGGGACATGCAAGGAAAATAAAAAAACACATGATTGGATGTAGAATTACCAGTGCTTCCCCTAAGATTTACAGGGAGTACACTTTTATTGCAGAGTGGATTTGCCTTTAATAAACCCCAAAATACCTAATAATTTGGGGTGTACACAACAAAGTGCTAGAGCGCAATTTGTCTAATGGGAACGCTAGTTAGATTCACCTGTGTGTCCCCAAGGAATGACATTGGTAGGCTTTTACCCTCACTTCCTGTTTGGCTATGTGACAGGAAGTGAAGCCATTTTTCAGAAAAGGGACACAAAGCCCAACCTAAAAAAGACAAGCAGGGGTTCTAAGGCTCACTTGGTTTTCCTCAAATGCCCACAATTAGAATAGGATTGTCTTGAACTAGATTTGAGCTCAGTGCTCTAAATAAGTTGTTCTCAACCCTGTCCTCAAGTTCCCCCAACAGGCCATGTTTGCAGGTTTTCCTTCATCTTGCACAGGTGCTTTAAATCAGAGTCAGTGGCTTGGTATTTTGGACAGCTATTTTAGCTAAGATAAATTCTCAAAACATGTCCTGTCGGGGGATACTTGAGGACTGAGGCTGAGAAGCACTGCGCTAAAATGGAAAATTGAATACTTGCCGCTCTGTAATTTTCCTTTCCTGGTGCCTATCCATGGCAGCATACGCACAATCCATGCATATTCTACCATGGAGGCACCAGGAAAGTACAGTAGCTTTTAGACAAATCACACTTATTTGTTTTGCCATGCCAATCAGCTAAGCTGCAGCTGGGAAATTTGTTACATGACATTTTTTTGTTGGAGGTGGAGGGGGGGGGGAGTGTACAATGCATTACTTGGATTGAGCATGCATCTTCAAAACAAATTATTAAAAAAACTACATTGCTACAAATTTTATTGGTCAACAAAACAGGACTTGGAAAAGAGCAAAGAAAGCAAACAAACACATGTATGTTAATTTGAGACACTAACAGAATATGGTTTTGAGGTCTGACCATTTTGCAGAGGAAATAAACAGGAGTTAAAAGGACTGCACCCACAAATGGAGAGTCTCTTAAGGATTTAAACATTTATCAGTCACAACATCTTGAGGAAGATTTTGCAAAATAATGCAGCACAGACAATCGAATCAAAGTGAAGCTAACAACCTACAAACATTGACAACATGAAAAATATTTCAGTGAAAAATACCCCCCCCCAAAAAATAAATAAACAAAATAACACACATATGTTTATTTAAAACACATCTGTTTTAAATAAACAAAATAGAACATCTGTTTTCCAAAGACATAACAAACAAAATACAAAGAGAAAATACATGTGTTACAAACTCTATAAGACACGCTCTCTTGACACGCACACACACACACACCTGTTAACCATTTTCAGACCGGACCATTTTGCTGGCTTAAGACCAGACCACTTTTTGCGATTCGGCACTGTGTCACTTTAACTAACAATTGCGCGGTCGTGCGACGTGGCTCCCAAACAAAATTGACGTCCTTTTTTTCCCACAAATAGAGCTTTCTTTTGGTGGTATTTGATCGCCTCTGTGGTTTTTTTTTTAGGCTATAAACAAAACAATAGCATCAATTTTGAAAAAAACACATTATTTTTTACTTTTTGCTATAATAAATATCCCCCAAAAATATAAAAAAAAGTTTTTTTTTTTCCTCAGTTTAGGCCGATACATATTCTTTTACATATTTTTGGTAAGAGAGAGAGTAATCCCGACGCTTGTCCACAGAACACTGTGAGATGAGGATTGGAGATCTGTTGGCTTGGGAAAATCGCAGATGCGTGTCTTTCATGTTATAGCAGAGCCTATTTACCTCTGCTTTCTGGTAAGCAGTTAGCGTGTGAGGGTGTCGGGCACTGTGTTCACCACTGCATATGGTATAAGTCACCAAGGTGTTTTTTCCCTTCCAATTTACACCCGGATGTCAGGATCACCTTCTCTTTACTACTGCTTCAACTTGAAGATTTCCAAGATTGTTTTTTGGACATTTTAGGTTATTCAAGTATTTACTTTGTTCACGTTGTTATCTTGGGGACCGGTCACTCTATGGACAGGGGCTGGCACCTCTTATTACCGTTAAGGGTCCTCAGGTGTGGCTAATGTTCTCTTTATTGGGGTCATTCCATGTGTGGGGTATATCTGGCCTGATTATTACCACTAATTGCCAGTTTTATATTTGTTTTTGTTTATTTGTTTAATCTGTTTTATTGGCGCAGCTCCCTCTTTTATCCTATGTATTTCTGTGTGTGTATCCCACATTGAGCAGCAGCCTGCCCCCAACACCTAATATCTGTAGCGCGTTTTTTTCCCTTATATATTTCTTTTGGTGGTATTTGATCGCCTCTGTGTTTTTTTTTTTTTGCGCTATAAACAAAACAATAGCGTCAATTTTGAAAAAAACACATTATTTTTTACTTTTTGCTATAATAAATATCCCCCAAAAATATAAAAAAACGTTTTTTTCCTCAGTTTAGGCCGATACATATTCTTTTACATATTTTTGGTAAAAAAAATCGCAATAAGCGCTTATTGATTGGTTTGCGCAAAAGTTATAGCGTCTACAAAATAGGGGTTAGTTTTATGGCATTTTTATTAATAATTATTTTTTTTACTTGTAATGGTGGTGATCTGCGATTTTTATTGTGACTGCGACATTGTGGCGGACACGTCGGACAATTTTGAACATTTTTGGGACCATTGTCAATTTTACACTGATCAGCTCTCCCGATTACAGGGAGAGCTGATCAGTGACACTGTCACTAGGCAGAACGGGGAGATGCTTGGTTACTTTAGCATCTTCCCGTTCTTCCTCTCCATGAGACGATCGCGGGTATCCCCGCGGCGATCGAGTCCGCGGGACCCGTGACCTGACTCACGGAGCTTGCAACGGGAACGCGCACGCGAATGGCACGGCGGCAAATTCAAATACGCCAATATGCCTGTCCGTGCCATTCTGCCAACGTATATGTACATACGGCGGTCGTAATGTGGTTAAGGATGTCCTTAAATTACTAACCCAAAAAAGACACTCTCTGAGCATGCCCAGAAAAATCCAAGTGCTTTTCACACACAAAAAGCACAAAAAAAACCCCCCAAAGTCCCTGGGCATGTCCAGACACCAAAAGCCACAGCAAAAAAACAAAGTCCCTGAGCATGCCCAGACAACCCAAATGCAGCTAGCACAAAATTAAGTACATAATCCTGCATGCTACAAAATTATAGATGGGACAAACACCCCCCGGTCCAGGGGGGCAAACAAAAAGCCTAACATGGGCAAACGTTATACAACAAATACCATTACAGTCTATGGGAACTGATTTGTTAATTTTGCTATTCCCCACTTGGCTGGCTTATATTCTAGTTATTGGCCTTAAAATGGGTATGGGGGCCCAGGTCCCACTCTGATGGGACATATATCAATGTCACCAATTTGGACAACCCCAAAAAAGAAACAAGGAAATGTGCCTTTAAAAATGCAAAATTGTGCAGAAGCTAGTAACTTGGGGGGGGGGGGGGGGGCGGTATTCTGCTTGTAAAGTGGTCCATCTGTCCATCTAGCATGTATCCAAAATGCTGCTTCAAAGATGTATGGCTTTAGATAAAACTTACAAATCTACATTGCAGCTGCAAGATTTTAACCCAAAACAACAAATACCCCCCCCCCCCCAATACATACAAGGCCATTTGGGTCTGTTAAAGCTTAAAATGAGAACCCCCACGTGAAAAATACCCCCCCAAACTAAAAAAATATTGTGCCCCTCCCACACACTAACAAACCCCTAGCCAAACACACAGCAAGCCAGCCCATGAAAGGGGGTGGATGCTTGGGGGCAGGAGGGGCTCGGGCACCCCAAAAGTCAACCAATTTGTTCCCATATTCAGGGGGACAAGGGCCTCTTCCACACAACCCTAGGCTGGGGTTGCGGTGGGCTGCAGTCAGGGGGATTTACAAAATGTGGAAAGCCCCTATAAATGAATGGGTACAAGGTGCTTTTGTGGTTGGTATTGGGCTAAGCCCAACATGCCCCAAAGGCAGCCAGCTATGTTGAGTGCATGCAGCCTTGTATAGTTCAGGAGGGGGTTGGGTGATCGCTCTTCTCGCCCCCTTCTTAGATGGCCCTGTTGTATGCTCTGAAAAAGCATGTGGTTTGGATTGGTGAAGGCAGCTCACATCCTTTTGATAATGGAGTGGAGTGTGGAGTTCCCCTTTAAAAGCAAAAGCTAGCCAATGGAAATCCAAGGGGTTAGAGGGGGGAGACAAGAGCATTGGAGAATGAAGTGTGGAGTTCCCCTTTAAAAGCAAAAGCTAGCCCGTGGAAATAAAAGGGATTAGAGGGGGAGACAAGTAGCGAGAGTCTTTTTACATAATTTTAACAAGGTGCATGTCACATGTTGGCAACGTAACATGCTAACATGACCTATGTGCAAATCTCCTTAAAAAAATCAAGGTGAACCAGCGTAAAAAAAAAAAAAATTGTCAAGTTTAGAGGTGCGCCAGTTCAACCCACGCAATTGCATGTATGTTGCTTAACATGTACTAAGATTTTGGCCGTGCAGTGAACAAACTTATGCGAACGAGCGCAAGGAGCTGCTTGCACATGTGCACTGCTTACATTGATTTCATGCAGTTCTAAACATACTTGCATTGCTTTCTCTGAAAAAGTTACTTTCTCATTTTATTTTGGGCATATTTGTTACTTGGATAGTTGTTACTAAACTTCCTCACATCACCCCATAATATTAGCACCTCCATCTTCTGTCAATATTAAATTGGAGATGCTGTGCGCCATGTCCATAGTGGCGCACAGATTGCATTCTCCTGTGCGCCAAGATCACTATAGTAAATGGGGGATTTGCGCTCTGTTACTGGCGCACCATTTAGTAAATATGGAAATGTGAGTTGAGCCTCGCCGTGCACCTCTACTGATGGCGCACGGCTTTCGTAAATCAGCCCTGCTCACTATACATAGCACACTCTTGAGCCCTGAACCCAATACATAGCGCACTCCTGAACCCTATATATAGTGCACTTGCAAGCCCATCATCCAGTACATAGCACACTCCTGGACCTTAAACCCTGTACATAGCGCACTCCTGAATGCTGTACTCTGTATGTAGTGCACTTCTGAACCCTGCATGCTGTATGCAGTGCACTTCTGAACTCTACACTCTGTATTTAGAGCAATCGTGAATACTGCAATCTGTGCGGAGCACACTCCTGAACTTTGCACTCTCTATGAAGCGCACTCCTGAAATCCGCACTCTGTGCATTCCTGAACTCTGTACTCTGCACAAAGCACACATCTGAACCCATGCACACTGCACCTATTCTCTGAGAAAAAAGTCCTGGCAGTAACCCATAACAACATTCAGAATTTACTTTATTAAAGTTAGGCCAGTGTTAGATGACTTCTGATTGGTTTCTATGGTTACTGCACTTTTCAATTAGTACTCTGCTCTTTGCATTGTTTATTGAATAAGCGCATACAATGTTTAAATGTTGAAGATCCAGTCTTGTTTTCTTAACCTCCTTTGTCAGAACGTTGTGTTTACTACCATACATGCATATTCTAGCTCTAATCAACCATCTTCCCTGACTGATTTTTCCTACTAAGTATACTCTGTAGTTTCCAATTTCTAGACTGTTTTTAGGAAGTGGGGAAAGCCTAGGCAAACCACAAACTCAAGAAATTTTAAGTTCACCTTGATCAGAACATTACCTTATATTATTACATAACAGTATTCAAAGCGATAGCTTTATAGTTCTTTTTTTCTCCTTATCTTTTCTTCAAGGATTTTCTATTAATTTACTGTAAAGTTCTGAAACAATTAAATTACATTGTACAATTTAATATTACATGTTTTGTTGCTTTATTTTTCAAATGGTGCTTCTTACAATTACAATACAAATAATTATGCATCCTATATTGAATTTAAAAGCATGGGAGGGGATGGGAGCTTTTGGTCAGAAATTCTGACCGTGTGTATGCTCCATTGGACTTTTGCTGGCAGAATTTCAGCCAGCAAAAGACTGAGAGCAGGTTCTCTATTTTTCGGTCGGAAAAGGTTTCGATCGGAAATTACGATCGTCTGTACAAATTCCAACGCACAAAATTCCTACGCATGCTAGGAAACAATTCAACGCATGCTCGGAAGCATTGAACTTCATTTTCTCGGCTCGTCGTAGTGTTGTACGTCACCGCGTTCTTGACGGTCGAAAGCTCAGAGAACTTTTGTGTGACTGTGTGTATGTAAGCCAAGCTTGAGCGGAAAATCCGCTCATGTGTACAGGGCATCAAATGATAGAAGTGGTTGTAGTCAATGATCATTTTAAGCTTATCAACAGCAGAAGAAACAGATAAACTGCCTTGTTAAGTGCAATTAGCTGAAAACCATACCTGACCAGAAAACATTGTTTTAAGTATAAATAATTATATACATGATTTGATAAATGATGATTAGAATAGTATCAAACAAACCATAGTCAATCAGAAATCTGACATAAATATGGTATTTACAGTGCAGAAAGAGTTTTAGCCAGACCAGTCTTGCAGCTATTAAAGTGATGTTACCTACTTCACGCCTAGCCTAAAGCAGAATGATGGCCGGGCGGTTCATAACTGCATGTGCGCACCTGTGGGGGCATGCAGCATGGCGATTGGTGGTGAGCGTGTCATTTTGTCACAATGCAACACCGATCTCGGTAAAGAACCTCTGACGGAAGCTCTTTACCACGTGATCAGCCCTGTCAAATCTCGGCTGATCACAGTGTAAACAGGAAAAGTCGTTTATTGGCTTTTCCTCACTCATGTCTGATAGAAGCGATTAGCGGAGAGCTGACCGCCGGCTCTCCTGACAGGGGAGGTCTGTGCTGATTGATTATCAGTGCAGCCCCCCCCCCAGGATGCCCACACTGGGCCACCAGGGATACCCACAATGGATGGCCACCAGGTATGCCACCCTGGACCACCAGGGATGACAGTCCATGCCCAGACAGATGCCTAGACAGATGCCAATCAATGCCCAGACAGATGCTAATCAGTGCCTAATCAGCAATGCCTGCCAGTGCCATCAGTGATACATATCAGTGCCATCTATCAGTGTCCATTAGTGCCATCTATCAGTGTCCATCAGTGCCACCCATCAGTGTCCATCTGTGCCACCTAACAGTGCCCATCAGTGCCGCCTATCAGTGCCACCCATAAGTGCCCATAATTGCAGCATTTCAGTGCCCATCAGTGTCGCCTATCAGTGCCCATCAGTGCCACCTATGAGTGCCCATCCGTCCTGCCTATCAATGCCCATCAGTGCTGCATATCAGTGCCGACTATCAGTGCCACCTATCAGTGCCCATCAGTGCTGCCTATCAGTGCCCATCATCAGTGCAACCTCATCAGTGCCACCTATCAGTGCCCAACAGTGCCAGCTCATAGGTACCACCTCATCAGTGCCGCCTTATCAGTGCCCGCTAGTGCAGCCTCATCAGCGCCCATCAGTGATGGAGAAAACATACTTATTTACAAAATTTTATAACAGAAACAAAGAAAAACATTTTTTTTTCAAAATTTTCGAACTTTCTTTATTTGTTTAGCAAAAAAATAAAAAAAACACGGAGATGATCAAATAGCACCAAAAAAAAATCTGGTTTGGGTACAGTGTAGCATGACCGCGCAATTGGCATTTAAAAAATGACAGAGCTGAAAGCGAAAAATTGGCTTAAGCAAGAAGGGAGGATTTTGAGTTGGTTAAAGGTTAAAAAACAAAAAGAAAACCAAACATCTTACACCTACCTGTGCTATGTAATGGTTTTTCACAGAGCAACACCAATCCTCCTTTGCTTGGGTCCTTCACTGGTGCTTCTGGCTCCTCCTCTTCTCCGAGTGCCACCCATAGCAAGTCACTTGTTAGGGGGGCACTCAAGTGTGCTTGCGCTTGAGCCCCACTCTGTGTGTTCCCATAAGACTCAAATTACTGATGAAGTTTTTATATACAGTAATAAAAATGATTATTAACAAACTGATCACATAGGGGGGGGGTTCCATGGAATTTCTTAATATAAAAAACATTATTTATATAACTGATTCATTTTCAAATGAAAATGAATTTATTCACAACCAAAATTCATGTATTTATATTTAATATATTCTATTACTCTTTATTAAAAAAAAAAACACCAACAAAATCCACATATTTACAAATGCAAATTCATCAATTTACAAAAAAAATTTACAACAAAAAATCACAAATTCAGGATTGTTACTGTATTGGTAAACCTAAACCACCAATCAGAAACTAGTTATTTAAATACAGCATAGTATAAAAGGTTAATAGGCTGATAAAGAAAAAAGCTTCCATGAATCCATGAAACACGTCCTAGCACCTAAACATCCTTTAATGTGCATGGCAAGAGCATAGTTGCCAACATTGTAAAATACATTTCCGGGACACTTTTTTGGCTGTACTCGGAGTCACACTATAATTAGGGGGGGGGCATGCATTTGCAGGTGTGGCATATTAAATAAAAAAAATGCGGCGCGCGCAGCACCAAAAATGGGCATGGTTTACGCAAATTGTGGGCGTGGCTTAAATGGGCGTGGCTCAAATGTATGTGGTTAGAGTCTGAGATGAATGAGGGATGGACAGGGAAGGGGGGAAAGGGGGGTAGAGGGAGAGGGATGGAGGGACAGCAGCCCCAGATCCTACACCACAATAGCAATGTGTATTCCAAAGTTTAACAATCAGCAGATACTCCAAACATCTGGTGTTAGCGCTTCAATCATCCCGGCACCAAGGTTGTTATGGTGTCAGGATGATTGAAGCGCATTATTTCTGTTATTACATTGTAGTTTAAAATGAAAACTCACCATAATGCCGAATCAGTGGGACCACTGAGCGTGTCACCTGCCACGTTGCCTGCCACCAGATGCCATCAGGTGCCCCCCGCAGAGTCCGTCCTTACATCAGGTGCCCCCCAGCAGAGTCCGTCCTTCCATCAGGCGCCCCCAGCGGAGTGCGTCCTTACATCAGGTGTCCCCAGCGGAGAGCCTCTTACATCAGGTGTCCCCAGCGGAAAGGGCCTCTTACATCAGGTGTCCCCAGCGGAGAGCCTCTCTTACATCAGGTGTCCCCAGCGGCGAGCCTCTTACATCAGGTGTCCCCAGCGGAGTGCCTCTTACATCCGGTGTCCCCAGTGGAGTGCCTCAAATCGGTGCCCCCAGCGGAGTGTTGGCTGCAGTCTAGCTACATCTCCTCAAGAGTGGTTACAAGGGGGGAGAGGTGTGTGGGTGGAGGCATGGTGACTTGGGGTGTTACAGGCTAACTTGGGGAAGGCTGGAGGCATGGTGGTGATTTGGGGGTGCAGGCATGATGGTGACCTGGGGGGTGCAGGCATGGTGGTGACTAGGCCGGAGGGGGTGCAGGCATGGTGGTGACTAGGGGGGAGGCTGGTGCAGGCATGGTGGTGACTAGGCGGGAGGCGGGTGCAGGCATGGTGGTGACTAGGGGGGAGGCGGGTTCAGGCATGGTGGTGACTAGGGGGGAGGCGGGTGCAGGGTTAGTGGTGACATGGGGGGAAGCGGGTGCAGGCATGGTGTTGACATGGGGGGAGGGGGTGCAGGTATGGTGGTGACTTGGGGGGAACAGGTATGGTGATGACATGGGGGAGGGGGGGCAGGTATGGTGGTGATATGGGGGGAGGGGGCTGCAGGTATGGTGGTGATATGGGGGGGGTTGCAGGTTATGGTGGTGACATGGGGGGAAAGGGGGGAAGCAGGTATGGTGGTGACATGGGGGGAAAGGGGGGAAGCAGGTATGGTGGTGACACAGAGTGGGGAGGGGGAAGCAGGTATGGTGGCGACACAGGGGGGAGCAGGTATGGTGGTGACACGGGGAAGAGTGAAGCAGGTATGGTGGTGACACGGGGGGAGGGGGAGGGGGGGTGAAGCAGGTATGGTGGTGACACGGGGGGGAGGCGGGAAGCAGTTATGGTGGTGACACGGGGGGAAGCAGTTATGGTGGTGACACCGGGGGAGGGGGGAAGCAGGTATGGTGGTGACACGGGGGGAACAGGTATGGTGGTGACACGGGGGAACAGGTATGGTGGTGACACGGGGGGGGGGACAGGTATGCTGGTGACACGGGGGGAAGCAGGTATGGTGGTGACATGGGGGGGCAGGTATGGTGGTGACACAGGGGGAAGCAGGTATGGTGGTGACACATGGGAGGGGGAAGCAGGTATGGGGTGACATGGTGGGAGGGGGGGAAGCAGGTATGGTGGTGACACGGCGGGAGGGGGAAACAGGTATGGTGGTGACACGGGGGGGGGGGGAAACAGGTATGGTGGTGACACGGGGGAGGGGAGTGCAGGTATGGTGGTGACACGGGGGAGGGGGAAGCAGGTATGGTGGTGACACGGGGGAGGGGGGAAGCAGGTATGGTGGTGACACGGGGGGAGGGGGGAAGCAGGTATGGTGGTGAAACGGGGGGAGGGGGAACAAGGTATGGTGGTGACACGGGGGGAGGGGGAACAGGTATGGTGGTGACACGGGGGAGGGGAGTGCAGGTATGGTGGTGACACCAGGAGGGGGAGGGACAGGTATGGTAGTGACATGGGGGGACGGGGTGCAAGGGGGAGCCAATACCATCAGTGCACTGTCCCCAGCCAGCGGAGCCCAGGTCCTTCCATAAGTGTGACTGTGTCCCCACTCATCGCAAGGGGGGAGACAGGACCATCAGTGCACTGTCCCCAGCCAGCGAGCCCCAGTCCTTCCATCACAGTGTGAGACTGTGACACACGGGGCAGAGCGGAGGGTTGGCATCGGCAGGTGGAGAACATTTCCTTGTGTTCAGTGGATAGCGGGAAGGGGCCGCCAATCCCTGTAGCCAATAGGCTTCAGTGTACAATAGAATTTTCTACTTTGTACACTGAAGAGAGAAGCTGATTGGCTGCCCCTCTCCTCTGCACTGAACACAAGGGGAAACAACACTCGTGGTGGTGACAGCGAATATTTTTGTGTAGCCGTTGCCGTTTTTGGCTAAAAACATTCCCGATTTTCTCGGGACAAAACCAAAATCCCGGGAAAACAATCAGGACAAACATAAATCGGGACGAGAGTCCAAAAATCGGGATTGTCCCGGGAAAATCGGGACTGTTGGCAACTATGCAGGAGGGAAGTTGCATTACAACTCAAGAGGCAGAGATGTATGTGCTCCAAGTGCTGGGTCACAAGTGGAGTGCATTCCAATGCCAACTACATGATTCCTTCTCTGCCACTGCCAGAAACCAAAGATTGTCAGTTTGTCCTGATATGCACAGGGTTAGCATTTTAATTGTGAGTGAAATGCTTTTTACAAATATTCCATTAAGAAAAATGCTACACACCGGAGTTCTTTTTTTTTTTGTTAAAAAAAAAAAAAAAAAATCTCTTGCTACAATACTGACACTCATCTGCAATCCAGCTCTGGCCTGAACACATCCATCCATTTATCCTGTCATCCAACCAGAATGTGTTCATAAACTTTAAAGGGTCATTACAGCCTTTTACAGCCCTAGTGATCTTTAGGTTATGGTTGGAGCCTGGTGAGTATGTCTAGGATACTCCTTTCTCAATCTCGCTATTAAAAAATACAAAAGGGTTTAACTTCTTTAAAGATAGGAGGATAGATCCTTAAATGTGGACTTTTTTGCTGGTGATAGATTCCCTTTGATTTCTGAAAATTTCTCTCCAAAAGTTACCTAGTAGTAAAGGATTTAAAAAACACACAAAAATGTATTTTTTTACTCCATAACCAGTAATGAATCCACTTTCGAGATCAGTACGTTAACTTGCGATGCAATCTAAAGTATTGTCAGATTTCAGTTTGGTAAACTGTGCTATCATTTATTTATACTGAATAGCAGCATTTAGAATAGCTAATTAATGAACTGCTGCCCGTAAGGTAGTGAGCCAGACAGACTTAATCTGTTTCCGTTCAAATGACTAAAACACATCCTCCATTATAAATATGAGATAATTGTCAACAATGACATATCAATAGATATTGTTACTCAAAATTGTTCTTCCTAATGACTTTTCTCAGTAGTAAATGTAGATAACCATCCATGTGAAAATTGTAGCCTTTACTGTAAATGTATGTGACTTACTACAATTCCTGAAATAAGAAAAACACATTTCCGTCAAAGAGAAATCAAGTTCATTTCCTGTCTTGAGTTCTTCTTTTGTTAAATAAATTTGGCACTTTTATATAGGTATATAGTTCCTTTTACATGGTTTTACACCGGACACCAAAGATCACCGGGTGCCATGCCCTTTTAAAAAAAATTAACTAGCAAACCCCCAATACAAAGTAAAGACAACTTAAAGAAAACGTAAAAAATCTTATAAAACTATTGTCACTAGCCTACCTTAAAATTCATCATTAAAGCAGAACATCTGGTACTGCAGGCTGATTTCTTCGACTAGTTTCAGGCCTGGCTATTTGGCCAGTGTAAATAGTATGTAGGGAAGTATACAGAGATCAGTAGTAAGTAGGGCAGTGTATAGAGGTCATTAGGATGTAGGGCAGTGTACAGAGATCAGTAGCATGTGGGGCAGCGTACAGGCTTACAGAGATCAGTAGTATGTGGGGCAGTGTACAGAGGTCATTAGGATGTAGGGCAGTGTACAGAGGTCAGTAGTATGTGGGGCAGTGTACAGAGGTCTAAGCCACAGTTGACTTAAAGTGATTGCAAGCCTATAATTAGGCTTACCTGTAGCTACACTGGATATCTCCTAATCCTGCACGGTTTAGGAGATATCCCTGTATTTGCATGTGCTGACGTCATCGGCACATGCGCAGTTAAGCAAACTGAAGCAACGGCACGTTAGACCGTGCCGTTACCGGTGTTTCCCGCGTGCATGTGTGGGAATGACGTCATCGCGGCTCCGGCCAATCACCGGAGCGGTGAACGAGGACCGCTGAAGGGGCTTCAATCTCAGGTAAGTAATTCATAATGAGCTAGTTTTGATTACAAGAATGCTTGTAATCCAACGCTCGTATATCAAAAAAAGTTTCATCATAGGAGTTAATGGAAGTCCCAGTGTCTCCAAGCGGCTCCGAGTGCATCCTAATGGCTCCAGGCAGCTCCGAGTGTCCTGCACACCCCCTTGGCTTGAATCCTGCTCGTCTTGCAAGACAACGCTCACAAACCGAGTCAGGATTTAAAAAAAATAATAGCTCGTATTGCGAAACGCTCTTAACACGCGTTACTCGCAATCCGAGGTATTACTGTATGATATTCCCAATATAATTGCAATGCAATTCATAACCCATGAAGTGCTCAATTGCTCATATGAAATGTCTAATGTGGATATACATGATGCATCAAGATGATCAGATTGTATAAACATCCAAACTTACTTTTCTTTTTTTGTTCCCCACACCCATATACTACTACATGCAGGTAGTAATAAAAGTTTAGTTAAAGCCAAAACTTTTTTGTTGGTTAGATAAGGTGAGGAAGGGTATAATCTTTTATTTGCTTTACATTCCTCTACTGAGGAGATTCACGCGTTCTGTGTTCTGGTGACAGCTGCTACCAGAACTGGAATTGAGAGCAAATCCAGAATTAATATTTTCTTTGTTTTACCAAAACATTTAAATACTTGGCACAGGATGTGCCTAACTATTTTCGAAATAAGTGTTTGTTGTATACAAATATATTCCTTGAAATTTGACATTTACCATAGCTAGAGTTTTTGGGAGATCGGGGGGACCAAACCTTAATATTTGCTCCTCTGGATGAATAATTACATTGTCCTGAATAATGCACTGGTAAGAAATGGCCCTTTGGATACATCCTGTGTTACATCCCTACATATGGAGCATGGACCACTTGTTTGGGGAGAAGGGGGAGGTTATTGTACTTTGCAAGCAATGAACCGCAGCTTAGAACTATATAGTCAAATTCACTGCAAGTTCTCACTAATGCAAATCATTCACCGATTCCTACCCATAATATTTGGGAGATTGTTGTGGATAGGGAGAGAGATGACCACCGCTCCAGAGGGATCCTTCAAGGCGAATGCTTCTACTCCTAGTGTGGATCTCCAGGTGCAGGCTAATAACAAGGTAGTTAGAAAGTAACAAGGGGAACTCTGGACAGCCGCACACCAGACGAAGATGAAAAATCTAATGGATTTATTTAAAAACAGGAATCACATCAAAATCCAAAAACACAGCAAAACAGGGAAGGGGGGGGCACACAGCTGACGCGTTTCACGCTAAATACAAACTATGAGTAAGCGCTGTATTTAGCGTGAAACGCGTCAGCTGTGTGCCCCCCCTTCCCTGTTTTGCTGTGTTTTGGGATTTTGATGTGATTCCTGTTTTTAAATAAATATTTGGGAGGTAGAATTCTGTTTAAATTCATGTAAATGTTCCCAGGAGCCTAAAATAACACTTGTTATGCATTGGTCTTCTGCTGTATCAAGTGGAAATCTGATGTATATGGTTGCCTACAGAAACTGCTGGCCAAAGTGTCATAATGTAGAAAATAATATTTTCTTTCATTTGAGCCCAGTCTTGCCACACAGATTTACTCGAGGCCTGAGCAATCCTCTTTTATTGTTCAGTTAGAGAAATCTTGACAAAGTCTTGAAAACTTTGTCAAAAACGCCCCCTTGCTGTGAGTGACAGGTGATTTACATATCTCATGCACTAGCCTGAGACAGGTTATCATCAGATCACTGGATGTTCTACTCTGCCCAGCTCTGACTACATACATGTCCCCTAAATCACTTGTCTGTCTATAGTCTGCTGACAGTTCACTGCATCCCATGATGAGAAACATCCAGTCAAAACACAGTAAAGCTGGGAGAGCTGGAGGGGAGGGTTGGGGGATGTGAATTGTGAACTTTTTACACAGGATGTGCCTGTCTCAGGCTAGTGCATGATATGTAAATCACCTGTCGCTCACAGCAAGGGGGGCATTTTTGACAAAGTTTTCAAAACGTTGTCAAGATTTCTGTAACTGAACAATAAAAGAGGATTGCTCAGGCCTCAAGTAAATCTGTGTGGCAAGACTGGGCTCAAATGAAATGAAATTTTATTCTCTACATTATGACATAAAAAAAAAAAAATTGAGGTTTACATCCACTTTAAGTAAATTAGAAACCCTTGTCCAATTGATGTTGATTTCCCCAATATACAAAGGCAGAATTTTTCTGCTTCCTCACTCCATAGAGCTTTGCTGAGCATTCATATTAAGGCCCCCAGTGGCTGGGTACTTTTAGGGAGATCAGATTCCTTCATGTGCCATCACCCACTGAAAATAAGGGGCAGCTTACATGATTTTGACCACACCAGGGTTTAATTCACTAACCTTTATGCTAATGTTTCTTGTTTGCTCTGAGAGCATTTCCTGAGAAAGGAGTGCTTGTTTTAGACCAACAGAATCAATATTTTGTCAGAAAGATGGCATCGCTTCTCCAGAAGTGTTTTTGGATGTTGCTGAAAATAATCCAGCCAATAATCTTGTTAAAAAAAAAAAGAAGCAACAAAGTAAAGTGAGTTGAGCAGCGATTTCAAGTGACATGAAAATCAATGTGTAATATAGCAGATACGGAGAGGGTTTCTAGCAGCTAATAAAACAATCTACATTTTATCACTCTTTAAAGTGCAAATATACCATGCAAGCAAGACTTTTAAAGGCAAAGGGACAAGAAAGGTGTACTTCACAGCCTAGTTGACAAAATCACATTTCCAGCGTAGAAGGTATCAGACATTGGAGAAGAAGAAAACTCTCCCGAAAAAAGAGCAGATGAAACTGCCAATACAAGGTGTTACAGGGGATCTGTGTAATGAGTGTAGTACACGAGACATGTTCAATATTAACCTGGCTGGTCAAACCTCCCCCAAAACTAAATATGATCTGTCAAGTAGTAAAGATAGAACAAGGATAATAGCCGCTCAACTTGCAAACTGGAAAACAAGTTAGCCAAGTCCCTTTTATCTTAATTTTCATTCAAATGAATTACATAAAAAAATTAAATGCATAACAAAGCGCATACGGGTACTATATCTGGCTTTACAGTTACATCATCAAATGTAAGCATGAATAGGATTATGACAGACCTGGGGTACCCTGGCATAGAATTAAAAAAATATTTCTGCAGTGAAGGTAATGTGCCTCAGCACATGGTAGTTACAGCAAGAATGCGCCCAGCAGTGGAGGTGGCTAAAGCTGAGTTCCAGCTTTACCTTTAGTTTTGCTCAATTGTATAGGCTCCACTCCTGTACTAAAATGCTTACTATGATATTACTGCACCCTGTGAGTTTCTCACAGTGTGCATTAGCAAATGGAGGGTATGACAAGACTGCACTCAGCAGTAGAAGTGACCAAAGCTATGCTCCACCTTTACATTCAGTTTTGGTCAGTTTTATAGGTTCCTTTTCCAAGATGACCACTTCCTTGCTAAAGAATCTGAGAGAAAAAGTGATGGACTGGCCAAACATGTCTCCAGACCTAAACTCTATTGAGCATCTGTGGGGCATCCTCAAATGGAAGGTGGAGGAGCGCAAGGTCTCTGACATCCACCAGCTCCGTTATGTCGTCATGGAGGAGTGGAAGAGGACTACAGTGGCAACCTGTGAAGCTCTGGTGAACTCCATGCCCAAGAGGGTTAAGGCAGTGCTGGAAAATAATGGTGTTCATATAAAATATTGACACTTTGGGCCCAATTTGTACATTTTCACTTAGGGATATACTCACTTTTGTTGCCAGCAGTTTAGTTATTAATGGCTGTGTGTTGAGTTATTTTGAGGGGACAACAAATTTACACTGTTATACAAGCTGTACACTCAATACTACATTGTAGGCAAGTGTAATTTCTTCAGTGTTTAACTGTCTACACCTGTGCTAGCCTCCTTTCCCTGTGGAAGCCTAATACGGAGAAACTCAGCGTTGGGTGGTGCTAGCAGAGTGGACGTTGTCACACATCACGCCCCAGCCAGCTGGCGTGAGCCGTGGCTGTGTTCTTTCGGTTTTTTTTTGGTAGTGCTTGCTGTTTTTGAAAGTGCCTGCTGTTTCATGTTTTAAAGTTTTAAAGTTCTGTGGTGCAGTGCTGTGCCATGGTTTTGAATAAACAAACTTGGATTTTAAACATATTACGCTATGAAGCCCTTTTTTTTCCTCCCATGATGTTCCTATTGAAACTGCTTCACCCATAAAACGTGGGTCCTACGGAGTGCACCGGAGGCCGGTTCTATTAGCGGAGGAGTGGATCCAGATGGATGTCCTTGGAGTGTCAGCCTGAGTGATCTCTCCTGCTGTCACGTACCTGGTGGTGCGAGCCCGAGATTGCAGGGAGAGGCCTCCCTTGCGTCTCCCACTCCTGGTCCCCTGGTGTGGGAACAGGAGAGCCAGGAGTGAGGAGGAGCACGGGTGCCTGGCAGGATCAACAGACCGGTGGGAAGGAAACAGGTTAGCTGAGCTGGCGGGATCTCTGGAAAGCAGGCTCACAGGTAAACGGGATAGCAGAGCTGGCAGGATCACTGGAAAGCAGGCTCACAGGTAAACTGGATCGCAGAGCTGGCAGGATCGCTGGAAAGCAGGCTCACAGGTAAACCGGATAGCAGAGCTGGCAGGATCACAGGAAAGCAGGCTCACAGGTAAACTGGATAGCAGAGCTGGCAGGATCACAGGAAAGCAGGCTCACAGGTAAACCGGATAGCAGAGCTGGCAGGATCACAGGAAAGCAGGCTCACAGGTAAACTGGATAGCAGAGCTGGCAGGATCACTGGAAAGCAGGCTCACAGGTAAACTGGATAGCAGAGCTGGCAGGATCACAGGAAAGCAGGCTCACAGGTAAACTGGATAGCAGAGCTGGCAGGATCACTGGAAAGCAGGCTCACAGGTAAACTGGATAGCAGAGCTGGCAGGATCACAGGAAAGCAGGCTCACAGGTAAACTGGATAGCAGAGCTGGCAGGATCACAGGAAAGCAGGCTCACAGGTAAACTGGATAGCAGAGCTGGCAGGATCACAGGAAAGCAGGCTCACAGGTAAACCGGATAGCAGAGCTGGCAGGATCACAGGAAAGCAGGCTCACAGGTAAACTGGATAGCAGGGCTGGCAGGATCACAGGAAAGCAGGCTCACAGGTAAATCGGATAGCAGAGCTGGCAGGATCACAGGAAAGCAGGCTCGCAGGTAAACTGGATAGCAGAGCTGACAGGAACTGGACCACGGCTTGGCAAGCAAGTTCACAGGTAAACTGGATAGCAGAGCTGACAGGAACTGGACAACGGCTTGGCAAGCAGGTTCACAGGTAAACTGGATAGCAGAGCTGACAGGAACTGGACAACGGCTTGGCAAGCAGGTTCACAGGTACACTTGGATAGCAGAGCTGACAGGAACTGGACAATGGCTTGGCGAACAGGTTCACAGGTAAGCTTGGATAGCAGAGCTGACAGGAACTGGACACAGGAAACGGAACCACTGAATGGACTGGAACCAACAGGTGAACAGGATCGTTACAGAGGGCCAGACTGCAGACTGGACAAAGGCTTAACAAGGAACCAGAGTTCATCAAAGAAGTCAGGTAATGAATCTGAACTTAGAGCAAGGTACAATGGATCAGGCAGGAGGATGGTCACTGGAAGCCGGGGTCGGGTACAGGCAGAAAGCTGGATAGTCTTTATGGCAAGCCGGGTCAAAGGAACAGGTATCACAGGATCAGGTTTCTTTTACTACACCACAACGCTGTAGAGCAGACAGCAAAGACCGTCTGCTCAAGTCAGGCTTAAATCGGCCGGCTGGATCTAACTAGGGCGCGCGCCCGTCTCCCTGTGCGCGGTTGTGCACGTGCCCGAGCCCGGGCGCGCATGCGCATGCGCAATGGAATCTGAGGGCCAGGACGGCCCGGGTTTAGATTTCTGGCAGGATCTTCATGACATTGCCCCCCTCCTAGGGGCAACCTCCGGGTGCCCCTCTGGGCAAATCTCTCAGGATGAGCTCTTTTGAAGGCTTGAACTAGACTCTTAGCATGGATATTACACTCGGGCTCCCAGGAATTCTCTTCAGGACCATATCCCTTCCATTTGATCAAGAACTGATTCTGATTTCTCCTCTTTCTAACATTTAGTATAGCCTCTACCTCATATTCTTCCTCGCCATCTACCAAGACTGGGTCCGGGGGTACAGTCCTTCTGTTGGAAAAGGGGTTGGAAGTGGAGGGCTTTAACAGAGAAACATGAAAGACTGGATGGACCTTGAGGGAATCAGGAAGTTCCAACTCATAGGCTACTTCATTAATCTTTCGTTTGACTGGAAAGGGACCTAAGAACTTAGGGCCCAGTTTTTTTGAGGGACAAGCCAACTTCAGATTCAAGGTGGAGAGCCACGCTGTGTCACCCGGTGCCAGTACCAATTCTCCACGCCTCTTTCGGTCAAAGACTGCTTTGTTATGTTCCTGGGTCCGGGCCATGGTGTCCTGCAGGAGTTGGTTATTGGAAGCAAAGAAATCAATCTTTTCCTGGACTGCGGGCACAGTACATTCAGGAAGAGAATTGGGCAGGAATGAAGGATGAAAGCCATAGTTGGCGAAGAAAGGTGTCTGTTGGGTGGCCGAGTGGATAGCATTGTTATATGCAAACTCGGCAACTGGTAACAGGGAGATCCAATCGTCTTGGGAGAAGGAAGAAAAGCATCGAAGATATTGTTCCAGGGTCTGATTGGTTCTTTCGGTCTGCCCATTGGTTTGAGGGTGATAAGCGGAAGAAAATGATAGCTCAATGTTGAGGGCCATGCAAAGTGATTTCCAGAACCGAGAGGTGAATTGTACCCCTCGGTCGGACACTATGTTGGCTGGTACCCCATGGAGTCTGATGACTTCTCGGATGAACACTTGTGCGGTTTCTGAGGCAGAAGGGGTGCCCTTCATGGGAACAAAGTGTGCCATTTTTGACAGACGATCAACTATCACGAAGATCGTAGTGTGGTCCTCTGCTGGGGGCAGTTCCACAATGAAATCTATGGACAGCATTTTCCAGGGGCGATCTGGGACTGGTAATGGCTTGAGTAGGCCCCAGGCCTTGGTTCTGTGACTTTTGCTCCGAATACACACAGTGCATGTTTCCACAAATTTCCTGCAGTCTTCCCTTAGCTGAGGCCACCAGAAGGTACGTTGTACCAATTCAGTGGTTTTGGTGACACCAAAGTGTCCGGCAAGCTTGTGATCATGGCACAATTCCAGGACGGTTACCCGCAGACCCTCGGGAATGAAAATCTTATCCCCATGCCACAATAGCCCATCCTTGGCCAGCAACCCAGGACCGGGAGTGGGTATGAGGCCACTGGAAGCCCGTCTGAGCTGGGACAGTAGGTCTTCCTGTAGCAGGAGAAAGTTTCCAGGGGCAAGGATAGTGTCTGGAGGGGAACCATCCTGGGATTTGTGATACATACGAGACAGAGCGTCCGGCTTCGCGTTTTTGGAACCCGGACGATATGTCACGTGAAAGGTAAAACGAGAGAAAAATAAGGCCCAACGGGCCTGTCTAGGTCTCAACCTCTTGGCAGTCTTCAAGTACTCTAGATTTTTGTGATCTGTGAAGATCAGGATTGGGTGAGTAGCCCCTTCTAGCAGGTAACGCCATTCCTCGAGGGCGGTCTTTATGGCCAGTAATTCCCGATCCCCCACATCGTAGTTCTTCTCGGCTGGGGACAGTTTCCGTGAGAAAAATGCCACGGGGTGTAGCAGGGCTTTGATGCCCTGTCTCTGGGACAGGATGGCCCCTACAGCTATCTCTGAGGCATCCACTTCGAGGACAAAGGGCAGAGAAGGATCTGGATGCTTCAGGATAGGAGCTGAGGTAAAGAGCCCCTTGAGGGCCTTGAAGGCCCCTTGGGCCTCAGGGGACCAATGAAAACGGGTACTTTGTTTGGTGAGTTGAGTAATGGGTGCCACTATGGCCGAGAATCCCTTGATGAATTTGCGATAAAAATTGGCAAAGCCAATGAATCGCTGGATCCCCTTTTTATCTGCGGGAACTGGCCAGTCCAGGATGGCTGAGATTTTCTGGGGGTCCATCTGGATGCCTCTACTGGAGATGATCAAACCTAGGAAGGGTATGCTTTCTACCTCAAAGAGACATTTTTCTGCCTTGGCATAGAGGCCATGTTGCCGGAGACGGCCCAACACACTTTTAACATGTCCACGATGCAGCTCTAGGGAGGAAGAGAAAATTAGTATGTCATCAAGATAAACAACAGCAAAAACATCAAGGAAGTCCCGAAGCACATCATTTATGAAAGACTGGAAGGTAGCGGGGGCGTTACAGAGTCCGAACGGCATCACCAGGTACTCAAAGTGCCCAAATCGAGACCGAAATGCCGTCTTCCATTCGTCCCCATCCTTTATACGTATTAAATTGTATGCCCCTCTGAGGTCCAGTTTAGAAAAGATGGAGGCCGTGCCAAGCCTCTGAAACAGTTCAGGTACCAGGGGAAGCGGGTAGCGATTTTTGACTGTGACCTCGTTTAGGGCACGGTTGTCCACACAGGGTCTGAGAGAATGGTCCTTCTTCTCTACGAAAAATATTCCTGCACCTGCAGGAGACGTAGACGGGCGGATAAACCCTTTTTTCAGGTTATCATCAATATAGTCCTTTAGTTTTCCCTGCTCCACCTGTGTTAACGGAAAAACCCTACCGAAGGGAATCTTGGCCCCGGGAAGGAGTTCAATGGGACAGTCATAGGGCCTATGGGGTGGCAGCACATCTGCCCTTCGTTTGCTGAACACATCCAGGTATGCATGGTAGACTTCAGGGATGGACTGACGTAGACCTGCCTCGTTTTCGAGGCAGAGCAAAGCAGAGGGTCCTGCGGGGGCCAAGGAGCCGCAGGACCTTTGGCAGTAGGGAGAAGAGAAGGCCACCTCTCCTGTGGACCAGTTGATGACCGGGTTGTGTGCTTGCAGCCAGGGAATCCCTAGAATGACTGGAAACAAGGGAGAAGAAATTATATCCAAACATAACAGTTCTTGATGTGACTCTGAGATCACTGTGTGCAATGGGGCAGTCTCCTGAGTCACTGGGCCAGATTTGATGGTGGACCCATCCGCCAGGTGGACGGACAGGCCCTGTTCTCTTGGACGGAGAGGAATTCGATGCCGGGCAGCAAAAGCAGAGTCCATGAAGCAACTACAGGCACCAGAGTCAATGATAGCTGTGGTTTGTAGGGTCCTTCCTGAGAACTGGAAGGAAACAGAAAGGGCAAGATGAGATGAAACCCCGGTCACAGGATCCACATAACTGGAGAGAATAGTGGGGAACTTACGAAGTTTAGCCGGGCAGTTCCGGACATAATGACCAGGCTCTCCACAATACAGGCACAGATTGTTGCTGCGGCGCCTCTGGCGTTCTGCTGGGGTGAGAGAAGGCCGCAGGAGTCCAAGTTGCATGGGTTCTGATGCTGAAGAGGCATGAGCAGGTTTAACAGGGGGAGCAGTGCGGAAGTGACTTGGACCCCTGGGAAGCATCCAGGTAGGTCTTGGGGACCCCAAGGTTCGTTCGGCTCTACGCTCCCGTAGGCGCCGGTCAATTTGGATGCTTAGGTCTATGAGGGAATTCAGGGTCTGAGGTACCCCCACTCTGGCGAGCTCGTCCTTGAGTGCGTCTGAGAGGCCCATGCGGAATTGGTGACGGAGAGCAGCATCGTTCCAGTCGGTGTCGGCACCCCAACGCCTGAACTCAGCCACATAGTCCTCTGCTGGTCTTCGACCCTGTTGGAGAGAACGTAAGGCGGCCTCCGCAGTGGTTGAGAGTTGGGGGTCCTCATAAAGCTGCGCCATGGCATCAAAAAAGGTGGAGAGACTGGTCAATGCTGCATCCTTTTGTTCCACGAGACGGTGGGCCCAGATTTGGGGATCCCCAGTCAGTAGGGCTACCACAAAACCCACCTTGGTGGTCTCTAGAGAAAAGGTCCTAGGTTGCAGGGCAAAATGGAGTTCACAGGAGTTACGGAAAGTTCTGAAGCTACCACGGGCACCCGTAAATTTCTCTGGAGTAGGTACCTTGGGCTCAGGTGGTAGCATCACTATAGTCTGGGTAGGTGCAGGCCCCGTTGGGGGTATTGCTGGGTGAGGAGTTCCTTGGGTACTGGATGGACCAGACAGGGCCAGTACCCGTTCCTCCAGCCGGGTGTACCCTTGCTGGAGGTTCTTCACCGCCTCGGTCAGACCTGCCAGGTGTTGGCATAGCCCCTCCATGGCGGGGGCTCCCTGCTCGGGCTCAGACATGGCTGTCTGCTACTGTCACGTACCTGGTGGTGCGAGCCCGAGATTGCAGGGAGAGGCCTCCCTTGCGTCTCCCACTCCTGGTCCCCTGGTGTGGGAACAGGAGAGCCAGGAGTGAGGAGGAGCACGGGTGCCTGGCAGGATCAACAGACCGGTGGGAAGGAAACAGGTTAGCTGAGCTGGCGGGATCTCTGGAAAGCAGGCTCACAGGTAAACGGGATAGCAGAGCTGGCAGGATCACTGGAAAGCAGGCTCACAGGTAAACTGGATCGCAGAGCTGGCAGGATCGCTGGAAAGCAGGCTCACAGGTAAACCGGATAGCAGAGCTGGCAGGATCACTGGAAAGCAGGCTCACAGGTAAACCGGATAGCAGAGCTGGCAGGATCACAGGAAAGCAGGCTCACAGGTAAACTGGATAGCAGAGCTGGCAGGATCACAGGAAAGCAGGCTCACAGGTAAACCGGATAGCAGAGCTGGCAGGATCACAGGAAAGCAGGCTCACAGGTAAACTGGATAGCAGAGCTGGCAGGATCACTGGAAAGCAGGCTCACAGGTAAACTGGATAGCAGAGCTGGCAGGATCACAGGAAAGCAGGCTCACAGGTAAACTGGATAGGAGAGCTGGCAGGATCACTGGAAAGCAGGCTCACAGGTAAACCGGATAGCAGAGCTGGCAGGATCACAGGAAAGCAGGCTCACAGGTAAACTGGATAGCAGAGCTGGCAGGATCACAGGAAAGCAGGCTCACAGGTAAACTGGATAGCAGAGCTGGCAGGATCACAGGAAAGCAGGCTCACAGGTAAACCGGATAGCAGAGCTGGCAGGATCACAGGAAAGCAGGCTCACAGGTAAACTGGATAGCAGGGCTGGCAGGATCACAGCAAAGCAGGCTCACAGGTAAACCGGATAGCAGAGCTGACAGGATCACAGGAAAGCAGGCTCGCAGGTAAACTGGATAGCAGAGCTGACAGGAACTGGACCACGGCTTGGCAAGCAAGTTCACAGGTAAACTGGATAGCAGAGCTGACAGGAACTGGACAACGGCTTGGCAAGCAGGTTCACAGGTAAACTGGATAGCAGAGCTGACAGGAACTGGACAATGGCTTGGCGAACAGGTTCACAGGTAAGCTTGGATAGCAGAGCTGACAGGAACTGGACACAGGAAACGGAACCACTGAATGGACTGGAACCAACAGGTGAACAGGATCGTTACAGAGGGCCAGACTGCAGACTGGACAAAGGCTTAACAAGGAACCAGAGTTCATCAAAGAAGTCAGGTAATGAATCTGAACTTAGAGCAAGGTACAATAGATCAGGCAGGAGGATGGTCACTGGAAGCCGGGGTCGGGTACAGGCAGAAAGCTGGATAGTCTTTATGGCAAGCCGGGTCAAAGGAACAGGTATCACAGGATCAGGTTTCTTTTACTACACCACAACGCTGTAGAGCAGACAGCAAAGACCGTCTGCTCAAGTCAGGCTTAAATAGGCCGGCTGGTGCTAACTAGGGCGCGCGCCCGTCTCCCTGTGCGCGGTTGTGCACGTGCCCGCGCCCGGGCGCGCATGCGCATGCGCAATGGAATCTGAGGGCCAGGACGGCCCGGGTTTAGATTTCTGGCAGGATCTTCATGACACCTGCTC
This sequence comes from Lithobates sylvaticus, assembly GCA_028564925.1. Classification (NCBI taxonomy): domain Eukaryota; kingdom Metazoa; phylum Chordata; class Amphibia; order Anura; family Ranidae; genus Lithobates; species Lithobates sylvaticus. Next base: position 155,523,218 of record CM053030.1, read on the forward strand.
TGTGCCTATAAGATCTCTGTAATAGAGATCCGACTTTTCTGGTAAGCAGCCACCTGGCTTTTTATTATCCTTCGGCTGTTACATGAGGACTGTTACTGTGAAGAACTCATCCGATTTGGGGACCTGTATTTAAAGAATTATTGTCAATAGACTTGTATTGTACCTTTCATGGACTTTCTTATGAGTAGAACAGCTTTGTTTTTTGATTAGAACAGTTCATGTATGCTGATCTATTTTTTTATTATTTTGTTTCATTATTTTAGTTTTAGTTTTTTATCTAAACTCTTGCTCACAATCAGTTAATTTGTTTCATTGTGCATGGCACATTGGCACACATATTTTATCTAGTATCTAGTATAGTGCACTTTTGGCTCTTTAGCACAGGTGTAGCACAAATATTATGTAAATTGCACCAGTTATTTAGTAGCACATCTATTCCCATTTTTACACACTCCTAAACTGAATATTCCGTTTTTTGTTTAGATTGCAGTACTATCACATATATTCAGCTGTCACATATTTTTATATAGTTATTATTTATAATTTTTTATTGAGTGGGGGTAGCGCAGACTTTTCCTTGACACATTTCTTCAGTGTTGTCACATGAAAAGATATAATAAAATATTTACAAAAAAATTAGGGGTGTACTCACTTTTGTGAGATACTGTATATATATATATATATATATATATATATATATATATATATATATATATATATACACATGCATACATATATATATATATATATATATATATATATATATATATATATATATATATATATAAATTTAGGCGTGTTAAATTTGTTGTGTATGTGCTCAGCGTCATATCCAGAGGTTGTCTTTGGGAAATAGACGTATGAGTTCTGACAGCATTGCTACAGAGGTTGACGGGGTGGGGGGGGGGGTCAGCCTGTCAGTGCTCAGACCATACACCGCACACTGCATCAAATTGGTCTACATATTATTTGGTTCAGATGGTGTCAAGCGTGTGTGGCGGTAACCAGGTGATGCATACAAAGACAAGTGTGTCTTGCCTACAGTCAAGCATGGTGGTGGGGGTGTCATGGTCAGGGGCTACATAAGGGCTGCTGGTACTCGGGAGAAACAGTTCATTGAGGGAACCATGAATGCCAACATTTACTGTGACATACTGAAGCAGAGCATGATTTCCTCCCTTCAGAGACTGGGCTGCAGGGCAGTATTCCAACATGATAATGACCCCAAACACACCTCCAAGACGACCACTACCTTGCTAAAGAAGCTGAGGTTAAAGGTGATGGACTGGCCGAGAATGTCTCTAGAGCTAAACCCTATTGAGCATCTGTGGGACATCCTCAAACGGAAGGTGGAGGAGCGTAAGGTCTCTAAACATCCACCAGATCCGTGATGTCACCTTGCAGGAGTGGAAGAGTACTCCAGTGGCAACCTGTGAAGCTCTGGTGAACTCCATGCCCAAGAGGGTTAAGGCAGTGCTGGAAAATAATGGTGGCCACACAATAGAATGACACTTTGGGCCCAATTTGGAAATTTTCACTTAGGGATGTACTCACTTTTGTTGCCCGCGGTTTAGTGTGTTGAGTTATTTTAAGGGGACAGAAAATTGACACTGTTATACAAGTTGTACACTCACTATTTTACATTGTAGCAAAGTGTAATTTCTTCGGTGTTGTCACATGAAAAGATATAATAAAATATTTACAAAAATGTGAGGGGTGTACTCACTTTTGTGAGATACTGTACAGTATATATATAATAGAGAGGCTGGCTCTATATTAGGGATGCACCGATACCGATACTGGTATCAATATCAGTGCCGATACTAGGCATTTTCACGAGTATCAGTACTCCGAAAACCGATACCGGAGGTGACATCAGTTGGGGGCGGGGCTCCTCCTCCTCCTCTCCTCCGGCAGTGGGGCTCGAAGCAGTATGCGCCTTACGGCACCAGGACGAGGGGGGGGGGGTCGGGAAAATCCACAGCACTATGGGAACAGGCTGACAGCTGGCCACACCAACACTCCTGCTCCCGGCTGTCTTTTTTTCATTATGCAGCACTGCTGCGATCCTCTCCTGCCTCTGTAAACAAGAAGAGGATGGGTGATGTCATGATTCCATCCATCCTGTTCCTGCACAGAGAGAGAGAGCTAGCTGGATGGCTGTCCGCTATCCAAAAACAGAGAGTGTGTGGGTCGCCAAGGGCAAGGGGCTGGACAGCATCAGCACGTGTGTTTCTATGTGAGGCAGCTGTGGTATTGTCCCTGGAAGCAGAACCGAGTAATGAGGAAAGCAAGTCCTGCAAACAGGTTAGTGTAGTATGTACAGGACAGTGTCAGCAGGGTACAGACCAGTCTTATACACTAGCACCATACAGTATATACAGACCAGTCTGTACCCCAACACTGTACTGTATATGTTAAACACACACCAGTCTGTTAATAATGTAAAGGTACGGTGTTAGTGTACAGACTGGTCTGTACCTAATGCCCTGCACTGCGCCCTCGTAATGCCCTGTACTGCTCCCTTCTAACGCCCTGTACTGTGCCATCCTAACACCCTCCTAATGCCCTGTACTGCGCCTTCCTAACACCCTCCTAACGCCCTGTACCGCGCCTTCCTAACACCCTCCTAATGCCTCATATTATGGCGACATTTTTAAATTTTTCATAATTTTGGTGACCAAAATCAGGTATCGGTAATTTGTATCGGCGAGTACGTGATGTCAAGTATCGGTACTCGTACTCGGTGTCAAAAAAGTGCCATCGGTGCATCCCTAATATATACACATGGATATATATATAGTGAACCTATATCAAAAGGTATAAACATGTATATATTACATAAACAACTAAAATAAAAACTAAATTAATTTCTCCCTTTAAAATTTAAAGTAGAACTAAAGACACATTTTTTTTTCATTTTGGATAGTTTAAAGGAAGGGTTATTACCCATGCCAGGTTTTTTAACCTATCTATATCCCCTTGTGGAGATTTTCCTTAACTTCTTGTCCAATAGCCAAAACAGAAAGTGGGAGGAAATCACTCGAAAGTGAGGGAATCCCAGGTTGTCATAAGGGTCACCAGAACTAATGTTACCATTCAAAGATTTCCCCTCTATTGCTGTTCTAGGAACAGTCCAAAATTTGGGATTTTCTTTCACTTTGATTTTTGTTAATAAATAGGACAAATAGAGAGGCCGACTCTCTCCAAAGGGGCACAGACATCACAGACAGCAAAAAAAATACCTAACATGTTTTCTAATCTCACTCCACTATGTCTAAAACTAAAAAATAAACTTTTGCCTTTAGTTATTTTTCAACTTGCTTCGGTAAATAACTTCCACTAGTTATATTTTTTAAATATCAATATAAAAAAGAAGACTACCATTTTTAGAGACCAACTACTAAAAGGATCTGGTTCAACATTAAAGTGGTTCTAAAGGCAAACTTTACCTTAAAGGATAAGCTCAGCTTTTTGGAACATATTACATGTTTTTAGGGTGGAACATGTAACATGTTACCGCTCCCGCAGTGGATCTCGCTGTGACAGCAGTATAGGGAGAAGTCCCACGTACAAGTTTTCACTTTTTTAAAAGAGCACGTCGTTCATTCACAGTGTTCTGTGAATGGATGGACTTGTAGTTCTCAATGAACTACCACGACACTGTTGAGCACTGTGGTAGTTCATTGATTCTTCCTGTTAATGTTAAACTGCCTGCCCGTACTATGTACCGGCAGGCAGCTTACACTATAGTCTGCAGGTGACCTGCATAGCACCAGTGATCTGCTGATCACTGATGCAATGCTTTCCAAGCTCTTATAATTATAAATGCAAATTTTTTTACCTGCAAAAAATTGCGCATATATTTTTTTTTTTCAAAAGGTGAACTTATCCTTTAATGCATTCTCTGCATTAGGGTGAGAGACCTTTCAATAGCAGTTCCCCCAACCCCTCCTTAACCTCCCTGGCGGTGTTCCCGAGTCTGGCTCGGGTTGAGATTTTTGTACCAGGAGCGGTAACTCCGAGCCAGACTCGGGCTGCATTGCAGGATACAGGGGGAAGTTACTTACCTTTTCCCCTGGATCCTGCGATGTCTCCCCGCTGTGTGTGCGAGCCGTCCGCTCGCTCGATTCACACAGTGCCCGAGTGCCGCTGATCTCCGTTCCCTGCGACGTTCCGACGCCAAATTCAAAAAAGTTTAAAAACACAATACACATACAGTACTGTAATCTTACAGATTACAGTACTGTATACAAAAAATACACATCCCCTTTGTCCCTAGTGGTCTGCCCAGTGCCCTGCATGTCATTTTATATAATAAAAATATTTTTTTCTGCCTGGAAACTGGAGATTGTCCATAGCAACCAAAAAGTGTCCCTTTATGTCAAAAGTGGTTTTAGACCAGCTAGAAAACACAGATAAAAAATTAGAATCCCAATTTATCATCAAACAATAAATTTAATGACAGCGACTATTCTGCAACTGAGCAAATTTCAGTGTTTTTGATTTGATTACATTATTAAATCATTTTTATAAATATTATTATTATATTATAATTTATGATTTTGTGTTTCAAACTTTATCATACCCGGGATGTCTACTAGACTCTGGTTCGGACAGATTTAAGTGAGTTATTCATAAGAATTGCATGCCTACAATATAAAAACGCCAAATTTCCATGCAAAATAATTGTACCGCTTTCAGCACTAAATTCCAGACAGAATCAAAACGCCAGGGAGGTTAAACACTTACCTGAGTCCATTCTTGTTCCAGTGCTGTCCCATCTGCATCAGCTCTTCTCCCCTCTCTCACAGGCTTGGCTGAGAGCAGTGGGCGCCATTGGCTCCTGCTGCTGTCAGTCAAATCCTGTGAGCAGTGAGCAGGGGGCCGAGTTGCACTATGTGGGTTGCACACAACCTGGCTCAGGATTGAGCCTGCATGTCTGCCCCCATAGCAAGCAGTTTTCTGTGGGCACAGACAGTAAAGAGGAGGAGCTGACAGCGCCAGCGGGGGACCCTAGAAGAGGAGGTTGAGGGGCCCCTCTGTGCAAAACCATTGCACAAAGCAGGTAAGTATGATTTTTTTTTTTAATGTTAACCTTTACAATCACTTTAATGTTTACCAAGGAATCTGCAGGAACTTCTCATTTTTCAGCAATACAGAAGACAAAAGCTTTGTTGAGCACTTGTGTTTTGAACTATTTACCTAATATCCTTCTTCAGTGCCAGGCATCAGGGCTTGCGAAATGTGCAATGGATCATTTTCTTTCATTATTTGTGTGTGTTTATGGGGCCTTCAAATAAGGTACCACATGTCTTATAAATTATCAGAGGACATGAGTTATTTTATAACATCACCTATGAGGCTCCGTTAGGTCTTATGACTATCCTTCATTTTTTAGTTGGCTCACAATGGATTTCCCATTTCTGTCTTTTTTTATGGGTCTTGACAATCATCATTTTTCTTTTCTAATATTTTCTGTTATGTCTACAGTACAAACCACTATGTTTGGGTTTTTTTTTTTTTTCAACTGACATAAGAAAACAGAGATTATTTTACAAATGACTAAATAATGATTTTCCTGCCTTAAGTTCATTCACAAGCTCAGTATGTTCAAAGTACTCCAGCAGGAGCAAATAGCAATGAAACAGTGACTCTGCTGCATGAAAACCAATTACAAAGTTACTGTTAAAATCCAGGGGGAATTTGTATCATAAAAACATAAATACAAACTGACAGCCATATCTGTTAAACTGCCTTGTTTATCCAGCCTTTCTCACCGGAGTGTTCTTTGATTGCTGCGTTATGTTCCTTTACAGCAATGAACATTAATGATGCCTGCATCTCCCTGTGAAGTGTGCATTATATTAGTCATGATGTGCCTCCAATTGACATCAAAATTTGTTTTGTGTTCAAATCATGATATACTATATCTACCTGTGTCTGGTCTGTTGAAATACAGAATATGATAAATGGCCATGACACCCTTACTGTTTAACTCATCAACAGAATTTCTTAGACTACATAAAAGAGTATCAAAAGTTTTATGGATCAATCTTTTTGTTCACTTATAATTCAGAATGTTTAAAACAATGTATGATCTAAACAACAAGGCATGCTTGTTCTGGTTCCCGTTTAGACATGCTGACGTTGTTTTATAGACTCTTTTATATTACACTAATAACCCACATTTATTCAAACCTGTCATCTTTGCACAAAATTCACACTGTCAGTGCCAGTGTGTTTAAACAGAAAACATGCTTTTGATTTTGTTCTTTCAAAAAGCCGCTTAAAATGATGGCAACATTTAGGTAAGCCATAAACCTTAAATAAGGGTTGGATATGCTGAGGCAATGTTTTTCCACGCATTCTTTGCATAAGCATACACACTTATTGCTCTGGGCTGCATATTTATGTACCAGGGCAGAGGTTTTATTTCAGTAAAATGTAACTAGTGAAGGAAGTCAATGCCGCTGCCTCGATCGGCGAGATTGACACCTTGCTAGCCCCATCACCTGGTATGGATTTAAAGGGGAATACCTATGCCGAAAAAACAGCGAGGGGTCCCCCCAAGATCCATATCAGACCCTTATCTGAGCACGCAGCCCGGCCGGTCAGGAAAGGGGGTGGGGACGAGCAGCCCCCCACCCCAAAGAACCTTGTCCCCATGTTAATGAGGACAAGGGCCTCTTCCCAACATATTGGATATTGGGGGGACCCCCACGCCGTTTTTTCAGTGTAGGGATTGCCCTTTAAATCCATACCAGGTGACGGGGCTAGCAAGCTGTCAATTTTGCCAATCGAGGCTGCGGCATTGACTTCTTACGCTAGTCCCGTCTACCTGGAGTCACATTCAAAATGAACGGACTTTACTCCGTGTGTGGGCAAGTCCATTTATTTCAAAAGTCCTGCGGACTAGCACACAGACGGCCGGAAGTCCGGCGGATAATTTTGAGTCAAGACTTCTTTCTAAGTCTGCAGACTTTTGGGAAGAAAAAGTCTGCCGGAGCCCACACACGGGCGGATTGTCCGGCCGACTCTGGTCCGCCGGATAGTCCGATCGTGTGTATGCGGCATAGGGGTAGCCAGTTGGCTAGTGTGAGATTGGTGAAGATGCATTGTTCCCACAGACTAAGGCCTGCCATACATGGGTCGAATTTCGAAAATCTTAACTAAGAATTTTCATTTGAATTTCGCACCATTAGTGGGCTGCAGCAATGGCCAATTTTTGTGTGGCCATCAAATTTGAGTAATTGGGCATGCTCTACACTGGGACCTTCCTGATGCCGAATCACCTGCCTTAAAAAACATGTGAAATGCTCCCTTCATTCCTATATCCTGTAAGTGTTTTTAATCCTTTTTGAGGATATTAAAAGTTTTAATTCTGCACTTACATAGTTACATAGTAGGTGAGGTTAAAAAAAAAAACACAAGTCCATCAAGTCCAACCTATGTGTGTGATTATGTGTCAGTATTACATTGTATATCCCTGTATGTTGCCGTCGTTCAGGTGCTTATCAAATAGTTTTTTGAAACTATGGTTGCTCCCCACTGAGACCACCGCCTGTAGAAGGGGATTCCACATCTTTGCTGCTCTTACAGTAAAGAACCCTCTACATAGTTTAAGGTTAAACCTCTTTTCTTCAAATTTTAATGAGTGGCCACCTGTCTTGTTAAACTCCCTTCCGCTAAAAAGTTTTATCCCTATTGTGGGGTCACCGGTATGGTATTTATAAATTTAAATCATATCCCCTCTCAAACGTCTCTTCTGCAGAGAGAATAAGTTCAGTGCTCGCAACATAACTAATATCCTCCAGACCCTTTATTAGCTTAGTTGCCCTTCTATGTACTCGCTCCATTTCCAGTACATCCTTCCCGAGGACTGGTGCCTAGAACTGGACAGCATACTCTAGGTGCGGCTGGACCAGAGTCTTGTAGAGTGGGAGCATTATCAAGAGCTTATCTCTGGAGTTGATCCCCTTTTTAATGCATGCCAATATTCTGTTTGCTTGGCATTGCATGCCATTACTGAGCCTATCATCTACTAGGACCCCCAGGTCCTTTTCCATCCCAGATTCCCCCAGAGGTTCTGCCCCCGTGTATAGATTGCATTCATATTTTTGCCACCCAAATGCATTATTTTACATTTTTCTACATTTGCCATGTAGTTGCCCACCGCATTAATTTGTTCAGATCTTTTTACAAAGTTTCCACATCCTGCGGAGATTGCCCTGCTTAGCTTAGTATCATCCGCAAATACAGAGATTGAACTGTTTACCCCATCCTCCAGGTCGTTTATGAACAAAATAAATAGGATTGGTCCCAGGACAGAACCCTGGGGGACCTGGAGTGCTCTGACCATTCTGAGCACTCCCCATTTATCACCACCCTCTGAACTCGCCCTTGTAGCCAGTTTTCAATCCATGTACTCATCCTATGGTCCATGCCAATGGACCTTATTTTGTACAGTAAACGTTTATGGGGAACTGTGTCAAATGTTTTTTGCAAAATACAGATACACCATGTCTTCTGGCCTTCCTTTATCTAGATGGAAACTCACCTCCTCATAGAAGGTAAATAGATTGGTTTGGCAAGAATGTTTCTTCATGAATCCATGCTGATTATTGCTAATGATACCGTTCTCTTTACTAAAATCTTGTATATAGTCCCTTATCATCCCCTCCAAGAGCTTGCATAATATTGATGTTAGGCTAACTGGTCTGTAATTCCCAGGGGTGTATTTTGGGCCCTTTTTAAATATTGGTGTTACATTGGCTTTTCCCCAGTCACCTGGTACCATTCCAGTCAGTAGACTGTCAGTAAAAATTAGGAACAATGGTCTGGCAATTACTTGACTGAGTTCCCTAAGTACCCTCAGATGCAAGCCATCTGGTCCTAGTGATTTATTAATGTAAAGTTTCCCAAGTCTAATTTTAATTCTGTCCTCTGTTAACCATGGAGGTGCTTCCTGTGATGTGTCATAAGGATAAACACTGCAGTTTTGGTTACTGAAGCCCCCCGCTTCCCTTGTGAAGACTGAGGATAAGAATACATTCAATACATTCGCCATCTTACCACCCTTTGTAACCAGATGTCCTTCCTCATTCTTTATGGGGCTAATATGGTCTGTCCTCTCTTTTTTACCGTTTACATACTTAAAATAATTTCTTGGAATTTTTTTTACTCTCATCCGCTATGTGTTTTTCATGTTCTATCTTAGCCACCCTAACTTTACCCTTGCATTTCTTGTTGCATTCTTTGTAAACTCTGAATGCTAATGATGATCCCTCAGCCTTGTATTTTTTTGAAGGCCTTCTCCTTTGCTTTTATATGCATTTTTACATTTGAGTTAAGCCATTCAGGACTTTTGTTTACTCTTTTAAATGTATTACCCAATGGGATGCATTGGCTAATGCCCTTATTTAATATGCTATTAAAGCAAACCCATCTCTCCTCCGTGTTCTTTGTTCCTAAGATTTTATCCCAATTCATGCCTTCTAACAAGGTTCATAGTTTAGGGAAGTTGGCTCTTTTAAAATTCAGTGTCTTTGTATTCCCCTTATGTTTCCTATTTGTGTGATTTATACTGAAGCCAATTGACCTGTGATAGCTGTTTCCAAAACTGCCCCGTATTTCCACAAAGCTTTATTTCTAGTTGGTGCGTCTACCATCTGAACCATGAAATTGTCCTGCAAGACATTTAGGAACTGACGATCCTTAGACGAATGCGTGGTTCCCTCCGCCCAGTCTATGTCTGGATAATTAAAGTCCCCCATTATGATAACACTTCCCATCCTTGCTACTAATCCAGCTTGTGATAAGAGATCCATCTCCCCCTCCTTCCTCAGGTTAGGGGGCCTATAGTATACTCCCAGTAATATTTTCCCCTTAGCTTCATCCCTTTGGAGCTCTACCCATAAGGATTCCACCTCCTCCCTAGCTTCCTTAGTGATGTCATCTCTCACATTCACTTGTACATTATATTGATATATAGGCATACCCCTCCCCTTTTTTACCCTCTCTATCCCTGGGATAAAGGGTATACCCTTGAATGGTTGCCAGACAATCATGAGAGCTTTTGAACATGGTATCTGAAATTCCCACAAAATCCAAATCCTCCTTGTACAACAGTATCTCTTAAGCCCCATACACAGGTCGGACTTTTTCATGGATTCTGTCCGATCGGACAATGTTGTTGAAAAATCAGACCGTGTGTATGCACCATCGGACAGTGTACGTCGGATTGTCCGACGGACAAAGTCTTATCTCCTGCTGGAAAGATTTGCCGACAACACGGTCCGATCACACCAAATCCAATCGTGTGTACGGTTGTCCGACCGGACAAAGTGCTACGCATGCTCAGATCACATTACAAGACCAAAGCTATTGGCTACTAGCCTCTACGTAGTCCCGTCGTAGGCAACAAACGTCACCACGTTCAGAATGATCGGATTTTCCGACAACTTTGTCCGACCGTGTGTACGTAAAACCAACATCGGACAAAGTATGACGGACAGGATCCGACCGACCTGGTCCGCGGATTGTCCGACCGTGTGTATGGGGCTTTAGAGGCAACTTTTCTTCTGTTTGAAAATTATTTTCTGTAGCAACATAAGGTGAAATTGAAGGCTTGGTTGGTCAAATTTCGAAATCAATAGTGGCACCATCGGATCACAAAATGCACTAAATGTCTGATTTTTTAAATAAAATTTGTTCGGAATTCAACCCATGTATGGCCTGCATTAGGACTGTTTCCTGATTTGACTACAATTGGCCAGATCAGGTGAGGATCATTTATCTCTGTGGGCATTTTCAGGCATTAGTGGGTCCAGGAAAGTAAAGGTAAAAACATATTGAAAGTGGTGTAAAGATTATTTCTTATGTACGGCTAGTAGTACTAAAGCCTTGTACACACGATTGGATTGTTGGCCAACAGAACGTCAGACTTTTGTCCGAAGGACGTGTGTCAGGAACTTGTCTTGCATACTACAACAGCACACAATTTTCGGCCAACAAACACAAACGTAGTGACGTACTGGGTGGAATTTTAGCTCTTGAGCGCCACCCTTTGGGCACCTTCTGCTAATGTTATGTTTGGTGAGCATTGATTCCGAGCATGCGTGTTTGTACTTTGGACTTTTGTGTGATGGACTTGTGTACACACAATACGAAAATCTGACAGACTGTTGTCCGCCGAAAATTTACTAGGCTGCCATCCAAAATTTGTTGGCGGAGAGTTGGACAACAGTTGTCTGAAGGAGCGTACTAACGGTTGGATTTTAGGCAAACAGTCTGTCATCGCACAATTCCCTGCTGAAAATCCGATCGTGTGTCTGAGGCTTTAGTCACAATTACCTGGACCTGTCTAGTAATGGAAAAGATGTTCTACCACTCAATCAAGTGGCTTCCTCAGTTCTCATCTGGAACTATATCATGACTTAGGTAAAAGAGAAACCTTCACAGCCATATCTTTTTTTTTTTCACAAATTTTTTGCCATATCTTAAATACTGTAATCAAAAGAATTAGCTAATGACATTATGTGAACATGGGTTTTTATTTCAAATTTAAGCTGCGATAATACCTGCACTTTGCAAGTGGAAGGAAGATGGAAGGAAGGTTCACTTTTGGATGGAATTGTGCTAGTTGTTAGATCGGAGCCACAGAAGCAGATTGTTGTTGGAGAATAGGGATGAATGGCAAAATGTCTGCATAATCTGATTTCCTTTTTTACATTAAACAAATTTTGCAATTGATTTCAGTGCATTTTGAAAATATTCCAAATAGGGCTGTGGAAATTAAAGATTAATTCCTCGATTAATAGATTCATTTTTTTGATCGATCAAAATTCTTTTAATCGATCACATTTTTTTGATCGGTACTCACCTCTCCCCCGGCTTCCAGGTCATTAAGGAGTTCAGTCGAAAATCCGGTGATGTCACAGACTCCTCCCCCTTCCCCAAGTGCCTCCGTCTGCTAACGAAGGGAAGGGGGAGGAGTCTAGCGGCGTAGAAGTTCTGATTGAATGTAACGCGTGCGGGGGAGGAGCTAAGCATGACGTCACCCGCTGCTGCCCTACGGAACTAACACGATTATCGGCTTTACATGCTGTGTTTTTATCATCTTTATGTGAGTAGTTTGTGTTTGAACACAAAATGTAATCTTATACATAAGCAGTGAGCACTTAGATCTATATCTTTCGACCCATGCCCTTGCGTCCTTGCTGAGATCTAAGGAGATGTGAGAGAAGTTTATGGTCCATGTTAACCCTTTTGATACCCGCTTGCATGACCACCTGTTTGCACAGGGGTCCATGCCATAAGGTGAGAGTGATTAGTTAGAACGGAGGTGGAGGGATTGTCACGCTACTGTGGAAAAAAAAATACGTACGTCAGTGCTACAGTTTGAATTTAAAATGTATTTGTGTGAACTGTGAAGTTAAGTCAGGGATTGTGGAAACTAACTAGTGTTGGGTGATTATATATAGTGTATACCACATTTACCACTGACTAATGCAGAGTTGCAATGCAAGGAGATCAGCTAAAAGTAGTTGGATCTGTATGTGCATTATAATTAATTGAAATTAGTCGATTAAAAAAAAATATCAATTAATCGAACATGAAAATTTTAATCAGTAACAGCCCTAATTCCAAACAAAATGTCTTATCTTTAAGGAGGACACATTTCAGAGAAATTTTGTAGAATCAAATAGAGGCAAAGTTTTGTCGCTTATTCCTATTGATGATAGGTTTCATTTCTTTCTAAAAGCCCACAACTTTATGGGTTATTATAATATTTATTGTGCTGCAAGAAACAAAACCCAGAGGATGTCCAATTTTTCCACTTGATGAATTTTAGTAGTTTAATTAATCAGTTAAATCCAGGGAGACCAGCCACACCTGACAAATTTTATTGCTATTCCGGGATAAATCCTCTATAAATGTATAACAGCCTTTTTTAGATTACATAGAGATTTTTTTTTTGTCACTACAAAATAGTATACAGACCTGGCGCCATTCAATGAGCACTTTCTGAAGACAGAAATTATGCTTAACACAGATTTAAACAATAGAGTCTGCCTGAATATACAGTAACTTGAAAAAGTATTCATACCCCTTGAAATGTTTCACATTTTGTTACAACAAAAAACGTAAATGTATTTTATTGGGATTTTTTGTGATAGGCCAACACAAAGTGGTACATAATTGTGAAGTGGAAGTAAAATGATAAATGGTTTTCAACATTTTTAACAAATAAATATGTGAAAAGTGTGGCGTGCATTTGTATTCGGCCCCCCTGAGTGAATACTTTGTAGAACCACCTTTCACTGCAATTACAGCTGCAAGTCTTTTTGTGTATGTCTCTACCAGCTTTGCACATCTACAGAGTGAAATTTTTGCCCATTCTTCTTTGCAAAACAGCTCAAATTCTGTCAGATTGGATGGAGAGCGTCTATGAATAGCAATTTTCAAGTCTTGCCACATATTCTAAGTTGGACTTAGGTCTGAACTTTGGGCCATTCTAACAGATGAATATGCTTTGATCTAAACCATTCCAGTGTAGTTCTGGCTGTATATGTAGGGTCATTGTCCTGCTGGAAGGTGAACCTCTGCCCCAGTCTCAAGTCTTTTGCAGATTCTAACAGGTTTTCTTCTAAGATTGCCCTGTATTTAGCTCCATCCATCTTCTCAATAACTCTGACCAGCTTTCCTGCCCCTGCTAAAGAAATGCATTCCAACAGCATGATGCTGCCACCACCATGTTTCACGGTGGGGATGGTGTGATCGGGGTGATGTGCAGTGTTAGTTTCTCACCACACATAGCGTTTTGCTTTTTGGCCAAAAAGTTAAATTTTGGTCTCATCTGACCAGAGTACCTTCTTCCACATGTTTGCTAGGTCCCCCAAATGGCTTCTCGCAAACTGCAAATGGGACTTCTTATGGCTTTCTTTCAACAATGGCTTTCTTCTTGCCACTCTTCCATAAAGACCAGATTTGTGGAGTGCATGACTAGTAGTTGTCCTGTAGACAGATTCTCCCACCTGATCTGTGGATCTCTGCAGCTCCTCCAGAGTTACCATGGGCCCTTTGGCTGCTTCTCTGATTAATGCTCTCCTTGCCCAGCCTGTCAATTTAGGTGGATGGCCATGTCTTGGTAGGTTTGCAGTTGTGCCATACTCTTTCCATTTTCTGATGATGGATTGAACAGTGCTCCGTAAGTTTAGGATATTTTTTATAACCTAAACCCTCTTTAAACTTCTTCACAACTTTATCTCTGACCTGTCTAATGTGTGTCTCGGCCTTCATGATGCTGATTGCCCAGATAGCAAGGATAACTTGCCACAAATTTGTGGCAGTTTGGAATTGTAAGTCTTGTTAACTTACTGCACATTTTCACTGTCAAGTTGTATACTTGCAGAGCACTTGAAGCACAAGTTCTAGTTTGTAGCAAATGTGCATGGCAAGTCTCTAGCAAGAGCAATGTTGCAGTGGTGAGTTTACAGCAAGAGCTCTGCAAGTCTACAGCCACAGTGATGAGATGACTATTGCACATCATAACTGAACCAGAACTTCCAGCAGACTTGCAGAATGTTTGCAAAGAAAGTTGATCTGCAGTCATGCATTGCAGACTTGCTGCAATTGTGCAAAAAACTTGTGAATCCTGGCTGGGTGTTCACTAAGATTTTCTAACAAACCTCTAACCTCTAAGTCCCCGTACACACGGTCGGAAACTCCGACCACAAAATCCGTCAGATTTTTTTCCGATGGATTTTGCCCGACACTGGTGTTGCATACACACGGTCGGACAAAGTTGTTGGAAAATCCGATTCTGAACGTGGTGACGTTTGTTGCATATGACGGAACTACGTAGAGGCTAGTAGCCAATAGCTTTGGTCTCGTAATTTGATCTGAGCATGCATGGCACTTTGTCTGTCGGAATTCTGTACACACGATCGGAAAAAGTCTGATCGGATTTTGTTGTCGGAAAATTTGAGAGCAGGATCTCAGATGGAAAAAGTCAGATGGATCCCACACACAGGTGGATTTTCCGACAACATGGTCCGATCGGACATTTTCCGTTGGAATCTCCGACCGTGTGTACGGGGCATAAGGGCTTCACAGAACAGCTGTATTTATACTGAGATTAAATTACACAAAGGACTCTATTTACTAATTAGGTGACCTCTGAAGGCAATTAGTTCCATTAGATTTTAGTTAGGGGTATCAGAGTAAAGGGGGCTGAATACAAATGCACGCCACACTTTTTAGATATTTATTAGTAAAACTTTTTGAAAACCATTTATCATGTTCTTTCAACTTCACAATTATGTGCCACTTTGTGTTGGTCTTTCACATAAAATCCCAATAAAATACATTTAAGTTTTTGGCTGTAACATGAAAAAATTTGGAGAATTTCAAAGGGTATGAATACTTGTTCAAGGCACCGTAATATCATGTTATCCACGTGCAATATGATGATTTTATAGAAAGTAGACTTTTATAGACCCTATTTCTTAGATGAGAACCTTCACTAGCTGCTGTGTACAAGAGAGGAAAGAATGGACACTTTGATTATAGCTAAAAAATAAACCTATGGAATATCTAAGTTTTATGTATTTTATGAAACAGTCACTAAATCTTTACAAAGTGTCTCAAAAACATGAATGCTCTAAGCAGTCTTTAATTGGAAGCTATGATCTTTGGGTACTAATATGAACAGACTTAACAAGTATAAAGACTCTCCAGTCTGCATACGCTATGGTTATTATGGGTTTGTTTAGTTTTAAAGCTAAGCTGTACAGTATATGCCAAAATCATTCTTTTTTTTAGTAATATAAGGCAGTACAAATCTACCACTGAAAAATTTGGGTTTGGTAGCACTACCATAAGCACCTCTGTAAGTGATTAGGGAAATTCATCATTAGCATACACTACTAACTGGAGTTTATGTACATACTTGGCAAGCTGATCAATATTATGTTTTGAAAGCTCTATAAGGAGCCCGTACATTCTAGTGGACTTACCACCCTGAACAGGGCTGTGGCTTGTTTTATTTCTGCTGTTGTGCTAAGAGCATCCACTGGGCAATTTACAGTATGTCTCCATCAATTCTAGTAACCTTAGTTGAGACTGGAAATTAAATCCCAGTTTTTTTGTGTATTGTGGGAATCGTGTGCAGTCTGGAATAGTGCTACAATATCCTGTGGTTTTCTGAATAGTAAACTTTGTGCTGACCTTATATTAGGTTTAACTGATGGAAACAAACTTACTTTCGACATTAGAACCAGCATATGTCCATATTACACAAGCTCTTACTGTTTTTAAATAGATTGCATTTAGAGAAAATATCTTTCAGGTTGTAAGTTCCTTACATGCAGTTGATAAGACCCTCTATGCCTGTTGCCATAGCAACTTTTCTTGGGGTGAGGGGTCATACACATATATAGCCTATCCCTCCAAATCTGTGTTTCTCAAGTTTTCATCAACAGACTTAAAATACCTAATAGTGTTTATACAGTGTGAAATATTTTGGAGATATTACTTTAATGTATGTGAAATAGACTTCCTTCCTTTACCACCCATCCCCCCAGTCCTTCCTTCTCCAAGCTATTCATATGTGGGATCATGTCAGACATTTATAAAAATTAGTAAATTAAATTTAAAGTTTTTAAGGCAAATAAAATAAATAATATTACTTACCAGTGATTGGTTGAAAAAAATGACTCTCAGCCTATAAAAGAAATGAGGACGCGTCATTAGTGGGGCAGAAGACAACAAAGATCAGAAGAGGAGCACATCTGCACTTACCTGCAATGGAGCAGTTACTTCGCCAGATAATGGATCGGGCTGCCGCTGAGGACGGGGATGTTTGGATGAGGCAGTGTCTCTCCCTGCCTGGGTCTTCTTCTTTTCTGAGCCAGGCTTTGCCTTTTTCAATCTGCATCTGCCACCGCTCCTGGAGTTTTTGCCGCTGATCCTCCAGTGCCTTTGGGCAGACATTCCTCCCTGCTCCCTTCGGCTGGGATCACGGGTGCATGCGCAGTAAGGCCTGGAAGATCAACACAAAAACAGTCGACCTCGCAGGTTCGATTCCCTGGCTGACGCTGGTAGAATTGCAAAAAAAAGGTTATTGGAAACTGTGAGTGAAAACAATTCTAAGAATGATTTATTTAATGTTGCTAATTATTCTGATTCTCATTTAACACCTTCTAGTGCTGTTGCTTCAGCTGGTGTGTCACAGATGTCTTCTGTGGGTCCTTTAATGACGGTAGATCCCGTTGTCATGGCGACTGGTGGTAAACATATGTCGTTTGGAAAAAAGCAACTTTATAAACCTAAAGGTATTGTAATGCCTTCTACTGTTTTGTTTGATACTGAGTGTTCGAATCTTCAATTTAATCATTCTAGTTTTGTCACTCCAGCCTTTACGCAGCTTACATCTCCTGCTGGTCCATCTTTGATGGAAGATCACGAGTAATGATCGTGAATATCCTAATTTTGAAATTTCACCAAATACGCTGCCAGCAGGGTCGGCGAATGCTCCATCTACGATGGTATCCACTCCTACTGGTGAGTTTCATAATTCTTCTCAGTTTAAAGATTTGTTATGTTCTTTTTCCAAATTTATGTCTACGTTTGCTGCTTCTTTTGATTCTGTTAATCAGCACCAGTTGACTCCTTCCACTGCTTCTGTATGGCTGGATGCTTTATCTGAGCCTAGTAGTGTCCCTGTCTCTACCTCAGTTGCTACGGCGACTGTGGTTAATGATGCCCCTAATGTGATAATTCCTCCGCTAGTCCCGGATTCTTGCTTGTGGAAGGTTTTAACATGTGAATTGTCCCCTCTGGGTTTTCATTTACCTGGGGCCCTGAAGGAGAGGATTTGGAAAGGGGATTATATTGAGATTTTATCTTTGCTTCCATCCCATCATGAAAATAGATTAGATAAGAGGGAAGGTGAACGTAAGGATGATAAAAGAAAAAGAGCAATGTTCCTGGTTTATCGTAGTATTATTATGATGAGGCCTTTCACCAGAAATTATCCGTGCACAAATCTATGAAGTGGGGATCGAAAGATGTTGGCCTATGGCTCAGTCTTCTGTTACCTCAGAAGCCACTAGCTAAGGTTAATGTTTCAAATAGTACTAGTGCGTATCGCAGAGGGGTGTGTTTTCATTTCAATGATGGGTTGTGTAAGTGGCCTAACACCTGTAAATATAAACATGAATTTAGTCATTGTTCTGGTTCACATCCTGCTTCGCCAAGCTTTAAAAAGTTGTCATCTATTGCTTCTGCTCCATCTAAGGAGCTTTTTCTTACAAGCCACAACACCGGTGAAAATACTAAGCATGTTGCCATGGCTTCACATATATCCAGAGCTACAGAAGGCTCACGTCTTGCGTGATAGTTTCTTATTTGGTTTTCGTTTGCCTTCCTTTTCTGGAATTGGTTGCCGCATTTTTCCGAATCTGCCTTCGGTTTCTTTTCAGTTAGCCGTTGTTTATGAGAAGCTTGAAAAGGAATTGCGTGTGGGTAGGATTGCAGGTCCATTTCCTACTCCTCTTTTTGTTAATTTTCGTATTTTGCCACTTATTTCGTATTGTTCCTAAAAAGGAACCAAACTCTTTTAGATTGATACACCATCTATCTTTTCCTATTTGGTCTTATTTGAACGATGATATTGACCCGACATGGTGTTCAGTACAGTATTCTTCGTTTGATGGCGCTTTGTTCAAAATTAGAAATGTTGGTGCGTCTGCTTTATTGCTAAAGCCAATGTTAAGTCCGTGTTTTGGTTACTTCCTATTTACCCATCTGCGTTTAACTCTTTAGGTTTCTATTTTCAGGATTCATATTACTTTGATAAGTGTCTCCCAATGGGATATTCTCTTTCATGCTATTATTTTGAACTTTTTTCTACATTTATTGAATGAGTTGTTAGTTTTCGTATGGGTTCGAATAACTTATTACACTATTTGGGTGATTTTCTTTTTATTGGTAAAGCTGGTTCATCTGATTGTTTATATTTGTTTACCGAATTTAGGATTGTGTGTAGGGAGTTTTGTATTCCATTAGCTGAAGAGAAGTCTGTCTACCCCTTCCTTGATTTTCTCGGTAATCAGATAGATACCGTTTCAATGGAGTTTCGCCTGCCTGATGAGAAGATTATTAAACATAAGATTTTATTGGATTTGGTTCTTTCTAAATGTAAGGTTAAATTGAGAGTCTTGCAATCCTTGCTTGGTTTATTGGCATTTGCGTCTAGAGTTTTACCGATTGGTCGCGTTTTTTCGAAGAAATTGTATCTCGCCATTTCTGGAATTTCTTCTCCTTTTCATTTTGTATGGATTACGTCTGGTATTAGGGATGATCTTAAAGTATGGCGTCGTTTTTTGTCTACATTTAATGGTAATTGTTTGTGGCAGGCTCCTTTTTGTTCGGCTTCTGCACTGCATCTCCATACCGATGCTGCTGGATCTTGCGGTTATGGTGCTTATTGGGATGGGCATTGGTCGGCTGATTTGTGGCCAGCATCTTGGAGAGATTCGGGTTCAATGTCTAATGTTGTTTTATCAGACTACTGTTTTAGTAGCTTTAGAATTGTGGGGTGTTATTTTAGGAATTGTCGTATTTTACTATATTCTGACAATAAGGGTGTAATTTTTGCTCTTAATTGCTTGTCGTCTAAATCTCTTCCTGTTCTTGCTGTGCTTAGACTATTAGTATTTAAATGTTTGGACCTTAATATATGGCTTCAAGCCAAATACATTCCTGGTAAGGAGAATCGAATTGCTGATACTTTGTCCCGCTCCCAGATTCAAGAAGTCAGAAGCCTAGTGCTGGATACAGATCCAACTGGACTGTTGTGCCCTCAACACTTATGGGACCTTTGGTGAATCCTGTCTTCGTTGCTATTAGGGCTTTTTTGGCACCTTCCATGTGGGCGTCATATAAAGCTGCGTGGTCTTTGTGGTGTTGCTTCTTGCTTTCTTCTGGGCATAGTCTACCCGTTTTTTTCTGAGGGATTAGTTTTGTCCTTTATTAATTATTTAATGTCTCGTGGTTATTCACATTCCCACATCATTATAACTTTATCGGGGTGTTTCCTTTTTTATGCGTATGCAGGATGGCAGATCCTGTATGTCCTTTTTCTCGGTTAAATATGCCTTGGAGGGTTACAGGAGGAAACACTTGATTGCTGATACGAGATTGACAATCTCTGTCGACCTTTTGGGTCATCTTTGTGACGTTTCTAAGAATGTCTGTTATTGGCCTTATGAGTCTTTATTATTTACTTTGACCTTTTGTTTATGTTTTTTTTTGGGGCCTTTCGAGTTTCTGAATTGCTGCCACATAAAGTTTCTGATGACACTGGTCTATTTTTTAACCGCTTCCCGACCGCCTCCTGTAGATTTACGTCTACAGAATGGCACGGCTAGGCAAAGGCACGTATATATACGTCCCCTTTAATTGCCTAGCCATGGGGTCGCTCGCGTGCGCGCCGCCGGCGGCACGCTCGCGACCCGGTCGGGAGCTCCGTGACCACGGCCGCGGGACCAGCGGACCTGATCGCCGCTGGTGTCCCGCGATCGGGTCACAGAGCTGAAGAACGGGGAGAGGTCTGTGTAAACAAACCTACACTGCCTGTCATTGTTCGGCTGTTCCCTGTCATCGGGAAATCCGATCAATGACGTCAGACGTACAGCCACGCCCCCCTACTGTAAAAAAAAAAACACAACACATCACACTAACTCCTCCCCGCCCCCTAGTGGTTAACTCCTTCACTGCCACTGTCATTTACATAGGAATAAGTGCATTTACAGTGGCTTGCGAAAGTATTCGGCCCCCTTGAACTTTTCAACCTTTTGCCACATTTCAGGCTTCAAACATAAAGTTATAACATTTTTATTTTTTGTGAAGAATCACCAACAAGTGGGACACAATTGTGAAGTGGAACGAAATTTATTGGATATTTTAAACTTTTTTAGCAAATAAAAAACTGAAAAGTGGTGCGTGCAAAATTATTCGGCCCCTTTACTTTCAGTGCAGCAAACTCACTCCAGAAGTTCAGCGAGGATCTCTGAATGATCCAATGTTGTCCTAAATGACTGATGGTGATAAATAGAATCCACCTGTGTGTAATCAAGTCTCTGTATAAATGCACCTGCTCTGTGATAGTCTCAGGGTTCTGTTGAAAGCGCAGAGAGCATCATGAAGACCAAGGAACACACCAGGCAGCTCCGTAATACTGTTGTGGAGAAGTTTAAAGGTGGATTTGGATACAAAAAGATTTCCAAGCTTTAAACATCCCAAGGAGCACTGTGCAAGCGATCATTTTGAAATGGAAGGAGTATCAGACCACTGCAAATCTACCAAGACCTGGCTGTCCCTCTAAACTTTCAGCTCAGACAAGGAGAAGACTGATCAGAGATGCAGCCAAGAGGCCCATGATCACTCTGGATGAACTGCAGAGAACTACAGCTGAGGTGGGAGAGTCTGTCCATAGGACAGCAATCAGTCGTACACTGCACAAATCTGGCCTTTATGAAAGAGTGGCAAGAAGAAAGCCATTTCTCAAAGATATCCATAAAAAGTCTTGTCTAAAGTTTGCCACAAGCCACCTGGGAGACACACCAAACATGTGGAAGAAGGTGCTCTGGTCCGATGAAACCAAAATCAAACTTTTTGCCCACAATGCAAAACGATATGTTTGGCGTAAAAGCAACACAGCTCATCACCCTCAACACACCATCCCCACTGTCAAACATGGTGGTGGCAGCATCATGGTTTGGGCCTGCTTTTCTTCAGCAGGGACAGGGAAGATGGTTAAAATTGAGGGGAAGATGGATGCAGCCAAATACAGGACCATTCTGGATGAAAACCTGTTGGAGTCTGCAAAAGACCTGAAAGTGGGACGGAGATTTATCTTCCAACAAGACAATGATCCCAAACATACAGCAAAATCTACAAAAGAATGGTTCACAAATAAATGTATCCAGGTGTTAGAATGGCCAAGTCAAAGTCCAGACCTGAATCCAATCGAGAATCTGTGGAAAGAGCTGAAAACTGCTGTTCACAAACGCTCTCCATCCAACCTCACTGAGCTCGAGCTGTTTTGCAAGGAAGAATGGGCAAGAATTTCAGTCTCTCGATGTGCAAAACTGATAGAGACATACCCCAAGCGACTTGCAGCTGTAATCGCAGCAAAAGGTGGCTCTACAAAGTATTAACGCAAGGGGGCCGAATAATTTTGCACGCCCCACTTTTAATTTTTTTATTAGTTAAAAAAGCTTCAAAAATCCAAAAGATTTCGTTCCACTTCACAATTGTGTCCCACTTGTTGGTGATTCTTCACAAAAAATAAAAATGTTATATCTTTATGTTTGAAGCCTGAAATGTGGCAAAAGGTTGAAAAAGTTCAAGGGGGCCGAATACTTTCGCAAGGCACTGTAAATAGCACTGATTTCTATATAAATGACAATGGTCCCAAAAATGTGTCAAGAATGTCCGATGTGTCCGCCATAATGTCACAGTCACAATAAAAATCGCTGATCGCCGCCATTACTAGTAAAAAAAAAATATTAATAAAAATGCTATAAAACTATCCACTATTTTGTAAACGCTATAACTTTTGCGCAAACAAATCAATAATCGCTAATTGCGATTTTTTTACCAAAAATATGTAGAAGAATACGTATCGGCCTAAACTGAGGAAAAAATTTTTTTTATATATTTTTTGGGGATATTTATTATAGCAAAAAGTAAAAAATATTGCATTTTTTTCAAAATTGTCGCTCTATTTTTGTTTATAGCGCAAAAAATAAAAACCGCAGGGGCGATCAAATACCACCAAAAGAAAGCTCAATTTGTGGGAAAAAAAAGGAATTTAGTTTGGGAGCAACGTCGCACAACCGCGCAATTGTCAGTTAAAGCGACGCAGTGCCGAATCGCAAAAAGGGGCCTGGTCGTTTGTCTGCAAATTGGTCCGGGGCTGAAGTGGTTAAAGATGTTTTTGTTCACAAGGATTCTATTCAAGTGTTGCTTCGTAGAAGTAAGACTGATCCTCTGGGTCATGGCCAGTGGATTACTTTCTGAGCTTATCCTGGTGCTCGCTATTGTATTTTCTCTTTAATTACGCAATTATCAGTTCAATGCTGTTCTGCGTAGATGCCTTAAAGCATTATGTTTGGAACATCTTGGAATTTCATCTCACTCTTTTCGTATTGGTGCAGCCACTGAAGCAGCTTTAATTAGTCTCTATGAAACTGTGATTAAGAAAATTGGGGGTTGGCGGTCTAACTGTTATAGATCATATGTTAGGCCTAATTTTTGTTTTTCGTTTTAGGTGTTCCTTTTTCACATATGGATTGTTGGACACTTCTATGTTTTTTGGGCTCAGAAGAGAGCTGAATGGAGAGTCAATGGCAATAATTTGGGATTACCTTATACTAGTTTTAATGTGCATTGGTATGGACAACGTGGTATGCCTTGGAGCGATTTACATCATGTTTTGACTCAATTACATGATTGCTGGCCCGTACCTCGGATCATTATTTTACATTTATCTGGTAATGATCTTGGTAAACGCAAAACATTGGAGTTAATTTCTCAGATTAAGCTTGATCTGTTATGCTTACATACTGTTTTACCTGATACTTTTTTAGTTTTTCCTCGACTTGACTGGTTGCTCTGTTCCAAGCGTCAGTATTTGGAAAAAAATTGTAAACGGATTAATAGGGCTTTGGATCAAATCATGCCTTCTGTTCATGGTTTGTCGTTTCGACATGTGGACTTAGAGGGCGGTTTGCCTGGTTTTTATAGACCAGACAATGTGCATTTATCTGATATTTCTCTTGACAACCTAAATTTGGATTTTCAAACCTGTGTTGAATTGGCTGTTGCCGTGGTGGGATGCCAGGCTCCTTAAAATTTGGGCCTGGCGTATGGGATATTATAATTTATGTTATAATTATTAGACATGTGCATTTCGTTATGTTCCGAATCGAAATTCGGACGAATTTTTCATTATTCGGACATTCGGATGCATCCGAATTACCGAATTACAATACTAACGAATTTAACCGAATCCGAATTTTTTTCGAATCGAAAAATCGCGGACGAAATTCGAAATATCTCAGGGTCACTTAGTGATAGAAACCCCAAAATTGATATGTTATAGTGCTGGTTCTACTGTATTTGCATACCAAATTTGGGGTTTCTAGCTATAAGTGGCCCCGATATGTGGCCCCAAAGTCGGGTCGAAAAATGTCATTCTCTGCTGCAGAAAAGTGCTTGACATTTTGTGTCCCGACTTTGGGGCCACATATCTCGGGGCCACTCGGGGTTTATATCACCAAGTAACCCCGAGATACGTGGACCCAAAGTCGGGTCGCAAAATATTTTCGAATTCGGTTGAAATAATTTCAAATGCAGTTAAAATATTTTCAAATCTGGTTGAAATTATTTCAACTGCATTAGAAACTATTTCAACTGCATTAGAAACTATTTCAACCAGATTTGAAAATATTTCATCTGCATTAGAAACTATTTCAACCAGATTTGAAATTATTTCAACTGCATTAGAAACTATTTCAACCAGATTTGAAAATATTTCAACTGCATTAGAAACTATTTCAACTGCATTAGAAACTGTTTCAAATCCAGTAGAAATATTTTTAAATCCGGTTGAAATATTTTCAAATCCGGTTGAAATAATTTCAAATGCGACTGATTTTTAGAATTCGGTCAAAAACGAAACAAAATCTGAAAACGAATTTAACGAATCTAACTAAACAAAATGAATTAATTAACGAATTAAAACGAAACAAAACAATTTTTTTCTTTTTGCACGTCTAACACGGATGTCGATCGCAAGGCAAGTACATATGCTGTATGTCATTGTCCACTTGCCACATCACCTGCCACAAGTTGTGTATTGTTCACTTGCCACAAGTGCCACAACACCTGCCACGAGTGGCACGACACCGGCCACGAGTGGCACGACACCGGCCACGAGTGCCACGTGACCGGCCACGCGTGCCACGTGACCGGCCACGCGTGCCACGTGACCGGCCACGCGTGCCACATGACCGGCCACGAGTGCCACATGACCGGCCACATGACCAAGTTGTGGATAGTCCACTTGCCACGTCACCTGCCACAAGTTGTGGGGTTCCTAGCACCAAGTGACCCCAAGATAGGGGCGATATGTCAAGTACTTTTCTGCAGCAGAGAATTACATTTTGTGACCCGACTTTGGGGCCACATATCTCGGGGCCACTTGTAGCTAGAAACCCCAAATTTGGTATGCAAACACAGTACAACTAGCACTACTACTACTACAACTACAGACTATTAGTATCTATTTCGTTTTCTCACCAGATCTCCTGCAGACTATTAGCATCTATTTCTTTTTTTAGCAGATCTCCTGTAGACTATTAACAACCATTTCACTTTTTTTTTTTGCAGATCTCCTGCAGACAATTAGTATCTATTTTGTTTTCTCACCAGATCTCCTGCAGACTATTAGCATCTATTTCTTTTTTTAGCAGATCTCCTGTAGACTATTAACAGCCATTTCACTTTTTTTTGCAGATCTTCTGCAGACTGTTAGAATCAATTTCATTTTTTTTTTTCAAATTCGGGTGGCAAAATATTTTCGAATCCGCTTGAAATAGTATCAACATGATTCGAAATTATTTCAACTGCATTTGAAATTATTTCAACCGAATTTGAAACTATTTCAACTGGATTCGAAAATATTTTGCGACCCGACTTTGGGTCCACGTATCTCGGGGTTACTTGGTGATAGAAACCAAATTTGGAAAGGTTGTAGTGCTAGTTTTACTGTGTTTGCATACCAAATTTGGGGTTTCTAGCTATAAGTGGCCCCGAGATACGTGGCCCCAAAGTCGGGTCACAAAATGTAATTCTCTGCTGTAGAAAAGTACTTGACATATCCCCCATATCTGGGGGTCACTTGGTGCTAGGAACCCCATAACTTGTGGCAGGGGACATGGCAAGGGGACAATCCACAACTTGGTCACGTGGCAGGTCACATGGCACTTGTGGTCGGTCACGTGGCACTCGTGGCAGGTGTCTTGGCGCTTGTGGCAGGTGTTGTGGCAAGTGGACAATGACATACAGCATATGTACTTGCCTTGCGATCGACATCCGTGACAGCCATTTCACATCCTTTTTTTTTATGTGACAGATGTATATAAGTAAATAACCATCTTCCAAAATGTATAATTCAAATAGAAAAGATTAGAACAGAATAGAAAAAAATATATAATTTAATAGCAGATCTCCTGTAGACTATTAACAGCCATTTCACTTCATTTTTTTTTTGCAGATCTTCTGCTGACTGTTTTTTTTTTTTCAAAGTCGGGTCGCAAAATATTTTCGAATCCGCTTGAAATAGTATCAACATGATTTGAAATTATTTCAACTGCATTTGAAATTTTTTCAACTGCATTTGAAATTTTTTCAACTGCATTTGAAATTTTTTCAACTGCATTTGAAATTTTTTTCAACTGCATTTGAAATTTTTTCAACTGCATTTGAAATTTTTTCAACTGCATTTGACATTTTTTCAACTGCATTTGACATTTTTTCAACTGCATTTGAAATTTTTTCAACTGCATTTGAAATTTTTTCAACTGCATTTGAAATTTTTTCAACTGCATTTGAAATTTTTTCAACTGCATTTGACATTTTTTCAACTGCATTTGACATTTTTTCAACTGCATTTGACATTTTTTCAACTGCATTTGAAATTTTTTCAACTGCATTTGAAATTATTTCAACTGCATTTGAAATTATTTCAACCGAATTCGAAAATATTTTGCGACCCGACTTTGGGTCCACGTATCTCGGGGTTACTTGGTGATAGAAATAGTTTCTAATGCAGATGAAATATTTTCAAATCTGGTTGAAATAGTTTCTAATGCAGATGAAATAGTTTCTAATGCAGTTGAAATAATTTCAACCAGATTTGAAAATATTTCAACTGCATTTGAAATTATTTCAACCGAATTCGAAAATATTTTGCGACCCGACTTTGGGGCCACATATCTCGGGGGCCACTTGTAGCTATAAACCCCAAATTTGGTATGCAAACACAGTAGAACTTTCTATCACCAAGTAACCCCGAGATACGTGGACCAAAAGTCGGGTCGCAAAATATTTTCGAATTCGAAAATCGGTCGAAAACTAAACGAAATCCGAAAACGAATTTAACAAATGTAACGAATCTAACTAAACGAAATTAATTAATTAACAAATTAAAACGAAACGAAACGAAACAAATTTTTTCCTTTTGCACATGTCTAATAATTATAGCTTGAGCTTAAATGGCTAAGCTATTTATATATATAATTATATATGTTTATATGTTTTTTAAGAAGATTTTAATACATGCTAAGTGTATTAATTGTTTAAAATTTTATTAAAAAATTTATATAAATTGATTTAATATTTATACCTATAAATAAAGGGCCACGGCCAATTTAAACCACAGGTATTCATTAAAGTATTTGTATTCTTTATTTATTTAACTAATGGAATATTTTAGTAAATATCAAATGTTAATGAGTTCTAACTATGATCCCATCAACTTTTCCACATTGTAAGCTGTTGTAATGTAGTGATATAACAATGACTGGTGTTCCAGGGCCAAGTATATTTTAGATATGGAACTGCAGGTCAGGGTGTAACAATAATATTCCTTAGCAGCCTCTTGGAGATCCACCAAGGCAGATTAGAATTCGGTGGCTGAGAAACTTCTTAGAACATCTTACATCAGGATTTCTGTACAGAAAAGACAGCTAGGAGTCTGCAGTGAATTTATTGTGGAATAACTCTCCAGGATAACAAGCAGGGGTCTTAAAATCACCTGAAAACCAATAAAACAGAGAGTGGTAGGATGACTCCGTACAACTATACATGGATAAAAAACTGATATACATCTCAAATTAAGTTTTTATTTGGGCTAAAACATAATTTTAGGCTTCATTTAAAGTTAGCTTTCAGGTTGAGGATTAAAATCCATCATCAATCATGTCATCTAGTGACACACATCCACATAATTCATGATGATCGACACATGCTCACTTACTAAAAGAAAAAAAAAAACGACTGGTGCATGCTTCATTTGAGCTAAATGACACGTCCTGGTCCCTGGTAAAGTAAACAAAGAGATGGGATCTACTAGGCAATCCCATTGACCAAATATAGACATGTCTATATCTGGTCAATGACATCAGATTCTGATAAGCCCCCTGCCGACCCCTCACAGCCACTGGACCAGAGCTTTGGGATCAGGCCCTTGTTATCATTGATATGGGCAAGGTATCCCCTCTATGTTGGGGGTATGTGGCTAGGTATGATTCAAGAGGGGGGGGCACACCCCCCCCACCATTTTTGTATGTTTTTTATTTAAGTATCCCTTTAATTTATACATTTAAATATTACACTGCCCTGCTTAAATTACAACAATGCCACAGTGTGATTTTACAGCAAAATGAAGTGCATTGCCATCCTGTTAAAGAAAAAATTATGGATCTGCTGTCAGGTTTTATTTTATATATATATATATATATATATATATATATATATATATATACCGTATATACTCGAGTATAAGCCGACCCAAATATAAGCCAAGGCACCTAATTTTACCACAAAAAAATGGGAAAACTTATTGACTCGAGTATAAGTCTAGGGTAAAAATTGCGCAGCTGCTGTAAGTGGAAAAGAGGGTCGACAATGCCCATTTGCATCCTCGCTGTGCCCATTTTCATGCCTCACTGTGCCCATTTGCAGCCATAGGTTCTTCAAACTCGGTAGTTAAGGGTTCCTAGATGCCCCCTAGCTGCAGCCAAAATTTGGGGTCTCTGAACCCAAAGGGTCCCGAAATGATATTGCTGCAGATGGACACAGTTGACGGAATTTGGGGCCCCGTATCTCGGGGCCACTTGGTGCTAAGAACCCCAAATTTGGTGTGCAAACCCAGTGGAACTAGCACTACAACATATTCAATGGGGTTCCTAGCACCTAGTGGCCCCAAGATACAGGGCCCCAAAGTCAGTTCGGAAAATGTCAAAAAATGTCAAGCACTTTTCGAAAGCAGAGAATGACATTTTCCGAACTCGGTTTGGAAAATGTCATTCTCTGCTGCAGAAAAGTGCTTGACTCAAGTATAAGCCGAAGGAGGCACTTTCAGCACAAAAAAACGTCGGCTTATACTCGAGTATATACGGTATATATTGTATATAGATAGATATAGCTATAGCTATATAGCTATATAATTCTGGTCATAATTCCACTTTAAGTGGAAGGGAATATTTGTGTATTTCCAAAATATCTAAAACACTAATAACTTAAAAATAAAAAGCGCAGAGGTATTTTTCCAAGCATTGTTTTACATTCTAATACACAAATATATTGTTTAGATATGCAAATGTTTTGTCTCCATGCTGCGTCATAAAAATTGCATTTTAGTCTGAGACTATTCCAGGTAATATAATTCCACAATGCTTAATTCTGGAAAAAAAAATAGGTAAGTTTTCAATATTAAAAATCCAGTTTCCTAGGCAACAGCGTAGTGTAATAGGAGAATTTGAATATAGCACTCTTTCATTCTGAAAGCTTTCCATGTAATAGAAATGATATAGGGTGTCACATTCCCTTATTTCCCAGGACAAAGAAGCACATTTATTCTTATAAATGATAATTGTTATGTAGAAAGGGCAGCTGGTAAATTAGTAAACGATCAGAATAGATGCTAAAGATAATAATAATAATAATAATATGTGAGGCACTGACTGGCAGGACTGTAGATGGTGACTACGTTTCTCATATACAAATGGTATGGGGCTCCAGAGTTTTTGGAGGATATAGAGAAAACAAACTTTTTATTTTCCCAGAATCTTGTTCCTGGGTTCTAGAAGCTGGACACTTTGTAGAGCTTTGGGTGGGAAAAGTCTAAATTCCCAGGTCTACATCGTACTGGGTAGACAGACCTAATTATTAAATTCAGCTGTCCGTAGGCTTTTCTTTTCAAATGTGAGAGCCACATGCTGGGTGAGCAAACTGATTGCTTACAAACCACTGAAGCCCTTGTTCACACTGAACATGGCTGTGAACTCGCACAATTTCAAAGCCACATTTTGGTCCGACTTCAGGGGCGACTTGAAAGACATATGTGTGGGTTCATGCAAAGATGTCTATTGAAGTTTCCCCCGAAGTTGCAAAAGTAGTGCAGGATTTAGTTTTGTAAATCGGTGCGGCGCTGCAAAGCCAGCGTTTTCCTGATATGGATAGTACCATTTCTGGCAATAGGCTGCGATTTAACATGCAACTTGATCTGTCAAATCGCATGTCAAATCGCGGCGATGTGAACAGGGGCTTAAGTTAACTTAAAGTGGAAGCTTTAGCATCTTTGCCGCTGTTTAATCTTCAACTGCCACGGTGCTGCACATGTGATCCGTTATGACACCAGCCATTGGATGGTTTGACTGTTTGGTTGAGAGCACAGCCAATGTGCAGTTAGCATTCCCGGCATGCCTTTTTTTTTAAACTGTTAAATCGATGGGTTTACTTCCGCTTTAAAAAAAAAAAGACTGATTTTTCCAGCTGCAAGCCATTGCCAGCACACCAAAAATGTTTAAAAAAAGTGCTTGGGGGTCCCCTCAATCCATACCAGGCCCTTTGGCTCTGGTATGGATTATAAGGGAAACCCATTGCCAAAATAAAAAAAAATGGCATGGGGTCTCCCCAAAATCCATACCAGACCCTTATTCCGATAAGCCCCCTGGCTGCAGACCCCCACAACCACCTTGCAGGGTTGTGTGGAAGAGGACCTTGTCCTCATCAACATGGGGATAAGGTGCTTTGGGATGGGGAGGGCAGATCCCCTCCTGCCCCAAATTACCCCCCCCCCCATTTTGGAGGGCATGTGGCCTGGTATGTTTCAGGGGGGCGCTCGTTTGCCCCCCACATTTCCTGGGCTGCCAGACTGCATGCTCGGATAAGGGTTTGGTATTGATTTTGGGGGGAACCCACACCATTTTTTTAAGAAATTGTGGTGTGGGGGTTCCCCTTAAAGGAGACCCCCACGCTGTTTCTTTTCAAATTTTTCTATAGCTGGCAATGTTTTTCTTTCATATGTTTAGTTTTACTAACACATACCAAAGCTGCATAACTGTATTCAGACTCCAAGGTTTGTTATACTTTCCACCACAGTGACAAGTGAGTTCTTATTTATTTATTCTACACAGATTTTGAGCTGACATTTCATAGCTTTCTAACTTACTGTAGGGAGTGCATCATCTTTTATAACACACAAAGTATATTGCCAGATGCAGAATATGACAGATCGCATACATAGGTAGATGTAAATAGACCCAGAGTGTGATGGTGGGCACTGACTGTAACATAAGTACTGATAGACATATTGGAATAAACATACCTGTCTGAATTCTTCAGTACAATGAGTTTGTGACCATGGTACATCATACCACCCCCAACTTAGAAACCTCTGCCCAGCTTTCCAAAAGTGAGCGAGGTCACATAAGATTACAAATAGGAAAACTTGGGAGGTAGGAGTAGTTAAGATCAAAGTTTTAATTTTATAGGAAAAGTTGACATTTTGTATAAACTTCTTGTAAAAACCAAATGTGAAATAATAATTAATGGTGTATCAACAGCCCAAATCAATAAGACTTGTATATAACAAAACATGATCTGCATAAATACGTGATAAACACAAAATAAATATCTTAAAGTATATCAGAATTAATCATAAATGAATATCACATGTCAATACATGCATAAGGTCCATAGAGAAAATGAAGAAAAATCCATAGAAAAAATCTATACAAAACCCAGTGAGATGAACTATAAATAGGGTGAAACTTGATTCAGTGATCCATTACTGTATTATCATATGGGGAGTTATATGGAGTTTTTAAACTACATGCTACCCAGGCAGCAAGGATAACTTGCCACAAATTTGTGGCAGTGTTGAATTGTAAGTATGTTGCTGCACATTTTCACTGGCAGGTTGTGCACTAGCAGAGCACTTGAAGCACAAGTTCCAATTTGTAGCAAATGTGCTCTGCACAAGTTCCAATTTGTAGCAAATTTGCTCTGCAAGTCACAGTGACCTCTGTGGTGGGATGACTATTGCACAACATAACTGAACCAGAACTTGCAGAATGTTTGCAAAGAAAATTGATCTGGAGTTATGCAATGTGGACTTGCTGCAATTGTCCAACACATTTGTGAAGTCTGGCAAGTCTAGAAACAGCTTAGCAAGTCATTTTCAAACTTGAAGCTCAATTTCTTGCCATCTGGGATTTTGACTGTTATTAAGTGCTTACACTTGTGCACTGCTTTCTTGGTGCACTTTATTTGTGAGTAATTTTATTTTGTTTTTTTTTAATAAAGTGTGACCCTTATTTAAATGTATTACACTATATGCAGTTTTATTCTTGCCTTGAGTGAATGTACCTGGATATGCCCCTTGTTCTATGGGAGAAGCTTTTGGATCATTGCTGAGGTACAGTATCTGCTTAATTAGTGTCAGGTGACAACTGCTTCATTTATTCTTCAGTGAAAGGGAAAGGCGATGATTGACCTATTAACACCAAATAGGTCCATGTTTCCAGGTGAGAGCAGAGAGTGAATGGTTATGGTACCCTCTCCACATAATAACACAGTAATAGATCACCGAATCATTGTTTAAAGTGGTTGTAAACCACTGGCCATTTTTTTTTCTTGTAGCTGCAAGGTAAAGGCATAATGTGCTAATATGCGTCGCAGATTTCTTACTTCCTTTTCTTTATGAACTTTATGCATGTATTGACATATGGTATGCATTTATGATTTATTCTGGTATATTCTGAGTTATCCCATATTTATGCAGCTCATGTGTTATTATACAAGTCTTATTGATTTGGGCTATTGATACTCAGTTTATAAGTATATTATTCACATGCATTGTTTTACGATATTTGGTTCATTATATGGTGGTTTGCACTGCACTTTTTTTGCATTTTATATATTTGGATTACCTTAGGGCAAACTTTGCAGTAACATTTACAAAACAGGCACTGTAATCTCCATATATAAAAGCAGAGCACAGCAGTGATCATTTCTGGACACACCTTTTAGAGTTGCTTAGAGCCTTCTTTAGTCATAGCGCTCAAGTATTAGCGTATTTTGCTTTTTTTTTACAAAAGTTTTAACACAAAAGATTTTACTCCTAATTTAAAGTGATAATCTATCCTACCTACTGTGCTTTTTCACCTGTCATATTGTTAGAACAAGGTAATAAATCTTGTTTCTGTCTTCCTTCGGGGTAGGGAATAGAGAAAATGTAGTAGACAGGACTTGTCAGCATTTATTCATATACAAAAATCTCTTACAGGAAAGTATACAATACATCCAGACATTTAAGTGCAAACCAATATATATTAGGATTGTTTATTATTAACATTTACCAGTAGCTTAAGAACATGAAGGTGCAGAATTGTTTAGACAAGAGTTCACTTCCAGCCTTTCACATGATCAGGATGAACAGTGTAAAGATATACAAACCTTCTACAATCTGAGCTTACTGTAAGGATTTTTCTTTTTTCGAAGTCTTAATGACTGCCATTAACTTTAGAAAGTGCCTTATGTGCATGTTCCTTTCTTTCCTCAGCAACATATGCTCCATATTATCAAATCTCAATAAAGTTTGTTAATTCAACAAGGGACAAGGCACAAGACCAGAGACATCATAGATGGCTAAAGGGGGCCAAGAGTTTTAGCAGGTGCATACTTTGGGCCAAGTTGAAGGATGTACCTCGGAGTCTTCTCTCCAGAGTAAGGGTCAACGTTTTTTATCAGGTTATAGCAAGAGTTGAGGCACATGGATTAGATTTAGAGACATGCAACAAGCCACAGACTAGGAGGACAGATCACAGTTTGAACAACAGATGAACACAGGTGACAAAGTCAAAAGCCAGGTGTAGAAAGTAGAGGTGGAGACCTCACAGGAGACAAATGAACAGGTTAAAGTCAAGATAGAGACTCAGACTGCATCAAGGTGAGCACAGGTGAGATTATGAGAAACACGTACAGTCATGGCCAAAATTATTGGCACCCCTGCATTTCTGTCAAATAATGCACCACTTCACCCACAAAATTGTTGCAATTGCAAATGTTTAGGCATTCTCATGTTTATTTCTTTTGTTTCGTGATGGTATGACACAAAAAAGTGGAGAAACAAAATGCCAAATCTGACACATTCCACGCAAAACTCCAAAAATGGACTGGACAAAATTATTGTCACCTTCTCATAATTGTAAGACATAATTGCATTCCAAGTTTGTGATGATCCTGTAATTTGTCATTAAAATCACTTATATTAATTAACAGGTGCTGTCAATATAGAAATCACACTGGCAATCATTTAAAATAGTGAAAATGTACTCAAGCATTCTGTTATGTGTCTCTGTGTGCCACACGGAGCATGGAGAAGAGAAAGAGTAGCAAAGAATTGTTTGAGAATTTGAGAACACAAATTGTGGAAAAGCATAGATAATCTCAAGGTTACAAGTCCATCGCCAGACATCTTAATGTTCCTGTGTCCACTGTGCGCAACATTGTCAAGAAGTTTACAGCCCATGGCACTGTAGCTAATCTCCCTGGACGAGAGTATGCCTAAACATACTTGAGGAAGCCAAAATCCCTTTGGGAGAATGTGCTGTGCACAAACAAAATTACAGCTTTTCGGTGCAGCCCATAATTCTACTGTTTTCAGAAAAAGAAATGAGGCCTTTAACCACTTCAGCCCCGGAAGAATTTACCCCCTTCCTGACAGGAGCACTTTTTGCGATTCGGCACTGCATCGCTTTAACTGACAATCGCGTGATCGTGCAACGTTGTACCCAAACAAAACCTTTTTTTACCACAAATAGAGCTTTCTTTTGGTGGTATTTGATCACCTCTACGTTTTTTATTTTTTGTGCTATAAACTAAAAAAGAGCGACAATTTTGAAAAAAATGCATTATTTTTACTTTTTGCTATAATAAAAATCCCCCAAAAATATATAAAAAAAAATTTTTTTTTCCTCAGTTTAGGCCAATATGTATTCTTCTACATATTTTGGTAAAAACAAATCGTGATAAGTGTATATTGATTAGTTTGCGCCAAAGTTATAGTGTCTACAATATAGGGGATAGATTTATAGCATTTTTTATTATTAGTAATGGCGGCAATCTGCAATTTTTATCATGACTGCAACATTATGGCGGACACATCGGACAATTTTGACACATTTTTGGAACCATTGGCATTAATACAGCGATCAATGTGATTAAAAATGCATTGATTACTGTAAAAATGTCACTGGCAGTGAGGGGGTTAAATTGAAAAAAGAAAAAAAATTGAAAAAAGAAAAAAGCTGCGCATACCAAAAATTATTAACAGAATAGACTTTAAATGAATAAATCTTAGAATATAACATAGCAAAATCACTCAAATTAGTGTAAAACCGTGACACCCAGTGATAACAGACCTATAATATTGATATTAAATCATAAGAATAAAAATTGATCAAATAAGTTCATACGTGAACAAAGAAAGTCCCATGTGAAGAAAAATGATATTATTGTAAAAACAA
The DNA here is from genome assembly GCA_028564925.1 of Lithobates sylvaticus. Lineage (NCBI taxonomy): Eukaryota > Metazoa > Chordata > Amphibia > Anura > Ranidae > Lithobates > Lithobates sylvaticus. The sequence continues at coordinate 155,558,893 of CM053030.1, forward strand.
ATGTTGATAATCCATAAAAAGGGAAATTTCTCTCAAACGGTGCTCCTCCTCCGATAAACGGAACGGATCTATTCACTTCAATACATTTTCGTGACAATTCACAAACACCACCACCAAAAGAAAGATGGCCGCTTACCGCAGTTATATGACCCCCCGTTACAGAGGGTCAAAACAGGCAGGATTTAAGTCAACACCACATCGACCTCCGCAAGAGAAATCAACCTCAGACCTCCAGACAGCTCTTGGGGATATGTTCTATAGGTCTCCAAATTATACTTCCAGTGGTATTGTTAGGCATCGACAATCAACATGCAAAAGGAATTGGAATACTCCAAATAGTGCATTATCTTCCAAATATTTATTTAAAATAAAGACATAAAAAACTTACATGTACAGTAAGATGTGATCAGCCAAGATAGAATCTGGTGCACCGGCCGGATACACTCAAAAACACAAATGCTGGTATCAGTTTAAAATGGGGCTAAATTGAGGTGGTAACAGTACGTCGCTCGCCCAATGCATTTCGCGAAATCTCGCGTCATCCAGGGACACGAGCGACGCACTGTCTCACCTCTCTTATGTGTACAATGACCAATAAGCAACACTCCGTGTGCGCATGCGTGAACAGCCGCGCATCCCACATACGCATGCGCGGACGAACGTCATGACGCCCAACGTCTTGGCGTCACAACATCGCGCCGTCACAACAAGTAGGCGTGAGGCCGGACCTACGTGACTCTGCCGTAGCGTCGTCAACGTAGGCCGCGTCTATGTAGTTTGTCGTTATGACAACAACAAACAAAATAGGTGTTACGCCAGACCTACGTGACTCCGCCATAGGGTCGTCAACATAGGCCGCGTCTATGTGATTCGTCGTTCTAGCAACAGCAGAACACAGGGTCAGACGTCCTCCAATCTGGATGCACCCTGCTCTGCCCAATCACATTACACCTAATCAGGTAAAAACAAAATAAAAAATAAAAAATAAAAGATAAATAAAAAACGAAAAATGAAATAAGGGGACTCCCATCGCTCCTATACTGGGGAATAATACATTAAACCCTCAAAGGGTATTGGCTAAAACTACCATGCTATATCATTAAGTGTTGATTTAAACCGGAACATATGAATCACAAGGCGTCTTGAGAGTAAGACGCCTCCCAAATAGAACTAAATACCGGTTTCAATAAAAAACCATATATATGATACCTAATTAACTATTTGAGATTAATATGCATGGTCTCAATAACCGCTCACGTGTTATATGCACCCGGAGTGAGTAGCTGGGCAATCAATTCAGAAAAAAACTGAGAGTAATACAGTGTCTTGTGTCGGATAGAAATTGCATATATGCAATAAAAACATCAGAAAAAAACTTTCCAACATATAAATCAAATAAAATAAAATAAAATTAAGTAATGTGTAACATCCCTCATAATTGCATAACACATTTCATAACCTGTACATCATACATCAATTATAAATTATTTGGTTAGAAATTACAACATATAAGGACCCCATCTACTTCTAGACGGATTCCATAATGTATAAAAATGTGGTTAAAAACAGTCTCCTTAGACCCCCTAGGATGTGACTAGGATGTGACTAGAGATGGAACTACCGAAGACTCAACAAAGATAGATCTCCTTGGACCCCATGAAGTGTGGGTGAAGATAGGCTTCATATTCACACCACCAAAAACTATGATAGTAAAAATCAAGAGGACAAAAAACCAGGACCCCCCACCAGTGGGCACGGAAGCAAACGTCAGGCATTATTAATAAAGGCATTTACGTCCGTGTCCACATTGAGACCATGTGGGGAGTGTGTTTTCATCCTGTAAATCCAAGACATTTCTTGCTTTGAAATTTCCCTAACTAGGGAACCCCCTCTCCAATGTGGTATATATTTGTCTATCCCAACAAAGAGGGTATTGGAGGGATCTCTCTTGTGCATCTGATCGTAGTGTCGAGAGACAGGATGTTTATCGAACCCTCTTCTTATGTTCCCTATATGCTCATTTAGTCGCACTTTTAGTGCCCGCTTGGTCCTCCCAATGTACTGAAGCCCGCATGGGCACTGTAGCAGGTACACCACCCCTTCCGATGGACAAGTAATGAAGGGTTCAATCTCATATGTCCTTGACGTACTTGTGGATGTGAAATGGCAGATTTTCTTATCTTTACACTTATTCAACCTACACACTTGGCAATTTTTACATTTGAAATATCCCTTCAAATTTTGAAAAAACATTCTATTTGTAATGGGGGGGGGGGGTGTCTTGAACAGTAGGTGCTATCCTCATACTCAAGGCCGAAGCCCCTTTAAAGACTATCTTTGGTCTATCTGGCAATGATGCCCCCAACACCTGGTCATTCGTTAACAAATGCCAATGTTTATAAATTAGGTTTTTAACCTCTCGGTGCTGTAATGAATAAGTTGTTATCAAGGGGAGATTAAACTGAGACCCCCCCTCCACGGCCAGGTCTCGGGTGGCTAGTAGGGATGCCCTCTCCTTGTCCCTAGCTGTTTTAATTGCTCTCTCAAGGAGGTCACCATCATATCCCTTTTCTCGGAACCTATCGGATAGGACAGCAGCCTGCCTGTTGAAGATTTCTAACTCTGTACAGTTCCGTCGCAAGCGAGTGAACTGCCCCTGGGGTACACCCTTCAACCATGGATCGTAATGGCAACTATCCAACGGTATGTATGAGTTCCGATCAGTTGACTTAAAAAAAGTTGAAATAATGAACCGGTTGTCAGAAACTCTAATGTTTAAATCCAGGAAATTGATGGTCTCCTGACTCGCCTCATACGTGAATTTAATACCTCTATTGTTGTCATTCAACGAGGCCAAAAAGATTCTTAAATCCGGTTCTCCACCATCCCACAGGAGGAGGAAGTCATCGATGTATCGTCCCCAAAGAACGATTTCTGATCTCCTTGGGGAATCGATGACGTCCTCCTCCCATTTGGCCATAAAGAGGTTGGCCAAGCTGGGGGCATATTTAGCCCCCATTGCCACACCCCTATCCTGATGGTAAAATTGATGGTCAAACCAAAAATAATTGTGCTTCGCCGCATACTCCAATAGTTCCATTATAAATTCTATCTGGGCAGCGGCAAGGCCTGACCCTCTAAACAAAAACAGTTTTACAGCCTCAAGTCCAAGGTCATGGGGAATGACCGTATAAAGTGAGGTCACATCCGCCGTGACAAGCCATAAGTTCTTTTTGGGTATCAAATTTTCAAGCACGTTTATGACCTGCTTGGAATCCTTAATGTACGACGGCACTTCACGTACCAGGGGCTGGAGAAAGAAGTCTATATATTTGCCCACCCGGGACGTCACAGAGTCAATACCACTAACTATGGGAAATCCCGGGGGGCAAACCTGATCTTTGTGAAGCTTCGGGAGATAATATATCACTGGTGTGCGGGGAGCACAGGGAACCAGGAATAGGCTTTCCCTCTTAGTCAAAATCCCTGACACAAGCCCACGTTGGACTATTCCCTCCAAGGTTTTCTTATATTTTATGACTGGGTCTCTACTAAGAATAGAATAAGTTGCAGTATCGTCCACTATTCGATGCATTTCCTTTAGATAGTCGCTTCTATCTAATACTGCAATACCGCCCCCCTTGTCTGCTGGTCAAATGACCAATGACTTATTGTCACACAAAGAATTTAACCCTATCTCCAAATCTCTCTGCATTTTCACTTTTTTTTACCTTAATGTTTTCTAGGTCACGTAGTACAACGTCCCTAAATACTCTTATATTAGAAGAGAGAGCACCAGGAGGGTTAAAGAGAGAGGCATTGGCCAAATTGGAGTGGCGAAATTCTGTGATTGTTCCCTCACCCGAAGTGATGGGATTGCCAAGCATGTAACGCTTGATATTTAATTTGCGGACGTACTTGTGTATGTCCATAAAGGTCTGAAACTTGCTCATACTCCTAGGGGGAGCAAATTTCAGACCTTTATCTAAAAGTCTCTTTTCGGGGTCTGAGAGCTCCTGTCGACTTAAGTTGAAAATACCTGTGCCTAGAATCTTTTTCTTTTTAGAGTATTGGACTCTCCTCCCCCCTCGGCTTCCTCTCTTCTTTCTATAGGGCGTTTTATTCCCCTGTTGTCCAGATGAAAACCCTGATTATTCATAGGTCTCCCTCCTGTAAATCTCGGCCTTTGTGTTGCCCCAAAATCCCTCCGGTCTTGAGTATTATCATGCTGGCGAATGGGTTAACACTAGGGGGCGGTGAAGGGGTTAACTATGTTCCCTGGGAGGTGATTCTAACTGAAGGGGGAGGGACTAACTACAGGAAGTGGTAGATCGTGGTTTCTAGCTAATAGGAACACACGATCTGTCTCTCCTGTCATACCAGAACAGGGAAGTGTGTGTTTACACACACTCGCCCCTGTTCTGTGTCTCATGGTCACGATCACTCATGGCCGGCGGTCATTGCGACCGTCGGCCACCAGCATTAGCACCCCCACTGCTATCCGGACCTCACAAGATCACGTACAGTAACGTGATTTTGCGCAGGGGAGCCAGCCTGCTGCAGTAAACCTGAGGCAGCTGGTCCGTAAGTGGTTAAAGAAAAGAATACCGTCCCTACAGTCAAACATGGTGGATGTTCACTAATGTTTTGGGGTTGCTTTGCTGCTTCAGGCACTGGATGTCTTGACTGTGTGCATGGCATTATAAAAACTGAAGACTACCAAAGAATCCTGAGGTGTAGGGCCCAAGTTGGGTCGCCATCAGAGGTCATGGGTCTTACAGCAGGACAAAGCCCACGTAAAAAGTACCCAGAAATAGTTTAAGACAGAGTGCTGAAGAGTACTGAACTGTGGAGAGATCTCAAAACAGCACTTGGGAAAGGGAACCCTTCCAATCTGAGCGACCTGGAGCAGTTGACGAAAGAAGAGTGGTCCGAAATTCCAGTAGAGAGGTGTAAGAAACTCATTGATGGTAACAGGAAGCAATTGATTTCAGTTATTTTTATCAAGTGCTACATGCTATGTGCTACCAAATATTAAATTGAGGATGCCAATAATTTTGTACAGTTCATTTTTGGAGTTTTGCGTGGAATGTGTCAGATTTGGCTTTTTGTTTCTCCACTTATATGTGTCATACCAATACAAACAAAATAAATAAACGTGAGAATGTCTAAACATTTGGAATTGCAACAATTTTCTGGGTGAAGTGGTGCATTATCTGACAGAAATGCAGGGGTGCCAATATTTGTGGCCATGAGTATAGCTCCAAGTATAGAATGAAGATTCAAGTCAACAGAAATCAGGAAATGAGGCATAGGATCTTAGTATTGTAGCACATTGTAGCCACACTATTGCTAGTATGGGCAATCAGACTCTAACTTTTGGTAACATATTAAAATAAACTGACTGTTCAGCAGTTATGCTGGTACATGTCTGCCTGAGAAAAAAACAAATGGTCCTACATGCAAAAATTGTATACTAAGGAGCAGAATAGACTTCTCTGGGTAGATAAGCACAGCCAAAGAAAGGCACAGTAAAACAACCAGCGAATGATCACTCACAGATGGATTACTACCAGATCACTGCTCTGGCAACAAGAATCCAGGAGGCAGATGACAACAGGCAGCTGCACAAAATCTGAATTATAAACAGCCTGATCCATGCCACATTACCACTCACAGGTGAGCAACAAGAACATGGCTGTCTGACTGATGTCACTGTTGGACAACCATTCCAGATAAGCAATTAACAAGAATGGTCTATTTAGTCGCTTACAGTTATAGATAAAGAGATCATTGTAAACTAGGACTCCAACCTGAATTGTGCAGATAGTCTTTATGCAGGCATCTGCAAAATTGTGTCAGTGAAAAGCAAATTTAAAATTCCTGATGAATTTTGAAAGGCACTGTTATAGTGCCGTTCATGCCATTCTATCGTCACCCTGTGCTTTCCAGCCCTTTACTTTCAGCCAAGCAGGAGAGGCACTGACTGACAACACAATCCCATGAAAGCTTTGAATAATAAGTATTTTAAAATCTGTGGTGTGCACAGAGCTACATGTATCCTGCAGTGCTGATCAGAGCATTAAAGAGAAATATAACCCTCAAATCAAATTTTCAGTATGTTTGGCATGATATCTTACCATATACAGTTTTCTTTCTCAAATATTTTTTTCTGTTGCAAAGATTCTTACTTGGATATGCTGCCAGTGAGAGCATTTTCTGTTTCAGGCTGACAACACTAACTCACTCCCTTGCAATTACAGCAGTATTGCCAGTGTTTTTGCAGGTTTTGATTAGGGATGATTAGGTTGTGATTAGGGATGAGCTTGATGTTCGGGTCGAACCTAAGTTCGACTCGAACATTGGGTGTTCGCCCAATCGCTGAAGAGCGAACATTATGGGGCATTCACAGCAAATTTGAGCGCCGCAGAATGCCCCATAATGCACAACGAGATCGCAGTGCATTGCTGTATGATGATTGGCCAACGCATGCACCTGACCTGCATGCTTTGGCCAATCACAGCGCCCCACTGCTAAGAGAGCCATAATTGGCCAAAGGCAGGGTGCCTTTGGCCAATCATGTTTCAGGGGGAACTAAGTCCACGCCCCACACTATATAAGGCTGCTTATACGGCGGCCGTGTGTAGTGTTGGTATGGACAGAGAGATAGCTTGATTTAGATTAAGCAGGCAGGCTATTCAGTTAGGGGCAGTGTATTTGATATATATAAAGTCGGTCTAGTATATATATATATACATATATATATATATATGTATATATATATATATATATACTCTGCATCCAGTGTAGCCTATATCTACAGTGCATTATGTGGTGTACTATTTCTAATATACTTCAGGCGGTGTATTAGAAACAGTACAAAATACAGTATAAAATACAATGCAGCCGTTGTACAGTTTCTACTACAGTGCAGGCGGTGTACACAGTATCTAATACAACGTGTACAGTTTATACTACAGTGCAGGCGATGTACACAGTATCTAAAACCGTGTGTACAGTTTCTACTACACTTCTGGTGGTGTACACAGTACAGTGCAGCCATAGTACAGTTGCTAATACAGTGCAGGCGGTGTACACAGTATCTAATACAGTGTAGTGTGGTGTTGCAAAACAAATGTCTGGAAGGCCACCAAGGAGAGGCAGATGCTCACAGGCCACTAAAGGAGGGCAGGCAGCCTCTGTGTCTACAGTCAACAGTGCTGGTCGTGGATATGGTGCATCCTCTGCAGGTGGCCATGGGGCACGCTTGTCCTTTTTTTCTGCTGCTGGCGTGTTATTGAGCTAGAACATGTGGAAGAGTTGGTGAAGTGGATAACAAAGCCGTCCTCATCCTCCTCATCCTCTGTCACCCAGGCTCAGAGTAGTTTGCCTTCCAACGCAGCTGCCAAGGTGGCCTATTCCACTGGCTCCTTGTCCACAGTCACTCCTTCCGTAGCCCCACCATCATGCATGGAGGAGTCCCCAGAATTATTCGACCACAGTGTTGGGTACATGCTGCTGGAGGATGCGCAGCGATTTGAAGGCTCTGAGGTTGGTTGAGGAAGGGAGTAACGTGAGCCTATAGAGAGGGGGTGCCCAAGAAGGACAAGAAACTGGCAGTCATGTTCCCCCAGCTGCAGCATACTGCCAAGTTTGCTCCAGTGATGAGGAGGGAGGGATGATAACTGTACTTGGGTGCCTGAGAGAAGGGCGGAGGGCGGAGAGAAGGGCGGAGGAGGCACGACTCCAACGAGGCATGATGTCCTTTAGGGGGCAGCTTAAGGGCAGCCACCCTATTGCATCACAACGCAGAGCTCTGCAGGTGCAGGGCGCTGCTGACTCCCCGCTGACTTTTAAAAGTTTCTTGGTGTGGGTTTTTTTCGAAACATGTGCAGCAGATCGCACCGTTGCTGTTTGCAACCTATGTCTGAAGGGGATCAAGGGTGGCCAGAACAGCAGCCACTTGGGCACCACATGCTTGACCATACATATAACGACCTGCCATGCCTTGAAAGACCCACATCAAAGAAAAAGGCGGACTTCTCCTTGCTCCTCATCTGGGATCTCCAACCCCACTATACCTCCAGTCCTCTCAAAAACCTGCACTGAGAGGAATGAAGGTATAGCAATAGGTGTCCCAATTACTTGCAGCCAATCTGCTAGCAATACACCACCATCTGATTTTTAGTAGGCAAATTTCCCTACCCCAGTTGCTGAACCGTAAAAATAAATTTGGTCCCAGCCATCCACATACTCAGCATCTAGATGCTAGCTTGGCCAAATTTCTAGCACTGCAACTGCTTCCTTTTCAGCTGGTAGACTCTGCCCCCTTTCAGGAATTTGTGGAATGTGCTGTACCTCAGTGGCAGGTTCCAAAATGCAATTTCTTTTCACGGACGGCCATTCCAGCTCTCTACTGACATGTGTAAGGCAATGTTTTGGCCTTGTTGAACAGGGCGGTCAGCAGTAAGGTTCATATTAATGCTGACTCATGGTCCAGCAGGCATGGGCAGGGACGTTACCTTTCCTTCACGGTGCACTGGGTAACTCTGCTGGCAGCTGGGAAGGATGCAGGACAGGGTTCAGTGTTGTTGGAGCTTGTTCCGCCACCACGCCTCCAAAATGCTAGTGGTGATTCTGCCACAGCTCTCTCCTCCACCCCCTCCTTTTCTTGTTCCTCTATGCAGATTTGTCCTCTGAACCAGCGGTGCTTCGTAAGCGTTCAAGGGCCTACGCAAGCAGTCAGGCTAAAAGATGCCATGCAGTGCTTGAGTTGGTCTGCCTAGGGGACAGGAGCCACACTGGAGCAGAGATTCTGTCAGCTCTGCAGGGGCAGGCTCACAGGTGGTTGACACCAGCTTCAGCCAGCAATGGTTGTATGCCACAATGGCACCAACCTTCTCTTCGCCCTCTGACAGGGACACTTGACCCATGTTCCATGTTTGGCACACGTCCTGAATTTGGTGGTGCAGCTGTTCTTGAGCAGGTACCCAGGCTTACATGATCTCCTGAGGCAGACCAGAAAAGTCTGTGGCCATTTCCGCCGGTAATACAATGCCAGTGCTCGGCTGGCTGACATTCAATGAGAATGCAACCTGCCCACCAACCGCCTCCTTTGTGACATGCCCACCAGGTGGAACGTTGGCAATGCTGCAGTGGCTGCACACACAGCAGAGGGCCATCAATGAGTACATGGGTCAGGGGAGCTTGGATTGTTTTTGCCATGCCAGTGGCTACTGATCAAGGATGCATGCCATGTCCTGTCACCATTTGAGGAGGCCACAAGGATGGTGAGCAGCGATAATGCATACATCAGTGACACTGTCCCTCGAGTCTTCCTGTTGGAGCACACGCTTTGTAGAATCATGGACAGGGCGTTTGAGGCAGAACAGCGGGACGAAGAGGAGGACTTCCTTACCTGTCAAAGGCCCCCTTTATCCAGATAGCATTCCTGCGGGCCCACCAAAAAAAACGGCAAGAAGGGGAGGAGGATTGTGTCAGTATGGATGTAGATATATATGTATGCCCCTGTTGAAGACCCATTGGTCAAAACGCCTAGTATTTTTTCGGCTTATCAACCTCCACATTGCCCAGCTTTTTATCCTTGTGATCACTTTTATACCTGTATGCCGGTTTTTAGTAATAAAATACAATTTTTTTGATCTACACTATGCAAAAGCATTTTATTTCTCCACATACTACTTTGCTGTGAGTGGCTCCGGAGTCCTGTTGATCTCACCATCCAGATCCAGTTCAACGTACCCAGGATTGGAGGTCCATTTGGAGGTTCCCCGTCTCTTCCCTGGATTCCATCCCGGAGGTCCTGGATTCTGTGGAGCTCCATACTTTGGCTATTTGTGGCACCATACCTGTTTGACTCCATGTCGCTGACATTGGAGTCCACCAGTTCCAGTAAGGGCACACGCACTTCTCTTCATTGTTGATGATGCAATATCTTTCAACATCTCCATATCAGACAGTGTTTTACACCTTGATTTTTCATTACCCCGTGTTGGAAGATCATTTTGTGTTGGACTATACTCTATACACTTTTTTGCACTGGTTTGATTCACATAAATTCCAGTGCTCATTGGTGTTGGGTTATTCACCCATATAGTTTTTTTACAAATATTGGACACTTTGTATATTTGATTTGTTTCATCACTATTATTCATCATTCCTCATATTAATTTATTTATGTTTATGGGTTAGCGCTGCATTATTTACCATTTGGATGTAGAGGATAACACTCAGCAGCAGTCTTCAAGGGATGGTTTTCAGTCCCCAGAAACCCAAGGAGTTGTACGTAGCTGGGAGAAGGTAGTTACAGATCATGTGATCCTTAGTGACCCAGAGGACTCAGAATCGAATGCCTCTGCAAACTTACGCTGCATGGCCTCCCTGATTCTGCAAAGCCTGCGAAAGGACCCTAGGATTTGTGGTATCATGGAGAGGGATCATTACTGACTGGCAACCCTTCTTGATCCACTTTACAAGGGTAAGGTTGCAGAACTCATCCTGCCTTCGCAGAGGATGAAACATCTTCAGAAGGCCTTGAAGAAAGGTTTGTGAAATGCATTTCCAGACCCTGGAAGGTTACAATTTCCTGGTGCTGGACAACTTGTTGCTGAGTCTTCGTTCAGTCAGAGGAAGAGCGGTGGAAAAGGTGACCGGCTGAACGATGCCTTTAAACAATTATTCAGTCCTCAGCGCCATGGTCTGATTGGTTCAAGCAACCATCGCCAGCATCTGCATTACATGGTGCATGAATATCTAGGGGCAAGAGCAGACTTGGAGACCTTTCCAACAGAGCATCCACTAGGTTACTGGGTCTTGAGGATGGACCACTGGCAAGAACTAGCTCAATATGCAATTGAGCTACTGGCCTGTCCTACAGTGGTGTGAAAAAGTGTTTGCCCCTTCCTCATTTCCTGTTCCATTGCATGTTTGTCACACTTAAGTGTTTCGGAACATCAAACCAATTTAAACAATGGTCAAGGACAACACAAGTAAACACAAAATGCAATTTGTAAATGAAGGTGTTTATTATTAAAGGTGAAAAAAAATCCAAACCATCATGGCCCTGTGTGAAAAAGTGATTGCCCCCCTTGTTAAAACATACTATAACTGTGATTGTCCACACCTGAGTTTTCAATTTCTCTAGCCACACCCAGGCCTGATTATTGCCACACCTGTTCACAATCAAGGCATCACTTAAATAGGAGCTGCTTGACACAGTAAGGTCCACCAGAAGATCCTTAAAAGCTACACATCATGCCGAGACCCAAAGAAATTCAGGAACAATTGAGAAAGAAAGTAATTGAGATCTATCAGTCTGGAAAGGGTTATAAAGCCATTTCCAAAGCTTTGGGAATCCAGCGAACCACAGTGAGAGCCATTATCCACAAATGGCGAAGACATGGAACAGCGGTGAACCTTCCCAGGAGTGGCCGGCCGCCCAAAATTACCCCAAGAGCGCAGCGACGACTCATCCAAGAGGTCACAAAAGACCCACAACAACGTCCAAGGAACTGCAGGCCTCACTTGCCTCAGTTAAGGTCAGCGTTCATGCCTCCACCATCAGGAAAAGACTGGGCAAAAATGGCCTGCACGGCAGAGTTCCAAGGAGAAAACCACTGCTGAGCAAAAAGAACATCAAAGCTCATCTCAATTTCTCCACAACACATCTTGATGATCCCCAAGACTTTTGGGACAACATTCTGTGGACCGATGAGACAAAAGTGGAACTCTTTGGAAGGTGTGTGTCCAAGTATATCTGGCGTAGAAGGAACACTGCATTTCAGAAAAAGAACATCATACCAACAGTAAAATATGGTGGTGGTAGTGTGATGGTCTGGGGCTGTTTTGCTGCTTCAGGACCTGGAAGACTTGCCGTGATAAAAGGAACTATGAATTCTGCTGTCTACCAAGAGATCCTGAAGGAGAATGTCCGACCATCTGTTCGTGTACTCAAGCTGAAACGAACTTGGGTTTTGCAGCAGGACAATGATCCTAAACACACCAGCAAGTCCACCACCGAATGGCTGAAGAAAAACAAAATGAAGACTTTGGAGTGGCCTAGCCAAAGTCCTGACCTGAATCCTATTGAGATGTTGTGGTATGACCTTAAAAAGGCCGTTCATGCTCGAAAACCCTCTAATGTAACTGAATTAGGACAATTCTGCAAAGATGAGTGGGCCAAAATTCCTCCAGGACGCTGTAAAAGCCTCATTGCACGTTATCGCAAACGCTTGGTTGCAGTTGTTGCTGCTAAGGGTGGCCCAACCAGTTATTAGGGTTAGGGGGCAATCACTTTTTCACACAGGGCCATGATGGTTTGGATTTTTTTTCACCTTTAATAATAAACACCTTCATTTACAAATTGCATTTTGTGTTTACTTGTGTTGTCCTTGACTATTGTTTAAATTGGTTTGATGTTCCGAAACACTTAAGTGTGACAAACATGCAAAGGAACAGGAAATGAGGAAGGGGGCAAACACTTTTTCACACCACTGTATAGTGCCTGGGGGCCCCCATGCCATTTTTTAAAACATTTTGGGTTTCAATGTTTTTCATCTATATTACCGGGATCTGACAATACATTACAGCCGCAAGTAGTTTTAAACTACATTTTTTCCTTTAGAAATGTAATTTTGCTGTGGTATTGGTAAACACAGGAAAAATGTGCCACTTTACAGGTATACTAAGGACAACCCCCTAGGCACAATATTTAAAGGAATATTTCATTTTTATTGTTTCACTTTATCAAAATCACAGCTCCCGAAAAAACTTCAGTTTTTAAAACTTTTTTGTATTGATACATGTCCCCTGGGGCAGGACCCGGGTCCCCAAACACTTTTTATGGCAAAAACTTGCATATAAGCCTTTGAAATTAGCACTTTTGATTTTTCACGTTCGTGTCCCATAGACTTTAACGGTGTCGGGTTGTTCAAACAAATTTTTTTGCCTGTTCGCATGTTCTGCTGCGAACCAAACCGGAGGGTGTTCAGCTCATCCCTAGTTTTTATACAGAATGTAGCCTTTACAGTTCAATTCCTGGTACACATTGGCTGGATCATAAATGTTGAGAAGTCAGCTTTGAAACCAGTTCAGAGGTCTGGAATACTTAGGTCTAGTTATGGTCACAGTCCAGGCAAAGGTGTTCTTGCCTCCAAAAAGGGTCAATGCCCTAAAGGATTAAGTTTGGAAAATAAAGATAAAGTGAGACCCTTTTGTCCGACTCTGTATGAGTCTTCCCTGAAGGATGGAGGCAATTACTTATTCCCAGTTCCATTCCAGGGCATTACAGCAGAACATTCTGTCTTGGTGGAACAAGAATATACAAACTCTGGATTCTTGCATGATAATAACCCCCAAGGCTCGTGGAAGCCTCACATGGTTGTTATAGGCCAGAATCTGGTACAAGGAAGGTCTTTTCTTCTGGTGTTATGGAAGATAGTTTCTCTGGCTGGGGCACGGTCACGAAAAGTTCCACAGTCCAGGGGAAGTAATCTCTGGTGGAACAGAGGTTGTCCATTAATGTTCTAGAGCAACGGGCAATATGCCTCGCATTGAACTTTTGGACATCGAGAATACATTGGTCACCTGGTAAGGGTGCAAACTGACAATGCCACAGCTGTGGCCTATGTCAATCACCAGGGTGGCACCAAGAGCTGTCTGACTCACATTGAAGTCAGTCATGTGCTGTCTTGGGCAGAGAAGCATGTGCCAGTGCTATCTGTATTCCACATTTCGGGGCTGGAGAACTGGAAGGCGGACTATCTCAGCCGCCAACAGATACATCCAGGATAATGGTCTCTGAACCCACAGGTATTTATGCAGATTTGCCAGCGGTGGGGCACGCTGGATGTAGATTTGTTGGCATCCAGGTTCAATTGCAAAGTTCAGCAGTTTGTGTCCAGAGCAAGGAATCCCCTTGCGATCGGGGTGGATGTGCTGGTATTTCCCTGGGCCCAGTTCTCCCTAATCTATGCATTCCCCCGATTCCTCTCCTGCCACATCTCTTGCGCAGAACCTAAGAGGAGATGACGTTTGTCATGCTGGAAGCTCCGGCCTGGACCTGGAGGGCCTGGTACCCGGAGATAGTGAGTTTGGCAGTAGGCGATCCTTGGACACTCCCACTCCAGCTCGATCTACTGTCACAAGCTATTATATTTCACCCGAGTTTATGCTCGCTAAATTTGACGACGTGGCTATTGAAGCCAGGGTGCTAGGAGATCGTGATATCTTAGGACCAGTGATAGCTACATTGGTGAATGCCAGAAAGGCAGTCACCAGGAAGATCTATCACAGGGTTTGAAAGGCCTATGTTGCAAGATGTGAGGTCAGAAGATGACATCCACGCAAATACATGATGGGGAGAATTCTCTCTGTCAGTGTACTTCCAAAGGGCTTTTGGCTTCGCATTCCCTGTTCCGGATTTTTTTCAGGGAGTAACTCATTTGTTGCCTCCCGTTGAGTTACCTCTTTGTCCTTGGGATATGAATTTGGTTCTGTCGGTGCTACAGAAGCAGCCTTTTGAACCGATCAAGGATATTCTGTTAGTTCTTTTGACACAAGAGTTAGCCTTTCTTTTTGCAATTACTTCAGCTAGAAGGGTATTGCAAATGGTGGCCCTTACTTGTAAACAGACGTATTTTATTCTGCATCACGATAAGGAGGTGCTACGTCCTCTTCCATACTTTCTGCCTAAGGTAGTTTTTGGTTTTCCTTTACATCAAGATACCCGCTTGACCCTTTTTTTTCTCTCAGCCTGGATCACCAGAAGAGAAACAGTTGCACTTTTTGAATGTGGTGCCGGCAGTCAGAATCTATCTTAAAAGGTCTGCAAGCATCAGAAGTTCTGATGCGTTTTTGTTTTGCCTGGAGGCCCAAAGAAGTGTCTCTCTCCCCTCAAAGGGATTGCTCTGGGACATCCCAGGTAGTAATGTATATGACTGCTCTGTGTCCCGTGATATACAGAAAAAAATTGGGTTTTTTCTACTTACTTACCTGTAAAATCCATTTCTTTGAGTATATCACAATACACAGAGATTCATCCACTGGCTTTTTGGGAGTTCATTGCTTGCTACCAAACTGAAGTACTTCCTGTATGGTAGGGGTTATATGGAGGGGGACTTCCTGTCTTTTTTATTCTGCTAGTGTTCATTCCCCCAAAGGTAGCGTATAACCCAAGTAGTAATGTATATGGCTGCTCTGTGTCCCATGATGTGCTCAAAGAAAATGATTTTGCAGGTAAGTAAGTAGGAAAAATCCAATTATTTTACTATTGGTCTACATGTTCAATGGGTTAAAATGCAGTACACTTATGCATATTATAAGTACTGTAAGAAACAAAACCCTGAGTCAGCTAATCAAGACCCTCATAGTTTCTAGTTTCTAGTTTTGCTACTTTGTGCTGGCCATTCACACACCATTTGTGTGGCAAATTTAGAAACGTTTCATCAGCTTTTTTAAAATACACTCTAATAGAACAGAATTGTTCAAAGTAATCAGTCTTGATTGTGTCACAGTTTTGAGCAACCATACCATGGAATTTGGAGTAAAATGTGATTGAAAATACCCTGATTCATTGTTTCTGATTGTAATCAATATGATCATATGGTTCTTAAATACTGGAAAACACATGAAAATGGATCAAAGGTTGTTGTGAATAATTACATCACATTTGCTAATCCTGTTGCTTAATAATTGATAGACACCTTCCAAAGTTGTGAGTGCATGGTCAGCCAGTCTGTTGTACAGGAGCCTAATTGATTGCGTACCAATATAATTGAGTATTTAGGCAGGCCCTCGTATTACCTAGTGGCTGGTAAATCTAATGAAGATTGTGTTAAATCACATTATTACGTGTATGACCAGCTTTTACTTACCATGTAGGAGGCAATTTTCAGGCAATTTCCACCATGGATCAAGGCAGCCTACCACCAAATATATCTTAACTGTGAAACTAATAAAATTGTTTTTGATGGGTTGCCTAAATCAGTTTAATCATGTTATAGAGCAAAAGCTGGTCATTACTCTGACCCTTATTAATTATTAGACCATCTGATTGACCATGACTACTTA
Source organism: Lithobates sylvaticus (assembly GCA_028564925.1). Classification (NCBI taxonomy): domain Eukaryota; kingdom Metazoa; phylum Chordata; class Amphibia; order Anura; family Ranidae; genus Lithobates; species Lithobates sylvaticus. Next base: position 155,574,982 of record CM053030.1, read on the forward strand.
GTGCTTGTCTGTGGGTGACATTAACAAGGGTATCTACCCTGAGTTACTGGGTAACAAGAAGTAAGAAAAATTATACTGACATGCACTGCCTAAATCTGTGATATATTGTATGTTTTATATTTATGACATTATGGCATTGATTGAAGAAGTAAGAAATACTAGTTTATTTGGAGGAGAAGACACGCAAATCAGAAAGAGGTAACTAAAATTCATTGGCACCTGAAAACAGCTCAATGTTTTTGAACTTCAAAAAGTTTGCATTGAGCAAAGTGGTGCTGTCCACTGTCTTGGTTTGTGCTATTAGGCAGTAAAATCACTTTATTAATCTACCTATGGAAGACTGGAAGTTAACAGCTATTTACGCAATGATGGTTTAATGTTATGTATGTGGCTTGTAAGTATTAACCACCTTAGGCCCTGCAAGGATTTACCCACTTGACACACAGGCCATTTTTTGCGATACGGCACTGCAATGCTTTAACTGACAATTGAGCGACACTGTACCCAAACAAAATTGATGTCCTTTTTTCCCACAAATAGAGCTTACTATTTGGTGGTATTTGATCAACTCTGCGGTTTTTATTTTTTGCGATATAAACAAAAAAAAGAGTGACAATTTTGAAAAAAAAAAACAACAAAATTGTTTACTTTCTGTTATAAAACATTTCCCCCCCCCAAAAAAAAATCAGTTTAGGCCAATATGTATTCTGCTACATATTTTTGGTAAAAAAAATCGCAATAAGCGTATATTGATTGGTTTGCGCAAAAGTTATTGCGTCTACAAAAGAGGGGATAGATTTATGGCATTTTTATAATTTTTTTACTAGTAATGGTGGCGATCAGTGATTTTTAGCAGGACTGCGAAATTGTGGCAGACAGATGGAACACCTAACTGACATTTGTTTTGGGAGCCAGTGACATTATTACAGTAATCAGTGCTAAAAATATGCACTGTTAATGTACTAATGACACTGGCAGGGAAGGGGTTAACATCAGGGGCGATCAAGGGGTTAAATGTGTTCCCTGCAGGTGTTTTCTAACTGTATGGGGGACTGTGTGACTGGGGAAACACACAGATTCATCTTCCTGCTTATCAGAAAGACAGGATCTGTGTGATCTCCTCTGTCAAAACTGAGATTTGTCTAGTTTACACAGACAGATCCACGTTCTGTCACTGCGAGGAACGATATTGGGTGGCTGGCAGACATCGAGTTCGCCGGACCCACTGATTTGCTCCTCCACTGGCTTCCGGCGGCACACGCGCGTCTACAAAATCAAGTTCCAGAGCTGACATACAGCTACGGCGATTCGCCAGATTGTGCCACCTTGCCGCAGTATAATGACGGCGGCTGGTCGGCAAGTGGTTAATGATAAAGTATTCTAGTATTGTTTTTGACTCAAATGTTTGGATTTATAATATATTTAAAATATTTATTTTCCCTTTAGTGTTTTTTTTCTATGACATATTAGTGACAAATTCTGTCTCCTACATCTTGCTTTCCTAACCAGGAGGAAGACAGAAACAAGATAAATTACCATGTTGCGAAAATATGACAGGCGAGGAAGCACAGTAGGCTGGATAGATTATCTATTTAGACTATCACTATAAAATACAGCTCATACAATTCTAAATTACCTGTTTTTCATATTTTACATTCCTTTATATAAACTTTTAAGGGCCACGTTGTATATTTTACAAATATTCTCGGGCTAAAAAATGTTTTTTTCCTTAATGAACAAATACAATTTTAAAGAATGAATATGTTTTACTTGATGTTTTTTTCTCTCCAGTTATCAACATGATATGATTTAGCACAACAGAGAAAAAACTTCAGCAAACCTAAGGAAATAAATTCCAAATAAACTTGAGCCCATCATATGCAAAGAATTGTGGGAAAAAATTACAACATCAAAACCCTCACCATGCCTCTTACTAAATAACTTGGAATGTCTCCTTTCAAAAAAGGGGTCATTTGGGGGATATTTGTACTTTCCTGGCTTGTTCGAGTCTCAAGAAATCAGATGTGATCAATTTTGTATGATTTGCACCACAGCTTGTAGACTCTCTAACTTTTACAAAGACCAAATAATATCCACTAATTTGGGTTATTTTTACTAAAGATATGTAGCAGTATAAATTGTGGCCAAAATTTATGAAGAAAAATTAATAATTTGCTAAATTTTATCACAGAAACAAAGAAATTTTTTTTTTTTTTTTTTTAAATTTTCGGTCTTTTTTCATTTATAGCGCAAAAAATAAAAAACCCAGAGGTGATCAAATACCACCAAAAGAAAGCTACAGTGTTGCATGACTGAGTAATTGTAATTCAAAATGTGAGAGCACTGAAAGCTGAAAATTGGTCTGGGCAGGAGAGGGGTTTAAGTGCCCAGTAGGCAAGTGGTTAAAAGACCAGCTTTGCCAAATACTACTCTCTCCCCAGACTGGCAACACTGCTGTCTAAGGCTGTTTAATGCCTGTTTTACCACTTCGTTCAGAATGCCGATGCATTAAGACAAAAAGTGTGTTACTTGCTGGATCAACAGGTGAAATAAAGGAAAAATGGCTTAAAAAAGAAAAGTAATGCAGCAACCACATCTAAAGATTTATGAACTGTGATACATTACATTTTAGTTTTTTGGGTTTAATACCACTTTAAATCCAAAGCCCATTGAAGTCTATGGGAGGCACATTTTGAAAAGTATTCTGCCCATTTTCAAGATTAATAGGCAAGGTATTGTCAAAACAAAGGGCATGGAAGACTGGGCAGTGTCACTGGGGACATGTACCAGTGCAAAAATAATACTGTACAGTGGGAAGAGGGTCCAACTTTTTAAAGTGACTTTGAGGGCAACATGGGAAAAACACCAGCTCGCCACCAATTCTTTGAAATATATGCTTTGGGGATGCTATTAAAGAGGAAGTAAACTTCCTCTGCAGACTTTTACCTATAGATATGCCTATAATAATAAGGCTTACCTATAGATAATGATAATATCTCCTAAACCTGTACAGTTTAGGAGATATTTCTAGTGCATACAGCCAGTGACATCACTGGCATATGCACTCTGAAGGAACTGCCCAGGTGTGCCGTTCCTTCCGAGCTGGTGCCGTGAACGGTGGCTCCCGCGAACCTGGAAAAAACTCAGGGAAAGATCTTGGCCGTGAAAGCGGTGTGCCGGGACCGCTGCAACAGCTTCGTTCTAAGGTAAGTATTTCATAATGAGCTAGTATGCGATGCATACTAGCTCATTATGCCTTTGTCTTGCAGGGTATTTTTTTTTTTTGTGGAGGTTTACAACCTCTTTAAGCTATGTGACATGTTACAGACCGCTTTGACCTCTTTGTGTGTTGGCAATAGAACTTTTGAGCACATTCTATTAACCCATGAATTTCTCTAATTTAAAACCCATTATACCCAAAATTTTGTCCCCACCAAATTTTAATCATGTAATACTGTGATTGTGTACAATTGTTGACTAACATTTTGCCTTCTAGGTATACTAGTTCTTCACAAAAATGTATCACCTTTTTATATTACAAAAGTATAATAGCATGTTTCTGTTATTTAGGAGACAAAACTTAAAATAAAGCAGGACAAGGAGTCCACTTTGAGGTAAAACCCAATTTGGTCTGAAAATACTAGTCACCTAATCATGAATTGACAGTTCACTTGGATTTACTCTAGTCAGTTTAGTTAAAAGGTTAGCCTTGAGTAGGTCAGTTTAAGCAGGCCAACTGTAATTGAGAGGTCACTGTGGTAGAACTTATAGTAAAAAAAACAGAAACAAGTCAAATGACATTTAATGTGTTAGGGAATGCCAGAGAGCTGGAATAAAGAACTCAAGACAAGTTATTAAAAAAAAAAAAAAGTAAATGTTTCCTGAGCAGAAAAAATAAAGTAAAAACCTTAATGTATTAATAAAAAACACCAATATACTGCTCATATAAGAATATACAGGTAATTCTACATCTCATAGTAACCAGAGATTGTCTCTTATTCTTTTGACTATGCTATAGAATGTAATCTTTTGGTTACGGATAGCCCAACGTTTCTTCTTAAAGTGAATCTGTGGCCAAGCTATTGACATTAAAGTATTTGCATATTCTTAACAAGAAGTAAATATGCTTTAAAATAATTCTCTACTGACATATGTAACTTCAGGCACTCTGCAGCAATTCCTCCTCAGAGGTTACTACAGAAGGTAGTTCAAGTAATTTTCTCAGCAGCTCAATTCACCCTGCTCTCCCCTCTTGACAATGTCTTGTAAGCCTCCCAGTTTTTTAACTACTATAAACACAAAGCAGGCACTCTGGAAAGATGGAACAGGGGTAAGCTGAGTTGCTGACAGAATGTATTGAGGGGCTTTAGTGCTTCTGCTATGAACATTGAGGATGAATTTGCTGCACACTGCCTGCAGCTAGGTCAGTGATGGCTTGTTTGAAAGCACATTTATTTTATGTTAGGAATATGTAAATGCTTGAATGTCCATACCTTGTCCATCAATTCCTGTAAAATCAATAGTTTTATGTTTTTTTGCATCTACTAGCAAGTTTAATGATCTGCTGGCTTGCTCTTTCCAGTGATGAAATACAGTGGATTGTAAAGTATAAATATGCACACCCTTAAACTAATACTTTGTTGACGCACCAGATTTGAGACAACATTCAGTCTTCTGGTCTGGGAGGTTGTCAAGAGGCCCACAGCAACATTTTCAACCAAGTGAGGGGCATAGCCACGGGGGCAAAGTATGCCCCCAGTGTTGCGAATATATTTCTCAGTAAATGGGAGGAGGAGCATATTTTTTCACAAAACAGGCCCCAGCTAAATTCGGAGATTTATAGATGATAATTTGATTGTTTGGGATGGCAGGGAAGAAGATTTGGTAGAATTTTTTGGATATCTAAATAATAATCCTTATGAGACCAAACTTTCAGGAGAATGGAGTCATGAAGTGATCCATTTTCTGGATTTAGAAATTTTTAAAGATAATAATAAACTCAAGACAAAAACATATTTTAAAACCGTTGAACGCCATATCCAAGGGACACTTTGTACGAATTAAGAGAAATTGTAATGACATGAATGACTATATAGCCCAAACAGACACATTGATAGAAAGATTTAAGGAGAAGGGATATAAAGAAAGGGAACTAGTGAGGGTCAGAGATGAAGTGAACATATTAAAAAGAGGGGAGCCATTGGAATCCAGAAGAGAAAACAACGATAATCAGGATATGGCATTTATTACTGGTTTTAATTTGCAGTATAAAAGTATAGAAAAAAGTTTTTCGAAATATTGGCCCATCCTCCTAAGGGATAATTCCTTGAATAAAATACTACCGAAAGGACCACAATTTATAAATAAAAAAGCACCGGATTTGAGGAACCTAATATCCAAGAACATTTTGGATCCTCCTAAAAAAGCCAAGACGTTTCTGGAGAGGAATGGGTTCTTTAGGTGTGGGAGGTGTAAGGCTTGTAGATCTACCAAAGATAAAAGAAGAAAAATTTAAACCTTTACATCCTCAGATGGGAAGGAGTATAAAATAAATGAGATGTTTACTTGTAGAACCAGATTTGTGACCTACGTGTTGATTTCTCCTTGTGGGCTAATATATATAGGGAGAACGTGTTAACGATATACGTAAGGTATTTAAACATCATAGTGTCTCCTATCATTATAGAATTAAGCATAATAGGTATCCCACCTCATTAAGTTTTTTTGAGATTGATAGAGTGTACCAACACTTGAGGGGTAGTGAAATCACAGAATGAGACCCAAATGGATACATTGCCTTAATACTTTGGCGCCTTAGGGCTTAAACACGGATAAAGATCTAAATTGTTTCTTCAGCAATTTTTAAATATGCCAGTAGAGAATTATTTTAAAGCATATTTTTAAATACAATTATGTTAATTTTCCTTTTCCATACCAGAGATATGGGGTTTGGATGATTAAATTAATCAAGTAATATACTATTTTACCACTAGATGGACACATATAAGGAACGTTTTTTTAAGATGAAACAGTGGGGGTGTGTATTTTTTAGTCTAAACACACTTTTAGGATCCTATTAATTTTACATTATATTTTTTTTCTTTTTAAAATTATTTCTGTGAATATTAAATGTATGATATGAATAAAAAAGTGGTTTTATGGATGTATATGCAAGAGGTATTTGTGAATAGCGAGACCAGCTTGACCAGTTTTGACCAAAGTTAAAAAGGAAGGATATCCCAGGTGAATCTTGTGATCATTAGTCCTTTGTATTCATTCAGCCAGTTTTACCACTTGCACATAGGGGGTTTTGGTTGAGTGGAATTGTTTCCATGCACCAATGATATCGCAGCAGCAGGTATAAGATCTTCAGGAAAAGGGCGGTCATCAACTTCCTGATAAAGCTATACAGCGAAATGCATAGAGGTCGGATTGCCGTTGCTATTCCCGTGGACAGCTTATGATGCCACGTCCGTTTACGCAGTGAGACGCACGCCGGAATCTGGTGAGACAGATGGCGCCTTTGTCTGTACCATTTTAACGGCAGTGTGTTGGATATTATCCTTTGAATTAAAACATGTATGCTGGTTGAGCTGGTGCCGGTGTGGGCACCCTGACATGCAAGCGCATATATTTGGGGATTGGTTTTACAAGGGAACTTTTTTAATAAAACTGTGTTGCACGATCACCGTGTTTATCTTCTTTCTGGGTGATTGGTGTATATCCTGCTGAGGAGAAGGAGCGTCTGTGAGCTGGAAAGGAGAAAACTTGGAACCCCAAGCTGGGAGATTGTAATAATACCATTACACACGCTTTGTGGTCCAGCGGGTCTTTTGTCTCTGGTGGTGAGTGAGCATTTGTATTATTGGTGGTGCACAATTGTTCTTGGCATCATATAAAGATGCACGGTGGATTGGAATCATTTAATTAAAGTGCAAGGACTTGGAAATGGTTACAGTTGAATAAGGACTTCAATCTGCATATTTTTTACAGCACTTTTGATTTTTTCATATGTATATGCACTAAGTTATCACTGATAAAACACTGGTCATTTTAATTGGAATTTTTTCACAGCATTTTTGTGGAATTTTTTGGTGCATTTTTTTCTTAATTTTTTGCTTTCTTTGTGTGTTTTTCAGTTTTTGGAATTGCACAATAGTGATTAACACATTATTTTATCATTGAATGTATATGCACTAAGCCTACTTTACATTTTTTTTTGAACATTTGAGGAGCTGCAGGGATATCTGGCATATACTGGTTATGTTCTACATATGCCAACAACTCCAGTATTCCTTATATTTCTGGGCTGTGAGGTAGGGTGGAAAGATGGAACCCTTTTTGTACTGAGAAAATCCATACCAGACCCTTATCCGAGCACACAGTCTGGCAGGTCAGGAAAGGGGGGTGGGGACGTGGCGGTGATGTCATAAGTGCAGGGTCACCAGATGACATCACCCGGTGACCCTGCCCCATGCCAATATAAGTAGTTGCACACCACGCACTCAGCATTAGAGTGGGAGAGAGCGTTGAGTGAACATCAGAAGAAGAAAAGAGGAAGAAGACATCGTAGAAGACTGGGCAAAAGAGCGAGCAAAAGAGCGAGAACATAGCAGAGGAGAAACGGCAGCAGACAGTGGACAGAGGAAGAAGAAACGAAGAGAGAGCGGAGAGGAAATGGAGAGGCAGAAGACGTCAGCAGAGGAGGCAGAAGAGCCAGAGAGGGGAGAACAGATTGGAAGAGACGCTGCTTTAATACATAACTTTAAAAACATGTGTCATTTTTTTAATTTTTGACACTTTTTTTAGGTGAATGGGTAGGGGTACAATGTACCCCATCCATACTCATTCACATAGGGTGGGGGGCCAGGATCTGGGGGCCTCTTTGTTAAAAGGGGGCTTCCAGATTCCGATAAGCCCAACAACCACAGACCCCGACAACCAACGGCCAGGGTTTTAGCAAAGAGGCCCTTGTCCTCATCAACATGGGGACAAGGTGCTTTGGGGTGGGGGGCACCCCCCCTGCCTCAAAGCACCCCCCCATGTTGAGGGCATGCGGCCTGGTACGGTTCAGGAGGGAGGGCGCTCACTTGTCCCCACCCCCTTTCCTGATCTGCTGGGCTATGTGCTTGGATAAGGGTCTGGTATGGATTTTGGGGGGGACCCGACAAAGTTTTTTTGACATGCGGGTTGCCCTGAAAATCCATACCAGATGAAAGGCCTGGTATGCTCTTGGAGGGGGAACCCATGCTGGTTTTTAAAAAAAATCCATACCAGACTGAAGGGCCTGGTATGCTCTTGGAGGGGGAATCCATGCCGTTTTTTTTTTTTTTTACATTTGGCTTGGAGTTCCCCCTAAAGATTCATACGAGACACAATGCCTGGTATTGTCAGGGATCAAAGTCGGATCCCTCTTCATTGAAGTCGGACGCATGTCGGACTTCAAGTCAAAATCAAAGTCAAATCCAAAGTGGTACGACTGTCGTGTCATACGAGTGTGAACCCAGCCTAATGCCCCATACACACGATCAGATTTTCCGACAACAAATGTTGGATGGGAGCTTGTTGGTGGAAAGTCCGACCGTGTGTATGCTCCATCGAACGAATGTTGGCTAGCAGGTTCTCAAATTTTCCGCCAACAAATGTTTGTTGTCGGACTTTCCGATCGTGTGTACACAAGTCCGTCGGACAAAAGTCCATGCATGCTTGGAATCAAGTATGAGCCGGAGATATAACTAGCGTTCGTAATGGAGATATCACGTACATCTTGTACGTCACTACGTTCGTAATTGTTGGCCAACATTTGTGTGACTGTGTGTATGCAAGACAAGTTGGAGCCAACAACCTTCGAACAAAAATCCACGGTTTTGTTGTCAGAAAGTCCGATCGTATGTACGGGGCATAAGGGTGTGCAACCATGTTGTTGTAATTTTGTTATTATTATTTTCCCCCTAAATTAATTCACACAGATTATAGGTTACATTAAATACAATTTATCTTTGTCTGATTTTTTACATACCAATCCACGAATGCAAACGTTTTTAGCCATAAAGGTCTGTCCTATCTAGGCCCTCAACTAAAACTTGCATGTCTCCATCATTCCTACAGATGTATTTCTATCATGTAGCCTTTTGAATGCCATACATCTCAGCTGTCTGAAAGCATGTTAAATAGACACAACAAGGATGGAGAACTATATAGATACCAATTATACAACAAACATTTCTGGAAGGGTATTGTGATGTTTAAAGGGCAGCTTATCCTTAAATATAAAAATATGGATCTTTTCAAGGACCATACTTGCCCATGAAAATACACTGTTTATGCTAGCCAGCAGTGTATGTTACCACAGTCTATTATTTACAAGTTTCTTCCATTTGTAGAAGCTGTCTGTGGCTGAGAATATTAGTAGGTAATCTCTATCAGAACGCCCAAAAAAGAACCTTGCAACTGTATGCTGTATAAATGCCAGACCTGGACAGAGCAAAAGCTAATGTAAAAATATAAATGTTTATCTGGTTGGGTTTTAATTGAGCTTTTGCTGGACAAATGCTGGCTGCGGTATGATGTATTGCTTTTGATGGATTGTGGCATAGGATTGCATCAGCAGTAACATAGACTACCGTAATATATCAAGATCCTTTTAGATGGCAATAAGGCCTGGTTGATTAAATGACATTTGCTGTATTAATTGCTGTTTCACAGAATTACAAGGATTTCCTTTCTGTTAGACACTTATGATAGAAATATATTGTTCAATATCTCATTAGAACTCATCATAGTATTTTCTATTTTAATTCCCTCTATAAAAATGTACATTATTAAAATCACAGTTGGTGACTCTGACTGCTGACATCTATAATTAAGATGTGACCAGTGGAGGCTATTTCTGGACAGGGAAGGGAAGCACCTATTCTTATTTTATTTGTAGGCTTTCAAACACTTTCTCTAATGATTGATTTTCTTAGCCTTTCACCAAATGTATTATTTCATTAAATATGTACATAGGGAACTAAGACTTGACACTTTTTATCACTTACACTGACCTCCTGACAAGACTGAGCAAGACATGTAGCATATAAAATGAATTATTCATAACACATTTACTAAGAATTAAATTCTTAAGGCAAGTAATCCTACAAGAGAGAGAAAATTGCCAAAATGAAATGTATTATGTACAACAGATGCAAGAATGTCAAATGCACTCTTGTTTTTTCCAGGAAATTTGTGAAGAATATTATTGCAAATCAAAAATAAAGCAAACCTTGCATTATGATAAAAACAGTGATAATAATATGCTATTTCAACTTAACATAATTACATACCAGAGTCACTAATACCACTCATTTACAATTTTTACATTCTCTGTTTAGGAGTGCATTCTGGAGCTTTCATTGATCATGCAGAAATGTAAAGTGGTTCTAAAGTCAAATAGTTTTTTTAACTTAAAGGGTAACTCCACTTTTATGGGAAAAATAAATAGCAAATACAAAATATAGCATATACAATTGCGACAGAATTTATATTGTAATTGAATGTTAATGAAAATTACCTTTCCGTTTCATTCTGCAGCTCTGTAATTTTCTGTAAAGTGCAATGCAATATGGTTACTTGGAGGTTCTCTGTACACAGGATGTCTACAGAACGCCCCCCAAGAAACATAATTGCTGCTTGTGTGATTTCCCCAGAAGTCTGCACTAAGATACAGGTCAGATTTTTGGAATCAAAAATGTCATTTTTAGTAACAAAAGAAGGGGAGCAAGGGGGGTGAGACTTTACATGAAGCATGTGGTAGCAAAGGAATAATGTTGATGTACCCCATTTTTTTCACCCTCTTCACAGGAGTGCCTCTTGGTTTTCCATGCCTGCCCTGGTTGCTGCCTGTTGGGTCGTCTCCGCCAAGCTGTCCACCACGGCTCCCGTTCGGGGGTGCTCATGGATGGCCTCTGGCACCCGCCTACCATACCTGTCTACCATACCACCAATACACGTACCCGAGTAAGTAAGCATGTACTTGGTGCAGGGCTTTTCTTACCCTACCCCTGTTCATGCCCTTCATTATTTTTGTTTCTGACTATTCTTACACAACTATTTTATTATAAATTCATCACGTGCTTTGCTCCTGATGAGTGGTTTAAAGGCCACGAAATGCCTAAAGCTACCAAAACACTGTGCTTTTACCATTACTTAACCAGATCCTCAATCTTCCATGCATTACCCATACAGGTCTAGTTAGGCCATAGGTCTTGCAGGCATTACTTTGAAAATGTTCTTATTTAATCTTGCTTTGATGAACCTTGGATTTTAGTTTGTTTTACCATGTGATACCAATGTTATCACCATGTTCATTGTTATTACCTTGCCTACTAGTGATACCAGCACTTTATGTATATATAACTGTAATAATCAATAAAATTCCTATGTGTTCACCAATTTATTCCTTTGCTACCACGTGCTTCATGTAAAGTCCCTCACCCGGCCATGGTTTCATTCAAAGTCAACAGGAATGGAAATACATGACCTTATCAGGCCATGGCTTTGTTAAGGTCTCAAACCAATCTCCATTATTTAATTACATCATTTTTAGTAAGATACTCCCAGTAGGAAATAACGTCTAAAGGGATTCTGACCCTGCAATTTTCCTCATTAGAGGCCTGATTCTGCAGCAGCCGATTGATGATTATGAAACCACTCCCATTAGACTCACTCCTCACAGGGGCACAGAGGATCAAACAGTGATTTCTTCAGAATAACAAAAGGTAGGAATCTGCAAAAAAGTTTGTTAAAATTCTTGGACTTTATATAGAGATATGTTTTTTATTCTAAACAAAAGTGAATTTATGCTTTAATGCATTCTCACATTAATGTAGTAAAAACCTGTTCTACCCCTCCCTCATCCCTAAACACTTACCCAACTAATCTTACTACTCCAACGTTCTCCTGGCTGCAGCACTGTACCTCTCACTTCCTTCCAAAGAGGAGGTAAGGGACTGATCTGTGAAATATCATTGCGCAGGACAGATAAGTATAGCATTTTTTTTTTTCATTTTAATAAAACAAAAATAGGCTTTATTATCACTTCAACATTTTTTGAGTTTAAAAACACACAGTTCAGTACCACCAAGATAGATGAGGAGGTATAACTAGAAGACCATGGGCTCTGGGTTATTCCATTTGATTCTTAAAGCCCCGTACACATGATACGAAAATTGGAAGTTTCATCCGACAAACGATCTGCCAATTTTCAGATCGTTAGTATGGTGCTTTCCACAGCCGATTTAGATTTTTCTTATGACAAAAGCTGGATGGGCAGATTATAAAATTTGAATCGTGCATGAACACAACGTCTGATTTTCGTATAATTAGTACGTTTTTTGTCTGAAAAAATCATAAGAGCAAGACTACGCATGCTCAGAAACGAAAGAATACATACAAAACAATTCAGCACATAACATCACTTCCGAAGTTGAATTCTGTCATTCGAAAATTTTCACATGGTGAGTAACTTTTTCACTTTCAACATGAGACTAGCATGCAACAAAAAACGGACAAACGGTCGTCCGAAAATCTGATCATGTGTACGAGGCTTAAGAGTTATATGGACTTTTTTCTAATTACCTTTTCAGATGTTTTCCGACCAGTCATGTAATATGCAGGATCCTTTTCAGATCTTTTCCTGGCAGTGGGTGGTCCTAGATGGGGGATCATTACATTGTGAATTTAGGAAGCTGTGGTGATGTCCTTCAGGGGTTGAATTATGCTGGGCATACAGCAATAAATTAGAACACTAAAATTGATCTCTTCTATTACTGCCTTTAGAGTGAAATAAACAGACCCCAGCACTACTTTACATTATGCTGTTAGCTGCATGTGTATATAGATGTAAAAAATGTATCCTTATTAAGGAGATTAAATATCTTTTTGCAAATTAAAAACAAATCATTATTATACACTCAGATAAAATCTAATTAAAATAACATGACTATTACTCAATAGATCAATTTTGAGTTGGCCCATCCTTTGCAGCTATAACAGCTTCAACTCTTCTGGGAAGGCTCTCCACAAAGTTTGGGAGAGTTCTATGGGAATGTTTGACCATTCTTCCAGAAGCGCATTTGTGAGGTCAGGCATTAATGTTGGATGAGCAGGCCTGGCTCACAGTCTCCGCTTTAATTCATCCCAAAGGTATTCTATGCAGGCCAGTCAAGTCCCTCCACCCCAAACTCGCTCATCCATGTCTTTATGGACCTTGCTTTGTGCACTGGTGTGCAGTCATGTTGGAACAGGAAGGGATCATCCCCAAACTGTTCCCACAAAGTTGGGAGCATGAAATTGTCCAAAATGCCTTTGTATGCTGATGCATTAACCACTTTCAGACCGGACCATTTTGCTGGCTTAAGACCAGACCACTTTTTGCGATTCGGCACTGCGTCGCTTTAACTGACAATTGCGCGGTCGTGCGACGTGGCTCCAAAACAAAATTGACGTAATTTTTTTCCCACAAATAGAGCTTTCTGTTGGTGGTATTTGATCACCCCTGCGGTTTTTATTTTTTGCGCTATAAACAAAAAAAGAGCGACAATTTTGAAAAAACACATTATTTTTTACTTTTTGCTATAATAAATATCCCCCAAAAATGTATAAAAAAACGTTTTTTCCTCAGTTTAGGCCGATACATATTTTTCTACATATTTTTTTGGTAAAAAAAAACGCAATAAGCGATTATTGATTGGTTTGCGCAAAAGTTATAGCGTTTACAAAATAGGGGATAGTTTTATGCATTTTTATTAATAATTTTTTTTTTTACTAGTAATGGCGACGATCAGCGATTTTTATTGTGACTGTGACACATCAGACATTTTTGACACATTTTTGGGACCATTGTCATTTATACAGCAATCAGTGCTATACAAATGCACTGATTCCTGTGTAAATGACACTGGCAGCGAAGGGGTTAACCACTAGGTGGCAGTGTAGGGGTTAAGTGTGTCCTAGGGGCGTGTTGCTAACTGTGGGGGGGCATGGCTGTGTTGTACACATCACTGATCTCTGCTTCAATCACAGGGAGCAGAGATCAGTGACACTGTTGCTAGGCAGAACGGGGAGATGCTTGTTTACTTTAGCATCTCCCAGTTCTTCTTCCCCATCAGATGATCGCGGGTATCCCTGCGGCGATCGAGTCCGGGGGACCCACGATCGGACTCACAGAGATCTCGACCGGCATGCGCGCACGCAATGGCATGGCGACAAATTTAAAGGGACGTACCTGTACGCCCATTTGCCTGTCCGTGCCATTCTGCCGACGTATATGTGTGTGCTCCGGTCGGGAAATGGTTACGCGTTCCCTTGAAGGTAACTAAGGGGCCAAGCCCAACCCCTGAAAAACAACCCCACACCATAATCCCCCATCCACCGAATGATTTGGACCGGTGCCCAAAGCAAGGTCCATAAAGATATGGATGAGCAAGACTGCGAGCCAGGCCTTCTCATCCAACATCAGTGCCTGACCTCACAGATGTGCTTCTGTAAAAATGGTCAAATATTCCCAGAGACAAACTCCTAACCTTGTGGACAGCCTTCCCAGAAGAGTTGAAGCTGTTAAAGCTGCAAAGGGTGGGCAAACTCAATATTGAACCCTACGAACTAAGACTGGGATGCCATTAAAGTTCATGTGCGAGTAAAGACAGGCGGGCCAATACATTTGACAATGCAGTGTATTTTAAAATTATTTTTCTAAAATGTTTTTTGTGTTTAATGCAGCATTTTTACACGAATGGCAGTCTAAAAAAAAGGACCTTGCAATATTATGCTTTTATTATATTAATGCTTGGCACTCTTGTCAAGTGTGTATACATTTGCATTATGTAATGTTTTTTCTTTTTTATGTTGAAAAAAAATGTTAGGCACACATTATATTTATCAGTATGTATATTTATCCAGCTGTAAATCCATGATGGAGATGAAACATGCAGATATTTTTATTTTGAGAATTGTCTACTGTGTCTTTTATTGGTTTTGTGGGTCTGGTTCCAGCAACGCACCAACACCTTTGCAGCCATTGTGCAATCTGCTGGGCGTTTGGTGTGCTCCTGTACCTTTAAGAAGGGGTGGCTCCCCTTCAGTCCACCTGCCCTCATCTACCCATTAGAATGCATGTGCCTCCACTCTGTGGCTTACGCATGCCTTTGCAAATGCGTGCGGACTAAACCCCTGTTTTTAACGCATACTGTTAGACAGGTCAATTTGGTTGTCTGCGAGCTGGTGGTAAGTAGGCTTGTTTTTTTCCTGGGCATTCCCCAGGTTTTGTTGTTATCTGCTTTAGCCTTCCAATGCCTCTTACTGCGATAGCCAGCTGTAGATGGGGGCGGTGGACACGTTTTTGTTAACACATAGTGTTTGTATTGGTCCAGCAACGCACCAACACCTTTGCAGCCATTGTGCAATCTGCTGGGCGTTTGGTGTGCTCCTGTACCTTTAAGAAGGGGTGGCTCCCCTTCAGTCCACCTGCCCTCATCTACCCATTAGAATGCATGTGCCTCCACTGTGGGGACACTCTTAGTTTAGTGTTAGGACCACAGATATCAGGGTGCCTTGACGAGGCTCTGTGGCTTACGCATGCGCTTGCAAATGCGTGCGGACTAAACCCCTGTTTTTAACGCATACTGTTAGACAGGTCAATTTGGTTGTCTGCGAGCTCGTGGTAAGTAGGCTTGGTTTTTTCCTGGGCATTCCCCAGGTTTTGTTGTTATCTGCTTTAGCCTTCCAATGCCTCTTACTGCGATAGCCAGCTGTAGATGGGGGCGGTGGACACGTTTTTGTTAACACATAGTGTTTGTATTGGTCCAGCAACGCACCAACACCTTTGCAGCCATTGTGCAATCTGCTGGGCGTTTGGTGTGCTCCTGTACCTTTAAGAAGGGGTGGCTCCCCTTCAGTCCACCTGCCCTCATCTACCCATTAGAATGCATGTGCCTCCACTGTGGGGACACTCTTAGTTTAGTGTTAGGACCACAGATATCAGGGTGCCTTGACGAGGCTCTGTGGCTTACGCATGCGTTTGCAAATGCGTGCGGACTAAACCCCTGTTTTTAACGCATACTGTTAGACAGGTCAATTTGGTTGTCTGCGAGCTGGTGGTAAGTAGGCTTGGTTTTTTTTCCTGGGCATTCCCCAGGTTTTGTTGTTATCTGCTTTAGCCTTCCAATGCCTCTTACTGCGATAGCCAGCTGTAGATGGGGGCGGTGGACACGTTTTTGTTAACACATAGTGTTTGTATTGGTCCAGCAACGCACCAACACCTTTGCAGCCATTGTGCAATCTGCTGGGCGTTTGGTGTGCTCCTGTACCTTTAAGAAGGGGTGGCTCCCCTTCAGTCCACCTGCCCTCATCTACCCATTAGAATGCATGTGCCTCCACTGTGGGGACACTCTTAGTTTAGTGTTAGGACCACAGATATCAGGGTGCCTTGACGAGGCTCTGTGGCTTACGCATGCGTTTGCAAATGCGTGCGGACTAAACCCCTGTTTTTAACGCATACTGTTAGACAGGTCAATTTGGTTGTCTGCGAGCTGGTGGTAAGTAGGCTTGGTTTTTTCCTGGGCATTCCCCAGGTTTTGTTGTTATCTGCTTTAGCCTTCCAATGCCTCTTACTGCGATAGCCAGCTGTAGATGGGGGCGGTGGACACGTTTTTGTTAACACATAGTGTTTGTATTGGTCCAGCAACGCACCAACACCTTTGCAGCCATTGTGCAATCTGCTGGGCGTTTGGTGTGCTCCTGTACCTTTAAGAAGGGGTGGCTCCCCTTCAGTCCACCTGCCCTCATCTACCCATTAGAATGCATGTGCCTCCACTGTGGGGACACTCTTAGTTTAGTGTTAGGACCACAGATATCAGGGTGCCTTGACGAGGCTCTGTGGCTTACGCATGCGTTTGCAAATGCGTGCGGACTAAACCCCTGTTTTTAACGCATACTGTTAGACAGGTCAATTTGGTTGTCTGCGAGCTGGTGGTAAGTATGCTTGGTTTTTTCCTGGGCATTCCCCAGGTTTTGTTGTTATCTGCTTTAGCCTTCCAATGCCTCTTACTGCGATAGCCAGCTGTAGATGGGGGCGGTGGACACGTTTTTGTTAACACATAGTGTTTGTATTGGTCCAGCAACGCACCAACACCTTTGCAGCCATTGTGCAATCTGCTGGGCGTTTGGTGTGCTCCTGTACCTTTAAGAAGGGGTGGCTCCCCTTCAGTCCACCTGCCCTCATCTACCCATTAGAATGCATGTGCCTCCACTGTGGGGACACTCTTAGTTTAGTGTTAGGACCACAGATATCAGGGTGCCTTGACGAGGCTCTGTGGCTTACGCATGCGTTTGCAAATGCGTGCGGACTAAACCCCTGTTTTTAACGCATACTGTTAGACAGGTCAATTTGGTTGTCTGCGAGCTGGTGGTAAGTAGGCTTGGTTTTTTCCTGGGCATTCCCCAGGTTTTGTTGTTATCTGGTTCTAAAAAGACCCTGTCTCTGTAGTAAAAAAATCTGAATCAAAGAAGACACCATACACTTACCTCTGTTGCTTCCTGTGCCTCTGTACCATGCTCCAAACCTAAGAAATAGTCCTCTGAAGTCCAGAGTGTTAATTTCTGAGGTTCCCCACAGCTCTCACTGGTTCCTGCTGGACCTTCACATCACTGCTGGGCAGTGCCGGGACAAGGTCATCCAGCGCCCAGGGCAAAGATGTCAAACTGCGCCCCCCACCCCTGCAATAAACCATTGCGCCAGGGGCAGACGCCCCTCCTGCCCACCCCTTGTCCCGGCCCTGCTGCTGGGTCCTGTAGTCAGAATTCGACCTGGAATATGTCACAGAACTGCAGGATTGTGGATATTGGCACTTGAGGTTCACCAACACAGGCAGCAGTTGAAGTAAGTATAAACTTTCTTCTTTTACAGGTAAATCCTTCATGTTTAATATAGTGACAGGGTCATTTTAAAGGAACCCAAAAGCTCTTCACAAAAGTAGAAAGCACAAAAAGCCAATCTTCAAGCAATGTCTGCATGTTTGCATGTCTAATTTTCATCATGGACAGACAGGTGGATAAAGACACATACAGATATCATGCATGTATATTTTTTAATATAAACATTAAAAAACCTTACATAATGCAAATACACACATTTCATAAGAACAAAACTGTGTCGCACATTCATTAAAGCTGACCTTGTATAGTGAACAGGTCCCTTTAAATCCAATTTATAATACTCTATCAGGTTATATAGGTTATGTCTATTATTCTGTCTGTCTATCTTTCTTTAAATATACTGTAGCATTAGTTATTGCTTTTGTTAAAGTGAACCTGTTTACGCTTTACATAGGACACACATCAGTAGTAGCAAATCACATTATTAGATTCAGTTAAAAACACTATTATCATTTAAGTTAAAAACGTATTACGTATTATCATTAATTAAAATACTGCTACTCTCAAACTCATGTGACCTAAATCCTAAGCAAATAACACATGGTATATGGTATAAATATAAACTATACACAGAAACCAGTTAACGCTGTGGTAACAAACATTGATATAAATAACTCTAATTAGACTAATCTTTTTCACGTGTATAGTATATGAAAAAGGCTACAGTTATCCTTAAATAAATGTAGCACCCTCAACCTAGTGTAGGTGCTAGAGTGAGATTTTTTTTGGTAGTGCAGGTAAATTTAAGAAGGCCTAGCCAAAAACTAGGCCTGTTTGTTTTGATCTGTGGGCTGGGGGTGGCTTAGAGTAGGATGGTGACTCACAGCTAGTTTCATCTTTCAGTTACCTCCCTTCTGCTTCTAGAGGCTTCTAGAAGGAAGGTGGGGAAGAAAGGTGGAGCTGTCTGGGGTGTTCTAAGTCCTGACCAATACCCAACCTGGATTTGAAGGGGGCAGGCCTCCTTAAATACCTAGAGTCAGCCCAGCTGGAGAGGAGTTGTTTGGGTGGAAGAACTGGAGATGGAGTATTAGGCAGTCGGGGGATTTGAGGGAGCCCCCTACTCTGAAGTGGTGACCTTGGGCGAGGGGCTCAGAGCTGAACGGGAACAACCCAAGGGGTGTCCTGAACAGGAGCAGGAGAGCACTGATGGGCATTGATAGGCTGCAAAGATGGGTACTTATGGGTGACACTGATAGGCGAAACTGATGGGCACTGAAAGGCTTCAAAGATGGGTACTTATGGGTGGCACTGATAGGCGGCACTGCTGGGCACTAATGGGCACTGATAGGTGGCACTGCTGGGCACTGATGGACATTGATATATGGCACTGATGGGCACTGGTACGCAGCACTAATATGAGGCACTGATAGGCAGCACTGGTGACACTGGCAGTGGTAGACATTATGAGTGGGCACTGATTGGCAGCTGCCTGGGCATAGATTTGGGTCTAGGGGGGGCATACCTGGTGGTCCAGTGTGGATGGCCATCCTGGTGGTCCTGGGCAGCATGATGGTGGTCCTGGGCGGGATCCGAGGGGGGGCTGCGCTGATAATCAATCAGCACAGACCCCCCCTGTCTGAAGAGCAGCCGATCGGCTCTCCTCTACTCACGTCTGTCAGATGAGAGTGAGGAAAAGCCGATCTCCAGCTCTTCCTGTTTACATTGTGATCAGCCATGATTGGACACGGCTGATCACATGGTAAAGAGCCTCCGTCAGAGACTCTTTACCTAGATCGGAGTTGCGGTGTGTAAGACTGACACACTGCAACAATGATCACCGCAATGCGCACCCCTGGGGTCGGGCATCGGCTTAATATACTGAGGACATCACATGACACCCAGTCAGGATATTGAAACCACTTTACGATGTCATTCTGCTATATGGCGGGCGGCAAGTGGTTAAAAATGGTCCTGGATAAGGCTATACATTTATTAGACACTGTATACATACATCATTGTCCTCTCACCTTGCTGAGTAAGATCCTGCCTGTTTCACTTGATAAGCTGGGCAAGTTGTGTTGTTTGGGCCTGCTATCCAGGAGTTTAAGTGCACCAGCGAAAGTGGCTAGCTGAAGACACCAAATCTTATCTTTTCTTCAAAAGAACTGAAGCTACTAGTGCCATATGGATCCGCACACACATGTTCAGGGCTCTGTATAAGTAGTGGGTGTGTTGTACAGTTTATCTAGGAAATTAAGCCATTTACCTGTTGACTTGAATAAAGTGTTTAAAGTTGGGCCTGTGGTGTCAGGGGACAGAAGAGAGAGGCCTGACACAAAGAGAGTCTTTCCTCCGCTCTTCTTCTGCCTGGACTGATAGAGCAAACCTGAGCAAAGGTAACTAGTCTGATTTAAAGTGTCATATTGTGCTTTATTTGCTATTTAACTGTGCCTCTGCTCTTGGGGACATTCTCAGGTTTAGAATCCCCTGAAAGCAGCCTGTATATAGAATATTGCTCTTAAATCTCAGCTATTGCTCTCGAGTTGATTACTTGAATATATACTGTTACTGTCTGTTATTATTCCACAGAAATATTGCAGTAAAGACAATTTCTGTGTTTTATCATAACGTGTGTGTTTCTCATTGGTCATTGAACTTACACTATTGCCAGGTGTGCATAAGGAGGCTGAGGCTTATTGTTAGGGTTGAGAGGCAGAGTAACGGACTGAACTAACTTAAAGTGGTGTTGCCACCAAAAAAAAAAAAATTGCTTAAAAATTATAAACAAAATAAAAAAAAATTATTGGAAAAAATTATTTTTTTACTCACCTCTAAATGCCTGTTGCTAGGGGGTCCCTCGTAGTCTGCCACCTTCAGTGCCCGGGCACTGACATCACTTCCCCTCGGTGGCGCACAGTCATCTGGGACCTGATGGCTGAGCGTCATATCACGGCACACGGCGCCGCTCGCGCATGCGCAGTCGGTGCCCGGCTGTGGCTTCACAGTAAGAATGCCGACGCCGCGAGCGGAGCGGGGAACGAGGGGGGGCTTCATTCCCCCGCATCACTGGACCCTGGGACAGGTAAGTGTCCGATTATTAAAAGTCAGCAGCTGCAGTATTTGTAGCTGCTGACTTTTAAAAAATTTTTTTTTAATGGGCACTCCTCTTTAAGCAGCTCCTTCGGGGGTATCGCTACACTAACAAATTTTTAGCCTCTAACCATCGATGTGCATGAGATCTTAAAGTGATACTAAACACGCACTGTTTAAATTACATTCTCCCTTCTACCCCTGTATGTGGATGATAGCACTGTAGTCATTTCAATAAAAAAAAAAAAATCAATGTACCTTTTTCCTGAATGAATGAGTGACTTGTATAGCCCTACCTATGTGAACTGAATCGCCTCAGGGTGCTGCTGGTGTCCATCTGCAGTATAGTGTGGTCCTTTGCCCCATGGAGTCCCAATGTGCTTACAAACATACACAGTCACACATACAACATACACATATTTGGTCATTTTTTTTTTATTTGACAGGATCTAATTAACCTACCAGCATGTCTTTTGAGTGTGGGGGGTAACCGGAGGAAACCCATGCAGACACAGGGAGAACATGCAAACTCCAGGCAGAGAGTGTTGTGGTTGGCATTTGAACCAGCAACCCTATTGCTGCTAGGTGAAAGTGCTAACCACTACACCACTGTGCTGCCCCTAATTGATATCCAGCTCTTTCCGAGGGAAACATAAGCAGGAGGAACTTATAGTCCTCTGCTGCTAGTCACATGGTCAGATTAACACAGCCCTTGGAGTACAGAGTAAAAATAAATAACTAATATCAATAAATTGTTTTTAATTGTCATACAAATATCTATATATATTTAAAATCAAATCTTTATTATTTTTTTTGGAACTAACATTGTGTGGGCAGATTTCTGACAGTCACAGATTGTGTCACACCCCTTCAGCCTGTGTCTTAGAATAAGAGGGAGGTGAAGCCTCCATTAATCTACATGTAATTTCCCACCCCCATTGAATTAAGTTGGTTAGTGGGTATGGCGGAGGAGGGAGGGAGTAGGCTGTTATTTACCACTGTGTATACGCCCGCATGTGGGACTCTATAGTGACATGGGCTGCTCATATTTCATAGGGAAAAAAACAAGGAAAGGGGGCGCCTCTGAGTATGTATCAAATTCAATTTATTACAGTAACAATTATCCACTCACATGGGGGTATATGATGTCACGTTCAGGTTCTGCATGCTGGGCTGGGAAGATGGTGGAACTGCAGATCTCAGCAAGTCCAGGTTACAGCTGCTTCACTTTGTCTTGCCTCTCATCAGGGGATGTAGGTATGGCAGAGCCTGGTGCTGGTATGGTCTTCCTTCAAACCCAGGTGCAGGTAAAAAAAGTCCAGTCTCTAAGTAAGGGCACAGGGCCCGTTTTTACAGAGCAGGGGTTCTGGTGGTGGGGCTGAGGAGGATAAGGGAGGGGGGTCGCCAATGCCAGGAGAGCGCTGCGGTAGTGTCCAGAGAGCCGGCGCTTTCACCTCTGAGATGTAATGGGACACTGCATTTCAAAACAAAAAACAGACATAGATAATTGGGTATTGACATAGGATTCGTTAGGACTTGTTTACATGAGGTGCAGTGTGTGCAGTGTTTTCCTGAACGGGATCAATGCCAATCACCACAAAGGCACACCAAAACTCAATTTTCCCTGTTCACACTGAAATGGCCATCCTGTGCTGATCAGGGTGGGGCAGAAAAACTCATATTGTATGTTTTTTTTCTTTGATGGACCGGGGCTCCCCTGAACGCTCCATGTACTATCCATGTCTGCGCACCACAGCTGAGCTGCAGTGCGTAGAAACGAATAAAATGTTTTTTTAAATAAAGTTGTAAGATAAAAAGGAAAAAGTACACACTGTGATTGCATGTAAATGTGCATTAAACCACCCCTTCTCAGACCTAAGGCCTCATGCACACGAGACGCTGTTAAACGCGCGTTCAGAGGCAGTTGGACACTTTTTTCAACTGCCCCTGAACGCATGCAATGTTATCCAATGTGTCCATGTACACAGTCTCGTTTTTTCCCGTTTTTATGCAGTTGCGTTTAACCTCGTTTTTCCAGAAGCAAAAAAATGCGTTCAGACACTTTGCTTTTCCACGCTTCAGACGCAAAACGCGGCTAAACGCGTTTATAAGCCTTTTTAAAGGAACCCAAGTTTTTGGACCAGAAAACTCAGAAATATGATGGTAAACCATAACAAATACTAGAAAAATTGGTTTAAAATGTCTTAATTAGTTTAGATGCTCACTAATGCATACATGTTTGTGAAATATCCAACAGACATTCACTGTGCCATCAACGGATGGGTCCAATATCGACAAGCTCTGACTCTGGACCTCTCACGCAATTTGCGACGACGTTGCTGCCTCATCAAGAGCAACATCAGGAGCATTTCCTGACATATATTCAATATGGGATCCATTTCCAAATGGACGGCGGCAAAACGTGCGTTTTTAAACGCAGGTTTCTGCTTTTTAAAACATGCGTTCAGCAGAGTTTGCATCTGCGTCTCGTGTGCATGGGGCCTAACACTGACAGCTGTCCACATGGCTAAACCCTGCATTTTACCATGCAGGCCAGTGTGAATGGGCCCTTAAAGAGCAGTTCAAGGCAGCAGGTGAAAACAAGCAGTGAGCTACTAATGCTGTCAAGTCAACAGTGTTCAACAATGTCCATAGGTCATCTAAGAGGCTCAGTCATTGTGCTGCATAATTTCCTTCCTTTTTCTTGAATCACTAATCACATTCAAGCTTCCAAAGTTGGTTTGATTCTGATTGGTGGCTGTGAGAATCTCCTTAGTACTTTAAATGAGGATCTGCTGCCATCACAAAATACAACCAATTAACACTGTTACTTAATTTTCCAAAAATAGCATGACTTACAGTAAAGCTGACACATAGTATACTAGTAAAAGTGCCAGTTATATTACTGGAAGCAAACTGTTTTTGCTCTTACAATCCAGCTATGACATGTTCAAAAGGTAGAGAAGTCACCATACAGGTCCTCATTTTTTTTTTTAAATTCCAGATGTACCCAAGTGTTAAAGGTATACAGTAGGTACATCATTGAAAATTCCTAAAGATTTTAGAAAAATTGTTTCCAAAAATAATAAGAATGTGTAAAGAGAACAGTGAGACGTTAGAAGTAAGGAAACACCCCCCCCCCCCCCCCACTGTTCAGTTTGCACCAGAACTTGCAAACAGGCAAAACATTCGGACGAATACACAAACACCGTTAAAGTCTATGGGACACAAACATGAAAAAACAAAAGTGCTAATTTTAAAGGCTTATATGCAAGTTATTGTCCTAAAAAGTCTTTGGGGATCTGCGTCCTGCCCCAGGGGACATGTATCAATGCAAACAAAGTTTTAAAAACTTTTGGGAGCAGTGATTTTAATAATACTTAAAGTGAAACAATAAAAATGAAATATTCCTCTAAATATCGTGCCTGGGTGGTGTCTATAGCATGCCTATAAAGTGGCTTAGTTTTCCCGTGTTTAGAACAGTACCACAGAAAAAATTACATTTCTAAAGGAAAAAAAAGTAATTTAAAACTGTAATGAATTGTCGGGTCTCTGCAATATAGATAAAACTCAGTGAAAAAAATGGCATAGGTCCCCCCCCCAGTCCATTACCAGGCCCTTTGGGTCTGGTATGAATATTAAGGAGAACCCCAAATCAAAATAAAAAAAAATTGCTTGGGGGTCCTCCCCCAAAATCCATACTAGGCCCTTCAGGTCTGGTATGGATATTAAGGGGAACCCTGCCCCAAAATATTTTTAAAAAATGGCGTAGGGGTCCCCTCCAAAATCCATGCAGACCCTTTTCCAAGAATTCAACTTGGCAGGCTGCAGGAAAAGAGGGGGATGAGAGAGCACCCCCCCTCTTGTACTCTACCAGGTCACATGCCCTCAACATGGGGGGATGCTTTGGAGTCACGTTAGGGGCCAAGGACCTCATCCTCACAACCCTTTGCCCGGTGGTTGTGGGGGTCTGAGGGCGGGGGGCTTCAATACAGGGCATTTTCACCCCCTTCCTGCCCAGGCCAATTTTCAGTTTTCATCACTGTCGCATTTTGAATGACAATTGCGTGGTCATGCAACAATGTACCCAAATGATTTTTTTCCCCACAAATAGAGCTTTCTTTTGGTGGTATTTGATCACCTCTGCGGTTTTTATTTCTTGCGCTATAAACAAAAGAATAGTGACAAGTTTGAAAAAAACACAATATTTTTTACTTTGCTATAATAAATATCCCAATTTAAAAATATATATATATATTTTTTTTTTACCCTCAGTTTAGGCCGATATGTATTCTTCTATATATATAGGGAGTGATTCTAACTGTAGGGGGAGGGGACTCACAAGGGGAGGAGACCGATCTGTGTTCCTCTGTACTGGGAACACATGATCTGTCTCCTCTCCCCTGACAGGACGTGGATCTGTGTGTTTACACACATAGATCCACATCCCTTCTCTGTTACCGGCAATCCTGAGTGACGTGGCGCGTGCGCCCTCTAGATGCCCGGGAAGCCGAGGACGTCATATGAGGCCTGCCCAGAATGGGAGATCCCTCCTGCTGAAGTCATTTGACTATGGGTGGTTAGTGGTTAACAAGGGGACCCCCAGATCCCGGCCTCCCCCTATGTGAACTAGTAACAGGTACATTGTACCTCTACCATTTCACAAAAAAGTGTCAAAAATAGTAAAAAAGACAGGAGACAAGTCCTTTATTAAAAAATTTAAAGAATAAAAATGTCCCGCCATATAGATCCATCTCACACCGCTCATCGGATCGAAAAAAAAAAAAAAAATAGCTGCAACAGCTCCGCCTCCATGGGAGGCTCCCGCCGAGTGATGCTTCTTCTTGGTGACATCTGTTATATAGCTGAGGGCAGGGTCACGCAGTGACGTAAACGGGTGACCCCTCCCCCCCTCTGACAGCACACGTGCCACGGGACATTTTTTTTTAAATAAAGGACTTGTTCCAAAGTGTCTCCTGTCTTTTTTAGTACTTTTTACACTTTTTTTGTGAAATGGTAGGGGTACAATGTACCCGTTACCAATTCACTTAGGGGGGGGGCCGGATCTGGGGCTTCCAGGTTCCGATAAGCCCCCCGCCCACAGACCCCCACAACCACCAGGCAAGGGTTGTGGGGATGAGGCCCTTCTTCCCATCAACATGGGGACAGGGTGCTTTGGGGGCTACTCCAAAACACCTCCCCATGTTGAGGACATGTGGCCTGGTACGGTTCGGGGGGGCCCTCTCTCACCCTCCCTCTTTTCCTGCGGCCTGTCAGGTTGCGTGCTCGGATAAGGGTCTGGTATGAATTTTGGGGGGGGACCCCTACGCCATTTTTTTATTAATTTTGGCGCAGGGTTTCCCCCTTAAAATTCATACCAGACCTGAAGAGTCTGGTATGGATTTTGGGGAGACCCCCACGGAATTGTTTTTAAATTTTAGTTCCCCTAATATTCATACCAAACCCAAAGGGCCTGGTAATAGACTGGGGGGGGGGGGGGGGCATGCTCTTTTTTTCAATGAGTTTTATCTATATTGCTGTGACCTGACAATTCATTACAGCCGCGATCAGTTTTAAATTACAATTTTTCCTTTAGAAATTTCATTTTCCTGTGGTACTGTTCTAAACAAGGGAAAACTGTGCCACTTTACAGGCATACTATAGATACCCCCAGGCACAATATTTAAAGGAATATTTCATTTTTATTGTTTCACTTTAAGCATTATTAAAATCACTGCTCCCGAAAAAAACTTCAGTTTCAAAACTTTTTTTGCATTGATCCATGTCCCCCGGGTCCCCAAACACTTTTTATGACAATAACTTGCATATAAGCCTTTAAAATTAGCACTTTTGGTTTTTCATGTTAGTGTCCCAAAGACTTTAAGGGGGTTCCGCGGCTTTTGAATTTGTCGCAAACAACGCATAATGTTTGTTGTTCGCCGAACGTCTGAACAACCAAAGTTCGGCCCGTACTTATGCTCAGGCCGAACTGTTCGCCCATCCCTAGTGACAAGAACCAGAAACCATGCACTGCTAGAGCTATCCGAGGACAGGCTTGGAAAACACTACTTCTGAATATTGTAAAAAATCCTTAACGTGACCATTTTGGCCGTAAACAAGAAATCCCTGCAAAGCAAACAATACTGTCTCATTGCCTGTGACACCAAACTCCACTGCGTTTAAAGCTTAAATCTGGACTAAATAAGTATTGATGAAATATGAGTGGCCATGTTTATGCCTACCTAAATCTTGACATCATTTGTGTATATCTTCCAGATCTGAGCAATAATCAAGTATGAAACAACTCCTACACTTTGCCTCTTTTGTAGGAGCTTCCTGTAATACGACTGGTCACTGCTGCTCTATTTGCTTGTGCAGGGTGACTGGTCTTGTATCTGCTCCCTTCTGAAGTTTTCTGCAAGCAGCCTGTAGTGGATGAGCCCGCAGGATGAGCTCACATTTCCTTCCACTATGCCATGTGTAACATAGTGATTGTGTCACCACAATATCTGTTTTTCAAAAAGCATTTGGTGCACAACATTAAGTAGATCTATTTCCTTGGTGGCCCTATGATGAATATACTGAGATGCAGAGGCGTAAAAAGAATCTTCAGGGCCCTCGGTGCAAGAAACCATGAAGGGCCCCCCCTGACCCCCAGCTAGGGCCCTTTCCTCAGAGCCCAGTGGCAGAAGGTCAGCACCTGATTGCAAGTGCAACCTTTGTGATCTTGGTAGTTCAGCCACTGGTGTCAGTTGTTTTTTTTATTCTTGTTATTTTATTTTATTTTAAATAATTTTTTAACTATTTCATTTCATTATTATTATTTTTTCCAATATTATTTTTTATTATTTTACATTTTTTTTGGAGCCCCACTGGGGGGCTTTGGTGAGATATCAGGGGTCTAAACAGATCATTGATGTCTCAACTTTGAGACAGAAAAACAAGATTGATGATACAGCCCTCATTTCCCAACCTCAGCTGTACAGAATGAATGGGCAGGAACAGCTCTGTACAGAGTTTTCCATCCATTCACAATCATAGTAGACACAGTGGGATATACTGTATTTACTAAAACTGAGTACAAAATCTGGTGCAACTCTGCATAGAAACCAATCAGATTCCATGTTTTATTGCCAAAGCTTATTTGAACAAGCTGAAGTTAGAAGCTGGTTGGCTACCATGCACAGCTGCACTAGATTCTGAATGCTCCAGCTTTAATAAAGCAACCCAGTTTACTATGTTTCAGTTATGAATAGACAGAGCCAGGGATTGGTACGGATCATAGACTCTATTCATTCAGACAATGAAGGGGTTGGTAAATGACAGATTTACCAATCCCTTCCCCACTCTCCATACTGACAGCATCCCCCACAGCAGCTGGTATGAGAAGGGAAGGGGGACAAAAGGGGGCCGTGGGAGTGCACAGGGGGGCATGAGAGGGGAAAGAGGCCTGGGGGAGCATTAAGAAGCTGGATAGGAGGGCCGGCAGGGGTGGCGGCATATAGAGAAACTGATTCCCTCCCTCCTGCAGCTGCTAAATGCCTGCAGGAGGGAGAGGGTGAGAAGCAGGCATTCAAAGGCTGTAGGAGGGAGGGGATATAGTTCCTCTATATGCTTCAGCTTCTCCTATCCAGGTGTGCATGGGGCCGGTTCGCATTTGCGACCTCTGCAACCCCTGTAGGTACACCCCTGCTGAAATGGCGGTATTAGTGTCCAGAGTTTAGCTGTAGAAGGTAATCTGTATGAAATATTTTTGGAACAGTCAGATGTTTTGTCTCATGATACACTCTGGTTTTGTCCACTGGACCCTACACCTCTACAAAACATAGTAGTGGAACATGGACCGGACACAACCAGAAGTGTGCTGAATGCCAAAGATCTTTTAGCAAAAAATATCTCTTCAATGCTGCAAAGTTGGCATTGGCAGAAGGAAAGCAAGTTTACAATACAAGCAAAAACCTTTTAGGGAGAATTGTGACTGTTTAAAAAAAAGTACAGTTAATGTAGGCAGGGACGCCTTTAAAACTACCAAAGCATGACTGAATGAGAGCATATTTTACACTTGTATGTCTGGTAGCAGTGACCCACAGCACAAATCACATTTCCTGCAAAGAATTACGAATCAGGAGATCCAGACATCACAGGCACACGATTTATAGGGTTTCCTCTCCCACACAAGCTTCTATGTAATGCAAACAAATCTTATGAGCTCAGAATAAGTCTTCTAGATCTGCATGACACATATTCCATGCTAAGAAAATCAATGTTTGCTCATACTTTTTAGAAGCATATGACATCTAAAACATGCCAATTTGACAAATGAATGACTGTTTCTTCTTTAAGGCATTACATATTTTATTTGCTAATTTTAACTACTGGATGTAAAAAAAAATGTTTGTTTACTTGTCAAATTTTGATGTGGATCATTTATCTCATAGCATCTATATAGGAATGTTCCTGCATGATTATAATAGTCGATCAGTAATAATCTATCCAAATCATTATTAAAATGTACAGTATACAGTTGGCAACTAGGGTAGCAGTGATAACAATGAGCAATTAGGAATTCTCTCAGTCTACATAAAAGGAATATAGCTACATATTTACAAACATGTCATCTCGTCATTACGTATATTGACAATCATGTATATGTTGGTCAGAAGTCTGATGGACTTACACAAGCGCTGTTATAGTATGGCACTTACACAGTGATTTGACTGGACTTTCTTATGCTACCTCAATTTATATTTAAAAAGAACATTGTAACTTTACATTAGTAGTGATAAGGAGGATTAAAAATCTCATCTATGGCTGTCTCATTTGTGCCCACGTGTTTTCCAAGTCAGTGGGCCTTGGGGGAAAAACGTATGACTCAGATCCAAGAACGTTCGCCTCTTTCGCCTTCATTCTACCAATGGACACATCATCATGTGTTTAATGATTTCATCCACACAAATGTGTTCTATTTAATGAGACATTTGTGCTTATGGTAGAAGATATTAATAACAGGAGGATGTTATGGGCCTGTGGTTCACATGCTGACCCATGAAAATTCAGTTACATCCTTGGTATATTTTGGTTCTGAAGCCCTAGGCTCATGTAATGACTGAAACATGTTTTCATATAGGTTTTACTGTCACAATCCCTATAGAATAATTATTGTTGTGAAAAATAACACAAATGTCTTAAGTGAGTTTTCCCAGTGCTTTCTCGATGCTTGGTCTCTAGAGATTCCTGTATTTTTCTCTTCCCTTTTCCTTTTGTTAATTTTCTTTCTAGTCTTCCTTTTTCCATCTATCCCTGCACCACAGTTTGTGCATTGTGCTATTTTTTTTTTCAAAACTGCAAAAACATAAAACAGTAAAATGTGAGCAGAAACAATATTACAAAATTCAGTTTCTTTCTTACCCCCCAATGACATGCAAGGAGGAATAGAGCAGCAGGTGTTATAGAACCTATGCCATAGTTGAACTTAAAGAAAATCTGCTCTGAAAGAAATGTGGAGGCTGCCATTGCGGACATTTCTCTCTGAAACTGCAAGTTGTCTGGCTGTTATATTGACTTTTTCTTCAATGTTTTGAAACACCGACACAATAAAAGAATGCACTTGTGACTTTTCTTAGATGTGTGCTTATCCAAGGTCAGGAACTCTGAAAATACTAAAGCTAACAAAACAGTAACCCAAAAAATATTTTCAGAGTGAGGACAGTCATGGAAGTCCACATATGTCTGTCATGACAGGTTTAAAGTGTACCTGTACTCATACTAGGAATATTAAAATGTTTACATAAGCATCAAGGGTTAGGTCACCTCGACTTGCTGTTCCCAATATGGTCTATATGCATTACAGTATCCTTAACCACTTCAAGACTGCCCTATAGCAGTTTTACTGTTACAGGGTGGCCACTGTGCACCAGATAACATATATATATATACGTAATCCTGCACTTCCAGGTAGCAGGCGTGAATGTGTCAGGAACGGTGTTATTACCTGGATCGCCTGCTGGTGTCACTGTTTCCTTCGGCATCAAATGGTGAAGTTCTGGTGGCCACCACCTGGGGTCTCCCAGCTGATGGACATGCTAGTGATCAAGCTGCACCTGATGTGGGACTGCTGAGGAGTATATAAGCCTGTCCTTCACTGAGGCTCAGGGCTTCAGAATTCCTTCCTGCAAGCCTTGTCCCTGCCTGTTCTGATCCTGTTCCTGATCCGCTTCCTGCTCTGTCCTGGACGTTGTTTTCTTACCTGGTTCCTGAGACCTGTCCCCTGATTCCTGCCTTGGCTTCCCCTTGCTTCTTCTTCCTCCACCTGGCCTCCTGTTCCCCTTGTTCTCTGCTCCCTGCCTTGTATATATGTGTTCCATTTCCTTGTGTGTATTTATAGTTAGTTAGTTAGATTAGGGTTTTTTGGGTTTGCTGTGTATTATTTGCGTTCTTGCTTGTTTGTGGTTTGCTGTGTTGGTTTTCACGTGTGTCTTTATCCTTTAATAAATATATATTTTACCACTTACCTTGGAGCCTGATTCCTTTAGTGCAGCCCACTTGTGCCAGATGCCTGTGTTAGGCCTCTCCCCCATGACAGAATGCCAGCTGGCAGCGGTTCACTCCCGCTCTGATTCTGTACAGCGGGAGCTGATCAGCAGGTACCACAGACATGATGTCACCCGCTAAACATTCGTTACAGAGGCAGAATGGCAGTCTGCTTATGTGAACAAGGCAGATTGCCGTTCTGTCAGTAGGGAAGGCATGGATCATGTGTTCCTGCAAATGGACAAGGGACAAGGACAAGGATCCACGTCTTTCCTTAGTAAAAGCACCTCCCACACAGTACACAAACACTGGCTAGGCACACAGTTAACCCTTTGATCGCCCCTGAGGTTAACCCCTTCCCAGCCAGTGTCCTTATTACAGTGACAGTGCATATTTTTAGTACTGATCACTGTATTAGTGTCACTGATTTGTCCGCCGCAAAATTGCAGTTTCCGATTTGTCTGCCGCAATTTTGCAGTCCTGATATAAGTTGCTGATTGCCACCATTGCTAGTAAAAAATAAATAAATAAAAATTCCATAAATATATCCCAAAGTTTGTAGGCGCTATAAATTTTGCACAACCCAATCAATATACGCTTACTGTTTTTTTTTTTTTTTACCAAATATATGTCGCATAAAACACATTGACTTAAATTAATGAAGATATTTGATTTTGTTACATTTTTTATTGGATATGTTATATAGCAGAAAGTTTGTTTTGTTTTTTTCAAAATTGTCGGTCTTTTTTTGTTTAAAAAAAATGGAACTTCTGCTTTAAGTACAGGTGACCCCCTGACATACCCCAATTGGCATGTCATTTTTTTGGGGGAGGAGCAGGTACCCTGTTTTTTACGGGCACCCAGCTCCCCTTCCTCCCCAACTCTGTGGCACCGGAAGGAAGTTCACCTTTCCCCCTCCCTCCCTGCAATCTTTTGGGACATGTCACAGGTCCCAGAAGATTGCCTGGTCATTCACAGTGCACAGTGCGTGCCTGGCTGTGAAGCCCCTACAGGCATCGGCATGAATTTGTAATCACTGTGTTCTACAGACACAACTGATCACAGATTGGGTGAAAAAGTAAATCACAACAGCTCAGTACCATGTGACTAGCTGTGTCCAACCACAGCTAATCGCAATGTTAATGGTATTTGTCATTTATTGACAGTCCTCTCCTCATGCTGACAACGTGTAAGGAGAGGAGAGCTGGTAACCGGCAAATCCACACAGGGGACATCTACACTGATAATCAGGGCACTGATCATCAATGTCCTGATTATCAGTGCAGCCCCAACAGTGCCCACAAGTGCTGTCAATCTGTGCCCACAAGTGCTGCCTGTCAAGGACCATCAGTGATGTCTGTCAGTGCCCATCAGTGATGCCTATCAGTGCCACATATCAGTGCCACCTATTCGTGCCCATCAGTGCTGCCCATCAGTGCCTCCTATCAGTGCCCATCAGTGCCACATATCAGAAGTCTCATCAGTGCTGCCTCATCGTTGCCTATTAGTGCAACCTATCAGTGGTCATCAGTGCAGCCTCATCAGTGCACATCAATGAAGGAGAAAAATTACTTGTTTAGAACATTTTATAACAGAAACTATGGAAAACATTTTTTTTCAAAATATTCAGTATTTTTTCGTTTGATTAGCAAAAAATAAAAAACACAGTGGTGATTAACCACTTCAATACTGGGCACTTTTATCCCCTTCCTGCCAAGGCCCATGTTTAGCTTTCATCGCTGTCGCACTTTGAATGACAATTGCGCGGTCATGCAATGCTGTACCCAGACAAAATTGTTATCATTTTGGAGACTGATAGAGCTTTCTTTTGGTGTTATTTAGTCACCACTGAGTTTTTTTTATTTTTTTGCTAAACAAATGAAAATAAACAAAAATGTTGGAAAAAAATATTTTTTCTGTTACAAAATTTTGTAAATAAGTAATTTTTTCCCTTCACTAATGTGTGCTGATGAGGCTGCACTGGTGGGCACTGAAGATGTGACACTGATGAGGTGGCACTGATGGGCACTAATTAGGAGGCGCTAATATGCAACACTGATGGACACTGATAGGTGGCACTAATATGCAGCACTGATGGGCACTGTTAGGCGGTGTTTTGGGCACAGATAGGTGGCACTGATGGGCACTGATGAGCAGCCTTTATGGACACTGATGGACACTGATAGGCGACACCGATGGGCACTGATAGGGGGCACTGACAGGGGGCACTGATAAGGAGATATTGACAGGCATCACTGATGGTCACTGAAAGGCATCACTGAAGGGCACTGATTGGCACCACTGATGGGCACTGAATGGTACCACTGGTGGGCACTGATTGGCATCACTGGTGGGCACAGGTGGGAATCACTGGTGGGTACTGGCAGGCATCACTACTGGGAATGCACTGATAATCAATGCACTGATTATGAGTGCAGACCCCCCTGTAGGCTCTCCTCTACTCATGCGCTGTTAGTGCCCATAAAGGCTGCCCATCAGTGCTGCATATCAGTGCCCATCAGTGCTGCATATCAGTGCCACCTATCAGTGCCCATACGTGCTGCATATCAGTGCCCATTAGTGCTGCATATTAGTGCCTCCTCATCAGTGGCCATCTGTGCCACCCCATCAGTGCCCATCAGCGTAGCCTCATCAGCGCACATCAGTGAAGGAGATAAATTACATATTTACCAAACTTTGTAACAGAATTTTTTTTTATTCATTTGTTAAGCAAAAAACAAAACTCAGCAGTGATTCAATACCACCAAAAGAAATCTCTATCTGACTTAAATAATGATTAAATGTTTGAGTACAGCATTGCATGACCACGCAATTGTCATTCAAAGTGCGACAGCGCTGAAAGCAGAAAAATGGCCTGGGCAGAAAGGGGGTAAAAGTGCCCAGGATTAAAGTGGTTAAAGTTTCTGCTAAAAACTTACACTAGCAATAGCACTAACAAGGGAAATGTAACCAGAACCTCTCGAATGGTCCATTGAGTCAGTCAAAGAGTTTATAGCCTTATAGAATATGCTGTGTTCTTTATCTTTACCTTGGAGAAATGTAATAGGACGGCAGAGAAAGT
This sequence comes from Lithobates sylvaticus, assembly GCA_028564925.1. Lineage (NCBI taxonomy): Eukaryota > Metazoa > Chordata > Amphibia > Anura > Ranidae > Lithobates > Lithobates sylvaticus. The sequence goes on from CM053030.1 coordinate 155,609,597, forward strand.
TTATTACTGAATTCCAAAAGCTGCACTGGATCATTGTTGAAGGCTTTTCCAGTGTGTATTGGAAGGGTTTACAGAAAGGCATCTAATGATTGTCTGTTTTTAGCACAAGAAATGGAACAGTTTGCAGTAAATAAACTTTTTGAATCAAAGCAACACTTCATATATCTTAGATTTTAACATCATTTTGGGTTTATTCAATGTTTGCCCAAATTGACCAATATCTGCCGAAAGCCCAAAATCTGTCTAAATCATAATTCTTAATTTTAGCCTTAAAGGTGGATAAACCTCTATTGTGGGCATTACTTGAACTGCCTGTTGTCATACATACAAGCTCAGTGGTAATAACACCATTGACCACATGGTGGTACCCTTTAATCACTTCTCTTTTGACTTAAGCACTGCAGACATTTCAGAAATTGTGTTAAAGTTGAGCCTTGTTTAAAAAAAAGTAACCTGTGCTACTTACATATGCTGTTACCTAGCGTGTATATCAAATATTTGCGAGTTTACCAAATTGGATTAGTAGTCAAATGTATTATTATAAGGCATTTAAGAAACCAAATGCAATTGAATAGGCAAACAAGTAATAAGACTCAGAGAAGTCTTCTGAAGAAGCCTGTTAAATATATTGTAGCGAAAATATCAAATGTGCATACAACCTTAAAATGTGGTTTATGTTATGTTAATGACTGGAGCTGGATATTGATAAGGCATACCATAGAGTAATAATGACAATAAGCAGAGTAGTAACTCAGCAACCCATGGTCATTTTCACTATTTAGCACATCACAGCCACCAAGAAACGTGAATAAAAGATTGAGTGGTTGCTATAGGTTACTGCACTTTCCATTTATTGAAAAGTCCTGTTTGAGTATTAAAGAGCAGATTGAATTGCTCATCATATTCCACATTCTTGTAAATGTCTTTGCCAGTATTATTTACGCCGGAACAGTATGTTCAAAGCATATTGTCTAGGGAGGATCTTGGTGGTCTACCCACGTAACCTCGGGTGTTTGTACGTCATTTTCTGTAAACGAACAGGGAAAAAAAGGAATGGACAGGAAAAAGCAATATTTAATGTCAAAATGCTTAATGGGGGATTTCCCCTAAGAGTCCCATGTAAAATCAACAGTTAATCTAATATTTCCTTGTTATCAAGCTCTGTACCTAAATAGAAAATCATTGATGTTAAATAGTAGTTTGTTGTTTATCAAGTCTTTTAAGCAATAATATTTTTTATTGTAATTTCACACAAGGCTTTCTTTGTTAGAAGTAAACTATTCCAAGAGTGGATAAAAGAGTATTTTTTTTTATCTGTACAGTTGGTTTGATCATGTCTGAAAAATTATTCAAATCACAGTGCTTTTAACAAGCAGCTATTTCTTTTCAGCACCACCACCAAACGAACAGCTCCTTTAATTAAACCCACTGAGATTTTCACAGCCATAAGTGAAATCTGTCAATTATTATCTCATTTAAAAAATTAAGTATTTAAGAAAACTCTTGAGATCCTTATAATGCTTTAGCAGATCTGTGATTTCCACTTAATTGTTCCTGATGTGTGCTCATATGTGCTTGAAGCACACACATAGAATTCTAGCTTTAATATGAAATGAATGTAATTCATCACTTCATAAACATCTCCTAAAACCTTCAATGCTTTTCTGGATTAAACTTTTTTTTTTTTTTTTGCAATTGACAATGAAAACTGCATTCTTCTGTCTGTCACCTGTGTTGTCAGAAATAATTAACTGGAACATTTTTGGCAAAGCAAAAAAAAAAAAAAGCACAAATGTGGTTAAAATGAACGTAATGTGTATGTCAGAATATTTATAAGAAAACTTGACTGTGATCGGATCATCTGTGAGGAAAGATGAGAATTGCTATTATGTTCCTAGAGGAATTGGCCTGATGACGTCTTTTCTGATACCGGATCATTACGTGACTTACACTCTGAAAAAAAGGGAAGCTGTTTGATCCATGGATAAAAATGCGAGCACCACCGAATCACAAACAATAGCTGGTATTTAAAGGTAATATGCAGACAAACGTTGACAAAGCAGGCTCTTCCTAAAGTGGCGTTTGCAGTATATATCTTTTCTTGCTGCATGTGTGTGTATATATATAAATATATGTATATACATACAAGAACGGAGGGCTGGTCAATTTGAATTGCAGCACAAGAAGGAGAAGAAGAAAGCATCTAGAGAAACGCCTCAGGAGAAGTATCTTAGAGAAGATCTGATCTCATTGTTAGCATCTCAGCCCAAGACTCATAACAGGCTGCACCAGGCTCTCCTGCCTCCCTGGCTTACTGCTTTTATAGCTCACTCGTATTTACTTCTCAACAGCAACAGATTCTTGCTTTTTTTATTTCTTTCAGTTACTTTTTTAGCTAGGGAGGTAGCATTTTTTTCTTGATTTTGCTATTCACCTGCTCTTTTTCTCATCTCATCTGGAAATGAGCTTTGTTTTTCCCTTGGAACTGTGGGTTGCTTCAAACTTTTAATCAGAATAGCAGTCAGTCTTCGTGTCATCCTAACCTCTCAGACAAGGCAATGCAGACCGCATTCTAAGACTGCACGGAAACTTGCAACACTTGGCTTTAACTTGGAACCCAATTTATCACTTGTTTTTTTTTCTGCAACACAGTGGAGTTTTTCTTTTATATGGTAAGAATTGTGCTTGCTTTCATATATTACTCACTTGATTAGTGTCTGCAATTAAATAAGCATTTTTTTTTAATAATTATGATAAAAGATAATTGAGAGAATTGTGTATGAGTAAACATTATGCTTGCCCTATTTGAATATGCATTGATCTAATTGAGGTCAAATCACACATCGATCTGAGTTATTGAGAAGTGCTTGTTGAAAGTGTTTCCTCCACTTCTCTCACCCGCAGAATGACAATGTACAGGAAAGCACTGCTCGTCTGGCTATTGGTGTACGGGATAATGCGCTGCACTGTCCACTCCTCACCTACGGCACTCAAGTACCCAGCACTTAGGTATGTACAAAACCAGAGGCAATATCTGTCATGAAAACCTGTAATTATTTGAATAAGTACATTTATACAAATCCAAGGTAGATCTTAGGTGCACACAGCTACTACAGCATCAAGTGAATCCACAAGGTATATCTTTGGTGCACACAGCTACTACAGCATCAGTGAATCCACAAGGTATATCTTAGGTGCACACAGCTACTACAGCATCAATATATCCACAAGGTAGATCTTAGGTGCACACAGCTACTACAGCATCAATGAATCCACAAGCTGTGTTTTCTATTGTTTTTCTTACTCTGCACAATGTGTGGCAGTTTTTGAATTAGGATGAGGCTTGCAAAGCATGTGATTATCCATTGTGTACTAGGATGCCAAATTCTCAAGTATACAGATATACAGGTATCCCATCTCTTTGATAGAATGCTAAGGGTTTAGCTATGTTAAGAAAGGAGCATCCAGTTAACCCCTTGTTCACTGATTCCTCATTTGCAGTTATTTGTTTTGCAATAAGGCAGTTGCCAACATGGGGTTAACCTCATGCTGCTAAGCAATTAAAACATCAAGTGAAATTGATCCATTAGTCTGCAGTTCCCAATAACATAAAAATAAAAAAATCTATTCTCACTTCTTATATATCTATATATATATATATATATATATATATATCTATAGATATATATATAGAAATAGATATATATTGTGTTATTCATGTAATACATCCTTGTACAAATCTTTAACTTACTAGCTTTTAAATACAAACTAGAGAATTTTACATATGATATCTGCATGTAATATCAGTGATCATACCTCTTTAAAAAGAAAACTACAAGAGTCGGGGAAGCCCCCAGTGCTTTATCCATCTAGTACTTGCTAGCTCTGCCGATACAGAAAGCTGCAGTGCTGCTATTGTGCATTGTATGAATTAATCAGATGATGACTTTTTTAGAATATATTGAAGTTGCCAGTAAAACAGTTGATGTGATCCGTGAAATGTTCAGGTATTCCTTGATCTGTGTCAACTTACTATAGATTTATAAAAATGTGATAAGTTCATGATCTGGACACTGGGATGTATTTATAATACAAGCAGCATTGCACAGACTGCTCACTACTATGCTTATACTGCATTTGACTAATAATATATCATGAAAAATTAAATACTCAAAATAGTAAGGATAGCACAGGTAGCACACTAGTGTTTTAACTGGGACTGTGATACATATAAATGGATGGATTCAGCAGCTTTTAGTTCTGATCAGAATGGTTACTTATAGTAAGTTATATACTGTGATAGACATAGAATCATAGTTTGTCTAATTAAACCGTTTCCTACAACATGCATAGGTTATAAAAGGACAAAATACAAGTCCACGTCTTTCTATTATTAGCAGCAGTTTTAGAAAAAAAAAATACTTTAGCTAACAATGATTTTTCTTCTTTTCCGTTCCATGAGACACAAAACATAACTTAATTGTTGCTTTTGTTTAAATAATCACTGTTTTTATTGCTTTTGTCAGTCATGCTTTTGTTTTGTCTGTGATTTATCCCACAATCCATTTACTGAGCTGATAAATAATTCATTATTTGCTCCTAAAATTGCTTACACCTTTCAATATAACTATTGTTTTGCTAAAATAAACAATATAAATATTTAGCGATATTAATAAAGACAGCAGAGAGCTATGCAAATATTTTACTTAAATAAAAACATAAATAATTAAAAAAAAACTTAATATCATCAAACAAAATAAAAAGACAATATTTTTACAACTGTAATTTTGCCCACTTTTGTGCAGCACTAATTTAATATTGTTCTTTATGAATAAATAATTTGTATACTTGTTTCTGGCACATGACTCCTATCATCCATGTAGAGGGAATCATGGAAGTTGTAGTTCAATAAGAGGCAAAAGACCAAAATGCTGTCTATGTTTGTTATGATTAATGACAGCTGTAATCATAGTGTGTTTCGGTGTGTATCTTCTTCTCTCTCCCTGGCTGTTAATTTATATAATGTCCAACATATTTTGTCTATAGTACTAAGCATCTGACACAGCTAAACTGTGATCCAGATTTAGCAAGAGTAAAACACTTTTGAAACATCTATTATTAATAACGCTGCCAGAGCAAACTGACAAAAATAGCTTACGGTGACCTACATCTCAGCTGATACAAAGTAAAAAAAAAAATCTTAAGGAGGATCTTGGCATGAAAGCAAATGAACCCGTCAAAGTCAGGACCCAGTCTGTCCAAATCTACCCCTCCTTCTGCAGGGAGAAGTCGGGTAATGATACTGCTAAGTATTTTCAGTGCTTTGTGGCCAATGCTTAGTGCTCTGATTTAATGTTTGGAAGCTGATAGTGTGTTTGATGATGCTGTTCTGCCAATAAAGGGAAGTTGGATCTCTTAAACCTCCCCCCCCAAGCATTTCTAATCTCCCCCCTTCTTCCCCTCCACCTCCTATCTGCTCTCAGTTCCCTGTACTAATGATTGTAGGATTTGGCAGCTAGCTCTGGCCCAGCCCCAACCTCAGGTCAGCTCACAGATGGGCTGCTCTTGTTATTTCTCTCACGCCCACCTACAGATTGATAGGGTCTCAGGGGGTCTTTTTCCATCAGCGTCTGGCATATCATCACTGAACAATATTCAGAGAGAAAAGACCAGTAATGTAGACACTAGAAATGAACCTTTGCCAGGGATTACATTGCTCTGAAAGCCACTGATCAAGTCATTATGCATTTTTTGATTAATTAAGAGGCTTACAATTCATTCTCTTTTCTGTTTTTTTTTCCTTTGCTCATTAGGCTTGAAGATGAAGTATATGATGAGGACGGTAACACTCTACCAGACTTTGCTTTTGATAACAATCCGATCGGCATCGGAAATCCAGCCTCGGTCTTTGACGATATGTACTCGTTTTATTACCCAGCGGAAAAGAGGTGACTACAGAATTTTCCCCCTAAATAACTTAAATCCTATATAAAGTGATTTGTTGCATAGTCATAACTAACTAAATAAAATCTGAAAACACAGTAATACTGTTTCTGTCTCATGTCAGATCATAATGAAAGTTCTGCATTGCATCCAAATTATTTAGTAGGATAAATATATTTAAAGAGAGAAATGGAAATGAATAACATTCAGTGCTAATCAGATGGCATCTTGCAATTAAGCAGCATTCTGGGAAATAACAAAACTATATGTACATGTTAATGCAAGAGAGCATTGTGATACAGTGATGAGAGATGGGGGGAGGAAGGGATATTTCATGTAGAACATGTGAATGGGAGTAAAACATGACCCTGTGACAAATCAGCCTAGGGATAGTCAGGAAGCTATAATGGGCAGCTACACCCACCCCTCCCTTTACAACACACACACACACACACACACACACACACTCCATTGAGATATGCTTCTTTCTTGAAAACAACACATGTTGATGTCAGATTTCCAGGAATCATCTTTCCTTTTTTTTTTTTTTTTTCTTTACTGTTAGACATGCTGATGATCTATTAAACAAAGCCTATAGGAATTTACTGGGGCAGTTGTCTGCGAGGAAATACCTGCATACTCTGATGGCCAAACGCTTAGGGTAAGGCTGTGCTCTTAAAACATAGTATGTGTGGAGATCCTGAAAGAAAAAAAAAAGCCACAAACATGACTCTAAGTAAACATTTAGTTTAAGTTAACACTTACCTATATAATAAACTAGTCAAGATGCACAAAGGGCAATAACCCTTAGCAACCAATCAGAATTCCATATCAATTTGTCCCCTTTGCTTTCTGTCCTATTTTGACCATTGTGACCGCTATTAATGATGAAAATAAATACTTCCTAAAGGGAAAAGCATCACCCAGCATCCATTTCCAATATATGGAGTTTAAATGTCACGATATTTATTTTTATAATCTGCCTCCATTCAGTAAGACTTCTCAGCTTTACTCCAGAAATTCAATTATAGTAGGCTCTATTATTTATTCCACTTGGCTCTGCATTTAAATTCTTTGTGGATGGAACACTACCCTTTTATCGTCCAATATGTCAGCGCTCTTCCTTTGGAATATGCAGCAGGTTATGTACCTCTGCAGTACAGATTTCTGGGTTGGGTAACATTTTAATAATGCTCTGGGGAAGGCCTTGCTTCATACTAATGAATAATTCATATGATGAATATATTGTCTCCAAACTGTCATCCTAAATTATCCAACTTCATCATCACCCTATGTGGATTCCTTTTAGTTAGTAAAACCTGCGACTTCCTGTGTCAGAGTGTTACATTTGTTGATTTTGTTAATTTCTCCTTTAAATTTCCAATGGATGCAGTGCAAACCAAAAGCCTAATTTAAATATCTCTATGGAGAAACACACACAAATTGTGCTATCTGAGTAGGAATGCAGTTGCTCGTATAATGGTGATTCGTATTGAAAAATATTTAGAACCTCCATATTTAACAGCCTAATGATGCACTTGTCAGTAAAGCTATTAAAAATGCAGGAGGGTTGGTCTGACGTGTAGCACATCTGTGAAGTTTGCAGAGAAGCCATTCCTCTTGTAGAACACTTGCCTGACAATGTTACTAGCCTGTGTGACTTTATGTCTGATGTATCAATTTTTTCCCAAAAGTAATGACTCACCACTTAGTTAACTGGAAAAAAAAAACAATGTCTGCCATTCAAGGGACACTAGGAAGTCATCCCAGACCTTTTTCCAATCACTACATCCATGTGCTGCCACATATTTCACAAGATGAGCATAACTCTTTTCATGCTGTTGACAGTGAATCTCTAGAGGCAATTATGGTAGCAAAAGGAGGGACAGCCCTGTAGTGATTGGTAATGAGACGGAAGCCTTTGGGAATTGTCTAACATGAGGATCAAGGCATAAGGATGCCTAATGGAGCCTGGGTAGACACCGTGGCAGATGTTTGTACCCTTTGTTCAGGATTTACACAGCAATAATTGGCTTTGACATTAAGATATTTTTCTTGCTTTTTGCCTCCTGAAAGTGATAAGACTTAATTATATATAAAAAACACACTGCTGATGTTGTGACACCAGAATATAATGCCATACATTTTTGCATTCTGGTGCCAGAGGTGATAAAATAGAATCCTTTTATAATAATTTATGGCCTCTGTGTTGCAAGGCGAGATGGCACATTGTCAGCTGCATCTGTTTTTAGGCCAGAATAAATCAGCAAGGGGGGGATGAATCAGATTATGAAGATGATCTATACAGCAAATTACTTAACAAACACAGTTTTCTTGTTTAGCTTTAAGTGTGACTAAACTGCTAATAGATAGCAGACAATGAGTTGAGTTTGATTATCCAAAGGCAAATAGGCCATTTGCTTTGCAAGGGAATTTTCCATTACCTTAGTGAACGTGATGAAAATTCACTTTGCAAATAATACTCAATCACATGCAAAGAAAATTCAGTATTAAACAGTATTTTTAGCTTCCACATTAATAGATAATGGACTTTAACAGAGCTTCACCCCATTATTTAAGCTGTGGAAAAATGTCCATGAAAAGTAAAAATTATTTTGCACCGTATACAGCCTATTTGCCTTAGGTAAATCAACCTTGCAATATCTCAAAGTAGTTCACAATAAAATACATAAAGCCACTTCTCATCTCCAATACAAGATAGGGTAGCTTAGATATTTTAGTATATGTAAATCATTTCATAGCACAAAAACAATCTGTCCACGTGCCAATTAAATATAATGGGAATGCTACATTAATTAAGAACTTGGTACTCTAAGGCACACATTTTCTAGGAGAGTTAAAAGACAGATGACAGCTGCATACATTTTAGAAAAAGTGCCTGCAACTACTAGATATGCATCTGAGCTCCATCGGTAAAAAGTCAATGTTACCTGAGATAAACTCACATTTAGGGGTATATTTAAAAAAGAGTGAATAAGGTATTCACCAAATATTTACTCCAGGCATATCTTCCTCCTACATGTATTTTAAATTACAGTGAATTATTCATCTGCAGTGAATGTTTGACAAATGTCACATTAACTGATTTATAGTTATGTCTCCTAGCATTGTCATTACAATATGAATTTGTTTGAGGTATGTGGCACTAATATAGTGAGATAAATGAAGCTGCTTAATAGTATTTTACTACCTAATTTTTGATTACTTTTCAGCAGTCAGAGACCTACCCATGTTATTAAATCAAACGTAAATGTCTGACTGGTGATGTGGATTAATGTATAGCTTGTAATATAGCACCCATTAATAAATGAGTTCAAATTAGCAACTTTTTAACTCTATGGAAAATAACATTTTAGTCCATAGTGATCTGTGTTTACAAATCTCAACTTGAAGGTCAGTTTTGTGAACATTGGTAGTGGAGTGGCATTTAGAACTCTTATCTGACACCACTGTAAGTAAGATGAGAAAAGTGCATCAATATTAATTACCTCTGTGGTCTGCATCTTTTTTTCTAAAAGTTCCCTTGGGAAAAAAAAATCACAGACAGGATAAGCTGCCCTATCATAAAAATAATTTATAAGCTTTCATTCTCCTTCTCTCATTTTTCTACAGCATGCTTGAATCTGATTAGTTTCTTGAAGGCAATGGACTGTCTGAGGTCTCTCCTTCCTTCAAAACTTTGATAAATACACTTGGAATGTATAATTATTAGGCTTTAGATATTGCAAAATTCTGTTGTAAAAGTCTACAGCAAGTCCATTCAGTCTTCCTCCAGCCTTCTCTGCTTATTGGGAAACCCTCATAGATTGGAATGATTGAACGGGTATTGTTACCTATAGTACAGAAAGAGTTGGCCACAGGAGGACTATTGGATTGGTAAGATGCTGGATCACAGAAACTGGGTTACAACTGTTAATAATATTAATACATCTACTTTATGTCATCCCAAAGAATGTATGAGTTCTCTTTTAAATGTGACTTTTCAATTTCAGGATGAGTGCACAATATGGCATGCTAAATATCTAATTTTTAGGGTACTCAGTAGCATTAATGTGGACAGAGAGAGCTGGTTGGATGCAGTGTAGAGAGATTCTACTGTAGTTTGCAACTCTTGCTTTTTCCCATTGCAGTGCAGTGAGTAGCAGCCTGGAAGATGACTCGGAACCCCTATCAAAACGACACTCAGATGGCATCTTCACTGACAGCTACAGCCGCTACAGAAAACAAATGGCTGTCAAGAAATACTTGGCAGCAGTCCTGGGGAAAAGGTATAAACAAAGAATTAAAAATAAAGGACGGCGAGTAGCATTCTTGTAGCGATGAGCAACCAGCCACCCTGTGTATACAGCCCCAACAAAATGAAAAAAAAACAAAACAAAAAAAAAAATCATCTCCAAACTGACTGAACAATCATCGCTCCTGTGTTATCTACAAACATGTATTTATGTATGAAGTAAAGCCATTAAATGAATATTTTGATAATAATATTGTTTTTCTTTTGTATAAAAGCACTAGAGAACGCACAGATTTACTTTGTGGACCAATCAATAAGATATATATATATATATATATATATATATATATATATATATATATATATATATATATATATATATATATATAAATATACATAAGTGATAGGAAATGAATATAGAGTGTGCACAAAATGATAATTCACATGAGCTGTTTATGTTTTTATAGAAAAAAAAATAGAGAAAAAAAGACAATCATTATTTTGAATATTTTGCTCCTATTTTTGTAACTTGAAATTATATGGATAGTATTTTTATCCGCAACAGGGTTGAGAACATTCATTTTATTTTTTTGCTGATGGTCACAGACAATGATGACCTAGTGAACCTAGTGCAAGGGTTTATAAGAATCTTGGAGAATCACTGAAAGAGATTGGAGGTTCTGCCCTTGGTGAGTCCTAGCACATGCCCTTTTAAGCTTTCTAGGGGCACTGTTCCTCCGTTTAGATTTCCCAACTGTTGTGCTGTCTTTAATTTTACATTTTTATGTTTTTATGTTTCCTAAATTGTCCCCTAATAACCCAGCAGCTCTACCAAATTTATGGACTTCTTTTGAGATCCTTTTTTTTTTGCATAGAGTCCTAAACCCTAATTTAATTGTTGATCTTCTTACTGATTGGAATAGGTCACATAGCAAAGAATTCTTGGCAAAGTGGCAGCATACCTGCTGTTGAGTGGCAATGGGCTGTAATGTATAAAGCTGAAGCAGAAAAGATAACATGGTGTTGTCCATTACCAAATAAACCAGTGTAAACCCAAATGAGACTGGTTGGTTTGCACAACTCCTCTGTAATGGAATGCCAATTTGAAATCTGGAAATCAGTAAAGCGCAGTCTAAAGGAACTGCCCAAAATGAAGTACATGGCTATGGACCTGTCAACAGAGTTGGGAAGTAATGAACAAACTACTCCTTGAATGGGTCCATTACCTCACTGACAATGGGCAGCTTGGTATTGGAACGTGATACAAAGTATAATGTGTTTCTCTCCAGTGCTGTCCATGCTTCTCATCCTGTGAATCAACCAAAATATTTCTTCAGCTCTACTTTAAAGGTTTCTTTCTATATCTGTCTTCTTGTAGGGTTTTGCCTCTTTCTCTCCCCTCCCCTTCACCAATTTAGTACTGTCATTCCTTGAATCATTTACTTCAAATATTGTGACAAAAAAGTGTTATGTTTATGCAAACTCTTGTAAAGATAGGATCCCCTGTTGTAGCTACTACTAAATAATTATGCACTACTACTAAAGTTTTGTTCCTTGTTTTTTGAGTCTTTAAAAAGGTAAAATGTATTTTTCTACATTATGGCTATTGCTTAGTAAAAGTTATTTCATAAAACCACGTTTTGTCATATATACGCTATATATATATATATATATATATATATATATATATATATATATATATATATATATATATATATATATATATATATATATATATATATATATCATGTGTAGTATTCACAAAGCTTCTATGGTGTTAAAAAAAAACACAAAGAAACTAAGGTTGGAAGCAACATACGTTGTATCATTCCCATTGTGATCATGCTTTTGTCTATATACATGTTTAGAGAGAATGTAAATACTTTTTTTCTTTTGACTTAAAATAACATAAAGAGAAAACTTCATCTGAGTCACCAATGTCTAAATGAAGAACAGGAACACTGCTAGAGAAAGTGTAACAAACCTTTCAGCTTTTTCTTCCTTCGAGTCAGATCAGAAGGTGATGAATCAAAGGAGCTAGACTTGAGTTCCCTATCGTGGCTCAGCACTGCCAGCTGATCCTATTGCCAGCAGTAGAATTGCACATGGGAATTCAATCTGCACCCAAGTCCTGTGCATGACATCAGTCTTTCATTTTGCATTCTCCTCAAGCAATGTGACGTAGGATGCAGTTTGCAGCTTTCGTGCCTTTCCTCGCCTTTTAAATCGCCACGAATCACAGATGGCTTTTTAGTGGCCCTACAATGCTGCAACACATCAGCTTGTATTGTAGACTCTCACCTGTGTTTGTTATTAGTAGATAGGGTTATATTGTGTGTTAGTTGTAGAATTACCATAGGGTTAATTTTGCTTTCCTAGTTGAATTGAGTAGTTACTGCATCATCTATTTAGTATTCAAACCTTTGTATAATTTACAGCAAAGCCAACAGCCTTACTAAACAAAGTGGATCTAATATACTATGATCTGCATAGATGTAAGTCTATTTTGTGTGCAACAGAAATATTAATATCAAAGTGAATTTATGACACACCTATCTAGAACTAAAAAAATGATTAATGCTATATCAAGTGTGCAAAGCTTGTGTTAATAAATTTTTGTAATCAATGCAATTTTGTCTACTGTTTGAAAAGTAAGTTAAATGAAATGACATTTGTGCATTGACTTAAAGCTTTAGCTCAATTAATTATTTATGTTTACATTACTTTATTTGGTCTTTAAAGTTGAAACTATATTGGATATGTTTATATGTACACAAAATTAATGGCAGTTTTTTGTATTTGTTAAGACTAATATGTTTTTTTGGATATTGTAAATATTAGTAATTAATACAAATTAGATCTGTTCAAATACATTATGCCAAAGCGATCATTAAATATACAGTTGATTATCTTGATTTTAAGATTTGCCCTGGTTCCCCAGTGCCTTTCCTAAGTTGAGTTTCTGTACTGTAAAGAGGATAGCATGACTATTTTTTTTTAAAACTGGGATATATATAACATCTTATCTTGATTTTCACCTTACATATACTCTGATCTGAATACAAGTGTCAATGTGTATGGAAATTTAAACATTTTTTCCAAATATAAAAAAGATCAGTGGAAAGTATATTCCCAAAGATTCTAAAAGTTCCATCTTAAGTGTTCCACATGAGTATTTACTGCATTGACAGTCAAGTATCTGATGATGGAAGTAGAATGACGTAGACTATGAATCTCTTCTGCAAGAAGACTGATGTGAGTGCATATTATAGGCAAGTGATGCTGGAAATATTAGATTCCATTTTTAGACTTCATGGTCTACTGGGAAAAACACAAGCCTGTCTGAGTAATCCTTGTGGGTTTAATGGATGGCAGAATACATGGCCGATGATACTCTGTTATCTATATCTTCTGAAAAGTAATCTTTCTCCTAACCAACCAAATTACAGAGTAAACCCTCATTTCCATGTTAAGTAATATTATAGAGTTCAATACTAAGAAAAACAAGCCTATACTTCAATGAACACATCAGGTGTGTGCACTATGGCCTGTACTGAATCAGCTTTATACACGGCAGTTTAACAAATATATTCCTTAAATCATGATAGGAAAAAAGGTAAACTCTCAATTTCTACCTGCAGTAAGCTTCCCCAACTAATCCTTTAAATCTATTCACAGAATTCAAATTACCTAAAGGATATCATTTATTTGAAAGCAATTGTCACCCTATTCATCCCATGCATTTTAATGCTGTGAAATTGCATGCAATATTAATTATGTGATTTGAACCAGTATAGTCAATGGCACTGAACTCGCCTGTTTTTTTTTTTGCAGTTTAAGTGCCAATAATGATAAAGGCAAAAGCTATATTTTGCATGCAGTTTCACCAAAGATGCACAAGTGTGAACATAGCTGTAGATAAGAACCACATTGTTGGAAATTAAAGTGAACCTACACTTAAAATCTAAAGCTCACCTGTCTAACAGGCATTCACAAGCACAATTTATGTGACACTCAATAAATAAATGAACCTTTAGCATACTGTATAATTCCTGATTAGTGACAGCAAATCACTTTGTTACAATAGCTGGAAACAACCTGTTTCTCTAGCCTCAGAGGTTATTAGGAGTTTTATAGACAAATCCTGCCCACTTCTGCTTCTGATTATTGGATTACAATGTTGGTGTCATCAGGAGGTGGGGTCTAGGAATAGACAGAGCTCTGCTACCGAAACACTGTGCAATAGATAACAATGTAGGCCTGTGCAAGAGAGTAACTGTGGAATGTGTGCTATTAGTGCTACAGTATGTCATTCACAGCTGACTTGTCTCAAACAAATGAATGGGTAAGGCTGCCAAATTACCCATCAACTAATCATTACGGTTAAATGCAAGTTAGTTTTCACTTTGTCACTGCTTTAAATTCAATACACATTATCTATCATAGAATTACGTGCCCATGGATTAGTCACAGCACAGAACAATATTATTTTACTACTTTTTTTACTTCGTTTTTTGTAGACGTAGACAATGAAATGGTGGAAATAGAAAAACTTAGGTAAAAGGAGTGTGTCCAAAAGTTGATGAAATAAATATTTTAAAATATTTGGGCAAATATTTAGAAATAGTTGCCCAAAAATATGACTTGCCTGTTTACCTATCCAGACATAAAAATTATAACTATACATTTATATTACCATATATACTCGAGTATAAGTCGAGATTTTCATCCCTTTTTTTTAGGCTGTAAGTGCCCCCCTCGGCTTATACTCGAGTCACCGCCGTCTGCCTATATGATCAGCGTGTCATGCAGACAGACGGCGGCCATTCCAATGTTAAAAGCCACACCCCCTCCTCGTCTGTGATAGGGGAGTCAGTGTTCAGTGTTCCGCCTATTACGGACGTCCTGTCATTCTCATCTCATGGACGAGGATAAGAGGATGTCTGTGATAAGTGGAACACTGAACACTGACTGCTGGGAAAACTGAGTGTTCCTCCTATCAAGGACGAGGACGAGGAGAAGTCGCAGCTTTTGTACATTGGAATGGCCGCCGTCTGTTTTCCATTACACGCTGATCAGCACAGGGATACAGGGACTGCAATGGTGGAGGAGAATGCAGATCGCACAGGGATACAGGGATACAGAGGATGCAGATTGCACAGGAAGACTGCAATGGTGGACACATAGGATGCAGACACAGGACACAGAGGATGCATATCGGCACAGGTAGGCTGCAATGCACATAGGGAGGTATGTACAGGGCACAGGGAGGTATGTACAGGGCACAGGGAGGTATGCAGCTGCAGATGGGCATTGTTGACCCTCTTTTCCACTTACAGTAGCTGCTGCATTTCTCACCCTCGGCTTATATTCGGGTCGGCCTATACTCGAGTATATACGGTATATTATAGACACATAGGGTTTGATTTACTAAAACTAGTGAGTGCAATATCTGGTGCAGCTGTGCATGGTAGCCTATCAGCTCTTAACTTCAGCTTGTTCAAGCTTTGATAAAAAAAAATACCTGGAAGCTGATTGGTTTCTAAGCAGAGTGGCACAATATTTTGCATTTTAGTAAATCAATTCCATATAAACAATTTTTTTTCAAAATATATAAATAAATATTTAATGACTATTTGAATTAGACTGTACTTCAGTATCAACAAGTAGCATCTTTTTCTAAAGTACACCCAATTCCAGATTATATAATACAACTTTTAGATGCAAATAGGGAACATTGCTCACCTGATGAGTATTTAACATCTCAGCCAGACATTACTGGCCTGTCCTTCCAGTTCTGTTGGTCTATAATGTAGTTATCCTGGAGTGCACTTGCTGGTGATGCTGGAACATCTGCTCAAGGCACATTGCTGCCTCTCACAAACACAAAGGCTGAAAAATACAATCGCAGAAACTTTCTGTTAGCTGTGATGTCATTGAGCCTAATGCAATGGAGGGATGGCACAAACAGTGGTTTTCAGGGTAAAATGTAGATGACTAGTAATAGTTTTAATTCATTATATTTTGTGATGGCAGCAGATTCTCGTTTTTTTCGGTAAGAAGTTTGTCACAGCCACCAACTGGAATCAAGCCTCAATTGAAAGTTTGAATGTGATTGGTGACACAAGAAAAAGGAAGGAAATTACATAGCACAGGTTTCAGGAAGTGCACTCCAAATTACCTCTTACTAAGGATGTTAGATAACCTGTGAACTCTGGTTACAGGATTATAGAAGTACAGTTTTTTCTAGTCAACATTAGCAGCTCACTGCTTGTTTTCACCTGTTGCTTTTGAACGACGTAAGACGTTGTAAGACGTTTCTCATGACTATCCATTATAATTAAACCTGCCTTGCAGGCTTTGATGTGATTGGGGATTGAGGGAAGCAGACACAGAGGAAATTACACAACACAGGTTTCAGAAACTGCAGCTCTGTTGCCTTCCTACTGCAGTGTGTACTTATTTTTCAGGGGATTAAAAAGAACTCAGATTACAACAAATGAATTAAACATTGTCTCTGTGTTTATTAGATCGCATTAGTAGTTCGCTATATGCCTTCACGTGTTGTCTGGGGGGGCTTATTCTTTTTTTTTTTAAATAAAGTTTTGCCAATATAATAGAAACATTTTTTTTTTAAATTAAAAACAACTATACACTGTATACATTTCCTACTAAACATGTTGTCCATTATACATCTGTAATATTCTGGTTATAAAGTTGGCTGAATTCTTCAGTATTCATTCACTTGAATACTCTTGAAGTTGTCCTGATTTGTAGGTTTACTTTAGGCTTCCATTGACTGGAAAGAATTTTCCTGATATGAGGTGAGTGACACGATTCCTGTGCCCTGGATGAAAAAACGTTTTTAATATTATTACAGGTACTTATATAGCGCTGTCAATTTACACATCGCTTTACATATCTATTGTACATTCAGATCAGTCCCTGCCCTCAAGGAGCTTACAATCTAAGGTCCCTAACTCACATTCATACATATTAGAGCCAATTTAGACAGGAGCTGACCAGCATGTCTTGTGTGAGAGGAAACCCATGCAGGAACAGAGAGGACATGCAAACTCCAGGCAGGTAGTGCAGTGGTTGGAATTTAAACCAACAACCCTAGTGCTGCTAGGCAAAAGTGCTAAGAACAACTATAGAATTAAATAAGTGCTGCGCTCCACCACCAACAAGAAATCTGTGAATCCCAAAAAATAAAAATCACCAATAAAAACAACAAATCTCTATACCAGTGTTTCTCATCTCCAGTCCTCAAGGCGCACCAACAGGTCGTGTTTTCAGGATTTCCCTCAGATGAAACAGCCTTGGTAATTACTAAGGCAGTGAAACTGATCAAATCACCTGTGCAAAATAATGGTAAGCCTGAAAACATGACCTGGTGGGGTGCCTTGAGGACTGGAGTTGAGAAACACTATACACTTATACAAAGTAGTTAATATTCAAGCAATATATATACTCAAGTCCATATGTCCATGCATTTATAGATATGTGGAATAAGAAATATATATGCAAAAAATGTAGAAGATATTAAAATGAAGTGCACAATATAAATATAATTGTCTCTGTGCGTGACTTCTTAATGACTCCCACAACACTGTGCTCACAAACAAATCTGTGGTTTGTGCACCCTCCACTAGATGTGCTCTCACCTTAGGGGTATGACCACACTTTTACATATGGTCTATGAAGGCTTGTGTCCTTTCTCAGAGGACTATGCACAATCCAGATCAAATGGTTTCACTCACAAGCTTCTGATTCCTCTGATTCAACCGTACATAAAAGGAAAAAACACTAAACAGTGCTTTATCCTTTATATATATATATACTTATTAGACCTAAAGAATAATCTTACAGATGTACACTCACTTATTTCGGGTGCTATCCAGCGCACCACACTGTATCTCACATGCAATATAAATGTACCAGGTATGATTGGCAGTAAACAGTCCTCACAATGGTATAATTACCACACAGTATTCTCCAGAGAGTGTTGTGACATCATCAGGGCTCTCCCCTACACATTATGGCACAGGATCATGTGACTTCCTCAGGGGGCCATTATGCTGCCCAATTATGATCTTAACTCCTATTTGTTGCTTCATCTACCATGTTGCTATGTTGTATAACATAAATAAGTATAATATAGAGCATTAAAGCTCAGCTCACAGAATCACAATTGTTTGTACCTAACAAAGTCTGAATAACAAAAAATATTGATGGAGAAAAAGATAGAATAGTAAAAAAAGCCTTTATCAAAATGTTATACTTTTTACTTCTACTTGCATAAGCAAGCCTCAGTTTGTGTGGGAAGATGAGAAAATATATCACATGTTATCTAGCATTCTGCTGACCCACCCGCCATGACAATTTTTGGGGAGAAACTGCAGAGACCATTGAGCAATATGTCAGAGCGATAAACACAGCCATGTACCTCCCACTGGGTATTATTCTGCTTAAATACACATGCATTTTTCCTTCTTCCCCTATTTAATTTCCTTGTTGTTGAAAAGCATTCAGACTGCACTTAATGTTGGCTTCACAGAACCATGTGGGTAATATGTGATTCCGAGGATACATACAGTATCTCACAACCCCGAAGAACTGACACTTTGCTACAATGTAAAGTAGTGAGTGTAACGCTTACATAACAGTGTAAATTTGCTGTCCCCTCAAAATAACTCAACACACAGCCATTAATGTCTAAACAGTTGGCAACAAAAGTGAGTTTCCCCCTAATGAAAATGTCTAAATTGGGCACAAAGTGTCAATATTTTGTGTGGTCACCATTATTTTCCAGCACTGCCTTAATCCTCTTGGGCATTGAGTTCATCAGAGCTTCACAGGTTGCCACTGGAGTCCTCTTCCACTCCTCCATTGCGACAGCACAGAGCTGGTGGATGTTAGAGACCTTGCGCTCCTCCACCTTCCGTTTGAGGATGCCCCACAGATGCTCAATAGGGTTTAGATCTGGAGACATGCTTGGCCAGTCCATCATCTTTACCCTCAGCTTCTTTAGCAAGGCAGTGGTTGTCTTGGATGTGTGTTTGGGGGTCGTTATCATGTTGGAATACTGCCCAGTGTTCAAAGGGAGGAGATCATGCTCTACTTCAGTATGTCACAGTACATGTTATCATTCATGGTTCCCTCATTGAACTGTAGCTACCCAGTGTCGGCAGCACTAATGCAGCCCCAGATCATGTCACTCCCACCACCATTCTTGACTGTAGGCAAGACACCCTTGTATTTGTATTCCTCACCTGGTTGTTGCAAAACATGCTTGACACCATCTTAACCAAATAAGTTTATCTTGGTCTCATCAGACCACAGGGTATAGCTTTAATAATCCATGTCCTTAGTCTGCTTGTCTTCAGCAAACTGTTTGTGGGCTTTCTTGTGCATAGGGCATGGGCTTTCCTTTTGGGATGACAGCCATGCAGACCCATTTGATGCAGTGTGCGGTGTATGGTCTGAGCACTGACAGGCTGACCCCCCATCCCTTCAACCTCTGCAGCAATGCTGGCAGCACTCATATGTCTATTTCCCAAAGACAACCTCTGAATATGATGCTAAACACATGCACTCAACTTCTTTGGTCGACCATGGCGAGGCCTGTTCTAAGTGGAACCTGTCCTGTTAAGCCGCTGTATGGTCTTGGCCACCGTGCTGCATCTCAGTTTCAGGGTCTTGGCAATCTTCTTATAGCCTAGGCCATCTTTATTTAGAGCAACAATTCTTTTTTCAGATCCTCAGAGAGTTCTTTGCTATGAGGTGCCATTTTGAACTCCCAGTGACCAGTATGAGAGAGTGAGAGTGATAACACCAAATTTAACACACCTGCTCCCCATTCATACCTGAGACCTTGTAACACTAAAGAGTCACATGACACCGGGGAGGAAAGATGGCTAATTGGGCCCAATTTGAACATTTTCACTTAGGGGTGTACTCACTTTTTTAGCCAGCGGTTTGGATATTAATGGCTGTGTGTTGAGTTATTTTGAGGGGACAGCAAATTAACACTGTTATGCAAGCTTTACACTCACTACTTTACATTTTAGAAAAGTGTAGTTTTTTTCAGTGTCGTCACATGAAAAGATAATAAAATATTTACAAAAATGTGAGGGGTGTACTCACTTTTGTAAGACACTGTAAGTATTCTGAGTAAACACTCAACATAATGACCAAAAAACTTCTGCATTGTAACAATGATGGTGCACTTGACCTTTTCCAATCAATAACATATTGATGTAAACAAAGAATAATTTTACAGTATTGGATCAATTATTGTTTTTTTTTATTTGCATCTGGAACTATTTCACAATAGAATAGCATTCATTTTTATAGGGTGTCAATGATTCCCATTTATATTGGATAATGTGACTAAAAACATCATTAGTTTGGAATCTTAAATTTCCCTTTCTAAGCAAATCCCTCCAAAGCCTGACTTTAAGCCAACGAAGTAACAATTATAATATCTGACACCAGTGGCTGCTAGAACTGAATTCTGAATAACTCTGCACTGTCTAGACTGACCCTAAGACCGTAAGGCCAAGTTTGATGTCCAACATATAAATGTAAAGAGAAATGTAAGAGACATGTAAAGAGAAAAGCTGACTTATGCTCTTTTTTATGTGCTATTCAGAATTCAAATATACTGTTCTGTAAAGATTTAGGTCTGCTATTAAGAAATTGAAGCCTGCCTCAGACAAACTTAAAGTAGAACTATGAACAAAATAGAAAATTACATATATGCTGCAGCTTGTCACTAGCTTTAATGTGGCAGTTTTTGTTTTACTGAGTTCCTCCCTGTAACATAGTTGTATTATCTGTTGATCCTGTCAGTAGAATCATTTTTTTTCAAGTCCTGTGATGACGATGAGGTTTGTTCTGCAGTGAAATCAAACAACAGCATTATCACACTGTGAAAATGTTAGTCTTATGCCGCGTACACACGATCGGACTTTGTCCACCGGACCTAGTCTTAAACAAGCATTAATAGATTCAAGACATCCCAGTAGTCAATTGACCAGTATTGAGGATTGGCATGCATGGTACTCCACCCAACGCGTTACGTTAGAATTATGGTTCTCTGGGTCTTGCCAAAGGTGCACTTGGGTGATCAAAACGCACATCAATTATACTCATTGTTACTGGATTTATAACTGCACCAGTTAGCCACACTTTATGGACACTTGTTTTTTCAATATCTATTTATTAGAAGAGGAGCATTTAGAGGCTGAAGAAAAAACTCACAACCAGCACATTCAAGAGAGGAGCTTTTGAGCAGAAAAAATGCTGAACACACCTAAACACATGTAAACGCATCTAAATGTGCATAAATGCTAGGCACATTTAGCTCTTGAGTATTTATTTATTCCAATGGTCAGAATAAATTAAAGCGGTATTAGGTCCAAATGTAATATATGGAGCTTATATGTGTGCGCACTGCACTAATGAAAAACACCTGCTTGTGCTTACACTTAATATTCAATAGACATGCAAATTAGGTGAAACAATTGTCATTGTGAAAAAGAGACAAATAATTCCATGGTATTGCACTAATTAATTTACAAATCTCCTAAATATTAACATTGTGATAAAATCAACATACAAGCCCATACATAATAAAAAGTGTCCATATAGCATATCCAAAAAATATATTTCTTACATATGAAAATCAATATGGTAATACAGTCCAACGTAAAGTGGTGAAAAAAATGGTGTGAAACAATAGTAAAAGAAAATCTAATTGATCCACCAAAATCTTTCACCCAAGTAAAAGTGTTATTGAAGAGTTGCTTAAACACACCAATCTCCATCCAGATGAATAAAGACGCTCTCCACATGTGGGGATATAAATTGAGACATAGCCTCCAAAAGTGTAAAAACACCTTAAGGTAATCGGTTTATTAAAAATAATGCACTTGCATCATAAAAGATTCAAATTGCATTCTTAAAATCCAAACATGCCAGATAACTCAGTGTTGCGTTCTCCTCATAGCTTCCTTCACACACATGGAGTTCGTCACAGTATAAACCACAATCATAACAAAAGTATACATGTCAGGTAATAAATCAAAATATGAAAAAAATAAATAAATAGGGGTAAAGAAGACACCATGGAGCTCAGGACACAAATGATAAGTATTGCAAATCCATAAACATAAGAGATATCAAACCATGGTACTGGAAGAGACGTTTCAAGGCAATATTCAAAATCATCCCAGACCTCCCATGTTTTATTAAACCTTGACAAGTAATCATCAATTAATGCAGTCAGGTGCTCCATTCTGTATATATTAGCTACAGTAGACAGAAGTTTGGAGCTGGTGGGTGGGGAAGTGGACAACCAGCAGCATGGTATTACTCATTTAGCCTCTAATAAGATAAAATCCATCAGCCTACTTGCAGATTTGGAGATACCCTGAAAGGGGAGATCTAACTCATAATGTAATGGATTCAATGGTTCAGTTACATTCAATAGATTTTGTAAAAGATTCTGGACATAAACCCAAAAGGGTTTAATGAGAGAGCAATCCCCAAAAATATGATTTCCTACATCAGTATTGCATGTCTAGCACCTCCGGGAGGCTTCTGGATTACGGGCATGCAAAATATCTGGGGTCCTATACCAAAATAGAAGAATTTTGAAAACTGTCTCTCTCTCTCTGCACCACACAATGTGATATCTTAGAACCGGGTTCCCAAATTTTATCCCATTCTCCTAGGGAAATAGGTTGTTGAAGAGTATGAGACCATTTGCTCATAAAGGAGTGACTGGATTCAGTCAAGGGAGCAGCCTCATGTAGGCCGCCAGCATTACAGTTTTTTACTGAATTTAAAACGTAGAGCTTTCTAAACTTCTCCCAGTTCCTACTTTCTTATGGGGGGATGCAATTACATTTTCCTGGGCCCCACCAGGTCAACATAGGGGAGCAGGGGGTGAGCGTAAAGAAGGGACTTCTTAATTTTCGGGGCACATGTACATCATGCTGCCCCACTACTCAATTATTTAGGGCCTGCGGAGTGATTTTCCACCCTCCTCCCTTCCTCAGGTGCTGAGATGTGAGGCAGCATGCTTCTGACAAGGAAAAGCTGGAGGAGAGCATGGCTGCATGTGCCAAGCTCCATACAGATTGGCAGTGGAGACTGTCAGTCTGCAGTTGTGTCCTGGCTGCTGGCGCAAAGTTGTAGGAGCTGTGTGTGTAGGGAGGCTGAGATCGGAGGAATGAGTGGGAGGTAATAAAGCCGGGGTCTGGCATCCCAGCACCCAGAGAGTCAGGATAGGACAAAACACAGTGACAACACTGCCCAGCTTATATGGAGCTTGGCATCCCGGGACCCCTGTAGATATGCCTGCTCATAGCTCCCCCTCCATGGCGGAGGCTGCTCTGTGCATCGGTGAGCATCAAAGTCATGTGTGTACATAGAAACTATCCCCCGCCACAGATATGACTTACCCAGGCATAGACCAGCTGGAACTCAGCTTCCTACAGGAGGAAGAAGCTAGCAGGATCCTGGAGGTCCTGAACTGAGGAGGACAGAGAGGGATAGAGACTCGGGTAGGCAGTGATAGAATCAGAGCAGAGAAGGAGAGCTTACATTCTACCTCCCAGTCACTGTACAAGTCTGTATGAATGCATTCCTGTTTTGTCACAGTATGCACAGTATAATTTTTCCGAGAAGCCCCTTCGAAAGTCGAAAGTTCCGAGAATTTTTGTGTGACCGTGTGTATGCAAGCCAAGCTTTAGCAGAATTCCGTCGGAAGAACCATCCAAGTTTTTTCCCACGGAAAATCCGCTCGTGTGTACGGGGCATAAGCATTGGAAAGCTGCAATATAATAAATGTTTGTTTTTAAGTTTAATACAGCTTTAATACTGGCCAATGGAATCAATGAATGTCCAAACACTTGATGTGCCTAAACGCATCTAAACGCGTGTGCACAACATGGCTTTAGTCACATTTTTTAAGCTGCTATTTTCCTGCCAGCATCAAAGGGTAGAAAAAAAATATTCTGTGTTCATGAGGCTTAATTATAGTTAATTGATAGTTCTACCAAGAGCATATGTATGAGTATTGAATACAAATGAATTGCTGTAAGTATCCCTGGCAGTGTTACTGTATATAGTTTGTCTCAGCCCTTCTAACTGTCACTTTTGCTGGACAGCTTGACCCGTTAAAAGAAGTGAAAAAATAACATATCTACAGGCAGGTTGAACAGGTAATAACACTATGCGGCAGAAACCACTGTGTTAAATATCGTTATTATCTTTAGTGACTGCATCTGATATGTAATATTTTATTTGGCCTATAGCTTCACTTTAAATTCTAGACAAAAACATAGCCATTTGTTGAACTGCAATTTGATTATTTTACCTCCTTATAGAGAATCTGTCACTTTTCTCATGCAACGCTAAGGTGTCCTTGTAAAGAGGGCACCCACTTGCCAGTACTTATACTTATTTCTCAACTCTGTTGCTCTAGTCATACTTTTTTAAAACGCCTGGTCCTTCTGGGCATGACTTTGATGAAAGAACAGTTAGGTGTATATATCTATAAATGTCATTATTATTATTATTATTATATAATTAATAAAAGGTATTCCACCATACCAGATCTGTGGTTTAGGTTTACTGGTTGGTAAAAAATAAACAAAAAAATCACGTTATTTTAGTCACTTTTGTGCATTACAGACAAGTGATGACACACTGAGAAGAGATATTCATAGGACAATGTACATATTTGTGTTCCCAAAAGACAATATAACATTTCAGTAGCCAGCACTCTGTGAAAAATGATCTAACTGTGGCGTCTGCACAAGCACTGCTATTTGCAATATGTGAGCGATATTAAATAGACAGAAATTTATTCATAAAACATTGACATTTTATTTGTTCAACTCCCACTCACAAATACGACATTTGGAGCCCCTGATAAAGCAACAGGTGTTCAGAATGTATCAGGGACACTCGGTGCTGTAAGTGGGACAGTGTGTGGTTCACTAGCCATATGTTAGATGGCTGCATATCATAGAAATGTGAGTAATTGTTGCATACTAAAGGTTAACTTGCATATATTAGTACAGTGGTATTGAAGATTTAAGCTATATTTATGTAGGTTACTATAGATTTCATTTAACATGGTATTTATTGAAGCTAATGAAATAAACAAGTACAGGTTATGTTGATCAACTATTTTGATGTCGATGATCTATGGCAGCTCTTAATGGATCCCACATAGCATACGTGGAGCTATGCAAATAATTTATCATGTCAAATATGCTATTTTTATAGCAGAGATAATCCAATATTCCATGTATAATTCCTGGCAGCTCAAACTAACTGATTAAAGTGTTGGAGGGAAAATGTTGCATACATATATAGAAGACAAATAGGTAGAAGTTTCCATTCCAACTGCAGTTTTCTGTTGGTTGTTGAGATGTGTGTATAATTTAGAAGCCTGCTCTTGTCTAGACACAACATACGCTAATTTGAGTCTAAAGTAGAATAATTGCATTAAACAAAACTAATACAAGAGTCCCAGGTGAATCTGGTCAGCTCAAACAACATGAAGTGCATATATTGTATGATATATGTAAAACTGGGATTGGTTATATTTCTCATTGAGTCTCAGCTTTCTTCGAAGTTACAAACACACTGGGGTTTATTTATTAAAGGCAAGTAGGCGGTTCACTTTGTTAGGGAAGTTGCATATTGCAGGTGAATTTACCCTAGAACTTTGCAAGGAATACCCAATCGCATGCAAGGACAAGAAAAAAAAAAGCAATTTGCTTGCACATGATTGGATGATGAAGTCATCAGAGTTTCACCTCATTCATTAGGCTCAGGGGGAAATTCTCTGGCAAAAAGCAACTTTCCTTGCAAAAGGAACAGTCTATTTCCCTTTAAAAAATCAACCCCCCTAAGGCTAATTTATTAAAGGATTTGAGAGTGTTCACACAAAAAAAATGTGTGAAGATTCACTTCAATTATTCAATCATGTGAAAATAACTTACGGTACTTATTTCATCTGCACACGATAATTGGATATTGAAGTGGATTGTCACATGATTCATTGTTTGTACATTCTCAGTCTCTTTAGTAAATGTGCCTCACTGTGTCTGATCCATTGAAAATGCAGAAACGAAAATTAGCACAAAATTGGAGTCACTGTCTATAATGACCAATAAATTCTTGTTCAATATTTCTATAAAATGAGAAGCAAAACCAGATTGGTAGCTTCTAGCGACTACTTCTGCTTTGACCTTTTTTCAGTTAATCCTCCCTATTACCTAGCACCACTAGCTTTGCCTTGATTCAACAAATTCTGTAGTTAGTGGCTCACCACTACCTATTATAAATTTAAATATATTCTCAATATTAGCATGTTTGGGAAACAAATATAAAAATAATTGCAAGATCTGCACTATGTTTAAAGCCCTAAAGTGTGCCTAGTGTGCCCCTAAAAAAGGAAAAAAACACATTACAGTATTTCAAATATTGTATGTGCCTGGGTAGCTAGAAAAAATCCATAGCAAAGGTCGTTTAACTAATGCCCAAAAGTCATATTGCTGTCTACCTTCTTTAGGCCTCATACACACTGCACGTTTTTACAGCTGCTCCTAGGGGCGTCTGGCATTTTTTTTCTGCATACACGCCTCTCCATGTTATCCTATGTGTCCATGTACTGTACACATTAGCTTTTAGTAGTGTTTAGTGGTAGGGGCTTTTAGAGGCTTTTAGAGGCAGAAGCAGCAAAGTTTGGGCAGAAAAAACGATTGGCGCAAAAAAGTTGCTAGAAGCTACTAAACATGCCTAAACGCTAGTGCTTGAGCATTAATTAATTTCAATGGCCAGAATAAAATATTTATTCTGGACTATGAAATTAATTAAAGCCCAAGAGCTTGATGACTGTAAAAGATCCTAAAAGCTTAAAGTTGTACAGTCTCAATGTTTTTCCCCTAATGCATTCTATGCATTGAGGTGAAAAACCTTCTGTGGTGCAGCTACCCCCCACAACCCCCCCCCTCCCTTTTACTTACCTGAACCCAATATTTCCAGCGGCGAGAACAAGCCCAGCAGCACCAGCCGCTGTTTCGGGTCCTCATTGGATAGATTGATAGCAGCAGGAGCCATTGGTTCCCGCTGCTGTCAATCAAATCCAGTGACACAGGAGTCGGTGGCGGGGCCGAGTCCTGCTGTCTGTGTCAATGGACGCAGCAGCAGGACTCAGGAGCATATCTTTACAAGTGCCCCCATGGAATGCGGCTCTCTATGGGTGCAGTCAATGCAGAGGAGGAGCCAGGACCCCAGAAAAGATCATGGCCCCTCTGTGCAAAACCCTTGCACAGAGGAGGTAAGCATAACAGTATAAAAAAAAACAAAAAAACATTTAAAACCACTTTAAGACACTTTTGCAAGCGTGAGGCATTTTTCTTTGTAAAAACACTGCATGTGTTCTGTGCCAGGACTGGCTTTTAAACACTTCAAACTCCCCAAAAAATCCCAAGAGTGAAGTTTGTGCTGTATTTTTGATTACAAGGCTATAATGTTTTCTTTACTGCTGTTTTGGTATGGTTTTATGTCGTACATGTATTTTTCTTTAATTGGGGAATTTTTACTTACACTCAAAGCAAACCTTATTGGATCAGTAACTCTTTTTAATCTTTCTTTAGTATTAGTGTAACATAATAAACAGAAACCAAATTGTATCTCTTTTTTTAATAATCTTTTTTTCAGTTTAGCTTGCCGAAGATGACAGCAAGCTGAAGCATAATTATATCTGAAATGGTCCTTCCACGAACAAAACATTTTAAAACTATACTCCAGGCAGATATGAAATACACAAATTAATGCAGTTATGTATTTAATAAAAGTGGTTCTAAAGGCTAAAGGTTTTTAACCTTCATGCATTCTGTGCAAGAAGGTAAAAAACCTTCAGGGTGTAGCTCCCCCACAGGCCCCCCCCTATATTTGAGAAGTAAATGATAGGTATACCACTACAGGGTGCTACTGTGGGTGTCCAAAAAATGTACACAGTGCCACGTCTTAAATATATACTGGAAAGAAAGTATATGAAAACATGGACTTTATAGGCACCCAATGGTTAAAATACATATTTTATTGAACTATATAATCCATGAAAAACATTCATAAAAGCATAAGCTAAAATTCATAATCAGACCAGGCTTCTAGTATAAGCATGTTACTCAAACCAATCCCATACTAGCAACCAATTGCTTGGAGCGTGGTAAAGTCCAGAGAAAGTTGGTACAAATCAAAGCAGCCTGCTGTAGCTCAACATTCGCGAGTGATCACTTCCTCAGGAGCTTATGCAAACATTCTAGTTATGACACGTGAATATCATCATTGTGGTCCACATGTATTCAAAGATATTTATCATATGCATTTTTACTCATCTAGAATGTTTGCCTAAGCTCCTGAGGAAGCGATCACTCGCAAAGCATGCCGAGCTACAGCAACCCCTTTTTTTTCTTTAGTTTTTGAGAGGGATTTGAACACCTGTCAGTTTTTATTGCTGTCTGTGACCAGTTGGGGAGATTTACCATTATTTGTCTTGTTTACTGTTATCATTAGGGATGAGCCGAACACCCCCCGGTTTGGTTCGCAGCAGAACATGCACATTTTTTGAGAAAACGCGAACACCGTTAAAGTCTATGGGACACGAATATGAAAAATCAAAAGTGCTAATTTTAAAGGCTTATATGCAAGTTATTGTCATAAAAAGTATTTGGGGACCTGGGTCCTGCCCCAGGGGATATGTATAAATGCAAAAAAAGTTTTAAAAACAGACATTTTTTCGGGAGCAGTGATTTTAATAATGCTTAAAGTGAAACAATAAAAGTGAACCTGGGGGTGTCTATAGTATGCTTGTAAAGTGGCGCATGTTTCCCGTGTTTACAACAGTCTCTGCACAAAATGACATTTCTAAAGGAAAAAAATCATTTAAAAGTACTTGTGGCTATAATGAATTGTCGGTCCTGGCAATACACATAAAAGTCATTGAAAAAAATGGCATGGGATTCCCCCAGGTACTTTGGGTCTAGTATGAATATAAAGGGGAACCCTGAACCAAAATTTTAAAAAAATTGCGTGGGGGTCCCCCCAAATTCCATACAAGACCCTTCAAGTCTGGTATGGATTTTAAGGGGAACCCTGCGCCAAAATTAAAAAGAAAATGGCGTGGGGGTCCCCCCAAAAATCCATACCAGACCCTTTTCTGAGCATGCAACCTGGCAGGCCGCATAAAAAGAGGGGGGAACGAGAGAGCGCTCCCCCTCCTGAACCATACCAGGCCACATGCCCTCAACATGGGGAGGGTGCTTTGGGGTAGCCAAAGCACCATGTCCCCATGTTGATGGGGACAAGGGCCTCATCCCCACAACCCTTGCCCGGTGGTTGTGGGGGTCTGTGGGCAGGGGGCTTATCGGAATCTGGAAGCCCCCTGAGGGCGGGGCCACACGGTGACATCACTGGGTGACCCTACCCCCCTCTGATGCATGGGGACATCCATATGGCACCCCCTCTGACACTACGGGGAAGCCATAGAGATGTCTCCATGCTTCAGAGGGGAGTGGGGTCACCCGGTGACATCACTGTGTGGCCCCGCCCTCAGTTATAAAAGAACTGTCACCTGAAAGGATGGTCATTACGATGGGTGCCTCCCATAGAAGTGGGTCGGTCGCGTGTTTTTTTTCTTTTTCGGTCCATCGGCGGAGCAAGAGAAGAAGAAGACTTCGTGGGACAGTTTTATTTTTTATTTTTTAATAAAGGACTTGTTCTTTATTAAAAAACGAATAAAGCACTTGTCCCCAAGCCGTGTCATGTCATTTTTACCATTTTTACAATTTTCACACTTTTTTGTGAAATGGTAGGGGTACATATGTACCCCGTTACCATTTCCCACAGGGGGGAGGCCGGGATCTGGGGGTCCCCGATAAGCCCCCTGCCCACAGACCCCCACAACTACCAGGCAAGGGTTGTGGAAATGAGGCCCTTGTCCCCATCAACATGGGGACACGGTGCTTTGGCTACCCCAAAGCACCCTCCCCATGTTGAGGGCATGTGGCCTGGTACAGTTCAGGATGGGGGGGTGTTCTCTCGTCCCCCCTCTTTTCCTGCTCGGATAAGGGTCTGGTATGGATTTTTGGGGGGACCCCCACGCCATTTTTTTTATTTTGGCGCGGGGTTCCCCTTAATATCCATAACAGACCTGAAGAGAATGGTATGGAATTTGGGGGGACCTCCACGCAATTGTTTTTTTTATTCTGGTTCGGGGTTCCCCTTAATAGTCATAAGGGCCTGGTAATGGACTGTGGGGGAATCCCATGCCGTTTTTTTCAATGACTTTTATGTGTATTCCCGGGACCGACAATTCATTATAGCCTCGGCTACTTTTAAATGACTTTGTTTTCCTTTAGAAATGTAATTTTGTACACGGGAAACATGCGCCACTTTACAGGCATACTATAGAAACCCCCCAGGTACGAAATTTAAAGAAATAATTCACTTTTATTGTTTCACTTTAAGCATTATTAAAATCACTGCTCCCGAAAAAACGTCCGTTTTTAAAACTTTTTGTTGCATTGATACATGTCCCCTGGGGCAGGACCCAGGTCCCCAAACACTTTTTATGACAATACCATGCATATAAGCCTTTAAAATTAGCATTAACTTTTGATTTCTCCCAGAGACTTTTAAAGGGTGTTCCGTGGCTTTCAAATTTCCCGCGAACACCCCAAATGGTTCGCTATTCCGCTTACGTTCAACTCGAACATCGGGCTCATCCCTAGTTATCATCAAAAGTGAAAGCAAAACAAAATCATAATTTTTAGGTTGACACCAGAACAGGAAAAAATGGGAGATCTTCCAATGGGGAAGATCCTTGGATTCCCTCACTTTGGAGGCATTTCCTCTTACTTCCTGTTTTGTCTATGAGAGAGAATGTGAAGAGAAATATCCCCAATGGAATACAGTGGCAACCCCCCCCCCCCCCCCAAAAAAAAAAAACAAAAAAAACTGACAGGCATCAAGTAAGGCTATCCAAAATGAAAAAACAAAAGTTATGCCTTTAGTTACACTTTAATTGTATTTTTTTTTTACCACCTTCGGACACCTTCCAGTCCAGACCAATTTTCAACGTTCAGCACTGTCACACTTTGAATACAGAAAATACATTTTGTATAATTTCTTGAGACAGATAGCACTTTCTTTTGGTGGTATTTACTCACCACTGGGTTTTTTTCTTTTTGTTATATAAATGAAAAAATACTGAACATTTTGAAAAAAATATAGCTTTTCTTCGTTTTTGTTATAAAATGTTGCAAATATATATAATTTAAATAATTTTCATAAATGTTGGGCAAAACGTATTCTACTACCTTTTTTGGTAAAAAAAAAAATAACCAAATCAGTGTATATTATTTAGTCTTTGTAAAAGTTATAGAGTATACAAACATGACATATACGGTATATATTTGAAAATTGAGCAGTCCTGATGTACTGACTGCCTATCTCATTTCCTAAGGCCCTAAAATGCCAGAACAGTACAAACACCCACAAAATGACCCCTAATTGGAAAGTAGACAGTCAAAGGTATTTAGTACATTGTATTTTTTTGTAAATTTCTTTTGTAAAGTTGAGAAAATAAATATATTTTTTCACAAACTTGTCATATTAGAAAGTTATTTCTCACACACAGTGATCTCTTCAGAGTCCACCAGACACAAGCGGCGGATGCGGGGGGATGTACGGGTACGTCGACCTGCATCTGTGCTGCTCCCTTCTGGTCATTCATGTATATGGTTAAATAACAAGAAGGAGAATTAGTGGGACTTTAAATGAGGCAATGACTTGGTGGAGTAATTTGCCTCCATTGCAATATGAATATAAAGGAAAAAGAAGGTTGAGAATTTAGATTGTAGAATACAGTAACATTTTTATTGACATGTACACATTGGATCATGAGAAAATGCAGTAGAATAAGGTTAATACTCGTATATAGGGATGGGCCCGGTGCTCGATTCAAACCCACGTTCGAATCAAGCACCGGGCGTTCGCTCGCTCGGCGAGCCCAGAACTATTTGGGCCGTTCGCAACACATTCGTGTGATGCGAGCGGCCCCCGCAATGCATTGCGGCCGGCGCGGCCGGTGCAGTGCATTGCTGGCTGATGATTGGCCAAGCACTGTGACCATGCTTGGCCAATCACAGCGCCGGAAACTCGGAGAGCAATAATTGGCTACAGGCAGGACGCCTGTAGCCAATTAAAGCTCAGGGGCTTTAGTACACGCCCCACCATTTAAAAGGCCGCCACGCCGTCGGCCCCGGTCACATGAGTTCCGGCTTTAGGAGAGATCAGTCTGCTGATTCTGTCTTTGCTTGATTGCTACTGAAAGATTTGCTCTTCTTTGCTAAACCATTGGCTATTTCTTTGCTAAACCATTGCTACCTAAGTCATTGATCGTTCATTGCTGCTGATTGCACAGTTAGTGTGTTATTAGCTGCTGCTGGGGATTAGTCTGGTGCGTGCTTACTGTTTTGTAGTAAGTACAGTATTGCAGTAGTACCAACCGCAGTGCTGTTAGCACAGCATTGCACCCCAACAGCACCCATAGGACTTCTAGTGTGTTAGTGGCAGCAAACAGAGCTCCTATATTTTCTTCTCAGCAGCACCCATAGGACTTCTAGTGTGTTAGTGGCATCACACAGAGCTCCTATATTTTCTTCTCAACAGCACCCATAGGACTTCTAGTGTGTTTAGTGGCATCACACAGAGCTCCTATATTTTCTTCTCAGCAGCACCCATAGGACTTCTAGTGTGTTAGTGGCATCACACAGAGCTCCTATATTTTCTTCTCAGCAGCACCCATAGGACTTCTATTGTGTTAGTGGCAGCAAACAGAGCTCCTATATTTTCTTTTCAGCAGCACCCATAGGACTTCTAGTGTGTTAGTGGCATCACACAGAGCTCCTATATTTTCTTCTCAGCAGCACCCATAGGACTTCTAGTGTGTTAGTGGCATCACACAGAGCTCCTATATTTTCTTCTCAGCAGCACCCATAGAACTTCTAGTGTTTTAGTGGCATCACACAGAGCTCCTATATTTTCTTCTCAGCAGCACCCATAGGACTTCTAGTGTGTTAGTGGCATCACACAGAGCTCCTATATTTTCTTCTCAGCAGCACCCATAGGACTTCTAGTGTGTTAGTGGCATCACACAGGCTCCTATATTTTCTTCTCAGCAGCACCCATAGGACTTCTATTGTGTTAGTGGCAGCAAACAGAGCTCCTATATTTTCTTCTCAGCAGCACCCATAGGACTTCTAGTGTGTTAGTGGAATCACACAGAGCTCCTACATTTTCTTCTCAGCAGCACCCATAGGACTTCTAGTGTGTTAGTGGCATCACACAGAGCTCCTATATTTTCTTCTCAGCAGCACCCATAGGACTTCTAGTGTGTTAGTGGCATCACACAGAGCTCCTATATTTTCTTCTCAGCAGCACCCATAGGACTTCTAGTGTGTTAGTGGCATCACACAGAGCTCCTATATTTTCTTCTCAGCAGCACCCATAGGACTTCTAGTGTGTTAGTGGCAGCAAACCGAGCTCCTATATTTTCTTCTCAGCAGCAACCATAGGACTTCTAGTGTGTTAGTGGCATCACACAGAGCTCCTATATTTTCTTCTCAGCAGCATCCATAGGACTTCTAGTGTGTTAGTGGCATCACACAGAGCTCCTATATTTTCTTCAGCAGCACCCATAGGACTTCTAGTGTGTTAGTGGCATCACACAGAGCTCCTATATTTTCTTCTCAGCAGCACCCATAGGACTTCTAGTGTGTTAGTGGCATCACACAGAGCTCCTATATTTTCTTCTCAGCAGCACCCATAGGACTTCTAGTGTGTTAGTGGCAGCAAACCGAGCTCCTATATTTTCTTCTCAGCAGCACCCATAGGACTTCTAGTGTGTTAGTGGCATCACACAGAGCTCCTATATTTTCTTCTCAGCAGCATCCATAGGACTTCTAGTGTGTTAGTGGCATCACACAGAGCTCCTATATTTTCTTCTCAGCAGCACCCATAGGACTTCTAGTGTGTTAGTGGCATCACACAGAGCTCCTATATTTTCTTGACAGCAGCACACATGTACTACCTATTGTGTCAGCAGCACCCATAGGACTTAAAGTGTGTTAGTGGCATCACACAGAGCTCCTATATTTTCTTCTCAGCAGCACCCATAGGACTTCTAGTGTGTTAGTGGCAGCAAACCGAGCTCCTATATTTTCTTCTCAGCAGCAACCATAGGACTTCTAGTGTGTTAGTGGCATCACACAGAGCTCCTATATTTTCTTCTCAGCAGCATCCATAGGACTTCTAGTGTGTTAGTGGCATCACACAGAGCTCCTATATTTTCTTCTCAGCAGCACCCATAGGACTTCTAGTGTGTTAGTGGCATCACACAGAGCTCCTATATTTTCTTGACAGCAGCACACATGTACTACCTATTGTGTCAGCAGCACCCATAGGACTTCTAGTGTGTTAGTGGCATCACACAGAGCTCCTATATTTTCTTCTCAGCAGCACCCATAGGACTTCTAGTGTGTTAGTGGCAGCAAACCGAGCTCCTATATTTTCTTCTCAGCAGCACCCATAGGACTTCTAGTGTGTTAGTGGCATCACACAGAGCTCCTATATTTTCTTCTCAGCAGCATCCATAGGACTTCTAGTGTGTTAGTGGCATCACACAGAGCTCCTATATTTTCTTCTCAGCAGCACCCATAGGACTTCTAGTGTGTTAGTGGCATCACACAGAGCTCCTATATTTTCTTGACAGCAGCACACATGTACTACCTATTGTGTCAGCAGCACCCATAGGACTTCAAGTGTGTTAGTGGCATCACACAGAGCTCCTATATTTTCTTCTCAGCAGCACCCATAGGACTTCTAGTGTGTTAGTGGCATCACACAGAGCTCCTATATTTTCTTCTCAGCAGCACCCATAGGACTTCTTAGTGTGTTAGTGGCATCACACAGAGCTCCTATATTTTCTTCTCAGCAGCACCTATAGGACTTCTAGTGTGTTAGTGGCAGCAAACAGAGCTCCTATATTTTTCTTCTCAGCAGCACCCATAGGACTTCTAGTGTGTTAGTGGCATCACACAGAGCTCCTATATTTTCTTCTCAGCAGCATCCATAGGACTTCTAGTGTGTTAGTGGCATCACACAGAGCTCCTATATTTTCTTCTCAGCAGCACCCATAGGACTTCTAGTGTGTTAGTGGCATCACACAGAGCTCCTATATTTTCTTGACAGCAGCACACATATACTACCTATTGTGTCAGCAGCACCCATACTACTTCTAGTGTGTTAGTGGCAGCACACAGAGCTCCTATATTTTCTTCTCAGCAGCACCCATAGGACTCCTAGTGTGTTAGTGGCAGCACACAGAGCTCCTATATTTTCTTGACAGCAGCACACATATTTTACCTATTGTGTGAGCAGCACCCATAGGACTTCTAGTGTGTTAGTGGCAGAACACAGAGCTCCTATATTTTCTTGACAGCAGCACACATATACTACCTATTGTGTCAGCAGCACCCATAGGACTTCTAGTGTGTTAGTGGCAGAACACAGAGCTCCTATATTTTCTTCTCAGCAGCACCCATAGGACTTCTAGTGTGTTAGTGGCAGCACACAGAGCTCCTATATTTTCTTGACAGCAGCACACATATACTACCTATTGTGTCAGCAGCACCCATAGGACTTCTAGTGTGTTAGTGGCAGCACACAGAGCTCCTATATTTTCTTGACAGCAGCACACATATACTACCTATTGTGTCAGCAGCACCCATAGGACTTCTAGTGTGTTAGTGGCAGCACACAGAGCTCCTATATTTTCTTCTCAGCAGCACCCATAGGACTTCTAGTGTGTTAGTGGCAGCACACAGAGCTCCTATATTTTCTTGTCAGCAGCACACATAGTACCTATAGTGTGTTAGTGTCAGCACCCATAGGACCTACAGTGTGTTGTGAGCACACATACGAGCTCTATTTTTTATACTATATACACTACCGACTACAATGGCTGGAAGACCGCCAAGGAGAGGCAGAGCGTGCCGAGGCAAGAACACAGGGCAGGCAGGCTCTGTTTCTAGAGACAACAGTGCTGGCCGTGGACGTGGTCGTGCATCGTCATCAGCACGTGGCCATGGGACACGCTTGTCTTTGTTTTCGGCAGCTGGACATGTGGAGCCGCATCATGCCGAAGGCTTGGTAGAATGGATGACCAAGCCCTCCTCATCCTCCTCATCCTCTCTCACCCAGGCTCAGGGTACTGGCAGAGCAGCTGCCAACGCGTACTCAATGGCATCATCAGCCACCCCTTCCCTAGACCCACCATGTCCTCCTGAGGAGTCCCCCGAACTGTTTGAGCACAGTGTTGGGTACATGCTCCAGGAGGATGCCCAACGATTCGAAGGCTCGGATGATGATACCCAGCTTGAGGAAGGCAGTAGTGTGCGCGCAGAGAGAGGGGATGCTGAAGGACAGCAATCTGGCAGTACTGTTCCACCAGCTGCAGCTTACTGCCAGGCTTACTTTAGTGGTGAAGAGGGAGGGGATGATGAGGTCACTGACTCCATGTGGGTGCCTGAAGGGAGAGAGGAGGAGGAGGAGGAGGAGGATGCGGCGTCACATGTCCAACGAGGCAGGATGCCCCCTGGAGGCCAGCTAGAGGCCAGCACAGCAACTGTACCACACCGCAGAGCTCCGCCTGTGCAGGGCGCGGCCTCTGCATGTTATCACAAACGTTCTTTGGTGTGGGCCTTTTTTGAGACGAGTGCATCAGATCGCACCACTGCTATTTGCAATATTTGTCTCAAGCGCATCTCACGTGGCCAAAACATCAGCCGCTTGGGCACCACAAGCATGAGCAGACATATGTCGACCTGCCATGCAGCTCGTTGGCAAGCACACATAAAAGACCCACACCAAAGAACAAAGCGGACCTCTCCTTGCTCCTCATCAGCTGGGATCTCCATCCCCACTATATCTTCAGTCCTCTCTGAAAGCTGCTCTGAGAGGACTGAAGGTGTAGAATTAGGTGTGTCACAACCAAGTACTTGCAGTACACCGACGTCCGATTGTAGCAGGCAAATTTCCCTGCCCCAGCTGCTGGACCGTCGAAAGAAGTATACTCCCAGCCATCCACATGCCCAGCGGTTGAATGCTAGCTTGGCTAAATTGCTAGCACTTCAACTGCTGCCTTTTCAGTTGGTAGACTCGGCCCCCTTCCGTGAGTTTGTTCAATGTGCGGTTCCTCAGTGGCAGGTTCCCAAACGCCACTTTTTCTCACGGAAGGCGATTCCGTCTCTCTACCGGCATGTGGAAGGCAATGTCCATGCCTCACTGGACAGGGCAGTCAGCGGTAAGGTGCATATTACCGCTGACTCATGGTCCAGCAGGCATGGACAGGGACGTTATCTTTCTTTCACGGCCCATTGGGTCACTCTATTGGCAGCTGGGAGGGATGCAGGACAAGGTGCAGTAGTGTTGGAGGTTGTTCCGCCACCACGCCTCCAAAATGCTACTACTGGTTGTGACACACCTCTCTCCTCCACCCCCTCCTCTTCTTCTTCCTCCAGTGCTCTGTCCTCGGAACCAGCGGTGCTCCGTAGGCGTACAAGGGGCTACGCGAGTACGCAGGCAAAAAGATGCCATGCCGTGCTTGCGCTGGTGTGTTTGGGGGACAGGAGCCACACTGGGCCAGAGGTTCTGGCAGCTCTGCAGGGGCAGGCCGAGAGGTGGTTGACGCCACGCCAGCTTAAGCCAGGAATGGTCGTTTCTGACAATGGCACCAACCTCCTCTCTGCCCTGCGACAGGGGCAGCTCACCCATGTGCCCTGTATGGCTCACGTCCTCAACCTGGTGGTGCAGCGGTTCTTGGGCAGGTTCCCAGGCTTACAGGATGTCCTGAGGCAGGCCAGGAAAGTCTGTGTGCATTTCCGCCGATCTTATAATGCCAGTGCTCGGCTGACTGAGCTGCAAAAGGAGCTGAACCTGCCCAAGAACCGCCTAATATGTGACATGCCCACCAGGTGGAACTCAACGTTGGCCATTCTGCAGCGACTGCACACGCAGCAGAGGGCCATCAATGAGTACCTTTGCGACTACGGCACCAGGACAGGGTCAGGGGAGCTTGGCTTTTTTTCCCCACGCCAGTGGAGCATGATCAGGGATGCATGCACTGTCCTGTCACCATTTGAGGAGGCCACGAGGATGGTGAGCAGTGACAGTGCATGCATCAGTGACACTGTACCTCTTGTCCACCTGTTGGAGCATACGCTGCGTGGGATAATGGACAGGGCACTTGAGGCAGAACAGAGGCAGGAAGAGGAGGACTTCCTTGCCTCTCAAGGCCCCCTTTATCCAGACAGTGTTCCTTCTGTCCCACCCATCACACAGGAAGAGGATGAGGAGGAGGAGGAGGAGGAGGATTGTGTGAGCATGGAGGTGGAGCCTGGCACTCAGCATCAGCAGCAGCAGTCTTTTAGGGATGATGTACAGTCCCAACAAACCAGTGGACTTGTACGTGGCTGGGAGGAGGTGGCTGGCGATCATGTCATCCTCAGTGACCCAGAAGACTCCGGACCGAATGCCTCAGCTAACCTACGCTGCATGGCCTCCCTGATCCTGCAAAGCCTGCGGAAGGATCCTCGTGTTCTTCGGATCAAGGAGAGGGACCATTACTGGCTGGACACTCTCCTTGATCCACGGTACAAGGGTAAGGTTGCGGACCTTATCTTGCCGTCTCAGAGGGAGCAGAGGATGAGACATCTCAGGGAGGCCCTGCAGAAAGGTCTGTGCAATGCGTTCCCAGAAACTGGGAGGTTACAAACTCCTGGTCCTGGACGACGAGTTGCTTAGGCTTCGGTCAGTAGCAGAAGGAGCGGTGGGGAAGGTGGACGTCTGACCGATGCGTTCAGACAAGTTTTTAGTCCGGAGCCCCAAGGTATGATCGGTTCCAGCAACCATCGCCAGCGTCTGATATACATGGTGCAGGAATACCTATGGGCAAGGTCAGACTTGGACACCTTTCCCACCGAAAATCCTCTGGCTTACTGGGTCCTGAGGATGGATCACTGGCCAGAGCTTGCACAGTATGCAATTGAGCTACTGGCCTGTCCTGCATCCAGCGTTCTTTCCGAACGCACATTCAGTGCTGCTGGAGGATTTGTCACCGATCATAGGGTGCGCCTGTCCACCGACTCGGTTGATCGACTGACCTTCATAAAAATGAATCAGTCTTGGATCACCACCAGCTACCAGGCACCTGAAGCGGATATAACTGAATAATTTATAATGTCACATCCCTTCAAGACTGCCTATGCTGATGCTGAGTGACTGTCCTGTTATGTTCACTGACTATCCTCTTCCTCCTCCTCAATGATCCATGCCACCACACCAGTGCCTAAGGCACAATTTTTCAGCCCCTGTATAACAGGGGCGTGTACTTACAATTTTTTTTAAAAATGCTTCGCAACAGGTGTGACTGCTGTGCTCCAAGTACAGTATCTGTGAGGGGTTGCAGGGTTGTGGCACCAGCACCAGTGCCTAAGGCACAATTTTTCAGCCCCTGTTGGGGCATGTAATTACAATTTTTAGGCAATGCTTTGCAACAGGTCTCATTGCTGTGCTCAGAGTACAGTATCTGTGAGGGGTTGCAGTGTTGTGGCACCAGCACCAATGCCTAAGGCACAATTTTTCAGCCCCTGTTGGGGCGTGTAATTACAATTTTTAGGCAATGCTTTGCAACAGGTCTCATTGCTGTGCTCAGAGTACAGTATCTGTGAGGGGTTGCAGTGTTGTGGCACCAGCACCAATGCCTAAGGCACAATTTTTCAGCCCCTGTATAACAGGGGCGTGTACTTACAATTTTTTTTTAAAAAATGCTTCGCAACAGGTGTGACTGCTGTGCTCCAAGTACAGTATCTGTGAGGGGTTGCAGTGTTGTGGCACCAGCACCAGTGCCTAAGGCACAATTTTTCAGCCCCTGTTGGGGCGTGTAATTACAATTTTTAGGCAATGCTTTGCAACAGGTCTCATTGCTGTGCTCAGAGTACAGTATCTGTGAGGGGTTGCAGTGTTGTGGCACCAGCACCAATGCCTAAGGCACAATTTTTCAGCCCCTGTTGGGGCGTGTAATTACAATTTTTAGGCAATGCTTTGCAACAGGTCTCATTGCTGTGCTCAGAGTACAGTATC
The DNA here is from genome assembly GCA_028564925.1 of Lithobates sylvaticus. Taxonomy (NCBI): domain Eukaryota; kingdom Metazoa; phylum Chordata; class Amphibia; order Anura; family Ranidae; genus Lithobates; species Lithobates sylvaticus. The sequence continues at coordinate 155,650,095 of CM053030.1, forward strand.
TGTGAGGGGTTGCAGTGTTGTGGCACCAGCACCAATGCCTAAGGCACAATTTTTCAGCCCCTGTTGGGGCGTGTAATTACAATTTTTAGGCAATGCTTTGCAACAGGTCTCATTGCTGTGCTCAGAGTACAGTATCTGTGAGGGGTTGCAGTGTTGTGGCACCAGCACCAATGCCTAAGGCACAATTTTTCAGCCCCTGTTGGGGCGTGTAATTACAATTTTTAGGCAATGCTTTGCAACAGGTCTCATTGCTGTGCTCAGAGTACAGTATCTGTGAGGGGTTGCAGTGTTGTGGCACCAGCACCAATGCCTAAGGCACAATTTTTCAGCCCCTGTATAACAGGGGCATGTAATTACAATTTTTTTTAAAAGATGCTTCGCAACAGGTGTGACTGTTGTGCTCCAAGTACAGTATCTGTGAGGGGTTGCAGTGTTGTGGCACCAGCACCAGTGCCTAAGGCACAATTTTTCAGCCCCTGTTGGGGCGTGTAATTACAATTTTTAGGCAATGCTTTGCAACAGGTCTCATTGCTGTGCTAAGAGTACAGTATCTGTGAGGGGTTGCAGTGTTGTGGCACCAGCACCAATGCCTAAGGCACAATTTTTCAGCCCCTGTTTAACAGGGGCGTGTAATTACAAATCTTGATCTAATAGTTCACAGCAGGGCCCATTCCTGCGCCCACCAAGAGTAACTATGAGGGCCTACAGTCTTGTGGCAACACCGTCCACCACCACCAAAGGCCCAATTTTTCTGCCCTGTTCAACAGGTGCATGCAATTACAAATCTTGATCTAATAACTCACAGCAGGGCCCATTCCTGCGCCCACCAAGAGTAACTGTGAGCGCTTACAGTACTGTGGCAACACTGTCCACCACCACCACCACCAAAGGCCCAATTTTTCTGCCCTGTTCAACAGGTGCATGCAATTACAAATCTTGATATAATAACTCACAGCAGGGCCCATTCATGCGCCCACCAAGAGTAACTGTGAGGGCTTACAGTCCTGTGGCAACACGGTCCACCACCACCACCACCAAAGGCCCAATTTTTCTGCCCTGTTCAACAGGTGCATGCAATTGCAAATCTTGATCTAATAACTCACAGCAGGGCCCATTCCTGTGCCCACCAAGAGTAACTGTGAGGGCTTACAGTCTTGTGGCTACACCAACATCTAATGGGGCAAATTTCTGCAGAGTATATACGGCAGGCCCCTACTTTCAAACATCCAACTTACAAACGACTCCTACTTGCAAACGGAAAGAGAAAACAGGAAGTGAGAGGAAATCTACCCCTAGGAAGGGAAATTCGATCCTGTTAGATTTAATTTGGGAAAAAGGTATCTCCTCTCTACTGATGATTTATCACCAATCCTTGTTTCAATTAAAAACCCACTTTTCCAAAAACATTTGTCATTGGGACGGAAAGTGAGGTGAAATGTTCTGAACAGATGTGCAAAGACAGCAAATGTTACAGGGGTGATAACCCCTCCCTATGTTCTCCAAAAAGCTTAAAAATAGATTTTTTGCGGATGGAACTACACTTCATAATGTACCTGTTCAGATTCTACTTAAGAACAAACCTACAGTCCGTGTCTTGTTTGCACCACCTGTATACTGCTGTTCAGAGTATATAGGGTTGTAGGTAAAGGGTTTTATTTTGGGTGCGGGGTCCCCCTTAATATCCATACAAGACCCAAAGGGGCTGGGGTGGGGGGGGGGCTGATGGGGTAGCCATGCCATTTTTCTCAATGATTTTCAGCCATATGGCAGCCAGGACAAGACATGACATTAAAGCCGCAAGTGGTTTTAAATGGCTTCTTTTTTTCCTTTACAAATGTCATTTTGTGCAAGGACAGTTCTAAACACGGGAAACACATGCCACTTCACAGGCATACTTTAGACACCCCCCAGGTACCATATTTAAAGGAAAATGTCACATTTTTTTTTTCACTTTATGCATCATTAAAATGACTGCTCCCGAAAAAACGTTAGTTTTTAAAAGTTCTTTTTGCATTGATATATGTCCCCTGGGGCAGGACCCGGGTCCCCAAACCTGTTTTATGACATTAACATGCATATTGGCCGTTGTAATTAGCAATTTTGATTTCGAACGTTCGCGTCCATTATAACGAATAGGGTTCGAAAATTTGCGCGAACTTTCGGTCCGTTCGAAGGTTCTGGTGCGAACCGAACCCGGGGGTGTTCGGCTCATCCCTACTCATATATAACACATTTATATAACATATTATATAACACATAATCAGTTAATATCTTTACACACATTCAACATAAAAAAGTCATTTCTGATGATATTAATGTGTAGCTACATCCTCCCTAATTACACATGAACATAACAGTGTGAAGGTAGATCATAATTCTAAAAAAACACAAATGGGTACTCTGATAGTAGACGTATGGTTATGATGGGGTAACATCACAAAGGAGCACTACGTGTTTTGTGGATATCTTCCACTCATCAGGAGCATATACAGCTAAGTATATCTGTGAGGATACATAACCAATATGATCTAATAGTCTGTCATGAGGGAAAGGAGGGAGGGAAGGGGTGGGGGAAGTTGGTCAACACAGTCAGTAGTGGGTAAATAGCTGTGAAAGAGTGGTGTCCTAACTTTCACAGCTATTTATCCACTGCTGTCTGTGTTGACCTGCTTCCGTGGGATCAACTTCCTCAGATGTCTCCACCATATCCTTGGCCTCTGGTATCCCATTGGATATTTTTATGGCAATTTGCAAGTATAAATGAGGGATTTTTTCTGTCTTTTCCCCCTCCCCTTCCCTCCCTCCCTTCACTCATGATCATATTGTCTATGTACCCTCACAGATATACTAATGCAGTGATCAGACATTCCGACAACAAATGTTCGATGTGAGCTTGTTAGCAGAAATTCCGACTGCGTGTATGCTCCATCGGACATTTGCTATTGGAATTTCCGACAATAAATGTTTGACAGCAGGTTCTTAAATTTTCCAACAAAAAACGTTGTTGTTGTAAATTCAGAGCGTGTGTACACAAGTCCGACGCACAAAATTCCATGCATGCTCTGAATAAAATACGAGACGGAAGCACTCGGTCTTGTAAAACTAGTGTTCATAATGGAGCTGCAAATTTTTTAATCTTTCAAAGCAGCACATTCTCTTCTTCTTTATAATGCAAGAATAATGAAGTTGCTTTGCTGCTGATATTCACACAGAGTTCTGACGATCTCCTGAATAATCTTAATTTTTTTTTCGCAAGATCACCAGCATAATCTTTTTTTGTTTTTTTTTGATCTCCATAATATTTTTTGTCGTTTTGTGTGTCAAGTTACCACAACACCATTATTATCTTGTATTTTTTAATCTCAAAAGAGGTTGGTTGGTGTTGGTGTCCCTTGTTAATTTGACATTGTATTTTTGAAATGTACCTGCCTACTCACAAACTGTCCTTTTTGAAATAAAACACATAGCCAAGTTTTTTTAACAAAAATAATTAAAAATGTATTAGGGGTCATAACAAAATAAAGAGGAAGGCAATGCTGGATAAACTGTTGAAATTGGTGAAGCCTTTATACCCCAGGGCAGACATCAATTATTTGACAGAAATAATTGGTAGCCTGAGGAGTCCATTAAATAGGGAGCACAATACGGTCCAGGACTCCAAGAGTTTCGGGAGCAGCAGCAGATGACATATATGTCCCGAGGCTGTGATCTTACAACAGCCTGCGTTTTTTGCCAGAACAGACCGAACCCAGGCCATCACTCTCAAGACTTCCTTGCACGCTTCCTTCCAGGCTGTGGCAGTGGTGTTGGAGGTGTTGCAGGAGGTGGTGGAGGAGTCATATGGTCCAACTCACAGACGTGGCTTTTATTGGTGAGTTTGCCCCTCACCCCCTTATTTAGGGCCTGAAATATGACCTCCTCACAGATGAGGCGTTGGCCCTCCTCCATTACTTGCATTTTGCTGGCCGTCATACAGCCAAAGGCCTCCTGGACATTAGGGGTGGTTGTGAGGACCGCAGTAGCCTGCCGAATCAAAGCAGTCGCTGACTCATCCATGTTCCTCCCCTTCCTAGTCCTTTTTGTTGGAAGGTGGAGGGGAGGAACCTGGGATTCGGTCAGGCTACTGGGCACAGCCACCTCCTGGCTGCCACTTTCCATGACCTCCTCCTGGCTGAGACTTTCCTGTGTATGAAAATGGGACATAGTTTTAGATTTTTGGTCATCAATCACACACAATTTTGAGCTCATGACTGTTGCAAATTTATTTTTAACAAATAGAAAAGACTATCATTCTGACCCCTGAATTTTTCATTCTTGTCCCAATCATTTTTGGCTACTATTGATATGTAAACCACTTTGTTAAATCAGAAATTAGTGATCACTAATCATCTAGTTAACATCCTTAATTTTTTGACAAAAAATATGTTGAACAATGCTATACTTGGGTCAAGATGGGCTCCTCCACATCTTCTTCCTGGGTGGAAGGCCTAGGTTGTATGTCAGAAGCCTCAGCTGAGTGCTTTTTGCACTCTGTGGGACTGCAGTATAACCTATGCTTTTCCTCCACTGCCACTCATAATGAGATTCTTAATGGGGGCCATGGTTTCCCCTAGCGCTTTCTCTTAGAGTACATGCTCCAGTTCCTCTCCTGGCCTTCCCACATCTTCTGCCTCAGAGGTGGCTAATACACACCAGTCCATACAATCTGGCTCTTTGAGCATGGCCATTATAAAGGGTAGATTAGGGGGTATAGGATTATCCTCTCAAGAGGCCTCAACTTGTTAAAGGCAAAAGAGCCCTCTTCTGATACCATGTATACAGATACGTTTGTCTCCTTTGGTGGCAGCAAGAAATGTCTCCCCTATGTCTTTGTCAGTCTGAGAGCTGTCACAATTTCTATAAACAGACCTGGACCAAGGTAATAACCTCAGTTCCCCTAAACCTCAGGTTGTAGCAATTTCCACAATCACAAAGACTAAGTGGGCAGAGGAGCCACTGGTGACACAGTTTCTTAAAACAGTGCTTAGGATTCATCCCCCAGGGAAAGTATGCTTTACCAATAGGTTTATTCACACTCCTGATGGTTCTTTCAAAGTGATATTTTTACTGCAATGGAACAGTGTTTGCTATAGGTCACATGTAATAGGGATTTCTAGAAGAGGAGTTTAGGAATTCCAAGCCCTGGGCACTTCATAAATATAAGTTTCATTCATTTTGTGCCCAATGTAGCATCATCTTTTCTTTTGTTGGAAACCTGGGCCTTGCCTTACTTCCCAGTATTACAGGCAGAATCTCTGCATGTACTGGACGTCTCTAGAGCTTTAAGAAATATCTCTCTGTCACAACCTCATTCAGAGCATTGTCAATCCAAGCAGGAAAAACAGGAGAAAAGAAGCCGCTCTCAGATCTTTAACCAGCTGGATTGTAAAGCTTATACAAAGGACAAACAGGGCAGGAACCTCTGTCGGTGGTGATGAGCCTCTCTACAAGAGCCGTTGGTTGCAGCTTCCTGGGTGCCTCATTTCAGGGTTTCCCTGGAAATGGTTTGCAGGGTGGCCTCTTGACCCTGACATTATACTTTCCTGGGACACTATAAGGTGGATCCGGGAGTCCGGACATTGGTGAACTGTCCAAACTTTAATTTTCTTTTCCTGGCTCCTCTCCATGGCAGCATACAGACCCAGTCTCGGTATTTAGTATTTTACAGAGAATACTTAGGGCCTCAGCTGTTGTTTCTTATATGTTATTCTCTGGTCCTTAGGGAGTGATTAGAGGTGGAGTTCTATTACAGACATGCTGCCATGGATACGCATCAGGAAAGGAAAACTACAGTAAGTATTTGATACAATTTTCTTTTTTTTTTTGCTTTTTCTTTTAATGGAAATGCTGCCTACCTTTGGTGAGGCTAGCTGAAGACATTTCTACACCGGAACTGCTATGTAGTCTCTCACTAACGGATAAAAAAAACAAAACAAATTGACCTGTATACCCCAAAGTGAAAGTAAGGCTGTCCTCATTATTAAGTTAAACACAAACGCTAGAGCTGGCTTGAAATGAAAATATGAACTATTTATATTCAATATTACAATTTTAAAACTCTTTATTTTTGTTAGAGTTGAACACATATTAGAGACTACACACTATGGTGTGTTTACAAAAAGACAGAAGCTCATAAAATCAGTATCTACAAAATAATTCCAGGCAGAAAGTGTTGACATACAGTCATTATACCACTGATATCCAATAATGAGTGACTCATAAAATACAGTATTTGAGGACATTTATAATTGCCCCATGGTGAGGTTTGAGCAATAGAGGAATTTATACCAAGGACAATTGTTTCTTTCTCTATTTAGATAAGCTAACAGCCTGTTTCTTTTTAAATATTTGGCCAGCAGGCATTCCAGCAATGGTAGCTGAACAAAAAAAAAAAATCCCAATAAGTGTATAATAATTACTTCTGGACCACCCACCGCACATATACTGAGGCAGGGCAGCTCGACTGTGCGAAACAACGTACTTGTACATTGTTCGTGACCTCCGGGTCTGGGGCACGCGTGCCTGCCACTGGTGACCCGCTCCCGCTGTGATTGGACACAGCGGGAGCAATCAGCGGGTCCGACGTATGCAATGACCGCTGCCCACCCGCAATCGTTTGGAGGAGAGACAGAACGAGGGTGTGCAAACAACAAGGCAGACCGTCGCTCTGTCAGACAGGAAGAGAGAGATCTTGCATTCCTGCTAATCAGGAACACAGGTGCCTCTCTTTCTCGAGTCAGTCCTTCCCCTACACAGTTAGAAGCATTCCCTAGAAGCACACTTAATCCGTTGATTTCCCCTGATGTTAACCCCTTCCCTGCCAGTGTCATTTATAAAGTGACAGTGCGTTTTTTTTAACACTGATCACTGTATTGGTGTCACTGGTCCCAAAAATTGTCACTTAGTGTCTTATTTGTCTGTTGGAATGTCACAGTCACAATAAAAATCACTGATTGCCGCCATTACTAGTAAAAATAAAAAAATACCATAAAAATATCCCATAGTTTGTAGACGTGATAACTTTTGCACAAACCAATCAATATACGCTAATTGGCATTTTGAAAGTATCAGAATACATATTAGCCTAAATTGATGAAGAAATTTGATTTTTTTACATATTTTTATTGGATATGTTTTATAGCAGAAAGTAAAAAATATTGTTTTATTTTCAAAATTGTTGCTCTTTTTTTGTTTATAGCGCAAACAATAAAAAACACAAAGGTGATCAAATAACACTAAAAGAAGGCTCTATTTGTGGGAAAAATGGATGTCAATTTTGTTTAGGTACAAGGTTGCATGACCACGAAATTGTCAGTTAAAGTAAAGCAGTGCTGTATTGCAAAAAATGGCCTGGTCATTAAGGCGGTAAAACCTTCTGGGGCTCAAGTGGTTAATTGGTTTGTGCGAAAGTTATAGCGTCTACAAACTATGTTATACATATTGGAATTCATGCTACTATAGATGCTATACTGTAGTAGTGGAGATCAGTGGGACTTTGATAGGGTGGTGGGCAATCTGGCTAAAAATAATAAGAAAAGAGCTTTTAAAAATATATAAAAATGAAGGAACACTATCATCCTTTAAATGTTACAAAGAATATAACAGAATATGTAAAAAGGAAATGAAGGACTCAAAAATTCAAAACGAACGACAGATTGCAAAAGATAGTAGGACTAACTCCAAAAATGTCGTCAAATATATTGATAGTAAAAAGGTCAGGTCTGAGCATGTTGGCCCTTTAATGGGGGTGGTAGTGACACAGCCCCAAATTATCCACAATGACTTAATAGTGATATGGTCCAGAAATATTTAGACAGAATAAAGGTAGATAAAGCACCTGGACCAGATGACATCCACCCACGGGTCCTAAGAGATTTGAGATCTGTCATTTCAAGACTATTGTTTCTAATATTTAGGGCGTTAATGACTGGAATGGTACCACTGGATTGGTAATGTGGTGTCCATAGTTAAAAAAGGATCAAAGTCTTTGCCAATTAACTTTAGACCTGTTAGTTTAACTTCTATAGTCTGGAAGATAATGGAGAGTTTAATAAAAGACCACATAGATGAGTTCTTGCTGGAAAAAATATTTTAAGCAACAGACAGCATGGATTCATGAAAGACAGAAGTTGTCAAACAAAACTGATTTCTTTTTATGAGGAGGTAAGTAAAACCTTGGACAGAGGGGTGGCTGTGGACATGGTATACTTGGATTTTGCAACAGCATTTGACCAGTGATGTAAGTAACTGAGTTAAAATAAACTGAGTTACCTAACGCAGTTACTTTAGAGGGTAACTAGTAATCTAACTGATTACTTTTCCCCTCATGGTAACTCAGTTCCCATTACTTTGGCTTAGTTACCCCAATTACATCTACCGCCACTAGATGGCAGTAGTGTAATTCCGGTGTCCTGCCGAAAAAGTTCCCCCGCTGGATAAGGACCCCCTGTACTGCGCAGGGGCAGGGCTTGCGCAGTACGAAGGACTACAGAGCTTACGAAAATTGCCGAACCTAAACAGCTCTGAGTGAACCCAAACATGCAATTGTATGAGGCGATGCCGCACGCTCCTGATGCTCATGCTACTCTGCAAGGGGCATCTATCGTGTAAGTAAGGGGCGGGTCTAGTATTACTGTAACCAAGGGGCGCATTTATTATTATTGTTATATATCGAGCTCTGCCCATTAATTTAACATTCGCCCTCTTCTGTAGCCATCCACCCCTTACACGATATAATAATAATAGACCCGCCCCTTGCTTACACGCTATAACAGATCTGCCCCTTGGTTAGAGTAATAATAGAGCAGCCCCTTGGTTACACGATATATAACAATAATAATAAAATGCGCCCCTTGGTTACAGTAATACTAGACCCGCCCCTTAGTTACACGTATAGAATATTTAAAAAAAAAGTCAGTTACTTTGCTGCGTAACTAATTACTTTTCCAATGTAGTAACTGAGTTACTAACGCAATTACTTTTTGGGAGAAGTAATTTGTAACTTAACTAATTACTTTTTTAAAGTAAGATGATCAACACTGCATTTGACACAGTTCCCCACACACGGCTCATATGTAAGGTAAAGTCTACAGGCTTGGAAAAATCAATTTGTAAATTGGTAGAAAACTGTCAAAAAGACAGAATTCAGAGAATAGTGGTTAATGACTCTTACTCTAAATGGTCTAAGGTTATTCGTGGTGTACCCCAAGGTTTAGTGTTGGGAACCTTACTTTTTAATATCTTTATAAATGATACAGGGTCTGAGATTAAAAGTACCATTTCTGTCTTTGTAAATGACACTAAGCTATGCAGTGGAATAATGTCCTTACAGCATGTCTCCAATTTACAAGCCAACCTCAATGCACTGTCTAATTGGGCAACTAAGTGACAAATGAGGTTTAATGTTGATAAATGTAAAGTTATGCACTTGGGTGCTAAGAATATGCATGCATCATACATACTAGGGGGAGTAAAACTGGGGGGATCCGTAGTGGAGAAGGATCTGGGGTTTTTAGTAGATTATTTATTTATTTTTTATTTTTTTTTTTCCACTTCAGCAATTTTCGAGAGATTATTATTCAACTTCGTGTTCATTTGTATCTCTCGTTATATTTTACATCATTGTGGAATTTTATTGTTATGAAATTTAAATCGTGAAGGTTATCATATAAATTTTTAATCCCTCTCAGATTTCATTACTCTTTTATAGTGTGTGGGGTTTGTCTTTTTTTCCTATTTCCTTTCTCTCACCTCCCCCCCTAATCCCACCCTGCCTACTTCCCAATACCTCTCGTCCTTTCTTTATCTCGAACCGTTTTTTCTATAACCTACGGTTTATATAATCGTTTCGACATATTTCCAAGTTTGTTTAAATGCTTGCCATTTTTCCCATTTTTTCAGATCGTCTTCCTCTCCATCCTCTCCGTTATATCTCAGTTTTTCAAGGCGATATATTTCCTCCATTCTTAGGGCCCATTCCCTTTTGGTTGGTGCTTCTTCGTTTTGCCACTTTTTCGGGATAAGACCCTTAGCTGCGTTTAACATCTGAGGGATCAGTGTTTTTATGTATTGTTTTATTGGATCATTAGTCCCGTGAAATAAGCATGTCCAAGGATCTTCCTTTATGGTAACGTCAGTGATTGTTTTTATGAGGCTTAGAATCTCTCTCCAGAATGTTTTTATTTTTGGGCACTCCCACCAAATATGAGCCATTGTGCCCAGTTTATTACATCCCCTCCAGCAGTTCTGTGAGTTGTCTGTGTGAATTTTGTTAAGTTTATCAGGTGTCCTATACCATCTGGAGAGGCATTTATAGTTCATCTCCGCAGTCGGAGTGTCAATAGCTGATTTATGGGTTAGTTGCAGTATTTTTTTGATTTTGTGCATATAGTCATGTGCACCCAATTCCGTGCCCCATTTTTAAAAAAAAGGCGGTATCTCCAGTTTCTCCTCTGCAAGAATCGCTCTGTAAAGCCGAGATATTGTTTTCTTTTTTTTTTGTCCCTGTTTTGGCGCAAATTTTTTCCAAAGCTGTATAGTTTTCTTTTGATCTCATCGGTTGGGGGAGACTTCTTACAAAATGGGCCAACTGTAGGTATCGCCACTCGTTTATTCTTATTTGTGCTTCATTGTGCTGCAATTCTGCTAGTGTTTTTAATCTTCCTTTATCTATTATATCTTTCAATTGCGTGTTTTCCCCTAACCAATGACCCCCTATGTGTCTTTTTCCTGGCGGAAAATACTCATTATCACTTAAAATCATTAACGGTGAGTTATACTTCCACTTATATTGTTTGTGAAATAAATCCCATATTTTAAATACGTTTTTTGTTATTTTTTGTGTCTTAGTGCCTAAACCTCTTAAATGTGAGGGAATCCAAATTACCTTTCTTAAACTTTTTTCACTTATAATACTCTCCATTTTCACCCAGTGTTTGTCTTCCGTTTCCCGTGCCCATTCTACTGCCCGTGACACCGTGACCGCATAGTAATATTTTTTTAGGTCCGGGATACCCATTCCACCTTGGTCTTTATTCTGCTTCAGAGTGTTGCGAGAGATCCTAGGTTTTTTATTTTGCCAAATAAATCTACTTATTATAGAATTCAAAGTTTGAAAATAATAGTCTGGGAGAGGGATTGGTAACATTGAAAATTTGTATGTGACTTTAGGCAGAAGCACCATTTTAACAGTATTGATCCGGCCGAACCATGACAGGGGCCTAAGGGATAATTTTTTAGTATCCTTTTTGATTTCGTCCAATAGTGGAATGTAGTTCTCGCTGAATAATCGTTCTACTGAGTTTGCTAATTTGATCCCCAGGTATTTTAAGCCTTTCTTCTTCCAAGGGAATGGGTATTCCTCTTGTAGTGCATGTGCCTCTTTATCTTCCATATTTATGTTCAAGATTTCCGATTTATTCAGATTGATTTTAAAGTTTGCTATTTCTCCATATTGTTGTAGTGTTTCAATCAATCGTGGCATTGTATTTTTGGGTTCAGAGACGTAGAACAGAAGGTCGTCGGCGAAAGCCGCAACCTTATGCTCGACGTCACCGATTTTTATTCCTCTAATGTCCTTATTTGCTCTAATTGTTGCTAATAGAGGTTCCAGCGATAGCACAAAAAGAAGTGGAGACAGGGGACAACCCTGTCTCGTCCCATTTCTCATTGTAAAAGAAGTTGAGTGATCTCCATTAACTTTTATTGTTGCAGTCGGTGCTTCGTATAGTACCCTAATTTTTTGCATCATCCTGTCCCCCAGGCCCATATGCTTCAATGTCGCCAACATGAGCCCCCAGTCTACTCTGTCAAATGCTTTCTCAGCATCAATTGACAGAAATAGACCTGGGGGCCCATGAACTTTCATGTCTTGCAGCAAGAGGAGTGTTCTAACTCCGTTGTCGCGACCCTCTCTTCCTGCGACAAAGCCTACCTGATCCATATGCACCAATTCACTCATTTTATCTCTCAGCCTGTTCGCCAGGACTTTTGCGTAAAGTTTTGTATCACAATTCAAAAGAGAAATTGGTCTATAGCTTGGGCATAGCATTTCGTCTTTACCTTCTTTTAAGAGTACGGTTATCTGTGCTCTCTGTGCTTCTGAACTTAGCCCGTAATCTACGCCGAGTCCGTTCATGTAATTGCAGAGCCTGGGTATCAGGATTTTCTCAAATTTTCTAAAATATTTCATGGAGAATCCGTCCGGTCCTGGGCTTTTCCCTATTGGTGTTTCTAGGATAGCTTTTTTAATTTCCTGCTCCGTGATAGGGCTTTCTAAGTCTTCACTGTCGTTTGGATTTAATTGTGGAATACCTGATTTTTCTAAAAACTGTTTTATTATGATTGCTTTACCTTTTTCTTCCTTGCCTTTCTTGACATCATAGAGTGTACTGTAGTAGTTTTGAAAAACATCTGCTATCTCTTTTGTTTTATAGACTATTTCTCCTTGTTTATTTCGAATGTTTTCGATGTAATTTCTCGACTTTTCCTTCCTCAGGGTCTGTGCCAGGTGTTTCGCAATTTTGTTGCCGCTCAGATATTTTCCTCTCAAAATTCTATTAAAAACCCTTTTTGTGTCCTGTGTTAATAGCTCTTTTAGTTCTTCTCTTTTGGATATAAGTTGATGGTATATTTCTTGTTGTCCACCGTCGGGTCTTTTGTGTAGCCGTTCTAACTCGTATATTTCCTCTGTTAGGTTTCTTGTTTCCCTTTCTCTCGCCTTTTTTTTCCCCGCCCCCATGGATATAAATATACCTCTTATATATGCCTTGTGTGTTTCCCATAGAGTAGAGTGTGGGATATCTTGTGTGTCATTAATTTCAAAGAAATGGATCAATTTTTCGCTTATTTTTTCTACATCTTGATTTTCATTAAGAAGTGCTTCATTTAATGACCAGTTAAAAGCTGGTCTCTGTATTTTCATTTCTTCTATTGTCAGCAATACTGGGGAATGGTCTGAGAGGGTAGCAATACCTATTTCAACGTCTGTCACTTTAGTCAATATGTTGTGGTCAATTAAAAAATAATCAATGCGTGTATACGTCCCATGTACAGGGGAGAAGAAGGTGTAATCTCGTACTTTAGGGTGTAAAACTCTCCATACGTCTACCAGTTGGTTTTGGTGCAATTTTTGTTTCAGTTTTTTGAGGGACATCTGTCCCGTCCCCTGTACCTGGGACGTGCTATCCTCTTTTGGGCTCAGACATAAGTTAAGGTCGCCTGCCATTATTACTATCCCTCTCCTGAACTGTGCAAGAGTCCCTATCATTTTTTTTTACAAACTCTGCTGGCTTTTTATTTGGGGCGTATATATTACCCAGAGTACATTCTGTTTCACCTATATATCCTCTTAAAAAGAGGAATCTCCCCTCTGGGTCCGTAAGCCTTTCCTCTACTTTGAATCTTGTTTCTCTTGAGAACCCGATTGCAACTCCCTTTGCTTTACTGGTCGTTGAATCAGCGTAAAACCAGGTAGGATGTTCCTTGGAATATAATTTTACATTGCCTCCTAAAAAAAGATGGGTCTCTTGAAGAAAGATTATATCTGCGTGATGGTATTTGAGCTCTTTTAAAATCTTATGTCTTTTGGCAGCTGTGTTTAATCCTCGGACATTATATGTCAGAAACGTAATCTTACTTGAATTTTTCTTTTTTTTCTTATCAAAAAAAGCCGAGAGGTATTGTTTTCTAGTCCAATTATCTCTCCCCCCTCCCCCCTCCCTACACCTCTCCCCCCCCCTCCCCCCTCCCTACACCTCTCCCCCCTCCCCCCCTCCCTACACCCCCCCCTCCCTCCCACCCCACTCCCTCCCCCTCCCACCCTCCCTTCCAATCCCCCCTTCCTCTCTCCTCCTGGTCAATACTGACCTCTAGACCATGGGCTGAGACAAACCTCATCTCTGTCCCAGGTCTTCCTACCTCGAGGTGTGTCTCTGAACCCACCCAGTGCTCCGCGCCCCTCCCACGGGCTAATCCCAGGAGGGGAGTGGAGTACCTATGACTGGCCGAGCTCTCCTCCCGCTGTTATCTAAAATCCTCTCCCCCCTTCCGCTCCCGCTAATGAAAAACAAAACCAAAAAAAAAAAAAAAAGAAAAAAGGGGGTGCCACATCTTAAGAGTAAAAGTTAATCTAACCTAGCCCTTCCCTTTGTGTCCATTCGGGAATTTCAATCTCTTGTAAATCCATTTTCTTACAGAATTCTGACAGTTCCTCTGGAAATCTGAGTTTCGCCGATTTACCCTCTCTATAGCCTATTAAGCAGGCCGGGAATCCCCAGGTGTATTTGATGTCTACTGCTCTCATTTGATTCAAAAGTGGTCTAAGTAGTCGTCTCCTGGCCAAAGTCTCCGGTGCCAGGTCTAGGTAAATTTGTAATTATATCCTGTTGATTTTCAATGGGGGTTTTCCTCTGAGGTTACTCCATATTGCCGCCTTATCTTCATAGTGCTGAAATTTTACCAGGATATCTCTAGGACTTTCTGTTGGAATGTGTTGGGGTTTCCTTACTCGATATATCCTGTCTATTTTCAGCTCCCTTTCAGAGCCCTTATTCCAGACAGGATTAAGAATCTCTTTTATTGATTTCCTGAGATCTTCACCATTTACTTCTGCGAATGCGCGTATCCTCAGATTCTGTCTTCTGTTTTGGTTCTCATATTCCTCTAGTTTGTGGTTCAATCTCCTTTGGTTCAGCTTTGTTTCTCTTAGTTGTTCTTGTATCCTGGTCATCTCTTGAGTATGGGTATCTGTCTTGTTCTCAATATCCTCTATACGGTTTAACAAATGACCCAGGTCTGACCGGAGTGCTGAGATATCCTTTTTGATTGAATTTTCCATTCTGAGTAACATCTCTGACATTTCTGTTTTAGTTGGCATCTGGGGATTCATAGCCTGTTCTTCCGGGGCACTTCTATCCATCTCAAATTCCAGAGTTACTTCCGCCAGGGCTTCGGCCGTTTCTTCTTTTCTTTTAGTTGTATCTTTCTTTTTAGCTTGTTTACTCATTTGTTGTTTTTCTGGGCCTGGGCTTTTAGGGCTCAGACCTTTTACCATATAATGTTTGATTGTGCTCGTATTTACTTTGTCTTTGGGAGTTTTGGGTTCGCCTCCTTTAGTAGACTTGCCTTTCATACTAAGAAAAGTTTTATTTTCCCCCAGGTTGTCCTTTTTAAAAGGGGTTCAAGGCATGTGGTAAGCCGTAGATTAGACTGTCTAGGCCTTACTCTAATTCTCTTGAAAATTTAAGCTAATAAATTTATGTTCTGGCTTTATCGAGTTTTTTCTCTTTTTTACCTGTATCACGTACCTTACAGCGGAGTCCGGATGCTGGGGATGGCCTCGTGCACGGTTCCGGTCCCAACACCCCTGGTGGTGGGAACAGGGAGTGCTGGGGCACGAAAGGGTGC
The DNA here is from genome assembly GCA_028564925.1 of Lithobates sylvaticus. NCBI lineage: Eukaryota > Metazoa > Chordata > Amphibia > Anura > Ranidae > Lithobates > Lithobates sylvaticus. The sequence goes on from CM053030.1 coordinate 155,665,539, forward strand.
AAGTGCCTGCGGCTGGTAGACTGGTGCTTGGAAGTACCGGTTCCTCTGGAGAGCTGGTGTATACGTTGGCATCCAGGACTGTACTCAGTAAAGGCCGAACAGGTGGATGTAGGCACTGCGAGATCAAAACGGGAAACAGGTCGGCAACTGGCTGGCAAACAAGGTACAAAGCGGAAGGCAAGTTCGTGGTCAAAAGCAGGCAAAGGGTTGGCAACTGGCTGGCAAACAAGGTACAAAAACGGAAGGCAAGTTCGTGGTCAAAAGCAGGCAATAGGTTGGCAACAGGCAGGTGATAAGGTACCAAATTAGAGAGCAGAGACGTTGTCCAGGAATCCAAGCCGAGGTCAAACCAAAGGGAACAGTCAATAAGCGGGGTCAATCCAGGAAGGGTAACAGGAAAACCAGGTGAATCAGGAACAAGGTAGGCAGGAACTTCAGGCAGGTATTCAGGAGATAAGACTGAAGACGATCCAGCACTGACACCATGTGAAGGCCCTGTTTATATAGGGCGCCTTGTGCTGGGATTGGTGGAGGTGCGGGTCCGTGCGTGATTACGCACACACGTTCGTGCTGACGTGGGAGTGCGTGCCCTCGTTCGTATTGACAAACGAGGGCGCGCACAGGTCAGCGTTGGTACGCGGGTACGCCCGCACGTTCGGTTCCGTTGGGAAGGCTGCGCATGGGTATTGGCGCTTGCAGAGTGGGGATTCACCCCTACTGGACGAGGACGGGTATGGAAAGCGTGAGTTCTCTGACATTGCCCCCTCCTTAGGGGCAGCCTCCGGATGCCTCTTTGAAACGAACCCTGGGAGCGGGAACGATGAAAAGCCTGTATAAGTCTCTGGGCATGAAGATTCGTTCTTGGTTCCCAGGAATTTTCTTCTGGGCCAAAACCTTTCCATTTAATTAAATATTGGTCCTCACTTTGCCGTTTTCTGTGATCCAGGATAGCTTCAATTTCAAATTCTTCTTCCCCATTCACTCGGATAGCTTCCGGAGGTCCTACTTCACGATCTGGAAAGGAATTTGGAACATCAGGTTTAAGTAGGGAAACGTGAAATACCGGATGTATCCTGAATGAGGCAGGGAGTTCAAGTTCATAGGCCACTGGGTTGACCTTTCTCTTGACAGGGAAAGGGCCCAAGTACCTAGGTCCCAATTTCTTGGAGGGGCATGCCAGTTTTAAATTTGTGGTAGATAGCCACACACGATCTCCTACCTCCAAGTTCAATTCTCCCCTTCTCTTCTTATCGAAGTATTTTTTATCATCCTCCTGTGCTTTAGCAATAGTTTCCCTGAGCACCTGGTTGTTGGAGGAAAGGAAATCCAGTCTATCCTGAAGAGCCGGTACAGAGGATTCGGGCACAAGTGCGGGTAGAAAGGAGGGATGGAATCCGTAGTTGGAGAAAAATGGTGATTGGTTTGTAGTGGAGTGGATGGAATTGTTAAAAGCAAATTCTGCCAAGGGAAGCAGTGAGGCCCAATCCTCCTGGGAAAACGAGGAGAAGCAACGTAGGTATTGTTCCAACGTTTGGTTGGTACGTTCGGTCTGCCCGTTGGTCTGTGGATGGTAAGCTGAGGAGAGACTGCATTTAATACATAGTGCCTTGCATAATGACCTCCAAAACTTGGATGTGAACTGTACTCCACGGTCAGAGACGATGTCACTGGGGATTCCATGGAGTCTGACAACTTCTTTAATGAAGATCCTGGCGGTTTCAATCGCTGAAGGTGTCCCTTTCATGGGAATGAAATGTGCCATCCGGGAAAAGCGGTCTACCACCACAAAAATGGAAGAGAACCCCTTAGAGGGAGGAAGCTCCACAATAAAATCCATGGCGATTTTGTCCCATGGCCTTTCGGGAATGGGCAGTGGTTTCAACAGGCCCCATGATTTATTTTTACTGCTTTTATTTCTTAGACAAATCAGACAAGAGTTAACATAATTCCTGCAGTCCTTGGCCAGATTTGGCCACCAGAAGTGTCTCTGGATTAGATCCATAGTCTTGTGGCCCCCAAAGTGACCCGCCAGAGGATAGTCATGGCAGGCCTGTAAGACGGTGGTGCGTAGGTCTTGAGGGATGAAAATTTTATCGTCGAGCCAAAAAAACCCATCCTTCTCCTGAAGGTTGATGCCCGGAGGTACTTGTGTTCTCACGGAGGCTTGGCAGAGCTGTGTCATGAAACTGGATTGGGTCAGGAGAAAATTCCCTGCTTGCAGGATAGTATCCGGTGGAGACGGGGTTTCAAGTTCTGTGAACATTCGGGATAAGGCATCGGGTTTAACGTTTTTGGATCCAGGGCGATAAGTAATATGAAAATTAAAACGGGAAAAGAAAAGAGCCCATCTGGCCTGTCGGGGTCTAAGGCGTCTGGCAGTTCTGAGGTATTCTAAATTTTTGTGATCTGTGAAGATCAGTATCGGATGTGCTGCCCCTTCCAGGAGGTACCGCCATTCTTCCAGGGCTAACTTTATTGCTAGGAGTTCTCGGTCACCTACATCATAGTTCCTTTCTGATACACCTAGTTTTCTGGAAAAGAAAGCCACCGGATGCATTAAAGACTTGGGTCCTTGGCGTTGAGACAGGATGGCTCCTACCGCACTCTCCGAAGCATCGACCTCCAGAGTGTAGGGTAATGCAGGGTCAGGGTGCTTTAGTACTGGAGCGGAGGTAAATGCCCTTTTTAATTGGTCGAAGGCGGCTTGGGCCGCTGAAGTCCACTGGAAGCGGCTTTGCTTCTTGGTGAGCTGAGTGATGGGTGCGATGATCTTGGAGAAGTTCTTGATAAACTTTCTATAAAAATTGGAGAACCCGATAAAACGTTGTACCCCTTTCTTGTCATTTGGGGGCGGCCAGGACATGATGGCAGAGACCTTCTGGGGATCCATGGCTACACCCCCAGTTGATATCACCAGGCCGAGGAAGTGAATGGTCTGGCGTTCGAATTCACATTTTTCGGCCTTTGCGTAAAGTCCATGCTGCCTTAATCTGCCCAGTACTTGTTTGACATGATCACGATGAACTTCTAGAGAGGTGGAAAATATCAGGATATCGTCTAGGTAGACAATTACAAAGGAATCTAGAAAGTCTCTGAAAATATTATTAACAAAATGTTGAAAAGTGGCCGGGGCGTTGCACAGTCCAAATGGCATGACTAAATACTCGAAGTGGCCAAAACGTGTTCGGAATGCTGTCTTCCATTCGTCCCCTTTGCGTATTCTGATCAGGTTATAGGCCCCACGTAGGTCCAACTTCGTGAATATTTTTGCTGAGCGGAGTCTCTGAAATAATTCCGGGACTAGTGGAAGCGGGTACCGGTTTTTAATTGTCACTTTATTCAGATCCCTGTAATCCACACATGGGCGGAGCGAGTGATCTCTTTTTTCAACAAAGAATATTCCGGCTCCTGCTGGGGAGGAGGAATGTCGGATGAACCCCTTTTTGAGGTTCTCATCGATGTACTCCTTGAGAACCAGGAGTTCAGATTCGGACAGGGGGAAGATCCGCCCGAAAGGAATTTCGGCCCCAGGTAGTAACTCAATCGGGCAGTCGTAGACCCGATGGGGAGGAAGAGTGTCTGCTTTCTGTTTATCGAACACGTCCAGGAAGTTGTGGTACACTGGTGGCACCAACTCTTTGAATTCAGAGTCCGTTCTTAGGCACCCAATGACTGGTGGAATATGGTGGAAGGCTTTGAGACAGTTCTGTAGACAGTAAGAGGACTGAAAAGTCACCTCACCGGTGACCCAGTTGACCTGGGGATTGTGGGCCTGTAGCCAAGGCATTCCTAGGATGACAGGAAACAAGGGTGAGGAGATGACATCTAGACGGAGTAGCTCCTGGTGACCTGGTGGGATGCTGGTGAACAGGGGTTGTGTCTCCAGAGTAATAGGCCCGGACTTGATGTTTGACCCATCTGCTAGCCGTATGGAGAGTTGATGCTGCTTAGGTATTAATGGGATGTTATGTTGTAGAGCGAAGGCATGATCCACAAAGCAGCTACATGCACCAGAGTCAATTATAGCCTGGACTCGGAGTATTTCTCCTGGGAGCTGTAAGGAAATAGGAACAGCGATGTGAGCGGCTTTTATTAGAGACAAGGCGAAAGGCACACGGGATGATGAATTGAACTTACGGATCTTATTCGGGCATGTGTTGGCGTAGTGCCCAGCTTCCCCACAGTAGAGGCAGAGGTTGTTCTGGTGACGCCGCTGTTTCTCCTCGGGTGATAATGGTGAGCGGAGTAGGCCGACTTGCATGGGCTCTGGTGCTCCTGAGGTGGCAGCAGGCACGTTGGAAACGGGAGTAGGAGGGTAGTTGGGACCTTTGGGTAACACCCATGTGGGGCGTGTCAAGCTGGACCTCTCGGACCTCCGCTCTCTTAAACGACGGTCTATCTGGATAGACAGCTGAATCAAATCCTCCAAAGAACTAGGGATTCCCACTCGGGCTAGCTCATCCTTCAGAGCTTCGGAGAGGCCTATGCGGAACTGATAGAGGAGTGCGGCGTCGTTCCAAGAGGTGTCGGAACTCCACCGCCTAAAGTCTGTTACGTAGTCCTCTACTGGCCGGCGCCCTTGTTGGAGGGCATGGAGGCTGGCCTCTGCTGTTGTGGTGCGCTGAGGATCATCATACAGCTTGGCCATTTCATCCAAAAATGAGTCCAGGGTATCCAGAAGAGGGCTGGCTTGTTCCAACATACGGTGGGCCCAGGTTTGAGGCTCCCCTTGGAGTAGGGAGACTATGAACCCCACCTTAGTGCTCTCCAGGGAGAACGTACGGGGTTGTAGCAGGAAGTAGAGCCGACAAGCATTCCTGAAGGAGCGGAACTTACTGCGGTCCCCTGAAAACCGTTCCGGTGGGGGCACACGAGGTTCTGGGGGTGGCATCATTACTGTGGGTGCTGATGCAGAGGTTGCTGAGCCAGAAAACCGGGATGCCAGGGAGGCCTGATGAGTTGCAGAGCCTGGGGACATGGATTCCACTCTCTGTTCTAGTTGATGATAGCCATCTCGCAGGCCCTGGACTGCCAGGGTAAGGGCCGACATCTGTTGGCACAGAGCTTCCAAAGGCGAGGCACCCCCTTCGGACTCCATTCGGCTGGATCGTACTATCACGTACCTTACAGCGGAGTCCGGATGCTGGGGATGGCCTCGTGCACGGTTCCGGTCCCAACACCCCTGGTGGTGGGAACAGGGAGTGCTGGGGCACAAAAGGGTGCAAGTGCCTGCGGCTGGTAGACTGGTGCTTGGAAGTACCGGTTCCTCTGGAGAGCTGGTGTATACGTTGGCATCCAGGACTGTACTCAGTAAAGGCCGAACAGGTGGATGTAGGCACTGCGAGATCAAAACGGGAAACAGGTCGGCAACTGGCTGGCAAACAAGGTACAAAGCGGAAGGCAAGTTCGTGGTCAAAAGCAGGCAAAGGGTTGGCAACTGGCTGGCAAACAAGGTACAAAAACGGAAGGCAAGTTCGTGGTCAAAAGCAGGCAATAGGTTGGCAACAGGCAGGTGATAAGGTACCAAATTAGAGAGCAGAGACGTAGTCCAGGAATCCAAGCCGAGGTCAAACCAAAGGGAACAGTCAATAAGCGGGGTCAATCCAGGAAGGGTAACAGGAAAACCAGGTGAATCAGGAACAAGGTAGGCAGGAACTTCAGGCAGGTATTCAGGAGATAAGACTGAAGACGATCCAGCACTGACACCATGTGAAGGCCCTGTTTATATAGGGCGCCTTGTGCTGGGATTGGTGGAGGTGCGGGTCCGTGCGTGATTACGCACACACGTTCGTGCTGACGTGGGAGTGCGTGCCCTCGTTCGTATTGACAAACGAGGGCGCGCACAGGTCAGCGTTGGTACGCGGGTATGCCCGCACGTTCGGTTCCGTTGGGAAGGCTGCGCATGGGTATTGGCGCTTGCAGAGTGGGGATTCTCCCTACTGGACGAGGACGGGTATGGAAAGCGTGAGTTCTCTGACAACCTGCTTCTCTCTTCCTCCCCTCCGAGAGAGAGTTATCTAGGAAATTTTTCTGAATAGTTTCTATGAATCTAAATAATAGATATTGTGACCCCCCTATTTTCCTCCCCTCTCCTCTCCCAAAAAAAAAAAAAAAAAAAGAAAAAAAAAGGGCAAAATGATTATCAGTTCAATGTATATAGTCTCTGGAACCGTTTTCCACAATCCTTCTCTCCGCTTCAGGTCCCTATATATATTGAAGCCTGAGGTTTATATTCCCCCTGCAGGGACTTAACATCTCTGGGTCAATGATTTTACCATGGTTTGTTCCTTCACTAGGGATGGGAGACAGGGCAGTAAAGAAATAGGGGAATCAGTAGACAAAGCAAATAGAGTAAAGAGCGAATTCAAGGTAGTGCGGCCTAGGAGAGGCTCCTTTAAATCAACCAACACTATGTACTACTATAGCATCATCCGTGTTTGGGTCTTGGATATCTAGGTATTTTAGATTCCCCGTATCTTATGACCGATTCTCCCCAAAAAAAAAAAATATATAATGATCGCACATAGATTCTCAGGATATCGCTGAATGTCGCTTGTAAGTGTCTTATGCTCGTTTATGCATAGAATTCTCCGTTACCATTTGTTTCAATGCTTGAAAAAGTTTTTACATTATATCCCTTGTAGTCATGATGATATCATTATCTCCGTTATTTATGAGGGTAATTAAGAATGAATCGATTGACCGGCGGGATATGTGGGGGTGAAGGTATATTCAGTTAGGTGTTCTATAGAGTTTTTCTTTCGAAATTACCAGCTGTAGCCTTAGATATACCTCCAGATTTACCTTTTGTCTTCTCTCCCCTCTCTCACATAGCTCCGTCCCAACTGCAGTCCTTTTAACTACTGTCAAAGTCCCAGTTATGTCCCGTTTTTCGAATGACTTTCATTCAATTTCCCCCCTAGGTTCCCTCTGATATGTACCAGCCTTTAATTGCGCTTGCTATGAGAAAAATAGATTAACACTCACCCCCTCCGTTGAAACGCTTTTCATGCCATCAAGCGGTGAGCAGATTGCTCCTCTCTAGTGGGGACTTATCCTTGTTGAGAGAGATGATCCTGGACAGGGGTTCTGTGTAATTTCCTTAGCGTTGCATTGCTATATTTTTTTAGTACCTACCTTCGGTATGTGGCATCCAAGGGAGAGGAGGGGAGTAACACGGGAGAAGGAGCGGGTCAGGGGAAGGTAAAAAGCATCCGCAGCGATCCTGCGGCGTCTCCTATCTACCTGGGAGCGTCGGTATCTTCAATGGGCCATTGCCTCCGGGGACGCCAGCTGGTCGGCGCGGTGTCTGCTTACTGCGGGGATCATTTACGGGGGCCGACGGCCGTCGGATGTCTCATGGGTCATAGGTCAGGACACTCCCTCCACGAGGTGAAGCACGTCCTCACGTCCTTGCATCCATCCCCCGGCCTTTTTAGTAGATTATAAGCCCAATAATAGCATACAATGCCAAGCTGCGGTTTCCAAAGCGAGCAAAGTCCTTCCTTGTATTAAGAGAGGTATTGTTAGGTACCTGGTGGCGAGCCTGGCTTGACGGAAGGGGACCTCTCTTACGGCTCTGGTTCAGGGTCCACTGGAATGGAGACAGAGGACCCGTGAGCACAGTGGAGTAGGAGTGTCCGTCCGGTGGGTCAGCTGGTGCAGGATGAAGTAGGATGCTGGTGCTGGTCTTTGGATGGTAGGAACTGCAGGAGATGGTACAGCAGGCTTGGGGTCGGATGACCGGAGAGAGAGGTAGTCTCTGGAACAGCAGCAGCAGAGGCAGATCCTGTGCGGGAGAGAGGCACACTCGGACGGCAGAGGTAGTCAGACAGGCCGGGTCACAGGTAAGGCAGATAGGCATTAAACGGCAGGCAGAAGGATGGTCAAGTGGCAGGCAGAGGTTCGTCAACAGGTCCAGACAGTCCACAACAGGGTCAGGCAAGCTGGGGTCAAGGAGCAGAGAGGTCAGCAGGGTCAGACAGGCCGGGTCGGGTTCCAATGGATCACAGATAGGTACAGGCAGGTAAACTGGAAACTCAGGTCAGAGCTGCAGACGAACAGCACCGCAGGGCTGCAGCTCTGATCCTTAAATAGGGACACTGGCGCCAAACAGCGCTAACCGCGCACGTGCACGCGCACAGGCGCGCACGCCCCCGCTATTAGCGCACGGGAGCGCGCCCGCGGGCCGGTCGCGTGCGTGCACGCGCCCGCGGCGCGCGCCAACGCCCGCGCTGATGCCTGGAGGGCACAGGGGTGATCGTTTGCCTGCGTAGAGGCAATCTGGGCCGCCCGGGGCGGCCAGGACCCTGACATTGCCCCCCCACAAGGGGCAACCTCCGGATGCCCAAAAGACTTCTCTTCTCTGGGTGGGCGGAAAAGAAGGCACGGATCAGTCTTCTGGCATGAAGGTTACTATCGGGTTCCCAGGAATTGTCCTCAGCCCCGTGCCCCTTCCATTTAACTAAGAACTGTGTCTGCCCTTGCCGCCTCCTACAATCAATAATGGCCTCTACTTCGTATTCTTCGCCGCCTTCGACAAGAACAGGACCAGGAGGTCTAGTTCCCCTATTAGGGAAGGGGTCGGGTACAGCGGGTTTTAACAGGGCCACATGAAACACCGGGTGTATCTTCATTGAGTCGGGCAACGACAGTTCGTAGGATACCTGGTTGATCCTCCTTTTCACAGAGAAGGGTCCCAGAAACTTGGGAGCGAGTTTCTTGGAAGGGCAAGGTAACTTCAAGTTAATAGTAGATAGCCATACCTGATTTCCAATCTGGAGGTCCAGTTCTCCCCTTCTCTTCCGGTCAAAGAACCTTTTGCCGTCTGCCTGGGCCTTGGTTATCGTCTCTTGGAGGATCTGGTTGTTGTGTTGGAGGAAGGTCACTGTATCCTGCACCGCTGGAACCGGGGATTCTGGAAGAAAGTCAGGGAGAAAGGATAAGTGGAAGCCATAGTTGGAGAAAAAAGGGGACTGACCTGTGGCTGAGTGGCTGGCGTTGTTGTATGAAAACTCGGCTAAGGGGAGTAGGGACACCCAATCGTCCTGCACAAAGGACGTGAAGCACCTAATGTACTGCTCCAAGGTCTGATTTGTGCGTTCTGTCTGTCCATTTGTTTGGGGGTGATAGGCCGAGGACAGAGCCAACTCAATTTTTAGGGATTTACACAAAGCCCTCCAGAATCGGGATGTAAATTGGACCCCCCTATCGGAGACTATGCTGGCAGGGACCCCATGCAACTTAATTATCTCCCTGATAAAGACACGGGCTGTTTCAGCAGCGGACGGGGTTCCCTTTAGGGGCAGGAAGTGGGCCATTTTAGACAGCCGGTCTACGACTACAAAAATAGCTGTGCACCCTTCTGAGCATGGGAGTTCAACTATAAAGTCCATGGTGATCATCCTCCATGGTCGGTCGGGTACGGGAAGAGGCTTAAGGAGGCCCCAAGCTCGGCTTCTTGAGGTCTTGCTCCGGGTACAGACAGGGCAGGCGTTGACGTACTCCTAGCAGTCTTTCCTTAGACCTGGCCACCAAAAGGTGCGTTGCACCAGATCAATAGTCTTGCGGACTCCAAAATGTCCTGCCAGAGGGTGGTCATGACAAAGATTCAGGACCTTGGTCCGAACAGATTCGGGGACAAAGACTTGGCTTCCTTTCCAAAAGAGACCGTCTCTGGAAGTCAGGAGGGCCCCTGGGGTTGCTGGGCCGTTTGCAGATGCCTCCTTGATCTGTGAGAGCAAATCCGGTTGTACAAGTAGAAAGTTGCCAGATGACAGGATGGTGTCTGGAGCTGCTGTGTCCTTTGGATTATCGAACATGCGCGAGAGCGCGTCTGGTTTCACGTTTTTGGATCCTGGGCGGTAGGTGATATGAAAACAAAATCTGGAAAAAAACAAGGCCCAACGGGCTTGTCAAGGCCTCAGTCGCTTGGCTGTCCGTAGGTACTCGAGGTTTTTGTGGTCGGTATACACCAATACCGGGTGACTTGCACCCTCCAACAGATACCTCCATTCCTCCAGGGCTGCCTTGATGGCCAGAAGTTCCCGGTCCCCTACGTCGTAATTCCTCTCTGCGGGGGTAAGTTTCTGAGAGAAAAACCCTACCGGGTGCATCAAATCCTTGCTGCCTTGACGTTGAGATACCACAGCTCCCAGCGCTACTTCGGAAGCGTCGACCTCCAGAATGTATGGGAGGGCAGGGTCGGGGTGACTGAGGATGGGAGCAGAGGTGAATAGCCTTTTAAGTCTCTCAAAAGCTTCCTGGGCCTCGGGACCCCACTGAAAGCGTGTACCCTGTTTTGTTAGTTGGATAATAGGGTTGACAATGGTAGAGAATCCCTTAATGAATTTCCTGTAGAAATTTGCAAACCCTATAAAGCGCTGAATGCCCTTCTTGTCCGATGGTGCCGGCCAGTCCAATACAGCAGTTACCTTCTGAGGGTCCATTCTGATCCCTGCTGGGGAAATCTCAAGTCCCAGAAACTGAATCTCTTGCTGTTCAAACAGGCACTTCTCTGCTTTAGCATATAGGCCATGCTGCCGGAGACGAAGTAGCACTCTGCCCACATGCCCCTGGTGCTGTTCAAGAGAACTGGAAAAAATTAAAATGTCATCGAGGTATACAATTACAAAAATGTCCAAAAAGTCCCTAAAGACATCATTGATCAGGTGCTGAAAGGTGGCAGGGGCATTGCAGAGGCCGAACGGCATGACTAGATACTCATAGTGACCAAAGCGGGTCCGGAAGGCCGTTTTCCACTCATCCCCGGACCTGATACGGACCAGGTTGTAGGCACCCCTTAGGTCCAACTTGGAGAAGATAGTTGCCGTTCGTAGTTTCTGGAAGAGCTCTGGTATCAACGGCAAGGGGTATCAGTTTTTGACTGTAACTTTGTTCAACTCGCGGTAGTCCACACAAGGCCTGAGTGTTTGGTCCTTCTTGGTAACGAAGAATATCCCCGCGCCTGCTGGGGAGGTGGAGTGACGGATAAACCCTTTTTTGAGGTTCTCCGCGATGTACGCCTTCAGGGCCTCCTGCTCTTTTTCGGATAAGGGAAAGATGCGTCCGAATGGGATTTCGGCTCCTGGGAGAATCTCGATAGGACAGTCATATGGACGATGGGGCGGCAGAGAGTCTGCCCCTCGTTTACTGAACACGTCGAGAAAGTCGTGGTAAGTCTTGGGCACGGCCCGGCACAGGTCCTGATCGGAGTTCAGGCAACACAGAGCAGCGGGTGCCCCAACGGGCTCAGGTAGGCAGTGCTGAAGGCAATAAGGGGACTGGAATTTTACTTGTCCCGTTGACCAGTTAATGCAAGGGTTGTGGGCTTGGAGCCACGGTATGCCCAAAATCACTGGGAAGAGAGGAGAAGAAATTACATCCAGTATTAACAGTTCTTGGTGCTGGGACAAGATGGTGGCAGGCAGGGGCAAGGTCTCTTGGGTCACTTGACCTGATTTGATGCGTGATCCGTCGGCCAAGAAGACAGAAAGTCCACGGGTCTTCTCCCGGAGAGGTAGGGCTTGTAAGTTGGCAAAGGTGGCATCGATAAAACAACTGCATGCTCCGGAGTCAAGGATAGCATTGGTGTGGATTGTCCTTCCTTGAAGCTGCAACGAGAGGGGAAGAGCCAGGTGAGTGGTGTTGCTGGGGCAAGGTGCAGGTTTAGAAGAGACAGAAGAAAGACACTTACGGATCTTGACTGGGCAGTTGTTTACGTAATGTCCAGAACCACCACAGTAGAGGCATAGATTCAGCTGCCGGCGCCTGGCACGCTCTTCGGGGGACAAGGTGGAGCGCATAAGTCCGATCTGCATTGGTTCAGGGCTGTCGAAGGCAGGACTGGCTGGAACTGTAGCAGGTGTGGGTAAATAGCGGGAAGCTGGAGTTGGAGCCCTTGCCACCATCCAGGCCGGGCGGGTCGGTTGGGAGGAACGTTCGGCTCGGCGTTCCCGGAGCCGGCGATCCAGTTGGATGGTAAGGGTGATCAGGTCCTCCAGGGACTCGGGGACCCCCACTCGGGCCAGTTCATCCTTCAGACCCTCAGATAAGCCTGTGCGGAATTGATGCCTAAGGGCTGCATCGTTCCACCGAGTGTCCAGCGCCTGAAATCAGAAATATAGTCCTCGGCCATTCTACGGCCTTGTTGGAGCGTGGACAAGGCGGTTTCGGCTGTAGCGGTTTTCTAGGGGTCGTCATAGAGTTGCGCCATTGCCTGGAAGAAGGTAGCAAGGTCCTGGATCTGTGGGCTATCGACCCTTAGAAGACGGTGGGCCCATGACTGAGGTTCTCCTTGCAGGAGAGACACCACGAATCCCACCTTGGTGGCTTCCAAAGAAAAAGTCCTGGGCTGAAGGGCAAAATAAAGCTGGCAGGCATCTCGGAAGGCAGGAAACTTAGACCGATCTCCTGAGAATCTTTCCGGAACGGGCACTCTTGGCTCTGGAGGAAGCATCACTACTGCAGGCTGAACGGTGGGTTGCACCGGTGGTGCAGGAGGTGCAGCAGCCATAGGGCTGGAGAGATGCTGTACCTGTCCCTCTAACCTGGTATAGCCTTCCTGTAGAGACTTTACTGCTTGGGTGAGGGCTGCCAGGTGGGAGCAGAAGTCCTGCATGGACGAGGTTCCTTCCGCAGGCTCGGTCATCTGGGCTGTTCGTACTGTTAGGTACCTGGTGGCGAGCCTGGCTTGACGGAAGGGGACCTCTCTTACGGCTCTGGTTCAGGGTCCACTGGAATGGAGACAGAGGACCCGTGAGCACAGTGGAGTAGGAGTGTCCGTCCGGTGGGTCAGCTGGTGCAGGATGAAGTAGGATGCTGGTGCTGGTCTTTGGATGGTAGGAACTGCAGGAGATGGTACAGCAGGCTTGGGGTCGGATGACCGGAGAGAGAGGTAGTCTCTGGAACAGCAGCAGCAGAGGCAGATCCTGTGCGGGAGAGAGGCACACTCGGACGGCAGAGGTAGTCAGACAGGCCGGGTCACAGGTAAGGCAGATAGGCATTAAACGGCAGGCAGAAGGATGGTCAAGTGGCAGGCAGAGGTTCGGCAACAGGTAGACAGTCCACAACAGGGTCAGGCAAGCCGGGGTCAAGGAGCAGAGAGGTCAGCAGGGTCAGACAGGCCGGGTCGGGTTCCAATGGATCACAGATAGGTACAGGCAGGTAAACTGGAAACTCAGGTCAGAGCTGCAGACGAACAGCACCGCAGGGCTGCAGCTCTGATCCTTAAATAGGGACACTGGCGCCAAACAGCGCTAACCGCACACGTGCACGGGCGCGCGCGCCCCCGCTATTAGCGCACGGGAGCACCCCGCGGGCCGGTCACGCGCGTGCACGCGCCCGCGGCGCGCGCCAACGCCCGCGCTGATGCCTGGAGGGCACAGGGGTGATCGTTTGCCTGCGTAGAGGCAATCTGGGCCGCCCGGGGCGGCCAGGACCCTGACAGGTATGGACTCCAGAGCTAGAGATATAATTTTGCCCCTGTACAAATCATTAGTAAGACCTCATCTGGAATATGCAGTTTAGTTTTGGGCAGCGGTTCTCAAAAAGTGCAGAGAAGGGCAACCAAACTGATGAGGCATGGAGGAGCTCAGCTATGAGAAAAGATTAGAAGAATTTAATCTATTTCCTCTTGAGAAGAGGAGATTAAGGGGGGATATGATCAACATGTACAAATACATAAGTGGTCCATATAGTGAACTTGGTGTTGAGTTTTTCCCTTTAATGTCATCACAGAGGACAAGGGGGCTCTCTTTACGTCTAGAGGAAAAAATATTTAATCTCCAAATACGCAAAGGTTTCTTCACAGTAAGTGCAAATGTGCAATAAAAATAGTAAAGCTAACACCGCGCTGAACCCTGAATGATGTAGTGAATGTTAACTAAAACAAAAAATTAGAAAAAAGCTGCAGCTAAAAAATGTGAGATATACACACTAACAAGGCAATAATTAACAAAAAGCCGCGCTATAGGAAATTAATTGTAGGTCATAAGTGAATACCATAAATAAACTTAAGTGACTGTGAAATCAAAATAACTGTGAATAATCCATATACATAGAATATACACCATACATAAAAATATTGTGCCAAAAATAATCAATAAAACACAAAGGACTAAACATAAAATGATTGAAAAGTCCTTATATGATTACTGAATAAAATCCAAGTAATAAAAAAATTATTGATGTGTAACAGTAAGTGTCCAAAGTGGTGAAACCATATGGCAGTGTGATGTCCACAACTCATGCAATAACAAATCCACCAACGAATGTGATCCACCACCACTCTACAATTAGGCTTACCAGAGGCAAGCTTATACCAAGCCTGTAGGAAGATGGTACCGGAATGTACCTTAAACCGTAGGACCTCAACACTGGATCAGGATCTCCCCAGATATGGATGGCCACAAGGTGAAAATTTGGACAATGATTCCTTTAGGGACTGGTCTATGTATGGGACTCCTCCAAAGATGTAAACCCAAGGTCAAACGACATCAGCATGGAATCAAAGGAAAACAGGGGATGCTCCCATAGTGTAAAACCAACAATTTATTGAAATTAAAAATCAAAATTCTACTTACACAGATAAATAGTGCATTGGCAGAGGATAGAATAAAAAACGCCGGCCGGCTTGCAGAAACACCCGCTCACAACGCGGAACGCGATGAAGTCAGTGCGTCAGCCTCCCTACGTCCGTTTCGTCTATTGACGTCTTCTGGGGAACGGGCGACGCACTGAATCATCGCAACTTTATAGAGAACATAACAGACACGCCCTGGTGTGAACCCTCAATGGCGGATCTGCATAAAAAAACATATTAAAAGTAAAATGCGCTATAAACAATCAATGATAGGCATTCTATGGGGATAATATCAAATCAGCAATATATGCCGTATAATAAAAATAAATGATAATTAAAAAATGTGTGAACTAAATTAACAATAGGTTGTCCCAACAAGACAACCTATTGCCGAATTAAATAACAACCAGAGGGGTATTGTTCTAAATTATGAAGCCAGCCAGGTGTCGATCAATTTTCTGGATCTCAGAATAGGGGTCAACAGTGGAGCATTCACCACTGCGACCCACTTCAAGGAAACAGATCGGAATGCATATATTCCTATTGGTAGCTGTCACCATGAAGCTTGGCTAAAATCAGTACCCAAGAGCCAATATCTGCGGTTGAGGAGGAACTGCTCTAATCCAACTGAGTTTTCCACTCAGGCTAATATTCTCACAGAACGTTTTCTTGAAAAAGGGTATACATCTACCTCTCTGGAGGCTGTGCTTGGGGAAGTGTCTGAGATCAATAGAGCTGATTTACTTAAAGACAAACCTCCAAAGAACAGGGATTTGGCAAGGGTTCCATTTATTACCTCATATTCTATCCAACATAAAAATGTGGGGAGGATAATTAAAAAATATTGGCATGTTCTCACTAGCGATCCAACTTTAAATGCAGTTTTGCCACCTAAACCCCAGATTGTTTATAGAGGGGTCCCCTCCCTTAAGGCCAGAATATCTCCCAATGTTTTAGATCCACCAATAGCCAGAACCAATTTTTTCGATAATTTGACAGGTTTTTATCAATGCAGGCGGTGTAGGATCTGCTCTCTTAGTGGGTGTATCCACAGGAGGACTCATAAATTCACCTCTACTAGTACTAGAGCTGAGTTTGAGATTAAACCTTTTATAACCTGTTCCACTGAAGGGGTTGTCTATCTGCTCCAATGCCCATGTGGCCTTCAGTATGTGGGCAGGACTAAGCGCCCACTTAAGGTTAGACTGAATGAACACGTCACCAACATCCTGGGCGGGTTTCCAAAACACCCAGTATCTAGGCACTATCTGGAGGTCCATAAAAAGGACCCATCGAAGACGATCTTTTTGGGGATAGACAAATATATCCCCCAATGGAGGGGGGGTTCACTGGTTCGTGGCATCTCTAGATTGGAGATGTCCTGGATATACAAAATCAAAAGTTACACCCCCTTCGGGTTAAACGTTGACATAGATGTTAACGCATTTATTGATAACTCATAATGGGGTTTAAGCCCACATTCTTTCTATCTAATAAGTTTTGTGTGTCCAATGCTAATGTGTCTGGAAGTTTTTGGTTTAATGGAATCAATGCAACTGGCTAGTATTCGGTAAGGGGGTTGTGCTATGTTCCTATGTAAGGGGTGAGCCCCTAATGGCGAATCTTAATTTCCCCCTTTTTTGCACTTCTATTTGTCATTCTATTGTATTTTCAGCCTGCAATTTGTATTTGGGTTGATTTAATTAATCCCAGTGATTTGGTTCTGGTACTATATTTTATTTCTTTGGCCCATTTTGACGACAATTCAAAGCCATGGCTTTGCCATTTCACTGAAGGTCTATCTATTGGTTGGTTTAGCTTATGAGCTGACCACTTTTTGGGACACCATTCTTTGTGTGAGTTTCTGTTTCCCATGGACGCTCCAATTATAGTGGAGAATAATTTCTATCCGCTATTTGTCCACAAGATGGAGCCATTTCACACTCCCTATGATTAGTGTTAATGAGGTTTCTTGTTGGGACAACCTATTGTTAATTTAGTTCACACATTTTTTAATTATCATTTATTTTTATTATACGGCATATATTGCTGATTTGATATTATCCCCATAGAATGCCTATCATTGATTGTTTATAGCGCATTTTACTTTTAATATGTTTTTTTATGCAGATCCGCCATTGAGGGTTCACACCAGGGCGTGTCTGTTATGTTCTCTATAAAGTTGCGATGATTCAGTGCGTCGCCCGTTCCCCAGAAGACGTCAATAGACGAAACGGACGTAGGGAGGCTGACGCACTGACGTCATCGCGTTCCGCGTTGTGAGCGGGTGTTTCTGCAAGCCGGCCGGCGTTTTTTATTCTATTCTCTGCCAATGCACTATTTATCTGTGTAAGTAGAATTTTTATTTTTAATTTCAATAAATTGTTGGTTTTACACTATGGGAGCATCCCCTGTTTTCCTTGCTGATGTCGTTTGACCTTGGGTTTACATCTTTGGAGGAGTCCCATACATAGACCAGTCCCTAAAGGAATCATTGTCCAAATTTGCACCTTGTGGCCATCCATATCTGGGGAGATCCTGATCCAGTGTTGAGGTCCTACGGTCTAAGGTACATTCCGGTACCATCTTCCTACAGGCTTGGTATAAGCTTGCCTCTGGTAAGCCTAATTGTAGAGTGGTGGTGGATCACATTCGTTGGTGGATTTGTTATTGCATGAGTTGTGGACATCACACTGCCATATGGTTTCACCACTTTGGACACTTACTGTTACACATCAATAATTTTTTTATTACTTGGATTTTATTCAGTAATCATATAAGGACTTTTCAATCATTTTATGTTTAGTCCTTTGTGTTTTATTGATTATTTTTGGCACAATATTTTTATGTATGGTGTATATTCTATGTATATGGATTATTCACAGTTATTTTGATTTCACAGTCACTTAAGTTTATTTATGGTATTCACTTATGACCTACAATTAATTTCCTATAGCGCGGCTTTTTGTTAATTATTGCCTTGCAAATGTGCAATACACTCCCTCCAGAGGTAGTTCTAGCAAGCTCAGTAGATTGCTTTAAAAAAGGCCTGGGTTCTTTCCTAAATGTACATATTATAACTGGGTACTGATATTTATAGGTAAAGTTGATCCAGGGAAAATCCGATTGCCGATAGCAAATTGGATCATGCTTTGCTGGGGTTTTTCGCCTTCCTCTGGGTCAACTTTTTTTTTTGGCTGAACTAGATGGACTGTCTTTTTTCAACCTGACTAACTGTGTAACTATGTAACATACACTATCTGGGAGGGTCACTAACTGACACTGATGTCGCTGGTGACACTAATACAGTGATCAGTGAAAATACTGTACACTGACACTGTACCAATGACACTGGCTGAGAAAGTGTTGACATCTAAGGTCAATCAAGGTGTTAACCGTGTGCCTAACAATGTGTAATTTGTGCTGCTTTTACTTTCTGATCTGTTCTGAGATGTTTTTTCTCTCTGCTTTTTAGTGAGCAGAATCAGCCAAATCACTGTTCCCTGTACACAGAGTTCTGTGTTTTTGTACACACAGGACTCTGTGTGTGATTGGTCACAGCTAATTTCAGCTGAAATCATTGGCTTAAATCTGCTGCCAAACTTGTGCTGTTTCCAATCACAGCATGGGTTTAAAGGGAGCATGCACATGCAACCTCCAAAACCAGAAGAAGGCCATCATGCACATATAGGTGATTGTGTCTGTTCCTGCCGCCCACTCACTGTGAGTAGTTGGCCGGTAGTTAAATTATCCTCATCAGGTCAATCCTACTAATTGCATTTATTGGTAGCTTTTGTAAACCTTAAAAGTTGCATAGGAAAACCCCCTGATGCTATCTTGAGAGACTAGACAAGGAATAGGTTGCTTGGCCCTGGGGTGGCAATCTTGAAAGACTAAATATTACTACAGGATTTGGTAACTTGGCATCACTTTAAGATATCTAAAAATAGATAGATAGATAGATAGATAGATAGATAGATAGATAGATAGATAGATAGATAGATAGATAGATAGATAGATAGATAGATAGATAGAAATTGAAGTCTTATTGTATATGGGAAAGTAAACTAACTTTTCCCAATTAATGTATGAACCAAAATATGCACTAAATTCTAAATTGGCCAATAATAGAAATTGTGTGAACTAGTGATAGGCTGGCTTCCAACCCATTGACAATTATATGGAGTTATATGTGGCCAGTGATGTAAGTAACTGGGTTAAAATAAACTGAGTTACCTAACGCAGTTACTTTAGAGGGTAACGAGCAGTGTTTGTCATCTTACTTTAAAAAAGTAATTAGTTAAGTTACAAATTACTTCTCCCAAAAAGTAATTGCGTTAGTAACTCAGTTACTACATTGGAAAAGTAATTAGTTACGCAGCAAAGTAACTGACTTTTTAAAAAAATATTCTATACGTGTAACTAAGGGGCGGGTCTAGTATTACTGTAAGCAAGGGGCGCATTTATTATTATTGTTATATATCCTGTAACCAAGGGGCTGCTCTATTATTACTCTAACCAAGGGGCAGATCTGTTACAGCGTGTAAGCAAGGGGCGGGTCTATTATTATTATATCGTGTAAGGGGCGGATGGCTACAGAAGAGGGCGAATGTTAAATTAATGGTCAGAGCTTGATATATAACAATAATAATAAATGTGCCCCTTGGTTACAGTAATACTAGACCCGCCCATTAGTTACACGATAGACGCCCCTTGCAGAGTAGCATGAGCATCGGGAGCGTGTGGCATCACCTCGTACAATTACATGTTAACTGCACCTGCCCGGTGTAGAGTTCTCTCAGAGCTGTTCAGGTTTGGCAATTTTCGTAAGCTCCGTAGTACTTCGTACTGTGCAAGCGCTGCGCCTGCGCAGTACAGGGGGTCCTTATCTAGCGGGGGAACTTTTTAGGCAGGACACCAGAATTACACTACTGCCATCTAGTGGTGGTAGATGTAATTGCAGTAACTCCACCCAAGTAATGGGAACTGGATTACCATGATGGGAAAAGTAATCAGTTAGATTACTAGTTACCCTCTAAAGTAACTGCGTTAGGTAACTCAGTTTATTTTAACTCAGTTACTTACATCACTGGTAACGAGTAATCTAACTGATTACTTTTCCCCTCATGGTAACTCAGTTCCCATTACTTTGGCTTAGTTACCCCAATTACATCTACCGCCACTAGATGGCAGTAGTGTAATTCCGGTGTCCTGTCGAAAAAGTTCCCCCACCGGATAAGGACCCCCTGTACTGCTCAGGCGCAGCGCTTGCGCAGTACGAAGGACTACGGAGCTGCTGAAAATTGCCGAACCTAAACAGCTCTGAGTGAACTCTACACCGCACAGGCGCAGTTAACATGTAATTGTACGAGGCGATGCCGCACGCTCCTGATGCTCGTGCTACTCTGCAAGGGGGCGGCTATCGTGTAAGTAAGGGGCGGGTCTAGTATTACTGTAACCAAGGGGCGCATTTATTATTATTGTTATATGTCGAGCTCTGCCCATTAATTTAACATTCGCCCCCTTTTCTGTAGCCATCCGCCACTTACACGATATAATAATAATAGACCCACCACTTGCTTACACGCTATAACAGATCTGCCCCTTGGTTAGAGTAATAATAGAGCAGCCCCTTGGTTACACGATATATAACAATAATAATAAATGCGCCCCTTGGTTACAGTTATACTAGACCCGCCCCTTAGTTACGTGTATAGAATATTTTAAAAAGAAGTCAGTTACTTTGCTGCGTAACTAATTACTTTTCCAATGTAGTAACTGAGTTACTAACGCAATTACTTTTTGGGAGAAGTAATTTGTAACTTAACTAATTACTTTTTTAAAGTAAGATGACCAACACTGTATGTGGCTTTTTGCACCTGAATGTAATAATTTGACATGATCTCCACATATTTTTGGCTATATAGCATTTATAAAGCCTTCCAGCAGACAGTTGAAGCTTGTGAATAATACACAGGTCCGTATATAATTCTTTAAACTGGGGGATGTTGAGCCTGGGGCATCCAGAGAACAAAAAAAATTGCACACAGCAAATTATGGGTGTGGAGCAAATGTGCTAGGAATGGGAGGGGTGTAAAACTTGGGCAAACTCATCATGTACACAGTAACATATGGCACTGTCTTTGTACTCAAACAGGAGTCTAACAGACATGTACAAACCTGAGCGCAATCATTTGTAAAAAATTTAACTCTTTTTACATGACATTTTCTGTACCCAGCCTACCTTTAGGAAGAACTTCATTAAAATAATAACTACTGACCAACCAGCAATTATTGTATAACATAAAAAGTGCAGTGATCAGGAGTATGTCAAATACAATCTGGTTTGCAGAGTGAAGTGGTGAGAAATATGTCATACACAGCCCAGTTTACAGACTGCAGGGGTCAGGAGTATGTCATACACAGCCTGGCATACAAAGTGAAGTGGTCAGCAGTATGTCACATGCAGACGACCCTGGTATCACCCTGCAGTGCTGTTTCCCACTTGAGGGTCCTCTGGGATTCTTTCCTCCCTGCACAGCAAAGTTCACCTAGTGGATGTCTCTGATCATCTTGCTGTGAAGCACATGTTCCTGCATCCCTCTGCAGCTTTCTCTACTTCCTCCCTCCTTCCTCTTCCCTGCACTATGACATCAAGTGGGAGGTGCTATAATTCCAGCCATCCATGCAGCCAGTCTGGTTAATTTCCTTCTCTTTCCCAGGCAAACTGTAAATCAATGGCCCAGGAGAAGAGGAGCAAACTTCTTCAAGGATGTCCGGGCTGTGTGGCTCCTGTACCTTTAATGTGGTCTCTATTCTGTGCCATGGATGGATGCTTTTGGGGAGGGGGGTGGGGGTGTTGGACCCCCATACTACCCCCCTCCTTTATCTATGGCCCTTAACAAGCGTGACCCAAAAATGTATGGTAAACCCTGATGGTATCAAATTGATGCACAAGCTGACAGACTTAGTGGCACCAGTCAATATACGGTAGATTCCTGATGCTCTAAAAATGGATTAACATGACACTCTAGAAGAAGAACATCCAGAACCCAACGTAGGAAAACAACAATAAATTATATCTTGGTTGGAACTTTGAAACAAGCATATCTATGCTTTATAACCCAACTCTGGTCAAAATATGAACTTATCTCCACCCCCTTCTAACATATTGCTTCAGTAACTGTCAAGTTTGGAAAATATGTAAAGCAGTCCCATTCTAGAGACACTAAATAAAGGGAAGAGCAGTATGGTCATGGCTTTAGACCACACAGATGAATTGTTGTTTATTCAAAAACACATTCAAACTACCAAATAATTTTTTTTTTACCGGTAGAGAATGACAAAAAAGACCAGTATAAAGAAAACTAACTAAAACATTCAAAAGTGTAGGCTTTTATGGCTGAACTCCAGGCAGTTCCAAAAGTATTAATATTGTCCCTGCCCCAACTGATAAATGATCTATTCCTTGTTTTATCTAGGGGGAGAGTTAACACTGAATAATACATGCTATAATTGTGGTCATATGACAGCCAGAGCTCCGGTCCTCTCTTCTTTAGTACTGGAATATGGATGGTCACTTTGTCATCTCTTACAGTGCAGGGCCAACAGTTGTCACTGGTCCTTCATTGTATGGGATGATGTCAGTGACAGCTGTGGTGAGGCAAAAGGAGCAGTTCTGAGGAACCAGTCATCAAAATGGAGGATTAAGGCAAATTACACTCTGTGTTATTTCATCATCAGAATAAAATGAGTTAAGGACTTGTCCGCAGCATGCATTTTTTCCAACATTTCAAAATGCATGGTCTACTGAAAATGTACAGTTTCTATAGGACCAGTCCCCCATATTGTTTCCTATGATTAAGGATGACCGAAATGTACTTGGGTTTGGTTTGAGGTGGGTTTGGGTGCTGAAACCAAACCTCACTGTAGTCGTTGGGAGTTGAATGTTAAAAAACAATAATGGCTCTTTACTGAGCTAATAGACAAAGAATTGCCTATGGCATGAGGCGATGGGCACTGCCCTGGGGAGAATATACATGTCTGATCCGGTCGCTACATTTGTTGTGAATGAGAGCTCTGGTCCTTGCTGCAAAATGTAAACAAAGGGATGTTGTCAATGACCAAATATGGCTATATGTGGTCAGTGTAATTTCCTAAATATGTTGCCATATTTGGTCAGAGATGTCAGCACTAGAAAATAAATAGAGCAGGTGATGTCATTGGTTACTAAGAATACAACAGATGCAAACACCCTCTGGTTCCTTAACAATCAGCTTCCTTAACAACCATTTACATAGGAAACAGCCATATATTAGTACTAAATAAAATGTCTAAAATTTGTTGAAGGAGCTAAAAGTCGGAATTATGACAGCAAAATGTTAGGTTCCAATTTAAAAAACTTTGTAAAGAAACAAATATTTGTATCTTTTGTACTTGTGGGTTTGTTGTGTATATGTTAGTTCTCAGAATCAAAAATTGAACCGTGACATTTTACTGTAGTAAATGTACCCATTGGTGAATAACACAATGAAAATGTGTGGTATTAAAGTCTAAAACTCAATGAATGTCAGTGACATTCTTTCCACAATGAAGGCTTTAGAACTTGATGTATAGAAAAGCATCACACTGGCTTCTATTTTTGCTGCACTGTGATAAATCGCTTTCAGTCTATTGTGCATCAATATTATAAGGTTATATTATTCTTGCTGAAATCACAAATGCCATCAGAGTACAAACCCTTTATGGCAATCATTAGAGCAAATGTGTTCACATATGAACTGTTGAGAGGGCTATCTGCCTGTTCACTAATACAGTGCATCCGGAAAGTAGTCACAGTGCTTTACAGTTTCCACATTTTGTTATGTTACAGCCTTATTCCAAAATGGACTAAATTCATTATTTTCCTCAAAATTCTACAAACAATACACCATAATGACAACATGAAAGAAGTTTGTTTGAAATCTTTGCAAATTTATTAAAGATAAAAAAATAAAACAATACCATGTACATATGTATTTACAGTCTTTGTTCAATTCTTTGTTGAAGCACCTTTAAAACCAATTACAACCTTAAGTCTTTTTGAGTATGATGCTACAAGCTTGGCACACATATTTTTGGGCAGTTTCTCCCATTCTTCTTTGCAGGACCTCTCAAGCTTCATCAGGTTGGATGGGGAACATCGGTGCACAGCCATTTTCAGATCTCTCCAGAGATGTTCAATCGGGTTCAAGTCTGGGCTCCGGCTGGGCCACTCAAGGACATTCACAGATTGGTCCTGTAGCCATTCCTTTGTTATCTTGGCTGTGTGCTTAGGGTCGTTGGCCTGTTGGAAGATGAACCTTCACCCCTGTCTGAGGTCCAGAGCACTCTGGAGCAGGTTTTCATCAAGGGTATCTCTGTACATTGCTGCATTCATCTTTCCCTTGATCTTGACTAGTCTCCCACATCCTGCCACTGAAAAACATCCCTGCAGCATGATGCTGCCACCACCATGCTTCACTGTAGGGATGGCATTGGCCAGGTGATGAGTGGTGCCTGGTTTCCTCCAGACATAATGCTTATCATTCAAGTTCAATCTTTGTTTCATCAGACCAGATGATTTTGATTCTCATGGGCTGAGAGTCCTTCAGGTGCCTTTTGGCAAACTCCAGGTGGGCTGTCATGTGCCTTTTACTGAGGAGTGGCTTCATTTGGCCACTCTACCATACAGAGCTAATTGGTGGAGTGCTGCAGAGAGGGTTGTTCCTCTGGAAGGTTATCCTCTCTCCACAGAGAAACGCTGGAGCTCTGTCAGAAGGACCATGGCCACCTCCCTGACTAAGGCCCTTCTCGCTTAGTTTGGCCGGGTGGTCCACTCTAGTAAGTGTCCTGGTGGTTCCAAACCTTTCCCATTTGGTGGTTTCAACGTCTTCCATTTACGGATGATGGAGGCTACTGTGCTCACTGCTGCAGACATTTTTCGGTACCCCTTCCCAGATCTGTACCTCAATACAATCCTGTCTCGGAAGTCTACAGACAATTCCGTGGACTTAATGGCTTGGTTTGTGCTCCGACATGCACTGTTAACTGTGGGATCTTATATAGACAGGTGTGTGCCTTTCCAAACCATGTCCAATCAACTGAATTTACCACAGTTGGACTCCAAAAAAGTTGTAGAAGCATCTCAAGGACGATCAGTGGAAACAGAATGCAAATTTTCTAAGATTTTAACAAACTTCTTTCACGTTGTCATTATGGGGTATTATAGACAAAAATCAATTGGCGCAATCTAAAACAATGTAAATAATTAATAGATAAATTAGCTGCTGTCACTAAAAGTGCTTCCACCTGCAAACAAATATATACCCAAAAACAGTGCTGCGATACTTAGTGACTCAAAGCATATATAACATTGGTGCGTGAATATTAATAATAATAAAGTTCACTGACTGTGAAAAAATACAAACAATGTATATCAAAAGTTTATGCAAATAATGGTGACTGATTGAAGGTAATCCAGCCGTAAATCAATTCAAGTGCAGACAATGATAAGTGCTCTCCACCACCGGTTTCACAAACTGCTCACCTCAAACGTGTAAAATCAGCAGTGGTCCCCTCTGGGGATAATGAAGACACCTGGCACACTATGGATGCAGAGACCTCCCTTGGTAATAGGCTTCTTATTGGGTTCAAGGAACCCCGATCTTGTCTTGCATGTTGGATATTATATGCAAGAAAAAGGTAACATCTAGTGCTCTCCTTTTAAGATAATTTAATAGTATAACAAGTAGTAGATACACTCACAAATAAAGCACAATCAGCTTATGAAAACTGTAAGGCACTGAAACATCCAAATCTCGACATGGCCCAGTGCGATGTCAGTACGCAAGCTCCGCCTCTCAGATTTGTGTCATCGGGGCGTTGACTTCTTCAGGGTATTGGGGGGATAGTAGTGGGTTGGTCCTTTAAACTGTTTCAAGGATGTACAATTTTTAGGAATGAGAGCATTGTAACACTGACAGTATTACTGTGGGTTTACATTTCTGTAATGAAGCAAATGGTATAGAAAATTCTGGTCAGGAGCATCTGCAACTAATTCAGCTTGCTGGGGAAACCTTTTCTGTAAGAAAATGCTGAATGTGGGCAGTCTTCCACTATATCAACACACTTCACTACTCTCTCACACACAATGTTGAATAGACAAATACATAATAAATGCATAATATACAGTATTTGGGTGGAGAATCAGTTGTATTGCAATTGTTGTCATCAAATTGTTGTTCTGTGGCAACCAAATACTGACCACACTGTTATGGTTGTATTTCCCATAGTGGCACTTCTAGAACAGTGGCGTGGGAGTCAGAGTGGTTTAACCGCTTCAGCCCCGGAAGATTTTACCCCCTTCCTGACCAGAGCACTTTTTGCGATTCGGCACTGCGTCGCTTTAACTGACAATTGTGCAGACGTGTGACTTTGCACCCAAACAAAATTGACATCCTTTTTTCCCCCCAAATAGAGCTTTCTTTTGGTGGCATTTGATCACCTCTCCGGTTTTTATTTTTTGGGCTATAAACAAAAAAAGAGCGACAATTTTGAAAAAAAAAAGCAATATTTTTTACTTTTTGCTATAATAAATATACTCCAAAAATATATAAAAAAAACAAATGTTTTCCTCAGTTTAGGCCGATGTATTTTTCTACATATTTTTGGTAAAAAAAAATCGAAATAAGCGTATATTGTTTGGTTTGCGCAAAAACTACAGCGTCTACAAAATAGGGGATCGTTTTATGGCATTTTTATTATTTTTTTATTATTAGTAATGGCAGTGATCTGCGATTTTTATCGTGACTGCAACATTATGGCAGACACATCGGACACTTTTGACACTATTTTGGGACCATTGTGATTTATACAGCGATCAGTGCTATAAAAATGCACTGTTTACTGTGTAAATGACACTGTCAGGGAAGGGGGTTTAACTCTATGGGGCGATGAAGGGGTTAAGTGTGTCCTAGGGAGTGATTCTAACTGTGGGGGGATGGGATTACAGGGAGCAGTGATCTCTGTCATGTCACAAGGCAGAACGGGGAAATGCCTTGTTTACATAGGCACTTCCCCGTTCTGTGGCTCCGTGACACGATCCCCGGGACACCAGCGGACATCGAGTCTGCGGGTTCCGTGGGCACGGTCATGCTGTACGGGGCACGTGCGTGTACGCCTGCTAGCCCCGCCAATTAAAGGGGATGTACAGGTACGTCCATTTGCCCACCGCTGCCATTGTGCCAACGTATATCAGCGTGCAGCGGTCGGCAAGTCTTATTACATTTGCTTGCCTTTCTCTCTATTCCATAGTCAGAATTTAACATTATGATAGTAAGTACAGCATGTGCCATTGCCCAGTACTTGCTGATCGGCTGGTGCTGTGACTTATCAAATAATAGCCAGTGCATTAGTGTCGTGACTGCATCCCCTACCCGAATGTGCTGGATCATGTGCTAGGTATGTGATCTGGCACAGGAGAGGCGCTCTGCCACTGTACTCTTATGTGAGGCGGTTGGCCAATGGTTAAAAAATACCATATTATTAGTTATTTTGGTGGCGTCTCTACTGTCCTGGTGCTCTAGGACTTTAAAAATGTCATAGGTAGTCAGGAAATTAGATGCATAATTTTTACCCCTTTACCACATACAGACCGGACCAATTTGCAGCCAAAGGACCAGGCCCCTTTTTGCAATTCGGCACTGCTTCGCTTTAACTGATAATTGCGCGGTCGTGCGACGTGGCTCCCAAACAAAATTTACGTCCTTTTTTCCCACAAATAGAGCTTTCTTTTGGTGGTATTTGATCGCCCCTGCGGTTTTTATTTTTTGCGCTATAAACAAAAAAGCGCGACAATTTTGAAAAAAACGCATTCTTTTTTATTTTTTGCTATAATAAATATCCCCCAAAAATATATAAAAAAAAAAAAATTTTTCCTCAGCTTAGGCCGATACATATTCTTCTACATATTTTTGGTAAAAAAAATCGCAATAAGCGATTATTGATTGGTTTGCGCAGAAGTTATAGCGTTTACAAGATAGGGGATAGTTTTATAGCATTTTTATTAATAATTTTTTTTTATTAGTAATGGCGGCGATCAGCGATTTTTTTTGTGACTGCGACATTATGGCGGACACATCGGACATTTTTGACACATTTTTGGGACCATTGTCATTTATACAGCAATCAATGCTATTTAAATGCATTGATTCCTGTATAAATGAAACTGGCAGTGAAGGGGTTAACCAGGGGGTGGCAGTGTAGGGGTTAAGTATGCCTAGGGGTGTGTTTCTTACTGTGGGGGGGCGTGGCTGTCAGCTAGTGAATGCTGATCTCTGCTCCAATCACAGGGAGCAGAGATCGGCGTCACTAGTTGCTAGGCAGAATGGGGAGATGCTGTTTATTTCCGCATCTCCCCGTTCAGCCTTCCCGTGAGACGATCGCGGGTGTCCCCGTGGCGATCGAGTCCGCGGGAGCCGCGACCGGCCTCACCGGGGTTCCGACTGGATTAAGAAGGGACTTATATATACGCCCTCCTGCCTGTCCGTGCCATTCTGCCGACGTATATCGTTGTGCACCGGTCGGGAAGCGGTTAAAGGCCCAAAGGTGCTGTTTGGATATTGGTCCCCTCTATGCAGAAGAATACATTTTGGCCTAAATTTATGAAGAAAGATTATTTATTTGTAAAGTTTAATAGCAGAAACTTTTTTCATTCAACATTTTCAATCTTCCCTTTATATAGTAAAAAAAAAAAAACTACAGTGGTGATTAAATGCGACTAAAAGAAAGTTCTATCTGTCTAAAAAAGTGCTAAAAATTCATTTGGGTACAGTGTTGCATGACTGAGTCATTGTTAGTCGAAGTATCAAAATTGGACTGAACAGGAAGGGGGTTTAACATGTCGGTCCTAATGTGGTTAAAATATCCTTCATTTTAAACTCAGCCATCATCTATTCAGATCTTTCTGATAGAAATTAAAAACTTTAAATGTAATCAATATGTGTATACTGTTAATGAGAATGATTTCCTGTTCCAAAAAAGACTGTACAGATCAAGCTATACACATGAATGGCCATAACTGCTATAAACTTGAAAAAATAACGTCAAATGCAAGAGGAGTAAGGCATCCCAATCCTTATATGGTAAGTTTTATATTCCTTTGTTTTTACCCTTTGTTTTGTTTCAGCATTTTCTGTGCATAATTAGAGTTGACACCATGCACGTGCCTTCCTGAAGGCTGACAAGTACCCTGCAAATAAATAAACTGACATTTATGCAACTAGTCAAAAGTAGGGATGAGCCGAACACCCCCGGGTTCGGTTCGCACCAGAACCTTCGAACCGACCGAAAGTTCGCGCGAATTTTCGAACCCTATACGTTATAATGGACGCGAACGTTCGAAATCAAAAGTGCTAATTACAACGGCCAATATGCATGTTAATGTCATAAAACAGGTTTGGGGACCCGGGTCCTGCCCCAGGGGACATATATCAATGCAAAAAGAACTTTTAAAAACTAACGTTTTTTCGGGAGCAGTCATTTTAATGATGCATAAAGTGAAAAAAAAAATGTGAAATTTTCCTTTAAATATGGTACCTGGGGGGTGTCTAAAGTATGCCTGTGAAGTGGCATGTGTTTCCCGTGTTTAGAACTGTCCTTGCACAAAATGTCATTTGTAAAGGAAAAAAAGAAGCCATTTAAAACCACTTGCGGCTTTAGGTTTGTTCTTAAGTAGAATCTGAACAGGTACATTATGAAGTGTAGCTCCATCCCAAAAAAATCTATTTTTAAGCTTTTTGGAGAACATAGGGAGGGGTTATCACCCCTGTAACATTTGCTGTCTTTGCACATCTGTTCAGAACATGTCACCTCACTTTCCGTCCCAATGACAAATGTTTTTGGAAAAGTGGGGTTTTAATTGAAACAAGGATTGGTGATAAAGTATCAGTAGAGAGGAGATACCTTTTTCCCAAATTAAATCTAACAGGATAGAATTTCCCTTCCTAGGGGTAGATTTCCTCTCACTTCCTGCTTTCCATTTGCAAGTAGGAGTCGTTTGTAAGTTGGATGTATGAAAGTAGGGGCCTGGCGTATATACTCTGCAGAAATTTGCCCTATTAGATGTTGGTGTAGCCACAAGACTGGTGGGCACAGGAATGGGCCCTGCTGTGAGTTAATAGATCAAGATTTGTAATTGCATGCACCTGTTGAACAGGGCAGAAAAATTGGGGGTGGTGGTGGTGGTGGTGGACGGTGTTGCCACAAGACTGTAAGCTCTCACAGTTACTCTTGGTGGGCGCAGGAATGGGCCCTGCTGTGAGTTATTAGATCAAGATTTGTAATTGCAAGCACCTGATGAACAGGGCAGAAAAATTGGGCCTTTGGCGGTGGTGGTGGACGGTGTTGCCACAAGACTGTAGGCCCTCATAGTTACTCTTGGTGGGCGCAGGAATGGGCCCTGCTGTGAACTATTAGATCAAGATTTGTAATTGCAAGCACCTGATGAACAGGGCAGAAAAATTGGGCCTTTGGCGGTGGTGGTGGACGGTGTTGCCACAAGACTGTAGGCCCTCATAGTTACTCTTGGTGGGCGCAGGAATGGGCCCTGCTGTGAACTATTAGATCAAGATTTGTAATTACCCGCCCCTGTTAAACAGGGGCTGAAAAATTGTGCCTTAGGCACTGGTGCTGGTGCCACAACACTGCAACCCCTCACAGATACTGTACTTGGAGCACAGCAGTCACACGTGTTGCGAAGCATTTTTTTAAAAAATTGTAAGTACACGCCCCTGTTAAACAGGGGCTGAAAAATTGTGCCTTAGGCACTGGTGCTGGTGCCACAACACTGCAACCCCTCACAGATACTGTACTTGGAGCACATTGTTGCGAAGCATTTTTTTTATAAAAATTGTATGTACACGCCCCTGTTAAACAGGGGCTGAAAAATTGTGCCTTAGGCACTGGTGCTGGTGCCACAACACTGCAACCCCTCACAGATACTGTACTTGGAGCACAGCAGTCACACGTGTTGCGAAGCATTTTTTTAAAAAATTGTAAGTACACGCCCCTGTTAAACAGGGGCTGAAAAATTGTGCCTTAGGCACTGGTGCTGGTGCCACAACACTGCAACCCCTCACAGATACTGTACTTGGAGCACAGTGTTGCGAAGCATTTTTTTTATAAAAATTGTATGTACACGCCCCTGTTAAACAGGGGCTGAAAAATTGTGCCTTAGGCACTGGTGTGGTGGCATGGATCATTGAGGAGGAGGAAGAGGATAGTCAGTGAACATAAGAGGACAGTCACTCAGCATCAGCATAGGCAGTCTTGAAGGGATGTGATGTGACATTAAAAATTATTCGGTTATATCCGCCTCAGGTGCCTGGTAGCTGGTGGTGATCCAAGACTGATTCATTTTGATGAAGGTCAGTCGATCAACCGAGGCGGTGGACAGGCGCACCCTATGATCAGTCACAAATCCTCCAGCAGCACTGAATGTGCGTTCGGACAGAACGCTGGAGGCAGGACAGGCCAGTAGCTCAATTGCATACTGTGCAAGCTCTGGCCAGTGATCCATCCTCAGGACCCAGTAAGCCAGAGGATTTTCGGTGGGAAAGGTGTCCAAGTCTGACCTTGCCCCAAGGTATTCCTGCACCATGTATATCAGACGCTGGCGATGGTTGCTGGAACCGATCATACCTTGGGGCTGCGGACTAAAAAATTGTCTGAACGCATCGGTCAGACGTCCACCTTCCCCACCGCTCCTTCTGCCACTGACCGAAGCCTCAGCAACTCGTCGCCCAGGACCAGGAGTTTGTAGCCTCCCAGTTTCTGGGAACGCGTTGCACAGACCTTTCTGCAAGGCCTCCCTGAGATGTCTCATCCTCTGCTCCCTCTGCGACGGCAAGATAAGGTCCGCAACCTTACCCTTGTACCGCGGATCAAGGAGAGTGGCCAGCCAGTAATGGTCCCTCTCCTTGATCCGAAGAACACGAGGATCCTTCCGCAGGCTTTGCAGGATCAGGGAGGCCATGCAGCGTAGGTTAGCTGAGGCATTCGGTCCGGAGTCTTCTGGGTCACTGAGGATGACATGATCGCCAGCCACCTCCTCCCAGCCACGTACAAGTCCACTGGTTTGTTGGGACTGTACATCATCCCTAAAAGACTGCTGCTGCTGATGCTGAGTGCCAGGCTCCACCTCCATGCTCACACAATCCTCCTCCTCCTCCTCCTCCTCCTCCTCCTCCTCTTCCTGTGTGATGGGTGGGACAGGAGGAACACTGTCCGGATAAAGGGGGCCTTGAGAGGCAAGGAAGTCCTCCTCTTCCTGCCTCTGTTCTGCCTCAAGTGCCCTGTCCATTATCCCACGCAGCGTATGCTCCAACAGGTGGACAAGAGGGACAGTGTCACTGATGCATGCACTGTCACTGCTCACCATCCTCGTGGCCTCCTCAAATGGTGAGAGGACAGTGCATGCATCCCTGATCATGCTCCACTGACGTGGGGAAAAAAAACCAAGCTCCCCTGACCCTGTCCTGGTGCCGTAGTCGCAAAGGTACTCATTGATGGCCCTCTGCTGCGTGTGCAGTCGCTGCAGCATGGCCAACGTTGAGTTCCACCTGGTGGGCATGTCACATATTAGGCGGTTCTTGGGCAGGTTCAGCTCCTTTTGCAGCTCAGTCAGCCGAGCACTGGCATTATAAGATCGGCGGAAATGCACACAGACTTTCCTGGCCTGCCTCAGGACATCCTGTAAGCCTGGGAACCTGCCCAAGAACCGCTGCACCACCAGGTTGAGGACGTGAGCCATGCAGGGCACATGGGTGAGCTGCCCCTGTCGCAGGGCGGAGAGGAGGTTGGTGCCATTGTCAGAAACGACCATTCCTGGCTTAAGCTGACGTGGCGTCAACCACCTCTCGGCCTGCCCCTGCAGAGCTGCCAGAACCTCTGGCCCAGTGTGGCTCCTGTCCCCCAAACACACCAGCGCAAGCACGGCATGGCATCTTTTTGCCTGCGTACTTGCGTAGCCCCTTGTACGCCTACGGAGCACCGCTGGTTCCAAGGACAGAGCACTGGAGGAAGAAGAAGAGGAGGGGGTGGAGGAGAGAGGTGTGTCACAACCAGTAGCAGTAGTAGCGTTTTGGAGGCGTGGTGGCGGAACAACCTCCAACACTACTGCACCTTGTCCTGCATCCCTCCCAGCTGCCAATAGAGTGACCCAATGGGCCGTGAAAGAAAGGTACCGTCCCTGTCCATGCCTGCTGGACCATGAGTCAGCGGTAATATGCACCTTACCGCTGACCGCCCTGTCCAGCGAGGCATGGACATTGCCCTCCACATGCCGGTAGAGAGACGGAATCGCCTTCCGTGAGAAAAAGTGGCGTTTGGGAACCTGCCACTGAGGAACCGCACATTGAACAAACTCACGGAAGGGGGCCGAGTCTACCAACTGAAAAGGCAGCAGTTGAAGTGCTAGCAATTTAGCCAGGCTAGCATTCAACCGCTGGGCATGTGGATGGCTGGGAGTGTACTTCTTTCTACGGTCCAGCAGCTGGGGCAGGGAAATTTGCCTGCTGCAATCGGACGTCGGTGTACTGCAAGTACTTGGTTGTGACACACCTAATTCTACACCTTCAGTCCTCTCAGAGCAGCTTTCAGAGAGGACTGAAGGTGTAGTGGGGATGGAGATCCCAGCTGAGGAGGAGCAAGGAGAGGTCCGCTTAGTTCTTTGGTGTGGGTCTTTTATGTGTGCCTGCCAACGAGCTGCATGGCAGGTCGCCATATGTCTGGTCATGCTTGTGGTGCCCAAGCGGCTGATGTTTTGGCCACGCGAGATACGCTTGAGACAAATATTGCAAATAGCAGTGGTGCGATCTGCTGCACTCGTCTCAAAAAAGGCCCACACCAAAGAACTTTTCTGATAACGTGCAGAGGCAGCGCCCTGCACAGGCGGAGCTCTGCGGTGTTGTACAGTTGCTGTGCTGGCCTCTACCTGGCCTCCAGGGGGCACCCTGCCTCGTTGGACATGTGACGCCGCATCCTCCTCCTCCTCGTCCTCCTCCTCATCCTCTCTCCCTTCAGGCACCCACGTGGAGTCAGTGACCTCATCATCCCCTCCCTCTTCACCACTAGAGCAAACCTGGCAGTAAGCTGCAGCTGGTGGAACAGTACTGCCAGATTCCTCAAGCTGGGTATCATCATCCGAGCCTTCGAATCGTTGGGCATCCTCCTGGAGCATGTACCCAACACTGTGCTCAAAGAGTTCGGGGGACTCCTCAGGAGGACATGGTGGGTCTAGGGAAGGGGTGGCTGATGATGCTCTGCCAGTACCCTGAGCCTGGGTGAGAGAGGATGAGGAGGATGAGGAGGGCTTGGTCATCCATTCTACCAAGCCTTCAGCATGATGCGGCTCCACATGTCCAGCTGCCGAAAACAAAGACGCGCGTGTCCCATGGCCACGTGCTGATGACGATGCACGACCACGTCCACGTCCACGGCCACGTCCACTAGAAACAGAGCCTGCCTGCCCTGTGTTCTTGGCTCTGCACGCTCTGCCTCCCCTTGGCGGTCTTCCAGCCATTGTAGTCGGTAGTCCTGTGGGTGCTGCTGAGAAGAATATATAGGAGCTCTGTGTGATGCCACTAACACACTAGAAGTCCTGTGGGTGCTGCTGAGAAGAAAATATAGGAGCTCTGTGTGATGCCACTAACACACGAGAAGTCCTATGGGTGCTTCTGCAAAGAAAATAGAGGAGCTCTGTGTGATGCCACTAACACACTAGAAGTCCTATGGGTGCTTCTGCAAAGAAAATAGAGGAGCTCTGTGTGATGCCACTAACACACTAGAAGTCCTGTGGGTGCTGCTGAGAAGAAAATATAGGAGCTCTGTGTGATGCCACTAACACACTAGAAGTCCTGTGGGTGCTGCTGAGAAGAAAATATAGGAGCTCTGTGTGATGCCACTAACACACTAGAAGTCCTATGGGTGCTTCTGCAAAGAAAATAGAGGAGCTCTGTGTGATGCCACTAACACACTAGAAGTCCTGTGGGTGCTGCTGAGAAGAAAATATAGGAGCTCTGTGTGATGCCACTAACACACGAGAAGTCCTATGGGTGCTTCTGCAAAGAAAAAAGAGGAGCTCTGTGTGATGCCACTAACACACTAGAAGTCCTATGGGTGCTTCTGCAAAGAAAATAGAGGAGCTCTGTGTGATGCCACTAACACACGAGAAGTCCTATGGGTGCTTCTGCAAAGAAAATAGAGGAGCTCTGTGTGATGCCACTAACACACTAGAAGTCCTGTGGGTGCTGCTGAGAAGAAAATATAGGAGCTCTGTGTGATGCCACTAACACACGAGAAGTCCTATGGGTGCTTCTGCAAAGAAAATAGAGGAGCTCTGTGTGATGCCACTAACACACTAGAAGTCCTGTGGGTGCTGCTGAGAAGAAAATATAGGAGCTCTGTGTGATGCCACTAACACACGAGAAGTCCTATGGGTGCTTCTGCAAAGAAAAAAGAGGAGCTCTGTGTGATGCCACTAACACACTAGAAGTCCTATGGGTGCTTCTGCAAAGAAAATAGAGGAGCTCTGTGTGATGCCACTAACACACTAGAAGTCCTGTGGGTGCTTCTGCAAAGAAAATAGAGGAGCTCTGTGTGATGCCACTAACACACTAGAAGTCCTGTGGGTGCTGCTGAGAAGAAAATATAGGAGCTCTGTGTGATGCCACTAACACACTAGAAGTCCTATGGGTGCTTCTGCAAAGAAAATAGAGGAGCTCTGTGTGATGCCACTAACACACTAGAAGTCCTGTGGGTGCTGCTGAGAAGAAAATATAGGAGCTCTGTGTGATGCCACTAACACACGAGAAGTCCTATGGGTGCTTCTGCAAAGAAAAAAGAGGAGCTCTGTGTGATGCCACTAACACACTAGAAGTCCTATGGGTGCTTCTGCAAAGAAAATAGAGGAGCTCTGTGTGATGCCACTAACACACGAGAAGTCCTATGGGTGCTTCTGCAAAGAAAATAGAGGAGCTCTGTGTGATGCCACTAACACACTAGAAGTCCTGTGGGTGCTGCTGAGAAGAAAATATAGGAGCTCTGTGTGATGCCACTAACACACTAGAAGTCCTATGGGTGCTTCTGCAAAGAAAATAGAGGAGCTCTGTGTGATGCCACTAACACACTAGAAGTCCTGTGGGTGCTGCTGAGAAGAAAATATAGGAGCTCTGTGTGATGCCACTAACACACGAGAAGTCCTATGGGTGCTTCTGCAAAGAAAAAAGAGGAGCTCTGTGTGATGCCACTAACACACTAGAAGTCCTATGGGTGCTTCTGCAAAGAAAATAGAGGAGCTCTGTGTGATGCCACTAACACACGAGAAGTCCTATGGGTGCTTCTGCAAAGAAAATAGAGGAGCTCTGTGTGATGCCACTAACACACTAGAAGTCCTGTGGGTGCTGCTGAGAAGAAAATATAGGAGCTCTGTGTGATGCCACTAACACACGAGAAGTCCTATGGGTGCTTCTGCAAAGAAAAAAGAGGAGCTCTGTGTGATGCCACTAACACACTAGAAGTCCTATGGGTGCTTCTGCAAAGAAAATAGAGGAGCTCTGTGTGATGCCACTAACACACTAGAAGTCCTGTGGGTGCTTCTGCAAAGAAAATAGAGGAGCTCTGTGTGATGCCACTAACACACTAGAAGTCCTGTGGGTGCTGCTGAGAAGAAAATATAGGAGCTCTGTGTGATGCCACTAACACACTAGAAGTCCTATGGGTGCTTCTGCAAAGAAAATAGAGGAGCTCTGTGTGATGCCACTAACACACTAGAAGTCCTGTGGTGCTTCTGCAAAGAAAATAGAGGAGCTCTGTGTGATGCCACTAACACACTAGAAGTCCTGTGGGTGCTTCTGCAAAGCAAATAGAGGAGCTCTGTGTGATGCCACTAACACACTAGAAGTCCTGTGGGTGCTGCTGAGAAGAAAATATAGGAGCTCTGTGTGATGGGACTAACACACTTCAAGTCCTATAGGTGCTTCTGGGATCAAAATATATGATCTCTGTGTGATGGGACTAACACACTTCAAGTCCTATAGGTGCCTCTGGGAAGAAAATATAGGTCTGTGTGATGGGACTAACACACTTCAAGTCCTATAGGTGCTTCTGGGAACAAAATATATGATCTCTGTGTGATTGGACTAACACACTTCAAGTCCTATAGGTGCTTCTGGGAACAAAATATATGATCTCTGTGTGATGGGACTAACACACTTCAAGTCCTATAGGTGCTTCTGGGAACAAAATATAGGATCTCTGTGTGATGGGACTAACACACTTCAAGTCCTATAGGTGCTTCTGGGAACAAAATATATCTGATCTGTGTGATTGGACTAACACACTTCAAGTCCTATAGGTGCTTCTGGGAAGAAAATATAGGTCTGTGTGATGGGACTAACACACTTCAAGTCCTATAGGTGCTTCTGGGAACAAAATATATGATCTCTGTGTGATTGGACTAACACACTTCAAGTCCTATAGGTGCTTCTGGGAAGAAAATATATGATCTCTGTGTGATGGGACTAACACACTTCAAGTCCTATAGGTGCTTCTGGGAAGAAAATATATGATCTCTGTGTGATGGGACTAACACACTTCAAGTCCTATAGGTGCTTCTGGGAAGAAAATATATGATCTCTGTGTGATGGGACTAACACACTTCAAGTCCTATAGGTGCTTCTGGGAACAAAATATATGATCTCTGTGTGATGGGACTAACACACTTCAAGTCCTATAGGTGCTTCTGGGAAGAAAATATAGGTCTGTGTGATGGGACTAACACACTTCAAGTCCTATAGGTGCTTCTGGGAACAAAATATATGATCTCTGTGTGATTGGACTAACACACTTCAAGTCCTATAGGTGCTTCTGGGATCAAAATATATGATCTCTGTGTGATGGGACTAACACACTTCAAGTCCTATAGGTGCTTCTGGGAAGAAAATATAGATCTGTGTGATGGGACTAACACACTTCAAGTCCTATAGGTGCTTCTGGGAACAAAATATATGATCTCTGTGTGATTGGACTAACACACTTCAAGTCCTATAGGTGCTTCTGGGAACAAAATATATGATCTCTGTGTGATGGGACTAACACACTTCAAGTCCTATAGGTGCTTCTGGGAACAAAATATAAGATCTCTGTGTGATTGGACTAACACACTTCAAGTCCTATAGGTGCTTCTGGGAAGAAAATATAGGTCTGTGTGATGGGACTAACACACTTCAAGTCCTATAGGTGCTTCTGGGAACAAAATATATGATCTCTGTGTGATTGGACTAACACACTTCAAGTCCTATAGGTGCTTCTGGGAACAAAATATATGATCTCTGTGTGATGGGACTAAACACTTCAAGTCCTATAGGTGCTTCTGGAACAAAATATATGAGCTGTGTGATGGGACTAACACACTTCAAGTCCTATAGGTGCTTCTGGGAACAAAATATATGATCTCTGTGTGATGGGACTAACACACTTCAAGTCCTATAGGTGCTTCTGGGAAGAAAATATATGATCTCTGTGTGATGGGACTAACACACTTCAAGTCCTATAGGTGCTTCTGGGAACAAAATATATGATCTCTGTGTGATGGGACTAACACACTTCAAGTCCTATAGGTGCTTCTGGGAACAAAATATATGAGCTCTGTGTGCTGCCACGAACACACTTCAAGTCCTATAGGTGCTTCTGGGAACAAAATATATGAGCTCTGTGTGATTGCCAGGAACACACTACAAGTCCTATAGGTGCTTCTGGGAACAAAATATATGATCTCTGTGTGATGGGACTAACACACTTCAAGTCCTATAGGTGCTTCTGGGAACAAAATATATGATCTCTGTGTGATTGGACTAACACACTTCAAGTCCTATAGGTGCTTCTGGGAAGAAAATATATGATCTCTGTGTGATGGGACTAACACACTTCAAGTCCTATAGGTGCTTCTGGGAAGAAAATATATGATCTCTGTGTGATGGGACTAACACACTTCAAGTCCTATAGGTGCTTCTGGGAACAAAATATAAGATCTCTGTGTGATGGGACTAACACACTTCAAGTCCTATAGGTGCTTCTGGGAACAAAATATAAGATCTCTGTGTGATGGGACTAACACACTTCAAGTCCTATAGGTGCTTCTGGGAAGAAAATATAGGTCTGTGTGATGGGACTAACACACTTCAAGTCCTATAGGTGCTTCTGGGAACAAAATATGATCTCTGTGTGATGGGACTAACACACTTCAAGTCCTATAGGTGCCTTCTGGGAAGAAAATATAGGTCTGTGTGATGGGACTAACACACTTCAAGTCCTATAGGTGCTTCTGGGAACAAAATATATGATCTCTGTGTGATGGGACTAACACACTTCAAGTCCTATAGGTGCTTCTGGGAACAAAATATATGAGCTCTGCCTGCCTGCCAGGAACACACTTCAAGTCCTATAGGTGCTTCTGGGAACAAAATATAGGAGCTCTGCCTGCCTGCCAGGAACACACTACAAGTCCTATAGGTGCTTCTGGGAAGAAAATATAGGAGCTCTGCCTGCCTGCCACAAACACACTACAAGTCCTATAGGTGCTTCTGGGAACAAAATATAGGAGCTCTGCCTGCCTGCCAGGAACACACTACAAGTCCTATAGGTGCTTCTGGGAAGAAAATATAGGAGCTCTGCCTGCCTGCCACGAACACACTACAAGTCCTATAGGTGCTTCTGGGAACAAAATATAGGAGCTCTGCCTGCCTGCCAGGAACACACTACAAGTCCTATAGGTGCTTCTGGGAACAAAATATAGGAGCTCTGCCTGCCTGCCACGAACACACTACAAGTCCTATAGGTGCTTCTGGGAACAAAATATAGGAGCTCTGCCTGCCTGCCAGGAACACACTACAAGTCCTATAGGTGCTTCTGGGAACAAAATATAGGAGCTCTGCCTGCCTGCCACGAACACACTACAAGTCCTATAGGTGCTTCTGGGAACAAAATATAGGAGCTCTGCCTGCCTGCCAGGAACACACTACAAGTCCTATAGGTGCTTCTGGGAACAAAATATAGGAGCTCTGCCTGCCTGCCACGAACACACTACAAGTCCTATAGGTGCTTCTGGGAACAAAATATAGGAGCGCTGCCTGCCTGCCACGAACACACTACAAGCCCCTCTTTCTAACTCAATCCTTCTAAATGAATCTATCCAACCTAACTCTCTCTCAGTAAATCTATCTAACTAAATCCAGCAGAGTGTCACAGATCTAGCCTGCTCTATCTGCGCCGGAACAGCATGTGACCGGCGCAGACGGCGTGGCGGCCTTTTATAGGGGGGGGCGTGTACTACAGCCCCTGAGCTGTAATTGGCTACAGGCGTCCTGCCTGTAGCCAATTATGGCTCTTCGAGTTTCCGGGGCTGTGATTGGCCAAGCATGCGGGGTCACAGTGCATGCTTGGCCAATCATCAGCCAGCAATGCACTGCGCCGGCCGCGCCGGCCGCAATGCATTGCGGGGCCGCTCGCATCACACGAACGTGATGCGAGCGGCCAAAATAGTTCTGGGCTCGCCGAGCGAGCGAACGCCCGGTGCTCGATGCGAACGTGGGTTCGCATCGAGCACCGGGCCCATCCCTAGTCAAAAGTATCCATTCCATCCAAATGCATTGATCTCATGTAGGTATTACAGTTTTTAGGCTTCAAATACTTGTACTTTACATACCATGCATTATTGTTACATGATGCAACCTATATTGCATGGTAATATTTTGCATGTATACAATGCTGAATGTCAACCCTTGGACTATAATATAACATTTAGAACGAGCAGTCTTTTTATCAAGTGTTCATATATCGCCTTAAGTCTCAAATCCAGACAATCAATAGAAACCTGCAGAGCAAGTGAAAAGGCCAGAACGCATTTTGCTGCTCCTGGTGGCAATCCAGGTAGAAAGACACAAGGTTCAAGTGTTGTTTATATAAGACCAAGACACAGCCTAGGATTCATCTCCTGGTTGAGCTGTGCTGGTTAGTGTGATAAGTTTCCTATAAGGGCAAGCTACCTACTTAGTCTTTGAACTAATTTTAATAATCTTTTATGCATTTAAATGTAATGGAAGTCCTAAATCAATTATAATGACCTAATATTTCTTGACATTTGGCCTTTTTTATCAAAATTAACCTTTTTCAAACTGTTTAATTTGGTTTGTGCTGTCTCCTTTGCAATGGATATGCTAGATTACATACAAATGTAATTTGACTTGTGATCATTTTCTCTGCCACTTGATACTTATTTTGTAGCGATACTGTTAACAAAATACTAATAAGTAAATGGTGTACAGGTCTAAATAGATCACACTGTCCACATCCCTAATGAAAATACAAACAGACACTACTCCACAGGGGACTTTAAAAGGCAACGACTTTTATGTATTATGTATAAAAAAGTATAACAAAAGTTTACAGTATATCACAGACAATTAAAATGACATATTAAAAGACCAGTTGGTAATTATAATGTACATAGTGCCAAATGTTGGAAAGAAATACCCAAATAGGGTATGGAACCAGGAGCAATATCATAGTATGAGCCGCTCCTACGGTGCATCTTACAAACACAATACCCAACGTAATTCGAGGTAAGGTCCTTGTCCTCCTCTTTAGGCGTGTACGTGATTTGTTTCTTTCGGGTCTACGAAAGAGACAAATCAACAGCCACAGTATTGAAGAATTATAAATACATAACATATGTTTTTTATTACTTTTATAGAGTGCCAAAATGTACTTACTACTAAAGATACTCAATACAGATTAACCAGCCCACGAGTGTAATTAAAAGCAATCTATGGTGTGAAAGTACTGTCTGTTTGTTAACAAAATACTGTGCATGATCCCACTTAGAGTTATAAATAATGCAGATAAATGTTTTATTTTATGGTGAAATGTAATTTCAGCCTTCTGTGAGCCTAAAGTAGATGGAGGACTGGAAGATTTTTAGTTAAAGATTTTGTTAAAATGATGTTCATCTTAAACCAATACCTTGTTTTTCTTTCATAGAATACTTTTTTCACCTTTTTTCATTCTCAGTCCAGTGATGACTAGATGACACCGCTCAGGGTGAGTTTCCTGATTGTGACAATAGTGGAGTATGCCTGCACAACAAATGTTGGCAAAGCCTTATTAAAGTGCCATCTGACTTGAGAAATCCTAATGAGGAATCCAAAATAATAATAAAAAAAAAAAAGCGTGCTAAACTATAACATCAAATGCCATGTAGCTTTATTCTTGACAATGAATTAACAGTGACCCTATCACTAAGCCCTGATGGGCAAGGAGAAATGCTGCATCAGAGTGTTTGGTTTGGTGGAGACATGTAGGCTGAGGCCGTTTATTATCATTTATTCACCTGGGCTGGTTGGGAGTAGCGGAGATTCTTTCTTGTTTACAATAAATTAACAGTAGGTAGACAAGCAGCATTCAGTAGGCAGACGCTGGTGGCATCTATACCTATTAGCCTTTGTGCCAATGGATTCATCTTTTGTATCAGATTGAGATTGTATCATAGTTCGTAGATACCTACTGCAAGCCCTAATGAAGTAGCATTGGTTAATATTTGTCTAGCTAGTGTTAATTCATAGTAAAAACTAAAGCTATTTGGACACTTGATGTGATAGTTTAGCACTCTAACACTTTTTTGCTTATTGAAACAGAACACTATTATCCTATAACAAAAAGGCCCTGGTGTTGCAACTTTATGGAAAATAAAAGAAAACCATGACAAGAAAAAATAAATTTGCTTATGTTATCCAAGCATGTTGTACTCCACTTTTAAACATTCCCACCGAATA
Organism: Lithobates sylvaticus; assembly: GCA_028564925.1. NCBI lineage: Eukaryota > Metazoa > Chordata > Amphibia > Anura > Ranidae > Lithobates > Lithobates sylvaticus. The sequence continues at coordinate 155,708,025 of CM053030.1, forward strand.
AGGCTCTGCACATGGGGTAAAGTAGTATTAAGGAAAAGGGCCCAGTAACTAATTTACAGAGGTATAAGAAGGCATTTTTCAATAGTTATATTTGGCATGTGTATCTTATGCTGAAAGGGTAGTACTAATCCCTATTTAATGGCAGAGGATGCTCTACAAGTGGATTTAAAATTTCACAAATATTGTAGTCCTTTCCAATGGTTTCTCTTGAAGAAGCACCTTTTTTTGAATTTTAATCTGTACTACGGTCGCAAAAGTTTGTTGATGTTCCATACATCAGATAATCTCAATTTGATGTAGCCATGTCTGTGGACTCGATTTGTGGGGGCCATACATTATGAAATTCACCTGCGCATTCTCTGCTATTATAGGCTGCTTTATACAAAATGGTGCTAACTAATGATTTCCAATTGATTAGAGGAGTTGGGAACTTCCAAAGACAGAATGGAGTTAATTAAGGACTTCCAATGGATTGGAAAAGTTGGGGACTTCCAAAGTAACACAATAGCTTTTCTAGCATAGAATAACAACATGCCAAGTAACATTCTGATTAACACCTTCCCACCCGGCAGTGGCCGATTGACAGCCGAGCAAAGGCTTTACCTCTCTGACTGGACATCATATGACGTCCTTCAGAACGGGCCGCTCTTTACCATGTGATCAGCTGTGTCCATTTACAGCTGATCACATAAAACAGAAAATGACAGTTATCAGCATTCTTCTCCTTGTGCTGACAGTATGTGAGGAGAGGAGAGCCGATAAGTGGTTTTCTTCAGTGGGAACATCTGCACTGATAATCAGTGCCCTGATTATCAGTGCAGCCCCATCAGTGATACCTGTCAGTGCCCACCAGTGATGCCTACCAGTGATGCCAATCAGTGCCCATCAGTGATGCCAATCAGTGCCCATCAGTGCTGCCTTTCAGTGCTCATTAGTGATGCCTGTTAGTCCCCATCAGTGCCGCCTATCACTGCTGTCTATCAGTGCCACCCATCAGTGCCGCCTATCAGTGTACATTAGTGCCAACTATCAGTGCCTATCATTGGTGCCTATCAGTGCCCATTAGTGCCATCTATCATTGCCTATAAGTGCTGCATATCAGTGCCCATCAGTACCCATCAATGCCCACCAGGGACAACTAGCAGTGCCACCTATCAGGGCCCATCAGTGCTGCATATCAGTGCTGCCTGTCAGTGCCCATCCATGCTGAATATTAGTGCTTCCTCATCAGTGCCCATCAGTGCCATCTCATCAGTGCCACCTCATCAGTGCAGCCTATCAGTGCTCGTCAGTGCAGCCTCATCAGTGCACATCAGTCAAGGAGAAAAATTGCTTATTTACAAAATTTTATAAAAGAAAACTAAGAAAACATAAAAAAACAAAAACAAAAAAAAAACAGTGGTGATTAAATACCACCAAAATAAAGCTCTATCTGTCTCAAAATAATGATACAAATTTTGTTTGGGTACAGCATTGCATGACCACGCAATTGTCACTCAAAGTGCGACAGCGCTGAAAGCTGAAAATTGGCCTGGGCAGGAAGGGGGTGAAAGTCCCTGTATTGAAGTGGTTCATTTCTGCAAAGGAAAGAGTTCCACCAGACCCAAAAGATGCATTTTTGAACAGTATTTGCAAACTTTTGCACAAGTCGAGAAGATATGAATAAAGTATGCTGGTGTGTATGGACATCTCTAGCAAACACTGCCCCATGGTAATATTTTATTAAAAAGATATTGATTGGAATAATTGAAAATTACATTTCAAACAACATTACCATCATGATTAAAGTGAGATTTTAGTGATTGGGTTTACATCTACTTTAGAGCAGAACTAAACCTACCAATATAACTTCCCAAAACAGTTACATTCAAGAGACGCCTTGAATGATAACTGTTACAATTACTAGTGTGCTTATATTAGCTCTCAACTGAACTGTCTAGCCATCAAAGGGCTAGTGTCATAGCTGATCACATATGTAGCACCATGACAACTGCAAAACAGAGGTGAAGATGGCAACTTTCTTGGCTGTAAAGGATAGGAGGGATTAGTTTGCTACTATTTTTTTAAATTTCATTTGATATTCTGCTCTGCTTTCTTCCAGTCCCTGGGGTCAAAAAAATCCTGCTTTTGTTTTTTTTTTGTTTTTTTTGCAGGTGAATTGATATTTTTTGTAAAGTGAATTTTCCCCATATTCACTAAGCTATATGAAAATAATTTTGCAATGTGCAAATTTCCTTTACATTTTGCACACACTCAACTCATTTAGCAAATCAAATCCATTGATCCCAAATATGCAGGTTGCCAGTGTAATGGTCTTACCATTATAGCTGATAGACACGGTCCTCTCAAAAAGTGAATCATTCTCTACACCCTTCCTATACAATTAGAGGCTCCTAATGATCTTTGTCCTTAGGGCCAGTTCACACCACATGCAGTCCAGTGCATTTTTTCCTGCATCAAAAACACATGGAAAGTAGGTTATATGGTTTTCAATAGCATAGTTCACACCAGTGCAGTCAGTTCCAGGGCATTCCAGTTCCAGAAAAAAAAGAACTTGTTGCATTTTTGTTGCTCTGGACTGTACTGGTAAAATGCATCAAAAACGCACAGAAATGCAGCTAAATGCACCAAAAATGCACTGGAACACACATGTCTTTATTTAGGTTAAGAAAAAAGAGGGGGGAAAAATGCACTGGACTGCATCAAAAACAAAAATGCATAGAAAAACACACAGGAACTCATAAAAAATTAGCCAAAAGCGGGGATGCAAAAAAGCATCCAGGCCCTTTACAGCTGGTTCACACCAGATGCGGTCCAGTGCATTTTTTTCTCTGCATTAAAAATATATGCACATAATACACTCCATGTATTCCAATGGCCCAAGTTCACCGGTGCAGTCAGTTCCAGTCAGTTTCTGGTGCAGAAAAAAAGTAGAACATGCTGCATTTTTTCAGCACAGAACTGTACTGTAACATAGCAAAACGTATCAAAAACACACCAGAACTGCGTGTGGTGTGAACTGTAAGCAAAAACTCATCCGTAACATACCCATAGTGCATTTTTGGACATGTTATGCAACAATTGCTTCCCGGTGGCTGATGATATGATTGCCAACAGTATTTATTTCTTATTCCTGCAAAAAAGTTCCAATAAGCACATACAGGCATGGTTAATTGTATGGTTAATTATTAATAGGAGATTTTTACGCCCATTGCGTTTTCACAAAAAGATTAACCTCCTTCCTACAATTGAAGGCGTTGCTTGGTAAAAATTCAGCTTTGTATGGGGCTTTGCTATCAACTGCTTCCTTCCTGTAGTTGAGAGTGAGGCTTGGTTATAACTCAGCTTTGTATAGGGCTTTGCTGTCACTATCTGAGGCTCAGATCGAGGCATGGTTAACCTGTATGTTATATCAAGCAGTAATTCAGCGCGCCGTCTGTGCCCCTGGAGGACGTCAATGAATGCCGAAATGCATAGGGCAGAGCTCTGGCCTCCTCAAGGGTCGACACTATTGGATTGTACTTGTTGGCATTGGAGATTCCCAGGAAGTGTGGGCTCCCTTGGAGGGTATACATGTTCCGTCAGTCAATTTACACATATCTCTTGTTTGGTATATCCAAAGCTGGTTCTCCTGCGTAAATGACGTTTGTGTTGCAGTTTGTGATGTGTGGTGTCTACACTCTTTGATCCAAGGTTTATCAGCACCTACCCAGTATTGTTCTGAGGAAGCTACAAAGGTGTGAAACACATTGACAAGCAATGTGTGGAGAAATGATTGGATCATAAACCTGCTATACGACCCTTGATAGTTTTTATGCAATTCCTGATTACTAAGGATCCAGCCTCCATATTTGTTAATATTGGGTATCTGTTGACCTTGTCAAATTAAGAGTGTTGTTTCTATGTTTTATGTCATTTTAATTGATTGTTAATTAAAGTACCTTTTTAAACATTTTTTGCCTTGTGATATGCCCACAAAGGCTGTTCGTCTTTGGAATACACTCTCAATCCTTTTATACGATGTGCTGATGTCACCATTACTCTCAAGTCCCGGAAGGACAGTTTTTTTGTATGTGTGCTCGCCTATGCATACGATTTAAGGCGCTTTACTAGCATCTTCACTGTAAGTGCAGCTTTTAAATTTATGTACAATAACACTTTGCAATTTTACACTATGTGGAGCCTTTTATGTTTTGGGGAACTCCTCTGACAATTGTGGCAGGAAGATTGATGTGTCAATTTGGAAGACCCTATGAAGCTATAAAAGCCCTAGCTGAGTATGGAGCCACAAGTGCTTGTGACCTTTTGTAATTAGAGGTCCATAAAATTTGGTAAACAAACCTTTTAGCCTTTGGTGATGGTGTTGACACACAGAATCACACTTCAAGGTGGTGGTGATACTTGCCAGGATTATTAGAACACATCACTTGTGGACTTGTTAATTTATTTAACGCAACTTTATAAAGCTATACATACATGCATGTTCTTGGAACAAAATAGCGTTTCTGAATATAAGGTCAAAACAAGTGATTTATAAAGTCATTGTATAGACAAGATATCAAAATAACTAGAAATATATACAAATGGATCATTTTCATTAGCTTTATTGTAACAGATTTGCCCAATGTAAACACATAGTTTTAGAACCAGAATTTTGCAACATGGGCTGGTCTTGTTTGATGAAACCAAAAACAACAATCACATCAAAAAAAAGATATATGTAACAGCAGTAAGCTATCATGTACAGATTTTTTTTTTTTTTTTTTTTTTGGGGGGGGGGGGGGGGGGGGTGTTGGGGGGGGGGGTAGGGTATTTAGTAAATCTGTAAACTCATTGGACAAAACCCATGACAAAAAAAAAACAATCACATTGAATAAAGGTAGACATCAAACCAGTAGTTTACCATATAAAGGCAATTTTTAAGACATTTGAGATTAATTAGTAAATCAGTCAAAGTTCACTAGTAGTATGCAAAGTAGAGACACCAATGAGGTCCAAGCTGATTTCAGTTTTCTGATAGATTTAATCAGATTGCTTTTGTTTCTGAACATTGCTCTTTGCACAACCTTATTAAAAGGGACTGGTATGTTTATGAATAGTATGCATAAATGGCTTAAAGAACCTGTATAGAACTCCTACAAGGATTACGTTGTTATGGTAGCTGCATATAACACGAAATCAAACTGTAATGACATACAATCAGGGGATTTGTGAAACCAAAAAATCCTTATATGAAAATTGTAATGCATTTTCAGGGTCTAATAGTTTTCAGCCATTATAATTACATTTAGTTCCAAGTTATTTTTTATGTTATTACCACATTTAAAGTGGTTCTAAGGTCACATATATTATATTATTTTATCCTCCCTGTTTTAGAAACATATTAAATACAGTGTGTGTGTTTTTTTTAAATTATAAAGCTAAATACCTTTTTTGCCCAGCTCTGCTGTGTGGTCACATTACCTATCCCTGCTCTCTACTCAATCTTAGAAGTACAGTGGAAGGGGCGGAGATTCCCTTTTGACATATGCAAGCTAGCAGAGGGAGGACAGGTGACCATACAGCAGCTCTTGGCAAAGAGGGTATTTAGCTTTATAATTTAAAAAAGATACACACACTGTTCTTAAAGTGGTTGTAAACCTAGTTACACTACCTTTATCTATAATAAGGCTTACCTGTAGTTACTGGATAAATCTCCTAAACCTGCACGGTTTAGGAGCTATTTACCATATACGCTTGCGCCAACGTCATCGGCGCATGCGCACTGAAGGGCCCATGCCGTGACCAGCAGCTCCTGCGCACAGTGATGGCACGCGACTCAGGTCAGTCACAGAGCCGGAGTCCACGGCCCAGGAAGGAAGAGGGGTGAAGATGGATGCAGTCACCAGCAGGGACAGCGGGGACATTGTGGGCTTCACTTGCAGGTAAGTACAATATAAAAGACTAGTATGTGATGCATACTAGCCCATTATGCTTTTACTTTGCAGGAGAAAAAAGAGGAAGTAAAACCCATCAGGGTTTACTTCCTCTTTAATCACTAGTCGACCAGCTGCTGTCATTATACTGCGGCAGGTCGGCTCGTTCTTGCAAATCGCCGTAGCTGTACGTCGGTCCCTTTAACAGCTATAGCAGGTGCGTGTCCACTGCACAGCGGGGGACCCGATGCATGTGGCCAGTGGTTGTGATCGTGGGCACAAGAGCCAGAACGGGGATGTGTGTGTGTAAACATCCCCATTCTGTCAGGAGAGGACAGAACCTGGAAGCCCAGGTTCTGAATCTGTGGAAGCAACTGTCAGCACTGAGAAGACCCTCCATACTAAAGGAATGTACACGGCAGGTGCCGGCAGTGGCCAGCACAGAGGCGGGTGGAGACAAAGAGGTGCAGGCACTAGGAAAGAGTAGATGGGTGACAGTCAGGAAGGGTAATGGGGGAAGTTCCAGGGAGGCTAATCCAGGGCTGGAGCATCCCATACGTTCTATTGATTGACATTGGTGAAACCTTCAGAGACCAGCTCTGCTGGAGCTGAGGGACTCTCCTAGCTGCCGGGGGAAGAACTCCTCCAGTGAGAGTGGGGGGGAAGCCAAAGGAAAGGAAAGACAGATTCTGGTGGTAGGGGACTCAATTCTTAGGACAGAGAGGGCAATCTGTAACAAAGACCTGAAGTGCCAAACTGTATGTTGTCTACTGGGCGCTCGGGTTCGGCAAATCACGGATCTGGTGGACAGATTACTGGGAGTTGGCACCAATGACAAAGTCAGAGGCAGATGGAGTGTCCTAAAGAACGATTTTAGGGACTTGGCAGATGGAGATTAGGCAAAGGCAGAGGGAGATTAGGGAAGTAAATAAGTGGCTGAGGAGCTGGTGTAGTAAGGAGGGGTTTGTGTTCCTGGAGGACTGGGCTGACTTCTCAGTCGATCACCAGTACTATAGAAGGGATGGACTACACCTAAATGAGGAGGGTGCAGATCAGCTGAGAATAAAGATGGCCAAAAAGTTAGAGAGGTTTTATAAACTAGGCGATGGGGGGGGGGGGGGCCCAGAGGTAGAGATAATAAGCGCAGAACATATTCCAGAGGATAGTATTGGGGGCATTAGTGGTAGGTTGACTTAAGCACATAAACCTAAGGTAAGTATAGTAACAAGTCCTAGTTGCAATCTCGGAGGACTTGGATTTTGAGAGAGCTAGGGAGGAGGTGGAATCTTTATGGGTAGAGCTCCAGAGGGGTGGAGCTAAGGGGAAAATAATACTGGGAGCATGCTATAGGCCCCCTAACCTGATGGAGGATGGGGAGACGGATCTCCTATCACAAGTTGGATTAGCAGCAAGGATGGGAAGTGTTATAATAATGGGGGATTTTAATTATCCAGACATAGACTGGGCGGAGGGAACCACACATTTGTCTAAGGTTCGCCAGTTCCTAAATGTCTTGCAGGACAATTTCATGGTTCAGATGGTAGACGCACCAACTAGAAATAAAGCGTTACTGGATCTACTGATTACCAACAATACAGACCTGATCACGGATGTGGAAATACAGGGCAATTTAGAAAACAGTGAGGTCAATTAGCTTAAGTATAAATCACACAAATAGGAAACATAAGGGGTAAATAAAGACACTGAATTTCAAAAGAGCTAACTTCCCTAAATTACAAACCTTGCTAGAAGGCATGAAATGGGATAAAATCTTAAGAACAAAGAACACGGAGGAGAGATGGGTTTGCTTTAATGCCCCGTACACACGGTCAGATTTTTTCTGATGGATTTAGTCCGACACTGGTGTTGCATACACACGGTCGGACAAAGTTGTCGGAAAATCCGATCATTCTGAACGTGGTGACGTTTGTTGCCTACGACGGGACTACGTAGAGGCTAGTAGCCAATAGCTTTGGTCTTGTAATGTGATCTGAGCATGCGTGGCACTTTGTCCGTCGGAATTCACTACACGCGATCGGAAAAAGTCCGATAGGACTTTGTTGTCGGAAAATTTGAGAGCAGGAGATAAAACTTTGTCCTTCGGAAAATCCGATGGAAAATGTCCGATGAAGCCTACACACGGTTGGAATTTCCAACAACATTGTCCGATAGGACATTTTCCATCGAAAAATCCGACCGTGTGTATGGGGCTTTAGAGTGTATTAAATATAGGCATTAGCCAATGCATCCCATTGGGTAACACATTTAAAAGAGCGAACAAAAGTCCTGAATGGCTTAACTGCAATGTAAAATTGCATATAAAAGTAAAGGAGAAGGCCTTCAAAAAAATACAAGGTTGAGGGATCATCATCACCATCTAGACTTTATAAAGAATGCAACAAGCAATGTAAGGGTGCAATTAGGGTGGCTAAGATAGAACACGAAAGACAAATAGCAGAGGAGAGCAAAAAGAATCCCAAGAAATTATTTACGTATGTAAACAGTAAAAAAGGGAGGACAAACCATATTGGCCCCATAACGAATGAAGAAGGACATCTGGTTACAAAGGATGGGGAGATGAAAAAGGTATTGAACTTATTCTTCTCCTCAGTCTTTACGAGGGAATCGGGGGGCTTCAGTAACCAAAACGGCAGTGTTTATCCTTATGACACATAACAGGATGCACCCCCATGGTTAACAGAGGACATAATTAAAATTAGACTTGGGAAACTTAACATTAATAAATCACTGGGACCAGATGCTTGCATCCGAGGGTATTTAGGGAACTCAGTCAAGTAAATGCCAGACCATTGTTCCTAATTTTTAGTGACAGTCTACTGACTGGAATGGTACCAGCTGTTTGTAGAAAAGATGTAGCACCAATATTTAAAAAGGGCCCAGAATACATCCCTGGGAATTACAGACCAGTAAGCCTAACATCAATAGTATGCAAGCTCTTGGAGGGGATGATAAGGGACTATATACAAGATTTTAGTAATGAGAACGTTATCATTAGCAGTAATCAGCATAGATTTATGAAGAATCTTTCTTGCCAAACCAATCTATTAACCTTATATGAGGAGGTGAGTTGCCATCTAGATAAAAGAAGGCCTGTAGAGGTTGTGTATCTGGATTTTGCAAAAGCATTTGTCACAGTTCCCCATAAACGTTTACTGTACAAAATAAGGTCTGTTGGCATGGACCATAGGGTGAGTACATGGATTGAAAACTGGCAACATAGGCAAGTTCAGAGATTGGTGATAAATGGGGAGTAGGGATGAGCCGAACACCCCCGGGTTCGGTTCGCACCAGAACCTTCGAACCGACCGAAAGTTCGCGCAAATTTTCGAACCCTATACGTTATAATGGACGCGAACGTTCGAAATCAAAAGTGCTAATTACAACGGCCAATATGCATGTTAATGTCATAAAACAGGTTTGGGGACCCGGGTCCTGCCCCAGGGGACATATATCAATGCAAAAAGAACTTTTAAAAACTAACGTTTTTTCGGGAGCAGTCATTTTAATGATGCATAAAGTGAAAAAAAAAAAGTGAAATTTTCCTTTAAATATGGTACCTGGGGGTGTCTAAAGTATGCCTGTGAAGTGGCATGTGTTTCCCGTGTTTAGAACTGTCCTTGCACAAAATGACATTTGTAAAGGAAAAAAAGAAGCCATTTAAAACCACTTGCGGCTTTAGGTTTGTTCTTAAGTAGAATCTGAACAGGTACATTATGAAGTGTAGCTCCATCCCAAAAAATATATTTTTAAGCTTTTTGGAGAACATAGGGAGGGGTTATCACCCCTGTAACATTTGCTGTCTTTGCACATCTGTTCAGAACATGTCACCTCACTTTCCGTCCCAATGACAAATGTTTTTGGAAAAAGTGGGGTTTTAATTGAAACAAGGATTGGTGATAAAGTATCAGTAGAGAGGAGATACCTTTTTCCCAAATTAAATCTAACAGGATAGAATTTCCCTTCCTAGGGGTAGATTTCCTCTCACTTTCTGTTTTCTCTTTCCATTTGCAAGTAGGAGTCGTTTGTAAGTTGGATGTTTGAAAGTAGGGGGCTGGCGTATATACTCTGCAGAAATTTGCCCTATTAGATGTTGGTGTAGCCACAAGACTGGTGGGCACAGGAATGGGCCCTGCTGTGAGTTAATAGATCAAGATTTGTAATTGCATGCACCTGATGAACAGGGCAGAAAAATTGGGGTGGTGGTGGTGGTGGACGGTGTTGCCACAAGACTGTAAGCTCTCACAGTTACTCTTGGTGGGCACAGGAATGGGCCCTACTGTGAGTTATTAGATCAAGATTTGTAATTGCAAGCACCTGATGAACAGGGCAGAAAAATTGGGCCTTTGGCGGTGGTGGTGGACGGTGTTGCCACAAGACTGTAAGCTCTCACAGTTACTCTTGGTGGGCGCAAGAATGGGCCCTGCTGTGAGTTATTAGATCAAGATTTGTAATTGCAAGCACCTGATGAACAGGGCAGAAAAATTGGGCCTTTGGCGGTGGTGGTGGACGGTGTTGCCACAAGACTGTAAGCTCTCACAGTTACTCTTGGTGGGCGCAGGAATGGGCCCTGCTGTGTGTTATTAGATCAAGATTTGTAATTGCAAGCACCTGATGAACAGGGCAGAAAAATTGGGCCTTTGGCGGTGGTGGTGGACGGTGTTGCCACAAGACTGTAAGCTCTCACAGTTACTCTTGGTGGGCGCAGGAATGGGCCCTGCTGTGTGTTATTAGATCAAGATTTGTAATTGCAAGCACCTGATGAACAGGGCAGAAAAATTGGGCCTTTGGCGGTGGTGGTGGACGGTGTTGCCACAAGACTGTAGGCCCTCATAGTTACTCTTGGTGGGCGCAGGAATGGGCCCTGCTGTGAACTATTAGATCAAGATTTGTAATTACCCGCCCCTGTTAAACAGGGCTGAAAAATTGTGCCTTAGGCACTGGTGCTGGTGCCACAACACTGCAACCCCTCACAGATACTGTACTTGGAGCACAGCAGTCACACGTGTTGCAAAGCATTTTTTAAAAAAAATGTAATTACCCGCCCCTGTTAAACAGGGGCTGAAAAATTGTGCCTTAGGCACTGGTGCTGGTGCCACAACACTGCAACCCCTCACAGATACTGTACTTGGAGCACAGCAGTCACACGTGTTGCGAAGCATTTTTTTAAAAAATTGTAATTACCCGCCCCTGTTAAACAGGGGCTGAAAAATTGTGCCTTAGGCACTGGTGCTGGTGCCACAACACTGCAACCCCTCACAGATACTGTACTTGGAGCACAGCAGTCACACGTGTTGCAAAGCATTTTTTTTAAAAATTGTAAGTACACGCCCCTGTTAAACAGGGGCTGAAAAATTGTGCCTTAGGCACTGGTGCTGGTGCCACAACACTGCAACCCCTCACAGATACTGTACTTGGAGCACAGCAGTCACACGTGTTGCGAAGCATTTTTTTATAAAAATTGTATGTACACGCCCCTGTTAAATAGGGGCTGAAAAATTGTGCCTTAGGCACTGGTGTGGTGGCATGGATCATTGAGGAGGAGGAAGAGGATAGTCAGTGAACATAAGAGGACAGTCACTCAGCATCAGCATAGGCAGTCTTGAAGGGATGTGATATTAAAAATTATTCGGTTATATCCGCCTCAGGTGCCTGGTAGCTGGTGGTGATCCAAGACTGATTCATTTTGATGAAGGTCAGTCGATCAACCGAGGCGGTGGACAGGCGCACCCTATGATCAGTCACAAATCCTCCAGCAGCACTGAATGTGCGTTCGGAAAGAACGCTGGAGGCAGGACAGGCCAGTAGCTCAATTGCATACTGTGCAAGCTCTGGCCAGTGATCCATCCTCAGGACCCAGTAAGCCAGAGGATTTTCGGTGGGAAAGGTGTCCAAGTCTGACCTTGCCCCAAGGTATTCCTGCACCATGTATATCAGACGCTGGCGATGGTTGCTGGAACCGATCATACCTTGGGGCTGCGGACTAAAAAATTGTCTGAACGCATCGGTCAGACGTCCACCTTCCCCACCGCTCCTTCTGCCACTGACCGAAGCCTCAGCAACTCGTCGCCCAGGACCAGGAGTTTGTAGCCTCCCAGTTTCTGGGAACGCGTTGCACAGACCTTTCTGCAAGGCCTCCCTGAGATGTCTCATCCTCTGCTCCCTCTGCGACGGCAAGATAAGGTCCGCAACCTTACCCTTGTACCGCGGATCAAGGAGAGTGGCCAGCCAGTAATGGTCCCTCTCCTTGATCCGAAGAACACGAGGATCCTTCCGCAGGCTTTGCAGGATCAGGGAGGCCATGCAGCGTAGGTTAGCTGAGGCATTCGGTCCGGAGTCTTCTGGGTCACTGAGGATGACATGATCGCCAGCCACCTCCTCCCAGCCACGTACAAGTCCACTGGTTTGTTGGGACTGTACATCATCCCTAAAAGACTGCTGCTGCTGATGCTGAGTGCCAGGCTCCACCTCCATGCTCACACAATCCTCCTCCTCCTCCTCCTCCTCCTCCTCATCCTCATCCTCTTCCTGTGTGATGGGTGGGACAGAAGGAACACTGTCCGGATAAAGGGGGCCTTGAGAGGCAAGGAAGTCCTCCTCTTCCTGCCTCTGTTCTGCCTCAAGTGCCCTGTCCATTATCCCACGCAGCGTATGCTCCAACAGGTGGACAAGAGGGACAGTGTCACTGATGCATGCACTGTCACTGCTCACCATCCTCGTGGCCTCCTCAAATGGTGAGAGGACAGTGCATGCATCCCTGATCATGCTCCACTGACGTGGGGAAAAAAAAACAAGCTCCCCTGACCCTGTCCTGGTGCCATAGTCGCAAAGGTACTCATTGATGGCCCTCTGCTGCGTGTGCAGTCGCTGCAGCATGGCCAACGTTGAGTTCCACCTGGTGGGCATGTCACATATTAGGCGGTTCTTGGGCAGGTTCAGCTCCTTTTGCAGCTCAGTCAGCCGAGCACTGGCATTATAAGATCGGCGGAAATGCACACAGACTTTCCTGGCCTGCCTCAGGACATCCTGTAAGCCTGGGAACCTGCCCAAGAACCGCTGCACCACCAGGTTGAGGACGTGAGCCATGCAGGGCACATGGGTGAGCTGCCCCTGTCGCAGGGCGGAGAGGAGGTTGGTGCCATTGTCAGAAACGACCATTCCTGGCTTAAGCTGACATGGCGTCAACCACCTCTCGGCCTGCCCCTGCAGAGCTGCCAGAACCTCTGGCCCAGTGTGGCTCCTGTCCCCCAAACACACCAGCGCAAGCACGGCATGGCATCTTTTTGCCTGCGTACTTGCGTAGCCCCTTGTACGCCTACGGAGCACCGCTGGTTCCAAGGACAGAGCACTGGAGGAAGAAGAAGAGGAGGGGGTGGAGGAGAGAGGTGTGTCACAACCAGTAGCAGTAGTAGCATTTTGGAGGCGTGGTGGCGGAACAACCTCCAACACTACTGCACCTTGTCCTGCATCCCTCCCAGCTGCCATAGAGTGACCCAATGGGCCGTGAAAGAAAGGTACCGTCCCTGTCCATGCCTGCTGGACCATGAGTCAGCGGTAATATGCACCTTACCGCTGACCGCCCTGTCCAGCGAGGCATGGACATTGCCCTCCACATGCCGGTAGAGAGACGGAATCGCCTTCCGTGAGAAAAAGTGGCGTTTGGGAACCTGCCACTGAGGAACCGCACATTGAACAAACTCACGGAAGGGGGCCGAGTCTACCAACTGAAAAGGCAGCAGTTGAAGTGCTAGCAATTTAGCCAGGCTAGCATTCAACCGCTGGGCATGTGGATGGCTGGGAGTGTACTTCTTTCTACGGTCCAGCAGCTGGGGCAGGGAAATTTGCCTGCTGCAATCGGACGTCGGTGTACTGCAAGTACTTGGTTGTGACACACCTAATTCTACACCTTCAGTCCTCTCAGAGCAGCTTTCAGAGAGGACTGAAGGTGTAGTGGGGATGGAGATCCCAGCTGAGGAGGAGCAAGGAGAGGTCCGCTTAGTTCTTTGGTGTGGGTCTTTTATGTGTGCCTGCCAACGAGCTGCATGGCAGGTCGCCATATGTCTGGTCATGCTTGTGGTGCCCAAGCGGCTGATGTTTTGGCCACGCGAGATACGCTTGAGACAAATATTGCAAATAGCAGTGGTGCGATCTGATGCACTCGTCTCAAAAAAGGCCCACACCAAAGAACTTTTCTGATAACGTGCAGAGGCAGCGCCCTGCACAGGCGGAGCTCTGCGGTGTTGTACAGTTGCTGTGCTGGCCTCTACCTGGCCTCCAGGGGGCATCCTGCCTCGTTGGACATGTGACGCCGCATCCTCCTCCTCCTCGTCCTCCTCCTCATCCTCTCTCCCTTCAGGCACCCACGTGGAGTCAGTGACCTCATCATCCCCTCCCTCTTCACCACTAGAGCAAACCTGGCAGTAAGCTGCAGCTGGTGGAACAGTACTGCCAGATTGCTGTCCTTCAGCATCCTCTCTCTCTGCGCGCACACTACTGACTTCCTCAAGCTGGGTATCATCATCCGAGCCTTCGAATCGTTGGGCATCCTCCTGGAGCATGTACCCAACACTGTGCTCAAAGAGTTCGGGGGACTCCTCAGGAGGACATGGTGGGTCTAGGGAAGGGGTGGCTGATGATGCCATTGAGTACGCGTTGGCAGCTGCTCTGCCAGTACCCTGAGCCTGGGTGAGAGAGGATGAGGAGGATGAGGAGGGCTTGGTCATCCATTCTACCAAGCCTTCAGCATGATGCGGCTCCACATGTCAGGCTGCCGAAAACAAAGACGCGCGTGTCCCATGGCCACGTGCTGATGACGATGCACGACCACGGCCACGGCCACGTCCACTAGAAACAGAGCCTGCCTGCCCTGTGTTCTTGGCTCTGCACGCTCTGCCTCCCCTTGGCGGTCTTCCAGCCATTGTAGTCGGTAGTCCTGTGGGTGCTGCTGAGAAGAAAATATAGGAGCTCTGTGTGATGCCACTAACACACTAGAAGTCCTATGGTGCTTCTGCAAAGAAAATATAGGAGCTCTGTGTGATGCCACTAACACACTAGAAGTCCTGTGGGTGCTGCTGAGAAGAAAATATAGGAGCTCTGTGTGATGCCACTAACACACTAGAAGTCCTATGGGTGCTTCTGCAAAGAAAATATAGGAGCTCTGTGTGATGCCACTAACACACTAGAAGTCCTGTGGGTGCTGCTGAGAAGAAAATATAGGAGCTCTGTGTGATGCCACTAACACACTAGAAGTCCTATGGGTGCTTCTGCAAAGAAAATATAGGAGCTCTGTGTGATGCCACTAACACACTAGAAGTCCTATGGGTGCTTCTGCAAAGAAAATATAGGAGCTCTGTGTGATGCCACTAACACACTAGAAGTCCTATGGGTGCTTCTGCAAAGAAAATATAGGAGAGCTCTGTGTGATGCCACTAACACACTAGAAGTCCTATGGGTGCTTCTGCAAAGAAAATATAGGAGCTCTGTGTGATGCCACTAACACACTAGAAGTCCTATGGGTGCTTCTGCTAAGAAAATATAGGAGCTCTGTGTGATGCCACTAACACACTAGAAGTCCTATGGGTGCTTCTGCAAAGAAAATATAGGAGCTCTGTGTGATGCCACTAACACACTAGAAGTCCTGTGGGTGCTGCTGAGAAGAAAATATAGGAGCTCTGTGTGATGCCACTAACACACTAGAAGTCCTATGGGTGCTTCTGCAAAGAAAATATAGGAGCTCTGTGTGATGCCACTAACACACTAGAAGTCCTATGGGTGCTTCTGCAAAGAAAATATAGGAGCTCTGTGTGATGCCACTAACACACTAGAAGTCCTATGGGTGCTTCTGCAAAGAAAATATAGGAGCTCTGTGTGATGCCACTAACACACTAGAAGTCCTATGGGTGCTTCTGCAAAGAAAATATAGGAGCTCTGTGTGATGCCACTAACACACTAGAAGTCCTATGGGTGCTTCTGCTAAGAAAATATAGGAGCTCTGTGTGATGCCACTAACACACTAGAAGTCCTATGGGTGCTTCTGCAAAGAAAATATAGGAGCTCTGTGTGATGCCACTAACACACTAGAAGTCCTATGGGTGCTTCTGCAAAGAAAATATAGGAGCTCTGTGTGATGCCACTAACACACTAGAAGTCCTATGGGTGCTTCTGCAAAGAAAATATAGGAGCTCTGTGTGATGCCACTAACACACTAGAAGTCCTATGGGTGCTTCTGCAAAGAAAATATAGGAGCTCTGTGTGATGCCACTAACACACTAGAAGTCCTATGGGTGCTTCTGCAAAGAAAATATAGGAGCTCTGTGTGATGCCACTAACACACTAGAAGTCCTATGGGTGCTTCTGCAAAGAAAATATAGGAGCTCTGTGTGATTCCACTAACACACTAGAAGTCCTATGGGTGCTTCTGCTAAGAAAATATAGGAGCTCTGTGTGATGCCACTAACACACTAGAAGTCCTATGGGTGCTTCTGCAAAGAAAATATAGGAGCTCTGTGTGATGCCACTAACACACTAGAAGTCCTATGGGTGCTTCTGCAAAGAAAATATAGGAGCTCTGTGTGATGCCACTAACACACTAGAAGTCCTATGGGTGCTTCTGCAAAGAAAATATAGGAGCTCTGTGTGATGCCACTAACACACTAGAAGTCCTGTGGGTGCTGCTGAGAAGAAAATATAGGAGCTCTGTGTGATGGGACTAACACACTACAAGTCCTATAGGTGCTTCTGGGAACAAAATATAGGAGCTCTGTGTGATGGGACTAACACACTTTAAGTCCTATAGGTGCTTCTGGGAAGAAAATATAGCTCTGTGTGATGGGACTAACACACTTTAAGTCCTATAGGTGCTTCTGGGAAGAAAATATAGGTCTGTGTGATGGGACTAACACACTTCAAGTCCTATAGGTGCTTCTGGGAACAAAATATCGGATCTCTGTGTGATGGGACTAACACACTTCAAGTCCTATAGGTGCTTCTGGGAAGAAAATATAGGTCTGTGTGATGGGACTAACACACTTCAAGTCCTATAGGTGCTTCTGGGAAGAAAATATAGGTCTGTGTGATGGGACTAACACACTTCAAGTCCTATAGGTGCTTCTGGGAACAAAATATAGGATCTCTGTGTGATGGGACTAACACACTTCAAGTCCTATAAGTGCTTCTGGGAAGAAAATATAGGTCTGTTTGATGGGACTAACACACTTCAAGTCCTATAGGTGCTTCTGGGAACAAAATATAGGATCTCTGTGTGATGGGACTAACACACTACAAGTCCTATGGGTGCTTCTGGGAAGAAAATATAGCTCTGTGTGATGGGACTAACACACTTCAAGTCCTATAGGTGCTTCTGGGAACAAAATATAGGATCTCTGTGTGATGGGACTAACGCACTTCAAGTCCTATAGGTGCTTCTGGGAAGAAAATATAGGTCTGTGTGATGGGACTAACACACTTTAAGTCCTATAGGTGCTTCTGGGAACAAAATATAGGATCTCTGTGTGATGGAACTAACACACTACAAGTCCTATAGGTGCTTCTGGGAAGAAAATATAGCTTTGTGTGATGGGACTAACACACTTCAAGTCCTATAGGTGCTTCTGGGAACAAAATATAGGATCTCTGTGTGATGGGACTAACACACTTCAAGTCCTATAGGTGCTTCTGGGAAGAAAATATAGGTCTGTGTGATGGGACTAACACACTTCAAGTCCTATAGGTGCTTCTGGGAACAAAATATAGGATCTCTGTGTGATGGGACTAACACACTACAAGTCCTATAGGTGCTTCTGGGAAGAAAATATAGGATCTCTGTGTGATGGGACTAACACACTTCAAGTCCTATAGGTGCTTCTGGGAACAAAATATAGGATCTCTGTGTGATGGGACTAACACACTTCAAGTCCTATAGGTGCTTCTGGGAAGAAAATATAGGTCTGTGTGATGGGACTAACACACTTCAAGTCCTATAGGTGCTTCTGGGAACAAAATATAGGATCTCTGTGTGATGGGACTAACACACTACAAGTCCTATGGGTGCTTCTGGGAAGAAAATATAGCTCTGTGTGATGGGACTAACACACTTCAAGTCCTATAGGTGCTTCTGGGAACAAAATATAGGATCTCTGTGTGATGGGACTAACACACTTCAAGTCCTATAGGTGCTTCTGGGAAGAAAATATAGGTCTGTGTGATGGGACTAACACACTTCAAGTCCTATAGGTGCTTCTGGGAACAAAATATAGGATCTCTGTGTGATGGGACTAACACACTACAAGTCCTATAGGTGCTTCTGGGAAGAAAATATAGCTCTGTGTGATGGGACTAACACACTTCAAGTCCTATAGGTGCTTCTGGGAACAAAATATAGGATCTCTGTGTGATGGGACTAACACACTTCAAGTCCTATAGGTGCTTCTGGGAAGAAAATATAGGTCTGTGTGATGGGACTAACACACTTCAAGTCCTATAGGTGCTTCTGGGAACAAAATATAGGATCTCTGTGTGATGGGACTAACACACTACAAGTCCTATGGGTGCTTCTGGGAAGAAAATATAAGATCTCTGTGTGATGGGACTAACACACTTCAAGTCCTATAGGTGCTTCTGGGAACAAAATATAGGATCTCTGTGTGATGGGACTAACACACTACAAGTCCTATGGGTGCTTCTGAGAAGAAAATATAGGTCTGTGTGATGGGACTAACACACTTCAAGTCCTATAGGTGCTTCTGGGAACAAAATATAGGATCTCTGTGTGATGGGACTAACACACTACAAGTCCTATAGGTGCTTCTGGGAAGAAAATATAGGTCTGTGTGATGGGACTAACACACTTCAAGTCCTATAGGTGCTTCTGGGAACAAAATATAGGATCTCTGTGTGATGGGACTAACACACTACAAGTCCTATGGGTGCTTCTGGGAAGAAAAAATATAGCTCTGTGTGATGGGACTAACACACTTCAAGTCCTATATGTGCTTCTGGGAACAAAATATAGGATCTCTGTGTGATGGGACTAACACACTACAAGTCCTATGGGTGCTTCTGGGAAGAAAATATAGCTCTGTGTGATGGGACTAACACACTTCAAGTCCTATAGGTGCTTCTGGGAACAAAAATATAGGATCTCTGTGTGATGGGACTAACGCACTTCAAGTCCTATAGGTGCTTCTGGGAAGAAAATATAGGTCTGTGTGATGGGACTAACACACTTCAAGTCCTATAGGTGCTTCTGGGAACAAAATATAGGATCTCTGTGTGATGGGACTAACACACTACAAGTCCTATAGGTGCTTCTGGGAAGAAAATATAGCTCTGTGTGATGGGACTAACACACTTCAAGTCCTATAGGTGCTTCTGGGAACAAAATATAGGATCTCTGTGTGATGGGACTAGCACACTTCAAGTCCTATAGGTGCTTCTGGGAAGAAAATATAGGTCTGTGTGATGGGACTAACACACTTCAAGTCCTATAGGTGCTTCTGGGAACAAAATATAGGATCTCTGTGTGATGGGACTAACACACTACAAGTCCTATAGGTGCTTCTGGGAACAAAAATATAGGATCTCTGTGTGATGGGACTAACACACTTCAAGTCCTATAGGTGCTTCTGGGAACAAAATATAGGATCTCTGTGTGATGGGACTAACACACTTCAAGTCCTATAGGTGCTTCTGGGAAGAAAATATAGGTCTGTGTGATGGGACTAACACACTTCAAGTCCTATAGGTGCTTCTGGGAACAAAATATAGGATCTCTGTGTGATGGGACTAACACACTACAAGTCCTATGGGTGCTTCTGGGAAGAAAATATAGCTCTGTGTGATGGGACTAACACACTTCAAGTCCTATAGGTGCTTCTGGGAACAAAATATAGGATCTCTGTGTGATGGGACTAACACACTTCAAGTCCTATAGGTGCTTCTGGGAAGAAAATATAGGTCTGTGTGATGGGACTAACACACTTCAAGTCCTATAGGTGCTTCTGGGAACAAAATATAGGATCTCTGTGTGATGGGACTAACACACTACAAGTCCTATAGGTGCTTCTGGGAAGAAAATATAGCTCTGTGTGATGGGACTAACACACTTCAAGTCCTATAGGTGCTTCTGGGAACAAAATATAGGATCTCTGTGTGATGGGACTAACACACTTCAAGTCCTATAGGTGCTTCTGGGAAGAAAATATAGGTCTGTGTGATGGGACTAACACACTTCAAGTCCTATAGGTGCTTCTGGGAACAAAATATAGGATCTCTGTGTGATGGGACTAACACACTACAAGTCCTATGGGTGCTTCTGGGAAGAAAATATAGGTCTGTGTGATGGGACTAACACACTTCAAGTCCTATAGGTGCTTCTGGGAACAAAATATAGGATCTCTGTGTGATGGGACTAACACACTACAAGTCCTATGGGTGCTTCTGGGAAGAAAATATAGGTCTGTGTGATGGGACTAACACACTTCAAGTCCTATAGGTGCTTCTGGGAACAAAATATAGGATCTCTGTGTGATGGGACTAACACACTACAAGTCCTATAGGTGCTTCTGGAAGAAAATATAGCTCTGTGTGATGGGACTAACACACTTCAAGTCCTATAGGTGCTTCTGGGAACAAAATATAGGATCTCTGTGTGATGGGACTAACACACTACAAGTCCTATAGGTGCTTCTGGGAAGAAAATATAGCTCTGTGTGATGGGACTAACACACTTCAAGTCCTATAGGTGCTTCTGGGAACAAAATATAGGATCTCTGTGTGATGGGACTAACACACTTCAAGTCCTATAGGTGCTTCTGGGAAGAAAATATAGGTCTGTGTGATGGGACTAACACACTTCAAGTCCTATAGGTGCTTCTGGGAACAAAATATAGGATCTCTGTGTGATGGGACTAACACACTACAAGTCCTATGGGTGCTTCTGGGAAGAAAATATAGGTCTGTGTGATGGGACTAACACACTTCAAGTCCTATAGGTGCTTCTGGGAACAAAATATAGGATCTCTGTGTGATGGGACTAACACACTACAAGTCCTATGGGTGCTTCTGGGAAGAAAATATAGGTCTGTGTGATGGGACTAACACACTTCAAGTCCTATAGGTGCTTCTGGGAACAAAATATAGGATCTCTGTGTGATGGGACTAACACACTACAAGTCCTATGGGTGCTTCTGGGAAGAAAATATAGGTCTGTGTGATGGGACTAACACACTTCAAGTCCTATAGGTGCTTCTGGGTACAAAATATAGGATCTCTGTGTGATGGGACTAACACACTACAAGTCCTATAGGTGCTTCTGGGAAGAAAAAAATATAGCTCTGTGTGATGGGACTAACACACTTCAAGTCCTATAGGTGCTTCTGGGAACAAAATATAGGATCTCTGTGTGATGGGACTAACACACTACAAGTCCTATAGGTGCTTCTGGGAAGAAAATATAGCTCTGTGTGATGGGACTAACACACTTCAAGTCCTATAGGTGCTTCTGGGAACAAAATATAGGATCTCTGTGTGATGGGACTAACACACTTCAAGTCCTATAGGTGCTTCTGGGAAGAAAATATAGGTCTGTGTGATGGGACTAACACACTTCAAGTCCTATAGGTGCTTCTGGGAACAAAATATAGGATCTCTGTGTGATGGGACTAACACACTACAAGTCCTATAGGTGCTTCTGGGAAGAAAATATAGCTCTGTGTGATGGGACTAACACACTTCAAGTCCTATAGGTGCTTCTGGGAAGTAAATATAGCTCTGTGTGATGGGACTAACACACTTCAAGTCCTATAGGTGCTTCTGGGAACAAAATATAGGATCTCTGTGTGATGGGACTAGCACACTTCAAGTCCTATAGGTGCTTCTGGGAAGAAAATATAGGTCTGTGTGATGGGACTAACACACTTCAAGTCCTATAGGTGCTTCTGGGAACAAAATATAGGATCTCTGTGTGATGGGACTAACACACTACAAGTCCTATAGGTGCTTCTGGGAACAAAATATAGGATCTCTGTGTGATGGGACTAACACACTTCAAGTCCTATAGGTGCTTCTGGGAACAAAATATAGGATCTCTGTGTGATGGGACTAACACACTTCAAGTCCTATAGGTGCTTCTGGGAAGAAAATATAGGTCTGTGTGATGGGACTAACACACTTCAAGTCCTATAGGTGCTTCTGGGAACAAAATATAGGATCTCTGTGTGATGGGACTAACACACTACAAGTCCTATGGGTGCTTCTGGGAAGAAAATATAGCTCTGTGTGATGGGACTAACACACTTCAAGTCCTATAGGTGCTTCTGGGAACAAAATATAGGATCTCTGTGTGATGGGACTAACACACTTCAAGTCCTATAGGTGCTTCTGGGAAGAAAATATAGGTCTGTGTGATGGGACTAACACACTTCAAGTCCTATAGGTGCTTCTGGGAACAAAATATAGGATCTCTGTGTGATGGGACTAACACACTACAAGTCCTATAGGTGCTTCTGGGAAGAAAATATAGCTCTGTGTGATGGGACTAACACACTTCAAGTCCTATAGGTGCTTCTGGGAACAAAATATAGGATCTCTGTGTGATGGGACTAACACACTTCAAGTCCTATAGGTGCTTCTGGGAAGAAAATATAGGTCTGTGTGATGGGACTAACACACTTCAAGTCCTATAGGTGCTTCTGGGAACAAAATATAGGATCTCTGTGTGATGGGACTAACACACTACAAGTCCTATGGGTGCTTCTGGGAAGAAAATAGGTCTGTGTGATGGGACTAACACACTTCAAGTCCTATAGGTGCTTCTGGGAACAAAATATAGGATCTCTGTGTGATGGGACTAACACACTACAAGTCCTATGGGTGCTTCTGGGAAGAAAATATAGGTCTGTGTGATGGGACTAACACACTTCAAGACCTATAGGTGCTTCTGGGAACAAAAATATAGGATCTCTGTGTGATGGGACTAACACACTACAAGTCCTATAGGTGCTTCTGGGAAGAAAATATAGCTCTGTGTGATGGGACTAACACACTTCAAGTCCTATAGGTGCTTCTGGGAACAAAATATAGGATCTCTGTGTGATGGGACTAACACACTACAAGTCCTATAGGTGCTTCTGGGAAGAAAATATAGCTCTGTGTGATGGGACTAACACACTTCAAGTCCTATAGGTGCTTCTGGGAACAAAATATAGGATCTCTGTGTGATGGGACTAACACACTTCAAGTCCTATAGGTGCTTCTGGGAAGAAAATATAGGTCTGTGTGATGGGACTAACACACTTCAAGTCCTATAGGTGCTTCTGGGAACAAAATATAGGATCTCTGTGTGATGGGACTAACACACTACAAGTCCTATGGGTGCTTCTGGGAAGAAAATATAGGTCTGTGTGATGGGACTAACACACTTCAAGTCCTATAGGTGCTTCTGGGAACAAAATATAGGATCTCTGTGTGATGGGACTAACACACTACAAGTCCTATGGGTGCTTCTGGGAAGAAAATATAGGTCTGTGTGATGGGACTAACACACTTCAAGTCCTATAGGTGCTTCTGGGAACAAAATATAGGATCTCTGTGTGATGGGACTAACACACTACAAGTCCTATGGGTGCTTCTGGGAAGAAAATATAGGTCTGTGTGATGGGACTAACACACTTCAAGTCCTATAGGTGCTTCTGGGTACAAAATATAGGATCTCTGTGTGATGGGACTAACACACTACAAGTCCTATAGGTGCTTCTGGAAAGAAAATATAGCTCTGTGTGATGGGACTAACACACTTCAAGTCCTATAGGTGCTTCTGGGAACAAAATATAGGATCTCTGTGTGATGGGACTAACACACTACAAGTCCTATAGGTGCTTCTGGGAAGAAAATATAGCTCTGTGTGATGGGACTAACACACTTCAAGTCCTATAGGTGCTTCTGGGAACAAAATATAGGATCTCTGTGTGATGGGACTAACACACTTCAAGTCCTATAGGTGCTTCTGGGAAGAAAATATAGGTCTGTGTGATGGGACTAACACACTTCAAGTCCTATAGGTGCTTCTGGGAACAAAATATAGGATCTCTGTGTGATGGGACTAACACACTACAAGTCCTATGGGTGCTTCTGGGAAGAAAATATAGGTCTGTGTGATGGGACTAACACACTTCAAGTCCTATAGGTGCTTCTGGGAACAAAATATAGGATCTCTGTGTGATGGGACTAACACACTACAAGTCCTATAGGTGCTTCTGGGAAGAAAATATAGCTCTGTGTGATGGGACTAACACAGTACAAGTCCTATAGGTGCTTCTGGGAACAAAATATAGGATCTCTGTGTGATGGGACTAACACACTACACGTCCTATAGGTGCTTCTGGGAAGAAAATATAGCTCTGTGTGATGGGACTTGTAAGGTACACGTCTTTCTTCTTGTATTCTAAGTGCCTAGGCCAGGAATGGTAGAAGCGGAGATCCCAGTTCACCGGTGGTTAACACACACACACATACACGGGTTTGTAAGTGGAAGTGGTTACAAAGTTTAATAGACAATACGTTCCTCTTTTATGGGAAATGCAGAGGGAGGGGACAGCTCTCCCAAGAACCAATCAGACTTATACACATATGCATACATTAACAACTTCTTGTCACGTGACAGTCTTCAGTTGAAATATGGAATATGGGGCAAAGGTCAGTGTATGACAGTTAGTTCACACCTGCTGACCTGACCACAGAACTCCTGAGTCACTGCTAACTAGTTTCATATCCTCTGGTGAAGTACAGAGTTAGAAACCACATAACAGCTGCGTCCTGATGTCAACATACTGGTCAAAACCGTTTTTCTGCAGAATATACTTACAACAGTTTTGTTCAAAAGCTGAAAGTTAAGCATATTCATTTCAACCCCTATCAAAATGGTATATCATTATAAGTAGCCCCCTTATAATCCTCTCTTTGATCATTCTGATTTAACATAATGATCATATCTAATGTCCTCAAAATTCACTATTCTTCTTCTTCTTCACTTGTCCTGATGATGGAAAGATTCTGTTTAGTTTCCAGGTAAAATCATCGTGTCCTCCAGGGAGATTTGTCCTATGCCTTCCTGAATATCTTGTAGATTTTGTTGTTGTCTTGAAGGGAGTGTATCCTCGGTTACTGTTAGGGGCTCTGGAGTTGAGGGGAGCTGGGGACACTTCTTCAGTCGGCTGGCGTGGATCCAGGTGTTGCCTAGGTCCGTCAGTACCGCGGTCCTGGATACCTTTTCCACCTTCCACGGTCCGGAGTAGATTGGTCCAATTCTTTTCCTGTGAGCCAGCTGCTTAATCAGTACTTTGTCCCCTGGGATGAAGGGGTGGGTTGGTTCTGTTGAAAGAGGAAAAAAGGTGACAGAAACTTGTTCATTTATTTCATGGAGCATACTTACCAGACTTTTCACGTACACTTCCTGTTGGGAATAAACGTTAATGTCAGAATTTGGGTCTAATGGGGGTAATTCTATATTTGCAGGGATTCCCATTAGAATTTCAAAAGGGGACAATCCTGTCCTAGAATGGGGGGTGGTTCTTATCTGAAAAAGGACAGAAGGTAAGTGTTCCAACCAACCTTTTAGAGTACCTCCTGTAGCCTTTTTTAATTTGTCTTTGATGTTCCTGTTCATTCTCTCTACTACTCCTGCACTCTGGGGATGATAGGGAATATGTAGTTTCCATTGCATCCCCAGAGATTTGGCTACAACTTGGGTCACTGAGGAACTAAATGCGGGTCCTCTGTCGGACCATATGGTTGTGGGTATCCCGAACCTACAGATCCAATAATTTAACAAGCATCTCGCTGCTATATTTGCGGTTTCTCCGGTACAGGGAATTGCCTCAACCCAAGCTGACCATTTGTCAACGATTACGCAGAGGCACCTCAAGTTTCCCTTTTGCTTTGGTAGGTGTGTGAAGTCTATTTGTAAATCTGTTAATGGTCCCAAGGGTGGAGGTAGATGGCCATGTAGGCCATGTCTTTTTCCTTGAACATTGTTCTGGGCACAAGTTAAGCAGCTTCTAGTTAGAAGCTTAGTTTGTTTTTGTAAATTATTTGTGCAAAAAGATTTTGAATATATATTTACAAGAGGGGCGGGTCCTATGTGTCCTGGGCCATGGAGGTAGGATAAAATTAGGATACAATTAGCTTCAGGTATACCCAGGATCTTCCCCTCTTTTGTCCAAAGACCTTCAGAGTCTTTGGTCAAACCTTCATTTGCCCAGAAATGGACATCTGTATCTGTGGCCATTGACTGCATTTGGGCCACAACAGTTTTGAAATCAGGGGATGAGAAGTGCTCTTTAAAGAAGATTGTGGTAGGGGCTGGTGAATTGGGTGAACTGGCAGCAGCCTTTTTTGCTTCTCTGTCTGCGAAAGCATTTCCTTTTGATACTATACTATTGTCTGATGAGTGGGCTTTTACTTTTATAACAGCAACCTTTTTAGGGAGCAGAATTGCTTTCAGTAGATTAAGGATCTGCTCTGAATTAGCTATCTGTTTGTTGTCTGCTGTTTTAAATCCTCTATTGGCCCATATCACACCAAAATCATGTACCACTCCAAATGCATATCTGCTGTCTGTATAAATATTGACTTCCTTGTTTGTGAACAGAATACAGGCTCTGGTCAGAGCTTCTAGTTCTGCTACTTGGGCAGAAACAGGGGGCAATGGTTTTGCTTCTAACACTGTATGTGGCAACTGAACTACAGCTTAGCCAGTTAAAAATGTAGAGTCAGAGGGACGGGAACAACTACCATCTACAAAAACATTTTCGGCATTTATAATTGGAATGTCAGAAAGATCAGGTCTTGGTGAAGTGACTTGTTCCACTTTTTCTACACAATTATGTGTGTGATCAGGTTCGTGTGGTAAACGTAACATGGAATGTAGTAAACGTACAACTGGATTGCTATTCGGAACATATTTAAGTACCAAGTTGTCAGTATTTAACAAAGTGATCTCGTATCCACTGAGTCTTTGGGAAGTCATGTGTTGTGTGTTCATATTCTGTATGAGGTGGGTAACTGAATGAGTGGTGTACAGTGTCATTTTGTGTCCCAATACTATTTTGTTGGCATCCTGTGCAGACATGGCACAGGCAGCGACATTCTGAAGACAGGACGGCATGCCCTGGACTTGGATAGGGAGTTTTCTAGATAAATATGACACTGGGCGATACCCCGAGCCATGAGATTGTGCAAGTACTGCAGCAAAAGATTTTCCTGAAACTACACAGTACAACTGGAAGGCTTTACCATAATCTACCAATCCCAGAGCGGGGGCAGTGGACAAACTCTTAATAAGAGCATCAAAAGCATTTTTTCTGTCTTCTGTCCAGTCTATCAATTTAGGGGCGTTTGACCCGGCAGCCTCTCGTAGGATACTATCATAATGAGAACAGTCAGGAATCCACTGGCGGCAATATACAATTGCGCCCAGAAATGACAACAAAGCTGCTTTGTCTTTTGGAGGACTGAGAGCTTGTAAGGCTGCGGCACGTTTGGGGGACACTAGCCTGGTCCCCTTGTCCAGAATACATCCTAGGTATTCTACTTGTGGTAGACACCACTGTATTTTCTTCCTTGAGGCTAGGTGGCCGGCTTCGGCCAGATGTTCTAACAGTAATGTTGAATCGACCGCACAATCTTCAGCAGAACGACTGCACAAGAGCAAGTCGTCCACATACTGTATTAGTACCGACCCATGCTCGGAAGTCCAAGACTTGACGGTCTCGTTGAGTACCATGGAGAAGGCGGCGGGGCTGTCTACATACCCTTGCGGTAAACGCGACCAAGTTAACTGGCCCGCGCCGGCCCATGAGAAGGCAAATATAGGCTGAGCCTCTTCGGCAATAGGAATGCTAAAAAATGCGTTTGCCAAATCAATCACTGTGTAGCATAGGGAGTCTGCAGGTATGCATGAAAAAATGAATGTTATATCAGATACCAAGGGCGGGAGACGTAATTGGGGAGTGTAGGGTGTGCAGTTGATAAATCCTACGCTACCTTTGTTTTCTGCCCAGATTTTGTGAGTCTCTAAAGTAGCGGGCAGTAACATAAAGAATCTTTTATGTGTGTGTCGTTTAGGACCAGTCAGGTCACAAAAAGGGGAACTTGCAGTTAGTGACCCTTCTTTGTCAAATTTAATAGTGATACTTAGACTGGACAACAGGTCCCTTCCCATAAGGGATACAGGACAGGAGGTCAACACAGCAAAAGATTGATCGCACAAATGTTGCCCCTCGGGAGTGGTTACAGGTAATGGTGGAGTGATGGGATGGGTAACAGGGGTCCCATTTATACCAATAGAGTTTACTTGCGAGGACATGAGGTTCTAGTGAGGGATATAATTGGAGGCGAGGACCAGGCTCTCCTGAGTCCATTTTTATAGTGACATAAGGTGGAGGGGGTTCAAAGGTAGGGGCGGATACATTTGTTTTAACTGCAGGAGTCTTTTTAGCATATTTCTTTCTATAATCTTTTAAACATTTGCTCCATGAGTGATAACAATCTTTCATGTATTGAGGGTCATTAGATTTACCCGGGGGGTAGGAATGCTTATGCGTCTGACAAATTTTGCTAACTTTCTTCCAATCTTCCTCTGAACAAGGACCTTGTGGTCCCGGATCATGAATACCTAACTGGTGGCATCTTTCCTGGACTTGAGCCCAGAAAGGTTCCACCTGTGGTCCAGGTAGATTGTTTTTAATATATTCATACGGGCACGGAATCCCTATGTCTGATCCTGGGGTGGCCGCAGAATTCCCCATCTAACAAAGTGGGCAGGGTATGCCTAGTATGTGGGCACAAGTGATAACAACCCGTTTGGGTAATCACTGCTTGGTCCGTCAAATCAGATGGACTAATGGGACTGTGAAGGTTTACCCTTAGTACTCGATTTATGGTTCCTTTCTTTGTGGCGGGATATATTCCTCTTACCCCTAATCTACAAGAATAGCCCCCTGGTCTATTGGTTAATAGAACCCACCTATTTTCTATTTTAAAAAACAGTAATCCTATAGTACAATGTGGACAAGATAGAGCTATGTCGCTACAATCAGGTTCTGCATATTCAGAAGTCATTTAACTCTTATACTTTATACAACATACAATTCTTTAAAATTTTTAGGTACTTACGCTGTCCTGTGGAAAAAGAAGTCTCACATATACATATATATATATATATCTTAAACAAAACTTTATACTTATTTCTATAGGTCTTATACTGTAAATCTTATGAACAGAATTATTTTAAATGATCATTATAAAACCATACATTTGTTCAATTTTATAGTGCACTTTTTGTTTCTCAAAAAACTTAATGGGCGTCCGCTCAACCAAACCTTTTATCACGGGCGTAATCTGCTACTTCCCGGTGATTAAAATAATAATCTCTTTTACAATAGTTTTTTTATAGTCAGACCAACCTAGTCAGACTCTCTTTAAATAGCCAAATAACCTACGTAACTACCTGCGTGTCCTTTTAACCTCCCGGGGGACCAGCCTAGTCCTCCGCGAAGGCACAACAACCTCTTTAAACTAAATTCGTGGCGATTATCTGGACAGCGTAAGCATTTACACCTATTCACCTTAAAAGGTAAAAAAGGGCAAAATCACTTACCTGTCACAAGATATCCCACTTCTGAACACCAGTTGTAAGGTACACGTCTTTCTTCTTGTATTCTAAGTGCCTAGGCCAGGAATGGTAGAAGCGGAGATCCCAGTTCACCGGTGGTTAACACACACACACATACACGGGTTTGTAAGTGGAAGTGGTTACAAAGTTTAATAGACAATACGTTCCTCTTTTATGGGAAATGCAGAGGGAGGGGACAGCTCTCCCAAGAACCAATCAGACTTATACACATATGCATACATTAACAACTTCTTGTCACGTGACAGTCTTCAGTTGAAATATGGAATATGGGGCAAAGGTCAGTGTATGACAGTTAGTTCACACCTGCTGACCTGACCACAGAACTCCTGAGTCACTGCTAACTAGTTTCATATCCTCTGGTGAAGTACAGAGTTAGAAACCACATAACAGCTGCGTCCTGATGTCAACATACTGGTCAAAACCGTTTTTCTGCAGAATATACTTACAACAGTTTTGTTCAAAAGCTGAAAGTTAAGCATATTCATTTCAACCCCTATCAAAATGGTATATCATTATAAGTAGCCCCCTTATAGGACTAACACACTTCAAGTCCTATAGGTGCTTCTGGGAACAAAATATAGGATCTCTGTGTGATGGGACTAACACACTACAAGTCCTATAGGTGCTTCTGGGAAGAAAATATAGCTCTGTGTGATGGGACTAACACACTTCAAGTCCTATAGGTGCTTCTGGGAACAAAATATAGGAGCTCTGTTTGCTGCCAGTGCCTGCCACGAACACACTACAAGTCCTATAGGTGCTTCTGGGAACAAAATATAGGAGCTCTGTTTGCTGCCAGTGCCTGCCACGAACACACTACAAGCCCTATGGGTGCTTTTGGGGTGCAGTGCTGTACTAACAGCACTGCGGTTGGTACTACTGAAATACTGTACTAACAGTAAGACATGCACCAGACTAACCCCCAGCAGCAGCTAAAAACACACTAACCAGCAGCAGCAATGGACGATCAATGACAGGTAGCAATGGTTTAGCAAAGTAGAGCAAATCTTTCTAAATGAATCTTTCTAAATGAATCTTTCCAAATGAATCTAGCAGAGTGACACAGAATGAGCCTGCACTCTCCTAAAGCCGGAACGCATGTGACCGGCGCCGACGGCGTGGCGGCCTTTTAAATGAGGGGGCGTGTACTAAAGCCCCTGAGCTGTAATTGGCTACAGGCGTCCTGCCTGTAGCCAATTATGGCTCTCCGAGTTTCCCGCGCTGTGATTGGCCAAGCATGCGGGGTCACAGTGCATGCTTGGCCAATCATCAGCCAGCAATGCACTGCACCGGCCGCGCCGGCCGCAATGCATTGCGGGGCCGCTCGCATCACACGAATGTGATACGAGCGGCCAAAATAGTTCTGGGCTCGCCGAGCGAGCGAACACCCGGTGCTCGATGCGAACATGGGTTTGCATCGAGCACCGGGCCCATCCTTAGTCATAAACTAAAAGCTGTGTAAATTCAAGAAAATGTACCCTAGTTTGTATATGCTATAACTTTTGCAAAAAACAATAAATGTACGCTTATTGACATTTTTTTTACCAAAGACATGTGGCTGAATACATTTTGGCCTAAATGTATGACTAAAATTGAGTTTATGCCATTTTTTTTATAACAAAAAGTAGAAAATGCTATTTTTTTCAAAGTTTTCGGTATTTTTCTGTTTATATCACAAAAATTAAAAATCGCAGAGGCAATCAAATGTCATCAAAAGAAAGCTCTATTTGTGGGAAAGAAAGTACATACATTTTGTTTGGGTACAGCATTGCATGACCATGCAATTAGCGCAGTGCCGAATTGTAAAAAGTGCTCCGGTCATTGAGCAGCCAAATCCTCTGGGGCTGAAGTGGTTAATTTTACAGTACACACCTCTCTTGCCCTCAAAACTTTTGGCATGTTTCTTGGCTAGGTATGCCACAACTACAGTATTGAGAGAGGTACCTCACATCAATTATTGTCAGTTATCAATTATCATCACATAGGACCCCTTGTGAAAGAAATGTTCATCAGTTTCAGTGTAACATGGTTAAATACACTATCATGTTCGACAATTAGATTCAATTTATCTGTATATCTATTTTGTACCCAATGTCAAGCTGTAAATTCCTGTGTTCCTTATTTAAGTCTTTTGTACTTTGTCTATGTTATAAATACATTTTCTCAATAAATAATATATTGAACAGAAAAAAACAACATGCACAAACTTAGCAATTGTATATGTGCGTTAATTTAAAAGGAATAAAGACTGTTTACTATGCAAGTAAATATTTAAAGGTCTATCTTAGTAAATAAAATT
This sequence comes from Lithobates sylvaticus, assembly GCA_028564925.1. Lineage (NCBI taxonomy): Eukaryota > Metazoa > Chordata > Amphibia > Anura > Ranidae > Lithobates > Lithobates sylvaticus. Next base: position 155,739,946 of record CM053030.1, read on the forward strand.
AGACTGGATTCACTTTAATCAACCAATCATGTGCTAGTAAAAACAATTTTTTTGTCAATCTCTCTGTTTGGCACATGATTGAGTATTCAGAGTGAACACAGGTTCATCTTATTACTATCATTCACTTTGCAAAGTGAACATTTCAAGTTTTTATAGTGAAGATTAGCAGGCTCTACTCTTTTAGTACATCAATCCCTTTGCTAGCTCCTGCTGCTTCTTTGTAAAAATTGGAAAAGCAGTGTCTAAATGACTAGTCCTCTTTAGTCAATAGAACTATATTATACATTTTTGTCACTGTCATTTACTGTTCACCATAAGCCACTTATGAGTAATAACTGCACAATCCTGTTCCCTAATTTTTGCCATTAAATTATAACTTTATCAAAGAATTCTTTATTCTTATTTTATTAGTTTCTCATTACATGGCTCAGAATATTTTTCAGGAGCATTCCCCCTGTCTAATCTAAGCTACAATCTAATTTAGGTGCCTAGGACAACAGGAGAAAATCTATTTGACCAAGGTCATGAAAAGTTGAACTGAAATTTGAACCATGAACCACAGCAAGTATCAGAGGGCTATTATCTACAGCTGCTTCTGTTAGCAGGGAGTTTTTCTCTCCTTTCCCCTTTAAGACTGGAGAGAAAAAATTGCCGCTGTTGGACTTGTGGCTGGTAAACATGAGTACCAATAAACTATTGGCATCATTGAGGATTCTTTTCTCAAATAATTTGCTCTAAATACTTCATTTAACCTGACCACCATAAAGGGCACCCATAGATTTTCATGTTTTTCTAATAAATATATTAATGTGATTAGCTTAGTGGGAGCATGTGTACTTAAAAACCTTGCTTCTGTTGATAACTTGCAGCTAAATATTTGCATATATGCTCATTACATATGCCCAGTCTAAGAGCACAGCACAGTGATTGCTCTTTTTATCCCTCTTATCTTGGTGCAATGTTGTCTGCAGACAGACAGATATCTTACCAAGATTATTGGGCAGATAGACTTATGCCCACTCCTGAACACACCCCATGACCTACCTTGATCTTCTCTTTGAATAGTAGTGAGAAACATTCTCAAATGTGGTGGTAATACACTTACAGGTTGTAAAAGTTAGAAACCTCTGTGTCCATTAATGGTTGGCAGGACTCCTTATTGTTCCCTTGCAAAACTCTTGCAACAAACAATGGGCAAATTATGCACATAACTTGAAAAGATTGGGATGTCTATGGTCACCTCAAGCCTAAACTCTATCAATCACCTTTAACTTAAAATATTATATTCTATAGTTAGGTTATCATGTGACTTTCTCAAAATTTGTCATCTGGGAAGAATGCTGAGTTCAGTGCCAGACATACAAAAAAAGAAGTAGAAAAAAATCGTTGTTTTGAAGGAATCCCATAAAAATATAATGTTAAAGTTGTTGTAACCCAAAACAAACAAAAAAACATGCTGCTGATCCTTAACGACAGGGGTCTCCAAACTGTGGCCTGAGGGCCAGATGTGGCCCTTTGCTAGCCTTTATCCAGCCCTTGGGGCACAATTCCTCCCACTGACACCAACAATGGGGCACTATATCTTCCACCGATTCCAATGATGGGATACTATTCCTTCCTACTAATAGAGGGAATACTCCTCCTCCTATTGACCACCAATCCTGAGGCCATATTTATTCTCACTGATGCCGTGACATTTTCTGCCCCTGCTGACCACAATTCGGCCCTCCTAAAGTCTGAAGGACAATAAAGTGCCCTTTGTTTCAAAAGTTTGGAGACCCCTGCTTTAAGACATGATATATAGTACAGTGCTTTTGCCATATCAATTGTCCCTTTCTATGTTCCACAATACCTGGTTGATCCTGACTGTTCCTGTCCCCTGTGTGTACTGACCACGCTTATCATGGCGGCTGATCCCTGATAGTGTGGTCAGATTACGTGCCTCCATCATCCTACTGTGTATGTAGCATCTCTGCATCTCCTCCTCTCCCCCTTTCTCTCTACCTGTCATTTCCATAATCTGCGTGTGAACTGTGAATCCGATCTCCTCCCCACCCCTTACTTTCCTCCTGCCTTGATTGAGTATTCTGCTGCAGCTGCTCCTCCCCTCTTTTGGTAAAGTGTAAAGTAATGTCTATATATACTAGTAATGTTATATACTTTTATCACCTCTGTTTCAGGAGCATATTAACCACTTAAGGACTGGAAGGATTTGCCCCCTTAATGGCCAGGCCATATTTTGCAATACGGCACTGCGTCACTTTAATTGATAATTGCGCGGTTGTGCAATGCTGTACCCAAACAAAATTGCTGTCTTTTTTTTCCTACAAATAGAGCTTGCTTTTGGTGGTATTTTATCACCTCTGTGGTTTTAATTTTGTGCGCTATAAACAAAAAAAAGAGCAACAATTTTGAAAAATAATAAATATTTTATACTTTTTGCTATAATAAATATCCCCAAAAAATGTATAAAAATAAATTTCTTCATTAGTTTAAGCCGATATATATTCTTCTACATATTTTTGTTAAAAAAAATCACAATAAGCGTATATTGATTGGTTTGCACAAAAGTTATAGTGTCTACAAAATAGAGAATCAATTTATGCCATTTTTATGGCATTTTTATTATTATTTTTATTTTTTACTAGTAATGGCGGCTATCTGCTAAATTTTTAGCAAGACTGCGACATTGTAGCGGACAGATCGGACACTTTTGACACATTTTTGGAACCATTGTCATTTATACAACGATCAGTGCTATAAAATGATTACTGTGTAAATGTCACTGGCAGGGAATGGGTTAACACTAGGGGCGATTAAGGGGTTACATAGTTACATAGTAGGTGAGGTTGAAAAAAGATACAAGTCCATCAAGTCCAACCTATGTGTGTGATTATATGTCAGTATTACATTGTATATCCCTGTATGTTGTGGTCTTTCAGGTGCTTATCTAATAGTTTTTGAAACTATCGATGCTCCCCGAGACCACCACCCGTTGAAGGGAATTCCACATCTTTGCCGCTCTTACAGTAAAGAACCCTCTACGTAGTTTAGGTTAAACCTCTTTTCTTCTTATTTTAATGAGTGGCCAAGTGTCTTGTTAAACTGACTTCAGCAAAAAAGTTTTATTCCTATTGCGGGGTCACCAGTACGGTATTTAGAAATTTTAATCATTTCCCCTCTCAAGCATCTATTCTCCAGAGAGAATAAGTTCAGTGCTCGCAACCTTTCCTCATAATTAATATCCTCCAGACCCTTTATTAGCTGTGTTGCCCTTCTTTGTACTTGCTCCATTTCCAGTACATCCTTCCTGAGGACTGGTGCCCAGAACTGGACAGCATACTCTAGGTGTGGCCGGACCAGAGTCTTGTAGAGCGGTAGAATTATCATTTTATCTCTGGAGTTGATCCCCTTTTTAATGCATGCCAATATTCTGTTTGCTTTGTTAGCAGCAGCTTGGCATTGCTGCTGAGCCTACCCAAATGCATTATTTTACATTTTTCTACAATGAACCTCATTTGCCATGTAGTTGCCCATCCCATTAAATTGTTCAGATCTTTTTGCAAGGTTTCACACCCTGCGGAGAAGTTATTGCCCTGCTTAGTTTAGCATTGTCTGCAAATACAGAGATTGAACTGTTTACCCCATCCTGCAGGTCGTTTATGAACAAAATAAATAGGATTGGTCCCCACTACCCACCCCTGACCATTCCGAATACTCCCCATTAGGGATGGGCCCGGTGCTCGATGCGAACCCATGCAGCGGGGAAAATCTGGAAAATCTGTGTTGGCCGTGTCCCCTGGACACAGCCAATCACAGATCGCTGTAAACGGCCAATCACAGCGGCCGTTTACAGCGCGATCGCCTCCTCCAATGAGAGATGATCTCAAATGTAAACATATGAGATCATCTCTCATTGCCGGCTTTCTCTCTCCTCACACCGAGACAGCGAGTGAGGAGAGAGAAGCCATCTCAGTGCCATAACCTGTCAGTGAGTGAAAATCCCTGAATAAAAAAAAAATTGTGCCCAAAAAGTGCCCACAGTCCCTATTGGTACACACAGCTAGTGCAATCTGTGCCCAGCTGTGTGCATCTTTGCCCACTTGTGCCCTCTGTGCCCGCCTGTGCCCGCCTGTGCCCTCCTGCCCATCTGTCCCTGTCTGCAGTGTGAGATCAGTGCGCATCTGTGCCACTTCATCTGTGCCACCTCATCAGTGCCCATCGGTGCCACCACATCAGTGCCACCTCATCAGTGCCCATCTGTACCAATCAGTGCCCATCAGTGCCGCCTCATCAGTGCCCATCTGTGCCACATCGATCAGTGCCCATCTGTGCCACATCGATCAGTGCCCATCTGTGCCACCTCAACTGTGCCCATCTGTGCCCATCTGTGCCACCTCAACTGTGCCCATCTGTGCCACCTCAACAGTGTCCATCTGTGCCACATCTGTGCAATCAGTACTCAGTACACATCTGTGCAATCAATCAGTGCACATCTGTGCCGACTCATCAGTGCCTATCAGTGCCCACCTGTGCCACCGCATCAGTGCATATCTGTGCCCACCTGTGCCGCCTCATTAGTACAAATCTGTGCCCACCTGTGCCACCTCATTAGTGCCTATCTGTGCCCACCTGTGCCGCCTCATCAGATCACATCTGCGCTGCAAAAATGTCTAAAAGATCTTATTCCGCCGAGGAGGCATACCAAATTCTTTCCACGCCCGAAGAGAGCTACGGGGAGCTCTCTATGTTGGATTCCATTTCAAATTCCGATTCCGAATCTGACCCGAATTATGAGCCAGTCCTCAGTAGCGAAACACTGAGTGACTACTCAGAGGATGAAGTTGCTCGGCCCGCCAAACTAAGGCGTTCTAGTGAGGCAGTGGCATTCACCAGCAGTGCAGTGCCACCTACCAGCACCGCAGTGCCACCCACCAGCACCGCAGTGCCATCTACCAGCACCGCAGTGCCACCTACCAGCACCGCAGTGCCATCTACCAGCACCGCAGTGCCATCTACCAGCACCGCAGTGCAAAGTACAAGTACCAGTGGGGTGTCACCTCAGCCCCAAAGGGTTAGGACCCGATCCAGCCTTCCCTATGCCCTTCAGTACCCTTTGTGGCTTCCTCCTAATTCAGGAGAAGCCAACATTCCCCCTTTCACTGCCCAGCCAGGAGTCCAGGTGGACACGGAGAATTTTAGCCCAATCGATTTTTTTCATTTAATTTTTACGGAGGATTTGTTAGGATCAATCGTGGCCCAGTGTAATCTTTATGCCCAACAATTTATTTTGAAAAACCCAACTTCATATTATGCCCGTCCCTATGAATGGAGAGACCTAACGGTGGAGGAGTTCAAGCTTTTTTCAGGCCTCACACTCAATATGGGACTCGACAAAAAAAATCAAGTGCGTACCTATTGGTCAACCAACCCCCTCCCCCACATGCCGCTCTACTCCGCTGTAATGTCCAGATCCAGGTATCAGATTATAATGAGGTTCCTACATTTCAGTGACAATTCCCAGTGCCCTCCCCGAAATGACCCAAAATACGACAGACTTTACAAAATTCGGCCACTTATAAATAATTTTTCTCAAGCATTCTCCCAGCTTTTTACCCCGGACCAACATATACAGTGGTGTGAAAAAGTGTTTGCCCCCTTCCTCATTTCCTGTTCCTTTGCATGTTTGTCACACTTAAGTGTTTCGGAAAATCAAACCAATTTAAACAATAGTCAAGGACAACACAAGTAAACACAAAATGCAATTTGTAAATGAAGGTGTTTATTAGTAAAGGTGAAAAAAAATCCAAACCATCATGGCCCTGTGTGAAAAAGTGATTGCCCCCCTTGTTAAAACATACTATAACTGTGGTTGTCCACACCTGAGTTCAATTTCTCTAGCCACACCCAGGCCTAATTATTGCCACACCTGTTCACAATCAAGGCATCACTTAAATAGGAGCTGCTTGACACAGTAAGGTCCACCAGAAGATCCTTTAAAGCTACACATCATGCCGAGACCCAAAGAAATTCAGGAACAATTGAGAAAGAAAGTAATTGAGATCTATCAGTCTGGAAAGGGTTATAAAGCCATTTCCAAAGCTTTGGGAATCCACCGAACCACAGTGAGAGCCATTATCCACAAATGGCGAAGACATGGAACAGTGGTGAACCTTCCCAGGAGTGGCCGGCCGCCCAAAATTACCCCAAGAGTGCAGCGACGACTCATCCAAGAGGTCACAAAAGACCCCACAACAACGTCCAAGGAACTGCAGGCCTCACTTGCCTCAGTTAAGGTCAGCGTTCATGCCTCCACCATCAGGAAAAGACTGGGCAAAAATGGCCTGCATGGCAGAGTTCCAAGGAGAAAACCACTGCTGAGCAAAAAGAACATCAAAGCTCGTCTCAATTTCTCCACAACACATCTTGATGATCCCCAAGACTTTTGGGACAACATTCTGTGGACCGATGAGACAAAAGTGGAACTCTTTGGAAGGTGTGTGTCCAAGTATATCTGGCGTAGAAGGAACACTGCATTTCAGAAAAAGAACATTATACCAACAGTAAAATATGGTGGTGGTAGTGTGATGGTCTGGGGCTGTTTTGCTGCTTCAGGACCTGGAAGACTTGCCGTGATAAAAGGAACTATGAATTCTGCTGTCTACCAAGAGATCCTGAAGGAGAATGTCCGACCATCTGTTCGTGTACTCAAGCTGAAACGAACTTGGGTTCTGCAGCAGGACAATGATCCTAAACACACCAGCAAGTCCACCACCGAATGGCTGAAGAAAAACAAAATGAAGACTTTGGAGTGGCCTAGCCAAAGTCCTGACCTGAATCTTATTGAGATGTTGTGGTATGACCTTAAAAAGGCCGTTCATGCTCGAAAACCCTCTAATGTAACTGAATTAGGACAATTCTGCAAAGATGAGTGGGCCAAAATTCCTCCAGGACGCTGTAAAAGCCTCATTGCACGTTATCGCAAACGCTTGGTTGCAGTTGTTGCTGCTTAAGCCCCATACACACGGTCAGACTTTTTCATGGATTCTGTCCGATCGGACAATGTTGTTGAAAAATCAGACCGTGTGTATGCACCATCGGACAGTGTACGTCGGATTGTCCGACGGACAAAGTCTTATCTCCTGCTGGAAAGATTTGCCGACAACACGGTCCGATCACACCAAATCCGATCGTGTGTACGGTTGTCCGACCGGACAAAGTGCTACGCATGCTCAGATCACATTAAAAGACCAAAGCTATTGGCTACTAGCCTCTATGTAGTCCCGTCGTACGCAACGAACGTCACCACGTTCAGAATGATCGGATTTTCCGACAACTTCTTGTAAGACGAAACGCGTAGGGCGGATACGCTAGACCCACTACCACTGCGTTTGTTTTATTTCTTGGTTTGTCTTTGTTTTTACCTTGACCGTTTTATCCGACAAGCAAGAATTTTTTAAGAATAAAATTTAATCCGTCATCGGATTGATTTACACTATGAGGAGGCCCTCTTTATCTCTTTTATTTTCATGGTCTTGACCCACTGAGGTGTTTTCGGGGTAACAAGCGAGTTCCTGTGCAGTCCTCTAAAGTGTGGTTTCTGGATTTGGATCTGTGATTTGGTGAGTATAGACTGTGGTGCCGGCCCAGTCTTGATTCCAGTTCCGGATTCCCGCTCACCATCCTGCAATCATCACCTACCGGCAGACTCAAGCTCTCTTTGACCCCTCACCAAAGGTCAGTGGGTCCATCCTTGACGGTAAGCGTACCAGATCTCATTCCTGCACCATATCGTTCTAGACGTCGTCCAAAGTGTATGAGGATGTCACGTTGATGAACATTATATAGCATCATGAGAATATCAGTACACCATTATATATGAGTTTTACCATCTTGGACGCCCGAATTTAAATATCAGGCTAATTCTAAACACGTGTCACAATAGCACTTGTCTGACTTTAATTTTGTTATTTTTAGAACTTATATGTTACAATTGAGTTGATTATCTCCATGAAGGTTTTTTCTTCCAACCTATACAGGTGTATCTGATTAGGATTACACTATGCTCATTCAAACTGAGGTCAAGGTTGTGGTGTGTGTAAAATACCAATTGTAACACACATTGTGTGGTACCCATTATCTGAGTACCTCGATACTAAGGATGAGCCGAACACCCCCCCGTTCGGCTCGCACCAGAACCCGCGAACGGACCTAAAGTCCGTGCGAGCTTTAGAACCCTATTAGTTATAATGGATGCGAACGTTCGAAATTAAAAGTGCTCATTTTAAAGGCTAATATGCATGTTAATGTCATAAAAAGTGTTTGGGGACCTGGGTCCTGCCCCAGGGGACATGTATCAATGCAAAATTTTTTTTTAAAAACGGCCGTTTTTTTCAGGAGCAGTGATTTTAATAATGCTTAAATTGAAACAATAAAAGTGTAATATTCCTTTAAATTTCGTACCTGGGGGGTGTCTATAGTATGCCTGTAAAGGGGCGCATGTTTCCCGTGTTTAGAACTGTCTCTGCGCAAAGTGTCATTTTTGAAAGTAAAAAAGCTATTTAAAATCACTCGCGGCTAATGTTAATTCACGGCTCCCGTAACACAGAGAACAGTGATTCATTGAAACTCATTCATAAAAAAAAGTCATTGATAAAAAAAAAAAAAAAATGAAAAAAAAAAAAGCGGAGGGGTCCCCCCAAATTCAATAACCAGGCCCTTCAGGTCTGGGATGGATATTAAGGGGGATCCCAGCCAAAAAAAAAAAAAAAAAAAATGGCGTAGGGTCCCCCTCAAAATCCATACCAGACCCTTGAGGTCTGGTATGGATTTTAAGGGGAACCCTAGCCAAAAAAAATGGCGTGGGGTCCCCCTCAAAATCCATACCAGACCCTTATCCGAGCACGCAACCTGGCAGGCCGCAGGAAAAGAGGGGGGGACGAGAGCGGCCCCCCCTCTCGCCTGAACCGTACCAGGCCACATGCCCTCAACATTGGGAGGATGCTTTGGGGGTCTAAGACCCCAAAAGCACCTTGTCCCCATGTTGATTAGGACAAGGGCCTCTTCCCCACAACCCTGGCCGGTGGTTGTGGGGGTCTGCGGGCGGGGGGCTTATCGGAATCTGGAAGCCCCCTTTAACAAGGGGACCCCCAGATCCCGGCCCCCCCCCTGTGTGAAATGGTAAGGGGGTACAAAAGTACCCCTACCATTTCACCAAAAAAGTGGCAAAAATGGTAAAAAGGACAGGAGACAGTCTTTGACAATTCCTTTATTAAAATCTTCTTTCTTCTTTCTTCATCCTTCGGATTCTTCATCTTCTCCTTCCTTCATCTTCTTCCATCTTCTTCTTCCATTTTCTTCTTCCTCCGATCCGCTTCTTCTTGCGCTGGTCTTCTCGTCCTTCTCGTCCGGCATCTTCTTCCGTCGGCGTCGGCGTCGGTGTCGGTGTCTTCTTGGGCCGCTCCGCGCAATGGGAGGCTCCCGCTGTGTGAGGCTCCGCTCCATCTGACAGGTCTTTTAAAACGGAGGGCACCTGGTGACCCCGCCCCCCTCTGACATCATGGGGAAAGCCATCATGGAATTCCCCATGACGTCCCTGTGCGTCAGAGGGGGCGGGTCACCAGGTGCCCTCCATTATAAAAGACCTGTCAGACGGAGCGGAGCCTCACACAGCGGGAGCCTCCCATTGCGCGGAGCGGCCCAAGAAGAGACAGAGACACCGACGCCGACGCCGACGGAAGAAGATGCCGGACGAGAAGGACGAGAAGACCAGCGCAAGAAGAAGCGGATCGGAGGAAGAAGAAAATGGAAGAAGAAGATGGAAGAAGATGAAGGAAGGAGAAGATGAAGAAACCGAAGGATGAAGAAAGAAGAAAGAAGATTTTAATAAAGGAATTGTCAAAGACTGTCTCCTGTCCTTTTTACCATTTTTGCCACTTTTTTGGTGAAATGGTAGGGGTACTTTTGTACCCCCTTACCATTTCACACAGGGGGGGGGCCGGGATCTGGGGGTCCCCTTGTTAAAGGGGGCTTCCAGATTCCGATAAGCCCCCCGCCCGCAGACCCCCACAACCACCGGCCAGGGTTGTGGGGAAGAGGCCCTTGTCCTAATCAACATGGGGACAAGGTGCTTTTGGGGTCTTAGACCCCCAAAGCATCCTCCCAATGTTGAGGGCATGTGGCCTGGTACGGTTCAGGCGAGAGGGGGGGCCGCTCTCGTCCCCCCCTCTTTTCCTGCGGCCTGCCAGGTTGCGTGCTCGGATAAGGGTCTGGTATGGATTTTGAGGGGGACCCCACGCCATTTTTTTTGGCTAGGGTTCCCCTTAAAATCCATACCAGACCTCAAGGGTCTGGTATGGATTTTGAGGGGGACCCTACGCCATTTTTTTTTTTTTTTTTTGGCTGGGATCCCCCTTAATATCCATCCCAGACCTGAAGGGCCTGGTTATTGAATTTGGGGGGACCCCTACGCTTTTTTTTTTGTTTTTTATTAATGAATGACAGCTCTCTGTGTTACAGGAGCCATCAATTCATTAGCCGCGAGTGATTTAAATAGCTTTCTTCCTGCAAAAATGACACTTTTTTGCAGGGAAAGTTCTAAGCACAGGAAACCTGCCCTCCTTCACAGGCTACCTATAGACACCCCCCAGATGTGATACTGCAAAGCTGTTCTAACAGCATGCACACACATATCCCCAGAAATAAAGAACATATTGTTGTCAGCAGTCAGCAGCACACTGACACGCTGACACTGTGAGTGAAACATAATATGCGAGGCCGCCGCCGCGGCGGCCTCTTATACCGTGGGGCGTGTATTAAAGCCCCTGAGCTATAATTGGCTACAGGCATCCTGCCTGTAGCCAATTATGGCTCTCCTCGCTGCCGGCGCTGTGATTGGCCAAGCATGCGGGGTCACAGTGCATGCTTGGCCAATCATCAGCCAGCATTGCACTGCGCGGGCCGCAATGCATTGCGGGGCCGCTCGCATCACACGAATTTGATGCGAGCGGTCCCAATAGTTCTGGGCTCGCCGAGCGAGCGAACACCCGGTGCTCGATTCGAACATGGGTTCGAATCGAACACCGGGCTCATCCTTACTCGATACCTTAGTGTTTTTTGCACATTATTGTACCACTTTATTTTTTGTTTTTGTTTAATGTTATTATTTAACAAATTCATATATATGAGTAACACAGACGTTTTACTTTTATAAACAATCCTGACGTGGATTGTTTATATTTACACTTCTTCACCACTTTTTATGGTGATAGTTACCAAAACTCTGGACGATGGCATTGTGATAGGGATTCGATTCCCATTTATAGCTACCGACCAGACACAAATTTCACAGCGCCACACTTTTCCACTGGTTTACAGGAGTCAGAAGAGACACATCTTACTATTGTGCAGAATGTCCTTCCCAACCAGGCCTCTGCATAGGTGACTGTTTTCGCCGTTACCATTCTTCAGTAAATTTTAAGTTCCTCCCTTTACACACCGTCACACCCCTTATGCCACTGCCTGCTCTGTAAATGACCCTGGCTTGTTATTTGACCACGCTTCTGCCTGCCGATTCTGTACATACCGCTGCCTGATCTGGAACTGACCCTGGACTGTTTTTCGACCATGCTTCTGCCTGCCAATTCTGTACCTACCTCTGCCTGATCTGGAACTGACCTTGGACTGTTTGACCATGCTATTTGCCTGCCTCTTGGGCTGATCTTGTACCCTGCTACTGGACTAGTGAGATTCAACACAGGGGTCTCACATATGTGAGGGGCTCCAGAATAGTTTTTCTGGATGAAGAAAACAATTTTCTTTGTTTTCTCAATCCTAGATTAGGGTCTGGAGGCTCGGAGGCTTCAAAGAGATTTGGGTGGGAGAAGCCTCTACCCCTGTCCCCCTTCTGTCCTGAACGAGGCCCTACTTGCACTGCCTGCTGCCTGTAGGACTTACTGCCGCCATGCCTCTGTCTGTCGCACTAACCACACCACATGGACCTGCCTACTACCAGGACCAATATTTTTGGCACTGCTGACAATATCTCTGCACTGACCCTGGACTGTATATGAACAGTATCCCTGCCTGCTGCCTGAAAAATTGTGTTCGCTGTTGCTGACCAAGTCCCTGCCTGCTGCCTGGACCAGTGCTATCCTCCTGTGGACAACTGTGCTACTACAACCACAGGTAAGCTTTTGTTTACCCTTTTCTCAGCATAATGTATTTTGGGGTGTAATTCTTGGTATGTGCATGCTATGTGTCCCTTGAACACCTGACAGTGTTCCTTGCATGTTGGGCCTCTGCATGTGGCCAGGAAAGTCTCACACATGTGGTATCGCCATACTCAGGAGGAGTAGCAGAATGTATTTTGGGGTGTTATTTTTGCTATGTAAATGCTATGTGTTGGAAATATCGTATAAACCGACAACTTTGTGTAAAAAAAAATGCGTTTTTATTTTTTTCCACATTTTCCAAAAACTTCTGGAAAAAAAATGAACCGTTCAAAAGACTCATTATGCCTCATAGATTATACGTTGGGGTGTTAGCTTTCCAAAATGGGGTCATTTTATGGGCGTTTCCATTGTCCTGGTGCTCCAGGGCCTTCAAAAATGTAATAGGTGGTTGAGAAATGAAATGTGCGATTTATGCTCCTAGAATGCCTGAAGGTGATACTTCAATGTTAAGCCTTTGTATGTGGTCAAGCTGTATAAAAGTCTCGCACATGTGGTATCGTTATACTCAGGAGGAGTAGCAGAATGTATTTTGGGGTGTTATTTTTGCTATGTAAATGTTATGTGTTGGAAATATCTTATAAACCGACAACTTTGTGTAAAAAAAAATGGGTTTTTATTTTTTTCCACATTTTCCAAAAACTTCTGGAAAAAAATGAACCGTTCAAAAGACTCATTATGCCTCATAGATTATACGTTGGGGTGTTAGCTTTCCAAAATGGGGTCATTTTATGGGCGTTTCCATTGTCCTGGTGCTCCAGGGCCTTCAAAAGTGTAATAGGTGGTTGAGAAATGAAATGTGTGATTTATGCTCCTAGAACACCTGATGGTGCTCCCTGCATGTTGGGCCACTGTATGTGGCCAGGTAGTGAAAAAGTCTCACACATGTGGTATCGTAATACTCAGGAGGAGCAGCAGAATGTATTTTGGGGTGTGATTTGTGGTATGCACATTCCATGTGAGAGAAATAAGCTATTACAATGACAATTTTGTGAAAAAAAAATAAAATTAAATAAAATCTTAATTTTGCAAAGAATTGTGGGAAAAAAATGACAACTTCAAATAACTCACCATGCCCCTTACTAAATACCCTGGAATGTCTACTTACAAAAAGGGGTCATTTGGGGGGCATTTGTACTCTCCTGGCTTGTTAGGGTCTCAAGAAATGAGATAAGCCTCAGTACATCAGACATGATCTTTTTTTTATGATTTGCACCATAGCTTGTAGACTCTATAACTTTCACACAGACCACATAATATCCACAAATTTGGGTTATTTTTACCAAAGATATGTAGCAGTATAAATTGTGGCCAAAATTTATGAAGAAAAATTGCTAATTTGCAAAATTTTATCACAGAAACAAAGAAAAATTAATTTTTTTTCAAAATTTTCGGTCTTTTTTCATTTATAGCGCAAAAAATAAAAAACCCAGAGGTGATCAAATACCACCAAAAGAAAGCTCTGTTTGTGGGAAAAAAAAGACAAAAAAAATCATTTGAGTACGGTGTTGCATGACTGAGTAATTGTCATTCAAAGTGTGAGAGCACTGAAAGCTGAAAATTGGTCTGGTCACGAGGGGGGTTTAAGTGCAAAGTAATCAGGTGGTTAATATGGCTACTTTCATGTTCGTGGGCACAGTAATCGTTCATAGTAAACATTGTTCATTTGCCATCTAAATACGATGTTTTTGCCAGATACAGGGTTTACACATCTGGACTCAGGAGCACTAGTGTGGGACACAAGAAAAAACTTTTTAGGGTGTTCCACACAGGTGCTTCAGTGTATCCTAGGGGTGTCTACATGTGTGAAACTTGACCAAAACAGGTAAGTATTCCAGCTTTGGTAAGTGAAAAAAATCATGTCTTCGGCTTTGAACTTTGCCAAAACAGACAATTGTACCCCACTTCCAAGCAATGTTTCATATTCCTATTTCTGACCTCAAATATCTGTGTGCTAAGTATACCTTGTTTCATTCTCATAGGGGAGAAAAGATTCGGAAAATATGAGGACACCAGGGACCCCCCATGTCCTGAAGAAGAGGAACAGAGGTCACAACCAGTGGATTTGAAGGAAGGAGAGATGGTTGAGATTAACACCACAACAGGTGAGTGTCTGACACCACAGATTTAGGTAATAGATGTATGCCTGCATATTTATAATACATGGTGTGTATTTTTTTTTAGGTGATGTGCAGGCTGTGGAAGAACAATCACATCATTTCACCAGTGACAGTGCCCAAAGGCTAATCCAGGACATAATGTTTTTTAGTCGTGATTTAGACTTCATAAAGCAAAAAACAAATGAGATTGAACAAAAACTGAAGAACATGATTGATGTACTAGGAAGAATATAAATACCCAAAAAATGCTACCATTTTTGATATTTGCTGACCAATTTTGTATGCTTTTTAAAAGCCAAATTTTGAAGATGCACATAGTGTGTCAACATGTGCTATCTGCCATCAGGGGATATCAATGTACATGTTTTGTGGCTGCAACCCCTTCCTCAAAACTCAAGTAGGTGAGAGGAAGTGGTTGCACCACCAAAACATGTCCATTGAACCCCCATGATGGGAAATAGCACATGTTGACATTAGGCATGGGATCAGGAGTAAAATCCCCAGTTTGACTCCATATTTGTGTGCATCTTAAAAATATGTGCATGTGCACGGAATAAAAGGTTTTATGTGTGTGGCTTCTTCTTTCAATGATCAATACCAGTTTTTGTGTTAAGTTGGTGTTAACAGTGACAATGGGTGTTATTTAATAATGGAAAAACCACTTGGCACTACAAGTGCACTAGGAGAACCCAGGAGACAGCAAAAATAAACCCAAGCAGTAAATGAAAATCAAGATTTTACCTGATAAAAGAGAAAATGTATTACAAATGTGCTGGCATAGCAATTGCCCCCCTACCCATAAAATATTCGACATATTGTTCCCACACTTCACGGGCGCTTTGGGGGGGGGAGCCAGGACGGCCAGCTTCCAGGGCCATCATTGTTTCCTGAAGTCTGGCCTCAGGCCCAACTGAGGCAACATAATTAGGATTATTGCATTTCAAAAAGTTATGCAGGATGCAGCAACATAAAATTATGTAATTTAGTTTGTACTCTGCCATATTTATGGCTGTTTGAAATAGGCAGAACCGGCTGACCAGGATCCCAATCGCATTCTCCACGACTCTTCTGGCTCTGGCCAGCCGGTAATTAAAAACCCTCTTCTCCGGGGTGAGGGTCCTCTGGGGAAATGGCCTCATCACGTGGTCACCCAGACCGAATGCCTCATCTGCGACGAAGACAAATGGCAGTCCTTCCACATTCTCCTCCGGAGGTGGCAATCCTAAGCCACCACTCTCGAGACATCGATAGAACTCTGTCCGGGCAAATACTCCGACATCCGGCCATTCCTCCCCACGTCCACATACAGAGTGTCGTATGTTATATGTCACCGACACCACCCCCATCAACACAATACTATTAAACCCCTTGTAAATATAATAGTATGACCCGAATGGGGTGGTGGGACAATGCTTTCCATCAATTGCCCCTCTGCAGTTAGGAAAGTCCTCACACCACTGGGCAAATTGGGAAGCCACAGTCTGCCATTCCTGTGGCGTTGAAGGAAACTGTGGAGTCAAACAAGAAAAAAAAAATTGTCATTTTGCACATAAACATTGCAAGCAGATTAGACACAAACATTCTTGGCCAACATCAGTATAACATTTATTTTAAGGAGTATTTAAAGGCAAAAATATAAGGTCCTCTTATCAGATTCCTCACCCCCTCTGATGGCCCCTTGGAAATATTTTAGGGGGGGATGTTTTGGACAGGTAACCGTCTCCACTACATTGAGAATGCATAAATAAAGTGTTTTACTTTGGCCAGCCCCTCCTTACTTACACTATTGGCAGCCCACTGGACAGGTAAGAAGTGTCATAATACAAAAATATAAATACACACTGTCCAAATGGAAACACATTCTTACATTCTACAATTATCTATCAAGATAATAGGAGAACAAAACTTTAAACAATACCATTTGAAAGTGTTCAGGCCGGCCATTACACTACATGCTTTGGGGAATTCATCCATAAATATGACCACAAAAGAGGTAGGTATAGTGTGTATGGGTTTGGCAAAGTCAGCAGATAGAGGATTGGTATCGGTTGACTTAGCGGTTGGGGGGAGGGAGGGTTCCAAATGATTTTGGGCCCCCAAAAAAAAGCTGCTTGCACTATGCATGAATTTAAGGACACAAATTACTTTTGGACACATTTTAGGGGGTGTTTCGGGTAAAGTACTACAATGGAGCTGACAAAATACATTGTTAAGTGACTAGGCTAGGTGTATATGGGCCCAGGATAGCATGCTGGGGAGGTTAGTGAAGGCAAATCTGCATGAAGGACCAAAAACGAACTTTAATCATCAGGGTTATTCTCCTGGATCTCCTGCAGAAAAGGCATGTGAGAGAATTGGTCACGCTGGAGCAACCAATTCTTCGTCCATGAACTCCTCCTTGCCCTGTTCATGGACTGTCAAAGCTAGAAGCCCAACACCAAGCCCCGCACAGCACAAACTCTATGACGAGCACGTACCCACAACATGGCTTCAAAACTGTCGGCTGGTCAGAACAAACTAAACAGAATGCACTAAAGAACAGCAAGGCCTGTGAAAAGCGAGCTGAAAATCAGAAACGAGCGGTCAAGAACGCACTGAAAAACAGATACGAACTGACTACACGCACTGGAAACCAGATACAAACCCACAAGCACAAACTGAACAGCAGTAAAACGATCTGAAAAAGCACCAGTCTGAAAAGCGCAAATCGTCTCTCACCAAACTTCTACTTACACGAGATAAACATGAGATTAGCAGAAGGAACTCAAAGGGTGGTGCACTGGCTATTGAACTTCCCTTTTATAGTCCCATGTTGTATGTCACCGCGTTCTTGGCGGTCGGAATTTGGTGTGACCGTGTGTATTCAAGACAAGCTTGAGTGGAATTCCGTCGGAAAAACCATGACCAAAAATCATAACTTTTTCCGATGAGAATTCCGATTGTGTGTACGCAGCATAAACATTTGGGTGCTATTTGTTTTCAGTGAACTATAGTAAATTCAATTTTGGGAGTATTTTTTTACCAGCGCTATAGTGAATACCGTTTTAGGGCTAATAGGGGCTAATTCCTAGTAATTAGCGCTAATTAGCGATGCAGCGTTATAGTAAATGACCCCCATTATGTTTGTTCATCATGTATTTTTGTGTTGCACGATACATCAGGTATGTCTATCAGGTTATTTTGGGATGTGATGTTTAAGTTTATTGATTAAGATATCCCATGCACCTGCATGACTCCAGGTGTTTCATATGTGTCCAGGAATTTGGACTGGTGTATCCATGTGAGTGGCCTTTTAGAAGGATTTCCTGTTTGATCAACCTTTTTCTCATCCCCATGTATATGGATGGTCATTCCATCTTCCAACAGCTATGACTAAGCACCCTATAGTGGTGTGAAACATGTCAGCTTTTCATTGCTCCTGTGCCTCTGATGTCTTTGTACCAGAAGAATTTTTAAACCATCTTTAATAAAGGTGTCAACAGAGTGCGGCCGTTCAGTCTTTTCTTCGATTCCTTTCTACATGCAGAGCCAGCACCTGTTTCCATCAGCAGGTGGGATGCATTATGAGATGTCTGCCTAGAGCGATGTTTTTTTGCTGAATGTATGTTCTCTGTTCAACATGACAATTCAGCCCTACAGAGGGCTTTCTATCACTCTCTTCTGGCACAGCTCTACATCTTGCTGAACAGGGCGTCCTGCTCCATACCCCATCTACCCTGTGTTCCACCCACAGCTGGCATATAAAGAAGCATGAATTCCACCCACTACATTACTATCCAGTTGAATATATATATATATATATATCTATATCTATACTGTATATATATATATATATATATATATATATATATATATAAATATACAGTATAGATATACTATAGATATATATCTACAGTATAGATAAAAGACAGCCCCTCCCCCACTGATGTGTTCTTTTTTTTTTGGTCTGCTCCAGGTCACCTGTGGATTGCAAGTGGTAAGAACTTTGTTTGTTGAAAGGATATCCCCCCACCACACTGCCCCTCCATGTTCAGCCTCTCATGGAGTTGGAAGATCCGGAATGTTGGATGGTAAAGCCTCCTAAAACTGTGTATCCCTTGTGCCGGGTCGCGGGCAAAGTTACTTAGATAGCACAAATATTTTACAGGTCTGGTATTAGTAAGCTCTGCAATGTCACCATTGGGGTTTTCCTGTCTTGTAAAGGCAGCGTGCCACTTTCTTGGCTTTGTCTTAAGTCTGAGAGCGGCGGTGGATGATGTCACAGAGGGCAGGGAGACAGATGGCGCGGGGCGGGATATCGACCGCCAGTCACCAAGCAGCAGCTTAAACAGTCTAATGCCCCTTACACACGGTCGGATTTTCCAACGGACAATGTTGTCGGAAACTCCGACCGTGTGTAGGCTCCATCGGACTTTTTCCGACGGACAAAGTTTTATCTCCTGCTCTCAAATTTTACGACAGCGAATTCCGACGGACAAAGTGCCACGCATGCTCAGATCAAATTACAAGACCAAATCTATTGGCTACTAGCCTCTACGTAGTTCCGTCGTACACAATGAACGTCACCACGTTCAGAATGATCGGATTTTCCGACAACTTTGTCCGACCGTGTGTATGCAACACCAGTGTCGGACAAAATCTGTCGGAAAAAATCAGACGGATTTTGTGGTCGGAATTTCCGACCGTGTGTATGGGGCATTAGAACCTCCGGACAGTAGAGATGTAAAGTTCTGACTTAATACTTGTATGTATCTATAACTGGCCTCTGAGCGAAGTCAGTTCTAATCTGTTATTTAACACCATGTTGTATGTCAGTTTGATGCAATGTTTTATCCAAATGCATATGTTCTGGACTCTGTAATGTCAAATATATTTCACACAAATTTTTTATTTGAGATAAATGTAGCACTGGCTCCTGACGAGCAGGCGCTATTGTTTTTCAAAAATTAAGTTGCCTGAAGCCACAGTTGGGTTTCAGGATAATTGCTCCAAATTTCTGGTTTCAGTACCAATCCAGCTGGGTTGCACTGGGTTCTCCTTGGATGTAGGTGTCGCTGTCACCACCGCCAAGAGTAGAAACGCAGTCTAGCTAGATACATTGAATAAAACTTATCTCTCGGAACCAGCCCAGTGGAAGTGTTCTCCTGCTGTGAATTCTGGGGGGTGGTATTTAAGGTACCAACGCCATGTTACAGGGGGATTATTTTCTGTCTGTTTGGTTCTGGTGGTCCTCCTGACCCAGCCTCATGGCCCTCCTGGCCTGGGGTGCGGAACTATGCATCCTGTGTCTCCTTGGAGCCTACTGATCCAAGGAGCCCAGCAACTGAAGAACCCCAGGGGAGGTCTCTTTCAGGAGAAGGCCGTGCGCAAGGCTGGCTTCTCTGAAGGAACCTGGAGACTTAGTTGAAGGATGAAACCTGGATCAACACTCATACGGTATCGCCGAATCGGCTGAGAGAAACTGGTACCATATGTTAGTTCTTTAAAATTCATCCAAATCCCTCAGTGACGTTCAAGTGTAACTTACAAGTCTGTGGCAGAGATTTTGTCAAGCATCCCACCGGTTGCTAGGCCTAGTGAGAGAGACCTATACAGGGGTTGCAGGAATCCAGTTCTAGGAACAGTTTTATTCTCTGGATTCTTCTAATATATTCACCCTGCAATTTAAGTACCTGAACTCACCCCTAACCCTCTACCCTTCATTGAGAGACTTTGTGTTTTTTCAAATAAATAACCCAAAAGAGGATTCAGTGTCAACATTCTTTGGGCCACTTTCCACGGGATCCCCAAGACGGAGAAGCAAACAGGTTAGCAGGGTTAGTGCTACATAAAAAAATAACAGTCTTAGAGCCGGCAGAGGAATTGGTTTCTCTCCTCTCTCTGCAGTCCTGACAGTTTTCTCTTGTGTGGTAGACTTGTTGCTGTTTGCTCCCCTGCTGTGCTGTGTGTTCCCGGGGGTTAGACAGTCTCACTGGTTTTGTCTCAGATTCTGTGTCTCCTGTCTGCCTCTGGAGGGCTGTCTGACCCATCCTGCTGCTGCTTAAGAAAGTAGATAAATCCGGATGTATCTTAAAGAGACAAGGTAGAGTGGCCATGGGGCGTGGCCAAGCGGCGGACATGTGAGCAGCCTAGGAGAGGAGCTCCGCTGACACCGATTAATCCTGAGACATATCCGGCAAAGATTTTCCCGAACGGAGGGCACAGACGAGTGGGGGAACCATCCGAGACCTGGGGGAACCGGGTGAGATGGGTCGAATCGGCACAGCGGGCCCTAAAACCGCCGCGGACCGGCAACATACGCAGGCCGCGGGAGGAATCAAAGATGGCGCCGGCCATCCGGCCTCATGTAAAAAGCCGCCAAAGGACAAGAAAGCTCCAGCCGGTGAGTCCAAATCCCCTGCAGCCCCACACACCGCTACAAGCGCCGCAAGGAAATCCAAACCACCCTCCACGATTAAGGAGCACTTTACTGACCCCTCACAAAGCCCCAGACTATCGGCCACGCCGGCCCTGCCTATGAGAGAGGACCCTGACCCCTGGGAAGCCGAAGGCAGATGGGAGGAAGAAAGTGAGGCAGGGGGACCATCACAGTCAGCTATACTAGCAGAGGAGGGTGGGGAGGATGGTGAAGAAGTGGAAGAACTCACACTTAAACATGTAATGGACGCTATCCAGCAATGTCAGTCATCTCTTACTACACAGATTGAAACGGTCAGGCTTGACTTATCAATTGTAAAGCATGATATGCAGAAAATGAGATCCAGAATTACTGGGACTGAACAACGCATTAGTGACATTGAAGATACTGTGCAGCCTATGTCTAATACTATGAGAATGCAGCAACAAGATTTAAAGGAACAGGCACTAAAACTCAATGATTTAGAAGACCGCATGCGCAGAAACAATCTACGCATTATTGGCTTTCCAGAGGGCTCAGAAGGCAAGGATCCAGAACTTTTCCTGGAAAAGTGGCTGCGTGACACTATAGGGGCAGAACATCTCTCACCTATGTTTGCTATCGAGCGGGCTCATAGAGTCCCTATGCGCCCCCTTCCACCGGGAGCCCCACCTCGCCCACTGCTTGCAAAAATTTTGCACTTCAGAGATAAGGAGAACATCATGCGAAATGCCAGAAATCTACCCGAGATCAGATTTAATGGGAATAAGATATCGCTTTTTCCAGACTTTTCAGCGGCCACACAAAAACAAAGAGCAGCATTCACGACTGTAAAGAAGCGACTTCGAGACAAGCAACTTAACTACAGCATGCTTTATCCGGCTAAATTGCGAGTCATCAATGACGGCAGAGTCCAGTTCTTCCTGACCCCAGCGGAAGCTGCGGACTGGCTTGATGGCCTAGGCTAAGTACCCAGAGCACCTCCGTTATGCTGTTTTGAGCAGCATAATTGTCCGTGATACCCCGTACAGATATACACAGGATGCCTGCGCCATCATGATTAATAGAATCTAGCCCAGGCATCCTTCCTAATGTGCCTTACTTTTTACTTTTTGTTTCTATTTACTTTTTCCTGGTTCAGTTAAAAAATACTAGGAGGCCCTATATTGGGGTGAAACACCTGATCACCAAGGATGGAATGGCGGTGAGGAATGGACTGTTCCAGAACTCCTGAATACAGGTACTGAGATACTACATATCCACCCACAGTTGAGTGAGAAAATTTTGATTATACTATGCCCGACTGGGGACTTTCAAACTTCAGAAACGCTATCCTGAACGTTTTTTTTTTTTTTTTTTTTTTTTTTTTTTTTACAGGTGTCTCCATTGCTCCCCGAGACACGTGCTTGAACTTACCTTTTCATTTTTGACTACCCTTTTGTTTTATTTGTCTCTAAAGAGACTTTTTGGTGCTACATGGTTAACTGAGGGATCCAGTTGGTCACCTCACAGGTTATTCACATGGTTACTGGGAAGAAGCTCGTTGAGGTTTGGGGCAATGAGCAGGGTGGGGGGGAGGGTAGGGTTAGTTAACACCAAAGTGTTCTATTTGGTGGCAGGTTTGTATTTTACCTTCACTACACGGTACTACCACCAAGATGTGTTACTGCAGTATCATTGCATGAAAAGCCACACCAATGCCATGTTAACCTATAATCTGAATATTCTAGCCGACATTTACCTTTCTATGCCTAAGAAATATATTGTGTATTTACTTTACAAAGATGACCCACGCTTTATAGATGAGTCTTAGATGCCTTACCTGGAACGTGCGAGGTCTGAACTCAAGGATCAAGAGATCTTTGGTTTTGGACTACTTAAAACGCACAAAATCGCACATTATGCTGCTACAAGAGACCCACCTGGTGGGATCTAAAGTCATGGCATTAAAGAGAAGATATGTTGCGCATGCATTCCATGCAACATACTCTTCATACTCCAGAGGTGTCTCTATATTGATTCTCAGGTCCCTACCTGTTCAGATAATAGAGGTCAAAATTGACCCGCAGGGCTGCTATGTAGCTGTGGTACTGAGATATATGGAATCTTTTTATACCATTGTAAATATATATGTTCCGCCACCATTTGAAAGACAGAAGTTGGACAAATGTATGGCCGCAGTTCTCCCCATGATACAGGGTCACCTTATCATTGGGGGTGATTTTAACAAAGTTATGGACGGGGACATGGATAGGCTCAGATGTACCAGACCTCAATCTCACTCCCTGAAAGAATGGGCTGAGGCATATGATCTAACGAAAGTCTGGAGGTGGAAATTTCCCGATAGAAAAGAGTTCTCTTGTATATCTGAGTCCTACAAGTCCTTATCACGACTAGATATGTTCTTTGCGTCCAGAGATATATTGCAAAAGGTAGAGGAGGTATCATATCTCTCCAGAGCGCTTTCCGATCACTCTCCTCTGGAACTCACCATAAGGGTGCAGGGACAGGATGCTGACCGCATCTGGCGTATGAGTCCTTACTGGCTCACAGAGCCAATGGTACTAAGCCATTGCATGGAAGCCATTACCATGTTCTGGCAGGAAAATGCTCGGGAAGGGCCGGCCTTAATTAAATGGGACGCGTTCAAATCGGTAATTAGGGGAGCATATATGAGAGGAATATCTATTCTGAAAAGAGCCACTGCGGAAAGGTTACTCATTCTGTCTAAGGAAGTGCAGGAGGTAGAGGAGGCATATGTTAGGAACCCGTCACCGGACGGATTCCAAGCAATACAGGCTGCGAAAAGGACATATGAATTAGCACTAACGGATAAAACTCAGAAGAAGCTATTGTACCAGAGACAGAGGATTTTTGACACAGGGGACAAAAATGGCAAGATTTTGGCATTTTTGGCCAACCCAATACCTGACCCAGTCGCCATATCCAGAGTATATGACAGCTTGGCCAATGTCCAGGACTCCAAGGAAGGGATCATGACGGCCTTTATGCAATTTTACTCTGACCTCTATAGGTCACAGGCCCATTATACCCCCCCTGAGCTGTATGAATATGTGGACTCTATTAACTTCCCGATGTTATCGGGAGAGCAGCAGCAATTATTGGAGGAACCCATCTCCACAGACGAAATAGAACAAGCTATTAAGACCTTTGCTAAACATAAAACCCCAGGCCCAGACGGAATACCCATAGAATGGTATGTAACCCATATAGACACCATGGTACCAAGGTTGCATCGTTTGTATGCCACCATTTTCTTAGAAAAAAGCCTGCCCCCGTCTATGAAGGAGGCCCTAATAGTACTGATCCCTAAGCCTAACAAAGATCTCTTATATTGTGAATCCTATAGGCCAATCTCTTTGATCAACACAGATCTCAAGATCTTAACAAAAATATTAGCTACCCGTATAAACTTAGTAGTCACGACCCTGATTAGCCCTGACCAAACGGGGTTCATACCAGGTAGGTCCACATATAGTAATATACGGAGACTGTTCACTAACATCCAATTCCCCACCAGAGAAAGGAAGTCCAGAGCGGTTGTATCCTTAGACGCCCACAAGGCATTCGATTCTATTGAATGGCCCTACCTATTTTATATACTGGAAAAATTTGGGTTCGGGGGTAATTTCCTTCAGTGGATCAGGCTAATGTATGAGAAACCTACTGCTCGTATCAGAATCAACGGGATAATCTCCAGACCTTTCAGTATTCGCAGGGGTACCCGTCAGGGGTGCCCTCTGTCGCCACTGCTGTTCGCGCTGGCGATAGAACCCCTGGCCAGATTATTAAGATCCTCCCAAAGGATCCGGGGTATGAAAATAGGCAATCTGGAGGAACGCATATCTCTATACGCAGATGATATGCTGCTATACCTGACAGACCCACAAAGCACAGTCCCAATCATGCTTAACCTGATAGAAGAGTTTGGCAGATTTTCGGGCCTTAGGATAAATTGGACAAAATCCAACATTTTTAGAGTAGACCATGACCTTCCTTTCGACCTCCCAACAGACTGCCCACTCCAACTGACGGACAAATTTAAGTACTTAGGGATTACGATACAACTGCCAATTTCCTCATATATAGTTAATAACCTGGTACCATGTATAGACTCCTTTAAACGCAAGCTGACCAGCTGGACAACCCTGCCATTAACGTTAATGGGAAGGGTCAATCTATTCAAAATGTTTTTTTTGCCTAAATTCTTATATATCCTGGCAAATAGCCCAGTATATATTACTAAGAAGACGTTCCAAGAAATTGACTCTTTACTAATAACCTTTTTATGGTCGCCCAAGAACCCTAGAATAGCACTAAGAACACTGCAGTTACCCACAGCTCAGGGGGGGTTGGCACTTCCAAACCTCAGACAATATTACTTTGCATCACAACTTGTGTTTGTGCACTGGTGGATGTTTCCACAAATCACCAACGCTGCAACAGCAGCGGAAATGGCGACACTTTCATCACAAGAAGCCCTGAGTAATTTAATATTTTGTAAAAGGGTCAGAGAAAGAAGGGGCACTGACATAATACAGGTATCCATTGATATTTATAAACGATGTCTCCTCTTAATTCCAGAGGACACACCATCTATATCTCCCAACCAACCGATATGGAACAACCCCACGTTCACTCACTTCCTGAGCCTACCGGGCGCCTCCGCCTGGGACGCTAGGGGCATAAGATATATACATCAATTATATGATCAGGGATCTCTTAAGCCCTTCGACGCACTACAAGAGGAGTTTGGGGTGCCAGGGACCTGGCACTTCAGATATCTCCAACTAAAACATGCAGCAACGGCTCAATTAGGTTTTAACAATGTGAGGTTTCATAACTCCACGTTAGAAGAGGCACTTATGCAACCCGAACACTCGGGATTAATATCAGGATATTACAAGCTGTTATCTCAGGGGGGCGCAGGCCAATTACGGAAAGTGAAAAGTTACTGGCTTATGGATATACCAGATATAACAGATGAAAACTGGGAAGAATTTATGGATACATACTTTACCACCACTATATCAGCCAGGGATAAAATGATACAGCTGCGCATTTTTCATAGAGTTTACTACACACCCCTACGCCTATTTCGCATGAAGAAAATAAATAGCTCTGTCTGTCATAAATGTACCAAACTTACAGGTGACCTGCTCCACATGCTTTGGAGCTGTGAAAAGGTACGCCCATTTTGGTCACAAGTGACTAGCTTTATAGCAACTAATTTTGATTTACCGAATATTTGTAGTCCTAAGTGGTGCATACTGGCAATCTTTGAAGAAGTAGACATGAGCACATATCAAAAACAATTTTTACGCCTTTTATTATTTTATGCCAGGAAAACGGTGGTTTTGCAATGGATATACTCCACACCGATTTCTTTGAATTTATGGAAGAATGTAATTAATCAGGTATTACCTGTTTACAAACTGACGTATGAGGCAAGGGGGTGTGCAGCTAAATTCGAGAAAATATGGGGAAAGTGGACAGATCTTGTTGAGGCTTGCGAATACCCTGAGGTGGATTAAAACTCTAGTATGGGAATGACATATTATATTGTTTAGAATGAATACTAATAGGCCAATGGCTACCAGGGACAACTGGAGAATAGAAAGAGGTAAATGTACGCAGAATTTGCTATATGAAGGCAATGATGATTTCATCTAAAGAGGCGATTAAGAGCTATGATGCTTATTGCTCAATATAAATGTGGCAGCGATACTGTTATTATTGTTTGAGGATGTAGTGACGAGAATAAGTACAAGTTTATCTTCATTACAGGGTTAGTATCACAGAAATACCTATCTTGTCATCAATACCGAAATTGTCAAAAATATGTTATATATGGATGTATTTGTTTAATAAGGAGAATGATCCTATGGACATATGTAAAACTGGTGATGTAATACGGATGTGAATGTATTATGTTTGTAATGAAGATTAATAAAAACAGTTTAAAAAAAAAAAGAGACAAGGTACATGTTTTTTTTTTTTTTTATTGTGACAGAATTATGTGTTTTTCTCCATATTTTTTTTTTGCATAAATGAGCTGACCACATCTGTCAGTGGCACAGAAGATTAGCAAAGCTTTGAGGGGGCGGCGTGGGACATATCTTCAAAAGAGTGCTCAAGGAATGCATTATGGTGTTTTGCATGATTTTAGGAGCAGACGCCCTAAGAGCAAACACTCCAGAAAATCTAAGACCCGCCACTGGTCATCCCCTGACCAGGACAATATGCATTCCTCACATTCCCGCACAGGGTGGCTTTCATACTCCTCAAGCAGCTCACGCATGTGGCAATGGCTCACATGCGTCTACATCAGCGCACTAGAAAATGCCTTGCCCAGCCCTGTAGCAAACATTGGCCATTAATCGGCATGGATTGCCTCAAATGCCAATGGATAAGGAACAGGCAAGACGCAAGCCCAACCATCGCAAACGCAGGCAGATATTTCCAAATGTGAAAAAGGAAGAACTTCTTTTCCCATAATGACGGAGTTAAAAGCTCATTGATGAAGAATGGGAGAGATGTGATAAGAAGACCAATTTACAGTAAAGGTCTCCAAGCCTTATCCAATGAAGCTGGCTAATGCATGTTTAAGCAACGCACTTCCAGGAGTGGATGGGGCCTAACAGCATCAGGTGCGCAAGTGTCTTTGCCTTTTAATACCTTTGAGGAATCCCACGGGTTGAAAAAATGTACTTAAGGCTGGTTCACACTGGATGCTGTCCAATGCGTTTTTATTAGAGTCAAAAATGCATGAACAGTGTTTACCATGGATCCCAATGGCCTACATCACACCGGTGCTGTGTGTTCCAGTACAGTCAACTAAAGAAAAACAGGTTGCATTTTTTCTCTATGGAACGTATCTATAACCTGGCTAACGCATTGAAAAAGCACCTGAACACCTCAAAAGTGTGCATGCAGAAAAACCTCTTCAACTCAGAAATTGTGGTAAACTGGCCTGCAGACTTGCAGACAGAAGAAATGTCCAAAATGTGGTCACAGTCTAACAAGAGGAAGCAGTCATCTTTTTGCTCAAATCGGTCGATCTTCAGAAGGGTTCAGGAGGCCAAATCTAATAGGCCAGGCTGAAATTTACCATATCACAATGAAGGGGGCTTAAACTTCCTGTGTACATGGAATCCAATCCACAGCAGGCTGCTAGTCATTTGGAAAGTCTTTTGAAGGTGGGCCCATCTATTGTATTTCAGTGGAAGCCAGGATAGCCTCCTTTTTTGAGGGTTTGGGCGATAAACATCAAAGACAGTTAGCTGGGAGTACAAAATCGCCAAATCCTTTCATTCATGACCAACAGATCTCAAGATGAAAGAATTACTGCAAGATTACGTATAAGAATTATACTGCAACAAGTCCATATTGCTGGTGCCACTAAAAGAACAAATCTGGGGGGTTCTCCCCATTCTTTCTAGTACCCAAGGCTTCAGGAGCTTTCCCTACTGTCTGGGTTTGAAGAAATCGAATGAGTACATACACAACAAAATGTTCAAGATTAAGTACGTGCAAACCGTCATGGTGTTATGTTCAGCCTGGGGACCAGTTAGAGTCAATCGACCTGCCGGGCGTATACTTCCATATACCAATCAGTGTGTAACACCAAAGACATCTGAGATTTTCAGTGACTGGCTGTCACTTCCAGTTTAGGTGTTTTCCATTTTTAAAATTTGGCATGGCACCAAGAAACTTTTTGAACATTTTGAAGGCAGTAGTGGCAGTAATTCGTCTTTGAGGGTAGGCCCTGCCATTACTTGGACAATGTTTTGATTGTCACAGGTGCAAACCAGGAGCTGGCAAAGCATCACAATCTTGTCCTAGAAATGCTTTTTCAAGTTCAGTCGACTAGTGAACAAACAGGAAAAGCAGTTAACCTCTTCTTAAGCTATGAAGGATCTTGAAGTAGTTTTTCATACCCAAATATGTCAAGAGGTTTTCCAAAACGGCAAATGAAAATCTGTGTATAAAGAGTCATGGAGACAGCATTTATGTCAGCGAGGGATTGCATTGTCCCTATTGGGACATTTTACAGCAGCTATTCCAGTGCTGCCTTGGGCCAGGTGGCACATGGGGGGGTTTCAATGTGCCTTCCTCTTACAATAGAATGGGCTGCCTATGGATCAGGAAGTCTTTGTGTTTTCACAAATTAGCAAGAACTGGAGTTTGGGACACCAGTGTGCCTCTTTTGTGGTGTGCCTCTCAGCCCAGGAGATGGAATAATTCTGATGCCAGCCTGCCCCCAGTCTGAAGATACAAGTGCAAGGCCATTAGAGCCTAGTAGAATGCAGATGCTCTGACAGACTTAAATGTAAGGTAGTTTTTTTTCTAGCATTGCAAGCTTTTCAGAATCTTTCTCCAAGGGGCCAGAATAAAGTTGATGGTTGACAACAAGACAGCAGTAGCTTACATTGCCCACCAAGGGGGCACCAAGTGTCTGTCTTTTCCTGTTACTTTTCGTAACATAAACTTTTCGCTTAACGGAGAGCTGCTTACAGACAGTTAAAGGCAAAGCAGGATCCACTAACAGATCAGTTAGGCAAATTATTTTCCAACAATAAGTACCTCAACTAGTATTGGCTCTATCGTACATTCCAGAGGTAGTTCTCATAGAGAGTCCTCTGAACACACAACTTCTGGTATTTGTAACAATTTGTAACAATGTACAAAGGTGAAGTGATAGAAGGTGGATTCCCAGTGCCATAGGTTTTTCCATTGGTGTTTGTCTGCCTCCAGTGTCCTTGATTATGAAGATTTGGAGAGAACACGTTTATGCCATACAGGTGCTTTCCACCTGCCAAAGAGGCCTTGGTTGTCATTCAGCACCACCAATCCTGTTTCCGGTCAAACAAGATCTTTTATGCCAACATTAATGACAGCACCCCAATCCAGTGAGATTCTTAATAGCCTGACTATTGAATCGACTGGACTAGAGGTGCAGGGAGGGTCATCCAAGGTGGTTCAAACCTTGGCAAAGACTACAAGACCACGAACGCTACATAAAAGGTATATGAAGGAAGTTTGTTCTATGTACTCTCCTGTGTCCCCAGCTTAAGACATTTTTACAATCGGCGCTTGAGGTTGGTCTAGCATACAACTAGCATACAAATACAGCAGGCCGTAATCCATATACGACCACCAAGGAAATTCTTGTTCCCTTCATGTGACCTAGGCTTGGTTCTGAAAGCGCTCATACAGGCATCCTTTGCTCCAATAGCTTAATTTTCATTGCGGTCCCTAATGGTAAAACTAGTTCCTCTGACAGCAGTTGCTTCAGAAAGAAGGATGTTGGAGGTTGCAACGCTTTCCTGCAAAGATCCCTTTTGTGTCTTTTTATACTACGTCCATCTCCAAGTGGTATCCAGTTTCCAGGAAAACCTGGGGGCAGTCCATCCAAGCATTCACATGGCATTACTGAGTATACAGCAGGAAGACTTTAGGTCCTTACACAAGTTGCTAACAGTGTACATTCAAAGATCAAAGACATGTGGAAAGTGGACAATACTTTTCATTTTGCCAACAGGTTCTTGTGTCATCTTCTATTGGATCACCAGGGTGATTAGATTGGCATGCAGGAACAGGGGCTAGCTCCTTCGAACTGAGGGGTGGCAGCCTTTGGGGCAGTTATGCCAGGATGTCACTGAAGAGTATATGAGAGATAGCTAACCTTCATTCAACTTTACAAGCTAGGCGTGCATTTGGCAAGTTCTGCAAAGTTTGGGACAAGACATATAAATAATTTTTGTCTTTGGCAGCTTTTCTGTGATTATCAATGTTTCTTTTCATGTGTTCTCTCCCACCCATTTATTCAGCTAGTTGAATACCATTGTGTGCTGACGTGAGGTATGGCCAGAATTCATGAAAATTGTTATCAAATACTTACCGTAATTTTCCTTTCCTGGCCTATCCTCACGCCAGCACAGGACTCCCTCCCAAGTGGCCTGTCACAGGCTAGATTTTCGAAAACTTTTATTCAGCTAGGGAAAGCTGGGAAAGCTGGTCATGTGGGCGCCAGATGAGGCGTTAACCCATTGTGTGCTGACGTGAGGATAGACCAGGAAAGGAAAATTAAGGTAAGTATTTGATAACAATTTTCCGTAATATATACGTATGTGTGTGTATGTCTAATATATATATATATATATATATATATATATATATATATATATATATATATATATATACATACACAGTACCTTAAAAAAGTATTCATACCCTTTGAAATTTTCCACATTTGTGATGTTACAACCAAAAACGTAAATGTATTTTTTTGTGATTTTATGTGATAGACCAACACAAAATGGCACATAATTGTGGAGTGGAAGTAAAATTAAAAATGGTTTTCAACATTTTTTACAAATAACTATCTGAAAAGTGTGGCATGCATTTGTATTCAGCCCCCCCGAGTCAATACTTTGTAGAACCACCTTTCGCTGCAAGTCTTTTGGGTATGTCTCTACCAGCTTTGCACATCTAGAGAGTGGCATTTTTGCCCATCCTTTTTTGCAAAGCTCTGTCAGATTGGATGGAGAGCGTCTGTGAACAGCAATTTTCAAGTCTTGCCACAGATTCTCAATTGTATTCAGGTCTGGACTTTGACTGGGCCATTCTAAAACATGAATATGCTTTGATGTAAACCATTCCATTGTAGCTCTGGCTGTATATTTAGGGTAATTTTCCTGCAGGAAGGTAAACCTCCAGTTTTCTTCTAGGATTGCCCTGTATTTGGCTCCATACATTTTCCCATCAACTCTGACCAGCTTCCCTGTCCCTGTTGAAGAAAAGCATCCTCACAACATGATGCAACCATGTTTCACGGTAGGTATGGTGTGTTCAGGGTGATGTGGAGTGTTAGTTGTGCTTTTTAGGCCAAAAAGTTAAATTTTGGTCTCATCTAACCAGAACACCTTCTTCTACATGTTTGCTGTGTCCCCCACATGGCTTTTCACACTCTTCCATAAAGGCCAAATTTGTGGAGTGCACAACTAATAGTTGTCCTGTGGACAGATTCTCCCACCTCAACCATGAGCCTCTTGGCTGCTTCTCTGATTAATGCTCTCTTTGCCCAGCCTGATAGTTTAGGTGGACGGCCATGTCTTGGTAGGTTTGCAGTTGTGCCATAATTCTTTCCATTTTCGGATGATGGATTGAACAGTGCTCTTTGAGATGTTCAAAGCTTGGGATATTTTTTTATAACCTAACCCTGCTTTAATCTTCTCCACAATGTTATCCCTGACCTGTCTGGTGTGTTCTTTGGCCTTCATGATGCTGTTGTTCACTAAGGTTCTCTAGCAAACCTCTGAGGGCTTCATAGAAGAGCTGTATTTATACTGATATTTAATTGCACACAGGTGGACTCTATTTACTAATTAGGTGACTTCTGAAGGTAATTGGTTCCACTAGACTTTAGTTGGGGGTATCAGAGTGAAGGGGGCTGAATACAAATGCACAAAACACTTTTCAGATATTTATTTGTAAAACAATGTGCAAACCATTTATCATTTTCCTTCTACTTCACAATCTTATGCCACTTTGTGTTGGTCTATTACATTTAAGGTCTAGAGCCCTACGGACGATATGAGTAACGATGACACACAGGAACAACACAAAACTTACCAACATGAAATAGACCTGAAAGCGTGCCTTGGTCTACCGTATGGTACACCAAAATAGGGGGGCATACCCTAGATAAGGAATGATAAAATAAGTAGTTATGGAATAATGTGAAATAAGTATTCAGTCTGGGGTAAGAATACTTGGGAGAGGCTTTTAAAAGGGGAGGGTGGGTGGGTATCTCGCACAGGAAACCGACAAAGACCGGCGGCCTTTGGGCTGCTTAAATACCCTCCGGGCTCCTCCCATAACTTCAGGCCGGTACCCGGCCTTCCAATTTATGGTCTAGAGCCCTACGGACGATATGAGTAACGATGACACACAGGAACAACACAAAACTTACCAACAGGAAATAGACCTGAAAGCGTGCCTTGGTCTACCGTATGGTACACCAAAATAAGGGGGCAAAAACTTTCAGGTAGGGGATAATTATTTATTAAAGGTAAATGTCACTGAGTAAGTCGGGCAAAGGCCTGAGCCATCTCCAACTGTGGGTTAGGTATGTAGCGAGAGAAGCAGGCCGACTTCCACCGACCTAGTTTCTTGATCACATGGTCCGGAACCCCCTGTCTTGAGGCCGTCGTGGCCGCCCCGATCCGGAAAGAATGCCCGGAGTACTGGCTGGGGTCCAACTGAAGATTGCCGAGAAGGACCCGGACATGTTCCACAAACTGTGACGAGTTGAGGGGTTTAACTGGAAAGGGTAAAAGCGGACTGGAACCTGGGCGGTCGGATAGTAGTGCCGTCAACCGGTTTAACACAGTAACTGGGCACCAGTTGTTGTGGGTCCTGTACAGGTGTATATCTGCTCCGGAACCTCGCTGCTGAGTTTTAGACATCGCCAAGTGAAGAACATAGTGATCCTGGTGGCGGCAGAGGTTACTTTTATGCAAGACTGGACCAGCCGGGTGGCTGCGAGTGAACTCGCTGGGCCGTAGAAACCCATAAAACGCCATGTGTATCGCAGCCTGCAGGACGGTGCTGAGGAGGAGACCAAAAGGGGACCTATCCAGGATATCAGACATCCCCTTAAAGATCTCCCCAGTGATAGGCAGCCGCTTAGGGCTGACTGGCGGCTGGTGTTTCTGAACTCCACGCAGTAGAGCCCTCACTGCGTGGCAGGAGAACACTGAAGGCCTCGCGGGGTCTTGAAGTGACAAGTAGTGCTGCACCCCGGCCACGTACTGGCGTATCGTGCTGTGTGACAGTGCCAAGTGAGAATGGCAATAAGCGATAAACGCCAGAACCTGCTTGACACTGGAAGATTCACGGGGGCGTTGGGGCAGGAACTTGTTAAATGCCCTCCAGGCCGTACGGTAGGCCGGCCGAGGGTTGCGGTCGAGCGAAGAATTGATGATGCTAGTAGCTGACTGTAAATGTGGGGCTAGTCCAAGGTCAGTTGTGACCAATCCGGGATAGTGGCTGAGAGATGGAAGGCTCCCGGCATCTGTTCAAAGAAAGAAATAAAGTTAAAACGGGAGAGTGCGGCCGCTGCTGAGTTGAACTTCCCTGGAATGAACGAGCAGTAAACATTGAACTGATGTTGTAGGGATAGCTGGACCAGTCTGCGAAGGAAGGACATGACTAGGGATGAGCCGAACACCCCCGGTTCGGTTCGCACCAGAACCTTCGAACGGACCGAAAGTTTGCGCGAATTTTCGAACCCTATACGTTATAATGGACGCGAACGTTCAAAATCAAAAGTGCTAATTACAACGGCCAATATGCATGTTAATGTCATAAAACAGGTTTGGGGACCCGGGTCCTGCCCCAGGGGACATATATCAATGCAAAAAGAACTTTTAAAAACTAACGTTTTTTCGGGAGCAGTCATTTTAATGATGCATAAAGTGAAAAAAAAGTGAAATTTTCCTTTAAATATGGTACCTGGGGGGTGTCTAAAGTATGCCTGTGAAGTGGCATGTGTTTCCCGTGTTTAGAACTGTCCTTGCACAAAATGACATTTGTAAAGGAAAAAAAGAAGCCATTTAAAACCACTTGCGGCTTTAGGTTTGTTCTTAAGTAGAATCTGAACAGGTACATTATGAAGTGTAGCTCCATCCCAAAAAAATCTATTTTTAAGCTTTTTGGAGAACATAGGGAGGGGTTATCACCCCTGTAACATTTGCTGTCTTTGCACATCTGTTCAGAACATGTCACCTCACTTTCCGTCCCAATGACAAATGTTTTTGGAAGAAGTGGGGTTTTAATTGAAACAAGGATTGGTGATAAAGTATCAGTAGAGAGGAGATACCTTTTTCCCAAATTAAATCTAACAGGATAGAATTTCCCTTCCTAGGGGTAGATTTCCTCTCACTTCCTGTTTTCTTTTCCATTTGCAAGTAGGAGTCGTTTGTAAGTTGGATGTTTGAAAGTAGGGGCCTGGCGTATATACTCTGCAGAAATTTGCCCTATTAGATGTTGGTGTAGCCACAAGACTGGTGGGCACAGGAATGGGCCCTGCTGTGAGTTAATAGATCAAGATTTGTAATTGCATGCACCTGTTGAACAGGGCAGAAAAATTGGGGGTTTGGCGGTGGTGGTGGACGGTGTTGCCACAAGACTGTAAGCCCTCATAGTTACTCTTGGTGGGCGCAGGAATGGGCCCTGCTGTGAGTTATTAGATCAAGATTTGTAATTGCAAGCACCTGATGAACAGGGCAGAAAAATTGGGCCTTTGGCGGTGGTGGTGGACGGTGTTGCCACAAGACTGTAGGCCCTCATAGTTACTCTTGGTGGGCGCAGGAATGGGCCCTGCTGTGAGTTATTAGATCAAGATTTGTAATTGCAAGCACCTGATGAACAGGGCAGAAAAATTGGGCCTTTGGCGGTGGTGGTGGACGGTGTTGCCACAAGACTGTAGGCCCTCATAGTTACTCTTGGTGGGCGCAGGAATGGGCCCTGCTGTGAACTATTAGATCAAGATTTGTAATTACCCGCCCCTGTTAAACAGGGGCTGTAAAATTGTGCCTTAGGCACTGGTGCTGGTGCCACAACACTGCAACCCCTCACAGATACTGTACTTGGAGCACAGCAGTCACACGTGTTGCGAAGCATTTTTTAAAAAAATTGTAATTACCCGCCCCTGTTAAACAGGGGCTGAAAAATTGTGCCTTAGGCACTGGTGCTGGTGCCACAACACTGCAACCCCTCACAGATACTGTACTTGGAGCACAGCAGTCACACGTGTTGCGAAGCATTTTTTTAAAAAATTGTAATTACCCGCCCCTGTTAAACAGGGGCTGAAAAATTGTGCCTTAGGCACTGGTGCTGGTGCCACAACACTGCAACCCCTCACAGATACTGTACTTGGAGCACAGCAGTCACACGTGTTGCGAAGCATTTTTTTAAAAAATTGTAATTACCCGCCCCTGTTAAACAGGGGCTGAAAAATTGTGCCTTAGGCACTGGTGCTGGTGCCACAACACTGCAACCCCTCACAGATACTGTACTTGGAGCACAGCAGTCACACGTGTTGCGAAGCATTTTTTTAAAAAATTGTAATTACCCGCCCCTGTTAAACAGGGGCTGAAAAATTGTGCCTTAGGCACTGGTGCTGGTGCCACAACACTGCAACCCCTCACAGATACTGTACTTGGAGCACAGCAGTCACACGTGTTGCGAAGCATTTTTTTAAAAAATTGTAATTACCCGCCCCTGTTAAACAGGGGCTGAAAAATTGTGCCTTAGGCACTGGTGCTGGTGCCACAACACTGCAACCCCTCACAGATACTGTACTTGGAGCACAGCAGTCACACGTGTTGCGAAGCATTTTTTAAAAAAATTGTAATTACCCGCCCCTGTTAAACAGGGGCTGAAAAATTGTGCCTTAGGCACTGGTGCTGGTGCCACAACACTGCAACCCCTCACAGATACTGTACTTGGAGCACAGCAGTCACACGTGTTGCGAAGCATTTTTTTTAAAAATTGTAATTACCCGCCCCTGTTAAACAGGGGCTGAAAAATTGTGCCTTAGGCACTGGTGCTGGTGCCACAACACTGCAACCCCTCACAGATACTGTACTTGGAGCACAGCAGTCACACGTGTTGCGAAGCATTTTTTTAAAAAATTGTAATTACCCGCCCCTGTTAAACAGGGGCTGAAAAATTGTGCCTTAGGCACTGGTGCTGGTGCCACAACACTGCAACCCCTCACAGATACTGTACTTGGAGCACAGCAGTCACACGTGTTGCGAAGCATTTTTTTAAAAAATTGTAAGTAAACGCCCCTGTTAAACAGGGGCTGAAAAATTGTGCCTTAGGCACTGGTGCTGGTGCCACAACACTGCAACCCCTCACAGATACTGTACTTGGAGCACAGCAGTCACACGTGTTGCGAAGCATTTTTTTCTAAAAATTGTATGTACACGCCCCTGTTAAACAGGGGCTGAAAAATTGTGCCTTAGGCACTGGTGTGGTGGCATGGATCATTGAGGAGGAGGAAGAGGATAGTCAGTGAACATAAGAGGACAGTCACTCAGCATCAGCATAGGCAGTCTTGAAGGGATGTGACATTATAAATTATTCGGTTATATCGGCCTCAGGTGCCTGGTAGCTGGTGGTGATCCAAGACTGATTCATTTTGATGAAAGTCAGTCGATCAACCGAGGCGGTGGACAGGCGCACCCTATGATCAGTGACAAATCCTCCAGCAGCACTGAATGTGCGTTCGGAAAGAACGCTGGAGGCAGGACAGGCCAGTAGCTCAATTGCATACTGTGCAAGCTCTGGCCAGTGATCCATCCTCAGGACCCAGTAAGCCAGAGGATTTTCGGTGGGAAAGGTGTCCAAGTCTGACCTTGCCCCAAGGTATTCCTGCACCATGTATATCAGACGCTGGCGATGGTTGCTGGAACCGATCATACCTTGGGGCTGCGGACTAAAAAAATTGTCTGAACGCATCGGTCAGACGTCCACCTTCCCCACCGCTCCTTCTGCTACTGACCGAAGCCTCAGCAACTCGTCGCCCAGGACCAGGAGTTTGTAACCTCCCAGTTTCTGGGAACGCATTGCACAGACCTTTCTGCAAGGCCTCCCTGAGATGTCTCATCCTCTGCTCCCTCTGCGACGGCAAGATAAGGTCCGCAACCTTACCCTTGTACCGCGGATCAAGGAGAGTGGCCAGCCAGTAATGGTCCCTCTCCTTGATCCGAAGAACACGAGGATCCTTCCGCAGGCTTTGCAGGATCAGGGAGGCCATGCAGCGTAGGTTAGCTGAGGCATTCGGTCCGGAGTCTTCTGGGTCACTGAGGATGACATGATCGCCAGCCACCTCCTCCCAGCCACGTACAAGTCCACTGGTTTGTTGGGACTGTACATCATCCCTAAAAGACTGCTGCTGCTGATGCTGAGTGCCAGGCTCCACCTCCATGCTCACACAATCCTCCTCCCTCCTCCTCCTCCTCATCCTCTTCCTGTGTGATGGGTGGGACAGAAGGAACACTGTCCGGATAAAGGGGGCCTTGAGAGGCAAGGAAGTCCTCCTCTTCCTGCCTCTGTTCTGCCTCAAGTGCCCTGTCCATTATCCCACGCAGCGTATGCTCCAACAGGTGGACAAGAGGGACAGTGTCACTGATGCATGCACTGTCACTGCTCACCATCCTCGTGGCCTCCTCAAATGGTGAGAGGACAGTGCATGCATCCCTGATCATGCTCCACTGACGTGGGGAAAAAAAACCAAGCTCCCCTGACCCTGTCCTGGTGCCGTAGTCGCAAAGGTACTCATTGATGGCCCTCTGCTGCGTGTGCAGTCGCTGCAGCATGGCCAACGTTGAGTTCCACCTGGTGGGCATGTCACATATTAGGCGGTTCTTGGGCAGGTTCAGCTCCTTTTGCAGCTCAGTCAGCCGAGCACTGGCATTATAAGATCGGCGGAAATGCACACAGACTTTCCTGGCCTGCCTCAGGACATCCTGTAAGCCTGGGAACCTGCCCAAGAACCGCTGCACCACCAGGTTGAGGACGTGAGCCATGCAGGGCACATGGGTGAGCTGCCCCTGTCGCAGGGCGGAGAGGAGGTTGGTGCCATTGTCAGAAACGACCATTCCTGGCTTAAGCTGACGTGGCGTCAACCACCTCTCGGCCTGCCCCTGCAGAGCTGCCAGAACCTCTGGCCCAGTGTGGCTCCTGTCCCCCAAACACACCAGCGCAAGCACGGCATGGCATCTTTTTGCCTGCGTACTTGCGTAGCCCCTTGTACGCCTACGGAGCACCGCTGGTTCCAAGGACAGAGCACTGGAGGAAGAAGAAGAGGAGGGGGTGGAGGAGAGAGGTGTGTCACAACCAGTAGCAGTAGTAGCGTTTTGGAGGCGTGGTGGCGGAACAACCTCCAACACTACTGCACCTTGTCCTGCATCCCTCCCAGCTGCCAATAGAGTGACCCAATGGGCCGTGAAAGAAAGGTACCGTCCCTGTCCATGCCTGCTGGACCATGAGTCAGCGGTAATATGCACCTTACCGCTGACCGCCCTGTCCAGCGAGGCATGGACATTGCCTTCCACATGCCGGTAGAGAGACGGAATCGCCTTCCGTGAGAAAAAGTGGCGTTTGGGAACCTGCCACTGAGGAACCGCACATTGAATAAACTCACGGAAGGGGGCCGAGTCTACCAACTGAAAAGGCAGCAGTTGAAGTGCTAGCAATTTAGCCAAGCTAGCATTCAACCGCTGGGCATGTGGATGGCTGGGAGTGTACTTCTTTCTACGGTCCAGCAGCTGGGGCAGGGAAATTTGCCTGCTGCAATCGGACGTCGGTGTACTGCAAGTACTTGGTTGTGACACACCTAATTCTACACCTTCAGTCCTCTCAGAGCAGCTTTCAGAGAGGACTGAAGGTGTAGTGGGGATGGAGATCCCAGCTGATGAGGAGCAAGGAGAGGTCCGCTTAGTTCTTTGGTGTGGGTCTTTTATGTGTGCCTGCCAACGAGCTGCATGGCAGGTCGACATATGTCTGCTCATGCTTGTGGTGCCCAAGCGGCTGATGTTTTGGCCACGCGAGATACGCTTGAGACAAATATTGCAAATAGCAGTGGTGCGATCTGATGCACTCGTCTCAAAAAAGGCCCACACCAAAGAACTTTTCTGATAACGTGCAGAGGCAGCGCCCTGCACAGGCGGAGCTCTGCGGTGTTGTACAGTTGCTGTGCTGGCCTCTACCTGGCCTCCAGGGGGCATCCTGCCTCGTTGGACATGTGACGCTGCATGCTCCTCCTCCTCATCCTCTCTCCCTTCAGGCACCCACGTGGAGTCAGTGACTGCAATTGGGCGACTGGGGGGGGTTGGGACTTTAAATGAAGCAGGCAGGTGTAAAACATTTAGATTTATTAAAAAAAGCAAAACAAGCAAACAATCAATGGTAAGTTGCATGAGGGTAGTCATGAGTGCACCAAGGAAAGCAATGTTTTCCATTCAATGGATAAATATACAAAGATGACAATTTACCACAATAGTACAAATCACAGTTGCAAGTGATCATAGAAAAAAATAAAACAGTAGTTGGCATAAGACATGGCATATAATAGCTCTATGCATTTCGTGGATTCATCCACTCTTCAGGAGCATGCACGTGGAAAACTGAATGCTGTGATATGGTAGCGATATCTGTAAGGTCTGACCCTGTCACGGGAAGGAGGTTTAAAATAAGGTAATTATAGATAATAATGTCTAGGATAAACCCCCTGAAACCACTCTCAAAAAATATACTTACATAATCTTTGTGCAGTAACAGCAATGGGCCAACATGGATCAGATTAACCCCATGAGGGGTATCACTGGAGGGAACTGAGGTGGTGAAGGCAGACCAGGGCTGAGCAAAGATGATTTCCAAGAAAGAAAAATTCCAAAAGAAGGGATGGTCAAAAATAACCATGTGTGCTAAGGACAAAACATAAGATATAAAGTAGGTTGGGAACTCACTGTGTGGTACAATATATAGTTGTGTCCTAAACTTGGTAAAGGATAGGATAATAAGATGCTAATGAGTGTGAAGGTGGGTTAAGTTAGTGAGAGCAAAGTATGGTGAAAGTAAAGTATTAGAATGATTGGAAAGCAAGGTGAAAAGTAGAAAGTGTTGAAAAACCAAGGAAAATTGAGTAAAATGCAAAGTCCAAAGTGAAAAAAGTGAAAAAAAAAAAAAAAAAAAATTAGAATCAATTTACCTAAAACATTTCAATGTTGAGTGATCCACAAAGTGTGCAGATAAACAGGTTGGAACCACCATGTGAGTCAGTCTGCCCCAGAATGACTTATAAGGGCTGGTCTGCCACACCCACCAACGTCACGTAGGCGTGCACTGTGGAAGGATAGGCTACTGCAAGAGGGCGGAACCGCCCCAACCAAAGACAGTGCCAGAAAGTTCCTCCATCTGGCTGCTAGATGTAAAGAGGGCGATATTGAAACGGCGCCGCCAAAGACATGGCGCAGCGGTTCCATCGCATAGAGCGTGACGCCGATGCGTAGTGCAGGGTGATCCACCCCCCCCCTTTTTAATAAGGAGGGGAGGAGGAAGACCCGTAATGCGCATCGCAGTTCCCAAGGTGATGGAGCAAATGCTCCTATCTAAAGCATGCGACACATGCGACTGTTGGGGATAATAATGAATTTAATAAGGGGTGGGGAATAGAAAGCCCCATCCCATGGCAATTAGCCAGGTGGAGAAAGGGGGAATTCCTATGAATAGTCTAAATATTAATGAATGAATACAATGGGTATTATTCAGACCTAAAAATGATATCAACAAGCGCGCTTCCATCCCTAATTACATGAAAAAGAACGTTAAAACGAGAAAACGTTTTAATGAGAAAAAGTTGGGACTTTAAATGAGGCTGTGACCTGGTAAGGTCGATTGCCTCCATCCCTATCTAATGAATGCAATTGGGCGACTGGGGGGGGGTTGGGACTTTAAATGAAGCAGGCAGGTGTAAAACATTTAGATTTATTAAAAAAAGCAAAACAAGCAAACAATCAATGGTAAGTTGCATGAGGGTAGTCATGAGTGCACCAAGGAAAGCAATGTTTTCCATTCAATGGATAAATATACAAAGATGACAATTGA
Organism: Lithobates sylvaticus; assembly: GCA_028564925.1. Lineage (NCBI taxonomy): Eukaryota > Metazoa > Chordata > Amphibia > Anura > Ranidae > Lithobates > Lithobates sylvaticus. Next base: position 155,781,399 of record CM053030.1, read on the forward strand.
CCACAATAGTACAAATCACAGTTGCAAGTGATCATAGAAAAAAATAAAACAGTAGTTGGCATAAGACATGGCATATAATAGCTCTATGCATTTCGTGGATTCATCCACTCTTCAGGAGCATGCACGTGGAAAACTGAATGCTGTGATATGGTAGCGATATCTGTAAGGTCTGACCCTGTCACGGGAAGGAGGTTTAAAATAAGGTAATTATAGATAATAATGTCTAGGATAAACCCCCTGAAACCACTCTCAAAAAATATACTTACATAATCTTTGTGCAGTAACAGCAATGGGCCAACATGGATCAGATTAACCCCATGAGGGGTATCACTGGAGGGAACTGAGGTGGTGAAGGCAGACCAGGGCTGAGCAAAGATGATTTCCAAGAAAGAAAAATTCCAAAAGAAGGGATGGTCAAAAATAACCATGTGTGCTAAGGACAAAACATAAGATATAAAGTAGGTTGGGAACTCATTGTGTGGTACAATATATAGTTGTGTCCTAAACTTGGTAAAGGATAGGATAATAAGATGCTAATGAGTGTGAAGGTGGGTTAAGTTAGTGAGAGCAAAGTATGGTGAAAGTAAAGTATTAGAATGATTGGAAAGCAAGGTGAAAAGTAGAAAGTGTTGAAAAACCAAGGAAAATTGAGTAAAATGCAAAGTCCAAAGTGAAAAAAGTGAAAAAAAAAAAAAAAAAAAATTAGAATCAATTTACCTAAAACATTTCAATGTTGAGTGATCCACAAAGTGTGCAGATAAACAGGTTGGAACCACCATGTGAGTCAGTCTGCCCCAGAATGACTTATAAGGGCTGGTCTGCCACACCCACCAACGTCACGTAGGCGTGCACTGTGGAAGGATAGGCTACTGCAAGAGGGCGGAACCGCCCCAACCAAAGACAGTGCCAGAAAGTTCCTCCATCTGGCTGCTAGATGTAAAGAGGGCGATATTGAAACGGCGCCGCCAAAGACATGGCACAGCGGTTCCATCGCATAGAGCGTGACGCCGATGCGTAGTGCAGGGTGGAGTCAGTGACCTCATCATCCCCTCCCTCTTCACCACTAGAGCAAACCTGGCAGTAAGCTGCAGCTGGTGGAACAGTACTGCCAGATTCCTCAAGCTGGGTATCATCATCCGAGCCTTCGAATCGTTGGGCATCCTCCTGGAGCATGTACCCAACACTGTGCTCAAAGAGTTCGGGGGACTCCTCAGGAGGACATGGTGGGTCTAGGGAAGGGGTGGCTGATGATGCCATTGAGTACGCGTTGGCAGCTGCTCTGCCAGTACCCTGAGCCTGGGTGAGAGAGGATGAGGAGGATGAGGAGGGCTTGGTCATCCATTCTACCAAGCCTTCAGCATGATGCGGCTCCACATGTCCAGCTGCCGAAAACAAAGACGCGCGTGTCCCATGGCCACGTGCTGATGACGATGCACGACCACGTCCACGGCCACGGCCACGTCCACTAGAAACAGAGCCTGCCTGCCCTGTGTTCTTGGCTCTGCACGCTCTGCCTCCCCTTGGCGGTCTTCCAGCCATTGTAGTCGGTAGTCCTGTGGGTGCTGCTGAGAAGAAAATATAGGAGCTCTGTGTGATGCCACTAACACACTAGAAGTCCTATGGGTGCTTCTGCAAAGAAAATAGAGGAGCTCTGTGTGATGCCACTAACACACTAGAAGTCCTGTGGGTGCTGCTGAGAAGAAAATATAGGAGCTCTGTGTGATGCCACTAACACACTAGAAGTCCTATGGGTGCTTCTGCAAAGAAAATAGAGGAGCTCTGTGTGATGCCACTAACACACTAGAAGTCCTGTGGGTGCTGCTGAGAAGAAAATATAGGAGCTCTGTGTGATGCCACTAACACACTAGAAGTCCTATGGGTGCTTCTGCAAAGAAAATAGAGGAGCTCTGTGTGATGCCACTAACACACTAGAAGTCCTGTGGGTGCTGCTGAGAAGAAAATATAGGCGCTCTGTGTGATGCCACTAACACACTAGAAGTCCTATGGGTGCTTCTGCAAAGAAAATAGAGGAGCTCTGTGTGATGCCACTAACACACTAGAAGTCCTGTGGGTGCTGCTGAGAAGAAAATATAGGAGCTCTGTGTGATGCCACTAACACACTAGAAGTCCTATGGGTGCTTCTGCAAAGAAAATAGAGGAGCTCTGTGTGATGCCACTAACACACTAGAAGTCCTGTGGGTGCTGCTGAGAAGAAAATATAGGAGCTCTGTGTGATGCCACTAACACACTAGAAGTCCTATGGGTGCTTCTGCAAAGAAAATAGAGGATCTCTGTGTGATGGGACTAACACACTACAAGTCCTATGGGTGCTTCTGGGAAGAAAATATAGGTCTGTGTGATGGGACTAACACACTTCAAGTCCTATAGGTGCTTCTGGGAACAAAATATAGGATCTCTGTGTGATGGGACTAACACACTTCAAGTCCTATAGGTGCTTCTGGGAACAAAATATATGATCTCTGTGTGATGGGACTAACACACTTCAAGTCCTATGGGTGCTTCTGGGAAGAAAATATAGGTCTGTGTGATGGGACTAACACACTTCAAGTCCTATAGGTGCTTCTGGGAACAAAATATATGATCTCTGTGTGATGGGACTAACACACTTCAAGTCCTATAGGTGCTTCTGGGAAGAAAATGTAGGTCCGTGTGATGGGACTAACACACTTCAAGTCCTATAGGTGCCTCTGGGAACAAAATATATGATCTCTGTGTGATGGGACTAACACACTTCAAGTCCTATAGGTGCTTCTGGGAAGAAAATGTAGGTCTGTGTGATGGGACTAACACACTTCAAGTCATATAGGTGCTTCTGGGAACAAAATATATGATCTCTGTGTGATGGGACTAACACACTTCAAGTCCTATAGGTGCTTCTGGGAAGAAAATATAGGTCTGTGTGATGGGACTAACACACTTCAAGTCCTATAGGTGCCTCTGGGAACAAAATATATGATCTCTGTGTGATGGGACTAACACACTTCAAGTCCTATGGGTGCTTCTGGGAAGAAAATATAGGTCTGTGTGATGGGACTAACACACTTCAAGTCCTATAGGTGCTTCTGGGAACAAAATATATGATCTCTGTGTGATGGGACTAACACACTTCAAGTCCTATAGGTGCTTCTGGAAAGAAAATGTAGGTCTGTGTGATGGGACTAACACACTTCAAGTCCTATAGGTGCCTCTGGGAACAAAATATATGATCTCTGTGTGATGGGACTAACACACTTCAAGTCCTATAGGTGCTTCTGGGAAGAAAATGTAGGTCTGTGTGATGGGACTAACACACTTCAAGTCCTATAGGTGCTTCTGGGAACAAAATATATGATCTCTGTGTGATGGGACTAACACACTTCAAGTCCTATAGGTGCTTCTGGGAAGAAAATATAGGTCTGTGTGATGGGACTAACACACTTCAAGTCCTATAGGTGCCTCTGGGAAGAAAATGTAGGTCTGTGTGATGGGACTAACACACTTCAAGTCCTATAGGTGCCTCTGGGAACAAAATATATGATCTCTGTGTGATGGGACTAACACACTTCAAGTCCTATGGGTGCTTCTGGGAAGAAAATATAGGTCTGTGTGATGGGACTAACACACTTCAAGTCCTATAGGTGCTTCTGGGAACAAAATATATGATCTCTGTGTGATGGGACTAACACACTTCAAGTCCTATAGGTGCTTCTGGGAAGAAAAATGTAGGTCTGTGTGATGGGACTAACACACTTCAAGTCCTATAGGTGCCTCTGGGAACAAAATATATGATCTCTGTGTGATGGGACTAACACACTTCAAGTCCTATAGGTGCTTCTGGGAAGAAAATGTAGGTCTGTGTGATGGGACTAACACACTTCAAGTCCTATAGGTGCTTCTGGGAACAAAATATATGATCTCTGTGTGATGGGACTAACACACTTCAAGTCCTATAGGTGCTTCTGGGAAGAAAATATAGGTCTGTGTGATGGGACTAACACACTTCAAGTCCTATAGGTGCCTCTGGGAAGAAAATGTAGGTCTGTGTGATGGGACTAACACACTTCAAGTCCTATAGGTGCCTCTGGGAACAAAATATATGATCTCTGTGTGATGGGACTAACACACTTCAAGTCCTATGGGTGCTTCTGGGAAGAAAATATAGGTCTGTGTGATGGAACTAACACACTTCAAGTCCTATAGGTGCTTCTGGGAACAAAATATATGATCTCTGTGTGATGGGACTAACACACTTCAAGTCCTATAGGTGCTTCTGGGAAGAAAATATAGGTCTGTGTGATGGGACTAACACACTTCAAGTCCTATAGGTGCCTCTGGGAAGAAAATGTAGGTCTGTGTGATGGGACTAACACACTTCAAGTCCTATAGGTGCCTCTGGGAACAAAATATATGATCTCTGTGTGATGGGACTAACACACTTCAAGTCCTATGGGTGCTTCTGGGAAGAAAATATAGGTCTGTGTGATGGGACTAACACACTTCAAGTCCTGTAGGTGCTTCTGGGAACAAAATATATGATCTCTGTGTGATGGGACTAACACACTTCAAGTCCTATAGGTGCTTCTGGGAAGAAAATGTAGGTCTGTGTGATGGGACTAACACACTTCAAGTCCTATAGGTGCCTCTGGGAACAAAATATATGATCTCTGTGTGATGGGACTAACACACTTCAAGTCCTATAGGTGCTTCTGGGAAGAAAATGTAGGTCTGTGTGATGGGACTAACACACTTCAAGTCCTATAGGTGCTTCTGGGAACAAAATATATGATCTCTGTGTGATGGGACTAACACACTTCAAGTCCTATAGGTGCTTCTGGGAAGAAAATATAGGTCTGTGTGATGGGACTAACACACTTCAAGTCCTATAGGTGCCTCTGGGAAGAAAATGTAGGTCTGTGTGATGGGACTAACACACTTCAAGTCCTATAGGTGCCTCTGGGAACAAAATATATGATCTCTGTGTGATGGGACTAACACACTTCAAGTCCTATGGGTGCTTCTGGGAAGAAAATATAGGTCTGTGTGATGGAACTAACACACTTCAAGTCCTATAGGTGCTTCTGGGAACAAAATATATGATCTCTGTGTGATGGGACTAACACACTTCAAGTCCTATAGGTGCCTCTGGGAACAAAATATAGGATCTCTGTGTGATGGGACTAACACACTTCAAGTCCTATGGGTGCTTCTGGGAAGAAAATATAGGTCTGTGTGATGGGACTAACACACTTCAAGTCCTATAGGTGCTTCTGGGAACAAAATATATGATCTCTGTGTGATGGGACTAACACACTTCAAGTCCTATGGGTGCTTCTGGGAAGAAAATATAGGTCTGTGTGATGGGACTAACACACTTCAAGTCCTATAGGTGCTTCTGGGAACAAAATATATGATCTCTGTGTGATGGCACTAACACACTTCAAGTCCTATGGGTGCTTCTGGGAAGAAAATATAGGTCTGTGTGATGGGAATAACACACTTCAAGTCCTATAGGTGCTTCTGGGAACAAAATATATGATCTCTGTGTGATGGGACTAACACACTTCAAGTCCTATAGGTGCTTCTGGGAAGAAAATGTAGGTCTGTGTGATGGGACTAACACACTTCAAGTCCTATAGGTGCCTCTGGGAACAAAATATATGATCTCTGTGTGATGGGACTAACACACTTCAAGTCCTATAGGTGCTTCTGGGAAGAAAATATAGGTCTGTGTGATGGGACTAACACACTTCAAGTCCTATAGGTGCCTCTGGGAACAAAATATATGATCTCTGTGTGATGGGACTAACACACTTCAAGTCCTATAGGTGCTTCTGGGAAGAAAATATAGGTCTGTGTGATGGGACTAACACACTTCAAGTCCTATAGGTGCTTCTGGGAACAAAATATATGATCTCTGTGTGATGGGACTAACACACTTCAAGTCCTATAGGTGCTTCTGGGAAGAAAATGTAGGTCTGTGTGATGGGACTAACACACTTCAAGTCCTATAGGTGCCTCTGGGAACAAAATATATGATCTCTGTGTGATGGGACTAACACACTACAAGTCCTATAGGTGCTTCTGGGAAGAAAATGTAGGTCTGTGTGATGGGACTAACACACTTCAAGTCCTATAGGTGCTTCTGGGAACAAAATATAGGAGCTCTGTTTGCTGCCAGTGCCTACCTGCCACGAACACACTACAAGTCCTATAGGTGCTTCTGGGAACAAAATATAGGAGCTCTGCCTGCCTGCCACGAACACACTACAAGTCCTATAGGTGCTTCTGGGAACAAAATATAGGAGCTCTGCCTGCCTGCCACGAACACACTACAAGTCATATAGGTGCTTCTGGGAACAAAATATAGGAGCTCTGTTTGCTGCCACTGCCTGCCAGTGCCTTCCTGCCACGAACACACTACAAGCCCCTCTTTCTAAATCAATCTTTCTAAATGAATCTATCTAACTCAATCTCTCTAAGTAAATCTCTCTAACTAAATCTAGCAGAGTGACACAGAACGATCCTGCTCTATCTACGCCGGAACAGCATGTGACCGGCGCCGACAGCGTGGCGGCCTTTTATAAGAGAGGGCGTGTACTAAAGCCCCTGAGCTGTAATTGGCTACAGGCGTCCTGCCTGTAGCCAATTATGGCTCTTCGAGTTTCCGGCGCTGTGATTGGCCAAGCATGCGGGGTCACAGTGCATGCTTGGCCAATCATCAGCCAGCAATGCACTGCGCCGGCCGCGCCGGCCGCAATGCATTGCGGGGCCGCGCACATCACACGAACGTGATGCGAGCGGCCAAAATAGTTCTGGGCTCGCCGAGCGAGCGAACACCCGGTGCTCGATGCGAACATGGGTTCGCATCGAGCACCGGGCCCATCCCTAGACATGACGGGCCTGGATTTAGACCTGCCCTTGCTGATGATCTCGGCTGTGGCCTGATTGTCTGTCGAGAAAGCCACAGTCTGCCCAGACCAACGGTGACCCCATAGGTGAGCGGCTGCTACGATGGGGAACAGCTCAAAGAGGGCTGACGTGGTAGTGAAGCCCGGTGTGGCTAGTGCCTGAGGAGGCCAAGGGGCGGCGAACTACAAATGGCCAAAAATGGCGGCGCATCCTGTGGATGCCGCCGCATCTGTCACCACCTGAGGTGACAGCGTGGACACTACTGGGATGAACAGGGACACACCGTTCCAATTACTGAGAAAGTCTTCCCACATGGCCAGATCTGCCCTGGCTGCTGAATCCAGCCTGATGACCTGGTCTGGGTCCTGAGTGTAGGACAGGAAGACCAGCAGCCGGGACACAAAGGAGTGGCCCTGGGGGATGATCCTCATAGCAAAATTCAACATCCCGAGGAGAGACTGAAGTTGCTTCTGAGTACATCCCCCCACCCGGGTGAACTCTTGTAGAACCATCCTGATGCGGTCCAACTTGTCTGCGGGAAGGCTGGCCTGCATGGTTAGAGTGTCAAGGTCGATGCCCAAGAACGTGATCTTGTGCGCCGGGCCGTCAACCTTGTGTTCCGCTATGGGGACGTTCAGATTGTTGAAGACCGTCCTCAACTTTCCAAGGTCCCCTGGGGGACCCCCGGGTGGTTCTATCAAAAGGAAGTCATCCAAATAGTGGATGACCTCGTGGCACTGTGCCTCGTGGAGAAGGATCCACGCCAGGGTCTCCGCGAACTTATCAAACAACCAAGGACTACTCTTAGACCCGAAGGTCAATTTGGTTGCGAAATAATATCGCTCCCTCCACTTGATGCCGTGCCAGCACCACAGGGAGGGATGTATAGGCAGCAGCTTGAAGGCGTCAGATATGTCCGCCTTCGAGAGCCAAGCACCCACCCCAGCCCTGAGTATGGCCTGGATAGCCATATCTACCGAAGCGTACTTCAAAGAGAACTCCTCGGAGGGAATGAGCGAGTTGAGACTGGGAATGACGGAAGAATGAGGCGCTGACAGATCATACACCAGACGTTTTTTATTTGAAAATTTTCCCTGTACAAGCCCGATAGGGCTGACCCTTCAGATACTAAAGGGGGACTGACTGAACGGGCCTATCATAAAGTCCCAATCCAACTCCGTCTGAAGAAGGACGTCGATAGCTGGCTCATCTGTTGCTGCTGAGCGCAAGTTCCGACATTCGTGGGTGGTGTGGGGCAGGGTGATGAGCCCGGTATGAAACCCATCGGTGAAACCTTGGATGAGGTAGCTGGCGAGTGACGGAGTGGGGTGTGAGGTCAGGTAAACATCGAGCCAAAGGACATTGACCCGGCTTAGTCACGGTTTCTTCTGTTTGACCTCACACAGGACCCTGGGGTGTGCCCTCTGGCATAGGGTGCAGACGTGCAACAGCCGGCACTGGCTGAAATTGCAGGAGCCGTAGTTGAAGTTATTGCAAATGGCGGCTCCCCCAACCATCCGCACCGGACGTCCCAACTTGTCCACCTTCTGCCCTTGCGCCGGGGCCTGCTGAGCCTGACTCGTGCTGGTAGAGGCCGTGCTAGGTGTCGGGTGGACAGAGACTATGTTGGCACACCAGACCGTGGTGTGGGTTGCTGACTGACAGACAGCACATAGTCACATAGTGGGGACCGTAGACCCGCAAAGTGACGGCAGAACAACTCGGTGTCCACTACACTCCAGTCCGTTGTCAAATGGAACTGTAAGAATCTGGCCGCGGCTTTGGCCGAGAAGGACCGATGATAATCGTAGAACGCTGAACCACCGTATTTGTGACCCAGGTCTACGATTAGATGGAGGTAGAGGTCCAGTTCCTCCCGCCTGCCCGGGGAGGCTGAGCACAGCACGTCCCTGAACATACCGAAAGCGAGCGTGAACTCAGGCACCGTGAGCTTTCTGTTCAGCCTCGGATCCTTAGCCTTCAAAACCACCGAGACATCCCCCCAGGTTTAGGCCTTGTTCTCCGCCAAATCATAAACTGAGATCATGAGTGAGGCCAGGTTAACGTCTCTGCCCTCTAAAATGTCCTTCCTTACGCTGGGTGGCACCAGGTGGGAAGGATGAATGGTAGTTGTGGCAAGCTCACTACCTGCGGCCGGTGCACTGATGGCTGGGACCACAGCAGGGTCCGGAACCGTGGCGGCCGGCCTGGTCTCTAGACGTGTCACCCTGTCCTGGACCTCAATGATCGAGGAGGACAGGGAAGATACGAGGGCGTGTAGCTGAGCGACGGCGGTTGAAATGGATTCCAGGGACGCCTGCTGGCTGCTGGAACCGGCTGCGGCCGGTGGTGGGAAGAGGAGCCTGAATAGCTCCGCCTTCCTGGCCGCGGACGAGAAGGGTATCCCTCTGCATCTCAGCTCGGCGGACAGCCTGGGAATTGTCCATGCCCTAAGGGACTGGACACTGCCGGCCTCGGAGGCTGACGCCGGAGATAGCGGGGTGGTGAGGTCCTCACTGCCGACTGACGACATGGCGGCTGCCAAGACCCGTTGCTTAGTTGACTGGTCACGTGCCTGCAGGCTGGGCCTATAAAGAGGTGACAAGAAATGAGTTTGGACGCGTAACCTACGGTATACGTACCGTACGTACCTTTTTTTTTTTCTTTTTTTTTATAATATTATTTTTTTTTTTGACACAGAAATGATATAACATGACAAGGACAAGAATCAAAAGTTTGTTTCTTTTTTTTTTTTATAATGCGATTCCGTCCCTGGCGCATGTATTGAAATGAGGCCGGCCTAGGGCACGCCGACACGAATTAGTGCGGGGAAGTGACTGCATTCATGCCGGGCGTGGTAAGGTGAGACAGAAATGACATACCATGACAAGGGCAAGAATCAAGAGTGAACGCAACCTGTGATGCGATTCCGCCCTTGGCGCATGTATCGAAATGAGGCCGGGCAGCCGTGCGTCTGGATTGCCCCGATCGGAGCATCTATGGATGCGACCGGACCCACCCAGAGGTATAGTGACCGAAATGAAACCATGACAAAGACTAGATTTCAACAAACCGAGCAACTTGTAACTGAATCTATCTCTGGAGCATGTATAGAAAGGAGGCCGAGCGGCTAGGCGAACCAGTGCGAATCGATGCATCCCGGATGCGACCGGATTCAGACCGATACGTGGGCAATGACCGAAATCATGCCAAAGACTAGACTCGAGCCCGCATCCGTACGAGCGGTGGGCCAATCTCTGAAACATGCATGGTAATGCGGCCGTAACCTGGGTACCCCGAAACAAATCCGTGCCTGAGTGCGACATGACTTGAATCTGAGTGTGGCCAGGATCGAAATGATGGCATGAACGCCCAAATGACTTAGCATGACCGAATGGCCTGATACGTTAGCCATGTTTGAAATGATGAAATGATTGCCATGCTAATACAATGAAATGTTTCGACACGGTCAAAGTAATTCGTGCAATTAACATGCCAACAGTGACTCGGAACGCAACCAGTGATCCGGCATGCTTGCTGGTATAACTGATTTGACTGATTTGACATGACATGAATGCTGCGTGTGAGTGCGAACGGCACCCGTGAGCGAGCTACGTTTGAACGATTCAAAGCCTGCGTACTCCGACCGCGTAAGGGGAACCCTTGAGTGCCGGATGCGGCATCAGTCGGAGTGTCATGGCGGGCGGCCCTGAATGTGCGTGCCACTAGGTGGCTCCCGATCGTGTACAACCAAAAACGTGCGTGTAGCTGTATAGTGTTTTCGAGACAAGCGGTGCGTGGTTCGTGAGCTACGCAGACCACAGTTTAGTGACATGATAAGCAGTGCATGGGAACGTAAAACATGGGAGCCGAAGCCCTACCTGCGACAGCCGAACCAGACTCTTTGTACGGAACTGCGACTCAGCGACACGAGTGCGACACGAAGGGACAACACGACTTACGAACACGGAACACGGGACTGCAACAACACAAGGAGGCGGACAGACGAAACGGAGCTCACGAACCGGCACCAACAGCGCTTGTCTCGAACGAGTCGGTCCTAGAGTTCTGACGTATCAGATATCTCGCACAGGAAACTGACAAAGACCGGCGGCCTTTGGGCTGCTTAAATACCCTCCGGGCTCCTCCCATAACTTCAGGCCGGTACCCGGCCTTCCAATAAATTCCCAATAAAATACATTTATGCTTTTGGTTGTAACATGACAAAATGTGGAAAATTTCAAGGGGTATGAATACTTTTTCAAGGCACTGTATATACAGTAAAGTAATGTCTGCTACAGGGGCAGTACAAGCTTTTGAGACCAAGGGTTTATTTATTTTTTCCACAGTACACCTTTACCTCTACTGATATTTTTGTTAAATAAATTATTGTAAAAGCTACATTTTGCTGTGTTTTTATCCAAGTATATCACTTATATCGTTAGACATTGAAATATGTTGAAAAAGTTTACAGTTTCCATGGAGTGATTTTTCACATTACTGTATATATTTAGTCCAATAATTTAATACAGCACAAGCTTATGGTTTTATGCTAAGAATTTAGTACAACTGCTCTTTTGATGAGATGTCTGCCACCTAAAAGGTGTAAATCATAGCAGACTGTTTTGTTAATGTGTTAATTGTGCTACATAGTTATTAGTATGTTAGTTTTGAGTCACTGTGTTTGATATATACTCTGAGTGATGATGGCTCATATCCAAACTTTGAGATTCGGAAGAACAAGTACTGTACAAAGCTAAGCTTGTATAAAAATTCAGATACAAATGCATTTTTCTCATATATCCCTAGAGCTTTACTGCCACAGTCTTCTTTGGTTTTATGGTGCATTTATATTGTCAGAACTCACAAACAAGTAATACTTGTTAAAAATCAACACTGATAAGTGTCAAGAGCGCAGTCTGGCTACACAGGGAGATTTCTACAGGCACAGAAAACAGAGTTTCACTCCCCTAGTTGAGCATATGATACGATGATACAAAGCTAAGCAGGGCAATAACTTCACAACGGAACCCTGCGCCAAAAAAAAAAAATAGCGTGGGGATCCCCCTCAAAATCCATACCAGACCCTTTATCCGAGCACTCAACCTGGCAGGCTGCAGGAAAAGAGGGGGGACGAGAGAGCGCCCCCCCCCTCCTGAACCGTACCAGGCCACATGCCCTCAACATTGGGAGGATGCTTTGGGGGTCTGTGACCCCTCAAAGCACCATGTCCCCATGTTGATGAGGACAAGGGCCTCATCCCCACAACCCTTGCCTGGTGGTTGTGGGGGTGTGCGGGCGGGAGGCTTATCAGAATCTGGAAGCCCCCTTTAACAAGGGGACCCCCAGATCCCGCCCCCTGATTGAAATGGTAAGGGGGTACAAAAGTACCCCTACCATTTCACAAAGAAAGTGTAAAAAATAGTTAAAAAACACCAATGACTTTCAATGACTGTTCTCTGTATTACGGGAGCGACAATTCATTATAGCCACGAGTGATTTTAAATGACTTTTTTTCCTGCAAAATCGACACTTTGTGCAGGGACAGTTCTAAGCACAGGAAACATGCGCCCCTTTACAGGCATACTATGCACACCCCCCAGGTACGAAATTTAAAGGAATATTACACTTTTATTGTTTCACTTTAAGCATTATTAAAATCACTGCTCCTGAAACTTCAGTTTTTAAAAGTTTTTTTTTGCATTGATACATGTCCCCTGGGACAGGACCCAGGTCCCCAAACACTTTTTATGACAATAACTTACATATAAGCCTTTAAAATTGGCACTTTTCAGTTTGAACGTTCGAGTCCCATAGACTTTAATAGGGTTCTAAAGTTCATACAAACTTTAGGTCTGTTCGCAGGTTCTGGTGCGAACCGAACAGGGGGGTGTTCGGCTCATCCCTAGCAGCAATGCTAATTTTATGTGGAGCAAACTGGTACCAGCCCCCTGGAGGCTCTAGCCATAAGGGAGGAAGGGGAAGGAGGGGGAGAGAAGGCCAAGGTATGGATCCAGGCAGGGATCAAAAATTCAAGCTGCATGTATGGCAGTATCGTTGAGATCTGTGATCCATTAAGAGAGTAGAACAATCTGTGGCATCATCTTGGGAATATACTGAATGCTTGTAACTCTAATCAAAATTGGCTACTGGGCAGCTACTTTACCCCCTATATGAAGATAGCCAGGCCGAGGACTTGTGACTTGTACAATTATAGCATTTGAGGAGCGATATGTCACATTGATAATAGGTTACCACTCCTGTGCGTTATTAAGTCCATATCCTGTGTGCTGTGTCTCCTCATACAGCGAAAGTGAGCTATCCAGGTATCCTGGTTGAATCGGGTGTCAGCCGGTAGAGCGGTGCCGGTACGCCTATTGCTGCTGTTTAGCCATGGGCAGGGGAACAAGCAAGTCTGCGAGTTCAGGGCCGCTCACCAAACCCGTCACTATTCATATGTGGAGCCTCCCCATCTACTTCCTGTTTGACTCGCCAAATCCGTGGGGGATACGATTGATATGGGATACCACGAGTGGTGTCTGGGCAGAAGTGATGTCAACGCATTTTGCTATGCAATTGCATAGCTTTGTCTGGACACCAGGCCTTATGGCTCGAGCCTCCAGGGGGGCTGGTACTAGTTTGCTCCACAAAGAAATTGGCATTGCTACCTTATACCAGCCTGAGCTGAGTGGATGAAACTTGTTCCAATTCACCTGCCGTCTGGACGTTTCTGTGTCTATTGTTATATGTTTCATGTTGTATTTGTCCTGCATGTTGTGTGAACTACTTGGTCTGTCCTCACAGGCATGCTAAGTTTTTTTATCAGTATGTCCCATACTTACCATCATGGCCATCCACCATGTCTTAAATTAATTGTAACCAAATAAATTATTTATACCTTTTATATTCTAAACAGTGGTTTGCATCTCTATCACTTAGAAATGCCCTCCTTTCTCCCTCCTCCCTTCCCTTGGGGTATTTTTTTAGGTGTTCAGGGCTAAAGAGCTGTCATCACTGCTGCAATCTGAGCTGTGCACTTTGGTGAGATACTGGCTGATGTTGTGCTGGCCAAAGCTGAGAACCTGTGTGTAAGGGACTGCAACCTGCTACCTGGAGATATCTTTAATGTTTCTGTGACCTGTGATAAGATGGCTGCCATACCTGCTGCCATTGTGCTGAGATACTGCTGCAAGCCTTGGGAGAAGGTTTGAAGCTGCTGCTAGAGGCTGCGTGCCAAGAGTCCTGATCACATGCTGCCACAAGTTTATGGAGGTTGTCCTGAGAGAGGTTTAGGGATTTTCTGCTGCAGGGACTCAAGGCTCCTGATGAGTGGCCTGCTAGCCACAAAACGCGTAGAGCTGCCTTACGCTATGTTTTCATCAATATTATCTGACTATCAAGTCTACTTTTAATACCCCTTCTCAGGATCAATGAGGCCATAGGCTTTGCAGGCATTATCATGTACTACGGTTTTATCCCAATTCTGGTTTTGGTGAACTCTGGAAGGCTATTGCTTGCTATACCATGTGATATTGATTTTATAACCTTATGTATTGTATTACCATTATATTATTGTTACGTATATTTATTTATTTATTTATTTATTTATTTATTACAGGATTTATATAGCGCCAACAGTTTACGCAGCGCTTTACAATATAAAAGGGAGACAATACAGTTATAATACAATAAAATACAGGAGGATTAAGAGGGCCCTGCTCAGAAGAGCTTACAATCTAATAGGGTGGGGGAGGTGGTACAAAAAGGTTGTAACTGTGGGGAATGAGCTGATGGAAGTGGTAAAAGATTAGTTGGAGACGTGATAGGCTTCCTTGAATAGATGAGTTTTCAGGGATCGCCTGAAGGTGGCTAGAGTAGAGGATAGTCGGACAGGTTGAGGCAGCGAGTTCCAGAGGATGGGAGAGGCTCTGGAGAAATCCTGAAGACGAGCATGGGAGGAGGAAATGAGAGAGCTTGACAGGAGGAGGTCTTCAGAAGAGCGGAGAGGACGGTTTGGGATATGTTTGGAGACAAGATTGGCGATGTAGCTCGGGGCAGAGTTGTGGATGGCTTTGTAGGTTGTGGTTAGTATTTTGAATTTAATTCGCTGGGTGATTGGGAGCCAGTTTAGCGATTGGAGGAGAGGGTTGGCAGACACTGAACGGTTGGTAAGGTGGATAAGTCTGGCAGCAGCATTCATGATAGACTGAAGAGGGGATTGCCTATGGAGAGGCAGGCCAGTGAGAAGGGAGTTGCAATAGTCAAGGCGAGAGATAACAAGGGAGTGAATGAGGAGCTTGGTGGTTTCATTTGTCAAAAAGGGGCAAATTTTAGAGATGTTACAGAGGTGAAGTCTACAAACTTTTGACAGAGATTGGACTTGAAGCTGAAATGACAAGTCCGAGTCTAGGATTACTCTGAGTACCCTGGCGTGAGGGGAGAGACTGATGGTTGCATTGTTGATTTTGATGGAAAAGTCATGGAGGGGGGCACGGGCGGGGGGAATATTAATAGCTCAGTTTTAGAGAGATTTAATTTAAGGAAGTGATGCGACATCCATGCTGAGATGTTAGTTAGTGAGTTTGTAATGCGAGAGGAGACTGAAGGAGTGAGGTGAGGAGTAGACAGATAGATTTGGGTTTCATCGGCGCATAAGTGGTATTGGAAGCCGTGGGCGGTTATCAAGTGACCAAGGGAGGAGGTGTAGATAGAGAAGAGAAGGGGTCCAAGAACAGAGCCTTGGGGGACCCCCACAGAAAGGGACAACGGAGAGGAGGAGACAGAGTTGTAGGTAACACTGAAGGAGCGCTGTGATAGATAGGCAGAGAACCAGGATAGAGCAGAATCTTGGAGGCCAAGGGAGTGTAGTTTATTGAGAAGGAGCGGGTGGTCAACAGTATCAAAGGCTGCATAGCGGTCAAGTAGTAGCAGTATGGAGTACTGGCTGTTGGATTTAGCATTTAGTAAATCGTTAGTGAGTTTTAGTAAGGCAGTTTCCGTGGAGTTCTGTGAGCGAAAGCCAGACTGTAAGGGGTCAAGAAGGTTATTTTCACTGAGGTAGGAGCTAATACGGTTGTAGACTAAGCGCTCTAGAAGTTAAGAGGAGAATGGGAGCAATGAGATGGGCCTTAAGTTATTCAGGTTGGTGGGGTCCAGGGAGGGCTTTTTAAGTATGGGAGTGATCTGCGCATGTTTTAGAGGGGAGGGGAAGGTGCCGCTAGAGAGGGAGAGATTGAAGATGTGAGTGAGGGAGCATAGGATAGAAGAAGAGGGTGACCGTAGTGAGGGAACAGGATCCAGGGGACAATTGGTTAGGCGGGCATCTGAGAAAAGTTTTGTAACCTCTTCAATAGTAGCCAATTCAAAAGAGGAGAGTGTTGAAAGTGCCGTTAGGCAAGGTATGTTGGGTGGGGAAGATGTACGCACAGTGGAGATATCCTCACGAATTGAATCAATCTTGTCTTTGAAGTGATTGGCAATCTCTTTAGGCAGTGAGTGAGTTAGTGGGAAGAGGGGGTGGGGGACAAAGCAGAGAGTTCAAGGTTGAGAAGAGCCGACGGGGACTGGATGACAAGGTGTTAATAAGAGAGACAAAGTAGGTTTGTTTGGCAGCATGGAGGGAGGAATTGTATTTTAGAAGGGCAGATTTATATAGGGTGAAGTCGTGCAGGTTTTACGCCACAGTCGTTCAAGAGCACGGCAATGTCTTTTAAGGTTTCTAGTGTTGTCAGTTTGCCAGGGTTTTTTAATGGTCGGGCCTGATTCTGCGTGTGGTTAGAGGAGCAAGTGCATCTAGTGATAATGAGAGTGAACTGTTGTAGACAGACGTGGCCAGGTCAGGACAGGACAGGGGAGAGATTATGTCATATAGATGGTCAGTAGCAGAATAGAGAAGTGATGGGTTAAAGTGGCGAAGGTTCCTACAAGTAATTGTATATATACTTATCATGTTTGGTTGTACCTTATGGCAATCAATAATAAATCCAAGTATGTTCACCAATCTACTCTTTTGCAAACCATGTGCCTCATATAAAGTCCCACCCCCTTGCTCTCTCCCCTCTTGTGCAAGAGAAAGCTACAGAGAAACTTTTGCTTCTGAGAGACGCGTGGCTGCTATGCTAAGGTTAGGATGAGTGTGTTGTATTAAAGTTTCTGAGATTGGCTACAGGGTGCTGCTGACCGTTCCTGATTCAGTGAGAAACTGTGGCTATTTCTGGATCCTTTGAGTTAGGAATGTCTGTAGATGTTGCAGGTCACCTGCTTTAGAGGGGGCCCTGGGGAGAGGAGCGGGACCTTTCGCTGGTCATCTCGGGACTGCCAGGGACCAAGGACTGCATTTGTGGTGAGAGGCCTCTGTGGTTTTGTTCTGTTTGCTTGCTGGCCTTGAAATTAAGAAATACTGTACCTTCAGCATTGAGGGGTGGTTGCTCCATCAGAGTATGGGCCCCAGTGTAAGCAGGACTGAGTTAACATATAATTGGCCAGTGGAGTATGAGCAGTCAGGGCCTCTTGCTTGTATTTAGGGCCTTTTCATCATCTCCAGAAGGGTAGCACTACATCAGGATATCATTGAAGCAGCAGCTTAAAAAAATGCACCCACACTAAAACTATCTAAAAGTCTGAAGATAGCACCAAACTCTGAAATGTGCACAAACAGAAATACCAATTACATAACAAAGCAAAAGAAAAGTATTGTTTGTGTTGTGACCCAGAACACCACTCACAAATACTTGGCATTATTTAATTCAGTAGAATGTAAGCCAAAAGCAATCACTAAGAAAATTGAATCAGCCCTGAAAATGCCAGTGCAGCACGGATTCCAGCTTCAAAAGACAAAAATAACAAAACAAAGGCTGCATCCAACTATCTGAGTCACAATCGTTTCAAAATAGATCAAAAGAAAAAGAACACCTTGTATTATGGGGGCATGAAGCAGTGAAAGAATTAGGCTCTGTGATGTTATTCTCTAAATGCATTATTTCACCAGTGTACAGTGAGGCATATTTTGGTGCACTTGCTTGAAAGCAGCCATTCTCCTATTTGCACAGATACATTATTACACTGATTTCCTGTTAATGAATTGTGGTTATTTAATTCTTCATGCTGTCAGCCATGGCCTTTAAAACCATATGTATTATAAAAGTTTCCGGATATTGTTTTTAGATTTATACATTATGTACTAAGGTGCGTCCATTCATTGAAGGGTAATCAGGCTGAAAAAAAATACATAACATTTAAAAACACACCATTGTATGGGTCATACAAAATAACTATATGCATTTGATGTATAAACAAAAACTTAATAAAGTTAAAATAAATAATAACAAAATAGATGAATCCTGTGGAATCTGATTTATGTGAATGGTTGCCCGATCCAGAGGATTCTTAATGCTGTGACCTTTAGAACTAGGGTACTGTAAGCTTAGCATCCATTAGGGACTGTGGGTGGTCATAGATCTGTAGGTTTGGAAGTCTGTGTAGAAGTGATTGTCATTCTGCAGGGGTGGAGATGGGCATAAGTCTAGGGAAAGGGATGCAGTTGGCCTTCAGTTTGGGGGTGGTTGCAGATGGGTGTCTGTCACTCGGAGGTGGTTACCTGTGGGAGACTGACTGCTGAAGGAAGAGGGGAAACCTTGCTCTATCAAATTAAAATATTGACAGGATCATGAAACTGATACAGATGAGAAACTATAGTAAATATTACTTATTCTGACAAACAGTGCAAAACTGAAACAGATAATTGTACACAGATACCGTATGTTAAATTCTGCTTTTATGTGGGTCTACGATAATTACCCATTTGCCAACTTCCCCATAGCAGATTTACTGCTACAGGATGGTCACCCTGTGCAGAAACACATATACTGTATGTACATAATTCTGCACCTTCAGGTAGGGGGTACGCACACGTGCTACCGACGCACTGCTTCTGCTGTGATTTGTCACAGCAGAAGCCGATCAGTGGGTGCTGGCCAATGGATGTCCTCTGGCACCTGCTGATTGTGTGGAAGAGATACAGGATGGAGCTCTGTCTATGTAAACAAAGCAGAGCTCCATTCTGACAGGGGAAAAGTGATTGATTTTCTTTCCAAATCCATCACTTCCCTTAGTAAAAACACCAAACACAGTGCCATACACTGGCTAGGCACACATTTACCCTTGGATCACCCTAACCCCTTCCCAGCCAGTGCACCTCATAACCCTGCACAATATCAATATCCTCTTCTAGCTATACAGTACACCCCAAACCTGTAAAAATCACTCCCACTTAAGCTGCAAAGGCAGCAGCCAGGTATGTACACATATAAGGACGTAACTGAACATGACCTATTCAAGTGAATGGGGACTGTCTGCAACAACCGCATTGCTTTTTAGAGGTGCGCCAGTCCTTGCTGCATGTGTAAACATAGCCTAAGAAGTACTCTTTAGAGTACAAAAAATTACAGACTTTGCATTGGGCTCACACAATACAATGTTATCAGAGGAACACATTAAAATATTGCGTAATAATTATCAAGAGATGTGAATACGTGTGAAATACAGCTAAGCCTCTGGGTTCTTTTAGTACCTCTCACCTTGCAGCTTTTAGCAAGGCTTTCAAATTTTTGAGTTCATCTGCAAGGTTTTAATTTATGAAAATGGGCTTTTTGTATGCATAATATATAACAGTTAGATTTTACTGCTTCGTACTGCAAAATAGAATGCTTGAATGGCCGTTTTGGTCCTTTAAAATTCAAATGGGTGATTGTTACCACCATCTTACAACAAGGATGTAACTGCTAATGAATCCTCCCTGAATGATGAACAGAGCTTTTAGGATTTTATAGCTAACTTTGATCATGCTAATTCAGTCAGGAAATAAATAGCCAGCATAAATCAAGAAGTAAAAAGAAACATTCACAATGGCTTTAAGTAAAAATTAAGCGGTTTTGAATATTTAGCACCAATATATGACTAAAACTGAGAAAAAGTAAAAAAAATGTAATGAATGATAAGGGACATTAACGGAAAACTCCCTCTCTCTCCCTCTCAAACACTTTTCAAAATTATTATACAGGATTATTATTATACAGGATTTATATAGCGCCAACAGTTTGCACAGCACTTTACAATGTTAGGGCAGGCACTACAGTTACAATACAATTCAATACAGGAGGAATCAGGGGGCCCTGCTCGTTAGAGCTTACAATCTAAGAGAATCAAATTGCTATGATATTCTGGGAGTTAAAAAATAATGCTCCTTCTTTGTGGGGCTTAATGCACTAAGGTGTGAAGCCAGGCATTGCATAAGAAACATGCATTTGCATTTTCTTTCCTTTTTTTTTTAATTCATTACACGTTTGTGAATTTATTTTTCCAAGTGAGTATGAGTGAAAAATTACAACATACCATTTGACCATTCATTTTGGGTATTATCTAATATGCTGTCTAGTGCTAATATCCTATTGGTACAGAATTGGTGTTGACACTGACAGGTAAACTGGCTGATATTGCATTGGTGGAGGACCTGCAAGTATGATACATGCCCTTCTATGTCATCCAGCTTCAGCAGAGATCAAGGGAGATACTAAACAAAAGGACACATTGCCGAGGGCCCTTTCAGACCTATGCTTTGCTATAGTGTGATTTTTACCACCTTAATGCACTGTAACACATGGCACTCTGTGCGGTGCATTGCAGTTCAACCCAATTCACATGATCATTAGGTGTCAATGGACTAGCACTGCAGTGCATCACAAAGTACATACCTTGCATTGTGGTGCTGTCTTAAAAAATAAGTGCAGGTCTGTTTTTTCTTGTTTTGCCATGTGTTGGCAGCCTACTCTTAATGAACTGGCTGCCTTAATTTAACACACATCAACAGGCAAAATACTGCAGATTAACATGCATGCAATAACACACTGTAATTTAATGACTTAGATCTAAACCACCTTCTCCTTTCTCCATCGCAATGTTTGCCTCCAAGGCGGGAGATTGAGCCATCTCTTGACCCCATAGAAGTCTATAGAGTTCTATTGCGCAAACAAGTAGTGGGGCCCAGACCTGGCAATTAGTGACAATGCTACTGTCCTCCTCTAACCTGCAGCAATGTCAGCACATACAGTACCAGTAATCAGCTCACAACACATGATGTCTCCCATCACTAAAAACTTATTTGCAGCTCTCTTAAAGAGGAAGTAAACCCCGATGGGTTTACTTCCTCTTTTGCTCCCTGCAAGCCTGCAAATTAAAAGCATAATGGGCTAGTATGCATTGCATACTAGCCCATTATATGACACTTCCCTGCAAATAAAGCATGCACTGTCCCCTGTGTCCATCTTCGCCCCTCTTCCTTCCGGGGCAGCGCACTCCGGCTCTGTGACTTTTCGGAGCCGCGTGACATCACTCCCGCGCGTGCGCACGGGAACCGCCAGTCACGGCACACGCTGGGGGAAACAACAGCACGGTGGTCCGTTACTTAACAGCGCATGTGCCGATGATGACAGCGGTGCACTACAAGTGAAATATCTCCTACACGGCGCACATTTAGGAGACTTTTCCACTAGCCTTATTCTAGGCTTACCTATAGATAAAAGTAAGACAAAAGGGTTTATAACCACTTTGCACAGAGCAGCCTGGATCCTCCTCTTCTCATGTCCCCTGCCAGCACTCTTGGCTTTGCCCTCCTGCTAAGTGCCCCAATAGCAAGCCACTTGCATAGACACAAAGAGCGCAGCTCAGCCCTGCCCCCCCCCTGTTCCCTCCTCAATGGCTGTGATGGCACAATCTCGTGACTTCCTCTGAGAATTTTTTCAGAGGAAGTCACGAGATTGTGACGAAACCGGTAGGAGAAGCTTGATCGGCTGATGAGGAAGGAAGCGAGGAGTCTTTTGTACTACAGAATTAGGACAGGGCAAACGCTGGGAACCGTGGCTGCAGATTCGGTCTCCAGGTGACATTATTACCCCCATTTCTGTCCATAAGCATACCAAGGCATGTTTTTATTGTGCTAAATGTGAGTGTACATCTATGTGGGATTTTAAGTTGCAATAAACCTGTTTTAAAATGTTATCACACCATTGCAAGTCTATATTGTCTTTCACATGTGTTATATATAAGGCGATTGCTGATAGCCAGGAGAAAACAGTGACTTGTGATCAGGAGGAAGGAGTCACCTTTGTATCAGGATTTAAGCCATAAATAGCCAGCATATGAAAGAGGAACCATAGGAGGATCTTACCAAGCTGATAATATTATTTATCACAGGCTTTTTAAAAAAAGCCCTTAAGGTGAGGGTAGACCTGGTGGGGGGTGTGTGCACATCGCATGAAGATATCACTATCATGGTTTACGTTTGGACTGTTGAAATATTAAGTATTTTTGTGCAATACACGGAGCATGTACACTTTCCCTATATACATTTTTGAACATTGCATGAAGATATTACCATCATGTTCTATGTTTATGTTTTTTTAATGGACTTTTCAAATTAATGAGGATTTGTGTGCATCACACGGAGCATGTGCACTTTAATTATAGTTTATGTTTGACTTTATTATCTTTACAATATATGATTAGGGATGAGCCGAACACCCCCCCGTTCGGCTCGCACCAGAACCCGCGAACGGACCTAAAGTCCGTGCGAGCTTTAGAACCCTATTAGTTATAATGGATGCGAACGTTCGAAATTAAAAGTGCTCATTTTAAAGGCTAATATGCATGTTAATGTCATAAAAAGTGTTTGGGGACCTGGGTCCTGCCCCAGGGGACATGTATCAATGCAAAAAAATGTTTTAAAAACCGCCGTTTTTTCAGGAGCAGTGATTTTAATAATGCTTAAATTGAAACAATAAAAGTGTAATATTCCTTTAAATTTCGTACCTGGGGGGTGTGCCTGTAAAGGGGCGCATGTTTCCCGTGTTTAGAACTGTCTCTGCGCAAAGTGTCATTTTTGAAAGTAAAAAAGCTATTTAAAATCACTCGCGGCTAATGTTAATTCACGGCTCCCGTAACACAGAGAACAGTGATTCATTGAAACTCATTCATAAAAAAAAGTCATTGATAAAAAATAAAAAAAATGAAAAAAAAAAAAGCGTAGGGGTCCCCCCAAATTCAATAACCAGGCCCTTCAGGTCTGGGATGGATATTAAGGGGGATCCCAGCCAAAAAAAAAAAAAAAAAAATGGCGTAGGGTCCCCCTCAAAATCCATACCAGACCCTTGAGGTCTGGTATGGATTTTAAGGGGAACCCTAGCCCAAAAAAATGGCGTGGGGTCCCCCTCAAAATCCATACCAGACCCTTATCCGAGCACGCAACCTGGCAGGCCGCAGGAAAAGAGGGGGGGACGAGAGCGGCCCCCCCTCTCGCCTGAACCGTACCAGGCCACATGCCCTCAACATTGGGAGGATGCTTTGGGGGTCTAAGACCCCTAAAGCACCTTGTCCCCATGTTGATGAGGACAAGGGCCTCTTCCCCACAACCCTGGCCGGTGGTTGTGGGGGTCTGCGGGCGGGGGGCTTATCGGAATCTGGAAGCCCCCTTTAACAAGGGGACCCCCAGATCCCGGCCCCCCCCTGTGTGAAATGGTAAGGGGGTACAAAAGTACCCCTACCATTTCACCAAAAAAGTGGCAAAAATGGTAAAAATGACAGGAGACAGTCTTTGACAATTCCTTTATTAAAATCT
This sequence comes from Lithobates sylvaticus, assembly GCA_028564925.1. Classification (NCBI taxonomy): domain Eukaryota; kingdom Metazoa; phylum Chordata; class Amphibia; order Anura; family Ranidae; genus Lithobates; species Lithobates sylvaticus. The sequence continues at coordinate 155,804,974 of CM053030.1, forward strand.
TCTTTCTTCTTTCTTCATCCTTCGGATTCTTCATCTTCTCCTTCCTTCATCTTCTTCCATCTTCTTCTTCCATTTTCTTCTTCCTCCGATCCGCTTCTTCTTGCGCTGGTCTTCTCGTCCTTCTCGTCCGGCATCTTCTTCCGTCGGCGTCGGCGTCGGCGTCGGTGTCGGTGTCTTCTTGGGCCGCTCCGCGCAATGGGAGGCTCCCGCTGTGTGAGGCTCCGCTCCATCTGACAGGTCTTTTAAAACGGAGGGCACCTGGTGACCCCGCCCCCCTCTGACGTCATGGGGAAAGCCATCATGGAATTCCCCATGACGTCCCTGTGCGTCAGAGGGGGCGGGGTCACCAGGTGCCCTCCATTATAAAAGACCTGTCAGACGGAGCGGAGCCTCACACAGCGGGAGCCTCCCATTGCGCGGAGCGGCCCAAGAAGAGACAGAGACACCGACACCGACGCCGACGCCGACGGAAGAAGATGCCGGACGAGAAGGACGAGAAGACCAGCGCAAGAAGAAGCGGATCGGAGGAAGAAGAAAATGGAAGAAGAAGATGGAGGAAGATGAAGGAAGGAGAAGATGAAGAAAACCGAAGGATGAAGAAAGAAGAAAGAAGATTTTAATAAAGGAATTGTCAAAGACTGTCTCCTGTCATTTTTACCATTTTTGCCACTTTTTTGGTGAAATGGTAGGGGTACTTTTGTACCCCCTTACCATTTCACACAGGGGGGGGCGGGATCTGGGGGTCCCCTTGTTAAAGGGGGCTTCCAGATTCCGATAAGCCCCCCGCCCGCAGACCCCCACAACCACCGGCCAGGGTTGTGGGGAAGAGGCCCTTGTCCTCATCAACATGGGGACAAGGTGCTTTAGGGGTCTTAGACCCCCAAAGCATCCTCCCAATGTTGAGGGCATGTGGCCTGGTACGGTTCAGGCGAGAGGGGGGGCCGCTCTCGTCCCCCCCTCTTTTCCTGCGGCCTGCCAGGTTGCGTGCTCGGATAAGGGTCTGGTATGGATTTTGAGGGGGACCCCACGCCATTTTTTTGGGCTAGGGTTCCCCTTAAAATCCATACCAGACCTCAAGGGTCTGGTATGGATTTTGAGGGGGACCCTACGCCATTTTTTTTTTTTTTTTTTTTGGCTGGGATCCCCCTTAATATCCATCCCAGACCTGAAGGGCCTGGTTATTGAATTTGGGGGGACCCCTACGCTTTTTTTTTGTTTTTTATTAATGAATGACAGCTCTCTGTGTTACAGGAGCCATCAATTCATTAGCCGCGAGTGATTTAAATAGCTTTCTTCCTGCAAAAATGACACTTTTTTGCAGGGAAAGTTCTAAGCACAGGAAAACTGCCCCCCTTCACAGGCCACCTATAGACACCCCCCAGATGTGATACTGCAATGCTGTTCTAACAGCATGCACACACATATCCCCAGAAATAAAGCACATATTGTTGTCAGCAGTCAGCAGCACACTGACACGCTGACACTGTCTGAAACATAATATGCGAGGCCGCCGGCGCGGCGGCCTCTTATACCGTGGGGCGTGTACTAAAGCCCCTGAGCTATAATTGGCTACAGGCATCCTGCCTGTAGCCAATTATGGCTCTCCTCGCTGCCGGCGCTGTGATTGGCCAAGCATGCGGGGTCACAGTGCATGCTTGGCCAATCATCAGCCAGCATTGCACTGCGCGGGCCGCAATGCATTGCGGGCCGCTCGCATCACACGAATTTGATGCGAGCGGCCCCAATAGTTCTGGGCTCGCCGAGCGAGCGAACACCCGGTGCTCGATTCGAACATGGGTTTGAATCGAACACCGGGCTCATCCTTATATATGATATATGAATTTGGTTATTAGCTTAGTAGTTATCTAATTTATATTCTATTTATTTCATTTATTTTTAAGCTGCGCATATTTGGTATATCAACACATATCAGTGCCACCTATCAGTGCCCATAAGTGCAGCATATTAGTGCCTCCTCGTCAGTGGCCAAAATTTACTGACAGAAACTAATAAAAACTTATCTTTTTCAACATTTTCAGTCTTTTTATTTTTTGGGTAAAAAAATAAAAAACCTAGCAGTGATTAAATAGTTATACCACCAAAAGAAATCTCTGCTTGTGTGAGGAAAATTATAAACATTTCACATGGTTACAGTGTAGCATGACTGCGCAATTGTCATTCAAAATGTGACAGCCCTGAAAGCTGAAAATTGGCCTGGGCAGGAGGGGGTGAAAGTGCCCTGTAGGCAAGTGGTTAATGACACCCCAAAACACGCCGCAAACATGTCAAAATGAACACTAAAAAAAAGGTGACACTCCATGACTGAAAACATTCTAGTGCTACTTTGGGGCATTTGTCATGCGTAGAGCAGCCCATGCAAGTGAATGAGCTGCCCTATGTGTGACGCACATTTACATTTGAAAAACACGCACAAAATCGCGAGCGAGGACATGCATTTCCGCTACAATCAGGTGTGAGTGAAATATGTGCTTGGGAGGAGAGTTTTTAGGCAGCAAGGATGACCTGGGAGAAGAAGTGAGGGTTAAAGAAAAATCACTTTAATCAAAGTGGCATAGGAGTGCTTCTTATTAGTAAAGTTGCTTTGAAATTGCACCTGCTCGCAGGGAAATCACTCAACTTTCATGTTGCGTTAGTGTAAACCAGGGCTAATTGTGATCTATTCAATCCCTCCCAGCATCAACACGGCTGTCTTTCTCTAGACTCTCTCCATTCCCAGCACATCCTCCCTGAGGACTGGTGACCAGAACTGGATGGCATACTCAAGATGCAGCCAAACCAGAGTTTTATAAAGTATTGAGTAAATACCCTTTTTTATGCATGCTAATATTCTGCATGCTGCAGCTTGGCATTGCATTCCATTGTTGAACCTGTCATCTACTAGGACCCCCAGGTCGTTTTCCATCCTGGATTCCCCCAAAGGTTTTCCCTCTAGGGAGTAACTTGTCTTCATATTTTTAGCCCCCAAGTGCATTACTATACATTTTCAAAATTAAACCTCATTTGCCTTGTATTTGCCAACCCCTTTATTTTATTGAGGTCTTCTTGTAAAGTTTATTTATCCTGCAGTGAAGTTATTGCCCTGCTTAACTTTGTATCGTCAGCAAACACTAAGATTGAACTATTTATGCCAACCTCTACATCATTTATGAATATATCTAACAGAATTGGTCCCAGGACAGAGCCTTGGGATACTCCACTTCACTCCACTCCAGACCAGTCTGAGTACTTGCTATTTATCACCACCCTTTGGACTTAAGCGTTTACTGTATGTGGAACAGTATTTTAAACAGATATACTGCATCCACAGGCCTTCTCTTATCTAGATAACAGCTCATTTCCTCATAGAATGTTAACATATTTGTTTGGCAAGAGTTACTTTTCATAAATCCATGCTGATTACTACTAATGATACTGTTTTCATCATCAAATGGATATAGTCCCTTATCATCTCCTCCAATAGTTTAAATACTATCAATATTAGACTGACTAGCCTGTAGTTTACAGGTACAGTATATATCTCGTCCTCTTGTGGTCTATTTTAGCTCCACTGATTGCATTCTTACATTTCCTATTGCATTCCTTGTAGTGTTGGAATCCTGACAATGACCCCTCAGCTCTATATTTTTAAAGGCCATTTTTTCTTTATAATAAGACTTTTGATGTTAAGGTTTGACCACCCAGGTTTAACCTTGGCTCTTTTATATTTATTACCCTTGGGAACACACTGGATGATCACTGGTCCCCAAGTTGTCCCATATTTCCACATATGCGATCAGATCTGTATTATTTGTATTTAATAGACCTATCAATGCATTCTTTATGGTTGGGGCATTCACCAATTGGCACATGAAGTTGTCCTGTAAGAGAGTTTAGAAATGGCAAGCCTTAAATGTGCCAGCTGTTCCTTCTGCCCAGTCAATATCTGAACAAAGTCAGATCCCCTACTATGATAAAATTGCCCTGCCTCACTGCCATTTCTAACTGTGATAGGAGATCCAACTCCTCCTCAGCCTTTAGCCTGCGGGCCCTGTAACATAGCCCCACTATTAAGTTCCCATTTGTTCCTTTCCTTTGAAGCTCCACCTACAGGGACTCCACCTCCTTCCTTGTCCCATTTGCAATGTCATCCCTCACGTTCAACAGTAAAACATTCTTGATTTACAGGCACAATCACTCTTGATATACAGACACACCTTCCCCTCTTCTACCCTCCCTGTCCCTCCGATACAAGGAATACCCCTGCATAGTTGTCAGTCAGTCATGTAAGCGTCTCCAGCATCTGGCAGCTTGCCTCAATGTGCCTCCTTTACAGCCTGCATGCCTCCTCCACTGTTTTAATATTTTATATAAATACTTAAATACAGAAGAAATATAGTATGCCTCTTTTCACTTCACTTTAAGACTCACATTTCATTTGGTGTTCATCCTGAGTTGAACCCCTGTTTAACCATTTTTTTTGCCTTAAATTGTTTTTTCTTTCTGTAAAAAACAATAAGGCTAATAAGGGACTTTTTTTTTCTTTTAAATTAACAAAATTATGTCTTGGATAGCTAAGAGGAGCATCTATGAGCCTCAGAAGCCATTTAGTGGACTAAAAAAAAGCCACCTTAATTTTTTTTGCCTTCCAGTTAAAAAATGTGAAATATTCTCATTTAAGCACAATCTAAAACTTAAAGTCTGTGCACAAATATAATGGAACAGAATATGTAATAAATATCACCTATATGTTGAATATTTTGCTGTCATAGATAAGAATATCAACTTCATCTGGGACTTGGTCCAACCTCTATGGCTATTTTGGCCTTGGATGGAAAGTAATACTTTAACAGTGAAAGCTGAAAACAGATCAAAAAAGTCTGTAATAGTATGAGATTTCATGGTGAAAGGCTTCATCCTTATTTTATAAACTGGCTATTCAGCAACATCTTTAAGATCATCCTTTTTTTTTCAAATGTAGTAAGTGGATAAAAGTAGATTCAGGCAGCCCTCTTTGCAGATTATGTGCTACTGTCTGCCAGCATTAATACATTACATTCATCTTTCTTGCCAGACTTTGTGCTCTGTCTGTAAAGTATAATAGTGAAATTTTGCTTCCTAAAAAAAGAAGACTAATCCTCAATGGGTATGTGAGTGTGGTATAAGGGCGGTTTATGTAGCAGTCTCATATTTAGAAATTGTAAGTAAACATTTATTTTCTCAGTATACCTTTATATTTTTTCCCTATAGCAATCAAAAATGTAAAATATATTATAAGATTTAAATATATCTGAAACCAGCGAACATCTTAAAATGGTGAGCTTTGCTCAATTTTTATAAACATAAGCTGCCCTCCCTATGCTGTTGACTAATTGAAGTCCAAGCCATTTTTCCGTTTTCAGCACTGTCATACTTTCAGTGACAATTACTCACACAATACTGTACCAAAATTAATTTCATGTCATTGTTTTGAACAGATATAGCTTTATTTTGGTGGTATTTAATCATCATTTTGTTTACTATGTTAAGGAAAAAAAAGTCAAACATTTTGAAAATGTTTTTATTATAAAATTGTGCAAATAATACATTTTCTTCATAATTTTAGGCCAAAATGTATTTTACTACATACAGTATCTTTGATTTAAAAAAACAAAACAAAAAAACTGTGTAAATAATTTAGTCTGTTCGAAAGTTAGAGAGTCTATGATACAGTATATATTTTATTTTTATTTATAATTAATCATTTATGGACTGCCTCTCATTTCTTGATGCTCTAAAATGTCTGGACAGTACAAACACCCCCCAAAATACCCTTTTTTGATCATAGGCAGTCCAAGGTACTTTTTTTTTCAGTTGTAATTTTTTGTTACAATTTTTTTTAAATGAAGAAATTAAATAAAATATGTTTTTTTGACACAAAGATGTAATTTTAAAAAGTTATTTCTAACACACAGCATAGGCACCCAAGGTATTTTTAAGAGGCATGGTGAGTTTTTGAAGACCTTACACAAAGTTGTCAATTAATACGTTATTTCTAGCACACAGCATAGGCCTAACTTGGAATTCAACCCAAAATACATTATGCTATTCCCCCTGAGAGATCGCAGAGCATGACTCTGCGTGCCTTAGAGGGCGTGTCCAAGGCAGGTCAAGCAGGAAGACATACAGGTACATCCACCCACATTGGGCAAGCTTCCATCTGGCTTTTTATATACAATGGCAGGATGGGAAGTGATTAAAACATTGTTATACAAAAAAGCTGAAAGGAAACTAATTGGAAACTTATCTGGAGAGGAAAAACCTAGAACAAAAGATTCGACAGACTAGATCCCACGTTGGGGTGAAAATACAATTTTTTCAACCCTTATATAATTTAAGTAACAGCCGACTGACTCATCTGTGAACCCTTTTTTACCTATGCTTCCCTAATAATAGAGGGGCCACATCCTTATTTCCTAATAGGAGCGACTAAATTCCTAAAGAAGTGGAATATTTAGTTTCTGGAGAAACTTTAAAAACATTTGTTATGCTTATATAAAATAAATTACCATAAAAGTGACTTACATTTACACCCAGAAACAAGTACAAGTTATTTAAAATGTTGGCAGAATTTGGTTATTGCCACCCCTGGTAGATTACAGCCCCAATTCCAAAAAGGTTGGGATGCTTTGTAAAATCTACATAAAAACAGAATGCAATGATTTGCAAATCTCATAAACCCATATTTTATTCACAAAAATAAGTTATTTTTATTCAGAAAAATAGAAAACATATCAAATGTTTTAACTGAGAAAATATTTTAACAAAAAAGCAGTAATTTTTAGGGATGAGCCCGATGTTGGAGTCAAATGTAAGTTCAACTCGAAAATTGGGTGTTCGTCTGTTTGCCGAACAGCGTACATTATGCGGTGTTCGCGGCAAATTCGAAAGCTGCCGGAACACCGTTAAAGTCTATGGGACACTAACATAAAAAATCAATAGTGCTCATTTTAACCGCTTGCCGACCGGCACACGACGATGGACGTCGACAGAATGGCACGGACAGGCATAAGGGCGTACCGGTACGTCCCCTTTAAGATGCCGCCGTGCCATCAGGCACCGGTCGGGACCCCCGTGAGACCGGTCGCGGGTCCCGCAGACTCGATCGCCGAGGGGATACCCGCGATCGTCTCACGGGAAGGCTGAACGGGGAGATGCGGAAATAAACAGCATCTCCCCGTTCTGCCTAGCAACTAGTGACGCCGATCTCTGCTCCCTGTGATTCGAGCAGAGATCAGCATTCACTAGCTGACAGCCACACCCCCCCACAGTTACAAACACACCACTAGGTACATGTAACCCCTACACTTCCACCTAGTGGTTAACCCCTTCACTGCCAGTGTCATTTATACAGGAACCAATGCATTTAAATAGCATTGATTGCTGTATAAATGTCAATGGTCCAAAATATATGTCAAAAACTTCTGATGTGTCCGCCATAATGTCCCAGTCACAATAAAAATCGCTGATCACCGCCATTACTAGTAAAAAAAAATTATTAATAAAAATGCTACAAAACTATCCCCTATTTTGTAAACGCTATAACTTGTGCGCAAACCAATCAAGAATTGCTTATTGCGATTTTTTTTACCAAAAATATGTAGAGGAATACGTATCGGCCTAAACTGAGGGAAAAAAATTTTTTTTTATAAATTTTTGGGGGATATTTATTATAGCAAAAAGTAAAAAAGAATGCATTTTTTTTCAAAATTGGCGCTCTTTTTTGTTTATAGCGCAAAAAATAAAAAACGCAGGGGCGATCAAATACCACCAAAAGACAGCTATATTTGTGGGAAAAAAGGACGTCAATGTTGTTTGGGAGCCATGTCGCACGACCGCGCAATTGTCAGTTAAAGCGACGCAGTGCCGAATTGCAAAAAGGGGCCTGGTCCTTTGGCTGCAAATTGGTCCAGTCTGAAAGTGGTTAAAGGCTTATATGCAAGGTATTGTCATAAAAAGTGTTTGGGGACCTGGGTCCTGCCCCAGGGGACATGTATCAATGCAAACTTTTTTTAAAAACAGAAATTTTTTCAAGAGCAGTGATTTTTTTTAATGCTAAAAGTGAAGATCTGACCCCAAAGCATCTTGTCCCCATGTTGATGGGGACAAGGGCCTCATCCCCACAACCCTTGCCCGGTGGTTTTGGGGGTATGCGGGCGGGGGGCTTATCAGAATCTGGAAGCCCCCTTTAACAAGGGAACCCCCAGATCCCGGCCTCCCCTCCTTGTGAATTGGTAACAGGTACATTGTACATCTACCATTTCACAAAAAAAAGTGTCAAATATGGTAAAAAAAAGACAAGAGACAGCTTGGGACAAGTCCTTTATTAAAAATAAAAAAATAAAAATGTCCAGCGATGTCCATTCATCTTCTATCACACCGCCCGACGGACCAAAAATAAAATAAAAGCCGCAACCATTCCGCCTCCATGGGTGACAGTTCTTATATAGCTGAGAGCGAGGCCATCCGGTGACATAAACGGGTGACCCCACCCCCCCTCTGACACCATGGGGAAGCTACCGATGTGTCAGTGGGATGGCCCCGCCCTCAGCTATATAAGAACTGTCACCCAGAAGAAGCGCCAGTCAGCTGTTGCAGCTTTTTTTTTTTTCCCCCGTCAGGGGGCTTTGGTGAAATATCAGGGGTCTAAACAGGGGGAATCCCTGCCACAAAGGCTGATTAGGATGTGCCCTGGCACACCCTGTGCACACGCCTATATGTGGCAGGGTTGAATTGTAAGTTTTCTTACCTTGCTGCACATTTTCACTGGCAAGTTGTATACTTGCAGAGCATTTGAAGCACAAGTTCCAGTTGACACTTTTCCAATTTGTAGCAAATTTGCATGGCAAGTCTCTAGCAAGAGCAAAGTTGCAGTGGTGAGTCTAAAGCAAGAGCTCTGCAAGTTTACAGCATGAAAATTCAGCCACAGTGACCCCTGTGGTGGGATGACTGTTGCACCACATAACTGAACCAGAACTCGCAGCAGACTTGCAGAATGTTTGCATAGAAAGTTGATCTGGAGTCATGCAATGCGGACCTACTGCAAATATGCAACATGCTTGCAAAGCCTGGCAACTTACAGCTCATTTACTTGCTATCTGGGATGTTTGTGTTCCTTAAAGCGGTGTTCCAGTCCTTTTTAACTTTATTAAAAGTCAGCAGCTACAAAAAGTGTAGCTGCTGACCTTTAATAAACAGACACTCACCTGTCCCACGGTCCAGCAATGCGGCCACCTTAAGACTCACTCCTCTTCCTCTCCTCTCTGCAGTGCTGGCATTGCAAGTGTGGGCACCCGGCTGTGATAGCTTGCGGCTTCACAGCTGGGTTTGCACTGCGCATGCGCTAGTCATGCTGCACCTTCTCAGTGGCCGGGCAACCTTCTGAGACCTGTGACATGCCCCAGTAGATTGCAGGGAAAGAGGGGGAGAGGAGGAGTCACCTAGGCGGTGAGAGCGGAAGTGGCAGCTGGGTACCTGTCAAAACTAGGTACCCACTCCCCCCAAAAAAATTTACATGCCATATGTGGTATGTCAGGGGGCGAGGAGCGCTTACCACTTTTGGGTGGAACTATGCTTTAACCACTTCAGCCCCGGAAGATTTTCCCTCTTAATGCCTAGGCCATTTTTTGGCGATACAGCACTGCGTTGCTTTAACTGACAATTGCACGGTCATGCGATGCTGTACCAAAACAAAATTGATGTACTTTTTTTTCCCACAAATAGAGCTTTATTTTGGTGGTATTTGATCACCCTCTGCGGTTTTTATTTTTTGCGCTATAAAAAAAGACAGACAATTTTGAAAAAAAAAATATTTTTTTAAAACTTTTGGCTATAATAAATATCCCCAATTAAAAAAAAAAACAAAAACGAATTTCTTCATCAGTTTAGGCCAATATGTATTCTTCTACATATTTTTGTTAAAAAAAAATTGCAACAAGCATATAATAATTGGTTTGCGCAAAAGTTTTAGCGTTTACAAAATAGAGGATAGCTTTATGGAATTTTATTATAATTTTTTTTACTAGTAATGGCAGTGATAAGCGATTTTTAGTGGGACTGCAACATTGCGGCAGACAGATTGGACACTTTTGACACTTTTTTGGGACCAGTGACATTTATTCAGCGATCAGTGCTATAAAAATGCACTGATTACTGTGTAAATGACACTGGCAGTGAAGGGGTTAACACTAGTGGTGACCAAGGGGTTAAATGTGTTCCCTGGGAGGTGTTTCTAACTGTGGGGGGACGGAACTGATTGGGCTTACAGAGATATCGCTGTTCCTAATCACTAGGAACAGACAATCACTCAGTACTTCCCTAGCAGAATGGGGAACTGTTTGTTTACATTGACAGATCCCCATTCTGTCTCTCTGTGGAACGATCTCGGGTGGCGGTGAAAAATCAGTGATTTACAGACCACCAATAATTTTATCTATATTATGAACGTATAATGTTATTTTTCACTTATAGTGATATTGTGTGCAAAGTCTTATAAGTCTCCTGAAGAAGCCACAGTTCTGGCGAAACATGTTGAGTGGAATTTTTTGTACAACGACCGTATGAATTTCTTAGTGTTGGTTTTAACAATATGTGATTTTTAAAGATGTTTATATAGAATTTTTTTTTTAGATATATCTGTCTCAATTGATTAATACTCACCGAAAAAACTCCCATCTTGCACCTTTCTAATTAACTCAGTCCAAGGGATGTCTGTTTACAATTTATTGCTAGTAGAACTTGTAACAGGAGAGGGGTTGGGGTGGTATGGTATACTCCAAAAATGGTGACTTGTAATAGGAGAACACTGTTTACTAGGTGAAACGTCTTTGAACAGTCTTTAACCTCTTCCCGCCCGCCCACTGTCATATGACGGCGGCAAGAAGCATCTGTTGTTCGGGGCCACCGTCATATGACGGCATTTCCTTCGCGGTCACTAGGGGGCGCACAAGTGCGGCCGCTGCGTCGCCGCATCGCTGGGGACCCCATGCGCGTGCCCGATGGCCGCAATGCACCCGTGATTGCCCAGTAACTGAGCAGGACGTGGATCTGTGTGTGTAAACACACAGATCCACGTGCTGTCAGAGGAGAGGAGACAGATGGTGTGTCCCTTGTACATAGAGACACCAATCGGTCACCTCCCCCAGTCAGTCCCCTCCCCCCACAGTTAGAATCACTCCCATAGGGAACATATTAACCCCTTGATCACCCCCTAGTGTTAACCTCTTCCCTGCCAGTCACATTTATACAGTAATCAATGCATTTTTATAGCACGGATCGCTGTATAAATGTGAATGGTCCCAAAAATGTGTCAAAAGTGTCCGATGTGTCCGCCGCAATATCGCAGTCACGATAAAAATCGCAGATCGCCGCCATTACTAGTAAAAAAAATAAAAATTATAAAAATGCTATAAATCTATCCCCTATTTTGTAGACACTATAACTTTTGCGCAAACCATTCAATATACGCTTATTGCTTTTATTTTTTTACCAAAAATATGTAGAAGAATACGTATCGGCCTAAACTGAGGAGAAAATTTGTTTAAAAAAAAAATGTGGATATTTATTATAGCAAAAAGTAAAAAATATTGTGTTTTTTCAAAACTTGTCCCTCTTCTTTTGTTCATAGCGCAATAATTAAAAACCGCAGAGGTGATCAAATACCACCAAAAGAAAGCTCTATTTGTGGGGAAAAAATTATAAAAATGTTATTTGGGTACAGCATTGCATGACCGCGCAAAAAGGAGCAGCAGCCCCTGAGACTGGGAACTAGGATAAGAGCTCAAAACTATCCTCAAGCAATATCAGCCAATGTTTTTTAAGAATTGTTTCCATTTTTTGTGATCAGAATGAAATCTGGTGATAAAACAAACAGATTGGTCAAATGTACCGTTAACTATTTTAGTTGGGAATGTCTAGTGAATACTGAGTGTAAGCTTGTTTGATCAATGATTCGGGATAGCCCTTATCCTTGAGTTTGTTAGTGAGTGAGTGGCTTTGTTCTGTATAGTCTGTCATCTTGATACAATTATGCCTCAGACGGCGGAATTGTCCTTTTTCCACTTGTGGTAGTGGCAGCATTTGTAGTGTAGTAGTGAGTTGCCAGCTGTCGGTTTACAATAGTGCTGCTGCTGATGCTGAGTGCCATGCTCACACAATCCTCCTCCTCCTCCTCCTCCTCCTCCTCATCCTCTTCCTGTGTGATGGGTGGGACAGAAGGAACACTGATAAAGGGGGCCTTGAGAGGCAAGGAAGTCCTCCTCTTCCTGCCTCTGTTCTGCCTCAAGTGCCCTGTCCATTATCCCACGCAGCGTATGCTCCAACAGGTGGACAAGAGGGACAGTGTCACTGATGCATGCACTGTCACTGCTCACCATCCTCGTGGCCTCCTCAAATGGTGAGAGGACAGTGCATGCATCCCTGATCATGCTCCACTGACGTGGGGAAAAAAAAAACCAAGCTCCCCTGACCCTGTCCTGGTGCCGTAGTCGCAAAGGTACTCATTGATGGCCCTCTGCTGCGTGTGCAGTCGCTGCAGCATGGCCAACGTTGAGTTCCACCTGGTGGGCATGTCACATATTAGGCGGTTCTTGGGCAGGTTCAGCTCCTTTTGCAGCTCAGTCAGCCGAGCACTGGCATTATAAGATCGGCGGAAATGCACACAGACTTTCCTGGCCTGCCTCAGGACATCCTGTAAGCCTGGGAACCTGCCCAAGAACCGCTGCACCACCAGGTTGAGGACGTGAGCCATGCAGGGCACATGGGTGAGCTGCCCCTGTCGCAGGGCGGAGAGGAGGTTGGTGCCATTGTCAGAAACGACCATTCCTTGCTTAAGCTGACGTGGCGTCAACCACCTCTCGGCCTGCCCCTGCAGAGCTGCCAGAACCTCTGGCCCAGTGTGGCTCCTGTCCCCCCAAAACACACCAGCGCAAGCACGGCATGGCATCTTTTTGCCTGCGTACTTGCGTAGCCCCTTGTACGCCTACGGAGCACCGCTGGTTCCAAGGACAGAGCACTGGAGGAAGAAGAAGAGGAGGGGGTGGAGGAGAGAGGTGTGTCACAACCAGTAGCAGTAGTAGCGTTTTGGAGGCGTGGTGGCGGAACAACCTCCAACACTACTGCACCTTGTCCTGCATCCCTCCCAGCTGCCAATAGAGTGACCCAATGGGCCGTGAAAGAAAGGTACCGTCCCTGTCCATGCCTGCTGGACCATGAGTCAGCGGTAATATGCACCTTACCGCTGACCGCCCTGTCCAGCGAGGCATGGACATTGCCCTCCACATGCCGGTAGAGAGACGGAATCGCCTTCCGTGAGAAAAAGTGGCGTTTGGGAACCTGCCACTGAGGAACCGCACATTGAACAAACTCACGGAAGGGGGCCGAGTCTACCAACTGAAAAGGCAGCAGTTGAAGTGCTAGCAATTTAGCCAGGCTAGCATTCAACCGCTGGGCATGTGGATGGCTGGGAGTGTACTTCTTTCTACGGTCCAGCAGCTGGGGCAGGGAAATTTGCCTGCTGCAATCGGACGTCGGTGTACTGCAAGTACTTGGTTGTGACACACCTAATTCTACACCTTCAGTCCTCTAAGAGCAGCTTTCAGAGAGGACTGAAGGTGTAGTGGGGATGGAGATCCCAGCTGAGGAGGAGCAAGGAGAGGTCCGCTTAGTTCTTTGGTGTGGGTCTTTTATGTGTGCCTGCCAACGAGCTGCATGGCAGGTCGCCATATGTCTGGTCATGCTTGTGGTGCCCAAGCGGCTGATGTTTTGGCCACGCGAGATACGCTTGAGACAAATATTGCAAATAGCAGTGGTGCGATCTGCTGCACTCGTCTCAAAAAAGGCCCACACCAAAGAACTTTTCTGATAACGTGCAGAGGCAGCGCCCTGCACAGGCGGAGCTCTGCGGTGTTGTACAGTTGCTGTGCTGGCCTCTACCTGGCCTCCAGGGGGCACCCTGCCTCGTTGGACATGTGACGCCGCATCCTCCTCCTCCTCGTCCTCCTCCTCATCCTCTCTCCCTTCAGGCACCCACGTGGAGTCAGTGACCTCATCATCCCCTCCCTCTTCACCACTAGAGCAAACCTGGCAGTAAGCTGCAGCTGGTGGAACAGTACTGCCCAGATTCCTCAAGCTGGGTATCATCATCCGAGCCTTCGAATCGTTGGGCATCCTCCTGGAGCATGTACCCAACACTGTGCTCAAAGAGTTCGGGGGACTCCTCAGGAGGACATGGTGGGTCTAGGGAAGGGGTGGCTGATGATGCTCTGCCAGTACCCTGAGCCTGGGTGAGAGAGGATGAGGAGGATGAGGAGGGCTTGGTCATCCATTCTACCAAGCCTTCAGCATGATGCGGCTCCACATGTCCAGCTGCCGAAAACAAAGACGCGCGTGTCCCATGGCCACGTGCTGATGACGATGCACGACCACGTCCACGTCCACGGCCACGTCCACTAGAAACAGAGCCTGCCTGCCCTGTGTTCTTGGCTCTGCACGCTCTGCCTCCCCTTGGCGGTCTTCCAGCCATTGTAGTCGGTAGTCCTGTGGGTGCTGCTGAGAAGAATATATAGGAGCTCTGTGTGATGCCACTAACACACTAGAAGTCCTGTGGGTGCTGCTGAGAAGAAAATATAGGAGCTCTGTGTGATGCCACTAACACACTAGAAGTCCTATGGGTGCTTCTGCAAAGAAAAAAAGAGGAGCTCTGTGTGATGCCACTAACACACTAGAAGTCCTATGGGTGCTTCTGCAAAGAAAATAGAGGAGCTCTGTGTGATGCCACTAACACACTAGAAGTCCTGTGGGTGCTGCTGAGAAGAAAATATAGGAGCTCTGTGTGATGCCACTAACACACTAGAAGTCCTATGGGTGCTTCTGCAAAGAAAATAGAGGAGCTCTGTGTGATGCACTAACACACTAGAAGTCCTGTGGGTGCTGCTGAGAAGAAAATATAGGAGCTCTGTGTGATGCCACTAACACACTAGAAGTCCTGTGGGTGCTTATGCAAAGAAATAGAGGAGCTCTGTGTGATGCCACTAACACACTAGAAGTCCTGTGGGAGCTTCTGCAAAGAAAATAGAGGAGCTCTGTGTGATGCCACTAACACACTAGAAGTCCTGTGGGTGCTGCTGAGAAGAAAATATAGGAGCTCTGTGTGATGCCACTAACACACTAGAAGTCCTATGGGTGCTTCTGCAAAGAAAATAGAGGAGCTCTGTGTGATGCCACTAACACACTAGAAGTCCTGTGGGTGCTGCTGAGAAGAAAATATAGGAGCTCTGTGTGATGCCACTAACACACTAGAAGTCCTATGGGTGCTTCTGCAAAGAAAATAGAGGAGCTCTGTGTGATGCCACTAACACACTAGAAGTCCTGTGGGTGCTGCTGAGAAGAAAATATAGGAGCTCTGTGTGATGCCACTAACACACTAGAAGTCCTATGGGTGCTTCTGCAAAGAAAATAGAGGAGCTCTGTGTGATGCCACTAACACACTAGAAGTCCTGTGGGTGCTGCTGAGAAGAAAATATAGGAGCTCTGTGTGATGCCACTAACACACTAGAAGTCCTATGGGTGCTTCTGCAAAGAAAATAGAGGAGCTCTGTGTGATGCCACTAACACACTAGAAGTCCTGTGGGTGCTTCTGCAAAGAAAATAGAGGAGCTCTGTGTGATGCCACTAACACACTAGAAGTCCTATGGGTGCTTCTGCAAAGAAAATAGAGGAGCTCTGTGTGATGCCACTAACACACTAGAAGTCCTGTGGGTGCTGCTGAGAAGAAAATAGAGGAGCTCTGTGTGATGCCACTAACACACTAGAAGTCCTATGGGTGCTTCTGCAAAGAAAATAGAGGAGCTCTGTGTGATGCCACTAACACACTAGAAGTCCTGTGGGTGCTGCTGAGAAGAAAATATAGGAGCTCTGTGTGATGCCACTAACACACTAGAAGTCCTATAGGTGCTTCTGGGAAGAAAATATAGGTCTGTGTGATGGGACTAACACACTTCAAGTCCTATAGGTGCTTCTGGGAACAAAATATAGGATCTCTGTGTGATGGGACTAACACACTTCAAGTCCTATAGGTGCTTCTGGGAACAAAATATATGATCTCTGTGTGATGGGACTAACACACTTCAAGTCCTATAGGTGCCTCTGGGAAGAAAATATAGGTCTGTGTGATGGGACTAACACACTTCAAGTCCTATAGGTGCTTCTGGGAACAAAATATATGATCTCTGTGTGATTGGACTAACACACTTCAAGTCCTATAGGTGCTTCTGGGATCAAAATATATGATCTCTGTGTGATGGGACTAACACACTTCAAGTCCTATAGGTGCTTCTGGGAACAAAATATATGATCTCTGTGTGATGGGACTAACACACTTCAAGTGAGTTGCCAGCTGTCGGTTTACAATAGTTTTTAGTATGTATTTTGTCATGAACATGATAAGCAGGCTGATCCGGGCAGAAATGCGCTTGGACGAGAGCTACAGAGCCCTCCGGTGGTATGTAGCCAAGTGTGCCCGTGGACAGCGGATGACAGGCCCACGGAAGGCTTTGATTATAATGGCCTGGGATTGTTGTACTGGAGGCTGTCCGAGGACCCCGACTTTGGGAGTGATCTGGAGTGGCGTTTGGAGGAAATAATGGAGCACAGAGAGCAAAGATTGAACGTCTCGGAAGTGCTCTGGGCACAGGAAGATTTGGAGTTCCTGGCCGCTCAGGAATGGGAGCTGGAGATTGCCTACATACAGCTGCTAGACACTGCTCAGCAGCAGGGTGGGGCTCCCTTTGCCTGGGACTATCAGGAAATACCAGCAGACAGCTCTGAAATCCTGGCTGAAGAGTCAGCAATGTGGCAGAGTAACAGAGTGCTTTGCCCACCTGCCCCCGCAGCTATGGATGCAGAGGTCTTATGGCGGATGCAGCAAGTGCTGACTGACCTTGACAAACCCGTTACTGCACAAAACGAGGTTGGATGGAGGAATATGCCTGTCCAGCAGCATGTAAGAGAATCGGCAGTGGAAACTCTGGAGATTGCCGTCCCCAAACCTGAAGGGCTGACAACAGGGCAGAGCTCTGCTAACTTCTGCCCAGCATCAACAGCAGTATCTGGGGAGTTACAAGGAACTTCCCCAGCTGAAGCGCTGGTCACCGGACAGAGGGTCCAAGACCTCTGCCCCACACCTGTGTCAGTTTTGGAGGCTCAGGGTGAGAAGGTGGCGATCGCTTCCCAGCAGCAGATACAGGGGGAGAAGGGAGAGGAGGTGTTTGTTGTCCCTCCTCAACAGTCGGCCAGGGTGGAGAAAGCGGTCTTTCCTCCCCAGCAAAGATCCGTGCACCTGGGAGACAATACCACAGACATGTCATCCCAGCAGCCAGATGAGGGAATGGAAAAAGGAAGCAGCCGGCTCCCCTTCCCAATGGCAGCTACACAATTTGGGAGTGGAGGAAGCCAGCCTCCTGCCCCAACGGTTAACCAGAGCGGAGGTTGCTAATTCATCTGGGTCTGTAACATATGTACAACCGAGGCCATGGGAGTTGGTATTGCAATGAATGACAAAATCCTGAATGTCGTTAATGGAGCCATTCGAGATGATTATGATGTCATTTATGTACCTGCTGTGATAAATGAGTAATACATTTAGAGTATGGATTGTTTTGCAAAATATATTCATGCTCCCAAAGGCCCATGAATAGATTGGTGTATGAGGGAGCAAAATTGTCTCCCATGGAAGTGCCTTTGACTTGCACATAGTATTGATCATCGAAATTAAAATAATTATTAAGACAAAACTTGGCCCATTCCAAGCTGAACCCAGCTTGTCTTTTACTCATAAGTTGGTCATGAAATAGGAAATGGTCCAGAGCTGCTAGTCCAAATTCATGGGGGATGGATGTATATAAGGAACTCACATCCAGAGACATCCAGATGTAGTCATTATCCCATTTATATGACTTTATTTGCTCTAATAAGTGTGTACCATCTCTTATATAGGGCTGCAGCCCTACAACATATCCAACGATGGGGTTTCTAGCACCAAGTGGCCCCGAGATACGGGGCCCCCAAGTCGCTTATGGAAATGAGAAGAGAAACACAGGCGCCTCTAGAACTGTAAACATTTTAATGAGATACAGGTGCATTATCCACTTACATGGAGGTTACATGGAGGTTAAGGAAGTAAGGCACAATTTCCATCCACACTGGCGTGGCATTCACTGCAAAGCGGCTTTCTGAACAGCTGATTTTTCTGCCTGTGGGGGAGAAATCCTAGCCAGCAGGATCTCGCTGATGAAACCGAGGCTTGGATCAGGCCAATGGTGAGGGCTGGAATGTGGCACTGGTGGGTTGCAACTTTGGCTGATAACAGCCTTATATATGCCTTGGAACACTGCCATCTAGTGGAAAGGATGTGATATACTTTCCAACATGAAATACCCAGAGCTAAAATATAAATATCAACAGACTGATAACCGCCTATGGTTGTAGTGGATATGTTGTAGTGCTAGTTCCACTGGGTTTGCACACCAAATTTGGGGTTCCTAGCACTAAGTGGCCCCGAGATATGGGACCCCAAAGTCGGGTCGGAAAATGTAATTCTCTGCTGCAGAAAAGTGCTTGACTTGAGTATAAGCCAAGGGGGGCATTTTCAGCACAAAAAAATGTGCTGAAAAACTCGGCTTATACTCGAGTATATACGGTACTCTGGAGCGGGAAATACCCATAATCAGAACTAGGGACTTACTAAAGTTCACTTTATAATAGGAAACTGAACTAAATTCCCTCAAAAGTATGTGGACCTGAGAAAGGGATGTTTCAGGATTGGTTAGCATAAGTATGATGTCAGCTGTCAACAGATTGATGATGTGAGATCAGCCAGCGAGGGTAAATCCTGTAATTTGAGAGTGAGAGCGGATGCTTTCTGCCAATGGCTCAATCATCAAATTAAAAATCGAAGGTGACAAAGGGCAGCCTTGATGGGTGCTGTTTGAGATGTCGAATGACTTAGAAAGATAACTAGAGGTATAATCCTTAGGCCGAGGGAGAGAAGCAAAGAGCTAATATGGCTGATAAAATGTTGCCCTGGAAGCTGAATTTAATAAGAACCTGACGAAATTCCTTTATGCAGACCTTGCCGCCCACTGCTATGCCTGCATGTCTGTAGCAGAGCAGGTACTTCCCCTGAAGAAAGAAAACTAAAGCAGCTAACCATTTCATAGTTCTGCTTATACGCAATATATTTCACTTTTGTTCTTGGGTTTAGGTATACACTAAGACCCAACGCTTTTCTTTGTTATCTAAAATTATTTTAGCTTATTTACTTTAAATGCATTTGTGCAAATGTCTTTACATATAAGTTGCTAGTGTTATATAATATTGTGGAAAGATGTTGTCAGACCTTCCTTTTGGTATCACTAGCCAAAGTTACAGCAGGTGTAGTAATGCCTGAATAGAATTAGATTGAACCTATAGCCTTTTTATTGAATTTTCAAAGTATATGTGAAAATGATCAGCTAAAATGTAAATGATCTTATCAAATATGTTATTGTTTTAAGTATAGTTTGATAATTATGAGTGTGCATGGAGCAGTCAAACTTAATAATTTCCTTCCTTTATAAGCAGGCATTGCTTCCTGCTAATCCTCTTATCTCACTGATAATCTCAGTTTGATTGTAAACAATAGACTTTTTGAGCTCTCTAAAGATGTGAAACGCTCACAATGCACCTGCCTAGAGGGAGTAATTTGCACACTAAAGTTCAGAGCAAGAAAAATTTAATTTTTTACTAGAAATATGATGTAATTTAGTAATGCTGACATGTGCTGTATTGAATTAAATGAAGTTTGTTTTTAAATGATGGATCTACTTAAAGTGGTTGTAAAATCAGAAGGTTTTTATCATAATGCATTTTATGCATTAAGATAAAAATCCTTCTGTGGGCAGCAGACACCATCAGCCCCCCTAAAACTTACCTGAGCCCATCTCGATCCAGCGATGTAGCAGAAGTGTCTTGGCTGCCCAGACTCTCCCTCCTCATTGGCTAAGACAGCAACTCAGTGCCGCCATTGGCTCCTGCTGCTGTCAAAGTCAGTGAGCCAATGAAGTGAGAGAGGGGGCAGGGACGAACCGCGGCTCTGTGTCTGAATGGACACACAGAGCAGCGCCTCAGCTGCCGGTGCCCCCATAGCAAGCTGCTTCTGTGGGGTCACTTGGCAGGGGAGGAGGGGTCAGGAGCGCCAGCAAGGGACCCAAGAAGAGGAGGATCGGAGCTGTTCTGTGCAAAACCACTACACACAGCAGGTGAGTATAACACGTCTGTTATTTTTAAACAAAATTATCCAATATTTTAGAAACACTTTGAAACTAGAATAAAATATCTGCACAGGATGATAAGCTTTATAATTAAAGGGCAGCTTGTTCTTATTTTTAGATTTTTCTTAATATGGTCAGTGCAACAAGACATGGTTTATGGTGAACTGTAAAGCATAATCCAGATTTATAAGGTGTATATATAGTAGTTGAATCTGTAGTAGAATAATCACATAGAATCATCAGAGTTCTTCAAAGATAGGATGTGTCTAACAAGATCAGTTTTTTAGGAAAACATCTGCACTTTGGCAATGCTTTTTAAAAGCATTTGTTTTAAAAGGCTGTTGCTATGAATGCAGAGTCTGGAGTAGCATTGAAGACAAATGGAAGATGTAAGTGAAACCTATTCAAAAAGATCTAAAACAAAACCCTAACTTGGTCTTGCAGGAATTTTAAGCCTACTATAAGAATCTATATAATGATAGGAATGTTACTGACCAGCTAGAGTTCGACGACTTTGTGGACCAACTTCCCATCCCACCCTTTTAGATAAGGAAATTATGGTGGAAGAGGTTATGGCAGCCATTAAGCAGGCCCCGTTGGGCAAAGTTCCAGGTCCAGATGGGTTTACGACCCTATACTATAAAAAATTTGCTCCTATATTGGCCTCCTCCTTAACACAATTCTTTAAAGCCATCCAAATGGGTGGTCTAATAGAAGCAGACTCAAATAGAGCATTCATTACTCTTATTCCTAAACCTCACAAGGACCACAGTGTTGTAGCTAACTACCGTCCTATATCTTTAATTAATATCGACCTGAAGTTATCCACTAAAATTCTGGCAAATAGACTGTTGACATTTCTGACTAGCTACATACACTCTGACCAGGTGGGTTTTCTGTTGCATAGACAGGCAGCTGACCAGGTACGCAGAGTTATTGACCTCATATCTATACTTCACTCTTCCTGGGAAGGCAGAACGAATAGAACTGAGATGCTGCTGTCCATTGATATCTGCAAAGCACTTTACTCTCTCTCGTGGCCCTTCCTTTTCCAAGTGTTGACAAAGTGGAACTTTGGTCCCAAACTCTTGGCTTCTCTGCAATTTTTTTTAACAGCTCACCCACGGCCCAGATAATTTTATGAGGCCATAGATCAGACCCGATACCCATTTCATCGGGCACTAGGCAGGGATGCCCGTTATTCCCCATACTGTTTATATAGCCAAAGAAACCCTGGCGATAGAGATATACATCAGAATGCAGACATTTTGGGGGTTGAGAGTGGGGGGCGAAGTCATAAGTGTGCCTTATTTGCGAATGACTTGTTGCTGTTCATCACCTCCTCTCATACCACTTAACCCAACTTATTGTCTCTTCTGAACCAATTTGGGAAAATCTCGGGGCTCATAGTAAATCAAGATAAATCAGAGGCATTGAATGTTAATTTTGAAAAAAGGGGAAAGAGATACCAAGAATTCCTTCAAAGAGAAACAGCCGGTATTATCAAAAATATGTATCTTTAATGAAAAATCCCACATAAACACTTATTAAAATAATAGGTATAAAATCCACCACATTCAATTAAATTAGACAACATTGTCTGAAGGCAGAGGTAGCTACCACAGACATTCACTCCACGCATTAATTATGGACCCCTAAATCCACAGGAGCCGGCTATAATAAAGGATAAGTCACATCCTTTACTGAGCAGATTGCTCAGTATAAGTTCAGTGTGATACTCCATAGAAGAGAAATAGCAGCTCCACAGATAATTTCAGTAAGAGATAGGTAGGTGTGGTCCATGTTATGGTCATTCCCCGATGTAGAAAATGATATACATCAGTAGGTTCTAATTAGAGAGGCAGCAGAAGATCCAGGTAATGGGGATAAAATCAGGGGTTTAGCAAGTGAAGCAGCTTGGGTTCTTACAATTAGGCAATCTATGCTCATGGCACAGATACCACCAGGACTGGTGGAAAGACTAGTAGATGCCTGTATGGAGGGTGAGTGTATGTAGGTAATCAATTCCCAGTCGGGTGTAGTAGATATAGATACAGCTTGCCACTCCTTAAGTTCCCAGTTTGTTCCAATCTGTCAAACTGTCAGGTCGCCCGACCGTATGGTCAAGGTAGAAGTCGATATCCTCACGAGATGAGAAGAAATGGATCCACTCGCTGCTCACTGCTCAGCTCTTGCCACTGGCGTCTCACGCCGCGGCTCCTGCTAGCATCTAGGAATCACTTCCACATGTCTACTATCATCTGGGGTGTCAAGTAGGGAAATGTCTCTGGCAGACAGTCTGTGCCCTCACTTCGCAGAGCGTGATGGCGTCATACTGACGCGTTTCACTCAAGACTCAAGTTTCTTCAGAGCTGAATGTTAATTTGTCACCTTCAACCTTACAAAGTATCCAGACTCAATTTCCTTTTCAGTGGCAGCAGACATCACTTTCCTATTTAGGAATGCGATTGACCCCCAACATTTCTTCTCTTTATAAGGCCAAACATCCAAATCTGTTCGCTAAACTATTAGAGGATATGAAGGCATAGTCTGACGTAAATTTGGCATGGATGGGTAGAATTGTCTCAGTGAAAATGACAGTCCTACCTAGGTTGTTATATTTCTTTCATACTTTGCCTATCCAGGTCCCAGTTAACGATACACGACAGTATCAATCAGAAATTCTCCATTTGATCTGAGGTACTAAAGGCCCTAGATTAGCACAGACCATGATGTATGCTCCTAAGGAAATGGAAGGATTAGGCGTGCCTGATTTTAGGAAATATTACGTGGCTGCCCAGCTGGCCCAGCTATGTCAACTTCATAGCGGACATTATCGTCCAGATTGGGTAACAATAAAGACAATAGAGGCCCAGGCCTGCTTTCCATTGGCAATGGATCTCGTCCTCTGGATTTCCCAGAAACAACGTAAAGCCATACCGAGCCCTACGCTCTCCCACTCATATATGGGACACGAGCTGCAAGAGATGGCCTCTGCGGTCTGCACACATTCCAGTGGCTCCTCTTTTTGGAAATCCCCTATTCCCTCCTGGTATGCAACCCGATCAATTCAGCAGGTGGTTAAATAAAGGGTTGTACAGCACAGGTGTCTATTTTGACCATAGAGGCATATGTCCCCCTCACATTTTGTGGGAAATTTGAAGATGCCCCCCACGGAGAGCTTCCATTTACAACAAATCTACCACTTCCTCAAATCACTACGGAAGGAAATCTCTGACCTGGCGGTCCAAACCGTGTTCGAAAACAGATGTGTGCAAGATGCTGCTCTGAGAGGGGCCTTTCTACACTATACAAATCATTTATTAACTCTACTGCTGGATTATCTTACCAGGTGGCGTGGGAAAAGGACCTGTCCATAGCCCCTGAGGTAGAGGACTGGCGCAAATGGAGCATGCTAATTCATAAAGGTGTTCTTAATGTTGCCTTGATTAAAGCAAGCTACAAAGTCCACGCCAGATGGTACTTAGTGCTGGAGCATCTGTCAAAGATGTACCCAGGCACTTTGGCTTCCTGCTTCAGGGGTTGTGGCCTGATATGCATGTATAGTGGATGTGCCCTAATGTTCGTCGCATTTGGATGAAGGTTCACTCATTTATTTTTTTAGTCACAATGATTAACATCACTAAAGATGCAAATATTGCCCTACTAAACAAGCCTGTTGAAAATATCCCGTGATACACTCAGCCCTTAATTTACTTTATGTTTCTAGTGGCAAAAATCGCTATAGCGACAGCGTGGAAAAGCCCTTGATTGAAAAAATCATGAGTGTCTTACGGGATAAACAATCCATTTTTGACAAAATATGGTCCCTTTGGCTTGCTTATTTACAGGTCCCGAATGAATGAAACTGTCTTTATGGATGATCGATAGAGGATCCCCGGATGGACTTACCTTTTCTTTCTTTCTTTCTTCTCTTCTCATTTCTTCTATGACTCTTCTGATTCATGCCAGCCTTGATACTATGCTTCAATTCAGAGATCGCACAATCCATCCAGGTGTTCAGTCGGCCACTGTCCGGTCACCTTGCCAGTTTAGCTATCAGCCATCCTGATTGGCCGACAGGAGGTGATCTGGTGCCTTACTACA
This sequence comes from Lithobates sylvaticus, assembly GCA_028564925.1. Taxonomy (NCBI): domain Eukaryota; kingdom Metazoa; phylum Chordata; class Amphibia; order Anura; family Ranidae; genus Lithobates; species Lithobates sylvaticus. The sequence continues at coordinate 155,829,423 of CM053030.1, forward strand.
TTGCTAGGAGCCTGAACCAGCATTTGGAATTTCCATCGTGTCATCGCACAGAGGATTGGTGAGTGGGTGAAAACCCAAAACGTCCTTCTTAACAGACACTGCATGCAGACAGACACCTATTCCCTTTTCTAGTGTCAGAGGATGCTTGTTTGGAGCTACCACTTTTAGCCATTCTTACCAACTACTACCTAACGGGACTACTGTCATACTTTGCTTGATTAAACCTACTTTCTTTTTAAAGGGCCCCAACGTTTGCTAGCAGAAGATACTAGTACTCTTCAACCCAGGACCCCCCTTACAGAATTGTGCTTACTGTACCTGTTAACCCATTTCTTAGTTTTGTGTAGTTACTTTCAATGGTGCTTGTGGCCCAGAAGGAGCTGAGAAGTTGACAAATCTTCTCTCCTCCCTCTCAGCGTCTGTGTTATGGGCATATATATTACTGATTACTTTTCTAAATGTACAGTTGCTAAGTATTGAAGGTTGTCTTTTCTAATGTATTAATTCTTTGGAGAAAGGTTTAACAGTGTTGCAAGCTTCCATATGATTTAAACCGTGATAATATATTCAATTTGTTTATCACTACCGGGTGTGTGTCTGTTTTTGGTGATAATCCACAGCCAGGGTAACAGTATTTTCCATGTCTGTCCTTAAATGTGTTTGCAGTAATTTTATTTAACCAGGTGTGCCAGAGGGGCTGATGTCATTCTTGGAGTTGAGGTGGAGATCAGAGAATCCATATTCACCAAGCGGCTCCTTCGGGGGTGGCGCTACAAGTGTAACAAATTTAAAAAATCCAAAGCAAAGTCACTGACACCCATCTAACGAACCTGAGGACAAGAACTTCACCCTAATGCCATGTACAAACGTTCGGAAATTCTCGTCGGAAAAAGCTGATGGTTTTCCCGTCGGAATTCCGACGGAATTCCGCTCAAACTGTCTTGTTTACACATGGTCACACCAAATTCCGACGGTCAATAACACCGCGACATACAACACGTTCGACGACACTATAAAAAGGGAAGTTTAATGCTTCCGAGCATGAGTAAAATTGTTTCCGAGCATGCGTCGGAATTTTGCGTGTCGGAATTGCATACACATACACACGATCGGAATTTCCGATAGAAAGTTTTTACGTCTGAAAAATTGAGAACATGCTCTCAAATTTTTGCTTCTGGGAATTCGGCCAGCAAAATTCCGATGGAGCCTACACACGGTCACATTTTCTGATGAAAAGCTCTCATCGGGCTTTTGCTGACCGAAATTCCGATCATGTGTACACGGCATGAGAAGAGTGTGCCGGGAACATTTTTCACCAAGTAAGTGGATATGGAACATTAATAATGCAGCTATTGGATTGCTGAAAAGTCCTATAACTTCTGCTTCTCAAAAGGGCTATACAGTAAGTAATTTAAGGTATGGAACAGGAGGTAATGGTGTAATTTTGTGCTGCAGACAAAAAACATTTTGTTGAAATATTTTAATTTGTCAGGGTAGTGAGCTAAGACAGAAAGATATACAGTATATACAGCTATGCTCATAAGTTTACATACCCTGGCAGAATTTATGATTCCTTGGCCATTTTTAGAGAATATGAATGATAACACAAAAACTTTTTTCACTCATGGTTAGTGTTTGGCTGAAGCCATTTATTATAAATCAACTGTGTTTACTCTTTTTAAATTATAATGGCAACAGAAACTACCCAAATGACCCTGATCAAATCTTTACATGCCCCAGTTCTTAATACCAGTTAACAATGACAGCTTGAAGTCTTTTGTGGTATTTGTGGATGAGGCTCTTTATCTTCTCAGATGGTAAAGCTGCTCATTCCTCTTGACAAAAAGCCTATAAATTCTTGGGCTGTTTTGCATGAACAGGACGCTTGAGATCTCCCCAGAGTGGCTCAATGATATTGATGTCAGGAGACTGAGATGGCCACTCTATTCTGCTGTAGCCAATGACAGGTCGACTTGGTCTTGTGTTTTGGATCTTTGTCATGTTGGAATGTCCAAGTACGTCCCATGCACAGCTTCCTGGCTGATGAATGCAAATGTTCCTCCAGTATTCTTTGATAACATACCGCATTCATCCTGCCAACAATTTTGACCAAATTTCCTGTGCCTTTGTAGCTCACACATCCCCAAAACATCAGCGATCCACCTCTATACCTTTCATCATAGGCCTTATTGACTCCTCTCCAAATGTAGCATTCATGGTTGTGGCCAAAAAGTTAAATTTTGGTCTCATCACTCCAAATGACTTTGTGCCAGAATGTTTGAGGCTTGTCTCTGTGCTGTTTGGCTTATTGTAAGCGGGATACTTTGTGGCATTTGCGTAGTAATGGCTTTCTTCTGGAGACTCAACCATACAGCCCATCTTTCTTCAAGTGCCTCCTTATTGTGCATCTTGAAACAGCCACACCACATGTTTTCAGAGAGTCTTGCGTGGTTTTGTTTCAACAGAGCCCCTCATTTTCCACTTCTTGATTAGAGTTTGAACACTGCTGATTGGCATTCTCAATTCAATGGATATCTTTTTATATCCCTTTCCTGTTTTATACAGTTCAACTACCTTTTCCCTGAAGATCCTTTGACAATTCTTTTGCTTTCCCCATGACTCAGAATCCAGAAACGTCAGTGTAACACTGGATGAAAGATGCAAGGGTCTGTCAGGAGTCCAGAAACTCATTGACCTTTTATACACACACACTAATTACAAGCAAACAGATCACAGGTGAGGATGGTTACCTTTGATAATCATTCAAACCCCTTTGTGTCTACTTGTGTGCATGTTATCAGGCCAAAATCCCCAGGGTATGTAAACTTTTGATCAGGGTCATTTGGGTAGTTTCTGTTGTCATTATGATTTAAAAACTGTAAACACATTTGATTGATAATAAATGACTTCAGCCAAACACTAATCATTTATATTCTCTGGAAAATGGCCAAGAAATCATACATTCTACCAGGGTATGTAAGCTTATGAGCACAACTGTATAGACATATACAGCAAAATGACAGCACTGACAGTTAAACTGCCAAAATGTAAAGTGAACGAGTTAGAGATCGCGTCACAAATGCCATGGCAATGGTCAAATTGCCAGCTGCTGCAAGGTACATGGATTTTCAGCAGACATCCTTTAAAGGCTGGGTTTGCATATATGTGAGGCCAGTTTATGTACAGAGTCTGGTGCGGTTTCCATTCATCGGTTTAGGTGCGATTCAGGTGGGAATTTGACACTTAAATCTCACCTGAATCGGACTGAAAAATGTACAGGACCCTTTTTTAACTGGCCCACATGTATGTGAACCGGCTACATTGAAAGTCGGTCTAGGTCACATGTTATACAAATTGGATGCGGTTCAAAACGCATCTGATTCTTAAATATGTGTACGGAGCCTAAGGCTTTTAGCCACATTTTCTGGCTTCTTAGAGAATAATCACAATTAGGGATGAGCTCAGTGTTTGGTCAGAATATAAATTCGGATCAAACACTTGCTGTTTGGATGTTCATCCAAATCCCGAATGTTTAGGGCTCTTGGCAAGGAAAAACCTTGCTAAAAGCCTGCACCTGCCACGTCCTTACAAACCATTGACGTCACCCTGCACATTCACTTACATGACCAGAAATCACAACATGGCCAAATTTGGGCAATGATATTACACTATCCCCACACTTCTTTCATATACAGTAGCTGAATAATAATAATTACTAAGTACCCCTTACTCATTTGCATAGGGGGGGGGGGGGGCGATGTCTGGGGAACATCTTATTGTTAAATTATGGTTTCCATATTCCAATAAGCCTCCCACCTGCAGACAGACATAATTACCTGCCAGGGTTGTAGGGAAGAGGGCTTTGTTCTCATCAACATGTTGAGAATATCTATGTAGCCTGTATGGTTCAGGAAGGGGAGGTGCACACGCAACCCCCTTTTCCTGGGCAGCCAGACTAAATGCACATATTAAAGGTATGGATTTTTAGGGGAACCTCACACATTTTTAAAAAATATTTTTTTTTATACCAGATCCAAATTGTCTGGTATAGATTTCCCTGGTGGCCTCACGCATTCTATACCAAAGGGTCTAGTATAGATTTCTCGCCGAACCCCATACATTTTTTTGCATGAAGTACCCCCTTAAAACGCTCTTAATATCAGACTCAAAGGGTGTGTTTTAATGTTTCGACTCTTGGCCGAATTAAATAAAAATAACGTTTTTTTTGCATTGGTACATGTTCCTCAGGGCAGTGACCACCGCCCATGCAATGTTTTGACACCTCCTGTTAGCCCAGAAAATGGGTAATTTTAATTTGAAAGATTCAGCGCCTATTGATTTCAATCGGGTCCAGGTTCAACATCCAAATCTCTTTGAAGTTGTGCAAACCCTGAATGAACCAAACCCAGGGCAATTTGGCTCATCCCTAATTGCAATAACAAGTGTTTTTTGTGTGTGTGCCCATTACAACACCAAATCATGCCTGCACACAGAAGAATAGCCTTAACCACCTTGCTCCTACTTTAAAATATGAGGGATGCTTACACCCAATAACCCCCTGTGTCGTCCGTCACACTTAATATGTGAAAAATTGCTTCTTTTGTACTCACCTTCCAATATGGCAGTGGAAGATACACCTGCTGGTATCTTGTGATCTCATTGTCTCATTTAATGTCTTCGGTTTTAGAGCAGCATCAATTTCCAGCTCAGCCATTACCAAACTCATCAGCTACCCCTAAATACTATAAATCCAATTTTTGATGCAGCCTTGATAAATGGCAGTATTTTCTGACCACTAAAATGCATTGCCACTTGTTTTATTATAAATGGCTTTTTGTACTTCATGCTTCTCCGGTTTCTCTTTTGCCTCCACTCGCTTTGCCACCACTCCTCTCACTTTCTTCTTTACTTGGCCAAACCTGAGGATTCATGATGATTACTTGTAAACTTTGGTTGGAGAGCTGCCTCAATCAAGTATCCTTCTTAGATGGATGTTTGAACTTGGGTTACATGTTGAGATTTCTGCATCTAATCCTATGTGACAATATGCAATGGTGATGACAGGTACTTTTTATGTAATCAATAAAAGTCTCTATACATTCAGGACCAAGCAATGCACAAAGAACCTTTGCCAATATCCTACTGTACATCTGCTAGTCTTCCAAAAAGAACATATAACTTTGGGGAGCTTGAAACTTTCCTATACCTTGAAAAATAATTTTATTTTTTATTTTTGGCCTTGTCATTAAACAGCATTTACATAAAAAATGTGTTTATTTAGACTGCAAAACAGTGAAACTGTTGTCAATACTATAGAAAGTATAAAGTTTTCCATGAAAACTATAGAAAGTTATAATAATGCTAATCATATAGATAATTGTAAAAAAGACAATAGTAGGAATAAACAAATGACGATTCTCAAATTATGTTCACCATTTTCCTCTTTTGCACATGTTATCTAAGAAAATCAATCTTCATACTAACTACTATTTATTTTTAGACATCTTAATACCACTAAATACATTTCAAATAGATTTTTTATGTAATGGGTGTAGGAAGGAAAATCCTCCTCAAACTGACGACACTTCTGTTATGTGTGGGTGACTTATAATGGATAATTTCACTGAATCTATATTGAAACATAATTCAATTTACTCAACTGTTACTGTAGAAACCACAAAGGTTTCCCTGGCTTTACTCCTGTACTCATAAAGCAAAATGGATGAAATGACTAGACAATATTTTGTCTTGGGAAAACTATCCTTGCTTTTAATATACTAGTATATATATATATATATATATACACACATATATACATATATATATATATATATATATATACACACAGACAGTATCTCACAAAGTGAGCACACCCCTCACATTTTTGTAAATATTTTATTATATCTTTTCATGTGACAACGCTGGAGAAATGACACTTTGCTACAATGTAAAGTAGTGAGTGTACAGCTTGTATAACAGTGTAAATTTGCTGTCCCCTCAAAATAACACAACACACAGCCATTAATGTCTAAACCAGAGTTTCTCAACTCCAGTCCTCAAGGAGCCCCAACAGGTCATGTTCTCAGGATTTCTCTCAAATGAAACAGCTGTGGAAATTACTAAGGTAGTGAAACTGATCAAATCACCTGTGCAAAATAATGGAAAGCCAGAAAACATGAGCTGTTGGGGTGCCTTGAGGACTGGAGTTGAGAAACACTGGTCTAAACCACTGGCAACAAAAGTGAGTACACCCCTGTGAAAATGTCCAAATTGGGCCCAAAGTGTCAATATTTTGTGTGGCCACCATTATTTTCCAGCACTGCCATAACCCTCTTGGGCATGAAGTTCACCAGAGCTTCACAGGTTGCAACTGGAGTCCTCATCCACTCCTCCATGACGACATCACAGAGCTGGTGGATGTTAGAGACCTTGTGCTCCTCCACCTTCCGTTTGAGGATGCCCAACAGATGTTCAATAGGGTTTAGGTCTGGAGACATTCTTGGCCAGTCCATCACCTTTACCCTCAGCTTCTTTAGC